>CM057828.1:97350129-98721129 GCA_030068075.1 Paguma larvata | reverse complement strand
CGGCTTGATTTGTTCCAAAAAGCGAACCTGAGTCCTAATCAGCCCTTCTTGCACAGAGGCCTTTTACATTTTGTTTAATACTTTTTGGGAGGAGATGAGAAGCATTGGCCTCTATCAGCCTGAAATTCCCGTTTCTGAACTATCTCTTATCCATTCCACATTGCTTGCTAAATGACCAGTTCTCTTCTGAGCTCATCAATGCCTTGTACTACATTGTCATATGCAGTCCGCAGGAGTCACTATATAATACTAACAATCTATTTTCAACCTCTTCCTACATAGGCAAATTTTAAGGCACATTATCTGCTTTCTAAGTTGTCACAGGCAATAATTTTCAAATATTTTGCCACTTGTAACATGGATTGCCTGTAACAATCCTAATAAGGTTTCTTCACTACTCATCATCTGGCCCCAATCCGATGCCATAAATTTTAGGTTTGGGTTATAGCAGCTCCTCATTTTGAAGTAGTACTGCTGAATTAGTTTAAATAGACTAGATTATGCCATGGTAACAGGTCAACCCCGATATATCAGAGGATTAGAACAACAAAACATTGTTTCTCATTCATGCTATATTTCTATTGCTTTGGCTGGGCTCCACGTCACTTCACATTAGGACCTGTCTCACTCTGATGGAGTAGCCACCATCTTCAGCAGTGCTGGCTATTGTGGCCGAGGTAAAGAAAGCTCTGGAGGCTTTCTTTATATTTAATGTAATGTTTTGGTCTACATTACATTACACATCATTTCTGCTTGCAACTCTTTGGTCAGAAATACTTTCCTGGCCCAACCACAAGGGATCTGGAGAGCACAATCTCCCATGTTCCTGAAAGGTAGAGAACTGGAGACATTTGGAAAACAGCACTGGTGACTTCTCTCAGTAGTGGACTGGCACGAAGAAGCAGGCTGCAAATGTGTGATACTAACAAGGTCTCTCGGGATCCTCCCTGAATGATAAGGAGTTCTTTATAGATTTATTTCTTGGCATGGTTAGTCATTTCCTAAGGCTGTTGATTTGCATGGCACAGATGTCTAATGCATTCCTTTTCCAATATACAGCTTCACTCAAGTGAAAGCTGTTAGATTTTTCTCTAGTGGATTCTGGAGTATCATCATCACCATCACCATTTTGTAGTTGATATCATTACCATCATCATCATCATCATCACCACCACTATCGTCATCAAAACTTTGGTTAAGTAGCTAAATATAACTGATGCTTATCTATAGAATATGTATTTGCATTTGTCCTCTGCCTTGTCTACTCTGGTCCCAGAAAAAGCCCAGGAGGAGGAAATTTGTCAGGGTGCTTCCAAAGACTAAATTAATAGAAGGGGACTTTAGGTCTAAGAGTTATGCTATCAAGTATGGGAAGGGAGCATGAAACAGTTTATAAAACTAGTGGGTGCTATTGGCAGGAAATTAACCCTCAAATTTCAAGACATTGATTTATTTCTTTTTAAAGCTTATGTATTTATTTTTAGAGAAAGCAAGCACGTGAGTGGGGAGGGACAAAGGGAGAGAGAGAGAGAATCTCAAGCAGGCTCCACGCTATCAGTGCAGAGCCGGATACACAGGGCTTGATCTCACAAACTAGGAGATCATGACCTGAGCCAAAATCAAGAGTTGGATGTTTAACCAACTGAGCCACCCAGGAGCCCTGATTTTTTTTTTTTCATTTATAATAGTTTATTTTCAAATTGGTTTACATAAAACACCCAGTGTTCATCCCAACATGTGCCCTTTTTTAATGCCCATCACCCCCCTCCCCCCCATCCCCCTCACCCTCAGTTAGTTCTTAGGAACTGGAGGGTATTATGTTAAGTGAAATAAGTCAATCAGAAAAAGACAGATACCATATGTTTCCACAAATAGGTGGACTTTGTGAGACTAAGCAAAAACCAGGGGGAGGGGAAGAGGGGAAAGAAAAAAAATGACACAGAGAGGGAGGGAGATAAAACATAAGAGACTCTCAAAGACTGATTTTTTTTTAAATGTAACTCTTAGATGATCAAATTTTGGTGTGTGTGTGTGTGTAGAGGGAAGGGAACAGAAAGAAAGTAGCAAAGATTGTCTGCAAAGTGTAGAATCACCCAATCATCCATTATTTTCCCCAATTCCCCCAGGATTCAAAGCTTCCTTCCTTCATCTCCCCTGCAGAGAAAGTGGGGGAAGGCAAGAGGAGTAAAAATAACCCAGAAAGGAGGCATGGTCATATGAGACATTGTTTTCTGGTCAGAGGAACTTCTACATTGGCCATTCTGATGAGTTGAAAGACTGGGGCAGTGAGCCTTACCCAGAGGTAAGAATGTAAAATGAGGGACACAGTGTCCGACTCATCATACTCTTGCCCCCAACTGTCTCTGTGTGGTTTGTTTTTCACTTTGGAAAGCCAAAAAGGGGGTGATTCTTCTTAGGGAGGGTGTGTGTATACTTGTGCTTTCAAGTAGGAAATGAGGGTGTTGACCACTTAGCACTCTTTCTTCCCACAGGGATCTATGGGTGATAGTGTAGGTAAAAAGAACCATCTCAAGATTATTCAGAGAAACAAAGCCCAGTCTATGACCACTGTCCTCTCTCTCCAGAGGAAAATTACAAGGATTCTACTGCTGGGGTGAGGACTAGCAGTACATGTGCATGTGCACGCGCACGCGCACGCGAGCACGCACACACACAGACACACACACACACACAAAGTAGAAAAGTAATAAAAGAAGTCTGGAAAATAGAATAGGATGATAATTTACATACCTGGAATAAGTACGTTTTAAACTCTAGGGCAGAGATAAGAATACAAACGGTTATCAACTTTTGTGGCACATTGTATATGCTCATCTTGGTTAGTACCTACCTCCATTTTCAGGTGACCTTTTTCTTCCCACCCTGTGCTCCTGATGTGATGAAGATATTCTGTGCATCTGGAAGTCAGTATGGCCCTGTGAAGATTTGAGCCTGGAGGTCTGGTCACAGTTGTTGGTTTCTGAGACAACTCCTTCTCCTTGTTCCCCTTTGACCTCACTGGCCACCTCCTTGGTCTCCTTTGCTGACTCCTCTTCCACCTGAACTTGAACCTCGAATTGTAGAGTACTGTGCAGGACTTGGTTATGTTTCTCTTCATTGTCTATATTCTGTCTCTCTAGAAGACTTTAGTGCCATGGGCTTAGATATTTCTTTTTGTTTTTTAACTTAAATTCAAGTTAGTTCACATACAATGTAGTCTTGGCTTCAGGAGTAGAACCTAGTGATTCATCTCTTACATATGACACTCAGGGCTCATCCCAACAAGTGCCCTCCTTAATGCTCATCATCCATTTAACCCATCCCCCCACACCTCCTCGCCAGTAGCCCTCAGTTTGTCCTCTGTATTGAAAAGTCTCTTATGGTTTGCCTCCTTCTCTGTTTTTATCTTATTTTTCCTTCCCTTCCCCTATGTTCATCTGTTATTTTTCTCAAATTCCACATATGAGTGAAATCATATGATATCTGTCTTTCTCTGACTGACTTATTTCGCTTAGCATAATACCCTCTAGTTCCATCCGCATTGTTGCAAATGGCAAGATTTCATTCTTTTTCATCTCTGAGTAGGCTTAAATATTTCTAAATATTTTACATTCACTAATCACTCATTTCTCTTCCATATTCCAGACCTGAATAAACAATCACTTCTCAGTGTCTTTATTTGCATGTCTAATTTGCCTCCCCAATTTAATATTTCTAACCATGAGGTTTAGACTGATCCTAACCTGTTTAACCCCTTATATTCTTTCTTAATAAATGCACCCCCCTTCCAGTTGCTCAAAGCCCAAACCTGGCATTCATTGTTTGTTCCTCATGTCCTATCTATCACCAATTCCTGCTGATTCTATCTCCTAAATACTCCCCCCAGCCCCACCTCATCCCCCCTACTCATTTTACCTTTATTCCAGTCCCCATCACTATCAATTTTTTTCCAGACTACTGCATTTCCCTGGCCCATTTTTCCTTTTGCCACTTTGTAGCACAGTCTCCTCACAGTCTCTATGTAAAGGATGTCTCCTCTCGGTTTGAGAACCATCATTGGCTTCACATCCAACATCCTTATGATAGAACCTAAACACCTCACTCACCTTGCAAGAACGTACCCCTTGCTTCTTCTTCAGGCTACCTTGTACGTCTCTCCCTGTGGCCCAGTCTCTTCTTATCACATGGCCTTCTTTGTTATCCTTGAACACCCATGACCTTTCTAGCTCAAGGCTTATGCACTTGTCTGCCCAGATGCTCTTGCCCTGATTTTGGCTGGTTGGCTCCTTCCTGATCTTTGAAATCCCAGCTGAAATTTCAAAGATTATATCTTCTGGGGGAACTTTCCCAACAATTCTGTTCGAGTTTGAATCTCCAGGTTGATTTCTGACATAGATCCCATTTATTTCCCTCAAGCATTTACTACAATATATAAATATCTTCTTTATGATTACTTCTAAAATACTCTGTCTAGAATGTAATGTATTTGTTGAATGAAATGTAAGCTCAGGGGCACCTGGGTGGCTCAGTTGGTTAAGCATCTGACTCTTGATTTTGGCTCAGGTCATGATCTCACGGTTTATGAGTTCGAGCCCAACGTTGGTCTCTGTGCTGACAGCGTGGAGCCTGCTTGGGATTCCTCTCTCTCTCTCTCTCTCTCTCTCTCTCTCTCTCTCTCTCCCCCTCACCTGCTCATGCTCTCTCTCAAAATAAATAAATAAACTTAAAAAAAAAGGAAAATGTAAGCTCATACAAATAGGTATTTTGTCTGGATCACTTCTAAACCCTAGCACCCAGCTGCTTCTCAATAAATGCTTGTTAATTACATGAATGGCCCCTAACATCATTGCAAATATCTGAATTTAGATACAAAAAAAGTCCATGCTGTCATGAAATCGGGGCTCAGTGAATGTTGGGGAAACATTCACCTGTCATGGAAGTGGTGTTGCAGTCTGTGAATGGGGTTGTGCCTCTTGTCTTTCTTCATCTGGAAACTGGCACTTCTGAAGGTGTGATTTTACTCACTCTTCATATATGTGAGAGAAGAATGATCTAGGCATACAGCTTTTCTAAAGCTAAGAAAGGAGTCTCTTTCACAAAAGAACTAAAAACAGAACTCTGATTCATGAATTTGCTAATGGCTTTTCTCTCCAGGGGAACCTCTTCCTGCACGGTGAAACATCTCCTGGGACACGGCCCTGTGCCCGATGTGAAGGTAACCATGGAACATCAGCTCTGATGTAGGCTGGCGGGCAGCACCAGCCAGGTTTAACCCAGGGGTACTCAATGGTGGTTCCTTTCACCATATTAGACTCTGCACCTTCCTGGCAAAACGCAGATTCTTTCCTATGCTTCCCCAACCTTTGTTTGGAAGAATTACTGACCTAGTTGACAACCTCATGAATAAAAACAGCAATGATGAAAACAAACATGCAAATGAATAATTCATTATAAATTTTGAAAACAAAGACAAAAGGAATCATGAGTAAATCAATTTATAATCGGAAAATGATTGCAGATAATTGGAGGAGGGTGAAAAAGTATCTTCTATATTGTATTTGTTGTTGTTTCCTTTTCTTCCCTTTTATGTTTTTCTTTTTTTGAACGGAGCAACTTATGTGAGGTCTAAATTGCTTAATTACATAGCCTGTAAATAGGGAAACAACGGACGGGGTGACTGGGTACGCTCACTTTCTCTCCTTTCAATGAGATATGCAAGGTGAGGGGAGGAGTGGAAACCAAGAGCAGGGGCACAGAGAAGCAGCAGAAGCTGTTGACTGGTAGACCTGGTAGGCGACAGTCTAGAGAATGAAGATGCAGCGCGATGCTAGCCTCCCTCCTACACGTTCACTACCAGACCTCTGCCCTACACATCCAGAAGACTTAGTTCTCTACTCCCCCGGTCCCTCTGGCAGTGAATGCTGCTGAGAACTCCCGTGATTTTAAAACACTCTGTGCAACACAAAGAAGTCTGGCATGTATCTTGTGGTTTAAGAGCACCTTTATGTATCATTCCTATCATTATCAGCAATGAACACTTGCTAATGATAAAATGCATAAGAAGCTACACAAAACAACTTGTAATTGTCAGCCAATTAATTTCGGCCATAGACCACCAAAAAGGGAGAAACTAGGGCACGGAGAAGCAAACGTCAACCCTACCTGAAAGTGGCAGTCTGAAAAGATCAGAGCAATCCTCTTCTACCAAACTCTAACCTGAATGACCTAGTAAAGAAAGACTATATGGTCTCTAGTGGAAATGGATAGAAAACCAATCTTACTGTCTCCCTCCCGGAGAGTTAGCGATAGTCCCTAACAACAAACTTTTCGTCCCTACCCAAATACCGCCAGGGGAGTCTTCACTGTAACATTACCTAGGAGCAGAAGCCATCTTTCTCATTAGGTTGTGAGAGAGCATTGCGAGTTAGCACAGGTAAAGAGAGTACCTGGAATGTGGCCAGCACGTATCAGATGCTCAGTAAATGTAGCTATTGTTTTTATGGACATTCTTACATACCACTTTCCACTCACCTCCTCCTTCCTCTTCTTGTCTATGTAATAAGCGGACATTCCAGAAGAGTTCCCAGAAAGACTGAGAGCAAATGGCCATCCCGGTATGCTTCCCTGGACGATGATACCTCTGAGATACCACCATCTTCTGGCTCCTTCTTCGCAGGGGCTGCTGCCTAAGTTCCCAGGGCTCGGCCAGAAAACTTCTGATGCGAAGGCAATGGGAGACTTCCCAGCCCTTTGTCTGCTATTGCTTTGCAGATTCTAGGACAGCAGAAGCCTCACCCTCCCAGGTTTGCAAAGGGAGATGTGGGATTCTCTGGGGACTTACATTGGAGGACCATCTAAATTGGAGGCTCCCAAGACTTCTAAATATGCTTTCTCTATTTTTTTTTTTTTAAGTAGAGATTTAGGGAAGCTGGCAAGCGGGTCTTGGTAAGTACAGAGCCATGAATTATGATTCGATTTTTTTCATTAAATTTCTGGATGGGCGGAGGCACAGTGCTCCGTGTTATGTGTTGTGCAGTGGGGCGCGGTGTGTTTTCTCATCGATGAAATACACTGCGCAGATCAACTCCCGTAAAGCGAAATAAGGAAAGCCGATTGCGGAGGTGGAGGGGGGTGTGGTATTAGGGTGCTGTTGCTTGTTTAGGGGGCCGCGATTGTGAATGCAAGGGAGAGGCGTGCCAGGCAAGCGCGGGAAAGATTACTGGTGAGGCAAGTGTGTGTCTATTTCCACAGCGCCCTGGCTCGCCGCAGCCCCTGGCTGGGCGAGGGGTGTGATGTGAGAGTGGGGTGGGAGGGGGCAGCAGGCGGGGCCTGCCACGTCACTTGGAGAGTGAGTGTTGGGAAGGAAGGGCAGAGCGGAGAGCCGAGCCGCTGCAGCTGCGGCGGCTGCAGCGAAGGCTTGAGCGGTGGGGAGGTGGGTCCCCGCGTCCTGGCGCCGGGGCAGCCGCAGGGCCCTCTCCGAGGCCTGCGGCTCGACTCCCAGGGAGGAGGTAGCGGCTGTGGCGGCGGGAACGGCGACCTTGGCCAGACGGAGCCCGCGGTGCACGTAGGGCGGAGGCCGAGCCCCGCCAGGAGTCTTTGCCGAGCCGGAGGGAGGCGCATCTGGCGCTTCGCTCCCAGCGGCAGCCGGGGGGCTCGAACGGCTGGAGAAGCGCAGTGGGAGCTGGGAAGAGCTAACCCGTCCGGAGGGCGGACCCCCGCGTCCGGGAGCCCAGGCTCAGGCACGGCGGGGGGCGAAGCCACGCGTCTTTTCGGGCAGCCAGTTTCACGCGCGCCAGTTTGCGGCTCCAGGTATCCCAGTAAGCTGTAGCACCCAGGCGCGGCTATCTCGGAGGCGCGGAGCTAAATCCTCTGCGTCTGGGGTCCCTCCCCAGACCCAGCCTCGCAGAGATCGGGGCTTCGGGGCTCTCGGACCCAGCGGCCAGGCCAGACGGCGAGCTCGGAGGAGCGCGAGCCCCACCCTAAACAGAGGGCGCCGCTGAGAGCGGGGAAGAGGTGCCGCGCTCCAGAGGTGGTGCCGTGGGCGCCGTCCTAGTGGCGGGGAGCGCACCGCGGAGGGGACATGAGGTCGGAGAAATCCCTCACGCTGGCGGCGCCGGGGGAGGTCCGTGGGCCGGAGGGGGAGCAACAGGATGCGGGAGACTTCCCGGAGGCCGGCGGGGGCGGGGGCTGCTGTAGTAGCGAGCGGCTGGTGATCAATATCTCCGGGCTGCGCTTCGAGACCCAACTGCGCACCCTGTCGCTGTTTCCCGACACGCTGCTGGGAGACCCTGGTCGCCGCGTCCGCTTCTTCGACCCCCTGAGGAACGAGTACTTCTTCGACCGCAACCGGCCGAGCTTCGACGCCATCCTCTACTACTACCAGTCCGGGGGCCGCCTGCGGAGGCCGGTCAACGTGCCCCTGGACATCTTCTTGGAGGAGATCCGCTTCTACCAGCTGGGAGATGAAGCCCTGGCGGCCTTCCGGGAGGACGAGGGCTGCCTGCCGGAAGGTGGAGAGGATGAGAAGCCACTGCCCTCCCAGCCCTTCCAGCGCCAGGTGTGGCTGCTCTTCGAGTACCCTGAGAGCTCGGGCCCCGCCAGAGGCATCGCCATCGTCTCCGTGCTGGTCATTCTCATCTCCATCGTCATCTTTTGCCTGGAGACCTTGCCCCAGTTCCGTGCAGATGGTCGAGGTGGGAGCAATGGTGTGAGCAGAGACTCCCCAATTTCCAGGGGTAGTCAGGAGGAAGAGGAGGATGAAGATGATTCCTATACCTTTCATCCTGGCATCCCCCCGGGGGGAATGATGGCAGGGGGCTCGTCCTCCCTAAGTACTCTTGGGGGCTCTTTCTTTACTGACCCCTTCTTTCTGGTGGAGACCCTGTGCATAGTTTGGTTCACTTTTGAGCTCCTGGTTCGCTTTTCTGCCTGCCCCAGCAAGCCAGCCTTCTTCCGCAACATCATGAACATCATTGACTTGGTGGCCATCTTCCCCTACTTCATCACCCTGGGCACCGAGCTGGTGCAGCAGCAGGAGCAGCAGTCAGCCAGTGGAGGGGGCGGCCAGAATGGGCAGCAGGCCATGTCCCTGGCCATCCTCAGGGTGATCCGCCTGGTCCGGGTGTTCCGCATCTTCAAGCTGTCCCGCCACTCTAAGGGGCTGCAGATCCTGGGCAAGACCTTGCAGGCCTCCATGCGGGAGCTGGGTCTGCTCATCTTCTTCCTCTTCATCGGGGTCATCCTCTTCTCCAGTGCCGTCTACTTCGCAGAGGCTGATGATGATGACTCACTTTTTCCCAGCATCCCGGATGCCTTCTGGTGGGCAGTGGTTACAATGACCACGGTAGGCTACGGAGACATGTATCCCATGACGGTGGGGGGCAAGATCGTGGGCTCGCTGTGTGCCATCGCTGGGGTCCTCACCATCGCCCTGCCTGTGCCGGTCATTGTCTCCAACTTCAACTACTTCTACCACCGGGAGACGGAGCAGGAGGAGCAAGGCCAGTATACCCATGTCACTTGCGGGCAGCCTGCACCAGACCTGAAGGCAGCTGACGGTGGACTTGGCAAGCCTGAGTTCTCTGAGACCACTCGGGAACGGAGACCCAGCTACCTTCCCCCTCCGCATCGGGCATACGCAGAGAAAAGGATGCTCACTGAGGTTTGACCAAGGCAGGCAGGGCATGAATGAGAAGGAGGACACTGAGCAAACAGTCTCAGGCTCCCTTCTCATTCTCCACTCCCCTCACCTGAGCTCCAGCCAACTTCTTGACTCCCTCCCCTGCACCTAGTCCAGATACCTGGACTGTCAGCCTTGTTGCTTGATCTCCACGCATTCAAGGTTCATCCATCTAAGTGACATTTTTGAAATTCTAACGGTGCCACCCATTCATGCCCATCTTCTGTCATGTGGATGAGATTTCCGTCTGACCTTCCTTCATGACTGTAAATTTTCATGCCTGGGCCTTGGAATTCTCTAGGAACAGAGATGTCAACAGGATGGAAAACAGGCATCCTGGGTCCTATTTCTCTCCTTAGCATCCTTTGCTTTGGGGCATGCACCTGTCAGCTTCTGGTTACGAGATAACTAGCAGAAGCTGAAGGACAGAAACAGTGTTCATCTTTCTGTTTTATTCCCATGCCCTGTGACACCTGTTAGTCATTCTTCAGAGAAACCTTGGTAAAGCTTTTAGCTGCACAGCCTCCCAATATGTTATTCATCTCGAATCTTGGAAGGAATTAGAGAAACTACAGTTAAACTTGGCCATTTGGAGGACATTAGAATCAGTCCCAGACCGAAGGGACCAGTGGATTCTTCCAGGTGTGTTCTGGCACGGTGGACATCAACCTTCGGTCTGCATTCAGTCCTTCCCTCCCCGACTGTCTAGCTTCCAGGAAGGTTCCTTCTCAGAGCCAAATCCTCTTTTTGTGCAAGTGCCTTCCTGTGCAGAGGAACTGGAAAGAGGGAACTACAGAGCCAGGAGAAATGGCTGAATAGACTCAAGCAAGTAGCTTGACGGCATATCTAAAGAGAGGTATCAGTTAAACAGCCAGGGTCATCTGGGAGGCGTGCAAAGAGGAGCCTCGTTGCAGACGGCAAATTTCTCTTCCTCGCTTGTCCCCAACCCTCTCCAGTGCCCCACCCCCCTTCTTCCTGGGAATTTGACTTAGGGTTGCAGTCAAAGGTTTCCCAAAGCAAACTCCAGCTTACACCCGCAGACAGGTAAAAGCACACACTGGATGCTATTGTGGGTTTCTTCCCATTTTATGTGGAATGAAATAGGTTTAGAGTAAGGAAAAAACATCATTCCTTTGTTGACAGCCTCACCATTAGAGGTTTTTTGCTGAGTCAAGCAAGCATTCACCTGCTCTGCCCCTTGAAGCACAGTTGATCTGCTCTAACTGGTAAGGTAACGTTACCACCTGGACTAAGTCACCCTCTTCCAGTGTGCAACTGCCACCTTCACTCCCTACCCCCCACTTCCCCTCATTTCTCTCCTGGTAACATTGTCATTTGTTTGTTGCCTTGAAAAACTGTGATGTACTGATCTGAGCTCTTCTGGGTGCAGTTCAGAAACCGAAAGGACTGTTAACATGTTTTTAATTTTGTATCTATGCTTTAAGACTCTTTGATGAGGATTTTTTTAAAAAAATTATTTTCTCAAAGAGCAACTTATGAGGGATGGCCTTTTGAGGGTTTTCTTGAGAGACACTGTGGCTCCTGTGAGTGCCAGCTCTAAATCTGGATTTTGCCACAGCTTTACAGGGTAACACAGTTCCTCTTTGTGCCTCAGTTTCCCCACCCATTAAATGGGAACATTAGTGTCTTCCCCTCCCTACCTCATGGGGAATGTCGATAAACTCATCTGGGAAGCTGGGGATGATGCTATGCAAATGTGTGAATTTTAATAAGGGTCTTGATTTTTTAGTTCATTAGCCTGTTTCCTTCCTCAACTCCCAGAGTCAAAGCTCCCTGCAGAGTTTCTGCCTTGGATCCAAAGCCCGAGAGTAGGCCACACTGGGCTATTAGCTCCTTAAATCCCTCCTTAACCTCTTGAACTGGGCCTCAGTCTCTTTTCTTACCCTTCAGCAAGGAGGATGCTCTTCAGACAGGTTCAGTGGGATCCTTCCAGGGCCAGAGGCCGCCTTTATTGGGAGCTTGGCTTCTCCAAGCCTGAAATACAGATAAGAGGAGTTCATGACTCAGTAATCTGCTCTGAGGCCATAAAGTTCCAGTTTTCCAAATTCCTTCTGTTACTTCTGGCTATTTGGGGAAAGGAGAAGGGCCCACTACAGAGGCAATAGGGATGCTTCTAGTGAGGGTAAATGTTGGAACATGTATGCATGTATCTCTATATGTGTGTATGTGATTGTCCTCATCACCATCCCTAATGAAACATTTCCCTTTCAAGTCAGAGCATGCCTGAAAGTAAAGGGTTTGTGGAGAGCCGGGCTCTCCAGGGACTCTGGTTGCCATAGCAACCTTCCAGACTGTTCTCTCTATCTTCTGATTTGGGCAGCAAGGGAGAACGGGAGGCTACAAATTCCCAGCTTCCGAAATGGGAACACCTCCTCCATAGTGGTTTAGGGGCTGGTAATGACCTGCGGGATGTGTGACCTTTGGAAAACCAGGAGGAAGCAGCTCCCCCAAACTTCCTCCCTGGACCTTTCTTCCTGGTCTCCCCGCCCAGTCATCGAAGCTGCCTCATCTCACCCTTGATTCTTCAGAAATCTGAATGCTAAGCAACTGCCAGTTAAACCAATGTCAGTATTATCTTTTTCAAAATGATAAAGGGAGACTTGGAGGGGACACGCTCCTCAAGAGGCGGCCAGGCTGGGCCTTGCTGAGAGTCCTGATGGTTATGGTCTGTAACAGTATACTGGAGGTCCCATCTCCTCAGAGAGAGGCTCCTCCCAGCTCTCAGAGAGACGGAGAGAAATGCCACTTCTTCCTCCCAGGGATTAATCTAGCTCCGTTCCTAGGAATCTCATAGGTGGCTCTCCTTAAGACATCGAAGAAACACAGAGAGGCTGTGACCTGACCTAGTTTCTGTGAAGGATTTTGCCAAATGATCCCTCTCTGACTCTGAGCCTCTTTATGTGGATTCTGTATCCTGAGCATCAAGAGAATATGCACCCTGTGCTGCCCAGACGGCTTTGGTGGCAATGTCGCAGCTGCCGGCAAAGGCAGGGGTCAGGCCTTCATTACACCTGACTCGAGCCAGCAGGAGCTCCCAAATGCCTTCCTGGACCTGGAAGGCACAGCAGAGATGTGGAATAGTCCTCCTGCCCTGATCATCCCCAAGGAGAGAGTGGGACAGCTGGCTGCCTTTACATCTGAGGTAGGTTCTACTGTTGGGGAACTTGGTGTCTGGCTCGGAGCTCCGTGTCAGATTAGAACTGCTTTGATTTCCGGTTTCTCAGTGGCCACCTTCTTCTCCTGTGTATTTTCTGTGACTGCATGGAATTCAGTGTCCTTCCTCAGTTTCTGCTTCCTCACTGCTGTCTCCCCAACTCTTTCTAGTCACCTCCTCTGCTCTGAACCTTCCTTTTCCTTGTTATTCTCATTTTCTCTGCTTTTCCCCCCCCCTTCTTTTCACATCTCTGGCTTTTGCCCTTCTGTTGTTTTAATCTCTTCTTCCTTCTATGTGTGTCTTACTTTCTATCTTTCTCCTCTCCACCTTTTTAGTGGCTGGGTAGCTGTAGCTGAGATCATGCCCTGAACTCTAGGACAGCGGTGGTCTGGGGTGTTTGCTAAGAAGGCTGTTCTCCGGCTGAAGGATGGCCCCCACTTCCCTGCCAGCTCAGTGTACCATCCTTTTCCGCCAGGCTGGCCCCTGTGGGTGCAAGTCCTGCCTGACCTTACAGAGCAAGATGAGATTGTGCTGGGTTCAGAAAAATGTCTCTGCAGAACTTTCCTGTATCTTCCAAAATAAAGAAAGGAGAGAGAAGAAAAAAGAGAGAGAGAGAAAGAGAGAAGCTCCAAGTCCCTCAGCCTTAAGAAGCTTATAGAAAGGTTCAAAACAAAACAACAGTAGACATTTAAAAAGTTTTAAAAAAGGGGATGCATGCCTGTGTGGCTCAGTGGTTAAGTGTCCGACTTCAGCTCAGGTCATGATCTCATGGTTCGTGGGTTTAAGCCCTGCATCAGGCTCTGTGCTGACAGCTCAGAGCCTGGAGTATGCTTTGGATTCTGTGTCTCCCTCTCTCTCTGCCCTCCCACCCCTGCTCATGCTCTGTCTCCCTCTGTCTCTCAAAAATAAATAAACATTAAAAAATTTTTTTAAAAAAAGAACACTAGAAACAGTAGGCTAAACACAAGAACGAGGATTTAGGAGGAAGGCATAAGAGTGGAATTAGCCTCGAAAAAGCCTTAATGAAGAAGTGGCCATCATACTGCCCTAATTCACTTGAAGGTCCCTGTAGCATCCAGCTGTCTGTCTTGCACACTGAAGGCAGAACAAAGCAAGGGCGTGTATCCCCGTGGGGTGAGGTGCATGGGACTCTCCTTGACAAGATGGATTAAAATTCTCTACCCAGTTCATAAAAGGAGCTGCTTTTGCTGGAGGTGGTAGACTATAAGCAGTCCTACCTACCCACTGGGGGTTTTTTGGAGGGTAATGGACATTTTCTAGAGGATTATGGTGATAGCTGTATAACTCCAAAGTTAACCAAAAAAAAGTCATTGCATTGTGGGTTGGGGGAAAGTGACATGAGTTGATAACCTGGGAGTTTCACACCTTTCCTGGGAGAATGGTTTGGTTTCTTAAATCTAGACGGTTAGCGTCTCTAAGACGGACCAGTTTAAATATCCAGGATGGAATGAGTGTTTTTTTCTTCTGCCACTTGGGGACACTTTAGAGCTTTCATGCATTTTGCTCCTTTCTACTCAAGTGCAGTGCCAGGAACTGCCTTTTTTTTTTTTTTTTTTTTTTTTTTGACAATCAAATCATTGTGGGGTTTACATGCTTTTTTCCTTTTTGCTCAAGCAAAAGGAAGGTCAGAGCCATTTTTGGTAAGCTCGGGGCATGATTAGCACATATTGGACTAGGGTCAGTATGTTGGACATTATTAATCATGTAGGACTGAGGCAGTGAACTTGCCCAAGGCGTTCATACTCTGCTGGCAAAACAAAGACAAAGAACAAAAGCTTCAAAATCCCCACAAACAAACCAACAAACCCACCTAGTCTCTGCACCTGTAGTCTCAGGATTCCTTAAGAAATCGTACAGGAGTCAAGGTTTTATTCTGTGGGCGATCTTCCCACCCTCCTCCCTGACCCTGTACAGGCGCTGTAGGGGCCCCACAGTCATTGGTGCTTTGGATACACAGGAGTGGGTGGTGACCACCCTCCGTCGTCAGCTTATCCTTCTCCATGACTGACGGTCAGACATTGCTCTTCCCCAGCGGCCCTCACCCTCACTGGGTACAGTCTTTCTCTCCCCGAGGCACTTCTCCTCACATGACACCTCCCAGTCCTCTTGCTTATCATTCCTTCTCTGCACTGGCTGAGCCCTTGCTCTTGGCAGTATTTCTGTCACCCTGCATCTCTACACAAATGCCAAGAGAGATTCCCAGAGAATACTGTCCTCCTGGGACAATCTGCCTGGAACCTCCACGCTAGTCCTGATCGGTTTTGACTGTGTGTTATTGCCCTGGGAAGCAAAGTGTGGTCTGATCCTAGCTTGTCAAGGTCGCTTAGGGAAGGAAAAGGAATCCTTTAATTCTTTAAACTGTAGGATTTCCTCTCTCCATTCTGCTTTATACCGGGCAGCCTCGGGTTGCACAGATAGCTTCTGGCAGGATACGGTCTGGGGCTTGGGGCTTTAGTGAGAGAGGGAAGATGCCAGATGCAGGCCACTGGGAGTAAAAGACAGATGGGCTCTGAGTTCTCATGTTACCGTATCTCCCAATGAACCACCTTCCTGTTCTGGGCTTGAGGTCCCTTTGGGACTAGAGATGGTCCTGTCGTGTCCCTTTGCTCTGAACCCCTAGAGAAAGGAGTTCGCCCTACCTCTCTGTCCCTTTTTCATCCTAATCTCCTGGGGACCCTAAGGAGGGGGTGAAAATCTATTAGCGACCGCTCGTTATTAGGACGAAGAGGGCACTGACTTCCTGGTTCCCAGAACAAAAGAGCCAAAGGGGCCATAAGTATCATTAATACTGGTCTCATCTTGGCTATCACTTAATCTACTTAGGGCCTAGCCCTGGTGGGGTTTATAACAATTTTTTTTTCTTTAAACACAACTCTGACCTCATTGTTGTTACTGTGAATGGGATTTTCCCTTAGTCTGTCATGGCCCTCAGCAGACACTCTTTTCTGCCCCTAGAAAACATCTTGGCACCGTAAGCAGCCTCTGCTACAGGCTGCAGGAAGCACAGACAGACCCCGGCTCTTTGGTGAGAGCAAAACCAACGTTTCAAAAGGAAATCGCAGCCACGCAGTCTGCTGGCGCTGCTATTTTTGACATGCTTGCTGTTCGCTCAGGGCTTGACAACCTCTGTCTCCAGGAGACAGACAAACCAGCCCTTGGCAGGAGAGACGCTTTGCTTTGAAAAAGAACCTAGGAAGATAGTCTTGTGGCTGGAAGGGCCTGGAGAACAAGCCATTCCTCCCCTCTCCTCCAGGAAGCTGGGCTCCTGTCCATCAGGGTCTGTGGATCTGAGGCTGGGGTACCCTCCTGGCCCAGTGAATCCTTCCTCTGCTTTGGTCCTCTCCAATGGGAGTGGTCCTAACAAGAATGAGGATGGCACCATCCGTTTAAAAAGCATTTAAGGGGTGCCTGGGTGGCTCAGTCGGTTAAGCTTCCGACTTCAGCTCGAGTCATGATCTCGTGATTCGGGAGCTCGAGCCCTGCATCGGGCTCTGTGCTGACAGCTCAGAGCTTGGAGCCTGCCTTGGCTCCCCCCTGCCCCCTCTCTCTGCCCCTCCCCCACTTGCTCTCTCTCTCTCTCTCTCTCTCTCAAAAATAAAAGATTAAAAATTTTTTTTTAAAAAGCATTTAAAATGGGGGCACCTGGGTGGCTCAGTCAGTTAAGTGTTGACTTCAGCTCAGGTCGTGATCTCACGGTTCGTGAGTTTGAGCCCGGCATTGGGTTCTGTGCTAACAGCTCAGAGCCTGGAGCCTGTTTTGGATTCTGTGTCTCCCTTTCTCTGCTCCTCCCCTGCTCACACTCTGTCTCTGTCGCTCTCTCAAAAATAAATAAACATTAAAAAAAAAATTTAAATACCTTCAGTGCTCTCAAACATCATGTCCTATAACAAAAAGGCCAGGAGAATAGCTCTGGAGCCAGGTTTTCTGGGTTCAAATCCCACCTCTGCCATTTGCCTGCTGGGTGACAAGGAGCAAGTTCTGAAACTTCTCTGTGCCTCAGTTTCCCATAAAGTGGAGGGAGAATAATAGTACCAATTTCACGGAGCTGTTTTGAGGATTACATGAGCTAATATATGTAATGTTTATGTAATACATAATAATATGTGCGCAGTATAATGTGTAACAATATATAAGCACTCTAAAGATTGGCTCTTACTTCTGTTATCCTACAACAACCAAATGAGGTAGGTAGGCCACGCATTGTTTTCCTCTGGCAGATAAGATTGTTGAAGCTCAGAGGGCATGTTCAAGGGCACACAACTAATGTGTGACCCATCACCCTCAGGGGAGATGTAATTTACGGAACTCAGTGAGGGTCTGACTAATACTATGCAAGAAGAGAAAATGAATTTGTAGCTCCTAAATGTGTACTGGATTTTATTTACATGCTAATTTGTCTCTTTAAGGGAAAAACCAGAAGGTGTCCTGTGTGTGTGTGTGTGTGTGTGTATACATATGTATATATGTCTCATACAGCTATATATATATGCAAATATATACATGGGGGTATAAATATAAAGATGGACAGGTTTCCCCAGCTATCCAAAAATAGAGCATTCCTATGAAAGCTTTCCTAAGCCAAATGAAGTAAAGCAAAGAAGCAACTACTGTTTCCTAAAAGTGAAAATCCTCTTTGGATTTATTTGGGTTAGTGAAATCAGATACTAACATAGGTCTTTATTAAAAGCAAACCTGTATTAAAAAAAAAAAAAGCAAAGTGGTGTAAAGCGAACTTTCAGATAACAGGGAAAACCTGTCATTCTTTCTACAGACCCCTCCTTGCTGCCACCACTGTTTTCTGCCCACCACATTTTAATAACTCCACTAGAGCCTTCCTCACACACTTCCTCCACATCTTCCTCCTTGGGATAAATGCAGGGTCCCACAGTTAGCCCTAAGGAAAGAACACATAAGTCAGACCGCACCTCAGTTTTCTTGTACTGTTCCAGCGGTCTTCACAATCCCACCTCCCCCGGTCCTGTCTTCTGCCTCCCCCTCTGTCCCCCAGCCATCTTCATGACCCACTGTGCACCCCCTCCCAACTTTGCAGGTGGTGACACCCTGTAACATTCCTAGGGTGTGCTCCAAGCTTCCCTTTCCTCCTTTCAGGGGGAGGAGACAGAGATCCTGGAGTGGGAAAAAGCTAGCCCCTCCTACTGTGAGTCTGAATTTGCTTCCACTGCAGCTTTCTCTGGGGGTCCCAGACTCAGGCCAGAATGCTCCACTCACCTTGTGCTCACTCCCACGGCCACAGCAGCTTGCTCAAGGGACCTGCCCCAGGGCAGAGCAACGGGACCACCTCCCCACTCCCCATTCTGACTTCTTGGCTTGCTTGCCTTTGGAGGTAGAGAACTTGCTTCTGAATCACCATTATTAGCTGCACCTCATTTAACCTCTCCAGTTTTGTCATCTGCAAAATAAGGGAGCTAACTCCACTTGCCTCACACAGTTGTTGGGAGGCTCAAACAAGAGACACGTTAAAGAGATTAGTGGGAAATAAACTCTCAGTGGAGCACGGCCGAAGGGGCCCCAGTGACACTGAACAGCTACCAGGGAGTGAGGCGAAAACCACCTGTGCTCTCAAAGGAAGGCAGGATCCCTGCTGACTTCAGTGCTGTTCTCTGAAACAAACACTGAAATGAAATATGATATAAAAAATAGACTCACAGTAGCTAGCTATTTTATCCAGAAGGCTCTTTGCCTGAAGCATTCACAGCAGAATCTGTTTAAATAATTGCACTTAAGATGTGATTTAATATATAGGAATGTAATCTGAATGTATCTTGTAAGAAGAGAATGGATATACCGCTAATATTTTTTCCCGCCAAGGTAGAAAATCCTTCCCAGGAGCACCAGAGCATTGGGAAGGACAGTACTGAGAGTCGCAGGGGCAGAACAGTAGGGCTAGGAAGGGCCCCAAATCCTCCTCTTTCTAGAGGAGAAGGCTGGTGAGGACAAGTGGAAAATTAACCCAGGATCACAGGCAATTCAGGGCATAGCTGGGTCTCAGATGCACATTTTCTAACTCCACCACTGGTATATTTTTCTATGGAAAGTGGAAACCTAAGGATTAAATTCAACCAATTTTGTTCATTTCCCACCCAACCAAACTCCTTAGCACAGCTGTCCATAGGAAGTGGAATTAAGTGCTTTTTAATTTCATCTCTCTCTTCCCTGACTTTCCGAGGTATAGAGGCAACAGGCTTAGCTAGAGAAATTCTTCATCAGATAAACAGCTCCCGGATTTGTAAGGAATGAATGACTAAATATTGTTACTCCAGTAAGTACGAAAGGTATTTTTGCACTGGGTAAAGACACGCTCATGTATAGGCTCTGGCTTGGGTAGCCAGGCCTTGAGCTTTTAATCTTACCAAGTAAGAGACTCTATATAACCGTTTAGGGCTATTCTTTTAATGTTAAATTTAGTGACCGGGCTGCAGGAAACTGTCACAGATTGGAAGCCAGGAAAGCAGGAGGTTATTGGAGACTTCTGTGTTTTAAAGAGAAAAGAAGGGATGCAGAAAGTGAGCATCTTACCCAGGAGTGCTGATTTTCTGACGCCCTGGGAAACAGAGATCAGCTTCTAGATTCTTTCCTGTACTTTGTTGTCCTGGGAGAGAAAGAGAAGTCACTGTTAGTTACAGATTCCTTTTATAAATCACAGGACTAGTGTTAGGAAGAACAAAGTTTCCAGAAGCCATAGTGGCTGAGCCATAAATCAGACAGGCGCTCCCCAGCTGCTTTAAGGCAATCTGGCATTGCTGGAAGGAGAGAGAAGTCTGGCATGATGGGGAAAAGAGTTTGTGTCTCTTGTAAGACTGCTCTCTGTGCTTCGGGTGAGAGGTCACATTCACCCAGGAGCAGCACACATGTGTGTGTGGGGGGGACCCAGGCTCTCGTCCCCCCACACTCAGCCACATTCCAGGCCTGGTAGTTGCCTTCTGCTCCTCTTGAGTTGTGTTTAGTGTTTGTTTTGTTTATTTGCTTAATTTTTTTTTTTTCTGTACCTGCAGTCCTCTGATAGATGGTTTAATATCCTTGCAGAATTCCAAACAACAATCCCAGAGCACCTAACCCAAAACTATGCAGATTATTCCTGATAATAGGTCCTAAATCAGTGACTTGTGGATCACATATGATTCAGGGTTAAGAAGTACTGGATATGTATATTTTATCTCAATAAAACTGGAAAAAGATGTAAGAAATATTGGGAGATTTCACATGCAGACTTTGACATTTGTTTTCTTTTGAAAAATCAAAGGTCTGGTCTTGTTGATCTTGCATTTCGGCTTTCTACTAGCTGAGTGGGCTGCCCCCCTTCAGAAGGGGAGTGGGTTCTCTTTTGCCCAGTGCCCAGTGAGTGCCACTCAGTGCCCAGTGGCCGTCTATCACTTTTGTTGTGCCCAGGGCATTGGTTTCCATCTAGGCAGGAAACATTTCCTATGTCTGCATTTCTACTAAGGACACTATGCTCCCAGCCCACCTCATCTGGTGACCCTGTGGATGCCGGTGCGTGACCCCTCTCGAAGCCTTCCTGTATGATCTCATTGAAGTGAGTCGCAGTGGACTGCTAGAGGGGGAGGGATAGGTGTGGTTATTAGGAACAGAGTGAAGGCAGAAGCAAGGGCTGCCAGCCTATGGAGGAGGCAATCACAACTTAAGATGAGAGGCAGAATTGAGTGGCAGCTTGGAGAGAGGGATCTCGCAGGAATCAAGAACATGCTAAGTTATGTTCTCTGTCCAGTTAAGCGGGCAAGGAGATGTATGATGCAATTAATGATTTCCATCTAAGATTATTAAGATACAAAAGAGGTAAAAAAAAAAAAAGGCAAATAGATGTTTGGGTATTTCTGATTGGAGGTCAGCTGCCTATTTCTGTGATGTCAGATAGTGAGACATCACTCTCGTGGCTGGCACTGAATGTTATGAGTGGGGGCTCATCAGTG
Source organism: Paguma larvata (assembly GCA_030068075.1). NCBI lineage: Eukaryota > Metazoa > Chordata > Mammalia > Carnivora > Viverridae > Paguma > Paguma larvata. The sequence continues at coordinate 98,700,308 of CM057828.1, read as the reverse complement.
GGATCCTGTGGCTTTCCTGGGTAATGGTTGGCCACCAGCACTGGGCTGTGCATTAGTGCAACATTGTGAAGCCCACGGTCATCCCCAGATCCTTTCTTCCCTCCCTTCCTAGACTCTTCTCTGTCAGTTTCAGCTCTCAGGTGGACTCTTCTGTCTCTGGGCTTATTGGCCCAATGTGAGCTGACCGTAGAGCTGGAGCTGTGTCCAACATTATTGTGTTGGGAGAGAGGTAACACAGGTTCTCCTCCTTTCCTTGCTTTACCTCTTATTTCATAAAAATATTTCAGGGCCAGAATTCAAGTGGGGGAGTGTCAATAGCAATTTGGGCTGGAGACAGCTCAAAGTCCTTAGGGTCCCTGGAGGGAAGCAGATTTCATATTGGTTACCCCTTCCTGGGGACGTCTTTCACTTCTGAAGATCCAAATTTAAAAGGATTCTATGGCCCTTCCCCTGTCACTCCTGCCATCATCTCCCCCTCCCCACCATACTTGCCCTTTGTAGGAGCATGGGAAAAATTAAATCAGGTTGGGTTAAAGGAAATCCATCATGGGCCTTCCATCTTGATGCCTGTCTGCCTCACTTTTTCCAGTAGATGTCATTCTGAATAGTTGTTTTTGTCATGAGTGTGTGTGTGTGCATGTGTGTGTAAAAGTAATAGAATCACTTTCCTATCAGAGGTGATTTCAATTGGCAGGAGCCCTTTCACATTTAAAAGAAATCGGGGCACCTGGGTGGCTCAGTCAGTTAAGCATCTGACTTCAGCCCAGGGCATGATCTCGCGGTTCATGAGTTCAAGTCCCATGTTGGGCTCTGTGCTGACAGCTCAGAGCCTGGAGCCTGCTTTGGATTCTGTGTCTCCCTCTCTCTCTGCCCCTCCCCTGATCATGCTCTGTCTCTGTCCCTCTTTCTCTCTCTCAAAAATAAATAAAAATATTTTTAAAAAGAAGAAAAAAAAATAAATCACAGAATATAGCTAAAGTTAAAAGAAAGTATATGGTCTGTAGAAAAATGCACTTAAATTGGTTCATGGCATACTTCATACAATTGTAAATCTGTCCTCTAGTGGAAAGACAGGAGATGCTGTGGTATTAGAAATGGTGGGCATTGTGGACCAGATTTGAGAAAGAGCCTTTTTATTCGCTGGAGCAACTAGGGGATATTTTTCAAAATGTATGTTCCAAAATGGGAACTCTAACAAACTCAATTACAATCATCTCCTTTTCTTGCTGCATTTCTGACTGTCTAGATGATGAATTTCCAGTGTATAGCATTGTATCTCCCACACCTACAGCTGTGTCAGCTGAGAAAGGATGGGAGAAATGAGGCTGTGGGCCTAAGTCCCTTGTGTCTCTCTGTTAACCAGGTGGGAAGGGGTGATGATGCCGGGCACCCCAGGAGTAAACACCCAGGGCTGCCACCCTGTCTGTGTAACTGTGTGGCTTTGGGAACACTGGGAACCTCTCTGAGCCGTGTTTCTCTCCTCTGTAAAGTCAGGCCATTGATAGAACATTCCTCATGGTGGCCAGTGGGTTAAAGGAGATGATGTAAATAAGGAACATTGCAGGTCCTGGCGTGTAGTAAGCATTCAATAATAAACGTGGGTTATTTTTTCCATGATCTCTTTCTTTTTGGCCCACTTCAGCACTATGCCCACTGAAGCATAGGCAGGGCCTCTAAAAATTGCCTGACCTTTAGAAATAATTAAAACCCCTCAAAGCTCATGTAAATCTAGGTCTTTAGGAAATCTGAGTGCAATAGTTTCTCTCGCTTTGTAGATTTGGATTTCCTGAACTAACACTGACCATGGTTCAGGTGTGTAATTATCCAAGACTTGGTTGTAACACAGGTAACTCCTATAAAGGGGCTTAATACCCCTTAGACTGAACAGTGCTTCCCTGCTAAAACAAGGCAGCAGAAGAGAATTCTCAGTGGTTTTGATAATCCCTTTAGAAAGAATATAAGCAGGGGCGCCTGGGTGGCTCATTCGGTTGAGCGTCCACCTCTTGATTTTGGCTCAGGTCATGTCCTCATGGTTTGAAAGATTGAGCCTGGTGTTCGGCCCTGTGCTGACAGCACGGAGCCTGCTTGGGATCTGTCTGTCTGTCTGTCTCTCTCCTCCCTGCCCTCCCTTTCTCTCTCTCTCTCTCAAAAAAAAAAATAATAATAATAAGCAAAATCCTGGGAAGCAGTGAGAATTTCCAACACACTTAGGAATTAACTGGGAGTCAAATAACTTAGTGTAGAAAGATCATGTGGTTCAGCTACTCACTTGCCTGACTTTTGGGGTTGCCTTGAGTGAAACAAGGAGCTGAAAGGAGACTGCACAGGAACCGAGGGAGCTTTCCTTGAGTGCTGAACAGGATCATAAACATGCCTTCTTCAGAATTATAACACAAGCCAGTGGAAAACATGACTCAATTTATAGATAATGTATTTCTTTACATACTACTTTTCAAGAATGCATTTAATTTGCAAGGAAGTCAGCTGAACTCAGTGATGTATAAGTAGAGACTAAGACAAGATGACATACAAAAATTGAGCAGGCAGTGGCTTCCAAAAGTCAAAGAATCCATTACTCTGTCCTGCATTAGGAAAAGTCACTCATTATCCCTGGTGTATTCTGAAGCCTCCCCACAACCAGGAGATGAGAGGGAGAGAGACTCCAGGGATGTTGTAGGGTTGTTTTCTCCTGTCTCAGTTACACATCTGCTGCTGTACTTTAAACTTCCTTCCTACTATTTTGTACCGACTGAGATGGATACCACTCAACTGACCATATTACCTAGAATAACTCCTTATGCCAGAGCTCCTCAAATGTGATCTGCAGAGTATTAGTCCTACACAGCAGTCTTATGGTAAAAGAGTCCCTAGCTGCTATGTCCCTGCTTATTGGAGATATACAATACACGGGATTGTAAGATTAAAGGCCCTGAGAAGTCCTACAGTGAATAAACCAATTTCAGCTGTTAAACCAGTGTTCAAATTATTCTTACTATAGAATCTCCACCCCCTTTCTAGAGGGAACTTCTATTCGCGTTCCACAAAAACTGTAATCCAAGGAATAAATTTCGAGAAACTCAAAGACATCTGAAATTCTATGATGAATTTCAGTCCATGGAACTTCAGCCCTTAAAGGTTTTTTCGAAGGGACCATTTTGTGGCCTCTTGTCAACCTTCTGAAAGTTCTCCACACTCCTTTTGAGTCTGAAGACATACAGAATCAGTGTTTTGATAGGGCTCTGAATCATATGAAGGAAGATATCCTCCCCTTCGCTGACCTTCCAAGCCTTCTTAAACAGGAGTCTTTGAGAGAAAGAACTGTAAAATTTGGTCTTATGGGTTCAATTTAGAGTTTCTGTTCTACTTGCTGGGAATGTCCACACTTGAGATACACTTCTCCAGACTGAAAGCTTACTGATGGCATTGCCTGGTGGTATAACAGCCCAAGTTCTATGCATGGCATCGACAGAATAGAAGATTGTAAGATGTGTCTCTATTTACAAGTACTTTTCTAACTTAAACTAGAACTTTTCATAGAAACATTCAAGCATGCCTTTACTAATGATCATATTAAAAAATCTTATACACAATCTGAACAAGACTCGAAAAAAAAAAATACTAGCGGTGAGCTCTAAGTACCCAGGCTCTTCAGTCTTCTTTCCTCTTTCCCTAAACATTTTTTTTCAAGGTATTCTCCCATGGTGCTACAGGTGCTGGTGCCTCCAGTTGGACCCAGTTCCTCCAGTGCCGGGACTTATGTCCTCTGGGCAGCGCTTCCTGCTAGATGCTCTTTGTGCCACCAAGTTCTCTTACCTTTGACTCTGTGCATCCCAGGAAAGGTCTGATGCTCACTGTCTACTCCTTCACCAGCTGGCCCAGGACTACAGTCCCTTCCTCCATGGATTCCTCTCTGTTTAGAGGTAAAAAGAGAGACGATGTAGGTGCTCTTGACTTGTTGCTACCTTTGTACCTGTTGTTCCTTTTCTGGACATTTTGGGCTGTGAGGAGTGCCTGCTATCCAGTTCTTTCTTGCATCTTTAAATCCACTAAAAGTTTGAACAAGTGGACTGTGGAGAAGGTGGGCATTGCACCTAATTCTGGGTCTGTGTGACCCTGAGCAAGTTGCCTGCCTGGCACTCAGCACGTAGTAGCTATTAGTATTATTCTCTCACCCAGTGTCTTCATTGTAACATGAGATAGTTGGATTAGACAATTTTTGAGTCTTTGCTTGAAAATTCTGTGGGTGCCTAGCTTACTCATTAAAAGTACAGCTGGTCCCCTTGATAACTTGGCAAACGTTATTGTTTGGCTTTTGCCACCAGAATGATCTTTTAAAAAGAGAGCTGGAGTTACTGAATTTCAACTTTATCTAGACTCATTGAATTTCAGAGTTCAGCTGAAATCCTCTTATTTTGCAGACAAATTTCAGAACTTACCACTTACAAATATACTGTTAACAACAGACTTTTGGAAGAGATATGCTGCTTTTTTTGTAATGTCAAGTGGGATTAATCTCTTTCCTCTCCTTTTCCTCCTTCCTTCCTTCTTTCCTTCCTGCCTTCCTATTTTTCTTAGATGAGGTTTTAGTTTTTAAGTGCTTCCAGATCTTTTTTATTTCAAAGTTGCAAAATAAACATTCCTCGGTTTTGGCTGTGTCAAGTACCTTGGCATTATGATTGGAAAAATGTTGGGCATGCAAAGGCACTTCTATATTAAGGAGAAGCAGGGGGGAAATGAAGACCAGCAGAGTGCTAACTAGTGTTCTCTTGGTCTCTGGCTCCCCATTTGCCAAGGGAGCCTGTAGGGAAGACAAGGGAAAGAAAAGTTGGTACAATTCTTTGGTATCCTTAGACAAAGTAGAAGCTGACTTTGTCATTTCTGGAAAAGTGGTAGTGATCCCAAGGGCAGGTGCTGGATTGTATGCTGGCCCCACTGTGCTGTGTAGCGACTCTGGATAGAAAGGTCGTGGTTGGATAGAAAGTGCCCAGCTCTGTCCCTACCGGCTCAGCCTTGGGAGCTAGAGCTGCATGTCCAGGCCAGGGTTCCCCTGTGCTGGGTCCCCGTCCTGCATGGCTGCACTGGTCTTGGTGTTTTTCGGTGTTCGCTTATCATCCTCATCCCTTTTAACTTCCCTTGCTAGTGCGTCAGATGAAGCAGCAGAACCCTGGACAGGGAGAGAAAGCCTGTGTGGGCTCTTAATGCACTGTTTGGCCTTGCACAAATTGCTTGAAACATTTTATTTTCTGTCTTTTCTGCTCACTATGGAAAATCATACGAGTCAGAAAAATGTAAGGAAGAAGAGAAAAGATCTCATAATGCCACAGCCAGAGACATTCAGTATTGGACTGTTTGGAGTTTTTCTTCTAGACTAGCTCTGTCTCTGTTTGTATCTATATCTCTATAGAGATCATACAGCACTTCACTTAAAAAACTTTCATATATGGGGCGCCTGGGTGGCTCAGTTGGTTGAGTGTCTGGCTCTTGATTTTGGCTCAGGTCATGATCCCAGGGTTGTGGAATTAAGCCCCACATTGGACTCCACCCTGAGCACAAAGCCTGCTTAAAATTCTCCCCCGCCCCCGCTACTGCCCCTCTCCCGAACTCATGCACACATTGTCTCTCTAAAATAAAAAAAAACCCTCATATATCTCCAATATTCTCATGCAATTATTATATAACCATCATATAGATACACCATTATTTGCTAACCAGCTCCCTACTGTTGGACATTCAGGTTTCTGTTCTTCTGAATGATGCTACCATGACTATTTTTAGTGTGGATATCCATCCGCAGTTATGATTATTTCCTTAGGTTTTATTCCTACAAGAGTCATGAACAAACAGAGCAAATCGTGTTCTAGACCCCAGCTTCCTTACCTATAATAAAACAGCAGAAACAACAATTATAGCAGCAAACTCTTGCCCAGCATATCATGTGCAAGGCCTGTGTCTAAGAGCTCTGAATGTCTGAACTCATTTTCTCTTCCCAGCAGCCCTGTGCATATCTCCCTTACACAGAGATAGCTTACCCAAAGTAGCACAGCCAGGCAGTAGCAGGGTAGGATTTCAACCCAGGCAGTCTGGCTCACAGTTCTTGGTCCGAACTGCTGTGCTTATATGTCCCTGTGAGAGGAAAGAACTAGACCCAGCAATCCTTAGGCCACCTTCCTTCCTAACATTAGCTGCTACACTAATGTTCTACACTAGCTATGTACCCAAGTGCCTGGTAGGTGCCTGGTAGAAGTTGACCGGCTCCTTAAATCCTCTTCATCTGCCCATTTGTGTGCCTGATGAGGTTGGGGGTTTCTATGTGTGAGTGTGTGTAAATGTGTGTGTATGTGTGTGTGCTTATATAATCTTTGGAATGGAACAGAGCCAGCAGAGCCAGCATGAAACAAGAAGGCTTGAACATTCTATTGACAAAACAATGAAACATGGGTAGTCTCTGCCTTAGTTACAGATAACATCATGGTTTCCTCCTTATCTTAACGTTCTCAGGCTCTTTGGATGGGAAATTTGTCATTTTATCATTGGACTGCACCTCAGTGCAGCAGGGACGAGATCGGATGTGGCTGTCTAGCACAACGCCATCCCAGAAGCACATGTCTGCACATACTATCTGAAGGGCAGTGCCCCTCCCCAAGCTGCTATGCCCGCACTGTAAGAGCATTGCTGGGTATGATTATTCATTCTGTAGGGAAGGAGATAATTGACAGACTCATCACTGGAATGACGTGTCCATGCTGCTTTTATTGCTTGCCCAATGTAGAGATTGCCAGGCCTCCTTGGGATTCTGACTCAGTAGATAAGGGAGAAGCTGGGAATCTGCCTTTATGAGACATGTGCTCTGAGCAGTTACTTTCAGAAAGTTTGTGAAATCTTAGACTGGGGGCTCAACCTTCACAGGACCTCAGAATCACAGAGAAACTTTTTATAAAAAAGTACCACTTCCTGGGGGTGCCTCGGTGGCTCAGTCAGTTAAGCGTCAGACTCTTGGTTTCTGCTCAGGTCGTGATCTCAATGTTCATGAGTTCGAGTTGGGCTCTGTGCTGACGAGTGTGGAGCCTGCTCAGGAATCTCTCTCCCTCTCCCTCTCTCTCCCTCTACCCCTCCCCTGCTCGTTCTCCTCTCTCTCTTTCAAAATAAGTAAAGTTAAAAAAATACCGCTTCCTGTGCCCTCTGCTGTCTTGCCCCTTCTCCTCTCCAATTTGAATAATTATTCAAATTATTGACCTAGGATGGAGTTCAAGTGCAGCATTTTAAAAAATGTTTATTTATTTATTATTTTTGAGAGAGAGAGAGAGAGCGCATGCACAAGCAGGGGAGGGGCAGAGAGAGAGGGAGACAGAATCTGAAGCAGGCTCCAGGCTCTGAGCTGACAGCAGCAAGCCCTAGGCAGGGCTCAAACTCACAAACTATGAGATTATGACCCAAGCCAAAGTTGGACGTTCAACTGACTAAGCCACCCAGGTGCCCCTAAGGGCAGCATTTTTAAAAAAGCTTCTCAAGAGGTTGTAGTGTGCAGCTGGAGTTGGGAACTACTTGTTTAAGAAATTCTGGCAAGAATAATTTTATACCTTTCCACTGAAGTGCACTTCATACTTTACAGATGGCTTTCACAAGTGAGCATCATAACAATGCACTATGGTCAGTTGGGCGGGCATTTGTATGCCTGTCCTTGGCCCCGAGACGCTGACTGAATTGCCTCAGTCAGCAGCAGCTGTTCTCTGCCCAGCCCAAGACAGTCCTGCCAGGCCCTCTGGGAGGGGGCAGCTTCCCTCCCCTGAAGATCTTCCAGGACCAAGTCCTCTTAGCTTCCATCAGCCTTGCCTAGTGTAGATGCTGAGGAGGCTCTTTCTTTCCATTCTCACCCACATCCCTTCTACTGCAGCTGCTCTTCCTTCTCACAGAGCCTCCTTGTGAAACGTGCAGCTACGTTTTCCTCCCCTCCCAAACTTCACCCCACTGAAGCGTTAGATAATGACTCTGAGGGACAGAAGCCTGGGGACCTGGACAGTGCATGTCACCCATAGCAGTCTGACCTCAGCCTCCATGTAGCTGGCAGGAGACGAGAAGCCACATCCACCAGCAGCTGACTCGGGGATGCATTCCCTTCTCCCCAGATGGCACCTGCCATCCTGAGTTTCACATTCACCTCCAAAGCTTCTCTGCCCTGCACCTACCCACCCTTCCACCCCCACTGCCCCCCAACAGCCTTAAAGCCCACCTGAGTCCTTCCTGTGAGGCTGCTCTGAGGGCCAAAGGCCCTTGCAGCGGTGAGTCCCCATTCTGGACATCTGGCTGACTGGAGCTCAACAAAGTAGAGCAGGGAGAGAGAAACATAGCCAGGTAACTGCACACATCCCTCCACCGTCCTCCACCCAGCAACCAACTATTGGCTCAAACTCTCCGAACTCAAACCAAAGACTCTGCTGCCCTTTACTCTTTCTCCTCTCGTTCAAACCTTTTCCCTCGCACAGGCTGTGTCCTGGAGCGGCTCCCAGCGACTGCAGGCTCTCTGTGTCAGGATCCTGCAGCCTCACTCAGTACCAGGGATGCTGGCTGCGGGGGTGGGGAGGAGGCGGGGTTTTGCCTTAACGGCAATGCGGGTAGCAGAGCTGTGTGTAAATGCCCTGCCAGTTCCGTTTTGCCTAACCTATTCAGCAGCCTTGTGACTGAGGTGAAGCCACCGCCCCGCTGATTCCTGCAGCAGTCTTGTCTTTCCCTCTGTCAGGGCCTGCCCATCCTAGTTGTTAGCTGATTTGAGGGGTTGGTGTGAAAGGTCAATGGATGTCCTCAATGACATTTGATCCTCTAGGACTGACTTTCAGGAAGGCACATTCTCTGCTAGCAGGGCTGGCCCCCTCCTCTTACTCAATAGCCCCATATGGCTTGTCTGCCCCATCAGAGGATTCAGAAGAAAGGGAGAGGGCGTGGGATGAACAAGCTTTCCTTTCTCAGGCCAAGAGAGGCAGCGGTGAAGTTTCCTATGGTCGAGAACGACTGGCTTGGTGAATCGTTACTGTTCTGGTTGGACATCATCAGATTGAATGGTTATAAGAAGGTCTAAGAGTCCTTTATAGTTGCTGCTTTATCTGCCCCATCGTCACCCACAAGGCCGAGCCTCCAAGAGCTAAGTTGGTACTCTTGGACCCCTGACACAGCAGATTGGAGGAGGATTGGATCTGAACCAATCTGAGCCCCATGCCTAGAAACTATCAGTAGGGGGAGATCAGGCTAGGCTAGCCTGTCTATGGAAGAGATGGAAAACCTCTAGCTGGAAGGTGGAAGAGGTCTGATTTATTATCTAAATTGACTTTCTCATCTTATAAATGAAAAAAATTGAGAAATCACGTGTGGGCCAAGGCCACAGGACTGGTTCGAAGTCCAAAGTGTTAACTCACTGACTCTCTTGACTACGGGATACCTCTACAACTAATCCCCTGTGAAAGCTCGTGTTGCATTCACACTTTGAAGAGATCCTAGTAGCCAAGTCCTGCATGGGGGCTTTGTGGGGAGCCCCCAGACTTTGGCATTGGACTGAACTAGATTCAAATCCTGATTTTCTCACTCACTACCATCGAGACTATGGTACATTTCTTACTCTCTTGAGCCTGGTATTCTTCAACTGCAAAATAAGAATCGTTATATTTATTTCAGAGAAATATTGTGAGGGTTTTCTAAAGTGGATAAGATATGCTTAGCACATAATCATTGTTCAGTAAGAGAAAGATGGCTTCTTGGCCAAAATACAGACTTCTTCCCTCCTTCCCTGTGCTCTAATTGTGAAGCTGGGTTGTTTTCAGAATTATTTAGTGCCTACATGCTTGCTGCTGGTGGAACAAGGGGCTTCCTTTTGCCTTTTCTCAAGACCCCAAAGTGGGTGGCCCTGAACAGAGCCTAGGTATCCACCTGCTAGGCCCTGATCATGCCTGTCAGGCCTGAGGCAACTCAGATGTAGAGAAAGAAGTGGTGGACCCTGGTGATTTGAAAGAAACAGGTACCTCTCTGTTACCTTTTTTTCTAGGCTTCTGAAATCCATTCAGCCTATGATCTAATCTTTATTAACGGCTTCACTATACTCCCCCTCCCCTATCCCAGGTTAGCAGGTGGCCCACTGAGTCAGAGAACATGAAGAATTAATGGGTCACACTGGTAGAAAGAGACTCTTCAGGCCTGGTCATTTCTGAGGTCATGGGCATTGGCCTTTTGACCGCTGAGACAATGTGCCTTTTGAAACTCTTTTGAGAGTGGCTAGGGAGAACACTGGTTTGTATCTCCTGACAGGTCTGTCTTGTGAGCTCACAGAATGAACCTTTGCTGGGCCTGTAAGGAGAAAGCTGTTTTTTCCTCACTGTGTCCTTTATTTTTTATTTTCTTTTTAAATTCTTTTTTAATGTTTATTTATTTTTGAGACAGAGAGAGACAGAGCATGAGTGGAGGAGGGGCAGAGAGAGAGGGAGACACAGAATCTGAAGCAGGCTCCAGGCTCTGAGCCGTCAGCACAGAGCCCAGCACGGGGCTCGAACCCACAGACAGCAAGATCATGACCTGAGTTGAAGTCGGATGCTCAACCGACTGAGCCACCTAGGTGCCCCTCATCATGTCCTTTATACCTTAAATCATCTCATCTAAGTTTGATTCCTGGTCATTCACTTTTTCCCAGAACAGATTCCCACAGAAAGTCCATTCTCCAGGGCCAGGGATGGGCCCGCTTTTCTCCACCTCCCCTTGGATTCCTATGTCTCTCAATCCTAAACCTCCTTCAGGGACCATCCAGCTCAGATCCAGCGTCCTTCATGAAGTCTTCAGGTGGACTGGCCTGCTCATTTTGTACTTTGTGAAGGTTACCTTGTATTGATACGTACATTTTCAGACTCTAATTCTTTCTTTTTAAGTTTATTTATTTATTTTGAGAGGGAGAGTGAGAGAATCCCAAGCAGGCTCTGCACTATCAGCACAGGGCCCGATGTGGGGCTCGAACTCATGACCCATGAGATTATGACCTGAACTGAAATCAAGACTTTCACACTTAACCAACTGAGCCACCCAGGAACCCCCAGCCTCTAATCCTTTCTACAGATACACACAGCACCAGTCTTTTACCTCAAAGGGTTGACAGCCTAGTTAAAAAATACATGTCTTAAATCCAGTTAGACCAAAGGCAGGAGCCCTCTCTCATCTTTTCACTTCTGAGCAGCACTGTATCCGGAAATTGTTGGCTGCATCTAACCATAGGATTTTTTTAAGTTTATTTATTTGTTTTGGGAGAGAGAGAAAGCCTGCAAGCAGGGGAAGGGCAGAGAGAGGGAGAGCGAGAATCTCAAGCAGGCTCTGCACTGTTAGCACAGAGCTCAACAGGGCTTGAACTCACAAACCATGAGATTGTGACCTGAGCCAAAATGAGGAGTCTGATGTTTAACCAACCGAGCCACCCAGAAACCCCTAACCATAGGATTTAAAAAACAAAGAACACAATACCAAAAGGTCATTTACTGTCTTTTATAACTTAAAGTCTTGAGGAGGGACAGCTCCAGGATTGATAAGTCAGTTCATTATTTCTGTGTAACTAACCACTTCAAAACTTAGGGGTTTGAAACGACAGCCATTATTTCTTAGCTCCCAATTCAGTAGGTCAGCAGTTCAGGCTGTGGTCAGGCTGGCAGCTCTTCCAGTCTTGCCTGACAGATGCTTCCTTATGCCTCAGTGGCCAGCTCTGGGTTGATCAGGTGGTACTGGCTCTGAGGGTTGGTTGGCTATTGGCCAGGGAGCCTTAGTTCCTTCTAGTGGCTTCCTTCCCCATCCCGTAGCAGGTGGCCTGGGATCTTTCTTATGGTGAATGCAGGGGCCCAAGAGCAAGCAGAAGTTGTCACAGATTTTGAGTCTAGAGTTCTCTCTTGTCCAGCAGGAGAGCAGCTGCAGAATTGAATATGAGAGATGCTAATGTCTGAGAGGAGAAAAGAGCCCCGAGTAAGGGTCCTTGCTCCATATTTAGTAGGATCGGAAGGCTTACATACATGATGGACATGCAGAAAGAGACAATAAAACAGTGATCATTAACTCATGTGTGTGAGTGTTAGGGGTTGGGGTCAATACACATCAAAGTCCTGGTGCCAAGCAGATGGCTGTTTTCTGTAGGCATCAGGCACTGTGTCTGTTTATCTTAACTTTTCTAGGGGCTAAGACAGATAAAGCATGCTACTTCAGAGTTAACAGGACGTTTTTCTAGTTAATTAGCTCTGGAAGTTTTCACCCTGTTGTGGGGGCTTTCTGCTTCTACCTGTTCTCGGATGCTGTCGACCCATGGAAGTGGCTTTCCACTCTATGTTTTGTTCTAGGCTGGGGGTGCTTGCCTTGTGGTTGCTTTCTGTCATCAGCCTTGTTAACTCATTGGTGCAAGCTCAGGGAATTCTTAAACTTCTTCCGCACAAGAAGTGTCAATGCCGCTTGAGGCTGAGAGTGAAAATGGGTATAGTCACTTCTGCTGCCTGCTGTTGGCTAAAACGATTCACTAGATTGGTCCAGACTCAAGTATTGGGCAATTACCAAAAGACTCTGCATTTTGGTAGAAGAACTTCGAAGTCAAGTACAGGGCAACATGGAGAGTTTGAATCATTTTTGTGATCAGCCTGCCATAGCCGTGTTAGGGCTCAGGGGATTCTGTTCTCTGGGACTTAACTTGACTTTCCTCTCATTTTCACCAATGATAGCACCATACCCTCACACCACAACATCCAAGGACAGGAAAAGACAAGCCATTATAAGAATGGGGAAACCTTCCCCAGGTGTGTCCCACCAACCTCCCTTAGGCCGCACTTAGGACATAAGCCCATCCTAACCAATTTCATCAGAAGTGGGTAGGATTACTGTTCAACATAGTGCTGGGGAGGGTCTCAACTTCTTTGAGGTGCTTGGCTTCTAGAAACCTGAACAAAATTGGGGTTATGAGAGCAAAGAAGCAGGGGCAGGGGGTGGCAGCTGTGCCGGGAATCAGTAGGATGTGGAGAATCACCTTACACAGTATCTTGTACCCATTCATTATTTTCTAATAGACCTTTATATTAAGCCTGCATGTGTCAGGCCCTGGGGAATCAAAGATGAGCAGAACATTAATGTTTTTACAGAGCTGATTATAAGAGATGGCAGACACAAGTAAGGTGTTGGTGAGTGGCAGACACTGGAGGGTAGGTGTTCAGGCTTACGTGAGGGCCTAGATCCTGCCCTGCTGTCCCTCATTCATCACTACTGCATTCTGACTGGGGGATTGAAGTGCAAAACAAATGTAGGAATCAAGGTACAACTTTATATTATCCAAGGTAGCACCCCGTTACCTGCAACTTAGGGCCAAATTGAAACCCAGCTGAGATTGCAGACAAATGATGTTGGGGCGGGGGGGGGGAGGGGCTTTTTATTTCTACTTATCTTGGAACCAGAATCCGTGGCCAACTCTCTTGGGAGTGACATTCAGGAATGTGGGAGAGAGCAAGACTCCAAGGTGGTTGTAAACCCACTTTCCCAGCTGCTTTCAGGAAGGTCGCCTGAGCGCTGACCCAAGAAGTCAGGAACTGTAAGGTGGGCTGGTTACGAGGACTAATTTAAGGCACAGCAACTCTGCTAACTAGTAAAATGTAGCCCAACAAATGTTTGGGGCTCTACCATTGAGATTAGGAATTTAATCTTCATTGGAGGCCAGATGGGGAAAAACTACAGAATTGCTACAGTGGATTTATGTAGCAGGTTCTCTGGGCAAGGGAGGAAGGGTAATGAATTCTTCCAGGGAAAGGTGTCCAGGGAAGTGGACACGTCAGCCAGCCTTGCAAGAAGAGTCAGAGTTTTCAGGATCAAAGAACATTCTTAATAGAAGGAATGGTGTGAACAGAGGCACAGACCCTGAGAAAGGGATGATGTGTTCAAGGAACTGGGAACTTGGGACACATGGTGTAAGAGGGCAGAGGGGAAGCTGGAAAATAGGTCAGACTCAGACTGACTGTGAAGAGCCGTGAAGCTGCTAGAAATTGGATTCATTTTTAAGGCGATGAAGGGGAGCAAGTAAGAGTTTAAAACAGAGGTACAACAGGCTCAGGTCTCATTTTGGAGGGATCCCTTTGGCTGAAGTGGGGCAGGAGTGGGAAAGAGACTAGGGGTGGGGCACCCAGGTCTACTCTAGGCAGGACAGCCTGACACATGTGAAATAAAAAGCAGTAGGACTTTTCGGCCAGTTTCATTACTGTTTTTAAATCCTCTGCCTGTGGGTGGGGTGTGTGTGTGGGGCAAAACTGTTTTCAAGGCACAGCCTTCTGTGTGCTACAATGGAAGGCTCCTATAGGAATCTGGGTAGAAGTGATTACAGTCACGTACTGAGCATGTGCCAGGAGCTCATGGATGGACGGGCTGAATGTGGGCTCTGCAGTTCAGAGGTGGATTTGAAAAGAACCTTTGTATTTGGCATTTTGCTATGCCAGGCTCCAGAAAATTGTCCTCCTGGGTTTCTCACTAATGGAAAATGCGCACACACACTGGGAAGGCAAGGAGCAAAAGTGGGATGGGTATGGTTTTCATCATCTCTCTGACCTCAGGGGAGAATGTCACAAATTCCATCTCTTTGGGCCACGCTGGTCTCCCCTTGACCTTCTCCAGGAGCCTGAGAAGCTCTCCCCAAGCCTGCTGGGAGGCGGTGGTAAGGAACAGAATCTCTTTTGTTCCTGGAACTTCCTCCATGAAATATTTAGGGCTGCTGGGAAATAGTCAAGGGGAGATGTTTGACAAATAGGCGTTCCTCACTTTTCAGAGTCACTTGGACCATCATTATCACGTTCATTTGGGCTGCACTTGAAAAGTCATCGTGAGATCTAGGATGCTTCCCTCAGTGTCTGCCCTCCAAGGATGGCACCTACAATATTCATTGGCAGCTTCCCTGCATGGATGGCACAATGCTACTGCTTTCCTGGGCAGCAAAACTGGGAGCAGGGGCTCCTACGGAAGCCTGGAGGGGAGACTGACAGGCAAAGAAAGAGTTTTGGTTTCTTTCTAAATCAACCTGTTTGTTAAAGGGAGGGGAAGAGGGGAAGGAAAAAAAAAGCCACAGAGAGGGAGGAAGACAAAACATAAGAGACTCTCAAAGACTAAGAACAAACTGAGGGGAGAAGAGGGTGTGGGGGGGGGAGAGTGGGTGATGGGCACAGAGGAGGGCACTTGTTGGGATGAGCACTGGATGTTGTGTGGAAACCAATTTTACAATAAATTAATTTATTAAAAAAAATTGATAATTCTATAATCTTAAAGTCTGAAGCAAGGGACTCCAGGGTGGCTTCAGGAATTCCTTACTTGAAGTCATGGACATGTTCCTCATCATATTTTAGTGTCAAGTTATCTAAGCTCTGACATCTTTCTCTTGCAAAAAGAGCCACAGAAACACCTGGATATAGTAGATACTTGCTATTTTTGTGCATGTGTTTGTTTGGGGTCTTTTCTGCTTGCTGTTGAACAGAGCACACCACCTCTCTGTTGTACCTCAGTTTCTTGAGAGGGATATTTCACTGAGTTACTATGAAACTAACAAAAACAGCATGGATTGCATATAAAATGGCACATCGCAGGTAAATATGCCAGAGCCATTTTATTTATTTTCATGTATTTGTAGGAAACTGAAGTGATTTATTAGAAATCTGGTGATCCTCTGTCTCAGGTCGGCCTTTATACGAAGATCATGTCAAGCCTATACAGCTTTAGGCAGTGTCCACAAACAGTGGAAAATTTGCAATTGTTTGGTTAATTTCAACAAGGGAACTGACCTTGATTAACTTGACAGTACTCAAGTGAGCCAAAAACTTGCTTTCAGATCATAGTCCTTGCTTGGAAATTAGAGAAGACAGTATTGAGGGCATCCTGCACGACTATAAACTGAGGCTCTGTTGAGGCACTTTTCATACTCTTGGCTTCAAATCAGCGCTATCTGTGGGAAGTTAGGCTTTCCAGTGGTTATTTACTTCAACCAGTAGTGTACCTCAGCCCACTGGAAGAATTCTTTCTGTGGTGTGAAATCAGAATTGAGGATTCTAAGTCTAGACTGGAAGGTAGTATGGTGCAGTGGAAAGACACAGGCTTGGTGTCTTGGTATACTGGTTCCATGAGCCTAACTGTGCAATTTGGGGTGATTTAACCTCCTGGAGGCTCAGTTTTCTCATATGTGAAATAGAGAAAATAACATCTATCTCAAAGGATGAGTGAGCTTATTCATGAGATACCATATTTAAAACGTCCTGGGGCACCTAGGTGGCTCAGTCGGTTAAGCATCCAACTTTGGCTCAGGTCATGATCTCGCAGTTCGTGAGTTCGAGCCCCACGCCAGGCTCAGTGTTGACAGCTCAGAGCCTGGAGGCTGTTTTGGAGTCTGTGTCTTCCTCTCTCTCTCTCTCTCAAAAAAAAAAAAAACATTAAAAAGAATTAAAATGTCCTGAACACAGTGATGAATGTAAAATGTAGCTATTGCTATAATTAGGCCATAGAGCTTAGGTGTTGGTGGTTCTGCAATTAACTGGGTTTAGTTAGCAGCTTTCTTTTGGTTGCAAGAGACTGAAAATCTGGCTCAAACCATCTTAATCGAGAAAGAAGAATTTATGAACTCAGCTAAAATTTATTAAATGAATTTATTAACGTCAGCTAAAATTGGGCTTCAGTTGGCAAAGCTGCTGTAGAGCAGGGTGAAACATGGAAGGGTGTAAGGACTGAACGACTCCTCAGTAGAGCCACCAAATTTAGCAAATAAAAATGCCCATGCCCTGATAAATTTGATAAAAACCCCAACTGCTGAATTTCTGTAATTTATTGAAAAATGCTGAACATAGGACACTTAGGGGGAGAAAAACCAATACAGGAAACAGGACAAAAATCATTAAACACAGGACATAGTCTGTATATACGGGATGCCTGGCAACTCTTCTCCTTAGGGTATTTACACCAATGAAATTCTACCCAGACCTGTAAGCAGTGTTTATAACTTATGCCAGTAGATTCAATTAATTTCATTCTCATATCAATCAAATGAACCAGAGCCTTTGCTGGGAAAATTCACAATAAGTCTAGGGTCCATACTATGTTACTTGAAAATGATAAAATTCTTCAGAAGAATGTTGTTAAAAAAAATAATAAAACTGAGTTTTAAGTTCCGTATGATCCAGGAGGTGAATGTTCTTTTTACTTCTCTTACTGTAATTTTGCTGTCCATGTTTGGTTTCAGATGGCAATAAGATGGCTAGTAACTCCAGGCACATATCCTTCTGCGTTCCAGTCCAATAAAAAGAGTATTTCTTTCAGCCTGACAAAAATCCATGACCTGATTTTCGTTGGTCAGGATTCTACGTTCTTCTCTTATTGGGGTGAATTATTAGGTCAGGGGAATGGCGTGCTCTGATTGGACTTATCTGGGTCACATGCACGTCCTTGGAGCCAAGGTTGGGTTTACCCAAAGCATGTGAACCGAGCATGAGGTCCGGAGATGGTTTTTCTGAAGGAAAAGTGGTACTCTGTAACAAGAAGAAAGGAAAAACTAGATGGTTGGTAGTAAAAAAAGATCACTCCCGCAATCCCAAACAAAAGGAACAAAAATCGCAAATATCTACCACATCCATGTGTTTCTGTGGCTCTATTAGCATGAGAAAGATGTCATAGCTGAGATAAATTGATACCACAATATGATAAGGAATGTGTCCATGACTTTAGGTAAGGAATTTCTGAATCCACACATTAATTCCCTGCTTCAAATTTTCAGATTATAGAATTGTCAATGCTTTTGCATACTTCTCTTTTATTTATGTTTTTCCTTTTTAAAAATGCGTTTTTTTAAACATTTTTTTATTTTAGAGAGAGAGAGAGACAGAGCATGAGTAGGGGAGGAGCAGAGAGAGAGGAAGACACAGAATCTGAAGCAGGTTCCAAGCTCCGAGCTGTCAGCACAAAGCCTGACGTGGGGCTCAAACTCATGAACTGTGAGATCATGACCTGAGCCGAAGTTGGATGCTTAATGGACTGGGCCACCCAGGTGCCCTATTACCCTTTTAAATTTAACAGTACATTGTGGACATCTTTTCATACTAATAAATGTAGATTTTAAAAATGACAACTTTAAGTTTGCATTGAACAAAAATACCATGACTCTTCAAACACTCTTACATTAATTCCATCTTTTATGATTATAAACAATACACAGATGAAATATCCTTACTTGTACATGTCTATTTATTATCTAATGATTTCTTGTGGATAAATTCCTAGAAGTGGAATTGGTGTGCTAATAATTATATTTAAAGGTTTTGATATGAATTAAAAAATTTTTTTAAGTTTATTTTTTTGAGAGAGATAGAGGTGGGGAGGGGCAGAGAGAGAGGGAGAGAGAGAGAGAGAGAGAGAGTAGAGAGAAAGAATCCCAAGCATGCTCTGCACTCCCAACGTGGAGCCAGAACTCCTGAACTGTGAGATCATGACCTGAGCCAAAACCAAGAGTCACGTTTAACCGACTAAGGTCACCCACGTGCCCCTGAATTTTTTTTAGTGTTTATGTTTGTTAGAGACAGAGCACAAGCAGGGAAGGGACAGAGAGAGAGAGGGAGATAGGGAATCCCAAGCAGGCTCTGAGACATCAATGCAGAGCCTGATGTGGGGCTCAAACCCACCAACCGTGAGATCATGAATTGTGCCAAAATCGGAAGCTTAACCAACTAAGTCACCCAGTTGCCTCCATATGAGTTATTAAAATGCCAGCCAGAAAATCATGCCTGTGCTGGATAGTGTTGCCGGGTAAAATACAGGGTGTCCAATTAATTTGAAATTTAGAGAAACAGTGAATAATTTTTTGTATAAGAATGTCCCAAATGGGTGAGCTGGTTGTTTTTTGTTTGTTTGTTTGTTTTTGTTTTTGGCTTGTTTGTTTATTTCTTTTTTAGCTTAAAAAGAAAAAGAAAGAGAGAAAAAAAAGAATGTCCTAAATATTGCAAAATCGTCTGAAACTCAAATTTAACTTTTGATACTGTATTTTTACTTGCTCAATCTGACGACTCTAAGACCAGGTATAAATCTCAGTTCACAAATCCAGCAGGGGCCCTGCAGCTCCATGAGCAGGCGGGAGCCCTGTGCCTCAGGTCTGGACACTTTGGTGTGCTCAACAGCCATACCCTTCAAGGTCTGGCCACCTTCCGGGATGCAACCATCTAGGAGGATGTGAGTCCTTGCTTTTTTCTTATTGTTCACCTCTGACCTTACCTCCCCCCCGCCCCGACCCCCAGATGTAAGGGATGAATCTCTGCTTCCCATATTAAATTAGCTACTAGGGCTGCTCTAATGAAATATCACATGCTGGGTGGCTTAAACAACAGAAATTCATTTTCTTACAGTTCTGGAGACTAGAAGTCCATGATCAAGGGCCAGCAAATTTGGGTTATGGTGGGATCTGTCTCCTGGTTTGCAAACTACTGCCTTCACACGGTGCTCTCATATGACCCTGTTCACAGAGAGAGAGAGAGAGAGAGAGAGAGAGAGAGTCAGGGTCTATTCCTCTTTCTAGGACACCAATCCTTACAGGACCTGGGTCCCACCCCTATGACCTCACTTAAGCTTACATTAATTACTTCCTTGGGAGACTCCACAGACAGCTACACTGGGCATTAGGATTTGAGCATATGGGTGCTGGGAGGACGCAAATATTCAGTCCATAACACATATCCTTCAAGGTGTTCTCCTCTTATTATTGTTTTCAAAGGCTCTCAAGAAATTCAGACTTTTGAAAAACACAATAAGCAACCTCTGCTTATGAATAGAATAGCAAAATTTGTTATCTGAACTCAAAGGATTAAGAAATAACTCCATTGAAAGATTTATAACCTTAATAAATTGAATATTTATTTATCAAAGCAGTGCATCTTCTAAATAATGTTTTTTTGGCACACAAAAGCCCTTTTGTGGAAACATAAAATATACACTATATCACCATATCCCCATCCCTGTCTCTCTTTCTCTCTCATCTATCTACCTCTCTATCTATATACTGGAAGTGTATTAATAATAGCAATCATCATAGCTACCAGCTACCAGTGACTATGTCTTATACGAATGTTATCTTAAATCCTCACAGCGTGAGGCAACTTAAAGTTATTGTTTTCATTCATTAGATGAGGCCACCACGTAAGTAACTGGGCCAAGACTGAGGCACTCCAAAAAGAAGTATGTTTTTTGTTTTTTTTTTTTTCTGCGTAGAAGGGGTATGTGTGATTTTCATTTTCTCTTTTATAGTTTTCTGTGTGCCCTTCTTGCTGGAGCAAGGTGAATGAGAGTATATATTTTAGGATCAGAAAAAGTTATTTCCATCTTGAAAAATGATAAGGGGTAGTTATAGAAATTATGAGAGAAAGAGATGGAAGAAATCACTGGCTCTGTATGAGGGTGTTTATGGCACCCAACCAGTTCTGAATGTTCTAGTTGGGCTGTCAATTTGATTGATATTAAATGGTACCTTCTTAAATCAGTATTTTGTTGGCCATTATAATGTACACACATCCTCTAGAAAGTAATGGTGAATACTAAAACCACGAGTGTCCTAACAGTTTCACTGTGGTTGTTTGAAGCATAAACTGTAGCCCTCAACTAGTTGCATGCCCCTTCTCTATCTTTCTGGGAATGCCCAGGGATTTGGTGATATATCCCAGAGGAGCAAAAAATTTTAACAAGCTTAAGGTTTCAAGGAATGCTAAATTCCACATCACTCAGAGAAATGACAGAGTGCTTGGGGAAGAGCTGTTGAGCCTAATTCTGTAAACAGTGAGTGTAGAGATGAGAATGAGACAGTTGTTCAAACTGGGCCCAGCAAGAGGCAGGATCATCCAGATTCTGGTCCCAGCCTTCCCTTGCTGATGTGACATGACCAGGCTCTAGGGAGCGCAGCCCGTTTGGAGAGTGACCCTTACTAGCTATTTCCAGAGGCAATATTTTGGGGGCAATGAAAGGGTCTTTTAAAAAACACCTGCGTGGGGAATTCTTTTTTTTTTTTTTAATGTTTATTTATTTTTGAGAGAGACAGAGAGATAGACAGAGACAGAGAGAGAGGCAGCATGAGTGAGGGAGGGGCAGAGAACGAGAGAGGGAGACAAAGAATCTGAAGCAGATTCCTCACTGTGAATATAGAACCTGATGTGGGGCTCAAACCCACAAACCGTGAGATCATGACTTGAGCCGAAGTAGGATGTAGAACTGGCTGAGCCACCCAGGCGCCCTGGGAAGTCTTTTTTTTTTTAATTTTTAACGTTTATTTATTTTTGAGAGACATAGAGACAGAGTATGAGCGGGGGAAGGGCAGAGAGCGAGGGAGATACAGAATCTGAAGCAGGCTCCAGGCTCTGAGCCATCAGCACAGAGCCCGACGCGGGGCTCGAACTCACAGACCGTGAGATCATGACCTGAGCCGAAGTCGACCGTTTAACCAACTGAGCCACAGGCGCCCCCTGGGAATTCTTTAAAAAGAATTTTTTTTTAACATTTGTTCATTTTTGAGAGACAGAGAGAGAGACAGAGTGTGAGTAAGAGAGGGGCAGAGAGAGAGAGGCACAGAATCAGAAGCAGGCTCCAGGCTCTGCACTAACAGGCTGACAGCAGTGAGCCTGAAGTGGGGCTCAAATCCACAAACCATGAGATCATGACCTGCGCCGAAGTCGGATGCTCAACCAACTGAGCTACCCAGGCACCTCTGCATGGGGAATTCTTGAGTTTAGTATGTTCAATTATATTACACTGCAGAAAAAATTTAGGACTCTCCATGACTATATTAGCTCGGGTCCAAAGGGAAGTTATTTTAAAGGAAGAAAGTCTGATAGTCTTATTCTCTAGAAGAAACGTCAAAGAATATTTGGTTTCTCATACAATTCTGAATAAGAAAAAAGAAAAAAGAGGATTAATATTTTTATTAATTTTTTTTAACGTTTATTTATTTTTGAGAGACAGAACGTAAGTGGAGGAGGGGCAGAGAGAGACACAGAATCTGAAGCAGGCTTCAGGCTCTGAGCTGTCAGCACAGAGCCCCACCCGGAGCTCGAACTCACAAAGTGCAAGATTATGACCTGAGCCAAATCTCTGACTCAGAGAGTCACACAGGCACCCTGAAAGAGGATTAATTTAAACTTGTTTTACTTAGCAAAGGGTTAAGTTAGTATTGGATTATCAGATAGTCTCTATTTGCACAGGAACTATAAATAAGTGGTGTTCAACATCAGATGTTTAAATTTAGCTTCTCCCCGCCCCCACCCCTGCCCAATGCCCTGTCTTATGCTAGATGAAGAATTTTGTGCACTGGCTGACAAATGGTCATTCTCATGATGGCCTTGTCAGCTAGCCAATGTCCCCATCTTTCTTGCACAGTAAAGAATGTGTAATGATTTGGCTACAGCACAAAGCGTAGGTGTTAACCTTCATTGAGCTGAGACAAGATAAAGATCATCAGGTTTACCTAAAGTAAAAAGTAAAAGCTGAATCTTTAAGCTTTAATCAAATGTTTACTAGAATTCAGCCCTTTGAATCTGTATTGAATTGCGAAGGAAGATAACACATTTAAAGATCATATGCGAAGTGCTAGAAATGTATCATGGGTGATAATCTCTAAAAGGCAAGGTGTAAAGGGTTTCATGGTATGTAAGCTCTCAGGACAGAAACCCCATAAAACATATAATCTTTTGCACATATTATGTCCATACACATTTTGAGAAATTATGTGTGAAGATTGGAACTGGGAGAATAGAGAGGAGTGAGTAGCAGGCCTTCCAATAAATAAATGAACAACAAACAAACAAATAAAAAGCATGCAGTCTCCAAGTTCTGGAATTTTAGGACAGAGATGAGACTGATAAATAAATGTTATTCAAACCCAAGCAATGCATACTGATTGTTGCAGTAGTAAAAGGTGATTTTCAACAGATTCAATATATACGGATTAAGTTTCTACTATGTACTATGCAATGGGGATATAATGATAAATGGAACAAAGGATTTCCTCCTTTAGTGGTGAGCCTGTGAGTTCACGTGTGCCTGTGTGTGCATATTGATGGTGTGGTGGATGCAGATATTAATCCAGTATGCCCACATATAAAACTCCAACTGTGCTAAATATTACCAAGTACAGCTACCCACCAGCTGTGCTCTAAGAGTTTAAAATAGGGAGATTTGACTTAATGACATTGTCGCTGATATTTGAATGATAAGCAGAAGGTTAAATAGGCAAAATTTCTAGAAACAGCATTCCAGGCAGCGTTAACAGCATGTGCGAAGGTTCTGTGGTGGAAAAAAGATGAGGAGCATGAGAGACTGCGGTGGCAAAGGAAAGGGTAACCAAGGGTGGCAAAGGAAAGGGTGGAGGGTTAAGAGCTTTATCTTTACCAGAGGAGCAATGGGACACCATGGGAATGTTTAAAACAGGTGCCGATGGAGTGATGTGGTCAGATTTGTATTTGAAAACATCAGCCTGGCCACAGTGTAGACTGGATGGACTGGATGGATGTAGAGGCCCATTACAAAACTTCTGCAATGTCCAGGTGGAAGACGGCACTAGGTAATAGAGATGGAGGTGGAAGGTGAAGGCACTGGACATCCATGAAGGAGGTAAGAGCTTTGGGACATGTGGACGGATTAGAGGCATTGGTTAGAGAGAACGAGGTGGATGAGAGGGAGAGCATGGCTTCTAGGATTAATAATACAAAAGGGCAGGGAATCCTGTAATCGCTTCCTTTTGGTATCAAAATGAAATATGATTCGGGGATGTATATAGGAGGTAAAAGCAGTGAGCATACTTAAAAACCATCTTAGGGGCACCTGGGTGGCTCAGTTGGTTGAGTGGCCGACTTCAGCTCAGGTCATGATCTCACATCTGTGGGTTCGAGCCCCGCGTCAGGCTCTGTGCTGATGGCTCATCAGAGCCTGGAGCCTGCTTCAGATTCTGTGTCTCCCTCTGTCTTTGTCCTTCCCCTGCTCACGCTCTGTCTCTATGTCTCTCAAAAATAAATAAACGTTAAAAAAAATCTTAATTTTTATTAAAGTAATACAGGTACATGGTTTAAAAAGCCAAATAATGCTATAAGGCTTCTGGGGAAAACCAGCAAGCCCTGCCTTTCTCTTTACTACTAATCCACGTCCTCAGAGGCAACCATATTCAATAATTTTAACAGTTTGTTTCTGGTCTTTACATCTATTTTTCTCAGTAAATGCTTACATCGCTATATCTTGAATTCTTTTTTCATTTAACAAATATTTGTAAAGCTCCTGCTATGTGCCCATCACTATTCTATGCATGGATACATTAGTGAATAAATCAGGGGTATGTGAAAAATTCGCATATCTAAAAATGCCTTCCTTCAATTCTTAGACTTGGTTAATGATTATATGGATATAAAATTTCAGGATGGACATTATTTTTCTTCAGCATTTTGAAGGTGTCGCTCCACCATTTCCAAATTTCTAATCTCGCCATGAGAAGCTCAGTGCTTTTCTAACTTCTTTGCATGTGAGATTTTTTTTCCCTCTGGAAGTTATTAACATATTCCCTTTATCCCCAGTGTTTTTTAGTGATATGCCGTGTACCTTGGTATGCATGTATCGGGCCTCAGGCTACTCAGTAAAATACAGGACACCCATTACATTGAATCTCAGATAAAGTAAGTAATTTTTGCAATGTTTGGGGGCATGCTTTTTCTAAAAGATTACTCACTGTTGATCTGAAATTCAAATTTAACCAAGTGTCCTTTTTTGTTGTTTTTGTTTGCTTTTTGCTATATCTAACAACCTTTGCACTTGGGCTTTTTTGAGAGTCGTGTCTTTCAGGTTAAGAAAATTTACATGTATTATTTATTTTTCTCTAAATTAAAATATTAGTCTAGGCTTAAAAAGAAAAGTTAATTCAAAAGGTTTATAACCAAAATTAGCAGTCTCTGCCCCCACTCCTCTGTATCCCTATCCTGTACTTCCCAGAAGCAAATCTCTTTCAACTCTTTAGTTCTTTATTCTAGATTTGCATTTCTAGACTGTATTCTCAATAATACACTTACATTCCCCCCACACCTTTTTTTTTTTTTTTAATTTTAGAGAGAGAGTGGGTGGGGGAGAGGGGCAGAGAGCGAGAGAGAAAATCTTGGGCAGGCTCCATGCCCAGTGCAGAGCCCAACATGGGGCTTGATCCCATGACCCTGGAAGTAAGCCAAAATCACGAATACGAAGCTCAACCAACTGAGCCACTCAGGTGTCTCTCCCCTTATTTTTTAAGTCTCGAAAACATTGACTTCCTTTTATGGATGATAAGGATTTTTCTTTCTTACACCATCTCCGTTATTTTGCACAAAGTAGACACACAACTTCTCAACCCTCTGTGGGATAAGTGGCATAATGTTTATTTGTTCAGTATGCTCTTTTACTTTATTATGACTGTAAATATTATTTCTCCCTGAGCCAAGTAGTGTGCTGCGGCATAACTAAATCCCCCTTCTTGTGCTTTTTGTTTTCTTCCAGAGCTACTAAATATCTTTTTTGTTGCCTAATTTTCTGTACATCTGTCACAATTTGATGTCCAAAAAGAGAGTGGGCTCAGCAAACTTCCCAACAGCTATGTAGATATGCCCGTAGTTATCTGCAGAGACACTAGGCTTTCACCTTCATCTCGACTGCCTGGGACCCTTTCACCCTCCTGCTCCTGTCTGGTGTAGGTCTGTTGCATACTTTCTGACCTAGGACACCCCTTCATTTTCACCCAGGGATTCACTTCATGCCTCTGCTATGGTAGTCTCCTGATTGCATGAGTATAGTATTTTAGGCTGCAAATCATCTCCATTGTCTTCTAGCTTCTAGATTTTGTAGAATCTGATGCCGTCCCAATTCTTAAATTTCATGATGCTGTGCCTTGATGTGGGTATATTTTTATCCATTTTCATGGGTGTTCAGTGGACGTTCTCGGCCTGGAAATGCCTGTTTTTCAGTTCTTGAACAATTTTCAAATTATGTCTTTGATGATTTTCTTCCATTCTGGTTTTGTCTGTTCTCTTTTTCCAAAATTCCTATTAACAGACTTTAGATCTCCTGACGAGTTCTTAAATTTATTTACTCTAAGGAAAATCACTCCTATGTGTCTCCTCTGCTTTTATACTACACTCACAGCACTACTGGCCTCAAAATGTGTGTGTAGGGTCTCCCAATCCAAGCGGTTCTCAGAGTCTGTGGTCACCAGCTGGGTGTCTTGTAATTCAACTCAATTCTGACACTATCTACCTGGAGACAGTATCAGATTCCACAGGTTAAACCTTCAGTTCCAGAGGGCTGCCCTCTTCCACATTTTAGACATCAGTAGAAAGTCCAGGGTGTTACTTATGCTTCTAAAGACTGGCTATAAATTTGAGCGTGTCCCCCACCCCCTGCTGTTTCAATTAATTTGTTAGAGCAGCTCACAGAACTCAGGAAAACCATTTACTTAGGAGATTATCAACTTATTATAAAAGGATATAATTCAGGACAGTCAGATGGAAGAGATGCATAGGGCAAGATTGGGGAAAGGACATCCATGTCCTCTCCGCAGGCGCCATTTTTCTAGCATCTCTACGTGTTCATCAACCTGGAGATTCTCTGAACCATGTCCTTTTGGGGTTTTCTGGGGGCTGCATTACATAAGCAGTGGTGGAGTATATCATTGGCCATTGGTGATCCATTTAACCTCCAGCCCTTCCCTCTCCCTGGAGGTCTGTGGGTGGTATAGAGGGAAGGGGAGGTGGGATGGAAAGTTCCAACCCTCTAATTCTGATTGGTTTCCCCTGGCAACCAGCCCCATCTTTAGGCGCTTTTCAAAAGTTGCTGTGTTCATGTAAACTCAGGTGTGGTTCAAAGGGGCTTGTAAAGGACACCCATTTGACCTTTGTGGTTCTGAAGCTATTTCAGAAACAAATATTTATTTATTTTTTGTATAAAAACAAAATATTATAACCATAGATGCCCCTATTGTTCTAATCATTTAGGAAATTACATGGGATTTACAGCTGTGAGCCAGGAACCATCGACAAAGATCAAAATATGTATTTCTTATGAATCACACTATCACACTTACTTTACTCTTTTTCTTTATACTTTTTGGGAGATTTCCTTAAATTTATCTTCTAGACCTATTTCAGTTTTATTTTGGCTATGTTAAAAAGAAAATCAGGCCAGAGATGGAGTCGTTTGCCCTTGGGACAACCTCTCCAAGAGTGGACTTTTAAGCTAATTAATCTGGAATTTTCTGGTCAGCACCAACCAGGCAATCTGTCACCTGGGTCCTCCTATTGTCAAAGGAAGAAAAGGTAATCTGCATGATGAGGCCCCCTAGGGGGAAGGGACCTTGCCTGAAAAAATTCATTTCCTTTTCTTTTTTCCTTTTCTTTCCTTTCCTTTCCTTTCCTTTTTTTCTTTTTCCTTCTTTCCTTCTTCCTTCCTTCCTCCTCCCTCCTCCCTTCCTCCATCCCTCCTCCTCCTCCTCCCTTCCTTCCTTCCTTCCTTCCTTCCTTCCTTCCTTCCTTCCTTCCTTTCCCACCCCTTCCTATAAAAATCTGCCATTTTGGGGGCACCTGGGTGGCTCAGTCCTTTAAGCCTGCAACTCTTGATTTCGGCTGAGGTCCTGATATAGCAGTTTGTGAGTTCAAGTCCTGAGTCGGGCTCCATGTCCATAGTGCAGAGCCTGCTTGGAATTCTCTCTCCCTCTTTCTTTGCCCCTCCCTCTCTCTCTCTCTCTCTCTCTCTCTGTCCCTGTCTCTCAAAATAAATAAATAAATGTACTTAAAAAAAAAAAGCCTGCCATTTTGTACTACTCAGAGCTCCCCTTTATTTGCTAGATGGGATGCTGCCTGATTCATGAATCAGCTAACAATGCTGGTTAGATCTTTAAATTAAGCTGAATTATTTTTTAATAGCTATTATACTTTAAATTTCCTGGAATTATTTTCTTCTTGGATGGTTCCTTCTTTATAGCCGCCTATTCTTGTTTCATGGATAAAATATTTATCTGAGGATTTCCAATATTTTTGAAGTTTTTTTTTTTTTCCTTTGCTTCTGGCATGTTTTGTTTCCTCTGAGTTTGTCTGTTTTGGCTAGTTCAAGACTTTCCTCAGATGTTTGTGATTTGAGGATATCTATTTATTTTCAAAAATGAGGTGTGAAAGGGCTACAGAGGCTCTGTGTCTGTGGGGCTTGTTGAGTGGTGAGTTCATGGCAGGGTGATGATGTAACTGGAACCACACCATCTATTTGGGGATTTCCAGGTGTCCATGTCTATACACAAGACATAGGAAGAAATTCTTCAGTTGTCTGCCTGATATTCTGGGAGCAAGCAGAGGAGGTGGCAGACTGTTTTCACACTTTGCATGTAGACACTCATGTCACATGTAACCCCCTACTTTCAGTATGTGCTTTCTGCCTTACTTGGTACCAAATGACCTTGAATCCAGGCTTTTCAGGTTTAGTTTCTTCTCAGACATCTCTTTGAGTAGGAGGTGGATAAATGGCTTGGTGGGATTGGGGAGGAGACCTGGAAGGGTGTGTCTAACTGCAGCCAATTTTTAGCTCTCACCATTGACCCTGTTTCTAAGGTGTCGGGTGCCACCAGGTCCCCAGCCTCCATAGCTTCCCCAGGGAGCAAATCTGCACATCTCACTGACCCTCATATGCAGGCACTCAGGTTTCAAATCTTGCCCCTCTCCTAAGTCCAGTGCTGTTCTTCCCTCAGTTTCCTGTCATCTACAGATTAGCTTTTACATATATTTGTTCTGTTATCCTGACTTGTTTGTCTTTGTAACTTTACCTCCCTGTTTAAAAATTCTCCTCACAGTGTTGAAGGATATTTTTTACCTCAATACCCAGGGTTTGTTATCTTGCTTTGAAGAATGAAGAGGTGGACACAAAATGAGCAGCAGGCAAAGGTTTATTAGAGTCTAAGATCAGAATACAAGAATAGTATGAAAGCTCTCTTTGCAGAGAGGGGATATTCAAAAGTTGTGAATGCCCACAACTATAGACAAGGGTCTTCATTTTATAAAGGATGGTGTGCCCTCCCAGCTTTTCCGCCTTGTTCCTTCCCAGGTCCCACCGTTGTTAGTTGGATAACTCTAGGTGCTGGGTTGTCCATTCCTGATTGGTATGACTCTATTGTATGAGAGGTGGTCCATGGCCATATCATTCCTTGTGGGTCATACATTTTATGGTCTACTACTTATATTTACTTAGGTTTTTTGTCAAATTCCTGAGGGAAACCTGAAGGGGAGTGGGTGGTGTCTGTTACATTTTTAAGAGGAACCTTATGCCTGAGAGGGTTTGCTGTGAATTTTTCCAAAGTATGTGTTTTTTCCCACCCAGGGACCTCAGGTCCTAATCTTTCCCTCTCCATCTACTGAATCCTGTCTTTTCCTATCATAACATGAGCGCTTGGGTGGCTCAGCAGGTTAAGCATCTGACTTGATTTCAGCTCAGGTCATGATCTCACTGTTCTTGTCAGCTCAAGCCCTGTGTCGGGCTCTATGCTGACAGTGTGGAGCCTGCTTGGGATATTCTCCTTCTCTCTGTGACCCTCCTCTGCTCTCTCTCTCTCTCAAAATAAGTAAAAATAAACATTAAAAAATAATAAAAATTTTTAAAAAAATGAAAATTTCCCTCACAATTATTTTAGTAGGTTTTGAACAACGACAAAAAAAATCCCATGTTTTTAATCTGTCATTTTTAACTCTAGGTCAGATGATTTCTCAATGATGCATTTTTCAGACTGATGTTAAAATTGTGGTGAATTTCGTGAGAACAAGTGAAGAGCCGTAGGTGAAGGGCAGCCTTGGGATAAAGACCACAGTGTATAATTTACATTCATATTGGGAGAGGCGAGGTTAACACATATCCTTGGCATTTGGAAGTTGATACAACCCCAAATTTGAATACAGAATTGCTTGTATAGGCTTCTTCCCAATCATGAATATGTGAGAAGAACAAAAATTTTCTGTTCTTAGGGCACTTGTCTGGCTCAACTGGTGGAGCATGTGACTCTTGATCTCAGCGTCATGAATTCAAGCCCCGCATTGAGCGTAGAGATGGTTTAAAAAATGCATTAACTAAAAAAAAAAAAAGAAGAAGAAGAAGTTTTCTGAGGAGCCTGGTTGGCTCAGGAGGTTAAGTGTCCGACTTCAGCTCAGGTCATGATCTCAAGGTTTGGGGGCTCGAGTCCTGTATTGGGCTCTGTGTTGACAGCTCAGAGCCTGAAGCCTGCTTCAGATTCTGTGCCTCCCTCTCTTTCTATCCCTCCCCCTAGTCCTGTCTCTCTCTCTCTCAAAAAAAAAAAAAAAAAGCCAAAATAACAGAACACCATATTTTTACAATTTGCTGAAGTGTTATCTTTCACTTGATTACCACTGGAACTTCACAAAGAAACAAACGTTTTCAACGCCTTGACAGAGGTTATCATATAGAAACCCCCACTGGAAAGCACGTGGGGGCAGGTCTTGTGATGCCATGTGGTTGGCGAAACACTTAGCCATGAGGTGAATTGCTGTGCCCAGAACACCAGGCATGCAGTACACTTTTGGGTCACATTTGTGCTTTACTAAAATTATAGTAACTCCATGTTATGAACCTCTGGGCTTGTTCCCAAATAATTGAAACAACAAGTAGCAAGTAGGAGGAGGCTACTACACAAGCCCAATACTGTTTACAGGCATTTTGGTTAAGGCTTACCTTTTCCAAAGTAGTTTCACTAACATTTGGTCCCTGCGGTAGCCCTAAGAGGCTTGGAACACACGTTGTCATGGCCATCCTTGCAGAGACAGAAGTTGCAAGAAATTGTTGGTTTGTTTGTGTTTAGCCAAAATCTGGCCTGTTCTTGAAGTGTCTTGTGGTCATAGACACATGCACATGACATCAGGAGGGTAAGCATGGGGTCCAGTTTTCTTTGCCCAGGGCATGGTAGAGGCTGACCTAGAACATAGGACTATGTGCCCCAGATCTCATATACTTTTCAATAGAAAACGTTACATGTGATGTGGTGTGGGACAGACCATAAAGGCAGCAGGAAATCAGGGAAGAGAGAGACCAATCATGTTGGAATGGCCAGAGAGGCTCATGAAGGTAGTGAGTGGGGCTGGGCTGGGCCTGCAGGGAAGGTAGGACTGAGGAATGTGGGGAGGGGAGAAACAAGAGAACCCCATGGGTGGGACAAGGGAGTAGCCAGGCCAAGGTTAGACCTCTTTCACAGAGGGAAGGATGTGTCTGGTGTATGTATGCTGAGAGTCTCAGATGAGCCCCTGGGACCAAGGTGGAATGTACAGAGGATTAGAGAGAAGGGAGCCCAACTGATTAGATTGTACGAAGCTTCACTTTACAGGCCCTTAGGGGTTGAGCACATTGCTTGGACTTGATTTCCTGGAGAAACTTTGGGCCATTAAAGGTAGAGAATTAGTGACTAAGCATCTAAAGACAACTTTTTTTTTAACTTTTTATTGTCAAATTTGTTTCCACACAACACCCAGTGCTCATCCCAACCCATGCCCTGCTCAGTGCCCATCACCCACTCTCCCCCCTCAAATACCCCCCTCAACCCTCGGTTTATCCTTAGAATTTAAGAGTCTCTTATGTTTTGTAAAGACAACTTTTGCAGGAATGGATTCAGGTTGTGTGTGCTCAGCAGGGGCCCTTGTGAGATGGGAGGTATGGTTTGAGTGAACCAGAGAGCCCAGAAAGAGAGGCCAACTGAGGGACGACCAAGAGCATGTCAGAAGAGTCAAGGAAAGGCTGGAGCTCATTCCCAGGTTTCCTGGTGCCATTCCTCATGCAGCTCACTCTCATATCCCTAACTGCACTTCCTTTTGTTCTGGTTTTCCCTGGCAGGGAAAAGGCTGGCACAGTTGTCCAAACAAGGAGACCTACACATAACATTTCTGGTAGCGGCTGGACAGAGAGGGCCCGGACCCCCAACTTCTCAGGAAGACGAGACCCCTCCTTGGATCATGCGGCCTGACATCTCTCCAGTGGCCTCCCACAAGCAGTGACCAGATTAGAAAAAGCTGAAACCAGAAATGGCAACATTAAAGATGGGGCCCAGGATGTTGGGGTGAGGCTATGGGAGGAAGGTGAAAGGTGGTGGGGTGGGCAAAAAAGACCACATATGGGGAGGTCAGGGTCAAGGGATGCCAGAAAGTGCATGGCTGTGCTAGAGACCCACCCAGGAAAAGGGTGACCATGAAGACTAACAAATAAATATATGGCAAAGTCTCAGGGGCTGTGTGTTTTGCTGTGTGAAAAAATCAACAGCTAAATTAAGGAGACAAGTCAGGTAGCCATGACAAAAGAAGACAGGTAACCAGGATGCCAGAACACCTGGGCAGCTTCCCAGGTGCCACACACGTGATCAGAAAAGGTGCTTGAATACCTTCTGCATCGACCCCACTGCAGACAGGGGACGTTCTCCGAGAAGGCAACCCATGGGCTAGGAGTTGTTTGCCTCTCATATATACATGCCTATGGACAAATGTCAAGGTCAGTGTTATATTTCCCATGGCTTTCCCAGGACCCAGATGATGCTGTGCAGAAGGCCTCCTAGGATCAGGAAAGACTTCTTTCTGGTCTGTGACCCTCATTGCTCTTCTTGTCATGGCCTGTCCACAGAGGAAGGAGAGGAAGATTACTTCTGGAAGGACCCTCCTTCCTGCCCACATACCTCTCTCTCCAGCTTCCTTCTAGGTGCTCTAGAGGGGGAAATTCCACCTGATTGTCACTCTTCCAAGTATGTTTTTTTCTTGGTGAACAAAACACACGAGACTGATATTTACATCTGAATTTACTTTCCTAATTAAGTGTGGCTGGAGTTACAGTTTGCTATAATGCCTGGACCCTCCTAGATATGTTCTGAATGCGGGGCTTCATTACCATGACTGTGGAAATCTCTACAGCAAGGACTATATTTTTAGCCATGTGCCCATCTACTGTCTAACAGAGAACCTGACACAGAATTATCACTCATAAAATGTCTGGTGAATGAGGTGTTGGCTCTAGTTAATGCATAAAGTTAAAACACTTATATACAAATCATCAAGAACTCACATATTGTTTATTACAAGTGAATGTATAGTCAAGCCTTCCTGAAACACACGCATGCATATGTGTACATGCACATGTACATGTCCTTTTCCCTCCTGAGCCTCTCTTCTTACTAGAGAAGCCCAATAACTCTGACATTTCTTTGGAAGGTCTTTCTCCCAAGCTGTGTCTACCATTTGTTTGATCCTTCATTCAATAAGTGTTACTTGAGTGTCTCTGTGCCAGGCCAATGAATAAAAACAAGAATCCACGTCCTCATGAAAGTTAGGTTCTGGTGTGGAGACACAAACAATGGATATAATAAATTACTAAACTATATTGTTTGCTAGGTGAGTGTGAAGGTAAGAGAGGAAAATCAAAAAAGGGGGCTATGGAATACAGTGGGGAGCAGGGGTGGAGATCTGCTTAAAATTGGGGAGACAGGAAAGCCTGACCTAGAAGGTAATGTTTAAGTCAAGAGCAGAAGAAGATCAAGGGGTGAACCATGAAGGGAACTAGTGGAAACATTCTAGGTACAGGGGAGAGCCAGTTAAAAGGCCCTGAGGTGGGAGCATCCCTGGCATGCTCTAGGAACAGCAAAGAGGCCAGTGTGCCTGGAGGACAGCAGGAAAGCAGGAGAGAAACAGGACATGAAGTCTGAAAGAGCTGGGCAGCCAACGAGTCAGGGTCTCCCAGGCTCCTGAAAGGACTTTGCTTGTACTCCAAGTTGGAAGGAAGTCCTTTCCCCAGAGTTCTGAGCAGAGAAGCAACAGGATTTTAACAGAGTTCACCAGTGAGGAGGTTGTTTGAATAGTCTGGGGGAGAGCTGATGGCAGGTTGGGCCACTATCAGTAGTGGGGGTGGTGACGAAAGGAATTGGATGAGAGGGTGTGAAAGAAAGAGAGAAGGAAGGCTGACTCTAGGGTTGGGGGTTTCAGGGAGTGTGTGGAGGAAAGGGAAGACATGGAGGCTGGACCACATTTCTGGCTTCTGCTGGAGGCCCGGGAACCCCCTCCCAGAAGCTGGCTGGTGGGATGAAGCTCATCCAGGAAAGCAGGCTGTGCACCTGTCTCCACCCCAACTTCAGCTCTTCTCCAGGAAGCCAGTGGGAGAGCTGCAGCTGTTGTCATTCCTGCCCTGCTCTCTTCCTGACCCCACGTCTGGGATGGGCTGCATCTGAGCTTCTGTGATGCATTCTCAGTCTCTCAGTCTCCCCGCTTCACACACTCACTCCCTGATTTTATTCACTACCCTCTGCACGTTCCTCACTCTCCACACTCCAACAAGAGCAGAGCAGTCTACTTCTCAGCCAAGTGACAGAACACCCAAAGCAGAGTGCCCTTGGACCAAAAGACTGCCACCCAAGTCTATGGCTGCAAAGACAGTCTGGAAGGTTATCTTTCAACTCAGACCATTCCTGAGAAAGTTGGGGACATTGGATGGCACTGGCCCCAGCTGGGAAATGACAGGCAAAGTGTTATCATATCCTGGTGGAAACCCGACCTAAATAAGAAGCAGGAGGCCAAAATACCCTGGAGCAGATACAATGGGGAAGGAAAAGGTGGAGTACATGGAATCGACCAGCAGAACCCCAAATCAGTCTGAGAAAAGAAGAAAAATCATTGGGAGACTGAGAAGACCTTGATCATGGCTCCTAAGGAGGGACCATGGAAGCCTTGCCCAGAGGAGATGGATAAAGGAGGATGGCCAGCCCTTGTGTTATAAGCAGGAGGCCTAATCTCACAGGCTGCCCTTAGATGTCCCTGCTCCCTACCACCTGACTGCCTGCGGAATGCACCACTCTAGGGTGACTATTGTCTTTGTTTTAGGTAAGGTACCAGGTCACTTTTGGGTGTCTTAGGCTACTATCAGATGGATTTTGCTTCTTGAACTCAGATAGGCTGGCTGAAGACAAGCGAGCTCAATGGGCCACAGAAGGAATGGTATTGTGGTGAATCTCTGTTCATCTGCTCAAGTGTGTGATGACCACAACATTTTAGAGTGGAAAGAGTTTTGGGCTGAGATTCTGGGAACCTGGGGCCAGTTCTAAATTCATTATGTGATACACATCAAGACCTTTCACCTTTTTATCTCTGAGTCCTCCATTTCATCTGAAAAATGGAGAACTGGACCAAATGATCTCCCATACTCTTTCCATGTAGTAATTTTTGTGCACGATTCTGATTCCAATTATAATGTGTGGGGATTTTCCAACATCACCAAGCAATTGTTCGACACCAGCAGGGTGTCCTACAATTCAACTCATTCTGACACTGTCTGTCTGGAGGAAGCCTCAGCTTCCTCAGGCTGCGGGCTCGGTCCCACATGACTGCCACTCCACCCACATCAGACCCCAGTCACAAGTCTGGGTTGCCACCTGCCCTTCTGACTGGCCAGTTCCTACAACATCATCTTTGGGTTCCAGTAATTTGCTAAAGCATCTCACAGAAGTCAGAGAAATATTTTATTTACTAGATACTGGTTTATTATAAAAGCCTATAATTCAGGAACAGCCGGAGGAAGAGATATATAAGGCAAAGTATGGGGCAAGGGGCCCGGGGCTTCCATGCTTGCCCTGGGTTCACCAACTCTGCCCAATCTCCATGTGTTCACCTCTCCAGAAGTTCACTGTATACTTTATGGAGGCCTTATTCCATAGGCATGGTTGATCAAATCATTGGTTGTTGGCAACTGATTCAACCTCCAGCCACTCTCTCCTCCCCAGAGGTCAGAGGGGAGGGGCTGAAAGTTCCAATTTTCTAATCGCATGGTGGTTTCTCCTGGCCATTAGCCCCCATCCTAAGGTACAGTCCATAAGTTGCCTCGTTAACATAACAAAAGACACGTTGATAGCTCTCATCACTTAGGAAATCCCAAGTTTTTAGAGTTCTGCACCAGAAATAGGATGAAGACCAAATATATATTTCTTTTTGTAAATCACAATATGACAATGTGGATAACCGACTGCATACTAATTTTCAGGTATGTGATGGAAAATGAAAGCCCTCTCTCCTTGCTTAAGGAGATTTGTGTTGATTCAATTCTTACAAGGCATCTATACTCAGTGGCAGTCAGTTATAATAACTAGGTGACTTTGACTGTTAGCAAAATTATCCTGGTATCTGTGGAAGAATGGCAGGTTTATGGAATGTCTATGGCACAGGGTTGTTGTGAGGATAAAATGAGTTAGTATATAAGCAGAGTGTTTAGAACTATTCCAGTCCTACAGGAAGCATGTCTAAGTGCTAACCATCATTATTATTCCCATCTCTACCATGAGATGGGTCACACAGACATTCTTCTCCTGCTAAGGAAGAGTGGAATTTCTCAGTGTCATTTTCACTGAGCTCCAAACTCAAGCCAGAAGCCCTGATGGAACTCTTTGCCAGGAATATGGCTCTGTGGGCCACATGGGAGGATCCTTCATTTCTCAGCTAAGTCTCTAAGCACAAAGCCAGCCTGGTGGCTGCAGAAGAGTCAGGGAAATCAGGATAAGGTGTATCAGGTGACCGTTGTGAAAGCAAAGTGCAGTGATATTTGTGAAAGTGCTTGGTGACCTTAAGTCTCTCTCGAAACATAGGAGGTTATGAGCAATGCTGTATCTTCCTCCTGGATGAGCAAGAGACAGTGAGCTTGTTTCAGCCAGAGTGTTTTAGAGCATTTTGGAGATGGGAGATCAGCTGGTTGACCTGCACTCCACCCCCAACAAGCTCCAGAGAAGTGAAAGGGGTTTGTCCATGGTGCAGCCTCTTTCCACAAAAGAGGTCAGAGCTCCTGGTGTTTTGGCTTCTGACATGTTGCTGACCCTAAGCCCTATAAGCCAGAGATCAAGAGTGCTTGTCCCTGCAACCATAGCCTCCCATTATGGAGGTGACAAAAACAAACAAAACAAAATAACTTCCTCCAAAAACTATGTACTACTTGAGACAACGTACATGAGAATCTGGGCCACACTTATCAGCTCTGAATCTCCAGCAGGTGCCTTCCCCAGTTTAGAGTTAGAGCTGCTTTCCGTTTCTGACAACTCCACTAGAGGGAGCCACCACCACTTGTATTTCTCTCACAGGCCGAATGGAAAACAAAGACCCAGAGCTGCCCTTGAGTGCCCATGGCACCTCCTAATTGGAAGAGTTTATGAGACAGCACTTAAGTCATTCCACGGAGTCCTTTCAGGACCAACCAAACCTGCTGTGTGAATCCATGCAGGTCTGAGAGTCTGTGTTGTTCTTCCTCTGGGTCTGTCCGGGTCTCCTTCCAGCAGTCCTGGGTGACTGGTTGTCCAGAGAAATGGGTGATGACCTGCCCCCTATCCATGTGTGAGCAGGAGGAGGTGCTGTATGGAGTGGTGAACAGGGCTGCTAAGAGATCCTGGGCCCATGTGGTGGGCTCCCTGATCCTATGGCCTATGAAGTCTAGTGGGCATCTTCAAGGGCCCTTGCCTGTGGGGTGTCTCCAATCTCCTGGAAGAGGCAACAGAGTAATGGGGAGCAGCAGGAGATTTCTCTGGAAACTCCACACAGAGGCCTGACATCCTGGGGACTTCTTCCCAACTTGCTCTCTGTGGAGGGAAATTATCCATAGGAGCTAGGCATAACATGGCAAAGAAATCAAGGGTCTTAAAAAAAAAAAAAAAGATTTTCTAGTTCAAATACCACTTGGTTGCAGAGCTTTTCTGGAATCTTTCCTGGCCAGCAATCAGACTGAATTATGATGAACTCCTACCTGGGGAGGTGACCTGTGTACAATCTTTCTCTTCCGGAGCAAGTTTTCAGCACTGGGCCTTGGTTCCCTCCTCTGTCAAGCAGGGGTTAGATTTTGATGATCTCCAAGAAGACCCCTGCAGTAGACAAATGCTCAGTTTTTCCTCATGCATTATGGTTCATTTGTGACTGACTCTCTGCAGCTTGAACCATGTTAAAAGTGGTTTTCCTCCTCCACATAAGCGTCTTTAAAAAAATATCGGTAAAAATAAAATTAGGTTGACCTCATGGAACCAGTCAGCTCGTCAAAAATGTTGAGCCCCTCCATGCTCAACAGGGTCAAGAGTAATTGATGCATCTCATAGCTATAGGCAGGAGAAATCCAGAAGCAAGGCTAAAGTTTGCATCCCCTATGTCAGCAGTCACTTGCTGTCTGGTTTCTGCTTTGGTCCTCCTCACTTTTCGCAGGCTAGTGCCAGCTCCTTGGGGGCTCTGTGAGGTTGCCCCACATCCTGGGGCATTACTCTTAATTTCTAAGCGCTTCTTAGTCTCTCAAACTGTCTCAGTGGCTCAGACTTGGGTTCAAGTTGGGTTTTGATAAAAAAAAAAAAGTAGATGACAAGGGGAACAGGGATGGGGAGTTTCCTTAGAGGCAAACCCGGGAGGAGACATTCTTTATGCTGATGAATATAATATTCCAATCAATACATTATTCCATTCAATACATTGTTGGAATAAGGAAAAAAGCATCCTTCAATTTCTGTTTGCCCAGTGGCTTGCTAGTCAAGAAAGGCTTCTCGACATTAATAGGAGCAAAATAGCAGGGCATGCTTGGTCCGAGCCAGTCCTCGTTCTTCGGAACGAGATTCTGTGGATCAGAATCATCTGGAGAACTTGCTAAAATGCATATTTCTGGACTCCAACCTCCCGGAGTTACTGATTCAGGTCTGAGAAGGGGCCCAGGCATGTGCATTTCTGTCAAGCTCCCACTAATGCCAATGCTGCAGGTCAGGACATCACACTGAGTGAAACTGGCCTGGAGCACAGTGAGGACGCTCCGCTGTCATCTACATCCCGTGCAGCGAACGCTGTGCTAACAATAAGCCGGGGATTATCGCTCTTACAGGGAGCAGTCCACGCAATAGATGCCTGAGTAGCTAGATCTCCAAGGAAACAAGGACAGCCCTTCTCCCACTGTTAGTCAATGAGCTGAACTACTGGCTAATTATCACGTTTGAGGAAGATCCCAGGTTGGTGCGGGGAGCTTTTGGCCAGCAGGGGGAGCCAAGACTGCTTCTTCACAGGCCTGAGGGTCTGAGAAGAGGAAAAGTACCGAAGAGAGTGAGCAAAACGGAGCCCAGCCGCAGCAGTGCAGCACTGCAATCCTGGTGTGCACAGACACCTTGGAGAACTGGGGCTTGGCGGGGAGCGGGGATTGTTTGTTTTTTCCAGTTGTTTGGTTTCC
The DNA here is from genome assembly GCA_030068075.1 of Paguma larvata. Lineage (NCBI taxonomy): Eukaryota > Metazoa > Chordata > Mammalia > Carnivora > Viverridae > Paguma > Paguma larvata. The sequence continues at coordinate 98,661,068 of CM057828.1, read as the reverse complement.
CTCCTGTTGTCTCAAAGCGCATTCACGGTGACCCTGTGAGGCAAGAGGTGGCGGGTGGCATGAGATGATGACTATCCCTATTTTGTAGATGGAGAAGAGGAGACAGAAGGGGGCTCATGCAAGATGATGGTAGGGGAGGGCTGGGCTGGCTGCGCCAAAATGTCTCCTGCCCAGGTATGTTGTGGAAGGGGTGCAAGCCTGGCATGGGAGGGCTAGCTCTGAAGTCTCTGTTGACCCCAAAGGTCATGTTGCTGATCAGACTGTGCTCTTTGGGGTGGGGGAGGTGAAGGAATTCTTTAGGGAGAAAGAGACCAAGTAAGGCAGTCCTCAAGGCTAACATACAAAATGACCAAGAGGCTATTTACCTGCCCTGCCCTTGCAAAGAAGTGTGCAGGAGCTGTTGTGTGTCCCCTCCTTGTGTCCCACTAGCTAATGTCATCTGAGGACTCCTGCATCTTGAGCAGCCCCACAGGCAGGCCAGGCAGCGAAGCAGACGCAGTACCCACCTTCTAGGAACCTGCCACCGGATATTTGCACGGTATCCCCGCCTCTTCTTCACTCAGTAAGCCCTCTTCTCCCCGCTGGGTGGGTGGACATTGGAGAGAGCTGAATCTCCCACAGATTATTTGGAAGGGATTTGCACCAAAAACCCCTTTCTTTCCTTTCTTGGCGTGAAAGTGGCTGCCTAGCGATTTTGGAGAAAAGATAGGAGTCCAGACAACACTAAAATAGGTAACATCATTGGTGAGCTGGATGTGTATTTTAAGCTCTAATTCATTGGAGTGCGAGTTTCTGTGTGTGCGTAAGTGTGTGCCTTCGTATGCATGTGGGAGTACAACCTCTATGGCAAATTATGGTAACAAAACATAGGGAGTAAACGTTTAGTTTGGGGAATTGGTGCATATTTCCTGGATCCACCCATACATCTCCTAAAGGATCCTTCTCTTGCCCCAAAAAATCCTCTAATTAGCTTATGAGCATTCTCCTGTCTCTGTGACCAACACGTGCAAATCCAATGTTCAGAGAGAGCCCCGATTACAACTAAATGGAGGGACCAGAAACCTTTTTTTTTTCAGGCTGTTGCCTATTTTTTCTCTAGCTAACTGTGATAGCCTTTGGCATGAGCAAATGAACAGAGTTTTTCTTTTATAGATCTAAATGAAAAGGATTGTCTGTGCGTGCATGCGTGCGTGCATGCGTGTGTGTGTGTGTGTGTGTGTGTATGTTTGTTGCCACCTCAAACACACTTCCTAAAGAATTTTTAGTAAGGAAAACCATGTGTCCATGCCATTCTGTCCCATACAGTTCTCCTTCCTGCCAGCCACTGAAAGGGATCTTAAACAAGAGCCCATGGGATTCCCCCCACCCCCTGCACTGATGTCCTGGATACAAATTCTGATTTCCTTGTGACAATGTCCAAAAAGGCTTCTTTGTCCCTTGTTGAGTGCAAAAGCAGTAGCTTTTCAAGACAGAGCATCTGCCCTCAACCTTAGCCATTCTGCAGCTTTTTGGATGGTAGGGACTTTCAACATCAGATCCCAGCCTGATGCACTGCTCTCCCTGAACTCACATCTTTGGGACACTGCAGGGCCTGCCCCCAGGTATTCTCTGCCAATCTGCACAGCTCCCGTGGCGGGTTCAGGCTCTGCAGCTACGTTCTGCTGTCTTGAGTGCTGTCTGGTTGCCGGGACCAGGAAGGGGTCCAAGGACCAGAAGTCAGGGACTGGAGAGCAGTGTGTGCTATAGATTGTCATGCTGATCCTTTCCCTGTCCTTGTGGGACCCCCATTCTCCCTCCCTCCCTCCTTCCCTCGCTCTCTTCTAAGCCTTCTCCACTGCTGTAACTGACCCGGAACATCAGAGGCAGGAAAGTCACTGCTCCAATTGAATTTTGCTGCAGTTTCTTTTTTCCCTCCCCTAGATGCTGAGACCTATTTTTAGCTAGGGATTTTTTTCTTTTTTTCTTTTCTTTTTTCTTCTTCTTCTTTTTTTTTTGCAGGGGATCCACAGTCTATTTTTAAAGTCCTTACGGAGGCCAGATCATTGTGTTTTTCACAGAGACTTTGGCGTTAGGTGGGAGAGGCCATGCAGTGGGGGCCAGGGGTCTTCTTGAAGAGAAGAGGAAGGTTGGCAGAAGCTGGACCCCAGACAAGAAGAGAGGAGTCTCCTTTCTCATGCTGGGGAACCCATGAAGACCCACCATACTCCTCCCTCCAATGTCCCAGGGTTTCAGGCCAAAGCAATCTGACTCTCATCTCAGCAGCTACAATGACATTGCCTTCAAATGTGGTAGCAGTTGGTTTAAGTTACCACATTTTCCTCTCCTTTTCCTAAATGTCTATACTCAGATCTCTCCCCACCTGCCCTTCAGTAGCACCACCTTGTAGAGATGAGCTGGGTCATGGAAGGTTTTGGACAATGGATTGGGCACAAAGTCAGCCTTGGGAGAGGAGGGCCATAGACAGTGGCCGGGGGAGGGTGGGCTATGCACGTGGCAAGAAGGCAGCCAGTCAGGGCTCTGGGGGCCGTAGCTCCACAGGAGGAAGAGAGGAAGGAGGAAGCCCGGGACTCAGAGGGAAGAGTTGCTTTTGGGAAAGCTTGGGAGTCAGCTGGGAGCGATTTGGGCAGAGACACTAATAGATGGCACGTTGTGTGTCCTCAGAGGCTGCTTGAGACCCTGCCTTTCCCCCTCCTAATCCTAACACTTAGACATTTACTCCAAGGCCCCTAGCAGGTGGGGGAGGGGGCCAGAGCTCTGAGTGCCCTGAAAAGACCCCCATACCCCCACCCTCACATGTCCCCACAGCCACCTAGCTGAGACTCAGCAGATCCCTTGGTGGCCTCTTTGCTTGTTATATCAGGCTCCATGGGAGCCCGGGGTTCTGGGTTGCCCCTCTTTCTGGACTTTCATTTCTTTGACACTCAGCGGTTCCTTTCCTGCCCCTCTAGCTCCCTTTCCAGCACTCTCATGCCTCTCCTTGCTTAATTTTTAGTTTAGCACCGTCTGACATACCATATATCTTAACATCTTTCATTTATTGTTTGTCACCTAAGTTCCATAAGGATAGAGATGTCGCTTCTTTTGTTCACAACAAATCCCTCCATGCTCAGACCAGTGTTGGCATGTTTTAAGCACTGAATATATATTTCTTGATTGAATTAATAAAAAGAGCAAAATGTGCTCCATCATCCATGGGAGGCTTTCTCTCTGACCCTCCCGATACACACTCCAGGCCAGCAGAGTCTTCAGGGTTGGGATGAGGGGAAAATAGTGGCTCCCACCTCCCACCCCCACACACATACACACATACACAGATCAGATTAAGCCCCAGAATGACCAGCGATTCAGAACCTTAGCAGGAAGAGGCCAAAGACACCCTTAGATGTAAGCCTCTCATTTGTGCAGAAGAGTTTACAGAGGCCCAGAAAGGTGCAGTAACCTGCCCAGAGTCACACAGCCTAGTAGTGGCAGAGAGTAGAACCTGGGTTCTCTGCTCTCAGGCTAGAATTCCAGCAGTTCCAATGGCCACTGACCACTCCTTGCCTGGAAATATGGGATAAACATTGCCTTCCCTCCCAGGGAAAGGAAGCAAGGGCCTTACTGACCTGGGGGAAAGAATTTCCCTCAAAGTGGGGGCAAACAAATCAGCAAGCCAGAGTCTGCAGGCTCTCAGACAGCTGGACAGCTCAGTCAGGCTGTGGAAAAATCTGCCTATGAAGTCGCCTCCTCTCAGAAGGCACCAAACTATGATCTGTAATGAAACCACATCAGCAAAGAGACAGAAACACTGTCTCTAGGAAGTGATGGAGGGCTGCATCAGCCTCCACCCCAGTGGAGTCAGACCTCCCACTAAGGGGAGTTCCTGGGGCATTGGGTAGGGGGCTGCAAACTCCGTGCTTTCAGAGGCCTGCAGTGGCCCGTGTGGAAGTCACTGGGCCTGATGGCTGTAGGGGCAGCTGAATGAGGATGAGACAGTGAAGCACCTCTCATTCTGGGACAACAGTCCATCAGCCGGCCCATTCATCAGTGACACTGATTCCCACCTGGCATGGAATTCCATGACCCTGGAGAAACAGAGGCGTCCTTGAGCTCAGGGACTCTGTGTCGTTGTGGGGAAGCAGGAATATTTCTTTCTGCCCAACTCCAAAACCAGGAGCTATCAAAACATATATGAATATGCAAGTACAAATTGAAATGATGACAAACATATAACTAGAAAATGAGGAAAGCGGGTCATAGAGCAATGGTATTAAGCAATAATAAAAGTGAGTTTGTGTGTGTGTATGGTGTGCACTAGATGTTCGCAGGGATAACCTGAATCCAAACAGATTTAGCGTGACTTAATTCATTACACTATCGTGTTTACAATGTTCCAATTGCTTTTCACACCCCTCTATGCTGCATGTCTTCACAATATGCTTCTGAGACCAGAAGGTCAATGACTTATTGTCTGTGTCTATGGTTAAGGAAACAGAGGGTCAGAGAGTTAAGTCCCAGGGCCAAAGTCTGTCCCACAGGGAAGTGGCAGAGCTATAACTTGAAACCAACACTACTGGATGACAAATGCCAGTGAGAGGGGTGGCTAATCAGGGCTGGCTTCAGGGAGGTGGCTCTGAGCCCAGATTAGAGGGAGGAACTGACTTTCTGGCCATGGAACACACCAGCCTGGCCAGGGTTCACCTCAGAGGCTGGAAGAACCTAGTCACTCCAAGGAGTGCCCAGTCCAGCACAGCTGGAGCATCTGAGCCCTCCTCTCAGGCCCGCTCTCCGGGACCATGTGTCCACTTCTCTCCACCAGCGTGTGTGTGTGTGTGTGTGTATGTGTGTGTATTAGAGGAAAATGTGGAGACAGCAGGGCTGTTGGCAGCATGAGATGCGTGGTGAGTTGAAAGACACCGAGGTACAGGAAGTCTTCCTTGTCAACCCTGGTGTCTTAGGCTCAGAGTCCCAGAGGGCCTATGGGGGAGAGGAAAATACCCCATCTTCCTGGTCACCATCCCTTCACTCATGCTGCTCCATTGTTTGTGCGGGGAGTTGAATGGTGGTCTCCAAAGAGATAAGTCCATATCCTAGCCCTTGGAATTGCGAGTGTGACTTATTTGGGAAAAGCGTCTTTGAAGATGTAATTAAGTAAAAGATCTCATGATGCAATCATCCTGGGTTATCTGCATGGTCCCTAAATCTGATGGTAAATATTCCTACCAGAGACATGCAAAGGAGAGATGAGAAAGTCAGGTGAAGATGGAGGCAGACTTGGGAGGCACCAGATGCTGGAAGCGGCAAGGAAGGACTCACTACTAGAACCGTTGTAGCGTCATGGTCTTGCCCACACCTTGACTTCAGACCTCGGGCCTCCAGAAATGGGAGAGGGTAAGTTTCCACAGTTTAGCTCCTTCCCCTTCAGGACTGAGCACAGCGACTTGATTCTCTGGACACCTCTCCTGGTTAGGGTCTCCTCTCCATGACAACCCCTGAGCTTATCCCTGTGGTGACATTTGTCATTAGGGTCAAACACTCCCTCATTTGTTTGTCTCCCCCTCAATCTCAGGGTGAGGGCAAGGGCCTTTCCCGTTTATGACCTCATCCTGCATATCTTCATGGGGTCCATTCCTGAGCAGGTGCTGGGGCAGAGGGCACCTGTGTGCACCAGTGTGTCGGAGCACATTAGGTCAGAGGTCAGAGAGGGAATGTTCACTGTGGGAGGGAGTTAGAAGAGGTGGGATTGGGTCCAGCCCTAAAATACAAAAGGGGTAAGGGAAGTATTCTACACGGGCCGGGGGGGGGGAGGCGCAGGGATGGCATGTGCTAATGCACTGCAGCGAGGCTGAGCATTGTCTCATGGGGGTGCTAGGCTGCCAGGGGCTAGGAGACCCCTGAAAGACCACCAGACAGTGAACACCAGCTCTTAATTCTGACACTGGGCCCTTGAATCCCTGGGACAGTCCTGAGAGATAGGCATGAGTATTGTCCTCACTTGGAGAAGAGAGAGCAGAGACACAGATGGCTTGAAGGCATTCCCCAGGGGCTCACAGTGAATAAGGGGGAGGGCCTGGAAGATGAACCCTGACAGTCTGGATCTGGGACCATTATGCCATCCTGGGGGTGCTGGTATGCCAGATGCCACTCGAAACACTCTGCGTACATTAATCAGTTCAATCCTCATAACTGCCTTAGAGGTAGGTTCTACTGTAAAGGAGGAAACAGAAGTACAGAGAGAGGAGAAGAATTGTTCAGGCAAACTGCCCTCTGTTAGTAAGTAGTGGGGGTGCCGTGGGGATAAGCACAGCTATTTCCCTAGGGCTGGGGACCAACCAGTGTACGTCAGATATTATGACCGAAGTCAAAAGCTTATATTTGCTGGGCTCTGCCTCTGAGGTTCTAAGAAGAAACTCAGGTCCACCAAGATTCCTTCCACGTGGTGCTGAGTGTTCCCAAAGTGCCTCACGTGCTCTAGAATTTGTCCTGGCAGTGATTATTTGGATCCCACTGGTTTTCATGCCCATTCCTGTTTATTCCCTTGTTCTTCTCCAGCTTCTGGTGCAGTTTCCATCACTTGCCTTAAAATGTTCTGAAAGTGACCTGCATGGGAAAGCCAACTTCGCCAGCTCAGGCTGCTCTGTGCTGCCCGGCCTCAGATTTTAGTGAAACGGCTTCCATTCTTTTCCTGAATTTCCATCTTCTCCCCATTCCCCACCCCTCATCCCCCACCAGCCAGGGTCTGGGTATGGGTCCCAGGCCTAGGCCATCTGGGGGACACACAAAGGACCATACTGTTCTCTCCCTTCCCCCCACTCCTGGATGCTGTGTCGTTGCCTCCAGATGGAAAGTGTCCAGTCTCTGGAGCCCCCTCCTTGCCCCCAGCAGGCACGGGTTTCTCAGGAAAATCGCCTTCTCTGTTAGATTCTTGGTACTTCTTCAGATAAGTGCACATGGGTATGAATATATGATGAACAAGGTTCTGTTCTCTAGCTGATATTTTGAGATAAGTCAGATGGGGAGGGACCAACAAGCTAGGGAGTTTGAAGACTTTGTGCCTGGCCACTGGGGTCATTAAAGGCTTCAGTATTGTCGCATTAGAACATAGATAGCATTTTCTGTTACAAGGCATTTGTCCATCCTCTTCCCCTTCAAGTCTACAGTGACAAACCACCAGATCTCCGAGGCACTTCTGCTACTTTGGCAAGTTCTGGAGCAGGACTGCCCCAAGCCGAGTTTCCAGTTGGAAGACACATAGCTTCCAGGGGGATGTGCTCTCAGTAAAGTGCTCTGTCTGGGCTACTATGAGCTGTGCAGGGTGGAGAGCCCCAGGCCAAATCTCCTTTATAAAAACTCCCCCTCTCTGTATGTTTTCAGTATGGTTCTCTTACTTGTCTGCGAGGTTGTTTATCTGACCATAGTGTGGGGTTTTGTAAGCGACTGGGAAAGTCAGGACTATTAACTGGGTCCTGGGAATTTGCAGTCTGTCCTTGTCAGTATAGCAGTATGAGATTTTCCTGGTCCAAAGAGAATCCAAACTAAGGACAGAAGAGCACAGAAGAATGCGTGGGCAGGGACTTACTTATAGTCTAAGATGCTGCGGGTGGGATTAGTCATGGTGACGATGGTGATCTGAGGCTAATAAATGATGATGTGTGATGATGGTGATGGTGATGGTGATGATGATGGTGACGATGATGATGATATCAGCTAGAGTTTCTTGAATGCTAACTCTGTACCTGGCACTGTGCTAAGTGCTTGACATGCAATAGTTCATTTAATCCTCACAGCAATCCTATGAGTTAGGTACTGCTATTCTTCTTGTTTGCAGATAAGGAAGCTAAGGCTCAGAGAGGTTAAGTAACTTACTTAAAGTCACATAGCAGGCAAGTGGTGGAACTGAGGCTCCTGTGTAGGAAGTCTGCCTTCAGAGCCCCATCCCTGAGGCAGTGCCTTCTATCATTTTTTTTAGTCCCTTGTTGCCCTTCATGCATTCCAGATTTTTAACCCATAAAACAGGCTCTACTCTCCCTCCAAAAGTGCAGGTGCTTTTACTCAATAAAGGGACATAGTGAGCAGACAACTACATGTGGAAAAAAGCCAGAGTTTGGTTGGGGGAAGGGGTGTAAGCTGGAGTGGAGAGGAAACCAGAGGAGTAGATTGGATAGGATGATAAAGGTTACATTTTGACTATTTCTTGGAGGTAATAGGGAGTCATCAAAGGTTTTGGAGCAGAGAAATGACAAGATCAAGTTTGTATTTCAGGAGCCACCTGCAGTGATTAGGGTCCAGAGGCGGCCATCTTATCCATATTCCTACAAGCCACACCACCAAGAAGGCCCTTGTTTCCACCCATGTTGAGGCTGTGCCTGCCTCAAAGGTAGGAAGCAAGGCCTTTTTCTCCATTTTGCAGAGAGGGAAGCTGAGGCTTGTAAGTTCTGTGCCATTTTGGCTTCCCCTAGTGCTCAGAGGAGAGGGAACATGGCATGCAACTGGTGGGCTGGTAAATGGTTAACGACTGACCCTTTAAAGGGAAAACACCCTTATTTGGAACACTTGCAAGTCCCCTTGTTATAAATACTCCACTGTGGCCAACTTCAAGCTGCTAGTGGTTTATTACCTGTATTGCAGAATTCCTGAAAATGTAACAACTGGTTCTAGCAAGCTAACAGGAGCTGGCTCCAACATACCTCAAGGGCAGCTTGATGTCCTCCCCTGGCCTGTATTCATGCAGACACTGAGGGAGCTCCAAGCCAGTGCTGATTAGAGAGGCAAAGTCACTTGCCCAGGCCAACTTGGAGACTTAGGAATGCATTGAGGGGTAGAAGCTGGCATCTTAGCTCGCGGCTGTGTGTGCGGGCTTTGTTTAGGAGGACAAAATTTGATCTCTGCCTAAATCCCTTCCAGAAGAAATTTTACATTCACTGGTGGCAAAATTTTCCTGTCTTCTAGGACATGTGTCACAATCTCCGACCAGAACTAGAAAAATAATGTCATGAAGTATTTTTAATAGTGAGTACAAATCCCCTACAGTGATGGATAAAGTTTGAAGATTTAAGTCTATATATCATTTTCCAGTTTCTTTAGTGCTCTAGAATTCATTTGATCATTTATTCGTGTGACATAAACTGAGGGCCCAGGCATGGAGATGAAGGGAAACAGAAGAGAAGGGCCACCAGGTAGGTACTGAAAAGACAGAGGTTAGAGGTCAGAGGCAGGAGCAGACAGTAGATCATGAGTCCTGGCATGTGAGATGAAAATTAAGAAGTAATCAGACACTAGGGTTTTGAGAACCATTAGGGGAGGCTCTCAGGGCCCATAGGTAGGAGGGAGGTTCTCAGCACCAGTGAGCAGAGAATATGGCTCACAATTAACTTGACCTTGAAACATGAGACTGACCCAGCCATTGGGTTCTTACTCACTTCTTGTTGGGACAAGAAATAATGTGAGATATGAGATTTCCCTAAACTGTACCAGGGAAGAGGAAAGAGGTTAACACTTACAAGAGAAACACTGGGATACATCAGGGTCTGTATGTCTTAAGTCCTCTGGCTGAGCATGTATCTTCTCAAGTCCTAGTGACAAGGAGAGACTTTTATGTGATGAGTGGTATTCTTCTATTATTTGTTTGAGAAAACAAATGCTCAGAGAATTTCAGTGACTTGCCCATGGTCACACAGCTGGCAAATAGCAGAACCAGGGGGGATGGGAGGGCAGCCACTGAATACAGATTCAGAAAAATTGGCAGGCAGTTGGGATATGATAGAAATTGACTCAGCTGGGTGTGTGCCTACATTTGAGGGGGCAGTATGGCAGCTGATGGGCTGGGGTGGCTGGGTAGAGGGCTGGGAGGAGAGTGATATTTCTGTTTTCCTCATGCCAGCGGGAGCAAGGTGTTCACTGCCCTGTCCTTGTGTCATCCCTGGAGGAAGTGCTGGTGTTTACACAAGGGCACATTTCTGGCACGCCAAGGGAGCCAAACTCTAAACGGAGACAGTACCCCCAGCTTGGCAGATGCCTGAGAGTAAGGCGCTCGCTGACATGTTGATGGAGAACAGGGACTTCTTGTTTACCCAGCTCACCATCTGGACAAGCAAGGCAATGTCCAAGGAAATAGCTGTAAGTAAAAGCTCGGAGGCTGCCTCTCTGGCTTCCCTTGAGCCTACTCTAGAGCACTTTGGCTGCTTCTTGGCCAGGTACAGAGTGTGGATGGTGGGCCAGGGCAGGACAGAGGTTCAGAACCACAGGCAGATGCCGGGGCAGCATGGGGATAGGGTCAAGGGAGCTGGGGAAGAGGGTGACTGCAAATATTTGGAGTAGAGAGGGAGAGGTTGAAAACCATTCACCCTGAGGGGATAAAATAGTGAAAGGGACTTTTCTGTCAGGAGAGGAATTGAGAACAGATAAATGGGAGAATTTCCTAACTGGAAAAGTTGAGAAATGGTACATGGGTTAAGCGGGTCATCTGGTGAAATTCTTTTGGTATGGATGGCAGGAAAGGTTGGGATAGAACTAGAGCCCGGTCAGGGGATGAGTAGCTCCCAGCCTACACCCTCACTTTGGGAGGCACCAGTCCATCCCACTCCACAGAACTAAGAAATCTGGGAAGATCTGAATCCCTGAATCCTTCGAGGGGATGTGAGTATGAAAATAGTTCAACAATTCCCTTGACCCATTCTTGTTCATGAAGGACAACACTTATCTGGAAAATCCAGAACTGTGAGCAAACCCCACACTGTTTTCATTTGACATAGGGATGCCCTTCTTACTGCTTTGGCATAGGCTAGTTTGAAAGTTCCTTGCATTGGTTAAGATAGACCTGTACTAAATAACAACAAAGGGACACCTGGATGGCTCAGTCAGTTAAGCATCTGACTCTTGATTTTGGTTCAGGTCATGATCTCACAGTTTGTGAGATTGGGCCCCACATCGGGCTCTGTGCTGACAACGCTGGAATTGGCTTGAGATTCTCTCTTTCTCCCTCTCTGCCTTTTCCCCGATCACACATGCTAGTGCATGCTCATGCTTTCTATCGCTCTCAAAATAAACAAACATTTAAAAATAACAACAACGACAACAACAATGGCTTAGCACAATAAAGTACCTATCTCGTTCGTGTCACAGTTCAAAGTGAGTTGGTGAAAGAGGAGGGCATGTGGGAGAGTTTGTTCCATGCCGTCCAGAGACCCAGGCCCTGCTATTCCTCAGGCCTCATGGTTCTCCACTGCTTGCCAGTGGAAGGCGAGGGATGGAGGGAGGAAAGAGGGAGTAGGATTACCCAGAAGAGTTTTAGAGGCCAGTCCTAGAAGTGGCATAAATTACTCTTGTCAATATTCCATTGCCCAAAATCAGACATATAACCCCATCTGCCTGCAAGCAAGACTGAGAAAGGAAGGGAAAGAAAACTAGATTTGGATTTGGTGAACTCATAGCATGTCTCTGGTATACACTTCCTGAGGTTTCTGGCAATATCCTACATGTTTGGGGAGTTGGTTGCAATGAGCAGTCACTATGATTTCTCTTATAGACACTGGCTGAAAGAAACACCTCATGAATAGCTCAGAACCTCTCTAAAAAGATGGTGATGTACTTGGGGGAGGGAGGTTCTCAAGCCCTGAAGCTGGGCTCTCAGCCCTGTGTTGCAGAGCCACCTGTTGCTGGTGGCAGCTCCATCCTCAGCACCCAGAAAAGGTCGTGAATCTGGAACTGTATAGGAGCTGAGCCTTTGCAGGGTGGCTCCAACCATGGTTCATTTCTATTTTGTTTATCTCAGTGATGCAGGCATCAGAACTGGAGACTTTCAGGACCTGAACTGCGGGAATATGAGTTTTGTTGGCTTCCTAGGACATTTGAGTTGATTGGTATTTTGCAAGGTGTCAAGTCTAGAAGTGGGGAGTTTAAGGCAGTAGATCTTAATAGACTCTGGCTCCCAATACTCCAATTTATCCAGGATATTCTGGTCTGTCTAATATGGATTTTCAGACTTCTATTGAAGTCTACATAGAGAAGTTTATAGAAAAGAAAATGCCTCTAGCTACTTCTTCAATTTATGGACAGAATGACCACCCATCTTATTTTGCCCAGGACAGCTTTGGTTTACACCTACTGTCCAGGCATAATTATTAACAAGGCCTGCTTTTGCTCTCAGAAGTGTCCCAATAAGTTATACGGTTGCCCTGGTTAGAGGACGCTCAGTCCTGATGCATCTCTGCCAGCCAGCCTGCGCACATGGCCTGTGTCTCTATGATGATGCAAGAGTTGGGCTTAGTTACTAATGCTCTCGTCATTGTCTTTGTTGAGTTTCTTAACCCTGTGACTTCCAGATTCTTTAGGATTCTGATCTCCTTTCTGTTGGGTCTCAGAATCATGGGCCTGTGTTAAGCATTATTCAATAAGCAGTCAATAAAACAAACAAAAAAAATAGACATGCCTAGGAGGTTAGTAAAGCATGGATAATAAGTTCCAGTTTGCAGATGTGCAGTTTAGGACCCTGAGGGTCAGTGACATTTCCAAGGTCATATGGAAACCAAACTCTAGTTCTGCACTGAGCATACTGATTTTAGACCACTCTTCTTTCCTTTATGTCAGATATGAAGTCTCAGATGCTCCTTACCTAATGGGTGGCCTAAGTAAAATTCTACAGGAGGATCCCAAATCAAACTAACAACCAAAACAGAACTTAAGCTATGATTAGTTTCTAGATATTACTATGGCTTTCTGAATTCTCTGTCTGTATGATTCATCGTTGTCACTAAAAAGCCTTATTTGCATGGAGTAATGTACCTACACTCTCTAAGGCACATATGCTCCCAACTCTGAAGCTGGCCAGTCAGCCACGGGCTCACAGAGCACTTCTCTGCAGGTGAGGAATGACATCGTGCTGCAGGAAGGAAGCATAAGATGTGAATCCTTCATTAGTTGGACATCAACATCAAATAGAGTCTGGGGTTACTTCCATTTGTTGGGGGGAGGGTGACAAGCAATAGTGTGTAATCTGGTAGTGATTACTCCAGATCGACTAGTTGACTCCAAATCTACATGTTAATCACACTGAACTCTTCCAAGCAGGCACAAGACATCTGTCTTGGTTATGGTATTCTGTTTAGTTTGGATGAGCAATCTGTAACCTTGATTTGGAAGTGCAGATGTGAACTTGGATCTTAGGCTGTGGTTCTAGCAGTGAAGGTTCTCACAAAGTACCCAGGGAACAAACACAAATGAGGAACCAGAGCAGCAAAGGGCAGTGTAGGTCCTGGGGCTTGGCACTCAATATTCCTCTGGTTCTCCTGCCTGACTTCTTTGGGGACTTAGGGATGTGGATCAAAGCTGATTTCATGGACATATAGACTCTTTAGAATGGTAGGGGAATTTAAAGATCATTCAATAACTTCCAAGCATTATATCTATTGATATATTTTATAGTTATAAAATGGCATACAAGGAGAGTGCAGGGGCTACATAGACCTCAAAAAATGTTTATTTACTACTTGTGTATTTAGTTAAACGTGTCTTAGAAAGAAATATAACTGTCACATCAAACCCATCAGCCCACAAATCGTATTGATTAAGACAAGTGAGAAGTAAGTAAAACAAAATCGATGTAAAGAGAAATGTCAGTACTAAAGTTGGCACACGAATGTGTCAAAAAAATGTGCAAGTGAAACCAAATGAATGAAGCTTGGAAATATCAGGTCTGGTGTAGTCTTGTTTTACAGAAGATGACACTGAGGCCCAAACAGAGGAAAACTGCTGATGCGTAACCAGAACTGTGGTGTCCACAGCTCTCTCCATGGACACTACCTGCCTAGGAATGTTTTTCAGGGTCACTTCCCCCTGAGTCCCACCCTGGAGTCTGGTGTCTGGTCAGCATTCTTGGTCCTAATTGGCAGAGCTCTTCCTGGAGAGCTGGGCCATAATTTCCTCCTCCCACTGAGGGACCCGCACTTCTTGTCCTCATTCCTCCAGACACACATTTCCCATCATGTGGAGTATGGTTTGTTTTTCCCTTCTGTGGATCTGAGACATAAATGTAGAGCTTCCTTGGAGCCTCAGAACTGTCAGTGTTGCCTGGATGTTTTGGAAAAAACAAGGCAAATTAGTTCTGCTTGCTCATTTAATGAAGAGAAGTGTGTAAAAGCAGAAGTAACCCATAGATTGTTTTTTCAAGAGTAAATCTCCAGCTTTAGCAGAGTTTGGGGGCAGACCCCTTATTTCCTGAGGTCCTCTGCCTTGATCCTGATTGCCAGAAATTAAGGCCTGGATGACAATCTCTTAAGCAACTGCTGGAGAAGGCACCTGATCAGTCACACAGTGGTTTACATTGTCTCCCTGGGGCTTAGACCTTCTCTCTCTGTTCTGAGGAGCGGCATCCCCACCTACATGGAGCTATAAATATCAGGAAGCAGAACTGTATGCACCCCAGCTTTAGAACCAGGCCACTACATACTGGCTGTACACACACTCCTTAGGCTGGCAGGAGACTGCAGAGCTCATGCTGTCCACTCTCTGAATCCAGATGCAAACCAGGAGTTCTACCTTGCTTTTGTGAGAATCCAGACTTCTCTTAAAGATGTCTTGTTTCCATCTGGATATTTGGTTATATGTGTCATGTGGACAGAATAGTATTCCAGGACTCAAGACTATAAAAGACCTTGGTGAAGGAGAACGAACCAGGAAAAGAACAGGCTGATGTGATAGAAACATTACTAAAACTTAATGACATACCAAGGTTGCAAATAAAGGGATGGAAAAATACATACCAAGCAAATAATAGCTAAGAGAAAGCCAGGGTGGCCATATTAATGGCAGCCAAAAAAGACCTCAGAGAAAGGTATTTTTGGAGATAAAGAGTCATTCTTTAATTACTAAGGGAATAATTCATGAGGAATATATAATAACTCTGAACTGAATTACACCTAACAATTCAAATTCAAACTATATAATGCAACTATTGTCAGAATTGTAAAGAAGGACTGGCAAATACATTTATAGTGGGAGATCTTAACATGTCTTTCTAAGAACTGAGAGATCAAGCAGGTTAAAAAAAAATAGCACACAGGAGATTTGAACAACCTTTGCCCAATGAACATAACTAAAAATCTTACTCTAAATTAGAACATTCACACTCTTTTCAAACTTGGACAACTTGACTACTATTTCCATTTTTATTTAAATGACTTTTGTCTTTTAACTTACTACTTCCTTAGAGTAAGCAACATCCATACTCAAACCAAACTACTGTCAAGTTTGAGGTGGTGGTTACTACATTGTTTAAGCACATTTTAGTAAGTATGTAAGTAGTACACATTTTTTAAAGAGCCTATGTACTGCCAGACTTGTGCGCCACTAGTGATATATGGCAGATATAAAGAATGCTAAAACTTATGAAGTAAGTGTCTAAATCAAGTTATGAAAGAGCAGTGGGGTAATCTCACAGAAATTTCAATTTTTTTAACTTATTTTTTTCTAAAAGAAAATAACCAAGAGAAGAGTAAAATGAATGAAATAAGAAAAAATAATAAAAAGAAGCAACTAAGAGCTGATTCTTTGGAAAAGTAACAAAACCAGCAATCTTTAGGAAATATTGATTAATAAAAGAATACGCAAAAACAAAGTAGTAAAAGTTAAAATGGAGAATGAATCCCATTTACAGTGTAGATTTGAAAATTATGAACTGACTGTGATGAACTTTATACCAATATATTTGAAAACCTGGACAAAATACAGCTTAATCAAAGCTGAGTGAATAGGAAGGGAGATAACAAGAATAGATCTAAAGCCATTAAAGAAATTGCATCAGTACTTTGAAAGCTACCTACAATACAGGTAAACAGAACGATGCAAAAAGATGACTTTACACTGAGTTCCATAAAATCTTCAAGGAAGAAACAATCTTATTTCATATAAACCGCATCAGGGAACAGAGAGAGAAAACTGTTGCAGTTTGATATGAAATTCAGGTAAGTAATAAGACAAGTAAATTATGGGTCAATTTTACTTACAATAGAAGAAGCCTAAATCATATATTCAACCAAATCCATCAATGCATTAAAAAATACATAGTGACTTAGATGACTATGTCAACTTAATTTCAGAAATTAAGAATAGTTAAAAAAAAAGCTGTTAATGTAATTGAATGCATTAACAAAAATGAGGAATAACCTGATATCATCTCATAGATATAGAAAGAGTATTTCAAAAATTCAACAATTATTCTTGATTTTAAAAAACTATCTTAGGAAAATAAGAATTAAGTGGAATTTCTTTAACCAGATAGAGAATGCCCACCAAAAACCCACAGCAAAATCTTACTTAATGGTCCAATCTAAGAAACATTACTTTAAAAGTCATAGACAATATAGGATTCCTCTGTTAGCACTTGTCTTCAAAACGGTACTCATAAGGAAAAGAAACAAAAAGAACAAGGATAGGAAAGGAAGAAAAAGTCTGTTATTATCATAGATGAAATAATTTTCAACATAGAAAATAAAAATAATCTATAGAACAACTGTTAAAGATAATGAGTTCATTGAAGTTATTGGATATATGATTAGTATGCCTAAATCACCAGCATCATTTATATACAACCAACAACAAATGATGAATATTATTCATGAAACAGAACAGTAGAGAAGTTGAAAAATATGAATGAGATCAGTCTGTATCAATATTGATGAATCTCAGTAAACAATAGATACTGAATTCAGAAAAGTAGGTTGGAAATTGATGTGTACAGTGTGATACCATAAATGTAGCAAAAGCATAAAACATATGTTGGAATGATAGACATGTTTCTGGTTAATGCTACCTCTGGGGGCACAGGGACGTGAAGGAGATGAAGGGGAAAGTTTAGCAGAACTCTATAGTGTTATTGTAAGAGGGGTTTCACCTCAATGTGGCAAAATGTTAATATCTGTTTAATTTCAGTGTCTATTATATTATTTATTTATCTTTTTGCACACTTTAACATTTTACTATAAACTTTTAAAAAGATCGAGACCGTTAGGGACAAGACTTAAGGCCTGGTGGCAAGTGGGTGTTTGGAATGGGCTGATGTCAACTCCTCCCAGGTGGGTAACTACCACGGGCATGCCTAGACAGATCATTTCTTGGGTGTTTCCTGGAAAGCTGAAAGAGGCAGAGCCTTATTGAAGACATCACTTGGACTTCCTGGCAATCTTCTGCCACATGGTCTGAATAGTGTGAACTTTTCCAAATTAGAGCAAGATTGCTTCCTAATACTACCCACTCACCCCAAACTGCTACTGCACTGGTGCCCTGGTTTAAGAGGTGAAGTTGCTACACTCTATATTCTGTAGCTGAGGGATATGTGAATCTGTTTAAGGTTGGGTAGGTGCTATAAAACATAGTCCAAGGGGACTGATTTTGCATTTAGGCCACTGAGGACAGAAAGCACAGAACTCTCAGCAAAGAAAAATTCAGGTAAAAAGCAAAGAATTTGCACACAGTTCCATTTTCATATTACCAGTTTTGGATTGAAAAGGATAATACAAAATATCTAGACTGGTAGGTGGAGAAGAAAGAATGATTGGAGGTTATGTCTTTTGGATTCCCTTCCTTGTATATCTCCCTTGAAACATCCTTCCCACAATAAAATACAACCACAAGAAGATAAATGAGCTGGTGTCTTGTGGGTGGTGCAGTGAACCTTTTAGAAGAAAAGAACAATATAGAGAAAATGCACAGTATTGCAGTCTGGGCATTCTGACAAGGTAACACACTCTCCATACTCTACATTCTTGATGAGGTTTGTTCATTTGGGAGAATTTTTTCTTTTTTCTTACAAAGTGATTAATTGTCCTCTTTTTCTGCTTTGTTGGAATATCATGCTCTAACTGATGATTGGTTGCTACAAACTTAGAGTCTTAAGGTCATTTGATCCAGCTGCATGTCCCTTAGCCTAACTATCCACAACACTGTGGCTTGAGCGAGATCTGTTTTCTTTGTAAAAAACCACAGGAAAAGGGAATACTGACTAACTGAAAACTCATTCTAGGTCTGAAAAGCTTTCCTCTCTGAAGCATGTATCTTTCTGTCTAACTTAATTCCTTCACATTGCAGTTCTATTGGTTCCAAAATGGAATTGATTGGAGTGAAATCTCTATGAAGAGTCAGTCTTCCTATAACACACATGCCTGACATCATGCAGAATCACTTTGAAGCTTCAACTGTCTTGAAATCACTTGCTTGTGGAAATGGAGAGGAGTGCCAATACTAAATAGATCATATCTGGAGCATGGTGTGTGTCTGGATCTGTAACAACACTTTGAAATGGACAGTCAAAATGAGTGTGCAGAAGAGATCAACCACACTTAACATGGGTACTGATGGAAACCACACAAAAACAAAATGGGTTGCTGGTGAATTGGAATGATTTGGCCCAGAAAAGAAGAGACTCAAATGGGCAGGAGACTTGTTAACAGGATGGATATTTGGGCTTCACTGACAGTGAGTGGGACTGACACAAGTGAACAAGAAGAAAGGCTGGAGAGGAAGGGGAAAGATCAATAGGACATGCACACTTCCCCATCATTCGTTCCCTTGGAGTCTGGTCTGAGATGAGTCCAGGCTGTGCTGAAGGAAAACTGCTCTGTGCATCAGTGGAACATCCCACATGCTCAGTACGATCTCTTTCCCCGCTGTCCTTCCTCCACAGGTGATCTTTCTGAATGCCACCCCTGCCCCTCCCCCCGCCCAATACTTTTAGGAAACTGGGCTCCAATCTGGAGACAATCAGGGCTCCATCTGAGTCCTGCCTCTGACTAGATGAGCAACTCTGAGCTGTCCTAGGTATTGGAACAGGAGTAAAATGCAAATATAGGACCTGATGACCTTTAAACTTTCACCTACCTCTGGATTTCACCAGTTCTTTTGTTTTTATTTTTTCTTTTGTATTCTGGGTTTTTGCTTTTTTTTTCTTTTCTTTTTCTTATTTTGTATTCTGAGCTTCTGTAATTCAGGTACATTTTTCATTTAAAATACCCTGACTCTCAACAAACAGACATTATGAACAATATGAATGAGAGAGTGATGGGGTCCAGGACCCCAGCTACCGGCGTCTGATGCTAGAACACATGCACTAGGCAGGTGCTTCTCAAAGTGGCATGCATATGACTCACCTGGGATGTTTCTAAAATGCAGATTCTGATTTGGGAGGTCTGAAGAGAGACCTGAGATTCTGCATTCCCCACAAGCTCCCAGGAGATATACATGCTGATGGTTTGCAGACCACACATCATATAGCAAAGCTTGCATCCTATGTGGTCCTGCCTGAGATGAAGGGATGTGAGCAGCAGCCATTACTCTGCTTCCCCAGGAATGAGCCATTTGGGCTTCTTTGCTGCTCATTTCCAAACTTCAGCAACTCTCCAGCTGCTGCGCTAAAGCACAACAGCCACTGGGGATGACGTGAGGTTTGAGAGAAGCAATACATCTCATCTTTACTCATATAATTGGCATCGATGGGGGAAAGATGAGAAGTGAAGGAGAAAAACCTCTGACTACCAAAGGCAGAGATTTCTTTATTGCAACAGGGACCAGACTCTCCATTTGGATAAACGAAGCTTCTATAAAACCAGTTTTCCCAGTGTGTATTTGAGCTCCACTTAGTTTGATGAGAGATCTGACCGAGAATGTTGCAGGAAAACTCAGAAAAGTAAAAGCTACCCTCGAAACAAATTCCCTGATGATCTGTATGGGAGACAGATGTTGCTCTCTCTCCCTCCCTTGCAATGTACAAGATGCTGTATCAACTGGCAGAAGAATTCTTAATGTGGATCAATGATTTGCAAAATATCTTTTCCCTTGTGGATCATCCTATGCTACTTTACAAGTAATTAGAGGAAAGACGTGATATTTTATTTCCTCTCCTAAGAGAAAATAAAAAATGTGTGTATTACAAATGCAAAAATCCATGGTTTTCATCTCAAGGCAAAGGCTTGTGTTTCAACGATATGAGTGTTTCTTCTTAATTTGTAGTTATCTTTCAAGTTCCTTAAGGAAATCTCTGTGGAAAGATAAGGACTGGGATTATGACAAGACTTTTATTGATCAAATACCCTTCTTTATAACTCTAGGGTTGCAATGCCACTAGGCGCTCCTTGGCCCTTGTTCACAGAGCAAATGTCCACAGCTCCTTTTTCCTGGTTTGGCTGGAAAAAACTCTTCAGAGCAAATCCAGAGAACTTTCTCTACCTCTCTTTCCCCAGTGTCTTGGGAAATTTATTCATTCATTCTATAAAAACTAATGAGTGCCACATTTCATGGACAAAGCACTTGGGTAAATAATTAAAAATACAATGAAGGAATGGTCTTTGCTCTCAAGAGAAACATAATTGTGTGTGTGTGTGTGTGTGTGTGTGTGTGTGTGTATGGATATGTGTGCACATGTGTGGGGCTAGGTGAATGGGACAGAGAAGTAAATGGATAATTATAACGTAGTGTAAGAACTGTTAATATAGTAGAGTGAACAAAGACCTCAAAGAACATGTATAAGGGGCACTGAACCCAGATTGAGAATACTGGTCAGGAAGTTTTCTTAGAGGAGGAGAATGGTCAGCTAGGTGAGATAGAGGAAGAGGTAAACCATGCAGCTGGTAGGAATGCAGACTGCATGTATACTGTAAAAGTGAAAGGCAAGAAAGGATAGACTGTAATCAGGGAATAAGTGAAGTAGTATAGTTAAAGTATGTGTGTGTGTGTGTGCGCGTGTGTGTGTGTCTTTGTGTGTGCAGGGAAAGTGTTAGTAGTGTATGTGTACACTGTTTTATATCCTGATTTACACACTTAAAATTATCTATTTTTTTAAAGTTTATTTATTTTGAGAGACAGAGTGTATGGGAGCAAGGGGGAAGCAGAGAAAGAGGAGGAGAGAATCCCAAGCAGCTCAAACCCATGAAACCTGATACCACCACCTGATGCTTAACAGACTGAGCCACCCAGGCTCCCCTAAAGTTATCTATTGGGCATTTAATGATGTCATCAAATATTCTCCATAAACATGACTTTTAATAGCTGTATAGACTATACGCAGAGAGTACAAACTAATTACCTAACCATTCCCTGATTGTTAGATACTTTGGTTACTTGTAATTTTTTATTATTATAAATAATGCTTCAATGAATATCTTTGCACCAGATTGAAGTGTGCAAACATTGTAAAGATTTCTGGTGCATATTGAATCAATTACTTCTGCAGAGGTTTACTTCTCCAATGCACATGAGAATGCCTCTTTTATCACTCCCTCAAGATTTGGTATTATTTTGAAAAATGTTTTGAAATTAAAAAGTTTATCTCAATATTTTAATGCTGCTCAACATCTTAAATTTTCAAAAATCACACATACTATACTTGAATACATTCTCTAACAAAGAGGTAAGCATTCATGAATTCTGTACCAGTACCATTTATATACTTCTAGCATCTAACAATCTCCTGTGTCCTTGGGCTCTGGCCACTGGCCCTGCTTCCCAACCAGAAGGACCACTGTGATGACTCCCAGGATCCACACAGTCATTCAATCCTAGTCACCGTTGTAGTCACTTCATCTTTTGACACCCCTGGTTGTCTTCATCTCTTCTTCTTCAAAGCCTCCATTGTACTTACCAAAGTGACAGCCACCACAACTCCAACCCTGATGTCTAAACGACTGAATGCACAGAGGTTCTGCTTCCCTTAGAACTTGCTTGGAAAGGGAAGATAACATAACCTGAAGGTCTGGGGAGTCAACGCCTCCCTTGACAAGCTTTGACCAGTGAGCAATAGAAAAGATAGAGCCCATAAACATGTCACTTGCCCTTGTTTCCCTCAACAGACACAGTGGTTTCAAATGACTTCTCTGCAGATGATCTGCTTTATAGTGAAATGTGTATGCATGTATGTAGACGCTGGCCTGCTTGGTAATACACCATCTTGTGTATTACACCCCTCTGCATCCTTCTCTCTTCCCCTTTCCTTCACTTTTGCTTTCCTGGGCTTGCACCCTACCATTAAACATTAGTATGTAAATTATGCCTCAGGCTCCATTTTTAGGGAACCCTGGCTACCCAAGTACATAAAGTAAAAAGTGAAAGCTTCTCCTCCACCACTTCCCTTCTACCCCACCACTTTCCCTGGAGACAGTCCCTGTGAACACTGTCATGTGCAATCCCTTGTATTTCTACTATGTATACACTCATTATGTATATTTACATAAAAAGACATCCTTAAAAAACATACATAGGGTGACACTCAATCTTACCTGGGTAAGCACTCAATCAGCACCTGGGTGGCTTAGTTGGTTGAGTGGACAACTCTTGATTTCAGCTCAGGTCATGATCCCAGGGTCATGGGATTAAATCCTGCATTGGCCTGCTTGAGGGTCTCTCTCTCTCTCTCTCTCTCTCTCTCTCTCTCAATCTCTCTTAAATAAATCAATAAATCAATAAATCTTAAACTTAATTTGTCTTGGAGATCTTTCCATATCGGCACATGGGGCATCTCATTCTTTTTCACAGCTACATACTATTCGATAGCACAGATGCACCATAGTGGTTAGATCTTCTTCTGCTAGTCTGTTTCACATTTTAAAACCATTACCTATATTGTTGTACGTCTTTATGCATAGATACGGTGATTTCTCTAGAAGTGCTTCTTAGCAGCATATACGTATTCTGGATTTTAATAGATATTGCCAGGTTCTCAAAAAAAGTTTCTCAAATTTAATATCCTCCAAATATATATAGGAGTATCTAATTTCCTATACCCTCACCAATACTAAATGTTTTCAATATTTGAAAATTTTTGCTATTAGATGGGGACAAAATATTTCCATTCTAATATTTGAATTTGCATTTTCCTGATTACTGGTCAGCTTGGGCCTCTATTCATATAGTTATTAGTCATTTGATTTCCTTCTTTGTGAATTATCTCTTCATTTCTTTTTGTATAATGAAATTGGATTATTTGTATCTTTGTTGGATTTTGAGTTCTTCAATGTCAGTGCTTTGTCTATTACATGAGCTGTCAACATTTTTTACCAGATTGTTGCTTGCTTTTCTGCCTTTATTTATATTGGATTCTTGGGGCCCCTGGGTGGCATAGTTGGTTAAGCATCTGACTTCAGCTCAGGTCATGATCTCACCATTTGTGAGTTCAAACCACGCATCAGGCTCTATGCTGACAGCTTGGAGCCTTGAGCCTGATTCAGATTCTGTCTCCCTATCTATCTGGCCCTCTCCTTCTCACACACACACACACACACACACACACACACACACACACTCTCTCTCTCTCGGTCTCAAACATAAATAAAATAAACATTAAATAATATTTATATTGGATTCTTTGCATGCAGACATTTGATATACTTAATCTTTTACGACTTCTTGTTTTTGTGTCTTGCTTAAAAAGGCCTTCCTTCAACAAGGTCATGAAAGCTCTTGCTCATAGTTTCTCTAAGACTTTTAGGGGATTAAAAATATTTAACTCTCTAATCATTTTGTGTATGATGTAAGGCGACATCTCTTTTTGTGTAATTTATCCTTTCCCAACTGACTTGAAACCCTGCCACCATCACACAAAAAGTGTTTTCCTTAAGCAGGACGAGACCACTAGAGGAAACCCACTGCAACAGGGTCTCAAACTCTCAGAGAAATTGGTTGAGGAAATAGTGGGGCTAGGACTTTATTTTGAAAGTTGAAACTAATAACTAGGAAGATATATTTATTTAATTTACTATTTAGTGATACTCAGAGAATAATACTTTACACCTACTCTGAGAATAAATTTAGGGTAGATAAAGATTCAGATTTTTTGTTTTTGATACTTATTGATATTTTCTCACTAAAATTGAATGATAGCATGACATGCCATCTTTCACTTTATGTTTGACTTTCCTGGCAGGATCATAAGAGATATAATTTTTACAAAAATGATAGAAGTTTTTATTAGTTTCACCAATAGCTCCTCTTAAGCTTTTGATAATTGTATCTTTCTGCTTTCTCCTTTAGCATCCTTGTAGAGTTTAAATTTTTCCATTGTTAGCTGATCTTATACTGCAGGTATTAATGTTGGCTCAGATTACTACAGGTCAGGTCTTCCTACTTGTATTTAATCATAAGTTTTACTTTTTTATTTTCACAAGTGATCAAAATCTCAGGCTCTTGACACTTTTTCTCTTTCCTGTCTGTATCCATGTCCCATCCTGGTCCATTTTCAAGGGCTTCAGACTTCCACCTGGAAGAACTCTTTGTTCATCAGTACTTCTATCATACACTCAAGGGTCTACATGGATATTTCCCTCTAGCAGGTTGGAGGTATGGATGTTGGACTCAGCAATTCTTTTGATTTAGAACTTAGCAGCAGATTCAGAATAGATACTTAATTGACTTTTAAAATCACAATACTCAGAAATTCACTGGGATGCAGAATGTGTCTCTCTTCCATCTCTGGCACATTCTATGTCACCTTTAATCATTTTCAATCCCAATTCTACCATTTACGAATTACAAGCATTGCCCAGGTTACTTAACTCTTTTTTTTTTTTTAATTTTTTTTTCCTGAATAGGATCTGCACCCAGTGTGGGGCTGGAACTCATAATCCTGAGGTCAAGAGTCACTTGCTATACAGACTGAGTGAGCCAGACACCTCATTACTTAACTCTTTGAACTTGAGTTTACTCCTCTACAAGGCAGAGCTAATACCTAATAATTAAGCTAGATACCACACATGCTTGGTACACCTTAGTTCTCCTCTCATCTCATTTCCTGATTCTTTCCCTTTTTTCTTCTGGGGAAATAGTTTATTGCATGTGAAGTAATTTTGTAAATAAATACTGCAGAAATGTTACTGCTCCTATTCTGTAACATTTATGTCATAATTTCTCCCTTTACCACATCATTTTTGATATAATATTACACAGAATAATGGTCAAGCTTCCTGAGGACAGTATAACTGTCCTTAAGATAGGAATAGAAATATATATTAAATATTATAAACATTCAATAAAGTCACAATAATTTATTAAGTAGCCAATAGAGTACTTGACACATAGTAGTGTTATAGTAAATGGTTGCTATTTTTATTCTTTTATAATCATTCATACGCTTATATGCACATCATTAGTTGCTTTCTCTACTTTTTAGTTATCTGGACTCCTTACCCTCCCCACTCCAGTTAAAAATGTGATCAAGGAATGAGGAAACCCAGGATACTGTGATGCACTGAAGATAGTTTGAAGTCCTTATACTGAGTTATAAAAGATGAGAAATCTTTGCAGTTTTCTGGGTCCAGCACCCAGATGTTTGTGTAACCATCCACTGATGAGTGGGATTCTAACATTCATAGGCACTGTGTCCTTTCCCCAGTACAGCAAGCAAACATGCAAACAAGGAACTGTTGCTCTGTATCTGCTCCTCTTCTCTGAGGCTTGTCGCTAAGTCCTTCCTTCCCACCAGTGGAATACTCTAACATTCATGATCTCATGGGAACTTATACACAAACTGGACAGTTTTTATCATTCCCATCTTACAATGAGTCAGCAGATATTGTTATCAAAGAGCAGGGAAGGCTCATTCCAATGCTCAGATGCCGGTCAGGGTCCCAGGCTCCATATGCCAGTGTCCCAGATTGGAACATCTGCTCAGATCTCTGGCAGATTTTCTCTCCAGCAGCTGTCTTTGACATCTCTGTTTGTAAGTGACTGTGAAGCTACAAGTTTCTGTGGGTCAAGTCTGAACATACATGGTGGGAGGAGGGAAGGTGCACACCAACCCGCAGCTTAGAGATGCTTGGTTTCCTCTTCCCAGTCCTTTGCAGATTCCTTGCAAGGCAACTGGACTGGGCTTGAGGGGGTAAACACGGAACTGGAACTCAGTCATCAGCCAGTTGTGGTCAACAACTCCCCATCAAGTGCTGAGGTGAACACATGGGACTTATGAGGTGAAAGGAGACCCACAAACAAGATATTAATACAGCTTAATTGGAACAAATGACTATTACCAAATTTCATAACTTGCACCTGTTTAGCATTCTTTCCAGCCCATCTTCTGCTTTGCTGCCAGAAGAATCTTCTAAAAGCACCTCCTTCCTCAAATAGCTTCAATGGTTCTACATGGCTTCTCAAATAAAGTCTAAACTCCAAAACATAGCATTTAACAATCTGTTGCAAATCCACACATCTGGACTTATCTTGGCTGACTCTTCTTTATGTACCCTTGCACTTCAGCCATACTAAACCACATGCTACTTGGGACCTTGCACGCTCTTCTCTCCCCCAGCACAGCCATTTGCTTCTGATGTTCCTTCTGCAAACATTGTTGTTCTATCCACCCCCCGCCCCCACTACCTCACATGTCTTGGTTACACTCATCCCTCAGTGTCCAGTTCAAATGCCACCTGTTTTATGATACTGTCCCTGAGCTTCCAAATCTGAGTTTATTCCTCCCTCCTCTAAGCTTCCATAGCATCCTTCATTGCTTTGTGTTGGTATTTTCTCCCAAACTGTATTGTCACCCCTTGACAGCACAGTCTTATGTCTTATCTAGCGCCTAGATTAATGGCTTATATTTAATGGAAACACTATAAATATTAAACCAGTGAGTCCATACCATCCTCCCTACTTTTCCATTGGCTTTAACATCCATGAGTTTGTATGTAAAGCAGTCAGTTTTTAACCATCTCCACCTTACAATGGGTGAAACCAGAAAGTTTAAGTGACTTGCCTAAGGCTTCGGAGATGAATAGTAATGGAGTTAAGAGACAACCTGAAAACTCCATGGCTGGGTTCTTTTACTTGGCATCAAAATGAAAATTGTATCACTCGTAATCAAAAGTGACAGAGGTCTGTTGGGAATAAAGTGGCCTGAATTGTTAGGAGAAGTAAGCAGGAAAGAGCTTCACAGAGAAGGCTGCATTAGAGCAATGTTATAATAGAATGGAAGGAATGGATTAACACAAAGGAAAGAAGTGGGCATTTCAGGCAGGAAATAGTGACAAAAGTGGAAATGAGAATATTGTGGTATACAGATGGAAAATAGTGCTCACTCCTGTATCCTCATGGCCCAGCCTAGTGCCGGCACAGGGTAGGTACTCAATGTATCTTAACTGAAGAAGGGAAGCGGGGAAGGAAAGTTTGGAGCAGGAAAATTGCATCTAACTTAATGAGAAAACACAGTGATGGCCAGCTCAGTGGTAGAAACATTACCAGGTTGTCATTGTGTCTTTGTTGCATTGAAGAGTTGTCAATCCCTTGCAGAAAGGGATACATGTGCACTGCAATAGGGGACAGAGTCATCTAGGGCCATTGTCATTATTGTTCTCATCTTTGTCCTGTAGTATGATTATCAGTGGTATACATTGCCTGGATTTTGTCAGGTAAGGGTCCCAGAGAACAAGCCTAATAGAAATCTACTTTGCCTACTTCTGAGTCACTCTGCCTCGAAGGTCCTGATGGCTTTGAGCATAACATTGTTAATTTTGGTGTGAGAGGAAAAGCATGGCATAGAGGGTAAGAATTTTGGATTCCTGTTCCAGCTGCACCACTGAGACTGTGTGGCCTTGGATGAGTCATGTTGTTACCATGTCACTTAGCCTAACTTTCCAGGTTGTCAGATAGGAATGATAGTACTTCCTCACGTGATGGAATGTGAAGTTCAAATGAGAGAAGAGATTGAAGTACTTTATAGTATGAAATGACACTTGGAATGACTATGAATGACATTTGGAAGCAAGGGTGGATCCTTGTCTCAAAAAAAAAATAATCAAAAAACCTACTCTCCAAGTCTTGTCTCTTGAAAACATCATTATAGAATGAAGTAAAACTGGGATTTTATCTTGGCACCTGAAGCGTAAACCACAGCCAATGAGAGGATAAGGTCCTCAACATTCCCAGTAAATTTATGATGCCACAGAAAAGACCCACAGACTCCCAAAAGTCTTTTGGTGAAGTGCTGCCTGGGAGCCACCTACTGAGATCTCTGGTCCAGCTCTCCACGCAGACTTGGTCTGACTTGCTTCTCTTTTTTGTTTGTTTGTTTCTTAGGAAATCACCAAGACTGGGATAACTCAGTCCTTTATCTTTCTACTTCAATCAAAGTGCAGTCTGATACACATTTAACCCAAAGAGTCCATATAGTGACAGGTACCAGAGTAAATGAACTCCATGTGTGCTTGTTCTTCACTTTTTATGCAGCTTCCTAATAAAATGCAGCTTATAAAATTGCTTATTTGCACCGTGCACCAGTTTTCCCATTAATAATCAGCAATATTAGTATACCATCTACCCTAGTGGCTCTCCATCCCTCAGGAACATTCTGGCCAGAAATCTAAAAGCATGCACTGCAGTCTGTGAAATTCTTACTCGGCTGTTATTTTGGAGCTCTTGGAAGCAGCGTGCTCAGATGGCTGACAGCGTCAGAATGGGAAATACCTGCTCCAGAGGGGGCCAGCCAAACTATCTCAGTTGGTTTTATTGCTGCCATATCCAGGAATCAGGTGCTTGGAAAAAATATGCTGACAGGATCAGACTGAGGAAACTGTGATGCCATCTGGGGTCAGGAAGAGATTTTTGTCCAAATGCCAACTGCGGAGGCTGAGGCAGTGTGGTGCTTTACTGGCGTGAGTCTGGAATAACCCAGGAGGCACTGAGGAAAGCAAGGAGAAAAGCATCCCAGAATGTCATCAGGGAGAATTGGGGATTTTGGTAAAGATGAGAAAGACACTGAGGTTTGAATCTTTTGCATTAGACATTTTGGAAAATGTTTTATTTTGGAAAATTTCAAACATATGCGAAAGTAGTGACTGATAGTATAATGAATCCCCATGTACTCATCACTCAGACTCAACAGCTATCAAATAAAACCAATCTGCTTTCATCCATACCTCTATGCACTCTGTCCTCCAACCCCCAACCTCACTAGGTTTTACTCAAGCAAATCCTAGACACTGTATTGCTGCATGCATAAATACTTCAAAAAGTATCTCCAAAAGGGGATACTCTTAAAAAGTGTAACTATGGTATAATTATTATACCTAAAAATCACAATCATTCAATTATACCAATAAATATTCAGTATTCAATTTTCTCAGTTGCCCCCTAAAGGTACTTGATATTTTGATCAGTTTGAGACAGAGTCAAAGAAAATAATGAAAAAAGAGGGAATGAGAGAAAGAAAAGGAAGAAAGAGGGGGAAATGAATCAAAATGTATTTGCTGAATGTCTATGATACACCAGGCCCTGTATTGGGTTCTAGGACATCACAACCTCATTTTAGAAGATGAAACATCAAGGGACAGAAAGGTTAAGTCATTTGCCCAAAGCCAGTGTACCAGAGAAAGTTTTAAAGATATAATTCCAACTCAGTTCTGCACAGTCCAAACCTTGCCTCTATGTTTTATACCACAATGTATTTTAAATAACTAACTTAAATACTAGGGGCTCTTGGAAAGAAGGAGAAGAAAAGAGGTAGAGAGGGGTGAAATTCTCCTGTCATCAAAAACTCATAAAGTGTAATTGCGCTAGAGCCAGGAATTTCTGGATTTGAATCTCAACTCTGCAGTTGAGTGACTGAGGAGAAATTAACTTCCCTGGATCTTGCTTTCTTCAATAGTAAAATGAGATGTGGCAAGGATTAAAAGAAACAATTTAAATATTTAACAGTGCTGTTATCATTGTTATATCTGAGGAATGGAGATGGGAGAGAGAAGGCAGGAGGGGGTAAATATTCACCCCATTCTTTTGCAGGCCAGTGTTTTTAAGGCACTGCTTGGAGGTAATTAGGAATCAGAGTCAGCAAGTCTGGTTCTGAAGAGGGGACCAGTAAGGTCAGTGCAGGAGGAAGAGAGGAGAGGTGGACATGGAGAGGAGGGAGGGGTCAGGGAAGTCCTGGATCAGTGCCCATCCCTTTCTAAAGGAACAAAAGGTAGAAATGAAGATGAATGTGACGTGAAAGTGGAAGAGTGGGAAGACTAACCTGAGCGAAGTGGTGGATGGGGACCAAGCAGCAGAAGTGGAGAATAAGACTCTCTCTCTCTCTCTCTCTCTGTCTCTCTCTCTCTCTTTCTCTTCGAGCAGCAGGCAGAAGTTTTTTAGAGTATGAGATCAGAAAGGAAGAATAATATGAAAGTTCTTTCAGAGAGGGGGCATTTGAAAGTGAATACCCGCCAACTATAGGCAAGGGTCCTTGTTTATAAGGTTCTGGTCAGCCCTCCCTTCCCTTTCCCCTCATTTCTTCTCAGGTCCCGCCCACCCTAATTGGCTTGATAGCTCTAGGTGCTGTGTTGTCCATTCCTGATTGTCTCTATTCCATTGTATGAGGGGTGGTCTATGGCCAAGACTTTCAGAAATAACTAAGAGATATTCTTAATTCAGAAAAAGACTTGCTCAGGACTTCTTCAGAAATATGAGTCTGGCAGTGGTATGCCAGATTGGATAAGAGAGAGATGGGAGGTCGGGACAGCTACATCTATGGAATGTTAGCAATCCCAAAGAACGTCTCAAGGTCTCAAGGGGCGGACATAGATTTTACAGGTTTGTGCAAAATCTCTCAGGCCCATAGATTTTTGAAGTCTATTTATAACATTGAAACTGTAACATGTTGGTAGTAAAACCTTCTGGTCTCCAGAGAAAAGATATGTTCCAGGTGTCCAAAACACTTTAACTAATGATGGCCTTTTGCAGAGAGAACCCATTGATCAAAGCCAAAACCCTTCCCACCAACAATAGCAGACCCAAGCAGTGATGGATGAAGAAGATGTTGCCAAAAGTAAATGCCAGCAAAAATATGCAAAAGAGACACTATGCTATTATAATAAAGCAAACTCAAAGACCCAAGGAGCTCAGATAATCTCAGGATGTAGGCTGATTTTGGCTACTTGTTCAAATAGGCACTTATTTTAAGACTCTTTAAAATGCCATTTTGGTGCAGCAGCCTTAGTGTCAATGAAATTTGAGCTGAAGAGAATGTCAGGGGTTTCCTCCATTACCCATAGCTATTAAAAACAATCTCATGGCCTCTTAGGAAGACTTCCTTTTGACCCAAATTGAGGTTCAGCCATTGATTTCCAAAGAATTAGATTACTAGAATCATTAGGTCGTAATGAAATTCCAGGGGCATCTTGCCCATTCCCATTCTCCTGCAGGAGAACACTGATTGTATGATATATATATACAGAGAGAAAATTATAGAATCATGGAAAAGTTTAGCTACCATCTGTGAAGGAGATTCCACCAAATGTTTGTGTTTTCTGGTTTAAGAATACTCATTTCCAGGAAATTCTTCCATCTCTCTTGCCTGCGTTCCATTGTTGTAATTTAAGTCAATATCCTAGATTTGAAAGCACATTTAATAAGCTTTACATAAGCACTTTACGAACATTTAGTCAGAGTACCAGGATAGAGCCGTGGTACGATATGGTCCATTTATTGAGATATAGTGATTCACTTTCAAAGTGAAATAATGGTATAAGGCCACCGATAACTTCGGTTTTCTACCAAACATTAAAGTGGGTAATTAATATATTTATTTGTATCTCTTTTTTTCTTTTTTACTTTGTTCTTCCCTCCCTTTGTTCTTCCCTCTCTGTTCTTCCAGTGACACCTACTAACCACACATTATAAGGCCACATTCAAAATCAGAGACTTTTTCATCTATTTCAGATTTATTTGTTTTCCCTCCTTTTCCTTTGAGAGACATCCTTTCTACAGAATCGATTTTCAGGAGCAAAAACCTTTCTGAAGGGACATTTAAAAATTCATTTATTCTGTTCTTTCAGTATAGGGAGAGAAGAGATGGTGATTAATTCCAATTCCTACAGCATGTTAAGTTATTTGAACCAATCCTTCCATTAAACAGAATAAAAATTGGCTACAATATTTTTTAAAAAAGTGTTCTTAAAAACAAAAATTGCTGACAAGATAAGTAATCAACACCAGGAAACATCTAAAGAAAGTGAAAAACAGAAAGATAAGCTGAGCTCCAGATTTGCTTTGACAGTATTCCTGATCCTGGACTTCAGTTTCGGCAGATATAAGGTGAAAAGAGTCAAGAACTTAGTCTCACTCCAGGTGGGAGGTGTGTCTAATAGGGAACTCTTCCCTCTATTCACCTAAGATCAATCCAAATAGCTACAACATCAGAGTATGAGGAGCTAGAAATAAGCTGGGCTGTAAGACTGACCCCCAGGGAAAGTGGCACGTGCCAAAGGGAGGAGAGAAACAGAGGTGAGGGAAACAAACATGCCCGGGAGGTTGTGGATATAAGATAAACTTTCCAGTGATTTGAAGCTGGCATTGACACCATGTAGGGGATCCCGGGAACGTGAAGCAGAAAACTTGGTTGAAGTGAACCTAAAATGATAGTGCTACCAGATCCTGAAAAAACAAACAAAAATACTTTCTGTGTGAAGATATCTTTTATCCTAGGCCTCAAAGGATCCACCACCACCCCCATTGCCTTTTGTAAGAATACCGACCAATGCACAGAAAAATACAATTAAGCACAAAAACATACAATGTAATATGAATGAGAATCATATTATCCCCCGCTCCTCCGCCAACTGCCTTTTGTAAGGATAGTGAACAATGCACAGAAAAACACAATTAAGCACAAAAACGTACAAGGTAATATGAATGAGATTCAGCAGAAAAAATGACAAACAGGAGCTGACCCATACAGATTTTGGACATTAGAATTATTTAACACAGATTATAAAAGAATCGTGCCTTATTTTTGCTTAAAAAGTATAAAAGCATGCAATTATCTATAAGTGGCTAAAATAATTTAAAAAGTAACTTAGCCAATTGGAAAGAAGTACTAATAAAATTCCTAGAATCAGAAAACATAATAACTAGAAATATAACAAATAGATGGGATTTAAAACAGATAAGACTCAGATCAAGGAAGAAATCATAACCACAAAATGGATTAGAAGAAACTATTTAAAATATAACACAGAAAGACCAAAAGGTGGAAACTATGGAAAAGAAGTAAAGAAACTTAGAGAACAGAGTTCCAGAAGGAGCAGGAGGAGAAAGAGGTAACAATAACATCTGCAGAAAAAAAGGTCAATGAAAGACACTAGTCCACATATTCACAATACTTAAAATTTACACAAAACGAAAAATAAATCCATACCTGGAGTCTCAGAGGGAAACTTCAGAGAAACACAGACAACGAGAAAATCTTAAATGCATCAAAAGAAAAAAAAGGCGTATTACCTTTAGAGGAGCAACAGTAAGACCAACATTAGACTTTTCAACAAACACAATAGAAACCAAAATAAAAAATCAGATAATAGAAAGTCAAAATAAAACAACTGCTAACCTAGAATACATTAAAGAATAGGGGTAATGACGTTTAAAACAGAAACAGTTAAGTTCAGTGCCAGAAGTTCTGCACTAAAGAATGTATTTCAGTAAGAAGAAAAATGACTCCCATGGAAAGTATGAGATGCAAAAAGGAATGAAGAACAGAAATTAATGACAAAGAAAGGATACATGTAGAGTGGATTAACAAACATAAAAATGGTACTTTGGAAAGTCTAACAAAATTGACAAATCTGATGGACAATTGATGGAGAAAGAAGGGGATAATAAACACTATTTGGAATAAAAAATGGATATAATTACAAATTCTGGGTAATTAAAAACATAAGAAGAAGATTCATTCACAACATTAGTCCAAAATTGAAAATCTAGATTTCTTAAGGTATATATAGATATTCTAACTAATTCAAGAAGAAATAGGGACCTTGATTAATCTTATTACCTTATGATGGTTATCAAATCAATAGTTAAAATCTTCCCCTAAAGAAAACACCAGGCTTAGTTGATATTACCAGAAAACTAAAATTTAATAAAAAAAAATTTCAGTCTCACAGAACTGTTCATAATACGCCCATACAAAAGACTAAAGACTCCCTAACTCATTTTATGAGGCTGGTATGACCTTGATACCTAAGCCTGCCAAGGATAGTATGAGAAAGAAAAACTATAAGCCAATCTCATTTATAAATATAGATTAAAAATTCTAACTAAAATAATATCACAACACAACTGACAAACTTGGTTTTACTGAAGAATGCCAAGGTTGCTTAACAATAAAGGTAATTAGATTCACCAAATTAATAGATTCAAAGGGGAAAATATAATTATCTTAAAAGATGCAAAAATTTGGTAAATAAAATCCAATCCATTCATTGTAGAAATGATTAAGACACTAATATTATAAAACTAATATTAGGAGTTTCTTTATGCTCATAAGGAGTAATATATAGAGAGAGTCATGCATATATATATAACAAAGTATTATCTATCTATATTTGTATGTATATACACACACGAAGATTACATATATAAAATCATACATATATAAAATATATATACTCTAAAGATTATACAATTATATATAAATAGTATATGTACTCTAAGACAAAGATTAGTCACATATTCATACATATACAAAGATTTTGCTTTATGGACTAATGTTAAAATCAATCCCAATCACCGCTTCTAATCAACATACTAGAAAGCTAGATAGCATGATAAAGCAAGAGAAAGAAATACTGATGTATGCATATCACAAAAAGAAACACAACAGTTCTTATTTGCAAATGCTGTATTTCCAACTTGGAAAATTCAAATGAGAATTTAGCAAGTTTGCTGAGTCCAAATCAACATAAAAACAAAGGGTTTTCTCTATTCCGGCAAAAGTTAGATGTTGTGTATTTAAAAATTTTATCACTTGCATGGGGCGCCTGGCTGGCCCAGTCTGTTGAGTGACTTCGGCTTAGGTCATGATCTCATGCTCCATGAGTTCAAGCTCTGCGTAGGGCTCTGTGCTGATAGCTCAGACCCCGCAGCCTGCTTCAAATTCTATGTCTTCTTCTTCCTCCTTCCACTTGCACTCTCTCTCTCTCTCAAACATAAATAAACATTAAAAAAAGAAAACAAAGATTATATCACTTGCAATAGCATAAAAAGACAAGTGGTTACAAATTAATCTTATAACATTTTGAGGACTTTTATGGTGAAAATTAAACAACTGTAATTGAACGATATTAATGAAAACATAAGCAAGTGGAGACATTTACTTGTGCATGATGAATAATCAGCAAAATGTCCACTTTCCCAAACTAATCTTTAGATTCAAAGCAAACAAAAGTTTCACAGTTTCGTGAGGGTTTTTGTTTGTTTTGTTTTGTTTTAATGGAATTTGACATAATGTATATGAACCAGCAAAGGATCAAGAAAAGCTGGGACATTACTGAAGAAGGAAAAATTTCAAAAATGGATATGAATCAGTAGTAATTAAATAATTATATTGTAGAGTTGGCTAAAGTATGAGGAAAAAAAACCAACAACAACCATAAACCAGTACTACAGAAGAGGGAGCCCATAAACAAACCCGCACATATATTTACATTTGATGCATAACGGAGTTTCAAAGTAGCACCAGGGGAGAAAATAAGGTCTTTTCAATAAGGATTGGTTGGACAATATAACATTGATATGCATAAAAATGTGAGATTGAATCTCTATTTCATATTATAAACAAAATTCATTACAGATAGATCAAAGATTTAGATATGAAAGTTAAAACTATAAAATTTTTGGGAGACAATTTAAGATACTTTAAGATATCCTTTTTTCTAATCTTGGATAGGAAAATTTTTCTTAAACAATTCAGAACTACAGTTTTGTAGTAGGAAAAAATATTCATTAAATTGTATATTTTAAAATTAAGAATTTCTATCTATAAAAATATAACATAAAGAACGTGAAATTAAGCTACAAGCCAAGAAACGAAATTTATATAGCAATAGAACTGGATTAATATCCAGCATATAAAAAGAAGTCTTGAAAATCAATTTGCACAGTAGAGCTGAAACTGAAAATGGGCAAAGACTTGCAGTTATTCACTAAGAGAATGGTCAATATGAAAAGATTTTCAACTTCATTAATAATTAAAGAAATAAAAATTAAAATACAATGAGTTATCTTATCTCACATCCAATAAAATAACTACTATAAAAACAAAAGAAAATCAAAACAGAAAACAACATGTGTTAGTAAGAATATGGACAAATTAGAACCCTAGTGCATTGTTGGTAGGCATGTAAAATGGTACAGGGGCACCTGGGTGTCTCGGTCAGTTGAGCGTCCAACTTTGGCTCAGGTCATGATCTCGCAGTTCATAAATTTGGTGAGTTCGAGCCCCACTTTGGGCTCTGTGCAGACAGCTCAGAGCCTGGAGCCTGCTTCAGCTTCTGTGTCTCCCTCTCTCTCTGCCCCTCTCCTGGTCACACACACACACACACACACACTCTCTCTCTCTCTCAAAAAATAGATAAAAAAACAATACATATATATATATATATATAAAAGTGGTACAGTCAAATATCATGTATTTATTTAAAATTTAAAAATGGAATTACCATATGATCCAGCAATTCAACTTCTGGGTATATCCCTCAAAGAATTGAAAACAGGATTCTAAAGAGATGTTTGTACAGTCATGTCTATAACAGCATTATTCACAATGGCCAGAAAGTGGAAGCAACCCAAGTGTCCATCAATAGATAATTTATAAACAAAATGTGGTATATACAATAGAATTTTATTTAGCTTTAAAAAAGGAAATTCTGACACATGCTACAACCTGAATGAACCTTGAGGACATTATGCCAAGTGAAATAAGCCAGTCACAAAAAGACAAACAGTGTATGATTCCACTTCTTTGAAGTACCTAGAGTCGTCAATTCATAGAACATAGAGTACTGTGGTTGCCAGGGGCTAGAAGGAGGCAAGAATCGGGTGTTATTGCTTGGTATGCAGAGCTTCAATTTTGCACAACAAAATGAGTTCTGGAGATGGATGGTGGTAACGGTCATATAATAATATGAATGTAATCCATGCCACTGAGCTGTCCACTTAAAAATGATTAAGACGGTGAATTTTATGTTATACATATTTCATCATAATTTTAATGAATTTTAAAATAAAAATAAATACAAATATATATCATTTACTACTCATCAGTATGGAAAAATTTAAAGTCTGGTCAATAGCAAGTGATGGTGAGTATGTGGAATAATATGCTTATACTCGGCTTGTGGGAGTGTAAAATATTATTCAGCCATAAAAAAAATCCTGTACTTAGCAACAACATGAGCAAAACTTGGAGACATTATACAAAGTGAAATAAGTCAGACAGAGAAAGACAAATACTATATTATCTCTCTTATATGTGGAATCTAAACAAAAAGAAACTCATAGAAACAGAAAAATCCAAAAGCAAACAAACAAACAAACAAACAAACCCAGGGGTCAGTTTGGGTGGGGAGATAGGCAGATGTTGGTCAAAATGTACAGAGTTTCCAAATCCCAGTTATAAAATGAATAAGTTTTGAGGATGCAATGCACAGCAGGATGACTCTGGTTAATAAAATTGTATTGTATACTTGAAAGTTGTTAAGAGAATAAACCTTAAAAGTTCTCAACACACACATGCACACACACATGCACACACATGCAAACACACACAAAGGTAACTATGTGAGGTGATATATGTGGTAATTAACCTTACCGTGGAAATCATTTTGCAATATATATGTATGTCAGGTTATCATATTGTACATCTTAAACTTACACAATGTTATATGTCAATTATATCTCAATAAAGCTGGAAAAAAGAAAAAAAAAGACTGAAAAACTTTCTTGTTTTGTGCATTTTCTTCTCTGGTCTTCCTGGTCTGTCCTTCCCATGTTGTGGCCCAATTACTTTTTTCTTGCTTCTAAATTTTTAACTACTTCCGACATGACTTTCTATCCAATCCACCACCATTGCCTTTTACTTTACAGAGAAAGAAACAATTTACTGGAGGGGAACACCTACACCTTGCTGATATCCAAAAAACAGCTGCACCCAGCCACATCTGTGCCTTCTTTTATTTAAGGCCAATGCCTCCACGTCGTCTTTGGGTCCTCTATCCCTCAGCTTCTCAGGAAACCAACATGGATTACTACAAATAACAGGATTTCTTCCTTTTTTATGGCTACATTATATTCTATTATACGTCTATGTATATATATTATATATGTAGTGTGTGTATATATATATATTTTTTATTTATTCATTCATCCATTGATGGATGCTTAGAATTTCCATGTGTTGTAAATCATGTTGCAGTAACATGGGGATGAAGATACCTCTTTGAGATAGTGATTTTATTTCCTTTGGGTACATACCCGGAAGTGGAATTGCTGGATCATATGGTAGTTCTATTTTTAATTTTTTAGGAACTTCCATACTGTTTCCACAGTGGCTGCACCGATTTACATTCCACCAACAGTGCACCACAGATCCCTTTTACACACGTCTTTGCCAGCACTTGTTATCGTGTGTGTGTGTGTGTGTGCAGTAGCCATTGTAATACGTGTAAGGTGATATCTCATCGTGATTTTGATTTGCATTTCTCTGATGATTAGTGATATTGAGCAACTTTTCATGTACTTGTTGGGCATTTGTATGTTTTCTTGGGGAAAATGTCTATTCATGTCCTTTGCCCATTATTTATTTTTTTGCTATCGAGTTGTATGAGCTCCTTATATATTTTAGATATTAACCTCTTATCAGATATATGATTTGCAGATATACTCCCCTGCTTTTCATAAGCCACCTTTTCATTTTGTTAATTGTTTCTTTTGCTATACAAACGTTTTTTTAGTTTGACATAGTCCCACTTTGTTTATTTTTGCTATTGTTGCTTGTGCTATGTAACAATAATCATTGCCAAGACCAATATCAAAGGGCTTTTTCCCTATGTTTTCTCCTAGGTGTTTGTGGTTTTGGGTCTTACATTTATTTTATTTTTTTAATGTTTATTTATTTTTGAGACAGAGAGAGATAGAGCATGAGCGGGGAAGGGGTAGAGAGAGAGGGAGACACAGAATCTGAAGCAGGCTCCAGGCTCTGAGTTGTCAGCACAGAGCCCGACGCGGAGGGGCTGGAACTCACAGACCATGAGATCATGACCTGAGCCGAAGTCGGATGCTCAACAGACTGAGCCACCCAGGCGCCCCTGGGTCTTACATTTAAGTCTTCAATCCATTTTGAAATTTTGTGAGTGGTGTAAGATAGGGCTTTCATTTCAATGTTTTGAATGTCATTATCCAATTTCCCCAGCACCATTTTTTGCAGACTCTTTTCCCCATTGAATATTCTTTTCTTCATTGTCAAATATTATTGACCCTACATGTGTAGGTCTATTTCTGGGTTCTTGCTTCCATTCCATTGGTCTGTGTGTCTGATTTTATGTTAGTACAAAGCTGTTTTTTTTAATTTTTTTTAACGTTTATTTTTTTTTGAGACATAGAGACAGAGGGTGAGCAGGAGAAGGACAGAGAGAGAGGGAGACACAGAATCCGAAGCACGCTCCAGGCTCTGAGCCATCAGCACAGAGCCCCATGTGGGGCTCGAACTCACAGACCGCGAGATCATGACCTGAGTCGAAGTCGGCCGCTAAACTGACTGAGTCACCCAGGTGCCCCAGTACAAAGCTGTTTTGATTACTATAACTCTATAGTACAGTTTGAATAGGAAGTGTGATGTCTCCAGTTGTGTTATTTCTCAAGATAGTTTTGACATTTGGGGACTTTCGTGGTCTTTTTTTTTCTATTTCTATAAAAATGCCATTGGAACTTTGAACCTATAATGGCTTTAGGTATTATGGACATTTTAACAATATTAATTCTTCCAATTCATCAACACATATATTCCAATTGTTTGTGTTTTCTTCAGTTTCTTTCATCAAAGCCTAACAGTTTTCAGTATACAAATCTTTTACCTCCTAGGTTAAACTTATTCCTAAGCATTTTACTGTTTTTAATTCTATTGTACAAGGATGTATTTTCTTTATTTTGTTTTCAGATAACTTATTGATTGTTTGATAGTGTAGTATAGTTTGTTGATAGTACAGAGGTACAACTCATTTAGTTCTGTAAAAAAATGGTTAAAACAAGAAACAACAAGTGTTGGTGAAGATGTGGAGAAAAAGGAACTATCTTGCATTGTTAGTGGGAATGCAAACTGGCGCAGCCACTGTGGAAAACAGTATTGACGTTCCTCAAGTAGTTAAAAATAGAATACCCTATGATCCAGTAACCAAACTACTGGGTATTTACCCCCCAAATACAAAAATGAATTCAAAGGGATACACACACCCTATATTTATAGCAGCATTATCTATAGTAGCCAAATTATGGAAGCAGCCCAAGTGTCCACTGATAGGGGAATGGATAAAGAAGATGTGGTATATATGTATAATGGAATATTATTCAGCCATAAAAAGAATGAATCTTATCATTTAAATGACATGGATAGAGTTAGAGAGTATAATGCTAAGTGAAGTAAGTCAGTCAGAGAAAGACAAATAATATATGATTTCATTCATATGTGAAATTTAAGAAATAAAACAAATGAGCAAGGGAAGACAGAGAGACAGAGAGACAGAGAAAAAGAGAGAGAAACCAAGAAACAAACTCTTAACTCTAGAGAACAAACTGGTGGTTACCAGAAGGGAGGTGGGTCCAGGGACGGGTGAAATAGGTGATGGAAGTTAAGGAGTGTCTTTATGGTGATGAGCACTGGCTGATGTACGGAATTGTTGAATCATTGTATTATACACATGAAACTAATGTAAAACTGTATGTTAACTATACTGGAATTAAAATTTAAAGAACAAATTTTAATTACAAAAAAGAAATACAACTGATTTTTGTATGTTGTTTCTGTATGCAAATTTACTGAATTTGTTTATTAGTTTTAACAGTTTTTTGGTACAGTCTTACGGTTTTTGTATATAAGATCATGACATCTGCAAACAGAGACTTTTTTTAGTCTTAGTGTAGTATTTATTTGTTTATTTATTTGTTTTTAATTTTTTTAATAATTTTTTAATTGTCAAATTGGTTTCCATACAACACCCAGTGCTCATCACAACCCGTGCCCTGCTCAGTGCCCATCTCCCACTCTCCCCCCTCCCACACCCCCCTCAACCCTCAGTTTGTTCTTAGTACTTAAAAGTCTAAACAGAGACATTTTTAATTCTTCTCCCTTTCTTATTTGTTTATTTCTTTTGATTTAATTTAGTTTAATTTCTTTTTCTTTTATTTCTTTTTCTTGCCTGATTGCTCTAGCTAAGACTTCCAGTACTGCGTTGATAGTAGTGGTGAGAGCAGATACAGGGTGGACTGCCTTAACTTCCTGCTAGTTATTGTTGGTTGCTAAAACACTTCTGGCACCTGAGTCTGAGTGCACCATGGGTCAAAGTCTGCAGTGAGGGCTGGAAAATGAACTCTAGAAGATGATGGTACTGGTCCATAAGTGCACCTTTGGGAACTGAATCATAGTCAAATGGGTCATTGTCCTGAAGTGAGCAAGTAGCAGGACACATCTCAAAGCAGATGGAAGCTTAACAGCTCAGAAAGAACAAGCAGATATGACTCAATTAGTTAATTACTGAAATAGATGAGTTGCATAATCTATCAGGCTGCCAAGAGAAAAGATTTCTTCCTAAGAACAACAGGTAAGACTGCTCCCAGCAGTACTGAGAAAGTTTAAGATTTTGGAGAAATGCAGAGGTATGTGAACATCACACTTTGTTCAGTTATTTGCAAATTATTGTGCTCAATACATAAGCTTCTTTGCAGTGGCTTTGAAGATGGAATTCATTTGCCCAAGCAAAAGTATTTAATTCTGTTGTACTGCAGTCCATAAAATATTTACACTGTTATTCTACATATACACATTGCTTACATCCAGCTGCATTTCTCTCTGATGCACTTTAAATAAGAGATTTGGACTCTTGACAGTGTCATCCATGCCAACTGTTAGAGGAAAGAATCACAGAATCATTGCAACTCACAATGCCTCCAGGATGTCAAACAGCCTATCTTTTGTCTTTGGGCAGGATAGAATCCAAATTAGCCCAAATGAAGAGACATGTCTCCTAAAGCTGAAAAATCCAGGAAGACAGAGTGAATGACCAATATTTCTCTCTTTCTTTTTTAAATTTTAATTCCAATATAGTTAACATGTAGTGTTACAGTAGTTTCAGGCACACAATGTAGTAATTCAACAATTCTGTATATTACTCAATGCTCATCATGATAAGTGTACTTTGAATCCCATTCATCTATCTCAATCATACCCCCATTCACTTCCACTCTGGTAACCATCAGTTTGTTCTCTACTGTTAAGAGTCTGTTTTTTTTTTGGTTTGCCTCTTTCTCTACTCCACCCTCCCCCCTCTTTGCTCATTTGTTTTGTTTCTTAAGTTCCACATGTGAGTGAAATCATATGGTATTTGTCTTTCTCTAAGACTTATTTCACTTAGCATTATATCTGCTAGATCCATTCATGTTGTTGCAAATGTCAAGATTTCATTCTTTTTTTTATGACTGAATAATATTCCATTGTATAAATGTATACCACATCTTCTTTATTCATCTATTGTTGAACATTTGGACCGCTTCCATAATTGGGCTGTTGTAAATAATGCTGCAATAAACATAAGGGTGCACATATCCCTTCAAATTAGTGT
This sequence comes from Paguma larvata, assembly GCA_030068075.1. Classification (NCBI taxonomy): domain Eukaryota; kingdom Metazoa; phylum Chordata; class Mammalia; order Carnivora; family Viverridae; genus Paguma; species Paguma larvata. Next base: position 98,618,490 of record CM057828.1, on the reverse strand, counting down.
CTTCAAATTCTTTGAGTAAATACTCAGTAATGTGATTGCTGAATCATATGTTAGTTCTATTTTTAATTTTTGCAGGAACTTCCATACACTCTTCCACAAACTGGTGGTTGCACTAGGTGGTAGGAACCAACAGTGTGCAAGTGTTCTTCGTCTCCAATCCTGACCAACACTTATTATTTCTTGAGTATTTTTATTTTAACCATTTAACCATTCTGACAGATGTGAGGCAATATTTCGTTGGGGTTTTGATTCTCACTTCCCTGATGATGAGTGATGTTGAGCATCTTTTCATGTGCTTGTTGGCCATCTGTATGTCTTCTTTGGAGAAATGTCTGTTTATATGACCAATCTTCCTTAATTATCACATATTTCCTTTAAAATCAGAAAGTTCTGAATAAACCATTCTCTTCCTATTGTAATCAGTGTGTTTCTTAGATGTGGTATTTAAAGAGAAAATCCCAAAGTCAATGACAGTGGACTCTGAGCTCCAAATGTATGAACGTGAAGTAGCAGCAATTTATTTAATTCCATTTACTTTACACCACCATAGTGTGGAGTAAAAGAAAAATAATTAAAGGGAAGTCAGATCCTGTGTTTGATGCTTTGGTCCACCACTGCCCATGTGAAATAAGATGAGTCAAGGTTGTATTAATTCTTCCTACTCAGTGTTCTTATCATAATAAGACGATAAATGCCTGCCTTCCTTGCTTCCAAGGGTTTATCTGAGGATTGGAAAATATTAAAAAGAAATAATTTTTAAAAGTATAAAGTATAGTAAAAATATAAAGATTTAAGACAGTTCATTACCATGTGTTGGATGATAACTGATAAGATGAATCCACTTTTTTTTTCCTATATCACTGAAAACTACAAACTGGCTTTGTTTTTCCTTCTCGGGCTAAAAATAATTAGTGTGGTATTGATGACATTTGATTGTTCAAGGGTGAATTATTGAGTATGTAGGATTTTCACAATCCCCTCCTTGGTCTTTCATCTCCCTCCTGCCTATTTTATGATTCCACTGCTCATTAGTATCTCCACTTGAGTGTGCTTCCACCAGATTGACCAGTCCACCATCTCCTGAAACAGGACATCCCCGTGTTGGCATCTTTGCTCTTGCCTTCCCTATGTTGTGAATTATACCCTTCTCTTCTGCTTCGAGGATCCTTTAAAGACCATGGCTCCTGCAAAGCTGTCCAGCTGGCTGTTCTGACCAGCTCCCATCTTTCTCCATCCCAAAGACATTTCAACCGGCTAGAAAATGTTAGATTGCATCGCTTACTTGATTGACTTTGGAGGCTGTCATTTTACATTCACATAAGTCTTGACTCCAACAAAGAAGACGATACATTGTGTATACACAATGCATTTTTCTTACGTTTTCTATGGTAAAAAGACACTCACCTAGTAAGTTTCAGTACTTCCAAGAGTTCACTGATATAAAGAATAAAAGGAAGAAAAGTGCAAGCCATTCAGAACTTTTTTCTTGTGAGAAGGAGCAAAATTGGTTTGGAAATTCTGAATTCTATTTTTCTATGGCATCCCTATCTCTATGCTAGATAATTAAACATAGCACTTATTTGTACCTCAATGCAATGTGTAGGTAAAATGTGTGTCACTTAATCAGTGAAAGAGTTAAGAGTAGCATGTTAGAAGTTTCCTTTGCATGATGTCAGAGCAACAGTACTTTGCTTCTATATCACTGGAATTAAAAAAAATGTATAATATTCATAAAAACACCCTCCATTCATGCTGGAAGCTGGTACAGTTGCCACAACGCAAGCCAGAGTTTTGCTCTGCCTATCACTGCCAGCAACAGCTACAAATCAATAGACAGGTGTTTGGAAAACTAATACTCTGATATACGTTTAAATATTTGCCACATGACACTGGCACCTCAGTTATGACTGATCTGTTATGCACAGCAAAATAATAGTTTAGGCCGCTGTGCAAGAGTGGATGATAAGAATAAAATAAACAGTGAATTAGGGTGTTTAAGGGGCTAAGTTTAAGAGACTATGTTTTTACTAATATTCTCAACCCAAGGACACTAATTGTGAATGAGAGATCACCACATGTATGCAGGTATACAAGTATGTGTCTAATGGATCTATTTACTTATATTTTACTTCTGTTACAGAAAGGACTTAGGTAGTTTAAAAAATACATGCAGCACAGAGGCATAAAATTAATTGTAAAGGGAAATGAAGGCAGAACACACACACACACGCACACATGCGCACGGGTCCTATTTGGTTGCTGAAGGAAAGCTGAAAATGTGACTTTAGGTTTGCCTGAAGACAATAATAATGAATCAGCTTTAAGAATCACAATGCAGTGTTTAAGAGACTCATAAGTCTGATGCTGAAAATAAGATTTCTTCAGAGATCCTTCAGAGAGGAAGGCATTGATAACATAGTGGATAATACCCTTCACAAGGTTCTGACAGTAGTTACCACCATGAATTTATAGGGTGTTTTCTGATAGTGTTACTCCTTGCAAGCTAAAGGCATAAAAGCAAATGTACAAAGGGTACAAACCACACTGCCCTTGTATAGATCTCACTGAAGACCTAGACTGACCCAAGGGTAGAAGCATCAACCAATAGCACTTTCTGCAATGGTGAAATGTTCTATATATGCATTGTCCAGTATGGTAATTACCAGCCACATGTGGCTATTCAGCACTTAACCTGTGGCCAGTGGACTGAAGAACTGAAGTTTAACTCTTATTTTAATTCATGCGAATGTGAAAGCTACATATGGATAGTGGTTATCTTGTTGGACAGTGTGGCTCTAGAAAAAATGTCCATATTTTGTCTTTCCAACTATCTTTCATGAATATGATGTTTTGTGACTGAGATCTGGTGAATTACAGGGTTAAAGGAATATTTAGAGAAGTGGAAATTTTACTTCTGAAAGCACATTTTTGGGTCTGCGGCAGCACAGAGAAAATGAGGCAATGGAGGCCTTAAAGCTCTGTGCCATCAGGCAGATGTACTCTTATTACAGAATGTTTCGAGAAGTAAACATTCCCAGTATACACATTTTTGGTTAGAAATTATAATCTGTGTTCTAATGCTCTAATCTATTTGTACCTTCTGGATAAACACATCATTTTAATAACTTACTTTTTTGTACCATCAATACTGCCAATCTTCTTTTTTATTTAACCTCTGAGAAGCTGAAGCTCTTTTGGAGAAAACTTACACAAACAAATTGGCATTTCTTCAAATTCCTGGTTTCTGACCTCAACTGGGCCTCAATGCTTTCATGTGACCCTGCAATAGCTGCCTTTTCTTCCCTTCATCTTTTCCTGTCTCGTCTCTGGGGAGGAGGGCGGGCTTTTGCAAAACAGCGTGTTTGGGTCACTATAGGAGGTGATCGACGTTAGCAGGAGAGAAGTTGGCTTTCCTTGAGGTGATCGTTTCTGAGGACATCACCATTGCCCTGCTGGGATACACATAAGTGTGGGTCTCTCCAGGCTCAGACCTTGTGTCTGTCATAGAAGAAAGTCAGGATGGAGGAGGATCCTGAAAAGAGGGCAGAAGAGTGAACAAGAAAAAAAGAGATGTCCGGGGGAAAAGGGAGTTCTGAGATTCCATCTGAGGTGGAGTCTGACTGTATTGGAAAGTGACCTAATGGGCAACAGGTAAGAAATATCCTAGTCATTGGATTCTGATTGCATTAATGATTGACCATAAGAAAATTGCATCTTTATGGTAATAGATGATGGCACCTTCTAAATGATGTCGGACAAAATGGCAGGGTTCCATATGTTTTCCTAATCCATTCTTCTTTGGGACTGTCTTATACTTTTCATGATCTCCCCTTGTATGTCCATTAGTAGGTAAAATTTTCTACTTCACTGAGAAACTAGAAACCTTCAGATGGAATCTCCATGAGTTTCCCAAATTTACTCTCTCATTACAGATGCAGTAATCCATTTCCATCTGTCCTCCCCTCTTTCCACTATATCACAGTGAAAAAAAGTTCCTTACTCTTCCTTAAGATTTCTTCTAGCTGTACTCTGCATCATTCTACTCATAATTCTAGGGATCTTGCTCCACTTATTAATTCATTTCTAGCCTACATCTTCAGTCTTGTTCTTCCTTATAGTTTTTTCACCTATCATCATTAGCATTTTTAAAACAATTTTTATTTATTTTGAGAGAATGAGAGAGAGAGAGAGAGAGAATCCCAAACAGACTCTGCACTGTCAGTGCAGAGCCCGACCTGAGACTTGATATCAAGAACTGTGAGATCATGACCTGAGCCAAAATCAAGAGTTGGATGCTTAACCAACTGAGCCACCCAGGCACCCCATATCATCATTAATATTTAGGTATGCTCAAATCTCTTATATGATCATAAGACAAAAAAGTTTTCTCAGTCTCAAAGTCCCCTTTAGCTATTACTTCCATTTATCTATTGCCTTCTAATTCCAAGATTCTTCAAAGAATGCTTACTTGTCCTAACATCACTTGCCCACTCCATTCATTCTTTGACTACTACAATCTGGCATCTATTTTTGCTACTCAGTTGAAACTGCTTTTTTAGGACAACCAAAGACCTACATCTCACTGTATTGTTTATATTAACTGACCTTCCTGAAGTGCTCCTTTCTCTTTCTGAAACTCATTTCTCTTCTAGATGCCCAAACCAGAGACCTGGGAGCCATTATTAACTCTTTTTTATCACTTTCTGCTCTGCCTCCCTACAATACAGTTCTCTCTTATCCTTTTCACCAGCGTTCTGGAATTTCTTACCACATAGTTTTGGTGAGATTAACCACATCCCATCTCCAGGGAAGAGCCCTGAGTTTTTAATCCAGTCGGGACATCCCATTTTCCTAACTGTAGTGGTTGGCTCAAAGATGGGTAAACGATACCAGTCAGGACAAGCAGGGTCACTAAGACTTAATTCCAAAGCTCTTATTTGAACCATCATAGAATTTGACTTATTTCTTATCAGATACAAAGCATACAGCTTCTGGAATTTCTGGCAGCCATGCTTGAGAGTAGAGTCCATTCAGTAAAAGGAAATGGAGAAATGGAGAAAGAAAAAAAATAGGTCCTGGCCATGAGCCCCGAGTTGTGTATAAAGCCTTTCATGAAGTTGCAGATCTGTTACTAACATGCTCAGTTTCCTTAGCCAGTAAATTACTTTTTTATGTTTTTTATTTTATTTTTTATAATTTTTTATTGTCAGATTGGCTTCCATACAAAAATATCCAGTGCTCATCCCAACCCGTGCCCTGCTCGGTGCCCATCACCCACTCTCCCCCCTCCCATACCCACCTCATCCTTCGGTTTGTTCTTAGTATTCAAGAGTCTCTTATGTTTTGTCTCCCTCTATCTCTGTGGCTTTTTTCCTTCCCCTCTTCCCCTCCCCCCTGGTTTTCTGTTAAGTCTCGCAAAGTCCACCTATGAGTGGAAACATATGGTATCTGTCTTTCTAAATTTAAGACATTCTGGGTTAAGTTTACACTTCTATTATAAGAAAGAATTGTAACTGACACAAGCCCCTGCATCTAAATCATTTCTCCAACTATCATCCCTAATATTCTGCAAGTCTCCTTAAAATCCTTAATGGAAAATCCCTTAGTGAAATTTAATGAGCAAGCTCAACTGCAACTTAACAATAAGAAAACTATTGAGTTTCCTAACAGAAAATCCCATGATAAATAGGCTTCATGGCTGACTGATTCAGCAGCTCAATGATGCCCCCAGGATCCAGGTTCTTTTTCTCCTTCTGCTGTGACATCTTCAGTGTTGGACCAGTAGCAGGTTGTATATAGCAATGACTTGTCCAGACGTGACATCGAGAAGATGAAGAGAAAGTCTTTCTATGGCTCTCTTATCACTGAGTATGCCTTTCCTGAAGTTCTCCAGCAGACTTCCCCTCACATCTCCTTGAAAAGGATTGGGTCACGGGCCAGTTTATTTTGAGAGAGCTTGGAACAGTTGGCTTCTCTTCAGACACATGACTATGTGTAAGATAATTCTGTTAGAGAGAAGAGAGAGGATTGGAAGCTCAGGAGGAAACTGTAGTGGGTCACTACAGTGACCAATGAGGAGCTTCATTCCCTGGCTTCTGCCAACTTCTCTGGCTTCATCTTTAGCCACCCACCTCTTTATACTGGATCCTTCATGCAGATTTCTGGTGCTTTTTCTCTGTGTAACTAATTTTCAGCTCAGCCTTGCCAGACTCCAGTCTCTGTCTCCTCAACTCAGGGAATTCAACAGGCTCTGCTTGGGCTCCATCTCCTTGCATAGGTTCTAGAAAGTATCTTCAGGCAAACAGCTAAGGTGGTCACAGAGTTAACTTCATTTGTTTCTCTTTTATAAGAGACCTCAGTTCCATATTGCCTATTACCCAGTGTTACCGCCTATATTTTATCCAGCTTTCTAGTTTATGGTGGTAGGAAATGTCTAGTACCAACTATTCTGCTATGGTTGAACACTGAAGTTGGCTGTAAGGATTCTTAAGGGTAGGCATTACATTTGTTGTTTTCTTTTATCCTTAAGTATCTAGGGACTGATCTGCCCTCAGTGAATGTTTATTAAAGATCTATCTAATGTAATGATTCCTGACCTTTTTTGGTCACTGTCATGAAGCTGGCATTTCACTGAACTTGAACTCTATCTCAATTACTACTGATCAGTTCTCGATTTGTATTTTATCCTCACAATGGCCTATGATATAGATACTACATTTCACAAATAAGGAGATGAAAATGTAAAATGATGGAATGACTTGTCTAAGGTCAGAGTAATTGAATTAGAACTCATCTCTGGTTTAAAAACCGAGGCTTTTAACCGTTTCAGTATAATCTCCCTTTGAGATTTGGACAAAAATCACTTATGCACCTGGTCTTCAGAAATGATTATGTACACATGTACAAAAAATGTGTATAAAATTTCAGAGGTTTCACAGACCTTTGGAACCCATCCGCAGATAAGCCCTATGTCAGCAAGAGGACCCCTAGCTAAAGTAGCTATCCATACCACTCATTGTTACCTTAAGTCCTTGGTGAACTTCTGAACTTTCCTTCCTTCATTCTAGTGGTTCTATGTGGTATGAATAATTATTATTCATACCTTGAGGGCTGCTATTACTCTGCTTCTGACACTGTCCTCCGCAGAATCTAAGGTAAGTCCACATGGGTATGTCCTTATCTGGTAAGACCACTTTTTTCTCATGCCATATCTTGCCTTACCAGTACCTAGCCCTTAGGAGACTGATGCTAAGAAGGAGGTTATATTTCGAACTAGTTTCACATTTTCTCATAAAAGATCATTGGGACTCATTCTATCATGATTCACTTCCAAGCTTATCTCAAAGACTTAGGGTCTGATCACTGAAATGCACAGTTTCTCACCACAAGGGAGCCTGTGGTATTGCTAGGCAATCCTGCTACATTTTCTAATCCTTTATCTTTCCTATTCTCTTGGGTGGTTATTTCACATTCCCTGCTTTCCCCCCCCCCAACTTTCAAGACCTCCTTCCCATCCTCACTCTTAGTTGATGGCTTTGCTTCTCTTTTCACTGAGAAAACTGATTGTATAAGTGACAGTTCACCAATTCTCACAACCAAATCTATTAAACTATTTGTGCCTGAACTCTGCTCTCTCTTTCCCATTTCTATAGACTAAATGTCCTTTTCCAAGGTCAACCCTTTCTTTTGGATCTTCGATCTCATTCTCCTTTTGCCTTATCAAGAACATTGCTCCAATTTTTCTCTTTCTACTGCATCGACAACTTTTCCTTTTTTACTGAATCATTCCCATCAGCATACGAACATATTATAGTAGCTCTCATCTTTAAAAAAGTCTTGTCACCCTTTATCTTCCTTCAGCTTTTATTCCATTTTTTATTTTCCAGATTGACCCCCAAATTACAAGAGTTGATTTTACCCACTGTCATAAGTTTTCCTCTCTTAATCTATTATCATTTAAAAATTTCCAAATCCAATAGTCAATTGCAAGTTCCTCATTCTATTCATCTTATCAGCAGTATTTAACAAAATTAATCTGTCTCTGCTAAAAATACTACTCATTTTCTTTGACAGAACCTATACTATCCTGGTTTGTTTACCTTACCAGTCATTCTTTGCTGCCTTTTCCTTCTATTTTTGGCCCCTAAAATTACGATATCCTGAAACAAAATCCCTAAATATCTACTCTTCTCTTTATACCTTCATGTCCAAGTGTTCTAGTCCAGTATTCTGGCTTTAACTACCATGTACCCTAGTAGCTTCTAGTGAGGGTGATTTTGCCCTTCAGATGACATTTGGCAATGTCTGGAGACAATTTTCATTGTCATAACTGGGAGCAGGTGCTACTGGCAGCTAGTAAAGCCCAGGGGTGCTGCTGAGCATCTTAAAATTCACAGGACAACAAAACAAAAACACCCTCTACGACCAAAAGATATCCAGCCCAAAGATCAACAGTGTCGAGGCTGACAAATCCTGATCTATCCAGACCTTCCCTCTGAACTCTAGACTCACATGCACAACTTCTTACTCAATAGCTTCATTTGGGTATTTAACAAACTTAACATGTCTTAAAGCAAAGGTTGGATTCTTTCTGTCTCAGCTCAGTTTCCCTAGAAAACAGAACCTGAGACAAGACTTCTGATTTAGTGGAAGGTAAGATTCCCATGCAGTGAGAGTAAGGAAAGTGGAAGTGATATAGGGAAGAGGGTGCAAATATAAGGTGTTGAGTTACCAAGCTGGTAACTGCTTCATGAGACACAAAGAGATGCAGCCCTGTCACTAGACTATGTGATTGTTTGTCCCTGAAAATATTAAGGAGAGGGACTTTATCTACAGGCTCCATCCTATCTCATATCTACTACCGGGCAAGCTCTCACTGGTCCATTGAATTAATGCCTCTGATTGGCTGTGTTGCTCACTTGGACCTTCTTCCAGTCTCGAGAAATCCAAATCGTTGCAGTGCGGTCAACCTCAGGAGGCAGAACTCTGTTGCCCATGCAGAGTTGGCTGTTCCAGCAGAAGCCCAAGCAAGGCAAGTGGCCTCAGGGCAAGAAGAATGGAAAGGTGGAGAGAATCTGAGGAGAGATTTACTGAATCTGAAGTTATTACTGCCCAATACAATAATAAACAAGACACACATGGTTCAATGCTTTGTGCAGCTCACATTCTGGTGAGAGAGAAGCTCTCCAATCCACTCCTCCAGTAAATTACATCACCATCCACCTAGTTACTAAGGCTACAAACCCAGGAGATGTTCTTGAAATGTTTCTTTCCCCCACATCCCAAATCCTGCCATATCTATTTTCAAAATGTAATTCTATTCCAACCACTCCTCACAAGCTTACCAGAACCTTGCTTGTTTAAGCCATCATTGCCTGTACTACTTAATAACCTCCAACCTCATGCTTTGTTTCCAGTAACCAGAATAATCTTTAAAATGGCAAATCATATTATATTAGTATGTGAAACATATTATATTACTAAACGAAATATTCTTACAGTGGCTTAAAAGGCTCTGCATGATTTTGTCCCTCGCGACTTTTCTGACCTACCTTCTGCAACACCCTTCTTTGGTTACTTCTTTCTAGCCACATGGGTGCTCCTTCCCAAATACGGTAACTTGTCCTTGCCTTGGGATCTTTGCATTTACTCTTACATCTGTGCTTCTGTTTTTTTGATTCCCTGTTCTCTCTCTTCTTTTTTTAAAGGTTTTTAATGTTTATTTACTTTTGTGGGAGAGAGAGAGACAGAGTGGGAGCAGGGGAGGGGCAGAGAGAGAAGGAGACACAGAATCCAAAGCAGGCTCCCAGCTCTGAGCTGTCACAGAGCCCAATGTGGGGCTTAAACTCACGAACTGTGAGATCATGACCCAAGCCAAAGCTGGACACTTAACTCACTGAGCCACCCATGCGCCCCCGTTCTCTCCTTGAATTTCTTTGTTTAACTGTTACTTCTCCAAAGGCCCTTCTATCCATTCAGACTTATATTTGTTACTCCATATACCCTTTTTAAATTTTCTTTATCTAACATAATAATGTGTGGTTTATTTTTTTCTGTCTGGCTCTCGCACCAGAATGTGAGCTCCATGAGATCTGGAACCTTGCGTATCTTAGTTATTACTGTATCTGCAGTGCGGAGCAAGACTGACACACACCAGGGACTAAGGAAATTATTTGAGCGAATACATATCTTTAGACCCCTATCAATGGTGGGCTTGCATCCAGAATATTGAGTTCCTAGCTCAATATCATTCTTCCAATTCCTTGGTGTAAACCTCTAGATTTTATTATGCCTCCTAATAAAGCCCTAAATTTAGGAATCTGAGATTCCATGCAGTCTGCAAATCTCTTCTACTAAGACAATCTCCGAATGCTGAATCAAGACAAGTGCAATCCACATGAGGCTAGGGAGATGACAGTCTTGGATGCCTTTAAAAGAAGGAAGGGGGTTACAGGCAGAGGGAGGGGCAAGGGTAGAGTAGGGAAGCCCATTGCTGGGACATGGTCAGTAGATGTTCATCAGGTCTAGTAGGGTTATCTCTGATGCGGCTATAACAGCAGCAGCAGCAACAACAGTAGAAACAGGGGACTTGACAGTATGTCCTACACAGCTCCCTTCCTTCCTCCCTCCCTCCCTCCCTCCCTCCCTCCCTCCCTCCCTTCCTTCCTTCCTTCCTTCCTTCCTTCCTTCCTTCCTTCCTTCCTTCCTTCCTTCCTTCTTCCTTTCCTCCCTTCCTCCTTCCCTCCCTTACTTCCTGTAATAAAGCAGTAGTGCAGAAAGGCAGGAAACTTGGAGTTAGTAGGGTACAAGAATATTGTATGTGGAAGGCGGAGAAATGGCAGTGTTTAATACAGTTCTGAGGAGTTTAGGAGAACTCATTGTTCGTAAAAGAAAAGCTAGGGTATGAATCTGGAGGAGTGGAGGGAACAAATATTTTTCTTTTTCTGAAAGGAATCCTGGAGTCTGAATCTGGAGGAGGGATTTAACTAGTTCCGTACTCAGGATCGGTGCACTGCCTGGGCAACCCCGCACAGGCCCCTGCTTTCCACTAGCCACAATGGAGTGGGGAGGATACAATCATTGGCTTTGATTAAAGTAGTGGCTGGCGTAGGCGGGAGGCAACGCAATCCGCGATGGTGGAAGGGTGGTCCCAAAGCAGTGGGGAACCAATCAGCGGCAACTCCGGGTTCTTGCATCCTCCTTGGAGACTCCGTAGCAGTTGAAGTACCAGAGCTGCCGACTGCTTCTCCCGCGCTGCGGGCGCCTAGGCGTAGCTCGTTTGGGGACGCAGCTGTAGCCGCACTCCGAGTGCGCAGCGCACGCCCCCGGCTCCTGCTGCCCTGAACCTCGGTGCGGACCCTTTCCTGAAGAAGTTGCAAGCCTTGCAAGTGGCTTTATGGAGGCACTAGGCCGAGAAAAGTGGCCGCGGGAGGAGGGACGTAGGTGGGAGGTGGGCAGGCGACTTGCTTCTCAGATTCGTCCCAATTAGCACCAAGTTGGCAGACAACCCCACAAACCCACGAAGGCTTTGGTTGTCCACAAATCGCATTCTCCGTATTTCAAAATAATCTGATCGTAAGAAAACTTCAACTCTCATCGTAGGTCAAGGAGGGACAGACTCTTAGCACCGCCGCCTCGCAGTAACACCTCACAGAACAAATCCAGTGAGCCTCGACTGCAGAGCTCGCCCCAAAGTGCGCATCTCTCCCCGTCAGGCGGAGACAAGCTGGGTCACCCCTGCAGAGAGACCCCTGCGGGAGGGGCGGGATGGCACGCAGAGCATGGCTGCAGGAGCCGATTATCGTGGGACTGCACAAACGCAAGCCCATCCGCGGAGTTTTGCCAGGAACACCGCCGCCTGCATTGCGTCGGACCTGACCATTTCTAATGTGCAATCTCACACATTAGGGGAAGGTCGCGGCCAGGGAGCGTGCATGTGCGGGGCTGTGCACCATAAGGGAAGTAGAATTGGTGGTCGGCTTTTCTGGCAGGAGACGGAAAAAGCTGTGCCGGCAAGGGTGGGAACTGAATGACAACCCCCCTCTGCCAAGCCACCCCCTCATATTTTCCATCTACCTCCTCGCTCCTGCCCTCCCCCGCCCTCCCCAACCCACGCCCGAGTGGGCCAATCACTGCTCCGCATTCCAGGCGCTTTCTCAGGTTTCTGCTGATCTTGCAGCGCCCAGAAATGGACCGAGCGGACCTGCCGCTGCACGCACCCTGCCCCACTCGGAGCTCCTAACGGCTCCACGCGTGCCGCGGAGCCTCGGCGAGGTCCACGCTGGGGTGCGGGCAGCGGAGGAGATCCGAGAGCCATGTAGATCCAGGCTCTCGCTCGCCCGCCTCCTTCGGGATCGAATCGAGGGCTCCCATAGTGTTAGGAGGGGGCGAGAGTGCTGTTTATCGTCATTTGCTTCCGAGCCTCGGGAGAGCGTGGCATTTTGCTTTTCCGCCCCGCATCCTCCGGAACTCCCTGCACCAGCGAGAGGACGGCGTCTTTAGGTTGCTGGCAACCGGTGAGAATGGGGGTAGGGAACGGACATTTCCGCCGTAGAGGCTCACTCAGTCGACTGTCCCACTGAAGGGGCGTAGGACGAGGGGGAAAGGTCGGCGACTTTGCCAAACGCCTCTCGGATGCTGCCGCGGCGCGGGCTCCGCTCCCGCCCGGGTACTGCAAAGGCGACCTGCCGCATTCCGACTCGGGCTCTCCGCCGACTCAGCACCGCCCCTGCGCCAAGCCGGCCGGCCAGGTAGGGGGCTCCCCAGTCCGGGGCTGCGGAAGCAGGGGTAGGGGCTGCGGGCGGGAGAAGCCGGGGGTGTGGGGATGCTGCCTGGGACCTCGAGCTCCCCCAGCGTCTCTCGGCGCTTTCCCGATCTTTAGTTTAACGAAGTTGTAAACAGATCGGTTGCTGGGCATTGGGGAAAGTGGGATGGAAGAGCCCAAACTTGGATTTCCGGGTGTCTGCGTGTGTCTGTCTGTGTGTATGTGCTAATCCTAGCAAAAGTCCAGTGTTTTCTAAACAAGCTAGAGGTCTGTGGTCTTCGGTGTCTGTAGGTCCGTCCCATCTGAATGCTTCTGATTTTCTACCCCCGTATCACTTTCTATTTCTCCGCAGCGTCCATCGATCGCCCTGGTGGGAGCTTAGAAGGCGGCAGGCGAAGAGGGGTAGGAGGGGGGAGAGCCGAGGAGAAGCAAAGGGGGTGGCAGGCGAGGGGATCCGCTGAGCTGGCTCTGCACCCGGTCCTAGGAGGGTCGCGGAGGGGAGGGGAGGCCGGGGTGACCCCCAAATGGATGGCCGGGTCCGCTAGAACGGCACTGAGTTAAGGCACTTCCGAGCAGGAAGAAATACCAACCCTCTCCCCACCCCACCCTCCAAAAAGCTGCACCCGGGCTGCAGGGGAGAGGGATTCCAAACTGAGTAAAAGGCAGGGTGGAGAGGAAGGTAACGAGAAGGGAAGTGACAGATCTCTCCACCTGCTGGTTTCGAAGCCCCTCCCCCTGAGCGTGGGGGGAGCCGCGCACTCCGGTGGGGGGGGCGCTGGGGTCCCCCCCACCCCTCTCCCGCTGCTTCCCACCCCTGGCCCTCTCCTGGTCTCTCACCCCTGTGCCCCGCTTCCACCATGACGGTGATGTCCGGAGAGAACGTGGACGAGGCTTCGGCCGCCCCGGGCCACCCCCAGGACGGCAGCTACCCCCGGCCGGCAGAGCACGATGACCACGAGTGCTGCGAGCGCGTGGTGATCAACATCTCCGGACTGCGCTTCGAAACGCAGCTCAAGACCTTGGCGCAGTTCCCCAACACACTGCTGGGCAACCCTAAGAAACGCATGCGCTACTTCGACCCCCTGAGGAACGAGTACTTCTTCGACCGCAACCGGCCGAGCTTCGACGCCATCCTCTACTACTACCAGTCCGGGGGCCGCCTGCGGAGGCCGGTCAACGTGCCCCTGGACATGTTCTCCGAGGAGATCAAATTTTACGAGCTGGGTGAAGAGGCCATGGAGAAGTTCCGGGAGGACGAGGGCTTCATTAAGGAGGAGGAGCGCCCCCTGCCCGAGAAGGAATACCAGCGCCAGGTGTGGCTGCTCTTCGAGTACCCCGAGAGCTCAGGGGCCCGCCCGGGTCATCGCCATCGTCTCTGTCATGGTCATTCTCATCTCCATTGTCATCTTTTGCCTGGAGACTCTACCTGAGCTAAAGGATGACAAGGACTTCACAGGCACCGTGCACCGCATCGACAACACTACGGTGATCTACAATTCAAACATCTTCACGGACCCCTTCTTCATCGTGGAAACCCTGTGCATCATCTGGTTCTCCTTCGAGCTGGTGGTGCGCTTCTTCGCCTGCCCCTAGCAAGACAGACTTCTTCAAAAATATCATGAACTTCATCGACATTGTGGCCATCATCCCTTACTTCATCACCCTAGGCACCGAGATAGCCGAGCAGGAGGGAAACCAGAAGGGCGAGCAGGCCACTTCGCTGGCCATCCTCAGGGTCATCCGGTTGGTAAGGGTTTTTAGAATCTTCAAACTCTCCCGCCACTCTAAGGGCCTCCAGATCCTGGGCCAGACCCTCAAAGCTAGTATGAGAGAGCTAGGGCTGCTCATCTTTTTCCTCTTCATTGGGGTCATACTGTTTTCTAGTGCAGTGTACTTTGCCGAGGCGGAAGAAGCTGAGTCGCACTTCTCCAGTATCCCCGATGCTTTCTGGTGGGCGGTGGTGTCCATGACCACTGTAGGATACGGTGACATGTACCCTGTGACAATTGGAGGCAAGATCGTGGGCTCCTTGTGTGCCATCGCTGGTGTGCTGACAATTGCCCTGCCCGTACCTGTCATTGTGTCCAATTTCAACTATTTCTACCACCGAGAAACTGAGGGGGAAGAGCAGGCTCAGTTGCTCCACGTTAGCTCTCCTAATTTAGCCTCTGACAGTGACCTCAGTCGTCGCAGTTCGTCTACTATCAGCAAATCTGAGTACATGGAGATTGAAGAGGATATGAATAATAGCATAGCCCATTATAGACAGGCAAATATCAGAACTGGCAATTGCACCACAGCTAACCAAAACTGTGTTAATAAGAGCAAGCTACTGACCGATGTTTAAAAAGCCAAGCAAACAAACTAAAAAAGCCCCACTTAGCAGCTTGAAAGACTTAAACAAAACAAAACAAAACAAAAACAACAAAAACTCTAGTGACCCACGTCACTGTTTGTAGATACTTTACTAAATAGCCTTTGAATGCTCTGTTTAACTGTCAATGCATTGTTGCATTGCGGATTTGGGGGATGGTGAATGAGAAGGTTTCAAGATTCATGCAAAAAGAAACTATTTTCATTTTATCAAAAAATGGGAAAAGAAAGTGTATTTTCTAAAACTGGTTTAAAACAATTCAGCCCATGAGCTAGTCTAGGTAAAATAAGATTCATATGCTTCCCCATACTGAAACATTTTTAATCTTTTGGCTTCTTTAACTTTTTCCTTTTAACAAAAAAAAAAAAACAGATGATCATTTAGAAATATAAAATTTAAATTTGCATGGGACTCCATTATAAAACTTTTGCAGACTGCACAGCACATTTAAGACAGTGCATCTGATGTATTATATGTAACATGATATACCAGCCAAAAGGGGCAATGAACAAATGTTGTATTTGTTTTGATCATCCAGAACTGTATATTACAAGGTGAAAACACCCACATATGCACACACACACATACATATACAAATTACTTAAGACTGGTTCATAAAGCACCTTATACATCTGATACTGGTCCTGGTCTGTAGGGATTTTTCCCTCTGCCTCATTTCCCTTACTCATCCAAACTATTCTCTAAGAAAAAAGAAAACTGAAGTAAATTAACCAATTCGTCTGCAGTGCTGCTAAATTTCTCAACTGCAGGTGAGTCAAACACAGGTCTTTTCTCACCAGTCCTGCACCCTGACCCCTGGCCTCCAGAACTGGATGTAAAACCTTAGCCTCCTTATTGCAAGAGAGCACAAATGGAACTAAGTGTAAGCATGTTTGAATCTGATCTGAATATTTATTTTATAATCGCATGCCAAGAACGTTAACTCAGACAATAGGGGATAAGCTTACTTTGGAATCAACTCTTCTAAAAATAGATCCTTTTTCATTTGCATTCACCGAAAGTGCACTCCTTCATTTATTAACTATTTTATTAGTAAATAAAGTACTGTATTTAAGTGCATATGTTAGTCAGATGGGAACAATAACTTTTTGGAGCTCCTAGCATGTTCAGCATTATGGTCTATTTGATTAAGGCGTACCTTGAATTAATTAATGCATGATTTCAGTAAAAGAAATTTCAAATCATAAAAATTACAAGTTTGTGGGATGAAGGGCCCAAAAGAAAATAATGGGGGGTGGGGGGTGGGGGCCACTCAGTTGATTTTCCTGTCTTTGCTCAGGGAAATGTCAGGTTTCTGTGCAGGTGTAGGCAGAGAGAGGACCAATATGCCCATCCCTTACAGGGAAGCTATGTGGAAAACTAAATAAGTCATCAAGGTATATATAGCAACACCTAAGAACAAGTATTCTTTCTAGCTGAAAATAAACACAAGCAAAACAAACAAACAAACAAACAAAGGTGCAATATTGCATGTTTTTTGGTGCATTCTTAGGATGTAAATGAACATGTTTATCTCTTGTATGCATCCAAAGCAGAGCTGATTTCTTTTTGCAGTCATGATTTGAAGTCTGTAGAGACTTCAGCCCTCCCCTTGAGGCTCCCTGAAGAATCTCAACCAATTGATTTAATAGTTGCTTAGTGCCTTTATCCTGTACCCACAGTGA
This sequence comes from Paguma larvata, assembly GCA_030068075.1. Lineage (NCBI taxonomy): Eukaryota > Metazoa > Chordata > Mammalia > Carnivora > Viverridae > Paguma > Paguma larvata. Next base: position 98,601,668 of record CM057828.1, on the reverse strand, counting down.
ACTGCAGAAAGTGCCTCCATTAATACAGCTAAGAAGTTATGTAACAAAAGGGAGGAAGGGTTGAGGCACAGATATTTTGCTTTTGCTTTTTCCACCCTCCCTGTCTCACTTCACCACTGTGAGAAGACCACACCATCCTGCACCCGGGAGAGGAGAGATCCAGGAGGGTGCTGTCTCCCGGGCCATCCACTGGACTTGATTCCTTTGACAGCCTGATCTGGGATGTAAACTGGGACCTGAGACCCATCATCACAATGGACGTGAACCAGAAGCTGTTTTCTCCCTCTTCTTCACCTGAAGCCAGTATCCAGTTTTTGGGAATCTATTTCCTGTTGAGGGCCACTCTGGACATGAAAGGATTCCTCAGGTCCAGTGTAGTGTTCCTTGCAAAGTTCTGTGTTTCTCCTCTGTTAGCAACAGCACTCTGCCAATCTCTGATGGTCTGTTCTGTTTAGGCATCAGTGTGGATGTGGGAACACTCCGTTCATAATAACCTTTCCTGGGCCTTCTCTCCTGGCCCACTCCCTTCAGATATTTTCTATAATGCGCCTATGCTCTTCCTACCTGGCAGTCACTTCACAGGCTGAGCATCTAACTTCTGCTGCCCCAGGCACCCAGCCTAGAGAATGCTGGGGACCCTCAGTCTAGCTGAAAGAGAGCCACATAACACAGGCCTCCAGGGGCCCGGCAGCTGTCCACCAATGGAGAGGCACTCACAGCCTTTTTAAAGACACTGAGGTGGGGAATCTTCATTCTGCACTTAGCATGTGACTGCCTGCTGCTGCCCACCTTACATTTCTACCCTGCTTCTTCTGGAAATCTTCCCTGTTACTTCTATCCCTTCCCCCACCTTATCCTAGAACTAGCAGGGAGGCAATAAACCAAGAAGCTAGAGTAACACCCAGGCTGGCTGACTCAGTTGAAAGAAAGAACATGGATATTTTATTTTCCTGTGCGGCTTTTGAGAATCTGTAAGACTGATGTAACATCATGGAAGACAAGGGGCCAAGGACTGCACAGCATCTGACCACAGGGCATTAAACCCTTCCCTGTGATGTTTCCTTCTCTTTTGAACCTTGACTCATCCTGGCTATTCCTCTCCTACCTGCTTAAAAATCTCCAGTTTGGGAAAACAAAGCCAACCTCCCCGAAATTTCAGGGGATATCTTGATCTTTTGTTTAAACTTTGAGGTCTAGGACACACAGAACTTGAAACGCTGCACTCTGTCAACAGCAATAATCCACTCAGTACTGTGGGATGGATGGGTCACAGGATGAGAAAATGGGACCAAGACTGATCAGACTGGCTTTGGCTACCTGGTATACCTCTCATAGATTCACTGGACTGGGGTTCTTCTGCATGTGTTACAGGAAAAAGGGCTGCATGCATGAGCCTGTTGGCCTGGGATCGGGGATGAGTTGTTATGAATTTGGGTGGTAGGGGGGAAGTGAATGCTGCTTATCCATCTGTAGCTCATTGCAACCAAGTCAGTAGGAATGGAGTACAGGGATTATCTGTGTAGCATAGGCATGCGAAGTTTGACAAAGCTCTTACCCCTCGCACTGTAATGTGCTGAAATGTTTTTGTAGACCTGAAGGTGCACTTAACAAAACTGCCTATTAAGGAATGACTATCTTTTGGTTTACTTACTTATATTTATTTTAGTGAGCTTTTTACCTTTCAATCCCCTTCCTTGATCTTGAGCTTTAATGGCTCATGTCCTGAATACTTGTTTTCTCCAGAAGGAGAGACTTTCTGACATGCTGATAGCCATAGCTCAGCTCTTCCAGTGTTTCGATGGCCCTAGTTCAATAGGGTGGCAAGTGGAAGGGTTGGGTCATACCAGGGCTGTTAGCCATCCCAGCATCTCTGAAGTGGTTAACTCACCTCAAGTGATCTGAATTTGAGAGACCAAAGACATTAATTTCCTCTGTCCTCAGATTTAGAGAAGACAGATTGTAGCCAGGAAAGCTTTTTGTTTTTGCATCTCTTCTTCCCCATATGTGTACCGCCCTCCCTCGCTCCCCCTGGAGAATAGAGTACTGATTACCAGTTAAAGCAGTTCACTGGGAGTATGTGAGTGAGTTAGCCTAGCAAAATCAAATGAACCAATGGCATATTCTTCTGGAATATGACTGATGGACAGTCATTTCTCTAAAATTGTACAACAGGTTTAGATTCCACTGTGGTGAAACCATAGCACAGGTGACATCATAATCTTGACTCACTTGAGAATTAAACCCAGACAAATATGTAAATGGTAAGTGAGCAGATCTCTTTAAGTAGACATTTGGTTTAGTCCGTAAAGGGCCTTCTTCATGTTGTGTAAAGTTACAGATTTTTTTTTCAAATAAGTTAACATCTGAAGAGTCCATAAAAATAGTTTCCTAACCTTCTCTTTTAGTATAGGAGACCTCAAAATACATGCTTTTAAACAATTTTACAATTGAATTCCTTGTCTGGTAGATTGCCTTGAACAAGAAGGAGAGAGAGCACATTAACAGAAGGCAATTCCCCATTTTCTTCCAGGGACAACTCATTCCTGGGAGTGGTGAGAATTGGTGGGTGGTAACCATCCATGGTATAGAATTGTTAGAAAGACTATAAACTGCCAAACAGCCATTTTATCTTCCCGTTTTGTCAGGAAAGGATGAAGTCTTATGATGTTTCTGTTCATTTCAAGAAGTCAAATAAACAAATGCAAATTTTTAAACCAGACACAATCCAAGATGAATTGCAATCTCAGGAGGTGGTCTCTCATCCACCGTGCGGTGTATTAATACTCGTATTTATATCACGGAATTTCAGGGTATATGCGAACATGTACAGCATGACTCAGGTAAACCTCAGAAGAATGTACGTTACTTACCATTTTTTTGTAAAGAAGTGGACAGGAGCTGAGTTCTTAGCCAAAACTGTTCCATTACCTTGGGTCACTGTGCAAACTCATTCAGGGTATAAGTGTGAGGCTCAGAAGTCTTGGGATTGAACGCCAGTCTCTTTGCTCAGGCAAAATGACCATGGGCTTCCTTGGGAAGTCCAGTGTGTACATAAGGGGTGAGGCCCTGCTGACCTCAGGACTATTAGCTTTAAGAAGATTAGCCCTAGTCCCAGTGATTTTTATGTCAGACTTAACTAAGAGTTTACTTTTTCTGACAAGAGACTTCACAGAGTCTAGAAGGGTTTCGTACCATAATCAGAGAAGAAGAAATGGTGTGAGGAAAGAAAACAAAACCAAACACAAGAGACCCCTTGCAAAATATCCCAGGTCAAAAGTTGTCTCCTCTCCAAAACCTGCAGAAACACCTTTCTTCTCATCAGTGCACTGTCTGGGAGCTGTTTGAGGCAGCAGTTATAAGCTGACAGAATGGACTCTATGTGACATACCTCTAACATTAAAGATACGGTATTACCGAGGTTCAAAACAAAAATTGAGTGGTATTAATCCAAAGTGCACCGTCAGGACAACAAACCATTGAAGCTGAAAAATCACTACTTTCTTTCTTGAGTTTGCCAGTTGCTTACACCTTGAGTTAAGGGCGTGTCTCATTTCCACCTGCTGTGCATTTTCCCCTGCCCTAACTGTTCAACATGTCAGGTGGAGGACATCGAATGTTAAGAATTGAGAGCCTAATTGAAGCGCATAGTTTTCATCTATGCAATTTCACTTGCTTCTGTCACTTTATGATCTGTTCATATTTGGCATCAATTAAAGATAATTTTTAAGGATCTTATCAAGGAATATTGTGACTGGTTATTTGTCTCTTGTTTAACCTGTCTTTAGGGAAGTTTTTCATGTGGGATATCTTTAAATAATGTGATGAATCCAAGGTAAACTTATGAAGCAGCCTCGTGGTACTATCTCTTCTGTACAAGGAAATGCACTAGAGTTGAGTTCTGATAATAAATTCACAGTTTGGTCTCAGGTAGGATCCCAAGGAGAGGCCTTTGGAATTTGGCCTATGAAAGCAGTGGGGGAATCAGCCTTTGAAAAGGAAAAAGGAAATAAGGCCCCAGGGAGTAAAGTAATTGATTATATTCACTTAAATTGTTTTTGATTTGAAACTTGATTTCTCATTCTAAGCCTTTCAGAAAGGATAGTGTGCGTGTGTGTGTGTGTGTGTGTGTGGATGTGTGTGTGGATGGTGCTATGGTCTGGCATCAACTAACTTGATAGTTACAATATGGTGTTAGAAGCAATTTTGATGTGAAAAAACGAAGTGATTCCTGGTTGTTCTTTGCATAAACTTTTCCCACATAGTTCTATGGTGGTTAACGTTTATTTTTTCCTTTTTTTTTTGAATGACTTATTGATGCATTTCCTTTTGATTCTTCCTGAGATTTAGAGGTTCTCTTTTCTTGACTTTGAATATTATTTTATACAAACTTTTTATGTCAGACCCAACAGGATTAAATGCTTTATGACAGGACACCTGACATATGTTATATGACGCATGTATAGTGTGGCGGGGCCATCATCATAGAATTGTATTTTATTGTGATGGGCTCACATTGTAAAATTTGGAGGTGAATGTTATTTTTGTTGTAAGAAGTTGCTCATGAAAGTAGATCATGAGGCTGGATGGGCTTCTCATGAATTTTCTGTTGTGGTCAGGAAATAGGCCAGGCTGAATTCTGACAGAGAAGGGTAAGAGAGAGCTAGAACTACATCAGTGACAGTGGGCAAAGGAGCCAGGACATTTACACCCCTGAGCATGTTTCTCAAAGCTTAGCTCTGGAATGGTTTTCTTGAAGCAGAGACGGACAGATCCAGGGAGCTGCACCAGTAGGGCTGTAATGGAAGCTTAGCTGTATACCGAACTTCAAAAACAAGGCAAGTCAGTTTTAAGGGGGGCAATCGAGGACTCAAGGACAGAAAGCTGATGCGATTTGATTCCAGCCACTCTGCCACTGGGTAGGGAAACTGGCTGATGCTTCCTGCAGTCAGTCTAGATTTGTAGAGCTAACCAGACTGGAGTGTGGAGGGAAGGCTAACCCCGAGGCTGAACAGAGCGTGTCCATTGGAAGTCTTATGCAGATAAGACAGCATAGTAATGCTGCATGACTGAAAAGTAGCGCTTTGGACAGGCTTAAAAACAGGTCATTGAAAAATATCCTATTTAATTAACTGAATTTAACATAAAATTGACTTTTTAAAAGTTTATTTATTTTGAGGGAGAGAGAATGAACAGAGGAGAAGCAGTTAGAGAGAGAGAATGAGAGAGGGAGAGAGAGAGAATCCCAAGCAGACTCCACACTGTCAGTGCGGAGCCCGACACAGAGCTCCAACCCACCAACCATGAGGTCAGGACCTAAGCCAAAACCAAGAGTTGGATGCTTAACCAACTGAGCCACCCAGTGCCCCAAATATACCATCAATTTTAAGATGCACTGTTATTTGACATATTTTTAAGAACAAGACAACATGTTATGATGTACTACTGTTCTAATTCATCCCAATTTTAGAGATGCAAAAATGTAAAAAATAAAAAAAGGGAGGGAATCTTAGAATTGATGAACCTCCATGATTCAAACATTAAGTTCCCTTTTGTTTCCTGGTATGAGAATAGCTTTGAATTCTAAACCCATCAAATTTGGCAGTTCCTTCAGATCCGAACTGTTGCTAGAAGCTTCAGGTTTTCTTTTCACCATCTTTTAATACCACGGTGTTTTTGCTCAGCCCTATCCTTAATTTTGGCTTTGTGCAGATATGTTTTGTAGCCCCCTGTCTTCGTGCTGTTTGGCATTCAGAGATCACTCACTCAGTGGAGGCCTTAGATTTCATTGTGTCTGGAAGGAGGTTTGCTCTTGCTGCTCCTCCCTCCCTTGTCCCTTAATAGACTCCCTCTATTATCAGATAGTCAGAACCTTCTGCAGCTCTTGGCTTTTATCACGTTGAGGGCAACCCGACACCCTCATTCCCAGGAAGGTGCTAATAGCAACACCTCCGGTTTGTTTAGCTCTTTGCAGTTTTCACATCACTTGCATGTTAATTATATTATTTTATTCTGCTTGGGGAATTAGGTAGGGCTGATATCATTAAGCTGTCTTATAGGCCAAAGAACCTGCCCAAGGTCGCTGGGTGGAGGGGGCTGGGTTCATGGATGATTCCATGGTCCAGTGCTGACACATGATAGGGTCTTGAGTGTTTATTGAGCTGCTGGAATGCTGGAGTGTGTAATGTCACATGTTAAAGAGAAACTAGTGGACTTTGCTTAGGGGTGTAGGCTCTTTGAGTCTTCAAATTGCTCATTTCTAAAATGGAAATGCATTTTAGAGTGCAATAGCATTTTCATTTTAGGGTTGTGTAGATTAAATGAGATGACATAGGTTAACATGTTTGGCAAATTCTGTATTCGTATGTTCTATGTGAGATAGAAATAGTTATGTTATTAATTATAATGAGGAACAGAGGAGCAAGGGGAGGGGGCTGCAGGGTGATTTCTCCTCAGAGGAGATCCTGTCCTTTAAAGGAAGACTGCAGGGGGGTCAGATGCTTAATTCAAAAAATAATGGTATTATGGTAGAGTCTGAAGGCTTGGGGGCAGAGACATTTTCTGTAGTGATCTTCAGTACATCCTGCATATAACAAAGCCATGCTGCAGCCCCACAGAACACTGAGCCACTATTTCTGGTTCTGTTCCTCCCTTACCCTCTCACATAAAACTATTTTACATCTTCAGACCCCGAATATCAAGGGCAAACTCTGCTCTGTTATAACTGAGGAAACCATAAGGAACCTTCAGTAATTTGCATCCCTTCTCATTGCCTCATATCCCTCATGTACAAAATAATATTGTGCGATTTAATTTTTTCTTTCCACCTGTGAATATTGAGAAATAAAGCAAGATGTTGTTTGCAAAGTTTTCTCATATGCTTGTCTGAGAGATATTATATAAATATAAAAATATTCTTAACTTCCCTTGCTAAAAATAAAATAACCCTCACAAGCACACATGAGTCAATGCAGCCTTTTCTTGAATAGCACAATACTACAGAGATGTTTATAAAAATGTATAGGTTATCTCTACAGTGCTTCAATTCTTCCTTCTTAAAAATAATTAAATAAAGAAGCCGTGATTTAAATGACAGTGAAACCTTCATCTGGGATTCTCAAGGAATTTCATAGTAATTAAGTAAGGAGTTGAGTATCTGTTAGAATATTTGGTTCATGCAACATTTTTCTAGAGAATAACATTCAGGGGTTGCATTCTCTACCCTATTAATGATTTTTTAAAGATACAGTTTACATGGCATGCTCATGTTTGCTGAAATAGATAAAATGTTTCCATGTTTCAAGTGCCCAGCAGTAAATAATTTTAGCGATGTTTCTGGAGAAACTAATTCCAGCTGAAATTTATTTTTTTCAGAATTGAAATCAGAGGATGATCAATGAGTACAGGCTTAAGCTTCGGATAATTAAGGAGTTTTTTTGCATTAAAATGACATAAAATTTATTGAATTTTAGTGTGAAATATGAGAATGATTAACATAGAATTTTTTTAAGTTTTGGGCTGAGGGCCACATCCAACTTTTATTAAAAATGCTCATTCCTCAATGTACTGAGTTAAGAGTGTTTGGAAATCTAAGGTACTTTAATTGTCTCTACATTGATGATTGCTTTCTTCCAATCCATAAAATATTATTTCACTGTTACAGAAAGGAAGTAATTTGGTTTTATGTGAATTTCAAAGGAGATTTCTGAAACTAATCAAATGTTCCCTCTTTATTAACAAGCAAAATAGTTTTTAATCTTAGAGAAAGTTGTGTATGCCAGTCTTAAAAGATGAGATGCCCAGCCTTTAGTTTTTGGAAGATCACAAGATATTGGCTTATTATATTTTTAAAAATTGTTTAATGTTTATTTCTGAGAGAGAGACAGAGAGTAGCAGGGGATGGTCGGAGAGAGAGGGAGACACAGAATCTGAAGCAGGCTCCAGGCTCCGAGCTGTCAGCATAGGGCCCGATGCGGGGCTTAAACTCACGAACCATGAGATCATGACCTGAGCCGAAGTCGAACACTTAACCAACTGAGCCATGCAGATGCCCCAATGTTGGCTTATTGTTAAAAGACATTTCTAGTTAAGATAGAATGGCTTTGTTTTAAGTTTCCAGAGGATAAATGAAGGTCCCATTTGTTGGCATTTAAAAAGTAATGTTTATCCTTAATGGATAAAGATGAGTATTCTAAATGTCATCAATCATAGGTTTAGTAATTTAAAAAAACAGAATAATTTATAGCACACATAATTAGTATGTTAGAAGAAAAGTATTTGTCCTCTGAAACAATTTTAAGGAGGTGCATTAGAGCAGTGTTTCAAGTCAGGACACCCTTTGGATGGGCAAAAGGAGGAGGTCATTTGTCCTGAAAAGGGAAAATGCTTGTCTTTAATTACAATTCTCAAGAGTTTATAGCAAGAGTATGATGAGCAAAATGAAAACTATATTGTTTTACCTTTCTGAAGGCAGAGAGTTTAGCCAAGATAACTTTCAAGTCTTTAGTTTTAAAATAGATGATTAGGAAATAGGCTCACACTGGGGAGATTTGAGACTCTGGCTCATCTGTTGTGCAGGAAGCAGCGTATTAAACCGCTCATTAATTACCCATGGTTATTACAGTGGCTAAAACAATGCTTTCATCAGTTAATGCTGTTTAATGTTAAGTGATGGGACTATTGTGCTGTTTCTAAAAAGCCATAGAAATTGTGTTATGGGTCAATTTACTGCACTCAGTGGTCAGTCAAGTTGTGACTTGGGTTTTTAAACTCAGGATTAAATTATCCAGGAAGTTTGCTGGTGTCCAGTAAGATAGACTCTTTGTTCTCACAGATTATATAGACAGAGTCTCACAGAGAAGAGGAATTCATCAGATTTGAGGATAGCATCTTGAGAAGCCTTGGAATTCTAATGTTCAAAACTGAAGAAAAACATTTCATAGGTCCTAGTGGCCTAAAGGGAAAATGGTTAGAGGTGACTTTTTACAAGACAGAGTTTTGTAAAGTGAATGAGGATAACCATGTTTCACTTAAATGTATTTACTTTATACCCGATGGCTTTATATTAGGTGTGGTTTCCATTATCCACATAAATACAGTTGCTCTGTGAATGAAAATTCTGAACTTCTCACCTGTTGCAGCGAGTCCCAATTTCTCTGGCTGTGCTGACATTTGACACTTATTGTATTGGGTTCAGTTCCTCAGTTTCATAAACACAGTAGTTGAGATTCTCCACAGAAATGACTGTTTTTGGTGCTCTTTCCTTTGGGAAGGAGTCTTATTTGGGAGTACTTTGACAGAGATTATAACTTTAACCATTGATAGTTCACTGCTGAGTTCTCTCCCAAGATGCAAAGACAGAACACCTGCAGAAAATACATTTCCTCATCCATTCTATTTGAGACTGGCTTGTACATTTTTCACATATACCCCTGCTTCCTTTAGAGGTCAGATGCTGGCAGTTCATTTTTCTAGAAAACATTGTTCATATTCTTAGGTTGTCAGGGGTTTGATTTGTTAGAACATCACATTTTGTATTGATGGTTGCAGACAACGCAATATTTTCTAAGAATCTTAAAAATGCTGTTACACTGGTGCTTCAGTGTTATGTACCTTTCAAGACCAAAGGTGGGGAGGTCTGAGCACTTAACTTAAAGATGGAAAAATAGAAATTTATCTCTTCCTCATTATCCTTTCCTTCCTTATGCACTATTAAGTACCCATATATCACTTATTTGGGGGCCCTGATGTCTATATTACCAGGAAAATGCCTATCCCCATCCCCAGCTCATGTATATGTGTGTACACACACACACACACACACACACACACACACTCTGACCTCTACTCATCTACCCATCCATGAACCTATAGGTATCACCTGTGCTATAGGTGCGTTAGCCCAAATGGGATAGCACTTGTAGTTGATACTATAGATTTGTCACCACTCCCTTTTAATTAAGCAACACACATACAGACACACTCTAAGATATCATGATAAACTTTTCTATTTTGCAATTAAAGAAATTGTAATTCAAAGGGAAGGAAAAAAAAAAAACACACCAAAAACCAAACAGCAGATATCCCAGCAAATTTTCCACTGGGCTCTGGGTGCTCACCACAGTGAATGTGGTGACAATTCAGTGTTTTCACAGTGAATCTGATTCTTTCTTGCTTGGGTTTATGCTCCATTGCTCCGTGGATAGTTCAGGCACGTAGTGACAGAGAGTGGCCTGGGGTGGACAATATGTATGTGGATCGTCTCTGAACATTGGTCTCTTCCTGCCGGGGCCAGTTCCTTCCACTTTGTTAGGTTCAAAAAGTGTCTATTTTCTGTTGTGTGGTCTGCTGAGGAAGTGACCTTCCTAAGTGCAGCACTAAGCTGGAAGCTTTCCTTGGACTTGCAGAATTTGGGTGAGTGGGCCCCTGGCATGTGTCTTTATTCCTTTAAGTCTCTGTTTGCTGCTGTGTAAAATAAATAAATAAATAAATAACTGCCTCAGCAATGTTATTCACCTGACTCACAAATATCAGACTATTTTGATACTTTTGATATTTTGATATTTTGGAAAAAAGTGCTTTACGTCCCAAAGCCTGGCAACATTTCTCAGATTTGGATGAATTGAAGACTTGTCATAAATGAATAAAAACTTAAGTGATGTAATGTACTAAAGGTATACCGTTTTGATATTATTTAAATTCACTGCTCCAGCTTTATTTAGGCTCTAAACTTGTAGACTGCAGGAAAGGTGCACTTTTTTTTTTGCCCTATGTACAAATCCTCCATAATTTAATCATGTCTGAGTTACAGGGGTAGTGTAATAGCGTTCCTTTTTTATCATTTGCAATTTATAAGAAACCTGCACACACGGGATCTTATTTGCCCCTGTACGATGACAGGTAAGGTATGGCTCTTTCTTTCCAACTGCAGGTTGGGTTCCCCTGGGGAATTGACTAGGAGGTGGAGAGGCCATGCAGGAAGATTGTTGGGGAGGGCTCTCAGGATTATACCTGGGAGAGGAAAGAAAGTGAGGCTGACCAGAGGCAGGTATCAGGCTGCAACGCAGTTACAACCGAGGTTCAGTCATCCCTGTAGGGAACTCTGAAGCTAGGGTGGTCTTTCAGAGTTTCCCTGAGTTGGGATAAGGGGAAAGGACTTTACTTGTTCTTTCCGATCCATCTTTGGATGAGGATACCCTGAGAAGGAACTTAACCTTGGATGAGGTCACTGTCTTCATTAGAGGCGATTCCCAAAGAGGGCTCGTGGCTGAGGGCATTCCCAGCAGCTGAGGGGTAAGTTATTCAGTTGTGAAGGGGCTTAGGTCTTGCATCAGAGTACCAATTCAGAGGATGTCATAAACTTGTATGTGACCGGAGGGAAGGTACCAAGAGGGAGGAAGATGAACAATAAAGCAGAGGAACATTCAAAAGTGGGATCATCAGTTTCTAATAATCAAGACTTTACTATAGTTCATAGATTGACTTGTTAAATGGACAAAGTGCTCTGAGGCCCCTAGAGGTGCTCCTTTCTAATGCATGCTAGAAGGCATCTTCCAGACTAGCCTGAGCTCTCCTGTATGGATCGAGTTCAATTATTAATCAGGAGTGATGGACAATGCTGGCTAATGCTGCCTAATGGCACAGGCTGGGTAATTGCACTCCTCTGTAATGCATGTTCAGAGCACAGGTTCGGATGGTATTGACGCAGTCTGCTCTTTGCTCTGCCTGGACACCTCTGTGGTGTAATGCTTTGAGGTCCCAGTAAAATGCACCAGACCGCTAGTGTGACTTAATGCATCTGTGTAGCATTAGCAATTCCTCTTAATGTGTCACATGGATGACAAAGAAGTGCCTGGAAAGGAGTTGGTGGGAATGAAGCTTTTAAGAGCAAACTCAGCCTGGGTGGCACTATCACCATGCCCCTAAGTGTTTTTGTGGCCAATTTAGAACTACTCGGCATGGAGTTCGTACACCTGCATCCTCCTTAGCAGAGTGAGCTTGGCATTTGGTCCAGAAATGACAGGGTTATTTAGATTTTTCATCTGAAAACAGATCTCAGAGGAACTAATTGTTTGGGCAGCTTTGCACTTGGACCTGAAAAAAACCTCTAGGCTATGGTGATTAATGGTAATTCTGATTACTCTGTCTCTAACCTGCTAGCAGGAAATTTGCATTTGCTAAAAATCCAGCTTGTTGCTCCAGAAACGGATCTGATCCAAAGTGGATTTGAGTCTATGCAGAGAACAAATATGATTCCCCAAACATCTGTCATTCTGTAGTATCGAATCACAGTTGTATTGGAAATCTAGATTTTATATTTTGAATCCCAAACCATAGCATTTTGATACTTAAAGTGTAGAATAAAATGTCAGCTTCTTTTGGCTTAGGTAGTAAATCATACAAGCCCATGGATCCTTGCAGTTTATAAACTAACCATTTAAGGAGTAAAATTGGATTAGTCATATTTAAGGCACGCCTGTTTCAGAGGTGTGATAGACCCTAGGATATTTAGATTTTGCTAGAATCACTGGGACCTGAAGCCTGTTGGTCTCTGAACAAAAGAAGAGGGAAGATAAAGAAACTGTCACCTCAGAGATTTGGCTCTCTTATCTCCATTTTGGGAATACTGTCTCTGTGTGTATGTGTGTCTTCATGCAGTATTTTTGCTTTCTTAGTCAGTCTTCTTTCTTGCTTCTAAGTTTTTCTATCTACCAGTAAAACAGTAGCTAAGTATGACCCCATTTCAGATTAGACTCTTCAAGAAAAGTGACCAGTGGGAAAACCTGATTTGGAACAGAGAAGTCCATTTCTTTCTAGCACTCTAGAAACATCACGCTGTCATCTGATTCTTCTAGAAAAATGACCTGGTATCACAAGAGTTCCATTCTTTAAGTGATAACAATAGTGAAAGGACTCTAAAGAAATGAGATCATTAACATTCTCAGTGAAGGAAAAGGTTATATCTATGGAGTAAATGAAATAGCTATAAAGAACTGTGGAGTATAGATTAGACTGTACAAATAAAAAACATTTGCTTCTACCAAAGACTCCACTGATCCACTCTCAGAAAGATATTTGCAAGGACACGAGGCTCAGAATTACTTGCTCTTTTATTGAATTCCCTTGTGACTTATGCCATATGTGTGTAAGGGGGCTTTAGAGGCCCAGTCCAAGGTCATTTTTCTTCATGCAAAGTCTACAGATTAATATAGGGAGAAACTCTACCCTGGATTTCATAATTCCCAAGCCCTACTAAACTGAGATGACTATGTTAAATAGCACAGCTTCTATTTAGACAGAATTTCTATTCATCCACATTTAAGGATGGAACAATAGGAGGCCAATATATACATTATTACATCCTGTGTATCGAGGATCTAGGTTTGCATCAGCTGGAGTCGGGTTATACTTGGTTGGAAAATTATGTGACAGTATGAGATGTGGAGATGTGCACTAACCAAAGCAGTTTGGTTAGCATAAGCTCTAGTCCACAGTTGTAACAAACTAAAACTCTAGAAAACATCCAAGACCTGGAATATTTTTAGTTGCTATGAAATGAAAATTTCTTGGGTGTTAGCTACTTAAGAGGGAAGATAAGGAAGCTTATCTTTATTATAAAGTTTTATTTCTGTCTTTGCAGCCACAGGGTAAGGGCAGCTCCTGGGTTTCTTGGGCAATGTTTCCATGAACATATTCTCAACTCAGGGATAGCATCATAGAGGTACTGGTGCCATCAGAAAGGTGGGTCTTGCTTTGGTTTGGCTTTGGCTTTTACTTGGAAGCAAGATCTAGACTCAGAAAGCATTTACTGTGTTACTATTAGTATGCCTTACAGCTCTCATAGCTGATCTATTTTTTCTTTTCCTTTCTTTTTTTTTTTTTTTTTCTGAAGTGTTAAGAGACAAGCCTCCATTTCCATTGCAGCATGGAGATCTTTATACTCCGAGAAACCAAAATTGTTATTTGGACCTTGCCTACAGACCAAGGGTGACAAGATCTGAAACTAATAATGCCTCGGATACATGTCATGGAATCATAGGAACTCAGAGTTGATCTGAACCTTTAATCTTTTCTTCACCTATTTGAGCTAAAATGATCTTAACAGCCTCCTTCCCAGTTCCCCATCTTTTCTGTTTTGCAACTTCAGTTTGATAGTCGCTGATTTGCAAGTCTGTTTCCGTTCTGTCATTATATCATTGTATCTTAAACGTGATTCTACAGATGAGGAAGAGCAGAGCACTGGAAAATGCTCAAGGTTGGAAATTCCGGTTCTCCAACTAGGATTTAGTCACATAGTCTCGTACTGCTATGAAGATAAGTGATCTGATGCAAGCTTGGGAAAATAGTAAAAATATTAATTAATATATTTTGTTCTTGTGACCTTGTTAAGTCATTCTGTATGGACACAGTGGTGGTTTAGCATGATGTTTAGAACATTCATTTAAGCCAAATAAAAATGCGTTTGTTTTTAAGAACAGAGATGTGTACAATTTATAAAGAAAAAAACCATCTTTTCGTAAATGTGTTGAGGTCTTCCTAGTACAAGATGTACATGATTTTATATATTTCACCAATGCTGTATATTGTAATATTAAATCTTATTTTTTTTAGCATATCACACATTACTTTATCAAACCAAGCTTTCAGCCATAAAGGAAATAAAATCAGTCTTTGGCTAGATAAGAATTTCAGCAAACATAGTGGACTGGTCCACTTTTTTAGATGCTTGGTATCATTATTACCTTCTTTAAAAGTATTAATTCTTTCCTACTCTATAGAGGATAAAGTTTGCATTCCTTAGCTCAGTGAAGTAGGACACCAGACATCCAAAGGAGCAAACCTCCTATGAAAGGGATACACTTCTCTTCTCTCTTAAGAAACTTTTATTGCATAGTATTACCTTATGTCACATTAATTTGTGCACCACCTCACAAATCTACTCACCATTTCCAGAAATTTCTACTCACTGTTTCTAGAAATGAGATTAATGATGTATTTATTTATACACCACTATACCTCGGCATGCATTGTCCTTTGCTTGATGTTGCATTGCTTTCGTACTTTTATTTTTACTAGACATCTATTCAATCCATAAAAACCCAGCTCATTGGATCCCCATAACAATTAAAAATATATTCAACTAGATTCTTATTTTTATTTGTCACTCTATTACACTGCATTTCTCAGGGGTAAGAATCATGTTCGGTAATAGGTGTTCCATGAGTGCTGAATGAATGAGGAAAGAAATAATTTTTGCTATGATGGATGCCATGGACAGAACTCAAGAGAATTTTGCAAGCAAGTAAGACTTTAAGTGTTCATAATATATTACTATGCAACAGCTTTCTTCAAGGAGCTTAATGTTCTAAAGTCTTTAGCCTTATTTTATTCTTCCAGATTTACCATTTGACTTTTGAAAATAGGGTAAATAGTACTCCATCTGTTATTCCTGTGGCAGGAAACAGGAGTTTCTCCTTCACATGGCCCTTATAGGTCTTCCTTATGACTCCTTTGCCTCAATACACCAAATTAAAAATTATAAAATGGAGTTGATAACTACACTTCTGTAAGTATCCTGAGGAGAGTGAAGGAGACAGGGAGACCTTTCTGGAAAAGATAGTGAAACAAGCCCAGAAAAGGAAGAGAACCTTCTAAAATGACACTAAATTAATGGCAGATCTAAGACTAGAAGCCAGAAGGCCCAACAGGGTTGAAATATTTTCTGTCTCTTAAAAGTCAGACTATTACTATTCATAGTGCAGTGGGGACTGCTTTTTGTCTTTCTGTTCTCACTCAACTCTAGGAGTTGCATGCAGTTTTTCACTTAGGTCTTCTGATTTTCATGGCTTATGAAAGCAGATCAACTCTTTTAATGCTTCCAGAAATTAAACAAGTCCAAGTCCTTCTCCTCCCTACCAAAAGTATCATATTATAGAAACATTGGGGTTATAAAAAGTAATTTGCCCTACGTAAATGTCTTCAGGGAAAAGTTGTGCCACAGACTCTCTTTGTTGAAGATCAAGTAATCTCTCCTAGGTGAGCTGGGTCCCCTTTGTCACCCAATTGAATCCTGTCCTTTTCTTCTTTGCTAATTTTGCCTCTTCCATCCCCATCTTGTGCTATTTCTTTGTCCTCTGTCGTGTTTGCAACACCTCCCAATTTAGCATCCTCCTGCCTTTAATAAACGTGCTGTTAGTGTTTTCCCCTCCTACCTCATCATTAATAAAGATGTTAAGGGAAACTGGGCCCATCACCAATCCATGGAACACCCCGCTAAACACCTCCCACCCACTTGCAACATAATTTATCATTACCCTTTGTTTACAATCCTTTCAACTGTTCCTCATCCATGTGGCAGTTCTTACACCTCAGCCAGCTTGCAGTTCTTCCACCAGGGCAACAGAGAATCCTGTACTCTTCAGCTGCATTGTAATCAGCAGGATAGCCTTTGTTCATTGGCAGTGAAATTTGGTGAGAAGTAATAGACTTTATGAAGAAAGAATACAAATGCTTGAGGTTTGATATACACATATTTTTAGTGATTATTTCCAGGAATAGATAGCACACAGAGGGTTGACTTAGGAACCAGATGCCAAGAAAATGACAAGTGTAGCCAGTTAATCTGCCAAAGAGATGCTAGCAGTTTTGTCAACCCAGAATGTATGTAGAGACACTTAGAGAAGCACATACACTCACTCAATTTCTTGTGGCTTAAAAATAGGTTTACAGTCACCCTTGACTCCTAAGTGTTAGATGAGGAGCAAACTCTCTTGGTCTTTTCTTAGGACTAGATTTTATTTAACTTTGATATACTAGACTCTGAGAACTGAAAAACAAGTAAGATAAGTTCTCTGTTCATAAGGAGCTCAGTGTAGGAGACAGAGGGACTCTAGCACTGACAGTATTGATGAGGTAAACTCAATACCAACACTCAGGCATCCTTACTTTTGGGTGGGACAGAGGGCTTACGACAACAAAAATGTATTCTCTCACACTTCTGGAGGCTAGAAGTCTGACATCAAGGTGCTGTGAAGGCTGATCTCTGTCTGGCACCTCTGGGGAGGATTCTTCCTAGTGTCTTCTAGCTTCCAGTTGCTGACAATCCTTGGTGTTCCTTGGCTTGTATGGGCATCACTCCAATCTCTATCTGTCTTCATGTGGCTGTCTTTCCTTTGTGTGTCTGTGTCTAATTTCCCTTATCTTATGAAGATCCCCGTCATTCTATTAGGGCCAACAACTAATACAGTAGGCATAATTACATTTATCATTACAGATCATTCTTTTTCCTACCTGTGTTCATTGATCTAATTTTAGTGTGTGTTCACATTATGCCTCTCTTGAGTTATAGTTACTCAAACTGCACACTGTATTCAGGCATAGATATATCATAAAAGATGAAGAAGCATTTTCTTTGTTCCTTCTTTCTAATGCTCATTTGATCCAAGCAGCTCTTCCGATTAATTTCAGCTGGGTATCTTTTCTCAATTCTCCGACCGTCAGAGCATATTTACCTCTTTTAGGGTACCTCACACTTAATGAAGAGTTCTTTATGTCTTTCTCCCCCACTGCTTTATAAGGTACTTATTGGAAGGAGCCACACTGTGCATATATGTGTGACTCCCACAAAACTGATAGCCTTACTTGTATTGTGCTAGTTACTTAATACATGCATGAATAGATGTACATAGAAGGAAGGAAGGAAGGAGTGGATTTCTTACTATTCTCCCAACTAAAAATTAAAACAAAATCCAAAACTATTTTCCTTCCGGAGACCTTTTCCTCTCACTTTTCTACTGATAAATTCAATCAGAAAGTGATAAGGAAAAAGAAGTGATATGGGTCTAAAGAGTGTCAATCAGTTTCATGTAACAAAATAGAATGTGTTTTGTCCTTCTCATCTTACATTTGCTCTGTTGATCTGACCTCTCTGCAATTCCTTTTCATCAGCCTCTGCACTCCTACGGGTGGTCAGCTCCTGCAGCTCCCACGGGAGATGCCTGCATTGCTGGTATGCTAATAGGATTTTGGTCTACCTTTTCCTCTAGACTAGATAGTGCTTAACACACTCATCTAAAACTTGAAAGGAAAGGACATTTTAAATGTGCATGTATCTTTATAATCTTTCTTCAACCACCCTGTGCTCTGATTCTCTCCATTTCTGTCTCAGTGATTCTTACATCTTAGCAATTTCACATCACTTGCATCCTTTAATAGCTGTTTAAATTCCATTTTGATTATTTACACTGAGGATAATGGTTGACAAGGGTGTAAATATGAATATAATTCTACCCCTTATTTTTCTTGAGAATGAAACTGGTGGGAAAAAGGCAGAAAATTACATGCATAAGTGTGATATTTGAGGAGTGAGCAAGTTCAGTAGAACAAAATCAGGTGGGCTTTTGCACATCTGGGTTCTGGTGCTGGCTTTGCCTTTGACAGGCGATGTGATCCTGTGCTTTCTTCTTGTTGGGCCTCAGTTTCCCATTCCTTTGCAGTCCTGATCTCTGATATTTCCAGTACTGTGGATGCCACGCAGGGTAAAACAAAGCTGAAAACATCATTCTTGGGAAGAGTTTTAGTACAATTGTACAATCTCAAAGCATAGCTGGCTTTGTATTATCAGCAGTTGGTTCTTAATTTTGTGATTATTCAGACCTGCTTCTCATACTCTCCCCTGCTGATTGTGGGGTGATTGAATCAAATGTTACTTCTAGGCACCTCTTGTAATGTTTGGGGGAAGATTAATTTTTTTGGGTAAACTTATTAAATTTTTGTGGATTTCATTTTAAAGTTTTATACTGATTTTTCCATTTTTCTAGAAAGTAGGAAGCTTATTTTAATGGAGATGATATGGACATTTAATGGTGCTTAATAGAATGAGTTTTTCTGGTACTTAAAATGACATAGTGATGATGTAGGAGCAAGCTGACTAAGCTGAACCTGGTAAGCTACATTTATTCATTTATTAATTATTCATACTTGGACTCCTCCAGAAATAACATGGCGTGGTATACAGTTGAAATTACATTGGCAAAAGGACTATAAAGCCAAAGGTAAAAAATCTGTGTAGTGAAGGGAGGAGAGACAATTGTACAGGAAAGCCAGAATTAAAAGTTTTTATTTCAGGGGCGCCTGGGTGGCTCAGTCGGTTGAGCATCTGACTTCGGCTCAGGTCATGATCTCGCAGATCCGTGAGTTCGAGCCCCGCGTCGGGCTCTGTGCTGACGGCTCAGAGCCTGGAGCCTGCTTCAGATTCTGTGTCTCCCTCTCTTTCTCTGCCCCTCCCCTGCTCATGCTCTGTCTCTCTATGTCTCGAAAATAAACATTAAAAAAAATTAAAAAAAAAGAATATCAAAAGTTTTTATTTCAATTGAGCACAATCTTCACCCTTGAGATTCCTGACAGCCAAGGAGAGAAAGGAAGCATAATGAGCCACATGGTTCTCATCATTTACTAAAAAAAGCATGTTATGCCTTGAGGTAATGCTATGCCTTGGTCTAGTTTTTCTCTAACACTAAAACTCTAAGATCAATTGAATATGTGACTTTTATGCCAATAGGCATTTTTTCATCCTTCATTAGTGCTTTTACAACAGCTGTAGAAATTTTATAAAACTATACTTTATATTGACCTTCAAATAAAGTTGAAAGCATGTTATGTTGTAGTTATGAAAGCATTTCTATTGGGATAAAATGAAATAGTACATAGGTTTTTGTTTTTGTTTTGTGAAATTGATAGTTAAGACGGATTCAGTGATAGACCTTAAAGAATCAAAAGATAGAATTATTACAATGTTCCTTATATTATCTGTATCAAAGACGAATGGTCTCCTGCATACTTTTGACAAGATCTAGATAGTATACCATCTGAGTGTGAAACATATAGGAAATCCAGCTTTTTGTAGAAAAAAATAATCATATGCTTTAGCTACAGAGCAGATTGGTGGCAAAGTCAACATTGTGCTGTGCAATTAAAAAGCTCCCCTTGTAATTTTACCCTATGGCAATCCATTTCATGTGAGATGGAAGTAACCGCTGGTTATTTCCGACAGGGTTAAATTTTGACATTTAAAGTCAGGATAACTGTGAAGGTAGATAAATTCTCTATGTGATGTAGTTTTCCCATTGAGGATGTAGCCTTGAGTATAAGTTAATTCTTGAAGTCCATGGAGATAATCACTGTGATGTAGTATTTCCCAAAATCATTGAATTATGAAACTGTTTTACTTACAGCAAAATGATAGAACTTTAACAGGAGCTTATGAAATATAATGTGTGTTGAAGATGTGATATCACAGATGAATTAATCATTGTAAGAAATGATCAAACTTGATTCATATGTTTAATATACAGTAAACATTGACTAATGTCATAAAGATATGTTAAAATAATAAGATGATGCATAACATAGTCCAACAGTCTTCAAAGAGATGATGCACTATTTGATGCTGGTTTGCAGTTATTCAAGCCAAGGTCTGAGTTTCCAACACCTTTGCTTTTTCGAGTGCTTTTGGAAGGTAAGGTATGAACAAAAAGCACTGAGCCAATTAGGGATCACAATATCAGCTTATTATCCGAGGTACTGCCAAATTGTATTATAGGACATCATTTAGACTTGAAGCATGCTTGAAGCAAATTGAGAGTCCTCCCTTCTGCATCATAGAGAGCTGAACCTGCCTACCAAGTTAGAAAGAGAAGCAGGGAAATTGTGAGCTCTCTCTGCATCTCCACACACACTCCACCCAATGGTTTGTTTGAACCTATGGAAGCCAACTCAAGAGAGCCAATTGTTAAATTTTCAGGAATTTTGCAAGCCTATTGTAAAATGTAGCCATTATAAAAAAATAAATATTATAAACTTGAAATTAAGGAAATATATTTAAAACAATGACACTGTTTACAGCTGATCATTTTCCAACTATTTACTACATGTATATTATTATCAATGCTCTTGAGGTTATTCATGTCTGTTATATCCATATAATAGAATAACTTCATAGCTGGTGATATCAAGGTGGTAGCTTGAAACTGACTGTGGTAGGAGTATTACAACATAAAAATTGGCTAATGCTATAAGCCATTTTATATTTCTTGAAAAGCCAGTTGTTAAGCATTTATCAGCACTACTGTGACCACCCTTAACCATGACATTATTATTATGTCTATTTTGTTAAAAGGAAACTGAGGCAAAGAAAACTTAAGTAACCCACTCAAGGTCACAAAGCTAGTTAGCCAGGCAGACTGGCCTACATCTTCTACTCTGAAAGGGAGTGCTGAGGTCAGGCACTACAGGGGGTTCAATGTGAATGGAGTGTAGACACCAGCACAGGGAACAGGAGGCATGACCGTGGCAAGCCTTACCAACCAAGCCTCGGATTTTACATTTGATCTCAATGGCAATGGGGAAAATTTTTAGATAGGAAAGTGATAGAGTTAGCTTTATATTTTATGATTCATCTGATTGCTATTTGAAAACAGACTGGAGGGGCCCAAGACTAACAGTTGAGAAATCACTTATGGTTCTGGAACATGGGAATCCATCTTCTCCAGATGAAGATCTAGTCTTTTCCAGTGTTTTTTTTCACCCTGGAAGGTTGATAGCAATGCTGTTGAGAACAATGTCAGCACAGTGGCAGGGAAGCCTGATAGCAGTGGGTTGGGATTGGATAGGAGGTGAGGAAGTGTTGACCATGTTCAGAAGAATCTTGGGAATAAGTGTGTAAAGAAAGAGTGAGGGTCACATGAAACTGGAGAAAAGCATTAGACTGCACCACCCGCTGGAAGTGGTTTTATTCTTTTACTTCTTGCTTATGACATTCATTATGTTCTCAGTGTTCCAATCTCAGGAGGAGACACACACACACACATTACTTGTAGCAAACAACCCCAGTATCTCCCCTGCCACCCCCTCAGCCCAGCCTGGGTTCTGGAATGTCTTCTTCTTCCTCTGGCTTCCTTTAACAAAATGCTGACTTCCTGAACTCTCAGGTTTATTTATTCTTGGATTCCTGAGGACAGAGTCCATGTTCTATTCATCAATATATCCTCAAGGTCTGGATCCTGGTTGATTCTAAATCTTTGTGGACTGACTGACTGACTGATTAAGTTAGATGACAGTGCCTTCTAGACATAAAGACATAAAATTCCTTTTGAGGGTACTTTCAAATTAAGAGGTGTTTGTGAGCTCAAAGGGATCTCTAACCTGAGAATGTGAGGAGAAAAGCTCTTTAGAGAGTAAAACATATATTATTTTATCCACGCTTGCCCACTGAGTCCAGCCTCTCCAGTTTTCCCAGAGTTAGATTGAGGTGGGAAGGAGATATTTCTCACCACCACTTTTCTCAGGCCCCTATTTCAAAATGGAGAAATTCGAGTGTAACTTCTCTCTTGTCCTTAAGACTTGCCCTTCCATTTCTGAAGTAGAGTTCACCAAACTCCTAAGCTAAAACTTCAGTGTAGTCCCCAGCAACTCCTGCTACATCTGGACGGCCACTTTAGTGTGGGTTCTTGCCACATGGAGCTTCTCGCACTGGCCCAGACTCCACCTCTTGCATAAACCTCTCTCATTACATAGGCTTTTCCTTTGCCCAGAATGACCTTCTTCACTAGGACAAATCCAAGTTGTCTTTCAAGACCCTGCTCAAATGTCACTTCCTTGATGAAAGCTTTCTGACTCATGTAGGTGAACCTAGTCAGTTCCCATATTTCTGCAATAGCTCTTACCGCATTGTGGGGTAATTTATCTGTTTACAAGCCTATCTCTTCTAAGTCATGAGCTATCTTTGTATAGACTCACCA
The DNA here is from genome assembly GCA_030068075.1 of Paguma larvata. NCBI lineage: Eukaryota > Metazoa > Chordata > Mammalia > Carnivora > Viverridae > Paguma > Paguma larvata. The sequence continues at coordinate 98,578,875 of CM057828.1, read as the reverse complement.
CAGTGCCCATCACATAAAAGATGTTAAGTAATACCTACGGAACGATAAATGAATACATGAATGAAGACTCATTTCCTAGTGGTCCCCTAGAAGATGTCTTAGTATTTTAGGAAGACATTCTGCTCCCTCTTCTCTCAATTTAGTGATGCTCATTTGAAACCCGACTGTCTCTTGCATATCCTGTAATATCTCTAGTCGGCTATATAAGTTTAAATACCTCTCTGGTGGGCACACGTGAATGCTATTTCAACATGAAACTGCTTTTGTTACACTTTCCTATAATTAGACTCTCTATATAATGGGACTTGCTAAATTGGGAAGAGTTAGAGCATGTGTGGGGGCAGGAAATAAAACCGATAGATTATATTCAGCTCAAACTTTCAATCACTCAAGAGATTTGTTGCAGACATGGCAGATGGTGAAATATTCTAAAAAGACTTGTAGAAAAGGATCCACAGAATTCTCTGGAACCAAAGCAAAACACAATCAAATGTGAAGTGCTGTGGTCAGACATGGACATGAGAAGATACTCATTCTGTCCACCAGTGTATACCTCTCCTGTGACTATTCTAAATGTCTGGGATATTGCAGTGAATAGCACATGCAAAAAAGCCTCTGTCCTCAGAGAGTTTATATGTTATTGGGAGGATACAGTTAATAGTAAATAAGTAAACTATATTGATGGTGCTAAATATATGGAGAGATTAAGGCAGAGAAGGACAAAAAGGAATGTCAGAGGATTCTAACTTTAAACAGAGAAGCCAGAAAAAGTAACACTAAGATGGTGATATTTAGATGAAGACCTAACAGTGAGGGTGAGCCATGCAGATACCTATGGGTTGAGCATCCCAGAAGGGGAAACAGCAAGTGCAAAGAGCTTGAGGTGGAAGTTTGTCTCACTTGTTCAGACAACGGCAAAAAGCCAGTCTAATAGCAGTGGGCCAGATCAGGTTAGGTCTGTAGGTCATTTTAAAGACTTTGGCTTTTATTTTGATTAAACCAGGAAACCCCTGGAAGGTTTTAAGACAAAGAGTGACATCTGACTTTGTTTTACAAAGATGGAATGGATCTGCTCTGGCAGCATTTTGAAATAGATTTCCTAGATAAAGACAAGGCTGACCAAGACACTGTAGTAGAGATTCTGTGTTCATCCTCACTGCCTGTGTACGACCTCCTCTTTCTCTTTTATTTAACAAATCTTTATTCAGAAACTTTTTAGTGCCAGTCATCGATGTTGCAGTGATGAGCAAGATAGATGGAGTCCTCACATTTACAGAACTTGTAGTGTGATGGGAAGACAGATATGAAACATAGTATGTGCACTAACTTGGTCTGGGGGCACAAAGGCATCTCTACAAAGGAAGGGACATCTGAACCGAAAGCTGTGAAGCATGTATGAAGTTGTAGAACAATGTATAGTTAGAGTGATATGTACCAGAGATAAAAATTTTGAAATCCTCAGCACATACATGGTAATGGAAGACTTGGATGTGATATGACCCCTAAGAAGAGAGGCAAGTGAAAAGGGCTCTGGGGAGCTTTGAGGGATGTCATATGTAATGGCCAGAGTGAGCTTGAGGCTCAGAGCAGTCTAAGGAAAGCCAGGAAGTGTTGTTGAAATTCAGTGTCAAAAGGGATGGCTTTGATTTACTGCAGTTGCTCTCAGCTCTGGGTCCTGTGTTCTTGAGGTTGCTGAGGTTACTATATCACCTATATTTGATTCTTCAGACTGTCTCCTCTTCAAGTCTGGAAACAAAACATTTGCTGCCTCATTATTGAGACAAACTCTTTTTGTCACTTTCTTCTCTTTTGCCTTAAAATCAGACTGACTTTAGTCCTGTTTTTCCAGGTATATGCAGCATAGAGAAGGTCTTTGACTACTTGTGACCCCAAAGAGAGTAAAGTGGAGAATTTATGGTTTTTATTTAAATGGATTAACATATTCAAGTTCTAAGAGTATTTCTTGGGTCATCCCTGGGTCTTCTCTGGTCATCTGCATTGAAACTTCATTTTATAGATGTGAAGACTGAGACTCAGAGATGGATTTCCCAAGGACTAACCATAAGCAAGTGTCAGTCAGGACTTGATCTTAAACTCTCAACCCAGTGCTTGCATGGGTCTTTGCTCACACACACCCAAACAAAGCACAACCACAGATACACCCACTTACACAATTTGGGGCACATATTTATTTAGTCATCATTGATGGTGATGGAATATCCTGATGATATTGATGGAAGAGATTAGGAGAAACATTTACAAACTTTTACAAAGCCAGTTTTTGAGAGACCATCAGATGTTGTTTGTCACACTTGCTTTTCATGTCCTGGTTCTCTTATGAAAGGTTTTGTAGAAATGTAAAGGCAGATAGGATATTGACATTAAGTTGCTGAAGTCAACTGCAGAAACTACACAAAACCAATAAACAAACGCTTACCTAAAACTGCCCTTTATTTTTGAAATCCAAAGGATTAAAACTTCTGGCAACTGGCTTCTGAAACTTCATGGCTTTTGTTACCATACGAGTAATAACAGGCAGACTGGGTTATGGGGAAAGAGTAAGACCAAATTATGACATCCTGTTCAGTGAAAGACACCAGGGACTAGTTACAGACCACAGACATAGGGGTGATATTTTCAACATCTAAAATCAGTAGCAGAATTGATCCAGAAAAAGTTAAGAGGTCAATAGAAAGAAACAGAAAGTATAAAACTGGTGAATGGCTAAAAGTATTTGAAGAAACGCTCTGTTTCATTAGTAATAAAATAAACGCTAATTTTAAAAAGTTAGAGGTTGTTCTTGATCTTTAATATTGGCAAAATTTTAAAACAGGATAATAGCACTTGTGAGGATGGAGGGGAACAAGAACCCTCATGCTCCTTTGATGAAAGTGAAAACTAGCACAGCCCGTTTGGAGCACTAATTTAAGTGTACCCCCATGACCCAGCAGTCACACTCCTGTGGACTGACTTCAGAACTGTTCTTGCACAGGTCTGTCTGGAGAAATGTGTGAGGGTGTCTGTCACAGCATTGTTTGTGAAAGTTGGGCAATGAATACAGTGTAGGTGTCATCTCCATGGGAAAGAACGAGTTGCATATGGTGTGTGTACATTGTGGAATCTTATACATCAAGTGAGGGGTGGATCTTAAAAAGTTGGACTGAGTTAACACTGAGTTCTAGAGCACATGTTTTTTTAATGTAAGTAAACACACACACACACACACACACACACAAGAGTTAGAGCTTTGTCTCTTCCTCAGGGATACTTGTTTATTCAAAGACATAATCACCATCACATTAGGGTGGGTACTCGTCAGGGGACTAAGAAAGGAGACTTGGGGTCAGGATCAGGGGTGAGGGGGAAACATAACACAAAAGAAGTGCCTTGCAATGACTCTCAGGACACGAGATCCAAAAACAAAGGAAAAGACAAAGCATAAGATTTGGAGTCAGAAGATTGACATTTTCTGTTTGAGCCTGGTCCTTGTGCACATGACATAAACATCAAGTACTCATTAGCAGTTCTCTCATCTGTAAATGAAAATAATCAATAACTTCTCTGATAGGATGTGGTTGGTAGCAATTGAGAAGATGAAAGCATATTGCTTAGCACATAGTAGATGTATAGTCAATGTTAAGTTCCTTCCTCTTGCCCACCAGCATCTCTTGGGGAGGTACAGGAGTTTGCCCTCCACATCTGTCTCCTTGGCTGGGTTTTGAATAGTTGCTCATCTGTGACCATTCCCCTCAGTGGGCACTGCTGCCCAACACGCAGAGTCAGACACAAGCTGTCCTGAGGCCAGACATACAAGAAGATCCTCCTCTCAAGGTTGGTGTCTGGTGATCCTTCAGCTCAGGCTGGGCAAAGCAGTGCTGGTTTCCCCAGATTGTTCTTGGGAAACAAGCTGGCTTCTCTGCAGCCTAATATTCTGGGTTTCTGTGCTTTTGTTCCCACTCTAGTGAAAGGCTGGACTGCTCCTCTCAGAGACCTTCGTTACTTCTCACTTACTTTATCCAGCCAGTGCGGAATAACTCCCAAACCACAGAGACTTTCAAAGGAGGTTTTACCTCCTTTTACAAGAGACTGCTTTTACAAGAGACTCTTAAATACAGAAAACAAACTGAGGATGGATGAGGGTGGATGGTGGGTGGTGGAGAGGGAGAATGGGTGATGGGCATTGAGAAGGGCACTTGTTGAGATGAGCACTGGGTATTGTATGTAAACCAATTTGACAAATTACATTTTAAAAAGGAGATTTTGTTTTATCTTTGATTACATATATTTCTAACAGAAAGCCCCTCCCTCTCTCTCACCACGAGTAACCAAAACGTTTCAATGGTTCCTCATATTCCTAAGGGTGAAGTCTAAATGCCTTAGGACAGGCTCACCTGCTCTCACTTTACCTGAATAACATGATCTCTTTTTCACTCCCTTAAGTCGTTAAAGTGTTTGCTTCAGTCATGGAAATTCTCTTTCAGCTGCTTTTCTGTGTTCTGCTCACTTTAGCGTGTTGGCCCAAGCTGTGCATTCATTCACTTAAGAAATTGTTTTTGGGCATCTGCTATATGCTAGACACTGATAGGCTCTATTCTTTCTGTATGAAATTTTTCCCTACACCCCATCTTTGCGCAGCTACCTCTTCATCATATTCCAGAATGCAGGCGAAGCACTTCCTCCCAGAGCCTAACCTAGTCCTCTTCCCTATGCAGGTTAAGTGTCATTGCTGTGCATTCTATGGTACCTCATATGTCTCTTCCCATTGCACTAATGCATAGTTTCCTTTGCTCTTTTCTTTCTATCCTCAGACCCCAAGTGCTAAGAGCATAGGTGCCCCATCTGTTTTAATTACCTCTGAGTCCCCAGCTCCTAGCCTGGCATGAAGCAGATACTCGAATGGCTAGTGATCTCACGGCATGTTCTAGTGTTGTGTTACATTGCTGTTTTAGATTGGAAGAGACCCTGGAGATACCTCGAGCATGAGCCTTTTTTCCCCAACTCTTTTTATAAAAAAAACAAATATTATCAAGATATAACTCATATACCATAAAACTTACTTTTTAAATGTGTACAACTCAGTGTTTCTTAGTGTATTCATAAGGCTGTGCAATCATCACTGTCTAATTCCAAAATATTCTTATCATCCCCCAAAGAAATCGTGTACTCATTAGCAGTTTCTCCCCATTTCCTCTTCATACCAGCCCTAAGCAACAGCTAAACTACTTTCTATCTCTATGGGTCTGCCTCTTCTGAACATTTCATATAAAGAGAATCATACAATATGTGGACATTTGTGGCTGGCTTCTTTAATTTAGCATAATGTTTTTAAGATTCGTATCTGTAGCATATATCAATATTTCATTCCTTTTTATTAGTGAATAATATTACATTGTAGAGATATGCCACATTTTGTTTATCCATTCATCAGATAATGACTGGACTCCTGGGTCGTTTCCAACTTCTGGTTATTTTGAATAATACTGCTATGAGAATTCATGTATAAGTTGTTGTGTGAACATATGTCTTCAGTTTTTTTGGTATATACCTATAAGTGGAAATACTGGGTCCTATGGTAACTCTATGGTTAACTTTATGAGGAACCGCCATACTGTTTTCCAAAGTGGCTTCTCCACTGGTAATATAGAGCAGTTCAAATTTTTCATATCATCACTAACACTTGTTGTTTTCTTTTTTTTTTAATTAAAAAAATTAAGCCTTTCAAATAGGTGAAGCTTTTATTTCTCATCAGTATCTTGTGGCCCTTTATGGAAAAGACATTTTTTTTTCATTTGAGTTTGGACATGTTATCTAACCCTTGGTGAACCTCTGCTTCCTACAGAGGCTAATATTTCCACCCTGTAGGGTAATTTCTGCCTCATAGGGCCATTGTAGGGATGGCATGAGGTGATGGATAGACAGTAGTTAATGCAGTGTGTGTCCACTGGATTCAGTGAATGTGAGCCATTATAATTATGGTTTCTGATGAACTCCTTCTCTGCATCCAGAGATCCTCACAGAGAATGAAAGTTGTTCAGCTCAGGCTTTGGTTTGGTGATGGTTCGTTTGGTGGGAGCAGTTGCCTGTGGCAGTGACCTCAGGGGGCTGGGAAATGGAGTGGCTGGAAAGGCCAAGAAGCTCTGAAAGTTCAGAAGTCTCTGGCCTCATATACTCTATCCACATCTAAGGAGTATTTGGGGTGAATGAAGTTATACTCACAGACCAACCCCTCACTTTAGTGTCAGCATGGAACTCTAATATATGGCCCTGAACACAGGATCTGTGGTCAGGGTTTGTGAATATTCAGAAAGCTGGAAAACAGGAAGCCAGGTGCTTTGGCTGTTCTCCCTTAAGATGCTTTGGCAGATAAGTGTAGAAACACTTTGCAGTCTGAGAGGAGTTCTTGCTAGCCAATTGATTTTTTTCAGTACTTGTCTGTCACGGCCGGCTGTCACTCAACTCACAGCATCTCATCATCACTTCATAAGGAGAGCTTCTCTTCTCCTTGCTCCCGCCAACCAGGCCTTCAGAAAAAGCACCTCGCCCTGCTTAATGCAAAGGCAGTGGCAGCAAAGGAGGTGGCTCTGCTGTCATTACCATGGACTGCGGAGTTCCTTGAGTTTCAGCGAGCAATAACTTGGCCTCTGAAGCCAGAACTGGTGTTGGTAAATGTTATTCCCTACCCCAGGTCCCTGGGTTTCCCTGATCTCTGAGCAGCCAGAGTGAGGGGTACATTAATTCTGTTTATGTATGTTCCTCCAGTAGTCAGCTGATTGGACTTCCTGATAAAAACAGCAGATGTGCCTGTTAGAAGACTTTCAAAGTAGATTAACTTGGACGTCCTATTTACTGTGAGACCTGCACACAGTGAGAGGTTTTGCACATCTGTCCTGATTGCCCCTTACTGTTCCCTTTACAGCTTTGGGTGCTGGTGCAAGCAGGGGCATTTCAGGACATGTTGGGCCAGAGGGGCCTTCTTTCCGGAGCCTCTTGGGACTTGTTACAAGTACAGGCTTAGCAGTTTTCAGCAGCTCTGCTGTGGGGGTTGGATTAATTAGGCAAAGTGAAGGTTCATTGAAACTATGGGGAAAATTGGGGTGAGGAGGGTGATGCAGAAAGAATATGGGAACCCAGAAATGGGACATGTTGATAGTGACCTTAGGTGGTTGGGGCACCACTTGGTATCTGAAAAGTAGAGAATTAACTATAACTCTCAACCTCTAAATCTGTGCTTATTGCCTTGGAGTAGCCTTACGATTAAAAGGACCAGTAATAATAATAAGCGGTATAAAACCCAAGGATGTTTTCAGCTGGGGTTGTGAGAGAAGGAGAGGAAGGAGACCTCCCCCTTCCTCCCTGTCTCCTTCCCTGTCTCCTTCCCTGTCTCCCTTCCTTCCTTTTTCCCTTCCTCCCTGCCTCCCTTCCTCCTTCCTCCCTCCCTCCCTCCCTCCCTTCCTTCCTTTCTTCCTTCCATCCTCCCTTCCTTCTTCCCTTCCTCCCTTCCTCCCTCTCATCCCTCCTTCCTGGCCATGCAAAAAATATCGTGACCAAATGATTAGTCAGGAACCAGCAGAAACAATTGATGTCTCTTGGGTGTCTTGAAAAATCTAGGGTCTGTGATATTTTCAGAGGAGGAGCGTATAGATATAAAGTTTTGGGAAATGTACTCAGAGATGCTGAATGGAGATAAGGGAGGTATATCTGACAGCATTTTTGAAGAAATAAAGCCAATAACAAAACCTCAATCAAATGGTATATGCTTTTTCAGTTTCAGGGAACTAAATTATGGTGTTTAATTTATTGGACTCTTAAGTGACTTGATCCTTTTTAAATTTAAAGCCACAAGTATTTTTTGGCATCCATTGTATTTACACATTGGCATTTCTACTCTGTTTTCAGAATAAAATTCTGATAGTATTTTGGTTGAGAGAGCGGGTGAGGAAAGAGAGAAAATAAAATTTATTTGCATTGTATTTATATACCACATCTTCTTTATCCATTCATCAGTTGATGGACACTTAGTCTCTTTCCATGATTTGGCTATTGTTGAAAGTGCTGCTATGAACATCGTGGTACACGTGCCCCTATGCATCAGCAGTCCTGGATCTCTTGGACTTGGGTAGATTCCTAACAATGCTATTGCTGGGTCATAGGGTAAGTCTATTTTCATTTTTTTGAGGAACCTCCACACAGTTCTCCAGAGTGGTTGCACCAGTTTGCATTCCCACCAAGAGTGCAATAGGGTGCCTGTTTCTCCACATCCTCGCCAGCATCTATAGTTTCCTGATTTGTTCATTTTAGCCACGCAGCAATGAGAAAGAATGAAATCTGGCCATGTGTGGCAACATGGATGGAACTGGAGGATATTATGCTGAGTGAAATAAGTCAGGCAGAGAAAGACAGATGCCATATGTTCCCACGCATAGGTAGGCTTTGGGAGACCTAGCAGAAAACCAGGGGGGGAGGGGAAGAGGGGAAGGGAAAAACAAAAGCCACAGAGAGGAAGGAAGACATGACATGAGAGACTCTCAAAGAATAAGAACAAACCGAGGGGAGAGGGGGGTGTAAAAGGGGGGACAGTGGGTGATGGGCACAGAGGAGGGCACCTGTTGGGTTGAGCACTGGGTGTTGTATGGAAACCAATTTGACAATAAATTATTATTAAAAAAAATAAAAATAATAAAATTTATTTGCTCCATGTAGGCAACCAACCTGATGCAATCATCCAAAACATGCTGGGGATTTGGGTATATCAGCTTTTTTCTACAGTGGCTGGAGCACTGAGTCACTGCCTGTGTGTGACAAAACACCCATGCATCTCAAACACGTCCTGGGTGGGTCTGGTTATTCTGAATTTTCCTCATTGCATGTTATCCTTTTGAATTTGTGGAATGAACTATGGTGGACAGAGGACCCTGGATGAAGGAAGGCTGAAGGAAGGAAATGTGCACATGTAAGAGGGAGTTTTCCTAAAACTGGGGGGGAAGGCCTGATGAACATAGGGGTACTTTGTTTCTTCCACTTATCCAAATTCAACTCTGCCAGTTCATATCTGCATCTCAAAAGAAACTTGGGAAACACCAGTGTTGATACTATTGGGGAAGACATTTTTGGATTAGAGTGTTGGATTTGGTTGTCTTGGTGAATTTAATGAGCCTTTTAGAACTCTCAACTCTGTCCGTTGACTGACTATTCTTTTTGCTTTATCAATGTTTCTGTTATTCTGGAAAGTCATTTACAATGATGTAAAAAACCCAATGGTGGCCCGGTCTCCATGTGCTATGTGGAAGGGACTTCTGCAAGGTCTTTTGCTTCCCACCTGTGAGAAGACTGCCCTCTCAGCAGGGCTGTTCTACCAGGTGGCAGAAGAGGACACTGGGGTCCACACTGTCGGCTGTTCTTTCTAGGCAGCAGCAGCAGCAGGTGGCTGAACTGAAGGCCCTTCGAGGGTGTGCCCAAATGCCTACTCTGGGTGCTGAGGCACCAGGAACAGCTCACATCAGAGGAGAGAGAGGAGGGCAGCGAGAGTGTTTAACAGAGGTGGGAGAAACTTTCCTACCATGCTACTGCCTAAACAGATGGTATGACAGTGAATTTTTCCAAAGTCCTTCAAAATGCATCTTCTGAACTGGGCTATTTCCTGCTTTGATTTCTGCAAGTGACCTAAAGCACCTGCTGTTCTCCTAAACTCCTGATTGGATTAGTCCTTTTGGCCAAGGACCACCTCTCATTAAAAATGCTCAACCACCGAGGCAAGGGGATTCTCCCAAATGTTTTGTTAGTCTGGTTGGATCAAGGGTGTTTTTGCTCACTTTTCTAAACCTTATGTACTTTTGGTATATTAGTATAAAATAGAAATTACCATGTAAAAAAACTTGTTTTCCCAAAGCTCATTAAGCCTAAACAGGCTCCTCATCACCAAATGGTCATTTAAAAACACTGTTTGGTGATTAAATTGTAAATGAAGCAAAAGCACATGGATTCATTTTTCCCACCAGCGACATGATTGCAAATTTATATTTTGTTGAAAATAATATATTTGTAAAAATTATTCAGTTTTTTAAAAAAAAGCTTCTTCAAACCAACGCTGAAGGATCTAGAGCTGGAAAGAAACCCACACAAAATTGGGGTTCATGCTTAGGCTTACCATGTTCTCCCTTGGAAAAGGGGCAAGGGAATGATAATTATAGATGGTGAACATGTAACATCAAATGCTAGGCCCTCAATGAGGCAGGCAGCACAGTCTTTGGGTTAAGACACAAAATGTTTTTGTTTTCATTTTCCTGGCGTGCTGTCTAGTGAGACTGCAGGCATCTCCAGAGCAGAGACCCATTGCTCCAACTGCTCTGCAAAGTCACCTGCACCAAAGCTTTTGTATAGAGTTTAGTGTCCTGCAGCCTGTAGAGATGGATGGAAGCTGATTTAGAGCACTGAAAATGCTCAAAGAATGGTTTTGTTTTTAATATAATTTATTGTCAAATTGGCTAACATACAATATGTAAAGTGTGCTCTTCGTTTTTGGGGTAGATTCCCGTGATTCATCAGTTACATACAACACCTAGTGCTCATCCCAACAAGTGCCCTCCTCAATGCCCATCACTCATTTTCCCCTCTTCCTCACCACCCCCATCCACCCTCAGTTTGTTCTCTGTATTTAAGAGTCTCTTACGGTTTGGCTCCCTCCCTTTCTGTTTGTAACTATTTTTCCCCCTTCCCTACCCCCATGGTCTTCTATTAAGTTTCTCAGGATCCTAAATGTCCATCAACTGATGAATGGATAAAGAAGATGTGGTTTATATATAAAATGGAATACTACTTGGCAATGAGAAAGAATGAAATTCTGCCATTTGCAGCAACTTTGATGAAACTGGAAGGTACTATGCTGAGTGAAATAAGTCATTCAGAGAAGCACAGAATGGTTTTAAACAACGTCATTGTCGTACATGCCAGAGAGTTGGCATCCTCAGAGCTAAGAGCAGCATTCTGGGTGGGGTGAGGGGGGGATGATGCAGCTGGGATGGGAAGAGGTTCACTGGTGGCTTTGACACACATACTCCCCCAGGGAGCTATGCTCCATATCATCTCTTCTTTCTAGACCACATGATCCCCTGACCCTGTACTGCTGCTGAGGCAGAAAGAAGACAGGCCCTGTTTGATTCTGTCTTTGGCACTTAGCACAGGGCTAGCTGGCTGGTTAGTCTCCAGTCCAGTTTGTTGGAGAAAGGGCACAAAGCCAAGTGTAGTAGTTCACGCGCTGTCAGGAGGGCCTTGTACTTGGGTCTGCCACCCTGGGCGGAGAGTGTGCTGGTATTCCTAACCCTAGGGTATACCTGGAGGGTCCACTATCAGAGGAAAGAGATGGATTGTACTAGATATAGTCTTAGCTGGACTTGTTTGATCCTCCAGGGAATATTTGGAGGATTATCTGGAGTTGTAACCCCTGGGGCAGTGCTGCTACTGGCATCTAGTGGGTAGAAGTCAGGCATTGTTCTAAACATCCTACAATGCACAAGACAGCCCCCTACCACAAATATTTGTCTGATCTGAAATGTCAATAGTGTCGAAGTTGAGGAATCTTGCTGTAGAGTGTGGGCTGGGTCTGTGAGCTGGGTCATTTGTCAGACATGAGTTTTGAGCTGGTGATTTTTATGAGCTGGGTGATTTTTAAGCTCCTCCCTAGCTTTTGGATTTTTTTTCTTTAAAAAAAATACAAAAATGAGCAGAGTTGGAAAATGCAAGTCATGAAATACAGGTGAAAAATTAAGATTATTTAATTTGAGAAAGTGAAAACTCAAATTGTCACTTATCAGCCATCAGGCTTGGAATTGTTTTTTTGTTTTTTGTTTTTTTTCATGAAGGATACTGAGAAATTATTATTCTCCTTTGGAGACAATAGGAAAACAAATGGTATAAATTGAAGAGAAAAGATTTGTGTTCAATCTGAAAAGACATTTGTTTGTAACAATGATAAGAAATTAGTCTCAGTTGAGGGAGAAAGTCATAAAACAACCTTTCATGGAAAACTTTTAACGAAGTGATCAATAGTCGTCTGTCTGGGATGATGAGGGTAGCCTTGAACCTGGAACAGAGTCCCTTTGAGTCTTGGCAGCCTGTGACTCTCATCCTATCCTTTCTGTATTCCACAGGATAAATAATTTCACAATTATTCTTTTTTTCCCTTAGCATTCCGTACCTGCTTTTCATCTGCTCACCTTGCTCGCTATCCATCTGCACCTGTAGGTAGACATTTAACTGGTTTCTGACCTCCACCTGCTTCTTTCTGCTCAGGACTGGTTCCATCTCTCTTCTTCCCAGCATCATTGACTGTTGACTGAGAGCTTTCCAGGACTGAGGCTCACATTGAATGCTGCCCTGTAATTGTGACCCACCCCAGGGATAAACAAGGAGCTCATCACTCTTCTAATCCACAGTGTGATTGATGCCTTGGCTTGGGAAACTTTGCAAGTCACATTAGCATGGAATTTTGCTGCTTTATTGGATTTCAATGCTGTGTCTAATTTGCTGACCAATATCATTATCCTTAGATCTTTCTTGATGTTCCTCCAAATCTCTCCTGTCTGCCACAGTGCTGTGATTGAGATGATTGTTTCCCTTGCAAAGTATTTTCCGGATGGATTTGATTTTTGTGGTCTCTGCCCCATGGTTGTTACAGAGGAGAGAGGAAATGATTCAATGTGATTTCTCTGCAAAATTTTAGTAAAAAATAAAGTAGAATATAGGATTTTCTTTTCTCCTTCCTCCTTATCCTTTCCCCAACCTTATGTCTTCCACTTGCAGCCAAGGGTTTATTTCCAAACATCCTGGGTACAGTACTTGTATGCCTATGTAGACCAGTTATCTTCATTTAGAGAAAAATTCTGTTTCATAACCATACCTGTACCCTTCCTCAGGCCAATGATCTTACAAAGTTTTTGCTTGGCAATGATTAGAGAATGTGCATGCTTTTGTAATAGTTTGTCCCTCAGAGCACATGTCTTCCCATTGGTAACTCATTTATATCCTCTTTCCTGGATGGAATGTTTGCTTTTCAATCCTGTGAGGTAAGAGTGCAGGCTTTGTGGTCTCACTGGTTCTAATCCTTGCTCTAACACTCTGTGACCTTAGGTATGTTATCTACCTTTCCTATGCATTAATTTTTTCATCTCTAAAATGAGGCTCATGATAACACTGACCATAGAGAATTCTCGTTAGGATTAAGTGAGATAAATTACTTACACAGGTCCTAGTGCAAGTAATCCCTCAGTGAATGTTAACTACGTGTACTAGTTACCCAAAGAGGTCTGAAGCAAAGAGAAACATGTTGGAAGCTGAGATGTTCTGAAACCTCCAAAATTCCCAAGTATTATTATTATGTTATCAGCCTGCTACCATTTCACCATCTAACAGGTCCAGTTGTGGGCTCAGCTGTGATCTTGGATGGATGCCCACCCATGGGTCATGGGGGAGACCACAAACACTAGGGTGGGAGCTCGGCCCTTGGAGAAGCAAGCCATTCCTCCCAACACTCCGGAACTCTCCTTCCCATGGTTCGCTGCCCTCGGTTGTCACCTCTTGAAAGGGATCATAGCCAGTTTTCTGCCAGCGTGCCATTTTTCTCTCCAAGTCACAATTGATTTCTCAAGTCTATTTTGGTGAGCTCTGGTTTCAGTTGTGGTCTAGAAATCGTCTATTCATCCTTTTTTTGACCAAGGCAGTTGGTGTTGTCTGGCCTCTTGTACTTTACAAGACCCACTGCTGTAGATACCAGTCCCCCCAGGCAGGAAAACAGATGCTCTGTTCCCCGCCTTTAGGATGTGGTGGCTGCTCAACATTTGCCAGCTTGGGAGCCAGCACCTGAAGCTCTGTCATCAGTTTCTTAGAAATTACTGTGGAGGTGATCTGAGCCTCCTAGTTTCTTGCTTACTTCCTGGGCCCTTTTCTTGTCTAGATGATTTATGGGATGGGAGACTGTAAGTAACATATCTAAGGAAATTTGCATAAATTAGGAGTGTTTACTATGTTTTTCTTTTAAATTTTGGTTAGACATACGTGTTTGAAAGTGTGGCTCTGTGTTGGGTCAGGTTCTTGATGCCCTGAGAGGTTCATTCGGTTCACAACCAACGGTGAACTGGCTGTTCTTTAATCTTCATAGAGGAATTCTGGGGTATCCAGAGCAAAATAGGAAGAAGGTAGGATACAGAAGGAGGGCTGACAGCCACCCAAGGCCCCAGTTATTGCCTCAGTGCAGGAAACAAAAGTCAAATAAGGATGAATAGTGGAGGGACAAAACCCCGGGAAAAGGAAGGATTTGCTGTGGATGCTTTTCTGCCTCATAGTGTCCCAAACCCTTGATCTTAACCCAAGCTTGCAGATAAGCCCAGAATTTCTACTGGCTGCCAAAAGCATGCATGAGCCGAATAATCTCCAGGGTATTGTCAAATATGAGTTGATATTGCCACTTACTCTTCTCCTTAACGATAGTTCCCTGTGCTTCTCCGGAATGGGTAACTCTTAGCAAAGTTGAGTCTAGTTTAGCTTCAGCATGCATGGCTCATAGGCCACCAGGGAGCAAAGAAAATGCACCGTGAGGCCAAGAGTCAGGTGTTATATGTTCCTGTCAGGACCTGCTGACTCCCACTTCTTCGCTTTGCCTAAGGTGTTTTTGTATTTGTTCTTAGGCCAGCAGAAAAATCCAGCTCTGTTTACTTCTGTTCAGCTCAGTTCTATCTTAAGTCAGGAAATTCTTCACCGACTGTTGATGACCGTGAAGGACCCTGGGACTTTTGAGATGGAAAAGACAGTCTCTGCCCTCAGAAAGCTCTGAGTAGAGGAGTGATTACAAATCAAACATCTGGTTTAGTGTGATATGTGCCGGAACAGAGGGCGCGGGGGAGCCAAGGGAAGACAGAGGAGAGCTGCCTGCCTGCTGGTGTGAGGTGGGGTGGGCGGGGCAGGACGAAAGGGGGACCAAGAAGGCTTCTCTGAGGAGGTGAAAAGCTGAAACGCAAGTAGGAGTTACTCTGGCAGACATCCCGGGAAGAGGGAAGAGCATGTGTGAAGGCCGGAAGTGTGAGACCCTAGTGCTTTTGCAGAGCTGCTGAGAACTCTGTTTGGGTGAAGTGTGGGGCTGGGAAAGAGAGCTTGACAGAGAGAGGAGGACAGTGGCAGGGGATGAGGTGGGATAGGCAGGGACTGCCCAAATCATGAAGGCCCTCAGGGGCCAGGGAGGGTATAAGATACAAGTGACAGGGTTGTTAATAATCTCGCAGCTCTTCCTGTGACCACAGTGTGAAGGAGGGATTGGAAGCTGAGAGAAAAACCAGATCTGTGGAGAGCCTCCACCCTAAAGGTGGTCGGACTCACTCAGCAAGAAGATCCAAGGGCCCTCATTTTGCAGAGGGGCACAAGCACTCTTTGCCGTGTCAAATAACACAGTTAATGGTGGCCTGGGATGCTAAGCTGAGCTCGCTCCATGCCCATGGTTGGGAGCTGGCTGTTCCTATACTATTTCTCTAGCATGGATCCTTGGAAGGGTTAACAGAATAAAAAAGGAAACAGAGCTTCAGCTATGGGGTATGTGAAAAGATCTTGTGAAAGAAAGCAGCCAGAAAATCTCAGGCAGAGAGCGGAGGAAGGAAAAAACAGGCGGAGTAACAATGGATTTTAACAGAAATGTGAGCCCTTGTCAGAGGGGATGCGTCTGACTCACTCTTCAATAGGGAACTGAGCAGAGGGGCATGTGGTGGCTGTCTGCTGACAAGAAGGGGACAGGGGGATCCCAATAATCTGCATTTCATTCATTCACTTTGCGTTTGGACCTCCGTTCAGTGTTAAGGGATGGTATAAAGAATCTAACCACAGAAGAGAATGGATATTGATGTATCAGTTACACCATCAGCAGTGATTCATGTGAAAGCTTGCTTATAATACACAGTCAATGCTAGGAAATAGTATCTTTGGTGGTGCTGTCCTGGGATACAGAGAGTGCCAGAATTTGTTATCAAGGGCTGACATTTATTAAGCACTTAGAATGTGACAGGCACAATTCTTAGAGCCTAGCATGTCACTCATTTAATCCTCCTGGCAGCCTCCGGAGCTAGGCCTTATTGTTAGCATTCCCATTTTACAGATGAAAAATTCGAGACACTGAGTTTATGTAACTCGCTCAAGGTTGCACAGCCTTCTCTGAGAATGGCCTAGTTAAGTGAGGTAAACCAGTTAGATGGTATGGAAATGGATGTACATGCTGGTCGGAGTTGTTCACAGGCAGCACTGGAAAATTCCAAGTGCATTTGGGAGAACAGAGTCATAGGAAAAAGTCACAGAGGAAACCAAAACCGAGATATCCCAAAGCAAACCAAATGGCACAGTGCAACCTTGCTGGAGGCAGGGAGGACTCGTAGACAGCAGGGGCTGGGAGGAGAGGCAGAGGTATCTGTTGGGGAGACAGCTGTCCAGGGAGAGCACGTGTCAACACAGCAGTGGACACAAAGCAAGGATCTTCAAAGGAACACTGCTAAGTGGTCTCCCAAAAGCCTCACATTCAGGACTCTACCCTGGCGGCTGAACCTGACTGTATAAGACCAGTTCAGCTCTGGCCAAGGGGAGTTGGGGCAGATGTGGTCACAGAGCTTGGGACCTGTGGAACCCTCCCAAGGTTTACGTACTCCACTTCTTATCTGCTTTTGACCTCACTTTCCATCTCAGAACACCCAAGGTTTTTGTCCTTATACAACCCTGGGATAGCTTGGAGAAGACGTCCCTGTTTCTTTCACTAGGATCAGGATTTTGTGAAATCAGCCATGGTTTCTTTAAATGCCTGAGGCGTCGGATCATTTGTTTGCTCATGGTCTCGGTGACAGTGGGAATTGGAAAGAAACGTTAGCCTCTGCTGGTCCAACTAATTCCCTTACTCTACAGATGAAGAAACAGTCTCAGAATGGGAGGTGCGTGACAGCGCCACCTAGCTGGTTGGTGGTAAGGACAGCAGTGAGCCCAGCTCTCCTGAATTCTGTTCTATATCCCTTAGCTAGCTAGTTTTACTCACGTTCCACTTTAGCAAAGCGCTCAATTCAGATAACCAACGAAGTGGTTAGCTATCCATTCTGAATCAGTGAGTTCCTGTGTTAACACGTCTCTTTATGTTTGCTTTTTGCTCTGTCCTCTGGTTTTGTTTTTTTCCCTTTCTCTCCCCACCCATCCCACATCTGACTTCTCTCATGCTGGCCTCTTTGTCCTCATACATCTTATATTCTCTCCAGGTTGTCATGCTGCTTTTTCTCCCTTCCATGGCTCTCCTTCCTCCCCTCCTCACACCCCACCAGGGCAATGTGCTCCCCTCGCACTGGTTCGTGGTTTCCCTCTCAACATAGAGAGAGACACACACAGACAGACTGGCTCCATACCTCTCCCCTCAGGAGTGCTAAAAACCAGTCCATCTGCTGTGGATATGGTTATTATTTAAAATTTTGCCTTATGGTGAAAGACAGAGGCCAGGATTCCTATATTTTCTCACTCTTCTCTTTAAACATAGGCGAGTGGATTTTTGTTACCTAATAAGCACATTAATAAATATTTGGCAGGAATAGGGAAGCCATATTGACATTCCCCTTTCAGGGGAATTAGTGTAGTGATTTTTGCAGATGAGCACATAATGAATTTTTGATGACTGGAGTGATGTGTGCTAGTCATGGCTTAAGCACTACTCAACAGCCTTGGATATCAGTTTCCCTTCCTGGGATTATTTTGCCATGTTGGACTGTAGAGATGTGGTCATTGAGAAGACTGAAGATGGAGCAGTGAATCAGTAACCTCAGAACTGAAGTTGGAGTGTGAGGGAGGCCCAGGGCTAGAGCCCCACCCCCACTCTGACTCTCAGATCAGAGTGGCCTGGCATGGGGGTGGGGAGGCAGTGACCTTCAGAGCACTGAGAGGAGGAGGGGCCATCTGCTAACTTGGCTCAAGAATTCATTCATCACTAATGGCCCCAGAGTGCAATTCCACTAGTGAGGACTTCTCAGTGGAAGCTTCTTGTCCTAGGTTGACACCTCAGGGGCAACTAAACGCTGTTCAGGTGCTGTCCTTCTTTGTCAGTCCCACCTCATGCAGACCTGATCTTGCTCAGGATGCTCTCCCTCCCTCCTCAGGAGCCTCCTAAACAGATGTGGTGAACTTCAAGGTCTCCCTCACCACTCACACACCTATCCACCCCATCTTCCTTTTTTTTTTTTATTAAGTTTATTTATTTATTTTGAGAGAGAAAGAACACAGACAGGGGAGAGGCAGAGACAGGGAGAGCATCCAAAGTAGGCTCTATGTTGTCAGCACAGAGCCTGATGCGAGGTTTGAACTCACGAACGGTGAGATCATGACCCGAGCCAAAATCAAGAGTCAGACGTTTAACTAACAGAGCCACCCAGGCGTCCCCACCTCTTCTTTTCAAGTACGCTTTTCTGAGCCACTGGCTCCCTTCTACAAGGGTAACATACAGGATTGGCCCTCTGAAGTCCAGTCTTCCCTCTGTCCCATCCAGTGTGTCCCCATGTAGACCAGAAATGAAGGGAGATTCCATTTGTTCTCAATTTCTGTCACAGGGCCTACTCTCAGATTTCTTGCCCCCAACATTCCCTTCCTTCTGAACCATGGATTAGCGTAAAACTAGGAGTCAGAAGACCCAGGTGCTGGCGGGATCTTGGACAAGTGTCTTAATGGCAACTATAAAAGGATGTTGTTAAGACCACCCCTTCCTACTTCACAACCAGGTTCCATTTTGAAAATGGATTTTGAGAAGTATGGAATGCTGAGACAAATATCGTATTAGTCTTAGCCTTTTAGCTCTTTGAGTTGGTGTTTTCACAGTTGGGTTGATGAATAATGTTGTACATCCACCCTCCTCAAGAGACATAGCCCATATTATGTTGACTAGTATCAGCAATGTCATTGGATGCCATGGAATCAAATTCTTTTTCCACAAGGACTGAATCCAAAATATAGACCTTATTACCCTTCTTGATCTAACTCCCTGGGACAGTCTCCCCGTATTAGAGAACTGAACTATTTGAGCATTTTTCTGGAGATATGCAAAGACATCCTTACCTTCCTGAAGGAGAGGCCAGGGGGTTGTAGAGAAGAGTGACATTTCCTTCTGAATCTCTGACCTTCCTGGACAAAATCTTTACCTAGCACAGAACTGCCCTCCTGGGGGGCATTTGGATATGAGTAAAAGGATTGGGGCTGTCATTGTGACATTTGGTGCCAGGAGCCAGGAATGCTAAGCATTCTGTTCTTGCTGCATCCAATCTGCACTGTGAAAAACTGTCCCACCCAAAATGCTAAGAAACACAGGTAGAAAGTCCATAAGCTACAGAGAAATAGAGATAGAAATCCACTCTGAGGCCCGGGTTCCAATACCCTCCTTTTACAGAAGACTAGAAAGGGAAAGTGGTTTGCCTAAGGTCATGTAGCTAGCTAGTGGCAGAGCTGGGACGAGAGCCCAGCTCTGGAGTTCATAGCCCAGTGAGCCTTCCGCGGTGTCAGTGCAGCAGAGGGATGGGGAGGGCTGTGGCTGCAGGAGCAGCCCTCACTGACACAGCCTGCAGGCAGGCCCTGTCTGGCAGGGCCACTTGGCCATTGACTCTATCTGCATTTCTGGAATTGAGCCCCCATGCCATTTCCCCCCCTCCCCCAGGCTTAGTGCTGTCCAGGGCCAGTGGGGGACTGCTGCTTTCCTTTGGAGTAATAGGTTTGCTGCTTTTCTTCCTCCTTCCAGGAAACACCCCCCAAACAGTCCCTATGCTGGGAGCAACATTAGTTAGCTTAATGAAACATAGCAGTTTCCCTGGGGATAGAAGTGGGGGCTCTCTTGTATACACTCATGGAAGGAAGGGGGAGAGAGGCTCTGGGTGGGTGGACAGCAGGAGGTCGGAGGTTTATTCTTAGTCCTGTTGCTATGTGATGCTGGGCAGGCCATTGAGGCTTCTTGTTCTTGGCTCAACCAGCTCTCAGTGTTCTGCCTTTTGTACCCTACTTTGGGCATTGCCAGTCATGTATCTTCAGGTGAAGTGTTGGAGCTGGGTGGGGCTGGGGGAGAGAAGCTTGAGGTTCTACATGCATCAGTCAGTGTCCACACAAGAAACAGCACACTCAAATGAGGTAATTGAAGAGATTTCAATGAAAGAATCAGTCTCTATTGCCTCTATGGAGGCAATCAGGTTGAGGCTACTCAGAGGCCTCAGAGCCCTTCCTTCTCCCTTGTGTAGACTGTCTTATCCCTTCTGGAAGGCAGTCTCAAGGTGGTTGGTAATCTTTCTTTTCCTTCTCTAAATTTACTATCTGTGCTTCTGCACCTGCACTGTAACCTCAGGTTGGTAAGGAACACAGTGCCTGGGCCACCCTGCTTCAAGTCAGGCTGGGTGCTTGTCCACTGCTGGGTCATTGTTAATTGACTGTACTCCTCCTCTGGGGTCACAGCTCCTATCAGGTGTTCCTCTCCACCCTGCTGACCCTCTGGGTTCTGGGAATTCTTTCCCCCCTTTACCCTATTAGTAGGTGGACCCTCTGGGTTCTGGGAATTCTTTCCCCCCTTTACCCTATTAGTAGGTGGAACATCTATACTCACCAGGGATTATTACACAGTGAGAATGGCCAGCAGTGACCTGTGTGTGCAGCAGCGAGGTCTCCTAGCTGCCCATGGAGATGGCAGGAAAGGCTTCTCAGAAGCCGGGATGCTTGACTTGAGTCTTGACCAGATCGTGGACAAGATTAGTACCAAACTTACAAGCAGAAGTAACAGCACATGCAGAAGCATCACTGAAAATGAAAATAACAAGGCACATTTAAGAACTGCAAGTCCTTGTTTTGATTGCAAATAATAGAAACCAAACTCCAAGTAGTTTTTCAAAGAGAAAAACAACTGTGTTGATTCCAAGAACTAAAATGTCCAGGGGCTGCAGGCATGGTTGGCTTTAGGTACTCAGAAATCATCCTCAGCCCCCTGTCTTTCCCCCTGTCCATCTCAGCTCAGCTGTCTCTCGGGTTAGCTTAATTCCTAGGCAGGCTCTCCCCTCTGTGGGAGGAGGGATGGTGGAGGAGGAGGAGGAAGGGAAGCAGTTCCTGTGGCACTAGGCTCATGTATTTCTTTTAATTTGTAAGCCTAGAGAAAGTGAGACACTTCTGTCCCAGCCTCCATACAACACATGTTATGGTCACTCTCAGCTGATGAGAGAAGGACAGACTCTAACAAGGTCTGGGCCCAGACCTATCCTTGGTCATGTTGCAGGCGCAGAGTTGGTATACCTGGACCACAGAGAGAAGGTTTCCATAGAAAAGAGGACTCTAATTACCTGGAGTAGAGTGGGAAAGGCAAAGCATTTTGGGAACACCAAAACTATAGCTCCCATAGTCCATTTCACCAGATGTAGCCGGACAGCATGTATGTCAGAGGACAGGGAGGATGGGAGTGTTCCGGGATGAAGCTAAACAGAGAACAGGGTCCAGGTAACGACAGCTTCCTCCTGGGCAGTGGGGAGCTCCTGAAGGATTCTAAACAGGAGAGACTTTGTCATACTTTTATATTTGAGGCATGATTTGAAAAACAAAGCTGCTCTCCACTAAAACAATATATTTAATAATAATAATAAACTTAGATTAAAATTTAAAAATGAACCATGCAATACTTCCTAAAACCGAAAAGAAATGTATTTGGGATTATTTGCTATTTAGGTCTCTCTGCTTCGTTCTCTTCCCACACATCCACCCAGGAGTCTGGCTCTATCGTCTAAGGACCACGCATGGTCTGAGGGTGTGGATTATCAGACTGCATTAGAATTCTACTTGTGCAGGGGCCTGATCCTTTTAAGTCTGGGGATTGAAGGCCAGGGCTTAATGTGGCTGATTGCTGTGCTGGGCTCCTGCTCAGCCGTCTCTATGGAGCCGGAAGAATTTGCTGGCAGATCCTGGCTGGGGCTCTGACAGGCAGTCTCCCAGAGCTGCCGACCTACCGTGGGCCTGTGAGTCACAGCAGGGTCCCATGACACGCAGAGCGGGCACTAAGCCACACGCTCTACTCCCCCCAAGGCAGGCAAACGCTACTCACGCTGTCTAATTGCACAACCATGTTTCATTTGTCAAGACCCACCTGTCTCCATGCAGAATAGGGAATGACAGTCTGGAGGGGGGTAGATATTCATCAGCTCACTGGAAGCTGAGACATTTTGCTAACAGTGACTATTGGAGGAACA
Source organism: Paguma larvata (assembly GCA_030068075.1). Classification (NCBI taxonomy): domain Eukaryota; kingdom Metazoa; phylum Chordata; class Mammalia; order Carnivora; family Viverridae; genus Paguma; species Paguma larvata. The sequence continues at coordinate 98,556,640 of CM057828.1, read as the reverse complement.
GTAGCAGAGTCTTCTAGAAGAATGTGATGGGAGGGAGGAACGTGGGCTCTGGAATTGGATTGTCTGGGTTCAACTGCAGATATGGCCCTTATTCACATGCTGTCTCAGGCAGGTGGCTTTAACTTGCTCATCTGTGAAATATGAGATCAAAGCCCCCACATCAAGTGTGTGCAGATAAAATGGGATGGTGGTTGCAAAGCACTCGGCGCACGGCCTGGCCAATAAGTGTTCGCTGTCATCAGTGCCACATTTCCTGGCCTTTTGGGAGATGGATCCCTGTTTGTGATAAGACTTCTACATATCCCTTGATGTTATTCTCCTTGGGTGCTGGGCTGTCAGTACATGGCCAGTTGAGGCAGGACAAGCCTGGACAGAGAAGGCAAGAAGGTTTCACAGCAGCCTCGACCTCTTGGGGCAGGTCTCCTGTCTTTCTCAGAAAGGACTTCCTCCTCACCACACTTTCCCTGCCCTTCTGGAAGGAGTAGAGATAATTACAGAACTGGATGGGACATGTGGTTGATTTAGTTTGCAGAAATACTCGGTGTGCAAATATTTTCACAGTTTCCTTATTTATTAACTCAGACTGCAGTCTGGAAATCTCAACATTTTCATATATTGCCTCTCCTGGGGTCATCGACATGGAAAGTGAATGGTTTATTTATCCAATGGTGGGTTTTTAGGACAGTTTCTTTTTATTTTAGTGCTGTGACTTTTATTCTAGTGTATAAATGGATGGTCTTTCCCTCCTAGTTTGGACCAGTTGAGACATAGAACCTCTCGGTTACAAAAGTGGGGGTCAAACCAGGATCATTTTTTTAAGTCATAAAGCAGAAGTAGAGAATAAGACCTGTGGTCATGACGGGGCTCCCAGATAGTTTCAGGCCTGAATTAAACTTGCCCATGTGGTCACAGGTGGAGTCACACACACCCAGCCCCTCCCACAGGGTCAGGCCTCTTGACCCATGGACAGAGGGTGAGATTGGGGAGGCACCTGTGCTCTCATCTTATACCAGCACATCTGAAACCAAATCTGCTTCTCCCCTGGGTTCCCAGCTCAGCAGGTGGCACAACTGAGCACCCTGACACTCAGGGGGGAAGACCTCGAGCCCTCCAACTCCTCTTTTCCTTCCCACCTTCCAACCGATGCAACAAGAAGTTATGGTGAATGTACCCCAATGAAATGCATCTCTCTTACTTCTAACCCTACCTCAGCCCCACCGCCATCTCTGCCTGGTTCAAGCCATGCTCACTTCTTGCTTAGACAGCCTAGATATCTTCCCAGCATCTCTTTTTGTTTCCCCTCTCACAACACAGCAGCCAGTGATGGTAAACCATAAATCAGACTGTATTACTCCTCCAAACACCTCATAGTTTTGAATTAGAAGGAAAACCTAAGCTCTTTACTTTTGCCTCCAAAGCTCTCCATGACAGCCCCTACCAGCTTCCCCGAACTTATCTCCACCCTTCACCCCTGCCATGCTGCTTCAGTCACTATACTCTTCTTGAGTTTACTTGAGGACTCCAAGCTCACTCTTGCCTCAGGATCATTGCACATGCGATTTCCTTTTTGGTCCATTCTCCTTCTATTCTTTGCTCATCATTTTATTCAGGTCACCATCCAGCTTTGCTTCCTCAGAGACGTCTCCCCTAACCACTCTTTCTAAAAAAGCTGCTCTCTCTATTGCTTTCTTTTCCTTTATCTCACTTCTTTAAAATCACTTACTCCAATGAGTGCCAATGGATTGAGCACTGGGTGTTGTATAGAAACCAATTTGACAATAAATTATTTAAAAAAATAATAATAATAAATAAAATAAAATAAAATCACTTATCACTACTTGACACTATATTATGTATTTTTATTTTTATTTTTTGTAGTATCAAGTTTTTGTTTAAATCTATTAGTTAACATACAGCAGAATATTAATTTCAGGTGTAGAATTCAGTGATCCATCACTTACCAGCAACACTTACCAACAAGTGCCCTCCTTAATCCCCATCGCCCACTTAACCCATTCCCCCACCTCATCTCCAGGAACCCTCAGTTTGTTCTCTATAGTTAAAAGCCTGTTTTTTACAGTTTGTTTCTCTCTCTTCCCCCCTCTATATTCATCTGTTTTATTTCTTAAATTCCATATAGTGGAATCATATGGTATTTGTCTTTTTCTGACTGACTTATTTTGCTTAGCATAATAGTCTCTAACTACCTCTACGTCATTGTAAGTGGTAAGATTTCATTCTTTCTTATGGCAGATTAATATTTCACTGGTATGTATGTAATATTTGGAAATTCTGGCTTATAACTTTGTTTTATCAATTCTGGGTCCCTGGTGCCTAGCCCAGGGCCTAACATAGAGTAGGGGCTCAGCAGATGTGCACTGAGTAAACCTATCTTGTGGGCAGGCAAGTTGGAAAGAGAAAACTTAGAAGGGGCAGAATCACACCTGCTCACGCCCTTCTCCCAGGTTTATTTACCTTGTGGTACAAAGGCAGGATGAAGCTCCCTGTCCTGATGTTTCAAAGAGGAAGGTTAGCCCTGTGGGGGGTTCTATTTGCACCATTTTACAGATGAGAAAACTGAGGCTTACTTGAAATGCTTTGCTCAAGGTCACATGGCTGGAATGTGGCAAAGTCCCAGTTCCAACTTCTGTCTCTGTGCTCTTCGCCTCCCCACTCTGTTGCCTTTTTGGCTGATGTACTTCTCAAAGCTTTCCTAAGCCTCATTACAATCCTGTGAGGTGTCCATTTTACAGATGACGAAGCAGATAAGTAAGGCATTCTGGGGTTGGGAATGTTGAGTGACTTCCCCAGTATGACACAACCTGAAGTAGCAAAGCAGAATTTGGATCTAGGAGCCTGACTCAGAGCCTTCGTTCCCCACCCCTGCTCACATCCACTGCCTCTCCCTGCAGAGCCAGGCCGTCAGCATGCCATCTTGAAGATCAGTGGGTGAGCACATGTTTAGCCCTTTGGGCAGGCCCTGCATAATCCAGTTAGCACTTACTGGGCACCTGCTTTGCGCTGGTGCTGTGCCAATTCCTGCTAACACAATGTTGAAGATGACAGTCTGTGCCCTCAAGAAAGTCAGCATAGTGAGGGAAACAGAAGAGTGAAATCCAGCAATTTTACTACAATGTAGTAAGTACTATGATATGGTGAGCTCAGAGTGGGAAATAGAGCATGGGAAGGATACTTCATCTAGTCTTGGGAGTTCAAGGAAGGTTTTCAGAAGAGGAGATCTACCTGGAATCCTGGAAGATGAGTGGAAGTTGGCCAGCTGAAAGGAGGGAGGGTCAGTGTGCAGGGCAGTTCTGCCTCGAGAGTCACATGCAGTTCTCTGTCTTTCGAGTGCATTGTTGAGTGAAGGAATGGGGACGGAGGAGCCTGGAGAGAAAACCAAGAGTCCATATCTTGAAGGGCCTTAAGTGATGAATGAGAGAGCTGGGACCACGCCCTGTGGGCAATGGGAAATCTCTGACTGTCTCGAAGGCAGGCAGTATTGGCAGATGTGCCTATGAGATGGGTCACTCTAGTTTTAGTGTGGAGAGCAAACTTGAGAGGGATCCAAAAAGGGGGCAAGACAGTCAACCAGTTATGGGACCACTGCAGTGTTTGAGGCTTGAACTAAGATGGTAGATCTGGGGATGGAGAGAAAAAGAGAGAGTCAAGAACTATGACAGAGATTCAAGCATCAGCTACCATCTTAAATAGCTCTACACTTGATAATGTCCAGGCAAAAGGTACTAAGCTCAGTATAAAGAAAACACGGATGCAAGGCTCTGTGTCTTCACTAGAGCAAAATGTAAGCCCATCCCGGATGCTTTGCAGGTGTGATGAATTCACCTCCCCTCTGAGTTGGTCCTCAGAGGAGGAGCTGGCCAGCTGCAGCCAGGCTGCTCCTGCTGCGATGCTGCAGCCTCCTGCTGTACCACAGCTAGTCTGCAGCTGGTGTTCTTCCTTCACCTGGCTCTCCCCGTGACTCAGCAGTCAGGAGTGCTAGTTCTTTCTGCAAACCTGTCCTCCACTGCTTCCCTTCTGTTCCCGTGCCACTGGCGTTCAAAAGCCCCCGACCCATCACAACTGACTGCTCCACCTTCACTTTATAAAGTTTCTACTGATGCTTTCAGGAGTCCCAGGAAATGCAGGCTTCTGAACTTAGACTATAGGGACTCCGGAAACACAATGAAAGAGAAGTAGAAGAAGAAAGTGAATTACGGCAACTGCTCAGATCTTTTCTTGGCTGCAGCAGACTCTCTGGCTAAGATCTGAACAGAATGAGCTGCCTCTTCAGACTTGAACTGTCCCCTTGCAAGGTGGTGTGGATGAGCGACTAAAAATCGAAAACTCCTTAGAAATGCAGGTCTGAAGTATTCACAGGTGTCACAAGCTGCTGCTTATTTTGCCTGATTGAATTGAACCACTGAAATGCTTTCTTTCTTTCTTTCTTTTTTAGGGAGAGGACACAACTAGAATAATCTAGACTAGAGTAACCAAACACGTTCAATTAATTTATTTGCTTCTTCACCTAACTAAGAGTGGATGTTCTCAAAACCTCTGTTATCAAACACCAGTTGGGACAATAGTGTGAGATAATGCACACCTCTCCTTCACCCCATCCCTGACTGCAAAGAGAGCACCTTCCCTTTCCCCCACAATTTCCCCACTGCTTAAGGAAAAACTAAAATGTAAATATATATTGTCACTCATTTCTTTTGAGAGAAAATTTTACTTTCCATACTGCAAATCAACCTTGATTTCATAGCACTTCTTGCAGAAGAAACAATATATGCACAGTAGTTCAAGAGCTGAGTTTAAGTCCTGGTTCTTTTGGTTAAGGTTCTAACAACTACCTATTCTGTCTGTGCCTCACTTATCAATCTATGGTAAGGAAATTATAAAGGTCCCTACTCAAAGTGTTGCAAAGATGGAATGAAATAATGTGTATAAAGCTATTCTGCCTGGTACATAGTGAAGGCTTAAAATATAGTTGATAAGGATCCTCATAGTGGTAACAGTAGTAATGATAATAAAATATAATAAAGACCTCAGTACATTTTTGAAGGCTAAGGCATAAGTGGTTAGGTCCATTTTAGAGCTTAGAAAAGCAAGACTTTTGGCCACAAGTCAGAGATGGCTCTTAGAGCCAGAAATGGACCCAGAGATCCTGGAAAGGGAACACTTCCCCTTTCAGCTCTGTGGGCCTCTGTCCTCTTATCCTGGGGCCATTCATATCGCTGGGGCATTGAAGAAAGTCTGTGCTTCTGTCCCCGTAAGGGGAGGCAGAGGAATTGGCTACTCTCTAAACTGCAATTCAAGAAGAGCTCTAATGAGGCTCTAGCAAACTGAGAAAGTATTGATACCTCCAGAGAGATATATGGCAGCTGGAATCCATATGGAACAAAATGAGGTTGTGTGTCCTCTCCCCGTTAAAGTCTTGGAGTCTGTCCTGGGCTGGGCAGTTATAAGAAACTGTTATCAGCCCTTTGACCTGTGACCCCGCTGCCTCCTGCTGCCCACTCTTCTGAGGGCGCATTTGCCATTACTTTGCTCTTGTCAGTGGCTCCCTCTTCAGCTGCTCAGTGCCTTCCTGATTTATATAAACGGCCTGGAAGAAACAAAGACATCCATGAACCAAATCCTAAATGTTCCGAGATATATGCTGGATCTTTCCATGCTCCCTTTGGCAAAACAAAACAAAACAAAAATATATCTTATCAATTATCTTGGCAGAATTTGATTCAAAAAGAAACATTGTTTTCATATAACATGAATCCCAGATTCTTTCCATCTACAAAAAGAACTCGAGAAACAGCACGAATGGAATGTCCATAGAATTACGTTTGTTGCTGAGTTAAAAAAAATCTATTTCAAAAATAATTTATTGATTACTAAGCACTTTCACGTTTTCTTAATTGACTTTTATAACACTCCTGTAATAAGCAAGGTAGGAGTTATTAGGGAAATTTTACATTTTGCAAAATCTACATTTTACCATTTTAGATGAGGAGACTGCAAGTGCTAAGGAATTTGCCCCGGATTTTACATTCATAAGTAGAAACGCGAGGACTCAAGTCTTGCCCTTTGAGTCCGTGCTCAGCATACTTTCCAGGACACCATGCTGTCTCATGTTGCAGAAAAGTGTACTTGCTGCGTTCTGAGTTCCTAATCCATTGATCCATCCATCATGACACCATTCTGCTTTCACATTCCATTTCTTTAGAGTCATTTTTTCTGAAAGAGTCAACTGTTCTTTACACTGGGTCCCAGTTTCAAGGTGTATTTCCTCAATCTCAGAGGAGAAAGGAGCTTTCGGAAGTCTATTACCTTGTCTATACGTGTTTGGTCTTCAGAAGACCTTCAGAAGGAAGCCTATGGATAGAAAATGGTTCTCTCAAGTTTCTATGACTTCATCTTTCATGTATTGACCCCGGACTATCAACCCGATCCACTTGTGCTGCACACCACATCCACAGCCCCCGTAGGCCTTCATCAGAAGTGAAAACTATAAGTACTATATCCCACAGGAAACTTGAGGCTGTGGGAATTTTCAGTAGGAACCTCCATAACCATCTCCTGTCTGAAACACAATAATCCCAGGGCTTCCCACTCATCCTCGTAGTTATTGCTTCACAATCTCTTGCTCATTTCATTTCTTTTCCTCAGACACTGGTGGGTCATCTCCTCTGATGCATTTTCAGAGTGAATGGCCACTGTAAGCTCTCTGGTCTAGAGTCTTGCTCTTAAACTTCAGTGTGCCTGAGTCTCATGGAGGGAACTTGTAACAACACACACCACAGGCACAGCCCTTGAGACTCTGATTCTGGAGTCCTGGAGTTGAGGCCAGGAAGATGCATTTTGGATCAGCCCCTTTTTCCGAAGCTACAAACCAGCTGATGATCAGAGCAGTGATTTTAAATTACTGCAGAGGAAGACATGGTTTCTGCCACATAGCAGGACTCAATAAATTCTGGTTGAATAAATGGGTCTATTGTTCACTTCAGAGTGGACTGATACTAAGAGCTTTCTAAAAAGTGACTCTTCTGTCCCTACCAGGCACAAAGGAGATTAGTTTTTACATACTTTGGAAAAACAACGGGCAGGGGGGTTTTCCTGCAGATCCACTGTCAAGGAAACAGATTTTGGCATCTGGTGACTCAGTCAGTTGAGGGTCAGACTCTTGATTTCAGTTTAGGTCATGATCTAGCCCTGCTTTGGGCTCCAAACTGGGTGTGGAGCCTTCTTGGGGTGTTCTTTCTTCCTCTCCCCCTGTGCCTCTCCTGCCCGCTAGCACCCTCTTTATCTCTCTCTCTCTCTCTCTCTCTCAAAAGAAAAAAAAAGAAAACATATTTGATCACTGCAACATAAATTCTATAAAGCATGGCATATGACACAGTCTCAGTTTCCACAAAATTATGGGCTAGGAAACCCCACTCCAAAATGGAGTGCCACGATGCATAACATCCAGTTGCCCCCCTCGGAAACTTTGTCACACACATTGGAAAGATCACTAGTAATATTGCTATGACGTTTCAGAAAAAGGGGTAGTTACATTCGGCTGGGGGACTTGGGGGACTTTACAGAGATAGGAGGTGTGAGCTGAGTCTGGATAGATGGGAACAGCGTGTTCTGGGGGGATGGTCTACAGCGTTCTGGGAGATGGTCTACAGCGTTCTGGGGTATGGTCTACAGTGGAGAGAAGCTCATCTGCAAGAAGGAAAGAACTTATTCTTTTTTTCTGAAAAATTTTAATGTTTATTTTTACTTTTGAGAGTGAGAGAGAGAGAGAAAGGAAGACAGACAGAGAGAGATACAGAGCACAATTGGGAGAGGGGCAGAGAGAGAGAGAGGGAGACACAGAATCTGAGATAGGCTCCAGGCTCTGAGCTGTCAGCACAGAGCCCGACACATGGCTCCAACTCATGAACTGCTAGATCATGACCCGAGCCAAAGTCGTATGCTTCATGAACTGAGCACCCAGGTGGCCCAAGAAACTGTTCCAACCACAGTGAGTGGACTGGTTTGACTTAGCACTTAGGAGGGTAGGGAGAGGGGAAGATGCTAATACAGACATGTTACATTTATTTTATTTAATTCTCATGACAGTTCTACAGGGAAGGTAATCATGTGCCCATTGTGTGGAAAGAGGTTCAGAAGAATAAATCAAAATAAATCAAATAGTTCAGAATCACACAGCTGGCACAAACCAAACCTGGGGTTTGAACCCAGCTCACTTGAATGCTCAGCTTAACACCAAGGTGTTCTCTCACTTCCCCAGGTAAACTGCTAGAAAGCCCTGAACGTCAAGTTTAGGGTTTTGTGTTCAATCTCCAGGCAACACATGCCTTGCAAAGTAGTCTGGAGGCCAGGATCCAGCCGAGAACTCTGTACAGGTCTCTTTGCATCTTCAGTATATCTTCTGGAACTGCCATCCTGGAAAGAACCACAACTATTTTGACCTGTTAGTGTTTTGTTGTATGCAAACAGAGTATCACTAGATAGCAGGTGGACAGTATTACAGATTCCTTCTTCAGCAACAATTGCCTAATTAGTATTGTCAACACCATGGCCCAGTTCTCTTGTCAAGAGAAGACAAGTGTCATCAGTGCGTGTGTGTGTGTGTGTGTGTGTGTGTGTATAAAAGTTGTTGATAAATCAGCAGCTTTTCCATGTGAACAAAGCCTGCATCTCCAGCTGACATCTAAATTCTAGGGCTCAGAAAACCCAGGACAGGGATAATGAAACTTCCTGCTCATCAGTAACACATTAAGAAATTCTTTGGCTCCATGTGGCAAGAATGGCCATACAGACATCTCTGGTTATCACTTTTCATCAGGAACTTTGTTACTGCTCTCCTGAATAGGAAAGGGTGAAGCACCTTTCCTACCAGTAATGGACTTGGTGAGATAGTTCCCTGACAGGGCTAATAAGATAAGAATGGCTTGAAGGTGGCTCTCTGTTTCCCCAATAAAACATGTTCCTTCATTGTGTAATACAATGAAATACCAATTTAGAAAGGATTTTTTTTCTTCAGTTATTTCCAAGTTTACAAAGTATTTTCCCCACGTAATTTAATTCTTGAAATAGTCCTGGGAAGTCTCTGTAATCATCTCCATTTTGTAGATGAGAAAACTAGGAGCCAGGCATTAAATATCTTGACCAAAAGTTAAATAAATATTAGTGAATATGGATAGGATCATTAGAATTCACATTATATGCTCTTATATGTAATCACACATTTGCTTGTTCATTCATACCTTCATTTATTTATTCATTCAACATTTACTGAACACCTGCTATGTCCCTAGCATTGAGTTAGGTTGTGGAGATCTGTAGATAAAAATGTGAGCTATTTTGAGCTCTCTGAATAGAGGCTAATGAAAGAGGGAACAAGTCAATTATTGGTTTATTCTTTGGAACTCTAATTGGTGTTATTTCCACTCACATTTAAATACAAATAAGCAATATTAGGATCCATGAGTCTTCTGGCTAATTCTCCAGTCCCTAAAGATATTTTACTCTCACTTATTCATCTCTACACTTTGGGTGTTCTATTACCTGCCTATGTTCAATATTTGCCTCAATTCAATATTAATTACTTCCTGGATGCATGCATTTCCTTTCTCTTGGTTCCTAAAAAGAAAATGTTTTAATGTATCTCTGTGTTAAATCTATTCAGATAACTTTTCCACTTTAGTCATCTCCATAGACGTCCCCCACTTTCTTTTTCTGAGCCTTCTTGGGAAAGATTACTTAATTCCAAATGGCCGTAATTTCAGCTTTATACAATAAAACCTGCTTCTCCCTCCTTTGTGCTCTCCTCTGAAATTATTTTGTATTTTTAATACACATAATGCCTTGGTGTATAGGTAAGTGCCTACACATCCTGTCTTCCTTACTAAATGGTAAGCTCACTGAAAGAGAGAGAATCATGGTGTATTCAGGACCACACCATTCACAGAACCTAGCACATTCCATGATATGTTTAAGTGTTTCAATAAAAATTTATAAATTGAGATCCCAGAGAGCCAAAGTGCATCTCTTCAAAATATTCCTTCTTAAGGGCACCGTAAGTGATGCCGCTAGTGCCCTCTACCCTTAGGAGTGTGATCTTCACAGTGAGCCCACCCACTGCCACCTTTCGGTAGCCCATGACCTCTCTCACTGAGTGTTTGCTTTCCCTGTTCCCAGTTTACTTAAACATTCTTGGGTTCTTCAGGCTCTTTGGTGAACACAACTTCTCTTACTTGGAGTTAATTTGGAATCTTTGAGCACAGCATCAGGATGCCTCATCAGAGGCCACACCTGATGGTTTGTATTAGCTGAGCTGTGGTTGTTCTGTGTCTCCCAGATACCATTTGTGTGGGTGTTGACTGTTTCCTCAAGAGAACCCTCAGAAACCTGGTCAGTGTAGGGAGGAGCAGCACTAAGCCCCATAGAAGAGAAAGAGACTCAGAGTAAATGGGATATGAACTTCTCTGTTCAGATCAAGGACATAGGCTGGTGCTGCCTGGGAAGAAGGGTGGGGAAGTACTTGATTTGGGGTCAGGGTTTTTACTGCTAATGTTTTGGGCTATTCTGAAGGTAAAATTACAAAGTTACTTAGATCTTTCAAAATGGTTATTTCAATATATGGATATATTGAGTCTGCCCCTTTTCCTCTGTAAGCAGCCAACACAGGTAGTAGGTGCCCATTATGGGATGGTACTGTTCGTTCTACAAAGAGCTCCCTATTGGGCAAAGCTGTGGCTGAGATTATGGAGTTTATCAGGTATCAAGAATCTCCATGCCTCTTAGGCTGCATGATGTACAGCTGGTTTGGGAAGACAAGTTTGTTACAGCCTTTGGGAAATATAGGCTTGTAGCTGGATCCTGGAGAGCAGTTTTGCTGTGCTAAAGAGACCTGGATGTGAGCTACACTCTTCCAAGGACTCCATTTCTCATCTGTAAAGAGGTGATGTGGGTTCCATATACTCATTTACCTTCAGGGGCCAAGTGGGTGATGTCATGGAGAGAAGTAGGCCAAGTGTAGGCCAATAGGGCATGAATAAAACTGGTGGAGGGAGGTGCAAGGCCTTGCATAAAAGCTCTCGATTTTAAAATCTGTCAAGCCACCATTTTGCAAGCTCTGTTGTGACATGTTTGGATTTTTTCTTGGAAGGAAGGTGATATCCAAGTCTAAGTCATTATTATCATCGATCACTGATGTAATTGCATCATTTACATGCTCCCTATGAGTAGGGTTCATACCATGTGCTAAAGAAGAATACACAAAAATTCTTATCATATGACCCCTGTTTTTGAGGATTTGAGTATTTGGTCTAATTTTATAGACAGGTGTCCATTCATTCACTCAAGAAATATTTATCAAAGGTTCACTCTGTGCCTTTCTCAGAACTATAAACCCAGTGTGACTTTCTCCAGTGGTGATCAAAAGCACAGGGTCCCTGCCTTAATGGAGGTTACATTCATTAAACACAGTTAAGCCCCTTGAAAGGTGCCAAGGGACACAGAGAAGGCCAAGATGTGGGCTTTGCCCTCAAGTTGCTCATGTGCTGGTGGGAGATACAGATATCCATATGACCCGCATTCTAGGCGTGAGATACCACTGCTAGAGTAGAGGCATGCTCCAAGTTCTGTGGCTGCAAGTAGAATGGAGGATTATTATACTCTAGGAGGGATCAAGATAGACTTTCTAGATGAGGTGACATTTTTGTGAGTCTGGATTTTGATAGGTAACCCAGTTCAGGTGTGAGTGGATGGGGATGAGTTTTAAGGAAGGAAACGTACATGAGGGACCCAGAAGTGGAAGAGGCTGGGAAGAGGTGGTAGTGCCGTGCAACCGAAGCCTCGAGAGATGCTATATGGAAAACAGGGCTGGGAGATGGGCAAGTCATGGATGAATGCACTTACCACGTTAAGGAGTTTGGGTTTTATTTCCTTACCATCAAGGAATAGTGGAAGATTTTGGACGTGGCAGACTCTGGCAGCAGGTCTCCTCCCCCCCCACCTCAAAGAGTCACTCCATTCCCACTTTCCTATCCCTCTTCTGCTTTGAGGAACAAGTTTAACTACTTATCCACACACCCTGAGGCTGACTTCTCCACAGGAACTCTTGACTGTCATTTAGGATTTTTCTGTCTTATGTCCTCATCCGATTCTCTCTCATCTGCATTTTCCAAATTTTCCTGTATATCTGGACACTATTCCCCTTCCTATAAATATGCTCAGCTTCCCCTCCTAAATTCAAAACTGAAAAATCTTCTTTTAACCAGGCACATAGTGGGCACTTAATGATCATAATTATATCTATTACTACTACTCTTTCAGACTACTGTCTTATCTTTTTCCTTTGGCCATGCAACTTTTTAGTCTACTTCACTGCCATCTGCTTTCACTTTCTCTTCACTCACTGATTCTTAACTCCTTGCACTGGTGTGCATCTCACTCTCAGCAGTGGCTGGGCTTTCATCCTGATTGTCATACGCTGTGGCCTGTCCCCAGCAATTGTTCCCCTCATCCTCTCTGATCTTTGAGTGTGCTTCATCCAGGAGATTTCCTGAGTCCCCATGGTGGGCTAAATGAGTTGTCCCTCATGTGTGCCTGGTTCCTGTAGTACCTCAGTCTCCCTCTTTTTGCTGCATTTAGTTGGAAGAGTCTGTGTGGCCATCCTTTGCTCCTCAAAGGCCCAGACCACTCTTAACTTTTTAGGTCCCCAATATTCAGAATAACAAATACTTAGCATTGCCGAATATGATAGCCACTAGCCATATGTGGCTACTGAGCACTTGACATATGTCTGAATTGAAAGGTGCTGGAAATGTAAAATATACATGAGTTCCAAAGATTTAGTACAAAAACATAAAATATCTTATGAATGATTTTACACTGAGTACATGTCAAAGTGATTATATTTTGGATATGCTGGATTAACTAAAGCATATTATCAAAATTAATTTTACTTGTTTCTTTTGACTTTTTAAATGTGACTATGAAGATATTTTAAATTCTTCGTATGTGGTTCCCATTATATTTCTATTGGACAGTGCTGACCTATTACATGGCTGGGAAGACAGGCCCTCAAATCATGGCTATTAAACTGAATTGAATGGAGTCAGACAGTATCCTGTCTTTTGAACCTCCTTTCCTAATTTCAGTGGTGAGCCTCTCTTGGTGCTCCTCCACCTCTGGCTTTTTCATCTCCCATCCTCTGAGCATTGGTCACCTTTAGATCTGAGCCTTTATCCAGCCCCTATGTCCTCAGCAACGGGGAGACTGACCTAAAAGGATGAATAAATCCACAAAGTCATGGTGATTTTTTTAAAGCAATGAATGAAATTAAAAAAAAGAAAAAATGAAAAGGCCCCTGCCAAATGGTGAGAGTTAGCCATTGAAAGCCTCCTTGGTGAGGTGACTTTCCCAGGAGGCTTTTGGAGGCGAGGCACAGAGAAGGACAGGCTGGCAGACACAGCTCTCCTCCACCCACTTGCATAAAGGCTGCTGTGAAACGCAAAGCAGTATTTTAAGTGCAACGAAGGTCGTGGATTGAAAACTGAGAGACCTTGAAATCGAGACGTGTTTGCTGTAGTAACCATGGGCGTTGCCTTTCTGGGTAGGAACAGCAGGGCGGCTGGGCAGCAGGGAGGCCAGGGTGGCAGTGCTGGACTCCTCCTGTGAAGAGCTCCAAGGCTCTTCAGTCCTGTTCTGGGAGAAGGCAGCTGCCAGCCATCATTGCAGCTCAGGGTTGGGTGGGGGCCTTCCCTCTGCCGGATCACTCACTGCTTCTGTTTTGAGTCCTGGTCAGATTGAAGAAACTTGGGTTCTCTTACCATTGCCTCACCTTGCTCTGGAACCTTGATTAGACCCCCTGACCTCTCAGTGTCATGGCTAAAAAGCCCTTCCCTTTGCCTTCTCAGAGCCTGGGGAGATGAATGATATATAATGAAAAGGATTCTGGTTTCTTTAGGTAAATGCGAGGTCCCAGATAAAGTTCTGTTATCAGGAAGCCTGCAAAAACCTAACCAATTTGGGACAATCTCCCAGCTCTATTTGCTGCAGTCAATGACAGGGCTTAGATGGGTTAAATACTGATGTTAATACTGTTGCTTATTCAGTACACCCTATGTCCCTTTCCTCTTGCTGGCCAGTGAGGGAGATGTTAATACCAGCATCATCATACAGATGCTCAAAAGATCCAACATGTAAGAAGCAGAGCTGGAATCTAAGCCCATGTGTCTCATGCTCTTTTCACTGGTATTACAGATATCCCTCAGAAAAGCCAGGAGCCCTGAGGCCATGTTATGTATTCAGTTCTCATTTAGCGATTAGCTTTTCCAGCCCAATTTCATTTGACCCAAGAACTATTAGGATTTGATAAATAGATGGTGAATGGTAACCCCTAACATTTAACTGTAAAGTTATATCCCTAACTTTCTGGAAAAGTGAACTGGACAGGGATTTTTCAGCCATTTCACAAATAACTAATCTAAGGCTCAGCACAGTCAAGTGGTGTGTTCAAGGTCACACAAGGAGTGACTGGCCAGGCTGGGTGTCTGGATTCTGGGCATGGACTGTTGGAAGGAGCTGTCCCTTCCTTCTGCAGAGATTTGAATTCAGAGGGCACAAGTTCCCAGAACAGAGGATCCAGCCCTTTCCAGGCTGCCCTTGAGGCTGGGGAAGGGAGAGGGCTGCTGTCTGCGCATTGGCATGCCTCCCTCTCTAATGATGCCATCTGTCCCTGCAAGCATCTTGTGTGGTGGCGGCATCCTGTTCTCCCTTGCTTGTATCCTCAGCATGGGTCTCTCCATGGTCTGAGGACCCATCGCTCAGGATTGCGGTGGCTTAGAAGAAAACATACGAGAACCTTCAGAATGATGGCAATACATCTTACCTTGAAAACTGCCTGGAAACAGATGACTCATGATGCCCTCTGCTTCCAGGCAAGATCACACCTACAGCTTCCCCAACAGTGTGTGGGGAGAGACAGTGCATTATTGTTCTTAATGGTTTGTGTGAGGATGACATAACCCAGTACCTCGTGGGTAGACAGCTCCTCTTCACATTAAGCTTAAAACTAAGGAGTCAGAGAGGGAGTAGGACTCTTTACTCAGGATTTTTAAGAAAATGATGGATGGTGCCTGCCTTCTCTGGGGCTGACCAGGCAGGCACCATCAAACACTGAGCAAGCACCATGGGACTATGTCTGAGACCAGAGAGAGGTTCCTTGGGCTGAGGGTGCATACATACTGGTAAAGGTCAAAGGCTGGTCTGGAGGCCTTTGGTGGAAGTCCTTCATTTCGCAGATGGAGAAACCAGGCACCCCAGACAGTGGTTCACCTCTATCAGTACCAGAACAGAGGCCAGACCAGAATGCGTAGTGATTGCCCCTTTTCCCTTCTTGGAAGGTGCACACCCAACTAGCCAGACGGTTCTCGACCCAGACTATGCATGGGAGCCTCACAGATACACCCTTCCCATGGAGTCTGAGTCAGTCTGTGGGGGAGCCTGAGATTTTGTTTTTAGCCTTCACAGGTGATTCTAACGTGTGGCCAGGTTTGAGAATGGGCCCACGTGAAGGTGGAATGGCCAGGAAGTGGAATCACCAATATTTGGTGAATATCTACTGTGGACACAGTAAGGTCTTTAGTATTTAGGTTCATCCTGGGGATGCATAGATGTAGCTTGTGGTGAAGGTAGCAGATGAGTCTTACTTCTGGCACAAGTAAGACTCTCCAAGGAAAAGGGAAAACATGGAGACATGGCAGGTGTGGGGCCTGAACAAAATTGTCCTTGTGAAACAAAGGACACATGTGTTTGGGGAAGGGTCGTGCTCTAGGGGGAGCGGTGAGAGATACTGCTGGGAAGGCGAGTCTGAGCTTATTCACGGAGGCCGTGAATGTCAGGCACAGAAGTGTGGCCTCTGCCCTGTGGACAGTGGGACCCACTGAAGGTAAGTGAGGAGGAGAGGCATATGGTCATTCAGCAGCTGTATACAGATGTTTGAGATTCAGAGAGCAGCCAGGGACCCTGATGTCACAAGATGATAACCTAAGGAAAAGAAGTCTTAGTCCCTGTGCTCCCCTAAGTACTAGGTGGCCTAAAGCTGAGCTGTAGTCCTCTGCTTGGGAGCTGTGTTCCCCTGCTGTGGTGTCAGTTGTGCTAGAGAGGAGTGCCCCCATGGGAGGTGATAGTGTTGGGTGAGGGGGAGGGGCAGGCAGCCCTGTAGATGAGCTGGCATTGAGCCCTCACTGCTGACAGAGAGTGACTCAGATCCCCTCCTGGCACCAGCCTGCTCCGGCAGTGCAAGCTGTTCCTTTGGCTCCTAGAGCCTGGGCTGGCTCTTCACTTCTCCCCTAGGATGGAGGCCAGGGAGGAGGGGTGCTGGTGTCTGTGTTCCCACCCCCTCCCCTTCTCTCAGCTCAGGGGTGGGAGAGGAGGAAACGCAGGCCGGGATTCTGGGCTCAGGGTGCACTTCCGACAACACCCCCACACTGTCACAAGCCTGGTTAGTACACACACAGCAGGATACTAGGCATGCTGGACAGATGACCAGGTGATGCAGTACTTGCATAGAAGGCTTTCCTGAAAAGTTACCATCAAAAACTGGGTCAGGTGAACAGATACTGATGGAGCATGGGCAGTGACTCAATGGAATGACCTAAGATTGTTCAGCACAAAATGTTTGTACAGTACTTTTCGCAGAGGTTTTGCAAAATCCTTTCGCATTCTTAATGTCAATATCCTCACAGCCACCCTAGGAGCAAAGTGGTATTCCCGTGTGTTTATTTTATTTTATTTTATTTTATTTTATTTTATTTTATTTTATTTTATTTTATTTTAATCTGAAGCTTAGAGAAGTTAAGTCACTTGCTGAAGGTCACACAGATGTGGAAAGACAGAGCCGAGAACCTTAACCTGCGTCACTGGTTTATAAGAGTTTTATTAAACCACACTCTCATGTCCATTTTCTTGAACTTTTAGACATAAGCAGTTGTCATATTTTAACCCTTTATTGGAATGTCACATGAAGAACTCTGGTGATTACTGGTGCCTCTGGAGACATCCGCACCTTTTATGCACGTGAGTAAATATTGGGAGTCCCTAAAGTTTTGAGGGATGAGTCACTCATTGATCAAATATTTACTATTTACCCTGTTCATCAGTTGTTACTATTCATACTTAGCCTGACATATTTTATTAGGTTGAACCATCTGAAATTGCCACTTTTTGTTGGCCAAAAATGGTCAAATATCAGCCATATTTTGAGGTTCGACTTAATATATCAAAGGTGCCAGATAAACATCTATATTTGATTTGAGAGGATGTAGAACATTTGGGAGTTCATATTTTCGAAACAGTCTCCTTCCTCAATCTATATCATGGAGTAAATACCACCTCAGAATGTTGTTGGGAGATAAATCAGATGTGTATAAAAAAGCTCACTTACTTCAGTGCCTATGAGATTACTCCGAAATTAGCTTCCTCTGAGTGGGCATAAGCCCTTGCCTTCTGTAGACAAAGGCAGTTGAGACTTACCGATCCAGAAAGACTCCAGGGATCTTGGAGTCAAGTGGTTGGACAGGTAGTGTTAAGACCAAGACCTTGGATTCAAAGTTCCTTGTCTGGAATTCTGGGCCTGCCATATGCCTGTTCTGTGACCTTGGGCAAGTTACTCATCTCTTTGCTGCTCAGTTTTCTCATCGGTGGAACAGGAATCCTAGCAAACTTACCTCATGGAGTTGTGAAGATTAAGATAATGAATGCAAAGGGTTAGAATTATTCCTGGCATCTAGAAAATGCTCAATTTTAGCTGCTACTGTTACTTTTATAATTATTCTTAATATTCTTATTCCTTGGGAGACAGCTCTCTTGGCACACAATGGAAGATCCTGCTGCCTACAACCTCAGGGATAGGTTCATAGCTTCTGAGAATGCTGTTATCTGTGATCTTTGAATTTCCTTTGACTACGCTCTATGACTAGGTCTCCCTTCCATGGGAGAGGTCTTCATAAAAATTTGGGGGGTGAAAGCCAGGAGAATTATCCTTGGCCACCCAGAGCATCTGTTGTCTGAATTCCCTGGGTTAAGTGAAACTTCTCATGTTTCATATCTCTGATTATATGAAAGGTTCTGCAATATTTGGGGGAGCACAGTCCACATAAGACTACCCTCATCTCTGACACCAGCTGTAAGTTCAGAGGTTCCTAAGACCACGTTTAGCTTCAATAATTTGCCAAAAGGATTTGCATAGCTCACTGAAAGCTGTTATACTTATGGCTATGGTTTATTACAGGGAAAGGTTACAGCTTGAAATCAGCCAATGGAAAAAATCACATAGGGCAGAGTCCAAGAAAAATTCCGAATGTGTATTTTCTAGTTGCTCTCTCCCTGTGGAGTCAGGACAGCATTACAGTTGACCCTTGAACAACACAGGGGTTAGAGGTGCCCACCCCCTGCATAGTCAGAAATCATGTATAATTTGACTCCTCAAAACTTAACTACTCATAGCCTACTCTTGACCAGAAGCCTTAACAATAACATAAACAATTGATTAACACATATTTTGTATGTTTTATATATTATATACTGCATCATTACAATAAGTAAGCTAGAGAAATACTACTAAGAAAATCATAAGGAAGGGGTGCCTGGGTGGCTCAGAGCATCCAATTCTTGACTTTGGCTCAGGTCATGATCCCAAAGTCATAGGATCAAGCCCCATGTGAGACTCCATGCTTAAGATTTTCTCTCTCTCTCTCTCTCTGACCTTCTCCCTTCTTGCACACATGATCTCTCTCTCTCTCTCTCTCTGAAATAAAAAGAGAAAGAAAAGAAAATCATAAGAAAGAGAAAATACATTTACAATACTGAACTATATATTAAAAAAACCCACATGTAGCAAGTGGATCCACATAGGTCAAACCCATGTTGTTTAAAGGTAATTTCCTGACATTGATGTGTTACAGTATACATGGAGTATTGACAAAACAGGGAACTCTTCCTTCAAGCCTTGGTTTCCAGTTTTTGCTTGGAGCTACATCACACAGGCATGATTGACTTCTCATGTGGCTAGTTTCAGTTCCCCAGGCCCTCAGGAGGTTGAGCCGATACCATGTGACCCAAAGTCTTCACCATAGATCACGTTGTTGTTGCGGTGGCTCAAAACCTACACCCAAATCACATTGTTACTATCTAGCTGGATTTAGATTCCCAAGGAAACAGAGATACTCCTACCAGGCATGACATTCTAAGGGCTTAGGGATTACCTCCTAGAAGTCAACACTAAAGGAAGCCCTCTTTCTGGGAAAGGTTAAATTCTTTACCACTCAGGGTCTACGTAGGCCACAGGGACACCAAGATAATGGGACATAGCCCCCATTCTAGGGATCTTTTAGTCTACTGGGAAAGAAGGTAGTAACCAGCGCAAGTCAGGCAGGGAGTGGTTGTTGTAGCACTCTAGATCACTGGAGGGCATGGCAGTGAGGTTCTTCTCAGAAGAGCTGGCATGACTGGTGACAGTGGGAATGAGGCCAGCATGGTTAGTGAAGTTTGTGTCCCAAGGTTTGGAGATAAGAGGCTTATGACTTATTCTGGTATACTGATCAGTTCTATTGGCTCAGAGGATCTCGACATCCAGCCTTTCTCCCTGGCTTCCTGACCGTCAGAGCTGGAGGGGCAAAGGGAGGGTTGAACCTCCAAGAACAAATGGGAAGCTCAGCATCTCAATAAGTTCAAGTAGCCTCCAGGCTGAGTGGAAGTACGTGAATGATTGACTGGGGACAAAAGTGTATAGACATGATTATGTAAGCTCTCAGAGACCTGTCCACCAACTACCCATTAGCCTTCACTTGGAAACCGTCTCTCTAATAATTGTAACTACAATACAGGATGCCTCTGGGATCAGATCAGTGAGGGGGGAAGGCTGTTCTCCCTCTACCTCAGTCTTATCAGTGGCTACTCCGGGTCCTTCTGGGTGGGAAGAATACCCTCAGATGCTCTTTGGCATAGTTTGCCTGCTGGACAGTACCATGCTGTCCGTCGGACTCATTCCCATCTCTCACCACTGCCAGGAGTTTGCTTATTCTGACACTGACCTCACCATCAACACTTTTATGGAAAGCTAAGCTCCACGTCCCCTCTCCCCTCCATCCCCATGCATTTCACTTTCTATTTCTGGCTCTCACATTCCTTCTATGGGTCCCTGGGGAGAAGCAACTCTATTAGACCAATTCAGAGGGATGGTCACACCTGTCAATCTGCAGAGAAGTGGCCTTGCCAGGGGGATTGCCAAGTGTCAGTGGGGACCACAAAGACCACATCTGGACAAGGCCCAGTGCAGTGGGGCCTCATGGTCTTGTGTCCCAGGATGTTTCGCCACCTGACTTAATTTAGGGACTCGGTTGCAAGGTGCTTGTCACAGTCCTTCCTTTGTTCAAGGAAAACAGCAGACTCAGGGTCTTATCTCAGAGCACCATATCTCAGCAGCGATCTTTGCATAACTTGATAACTGATGATGCTTTTCTTGGGGGGGTCAGGGTTTCCAAGTAGCTTTATGTTTTTACATTTTGTGATATTTCTCAAAACCATGTCTTGGCTTCTCTATATATGACCCCAGGGCAGCAAGTAAAAAGAAACTTGGTTCATTCAATTCATGAATATTTATTTAAAAAATTCACCATAGAACTGGGACTATTGAGGTGCTGGGAATTCAGAGACGACAAAGACAAGGTCATGGTGCTTGAGGAACACACAGTCCAATGGAGAAGACAGGCATGTAAATAATGAACCGAGCAGTGAAGTGATGAATGTTAAAAGGGGAATAGATGATTAATTTTTCTGCAAGGAGTGACAAATTAGGGAGGAATTCCTAAAGAAGGGAATGGTTTAAACTGGCCTTGAAATAACACTAGAGCTCCCCAGTTGGAGAAGAGAGAGAAGTTGTATAGTCAGAGGGAACTTTGTAAATAAAAGCAAGAAGGTATGAGAATGCACGATGTGTTCATTGAAGACACGGAAGAATCAAGGCCAGCACCCACAGCTGCAGCAGTTACATGCTATACATGTCCAAGGGAGCCAGTTATCCAGGCTGCAGTGTGAATGGTGCAGCCTGGCGTCCTGCAGGGTGGCGGCCAGAGTGTACATGGAAGCAGTGCAGGAGGTATAGCGAGGTATCATGGCAGACTTCACTTTCATGTCATCATATTGTCAAAAAGAAATTGCTCAGCAAATATTGCCTGAGTAACTCTTGAGTATTTGGGATTTTTAACATATTTCTGCCATTTTTATCTACCTTACAAACAAACGCTATTGAGGTCTGTCTCTAATAATACTTAGCAGTCCTGCCTAGCAGAAAGTCAGCACTCTTCAGACCTGGGAGGCATCATTAGCTCACATTTCAGTGAAAGGTGCATGTAGGTCACTAGGGTTGAGTCCCCATTGCCCAGCATCACAGAGGTCTTTGAGCAGTGGGGGATGGTCGTGAGTATCTAATTCAACAGCCTCGCCAAATGAATGGGGAACTGGGGGCCACAGGAGGAAATGACTTCTTCAGAATCACACAGATAGACACTTTTAGAGCATGGATGAGGAGACAGATCAGCTACCTTGAACTTAGCAACATTTCCACCAAATATCTAAAACAATTGTAATTGAGTACCATTTATTTGTCCTTCCTAGAAGGGAATATTGTACCTGCACCAGTTTAAGTAAGTAACTCTAGCTGCTCTGATAGTAATTCTGGAAATCCCAGTGACCTGACACAATAAAAGTTTATATCGTATCCTCATGATGGCCCAGTAGGGTGACTCAGGGGTGTGGGGGTTCCCAGCTTGTGGCAGAAAGAATGGAGAAAATACATTCATTCTTAACTGCCTTATCTGGGGGAGTGACGCACATCCCATTGGTGGGAAAATTCACAGATTGCATTTAGATGCAAGGGGACTGGAAAATGCAGTTTAGCTATGTACTCAGGTACATAATATGGATTTAGCGAGCACCAACCACAGTTATAATGAGTCTGTGTCATAGCTGTTATCCCTGATGCTAGCAACACAATAGCAGTCAATCAAGTAGTTATCTGGTCTTTATCCCTGAGCCTCTCCCTGTGTTCCATTCCTCAAAATGGAAACTCTGGCCCAGAAAATGCAGTGATCTGTCTAGGGTCATATCCAGATATAAGGTCCCAGGGGTTCTAAATTTCAGGGAACACTCTTCTCTCTTCAGGTGTACCTGAAGGCATCTGTGGCTTCTCTCAGAGGACCATGTTCTCAGTCCACCTCTGAAGGGTTGTGTGCGGTGGTGGGAGGTCCAGGCAGTGGGGCTCCTGGGGAGGAAAAGGAGAAAGGAAGGAGTAGCTCTCTTCTCTTGGAGATGTTTTTCCTCATCTGTCAGCCCTGCTTTTCTCTTACTCTGTCATGGAATTGTTTATTTTTCTTGACAGCAGGCACCAGGGCTCAGAGTATTTGTCTGTAGGAAAGAGCAGTGGGGAGGACTTCAGGGCCCGGATATGTGTGGGTATGTGTGCTGAGGATTCATGCTCACATGGTCACCTGCTGCTTTGGTTACGACTTTGCTTGCCCTGTGGTGCAGGGCAGAAAGCAGTTTCTTCCCACCACTGGACACAAGAGGTCATTTCTGGGGAAAGATTATTTTGGGGAAAACGGTGGGTTGGAGAAACACGTGCCCAGTCTCCTGAGCCCCCTGAGTAACGTCTGAAGCCACTTCGCTTGGGGTTAAGGGAGATTTTTCTGGGTACTTGGCACACACGCCACCCCTGTTTCTTCCATGCCATCCTTCCCAGGGCTCACCAGATTCCTCATTCACTGCCTTTGGGCATTCCTGCAGGCACTCGGAGGGCAAGAGCATAGCATGAATCACTTGGTTTGAATCCATTCTGAAAACATGCTAACAGATTGTTTGGTCTCTTTAGAATCACTTCTCGGTTCCTAAGGTCACCACCTCCTAATCTTTAAGCCCTTTTAACTAGCAGCCTTAATCCAGGCGATTGAAGCTTAAATACAACTATCTATCTATCTATCTATCTATCTATCTATCTATCTATCTATCTATCTATCTATTTTACTTACTATTTACATATTTGAGAAAAGGGATATTAAAATTTCTTGAGCTCTTTGGTGATAGGCACTGTGTTAACTCTTCATTTACTTTACTATCTCATTTTATCCTCAAAGCAGGACATGATCAGTTACTGTGTGGAAGGCACTTGATTAGGCACTGCACAGGTAAAAGGTGAATTTAAAATGGCTCTAGGAGCTCAGTCTAATGGCCATGATAGTTTCTTACCAATGTAATCACTGTCACGAGTGACAGCATGACAGAAATGCCCTAATTACTGAATGAGCTCATATTTTGTGCCAGGGAGTACACAAAGTACTAGACACGCAGCACCTCACTTATCCCTTACACCACTCCAAGGAGGTGAACATTATTATACCCATTTTACAGTCAAGTAACCTGAGTCTTGGAGAGGTGAAGCCACCTGCCCAAAGCACTGAGCTGGTATGTAATAGAGTGGTGTTTAACCCGTATCTGGCTGACTCCAGAGTCAAGAAATGGACTGTCTATCACAAATAATGCAAATCAAAGCCAGAATCATGGAAAAGACAACACCAGAGTCACAAGTGGAGCATCAAGGGAAAAAGAGAGGTTAATTAATTCCCAGTGGGGATCCTTGAAAGGTGACCTACATACGTTTGAATTTGAATTGGTCCCTAAAACTTGGCAGGGCTCCCGAAGGCAGAATTACACAGGAGAAACTCCGATGGGAGAGAACATCACTTCCCAAAGCTAGAGCTTCTACTTGAGACAAGGTCCTCAGGAGCCCACCAGAGCTGTAGAAGGAGCCAATTCATGTTTATCCCCATTTATCTGACAACTCTGTTGAGTATTGTAATAATCCCAATTACTACAGAAATATTTATATGATGATAAGAATGACTGCAATGTTGTAAAGAGCAGGGTTATCCCCTCCCATTTGACACACGGGTCATTAAAGTTCTGCTCAGAACTGCTAAGGCCCAGAGAAAGCTCCCTTCCAGGCCTGTAGCACCCAGGATGCAGGAGTGTGGAAATCTCAGACCTTCCGAGCACATCCCTCAGGGAGCGGGTAGCTGGGAAGCCATGGAGCAGCCCTTGGACCCTGAGGCCCCTGTGAGGGCAGCGAGGCCGTAGCTCTAGGACAGAGCAGCAGCATGTTCTCTTGCCTGCTTGCCTGCTGTGCAATCTCCATTCTCCCTGAGCTCTGGGCTTCCCTATGCAACAAAACAGAGCCTGTGTATTGTCATTTCAGGCACAGCTTGAGCCATTGTTCTGGGAGATTCCCAGGCTTCTTCTCTGGAAGCAGAGGCTACAGAACTGAATGTGGGGAGGCAAGGGGCCTCCCAGTCCACCCAGCTGACTTCTGTTCCCTGCTTGCTCCTGTGCCCGGCTCTGTGCCTGAAGCCAGTCCACACTGCTGCTGTCCCTGCTGATAAAGGTTTCAGGTTCTCTTCTCGGAAAACAATCAGAGATGAGCCAGAAAACAGCCGGTGACTCACTATCATGAAGCAAATGAAGTGTTATTGAAGTAGTGATGTGCTGAGGATAGAGCAAGCATAATTCAGCCGGAATTATAACAGGAGAGACAGAGGGATGGTAAGAGAGAGATCTCCCAGGCTGTTGGGATGGGGCAACTGTTTGAACAGATCAGTAAGAGCTGTGTGTGACTTCTTCCATAGACATTAACATTTACAATAGGATAGACACGTTGGATTATAGGAGGAGGAGGCAGTAAATCTTGAAGAGTATTCACTCTGATCAGGAAACCTGGGAAGAGTATTCTCTGCTTCTGCGGGAAGACAGTGCTCCTCAGATTTTGTGCATCCCGGGTCACCTGGAGATGCTGTTAAAATGCAGACTAGGATTCAGATGGTCTGGGTGGGGCCCAAGAATCTGCATTTCTAACCAGTTCCCATGGATCACTGCTGCTGCCGCCTCTGGGCTGAGAACCACACATCCAGAGCAAGGAGGCAGAGAATGAAGCAATAGGATTCTTTTCAAAGCAAGTGGGTTTAAGAATCAGTTGTGACTTTTCAAAATTGATTTTTTTTTTAATATCCTGAAGTATTTGTCTGGTGGTGGAGGAAGTGAGACCAGGCACGGAGACAATAGATTCTGTTTATGGAAGATCAGCCAACGGCTACTTAGGAGCCAGGTTCAACCAATGAGCCACCGAGGCCACCGAGAGCAGACCCCCATGTTCCCAGGCCATGAGACTCAGGTCGGGCCTTCTGCCTTCGGGCCATAGGAGGGGTCCTCATGTGTGGTGGTGGAGGCAGATGATTCTAGCTTTTCTCCAAAAGGCATACATTCCAGACTCATTTGTTAAGACCAACAGAGTCTGGGAAGAGTGGGATATTCTGAATTCATGCGAAAGCCAGATTATAGAGTTTGTCAAGAGCTGTCCTTAGATGACATCTGTCATGGGCACACCTACAGGTCCTGGGTCCTCTCTCCTGTCAGACGGTCTCACCTGTACCAGCCTCGCAAGTGCTCCTGGAAGTAGATGCCATGCAGGAACTTAGACAGTTAGCCCTTAATGGGGTGTGGTGGGGCGGAACTTGCCCCTGGGCATTTTGTTTACACCATTCTTCAGTGCTGGTCGCCTTCCCTTCAGCTGAGAAAAAAAGTAGACTTCAGCCTAGGTTGGCCTATTAGTGACAAGTTCCAAATTATAAACCACCTTGCATACTGAAGGGTCTGTATCATTTATTTACATCAGATCTCTGCAGGTGTTATCCCAGAGAGATGGTCTTTGGCTGAGGGACTAGGTAGTGGTCAGTGACATGGCCTTTTGAAACCCCCTTCCCTTGGCCAGATTGCTTTGTTGGCCCCAGCAGTTTAGCACTCTCGATCTGCCCATTTATAACCTCCAATTATTAGCAACTATGCTCTGAAGGAGGGGTCCTAGACCAGCGGTTCTCAACCTGGTATGATTTTGCTTCCAGGGAAATTTAGCAATGTCTGGAGGCATTTCTGACACAATTAAGGGCAGGTTCTACTGGCATGTAGTGGATAAAGGCTAGGGATACTACTAAATATTCTACAATATACAGGACAACCTCGCACGAGAAAGAACCATCTGGTCCAAAGAGTCAGTAGTGCCAAGGTTGAGAAATCCTACCCTAGAGGATTCCTGGACTGGGCTGACCCAGGGAAGCTGGATACACAGGTAGCCCAGTTACAGCTTTGCCAAAGCACTTGCCTCAGGGCAACATGTTAGGGCTTATTTTCTCCCCTTAAAATGATGAGGATCCCTAAAATTTGCTCTTTTACTTGTCTTTGTCGACTTCCTTTTACACTGTTGTCAGATCTTTTGGCATATCCAACATCGAAGAGGTTTTGATAGGTAGCTCTGTAATAGTAGGTGAAATAGTGGGGGAGCCGGAGTCTTTCCTTGTGTTACATTCCATACTGGTCGTTCTTAGCATCACCCCAGAGTTGGGGTCAGGTAGGGAAAAGTCACAGGCTGTAGCCATGCATCAAACCACGCAAGCATTAGAACACAGTGGATATTTAAGAAATGATAGCTAGCATGGTTATAAGCATTTAAAACTTTTATGAAATGCTTGTTTTTTTTCAGCTCAGGTCACAATCTCATGGTTTGTGAGTTCAAGCCCCACGTCTGGCTCTGGGCTGACAGCTCGGAGCCTGGAGCCTGGAGCCTGCTTCAGAGTCTGTGTTTCCCCCTCTCTCTGCCCCTCCCCCACTCATGCTCTGTCTATCTCAAAAATAAATAAACATTTAAAAAAAAGGAACTGAGATAGGTCACAACTAAGGATATAGAAGATATAGATAAAGATATAGATGTAAGTAGTTTAAGCTTTCTAAAGCAGGAGTGTATCTGTGTATCAGGATTAAAAATTATGCTAATTCTGTAGGTCAGTATCATCACTGTGATAGTCACGTTTCTCTCAGAGCATCTTTCCAGCTAAAGTAAAAGGGGAAAGAGGATAAAATAATATAACATAAAGTTTTTATGTGTGACCTTGAATGACAAAGTGAACAATTCTCTGAACTATGATTTTATAAACAAATGCAGAAGTGGTTTTCATAACAAATCTTAATAGAAGCTGAGGGGACAGTATTTAACTGCAGGTTAGTGTAGACAGCTCCCCAAAGCTCCTGAGGGGCCACTGCTCTTGGGGTTTCACTTGATATGGGCTCAAACTTGCAATTCCCAGCAGAGTAGAATATCACCATTCTTTATATTTGCTTCCTTAAATATAATTTCTCTGACTGGGCTTTTTGCCAGGAGTTGTTTAAAGATAATTTGAGGTGATACTTCCTTATAAGCTCCTGGATGTTGGTTTCCTAGATCATAAGCAGATAGATAACTTATATAAAAGTGTACATACTTGATTTTGGCATCAAGTAGGCACTCTAAACTTTTTATTTATTTATTTTGTCCATTTGTTCTTTCATCGGTTCTTTCACCTTTCCATCCATCCATCCATCCATCCATCCATCCGTCCGTCCAACCCTCCCCTAATTTTGAACAGAACGGGAAGGTAAAATGGCTGAATGTTACCTGTTTAGATGAGCTTATACGTCTGTGATATGGAGGCTGCCCTCCTTCAGGTCCCATAAATTCATGTTTATCACCTGGCATTGTGAAGGCCTATGGGACAGACTGGAGATGAACAGGCCCAGTTGGTTAGCAGGGAATTTGTGATACATGGACAAGCCAAGCCGTGGGAGGGAAATCTGAAAGGCCATCCACAGAGTACCTAATTAAATGGTTCACCAAGTAAAACCAGGCTGCAAAAAAGGCTTTGTGGTGTTCTTCTCATAAAAGGAAAACAACCCATTGCTGTTCCATTTCTAGTTATATATTTGTAATTGAGGACATGCTTGTTTGCACAGCCAATTCTATGGGTACAAATCAATTTATTTTTGTTTTTAACATTATGCTATTTAGTTGCCAAGAAACACATCAATTGCTTAATGGTTTATCTAATTCATCCTGTTGATCGTCTGCAATATGATCCATTTCTTTGTTCTTGGTTAAACCAATCATGTGACCACACTGTGCCTGAAATTCTGCTCTTATCACCATCCCTCATCTCCTGGGCAGGTGCACATACTTCCATGCACACATGCACACGTACACCTTTGAGGGCCCAAAGCTTCAGAAAGAGCAAAAAGCTCAGAGCAGGTACAAGCAGCCTCTAACCCTCTGAAATCCCCTTGTGACAACCCACATAGCTGTCACATCTTGAGAAACTCAAAAATGAATTCTTCAGGTGCTGTGCTATTCTGGCTAATGAACTATGAACTTTCTGAAAGTTAACCAGAACATTCTTTCCTTGTCTTTTTTGGGTTGCACCATGCTACTGAGACTATTTCTGTAACCCATTAGTCCCTTTTCCCACCTTGGTAAATACCATAAATAATTAAATCTACCTTTGAATGATTAATACTCATTATTACAAGGATAGAGACTCATTAAGGCATTAAAGGATATAGATTATGGAATTAGACATATGTAGCACTGGATTTCAGCTTTAAATGCCACTTACAGGCCATATGACTTTAGACAACCTGACTTAACTTTTATTAATCTCTGTTTTCCTTATTGGTCTGCAAAAATAGAGATGATCATATTTGCCTTATTGGAGCATTGTGAGACTTAGAAATAATATAGGTAAATTGCCTGGAGCATAGTAGTATCCTGCATGTGGTAACTATTGTTGTTTTGGCTTTTATTATTCCAGAGAGTACCTGACAAACATAGAGTTATAAAAGGTACAGGAAATTGAAATCGAGTCCAATGTGGACTGTGCTCAGGACAGCCTTCTGAAAAATTGGATTCTAATGCCAAAACTAATATCCTATTTATTAATAACATAGGAGTTTAGTGGGGAAAGATCCACATCTGACATGTGTATTTGGTGTTCCTCTGAAAGCAGTTGGTATAACTGGTCTATGAAGGTCTATGGAGCCCACATGAGGGAGGTTCCATTTCTTCATGCCCTGGCTCTGCTGGACCAGGAAAGAAATGCAAGAGCAGGAGTCCCGGGACTTCTGCCGCAGCCACACAGGGGAATGAGGAAGGGGCAGAAAAGGACCTTCTGTATTTGCCAAGCCACAGCTTATAACCAAACCTCAAAGAGTCCACATGAGAGAACAGAGCAGAGGCCACTTAAATGCCTTTCCTTCACTTTCTCTTATTCAGAATGTCATAAAATCAAGCCTACTATCTTCAGCTAACAAAGGATTTGAGGGACAAACCTTAGAAGAGGAGGACTAAGAAATCCCCAGCTACCAGTCTCCAGGGACTATTCCATTTCCAAGGCTGAATTTTCAATTATTAATTAATCACAAATTAGTAAACAACAAACAGTAAAAGATAAGAAAGTGTTATGATGTCTTCCAGTGCTTTTGGAAATGCTAAATGGCAATCCCCATAGTAGATTCTCAACAAATATAATTAAATGCCTACTACATGTCAAGTGCTCTGCTGGGCACACTGGAAATCACGGAGAAGCACCATTTCCCCTGTTACTCAAAGGGAACTCAGAGTCTGGGGAATTCAGGGGCCATCATGAAAAGGTCGCTGGCTGTACCAGGCAGTAAGTGCCAAGTGTCATGGTCGGCTGGCCTCCAATCTCCAGGAGACCACTGGACCAGAAAACACGTTAGTTGGAAATCTGTTTTCTACTCGTGGGTTTCAATGACATTGGTTTCAATGGGAGAAATTTCAACTGGATATGTTATGTCTTCTAGATAGTAAGAGTTTTTAAAACCCAAGGGAGGAATTTTTAAAGGAGAGATAATTTTTTTCCTGGAATCTTTCCTTCAAGTGACCTGTATTTGCAAGGAGAATGGACCATGATGCCCTTGTTCTAAGGACTTAACATTTGTGACACTGAGTCGCTACCTGAACTGGGTGTGTACCACACCCACACACCCACATGCATGTACAGTCAAAGCCGGACCACCACCACCTCCTGCTTCCCCAGGACCCTCCACCCTGCCCAATATTCCAGCCAGGGGAATCTTAGACACCAGAGGACCTTCCTTACTGCTATTAGTCTTTGTCTGATTACCTGCTAGATACACTCAGCATTGAAGTAGCCTCTGCTTTTCTTGTGACAGTCTGGCTCTGCTCAGCCTCCTTTCTGGAGTTAAGTCACCCATTCTTAAAGGGATGCCCCAAGGCTGTCTCGAAGCTCTCTCTTTCTTCTTCCCTCCCTTAGCCTCCCACCATCTTCTCAAAACTCTACCTGAAAAAAAATTTCTCCCCTAAATTTTTTCCAAGTATTTGAAGCACTGTGGTATAAAGGAATGAGCTCCAACTCCAGGGATAGGAAAATGTCCATTCAAAGCAGGACTTAGCCACTTGCTAGCTGTGTGGCTTTGGGTAGACAAATTGACCTCTCCAATCCTAAGTTTCTTCATCTGCAAAGTAAAGTTGCTATGAACGTTAGAGGGTGCCATGGGCAAAGCATCTAGAATGGTGCCTGGCATATAGTAGGCAGTTGTTACTTTTAATGCACCTCCTACTGAAATTTCATTTATTTTCACATGCCTTGCTTACACTAGTATAATTAATTTAGTGCGTGAAGTGCCATTTTATGAGATAGCACTTTGTTAAACACTTTCCTAGGCGGTGTCTTGTTTAACCCTCCCAATTGGTTTTGTGTCAGAGATGCTATTTTCATCATTTTCTAGATAGAACTACCGAGACCAGAGATCAGCAACATGAGACAGTCTCCCTGAGGACTGCTGAAGCACCCTTCCCATCGTTTCTCCCATTTGCTTCATGGCGATTTACTTATCTCATAGCAGCTGGTCAGACATACCGTACAAAGGAAGCCATAGCCCTGTCCTCAAGGAACTTCAGTCTGGTTGGTGAGAAGAGAGAAAGAGAGGGTACTGTGCATTCTTACTGAGGGCAGGACTGTCCTTTTCTATTCCTGCTGGAACCTCTTCCTGTGGCTGCCAGCCCAGACTGTCTGGCCCAACAGGCTGCTCATCTGAGGCACTTCCATGGAGAGCAAAAGGCAGCAAAGATTTTCAGGGAAGGAGGCAGGCTGGGGACAAAGTTGGCCTGCATTCCAAGGTGGGACTTACAGACCTATGCTAAGGCACTTCCCCAAGGCTCCTTTTGGTGGCTATTCTACCTGCCAGCAAGGTCTGTATTTCTAGGTATGAAGCTTTAAATGAGGGAGGCAGAAAAATGGAAAGAAAATCCTGGCCCACTGAGAGCCTAGTTGTCATAATGAACCCTCTACCAGGCACCAGAGAAATGGATTCCAGCGCACAAAGTGCCACGGGTTGTGGTAGCCCAGGGTGGGCAATGGGACAGTGAAGAAAGGAGGGGAGGTCTGGGAATCTTCAAGAAAAGACAACATTACTAGAATGGAAGACACGGCCCAAGAATCAAGGGGTGGAGATTGCCATATTGAGAACCAAGAGGGGCCTTTGTAAAATTCGGGCCACAGTGTGTAGAAGAGAGAGGGCAGAGAGAGGATGGCATGAGGGGAAAAGGGATGCCCTGACTATATTGTCAAGAAACTGGCAGGTCTTTAAAGTGACTCAGGGATCTTGGTGACAAAGTGAGGCAGCAGTTTACAGAAGTGAAAATAATAATGGGTCCTGGACCCAAATTCAAGTCCTAAGTCTCAGTGTCCAGTGTTGCCACTGGAACATGGCAGGCCATTTCACTTTCAGCCCACCCCCATGAAGGGGTGAGGACACCCACCTTGAGGGTGCTGGGAGAAAGAATGGCGGATGTGACTCCGCGCTCAGCAGGCAAGCTCTAGACCTTTCCTCCTCCCACTGTCCCAGATGCTCCCTTCAACCCAGGGCCCCAGGGACATTGTCTTACTTGTCATGACAGAGGTTTAGCAGAGCAAATCCTCTGACCTTCCAGAAGGAAACACCATTTTCCTTTGGTGGAAACACAGGCCCCAATTAGCTGGGCCTGTGGGCCAAGATGGGCAGAGGAGGTGGTGGCCCCACATCCCAGCCTGCGGGTTCCGAACCAGCTGCCCTCCGCCACAGGGCACCAGCCCCTTGGAGTTTGCTTCGACATGATCTTTGCCATTTCTGGAGCTGTGGGATGCAGCCAGGTGTAGTTTTCCTCCCCTGCGGCCTGACCCAGTTCTAGTTAAGAAGTATTCAGATTTCTCATGGAGAAGAAAAACAACAAATCAACTTTATATTCCTTCCCTGCATGTTTTTTTTTTAATTTTAAAACAATCCTTTCAATAAGTTTTTTATTTTTTGAATGGTAAACTGAAACACAGAGAAGAATACCAACATGACTTTATCCCATAGTGAATCAGGATCAGGGGAGTCGGATGCTGAGCTTGGCTCCAAACCAGAGGTTTTAGACCCTTAATGTGCATATAAAGCACCAGGGCTTGTTAAAAGTGGACACTCTGGACCCGCTCAGTGGGAGTCAGGTGGAGGAGGCCTGGGTTGGGGTATGTTCTCAAGGTCTCAGGAGATTTTGACACTGGGGAACGGGGACCCAGCGACCACACTTGAGATGCTCTTGCCGCCTCTGTTCCTTCCCCTCTCATGACAGAGTGTCTTTAGCAGAGTCCTCCTTCACTGCCTTGCTCAAGCTCCTGATCTGGGCATGGTCTGGTGACACCCTGTGAAAACCCCTGTTCCAGCCATCTGTCACTACCATAACCGGCCCATGGATGGGGCCCTGGCTGGCAAGCTTCCTGCATGGCCCAGAGAGGACCACTTGGAGGGCTCCTGGGCATGTGAGCCAGGCCACAGGCATGGCCTCAGAGACAGGTGTTTGGGGCCCTGCCCCCCTCTTCTCTCCCTCCCTGACGGCTGGGTGTTTGCAGCAAGCCTGAGCCAGAGGGTCCTGCCGCCCTGGAACCTCTCAGCTGGGCACGAGGCCTGGTCTTTCTGGGCCTTCTGCTGCAGCCTTAATCTCTCCGCCTCTCATACTGGTCTTCCCAACTCTTAGCTCCCTGAGTTCTCTTGCTCTGTCTCCCAATCTCCTGTCTGATCTCACCCCACTGAGATCCCCAGCATCCAGCCTGCCAGATCGGAGCTGGGAGGCTGTGACTAATGGGCTTGAAGGTGAGTCATCTGCTAAATATAAAAACCCACTCACTCCTTGGATGCAAAAGATTCCAAGAGGCTCTGCGTCCTTCCCACCCAAACCCATCCTTCTTCAGGGGGTCAAGAGAAGTTTATTCGTGAACAGCAAACAAATAAACACCGAAGAGTAGCAACAGCAGCATTGTCTCATTGCCCTTTGGCTGTCTCCTGAGGATCTCTGAAGGCGGCGAATTTCTCTGGAGTCTCCACCTGCTCTAGGAGGAAGGAGCTGAGTTAGGAAGACAGTGTCTTTGGTCCTGCATGGAATTTTGAAGGAGGCAGAATTTATCTTCAGGGCTCCCCCTTTCCTCTTTCTTCCCTGTCCTCATTCAAGAGACCCCAAACTGCCCATCTCCTGCAAAGGTAAAGACGAGCGTTGTAAATACATGTATTTCTTGCAGGAATTAGGCGATGCTTACCCATGCATGATCGAATAGCTAATGGAGGGATTTGGTATGGGGCCCCACAGTTGGACAGGTGCCCTCCCTTAGTGTCACTCTGTTACCCTCCACAGGTTTCTGCTTTCTTCTTGGCCTGACTGCTATGGCTCTTCGTCACCCTTGGAATAGGAGTTCTTGTAGTATATGCATAAAATATCGCAGACATATTTAATACTTGACTCTTACTTACTTACTTACTTATGTGGATCATTTCAGTTAATTGTCTCAATCCTATAAATCTATCATTACTCTCAGTTTACAGAAGAGTAAACCAAAGTTCAGAAAGATGAAAACAAGTGCTTAAAACCCCAGTAACAGGAGTATTAGAACCATGATTTAAACCAGTACTTTATACTTTACCTCTAAGCTAAGCTAGTAACTTTCAAACTTTCCTTGATGCCAACCCATAGTAGGAAAAATACTTTGCTGTGATGCCATGAATACACACATACACAGATACATGTATATCTTTACATGTGCGTATATCTGCACATACATGTATATGGAGAAAAATATTTGGGGAAACAGCACTTACTCTTACTGCCTTCTGATTCTATTCTATTGTATTCTATTTTATTTATTTGTTTATATTTTGAGAGAGAGAGCATGAGTAGGGGAGGGGCAGAGAGAGAGGAAGAGAGAGAGAATCCTAATCAGGCTCTGCACTGTCAGCATGGAGCCTGAGGTGGGGTTTAAACCTACAAACTATGAGATCATGACCTGAGTCAAAACCAAGAGTTAGAAGCTTAACAGACAGAACCACCCAGGTACCTCTATTCTATTCTATTCTATTCTATTCTATTCTATTCTATTCTATTCTATTCTATTCTATTCTATTCTATTTCTTTCCACTGTAGTTTAATTTTATTTTAAAAGATGTGTAACTCACCAAATTGCTTTCATGTTTTTCATTGCTTTTCATGCTACAGGTAATTATTCATTATCGGCAGTTTGAAAATCCTGGGCTAAACCATACTTAAACTATAGTAATTGTTCCATGGAACAGTGTCGGAAACCCGAGTTCCAGTCCCAGGACAGCAACTAAAAATCTGTGACTTTAGACAGTTGTCCTCACTTCTAGGGCCTCATTCTCTTAAAGCCTGAGGTGAAATGGAGTTTAATGAAATGTTGTGGAGGCCCAGTTCATGCTTTTCTTTAATCTCCTCCAACCCTCTGCTTACATCTCTGTCTGGGGAAAAAAGAGCGGTGCCCACCACTCCCCACCCCGCCATGTATCTCACATGTGTCTGCATGTGCACACAGGTGATACAGGAAGAACAACGGACTGATGGTATGACAGGTCTTCACTCTAGCTTTGGTGGTAGGCTTGATCATTGCAGCATGGGACACAGAGAAAATATGATTTCCACCAGTCTGTGAGTTGTGATCTGAAATAAAGTAGCACATTTTCTCACGTAAAATGTTCACTTTATTCCCTTTCCCATCTTTTTATCTGCCTTCTTTTTGGTATCTTTCCTTTCTTAGGCTTTCGGAAAGGCAGAGGAAGGATCATCCCAGTGGAGACCGGGAAGTGTGAGTGGCAGGAGACAGACAGAGAAAGAAAAATAACTGTCACAAATCAGATAAATCAGAATGGTGTGTTTGCACTCAACAGGACTGGGTCCTGGTCTCCCCTTGACTACGAGTGACTGTGTGACCTTGGACATGATACCTGCCCTCCATGGGCATGTATTGGACATGAGGGACTTGGCTGAGGTCTCATCCAGTCCATTCTAGAATTATGAGTCCACACATTGAGACAGGGAGCGAAAAAGAACAAGCCCTTGGGTGGTGCTTACCATGAACGGCCGGTCCAAGAAACCCCTGTGGATGAGAATTGCTTTGTTTTTAATAACTAAAATAACCTGTCATTCTTCCCTTGGCCTCACTTAAAAGGTGTTTATCTCATTCCAGTGAGTCTCAAACTTCCAAATTGCGTGTGGTAGGTGAGCTCCTTGGTGGACAGGTTGCATGCCTGTGCCAAGTGCCAGCAAGTTACTAGAGCAGATCCACACACAGGCATTTCCCATCCCGTAGATGAGGTCTGCTTGGGTCGCAGGCTAATTGGTTGCCCCAGTCTGTGGGTGATGGTAACGGCATCTGTGGCTGAGGCCGAGCCAGTTCAACTGTGAGGTTAGCTGGTTTACATGCAGGCCCTCATGTCACTGACTGTGGGATGAGGATTGTGTGGGGCTGGTATGGTGCCCCCAGCTCTATGCATTCTGGGGGGCCCATGACCGGAAAGTCGACCCCCCTGCAATACCTTGCATCCTGCCACCTGGAAGCCCAGCACCACAGGCAAGGGCACCACTGGCATACACTTTCTCTGGAGGCTCTGCCCTGCATGCATCCTTCATTTCTCTGGTGAGGACACTCAAGCCATTAAGCCTGTGCCCCTTGGCCCTCTGCACTGTTCCAGGACTGGGGGTATCCTGGGAGTGCTCAGGAGGCTAAGATCTTTTTACCTGCCTCTAGGCTCCTCTTTCTTCTTCCTGGCAGCCCCCCAGGAGACAACTGGACTCTCCAACTGGGTACAGAATTCACAGACTGAAAGAGACTTGAAAGGGTCACCTTGACCCACTACTCAGAGGGAAGACACAGAGCCATTCAATGACCATGGCCTCTGAGGGCAGAGGGGGGTGAGCTGCTCCCCTGGTGCGGGGACTCCCGAAGGCAAGGAGGCCACAGCTGAGGCTGCCTGTGCATTCTCTCCCTCTCTTCCCGTCAGCAGGGAATGCCTCAGCTGCCTCTACCAGGGGCAGAGAGTCCTCTGGCTCCCCTTAAAGAGGCAAGAGGAGGAAGATCCCAGCATTGCCACATTTCGGAGCAAGGACCGTCTGCGTTTCTAGGTGCCCCTGACAAGTGCTTTGTAAAAAATGAGCCACCTACCTGCAACCGACATTCATGGAACACCTGCTATGTGCCAGGCACTTCCCCATCCTTAAAATGCATTTGCACACAGCAGCAGGCCCCGGCTTATCTCTGGAATGATATGCGGGCAGGAGGTAGGGTCCCTTTGTGCTCCTGCCCTTCCAATGATGATGGCGTATGACCAAACACATAGGTGCTGCCTCCTCTCCCTTTTCTGCCCCAGTTAGTTAAAGAGAAGAGTGCTGTGCCCCGCTCACAGCTGGGGAAAAGGAGCATCTGCCAGCAAAATGTTCCCTGCAATCGCGGCAGGAGAAGAAGATGCAATTATGTTGGCTTGAGTCAGGTTCTGAGCAAACATCGCAGGTACGTGGAGCGCTGTCTTCTCAGGGAGAGAGGCACTGTCACTCAGTAAGTGGGAGGACACAGCAGTGCTGTGTTCTGGCCAGGCCCAATGTGAGCCCCATCCTCACTGTGTCTCCTGGGAACTTAAGCCTAGCATTACAGGCAGCGAGAAAGGAGTGAGAACTATCGAGTGCAGGACCCTGTAGTTGACACAAGCCTTGTTAGGACCTGGTGCCTGCCGACAGTGCTCTGTCCCTTAGATGCCCAGACACTTTTGCCGCCTATTCCCGCCATCCCCCACCCCTATGATTCGGGCTTCTCCCCAGCCCAGTTAGCTCCTATTGCCTTGAATCAAAATGGGTGAAGGCTGAGGAGAAAAGACAAAAGAAAAAGACCTAGGATTTGTCCCATAGAAGAAACTTGTGTAAATCCACAGGGTACCTTGGTGGCTCAGTCTGTTGAGTGCTGACTTCAGCTCAGGTTATGATCTCACAATTAGTGAATTCGAGCCCTGCATCAGGCTCTGTGCTGATGGCTCGGAGCTTAGAGCCTGTTTCAGATTCTGTGTCTCCCTCCCTCCCTCTCTCTCTCTGTCTCTCTGCTCCTCTCCTGCTTATGCTCATGCTCTGTCTCTCTCTCTCTCAAAACTACAGTAAACATAAATTTTTTTTTTTTTTAGAAACTTGTGTTAGTCTTCATAAAACCTTTGGAAAGGAGAACCAGAGTTAACATAATTTTTAAGCTTGATTTCTTTCATCTTCGGCCTTTCCACTTGAGGCCTGGGCAGAGCAGACTATTTGCCTCACAGAGAGCTAGCTGAAGGGGAGTGTAGGCACTGCCACCCACTTTATAGATGAGGAAACCGAGGCTACCAGAAGCCCCCAGCCCCCGTGCCAGGAATCAGGAGATGGATGGAGGTGCATTCCCTCACTTCTCAGCTTCAAGTAATGAAATCCACCAGCAGCCTGCTCTGCCCAGACTGCCCCTGAGGTACAGCACCCGTGTGCAGTCAGCACTGGGCAGATGCCTCGCCTCACCCTGCCTTCCTCCTCAGCATGGCAGTGGAGATTAAGCCATGCAACCTTTGTAGACTTGTGAGGTGAGGAATGCTTGAGAGTTGGTGAGGCTCTTGGCATGTGTTTATCCACTCTAGATTTCCACTGTCTTCTCCATACTGCCAGAGTTCGCTCCTCTCCATGGTTGCCTCATGATTGGCGGTCTTGTTGGGGAAAATAGCAGAAACTTTGAAACCAGGCCACCCTGTGATTGAGTCCCAGCTCAGTCACAAGCCAGCCATGTGTGGGGCAAACTAACCACTCTGACCCTTAGTCTCTTCATCTACATAATAATACCCACCTCTCCACAGTGCCTTGAGAATCAGCTCAGGCGAGGCCTGTTAACAAGCACCCAGGACGACCTGGCCCTGATCAGCCTTTACCCCAAACACATCCATGGACACACATGTTAAGTTCTTCCCTTTCTCAACTCCTCAGACTTGCTTCTGCTTGTCAGCAGTTTTCTAGTTGGGAATATTTGCCTTCTTCACCGTGGAGAGTGGGGTGCAGGAAGGGGACTCCAAAGTGAAAGTGCCTGGGATTAGAACACAGAGGGGACTCAGAGCCCTTAGTTTGAGGATCCCCAGGGCAGAGGCAGCAGAAGGGAGGCTGGGTGCAGTTTCACCCCTCACTTAGAGTGAGGCCACAAGACTTGCAATATATGCCTTTGTCCACTTGGTACATCTGCAGTGATCTCTGAGTTAGACGTATCTTGGCAGATCCATTTAGTATTCTGTTCATTGGGGAAGCCCAAGGTGCCTTTGGAACCTGCAGAACTGACTGCAGAAGCCAAGCATGCAGCTGCCCCCTAGTGGTAATAAAGGGAAAGACACAGGCAGCGCAAAGCTAAGCTTGCCTGCCTAGGAGCCTGCCAGACCTGAGGTACTGTAGGGTGTGTGTGGTCACCGGAGATATAGCAGCACCAAGGCAGCACAAGTCCAGACAAACCTAACACGTGGAGGTCATACAGATTTGGGGTTCCACATACCCATTCCTTTGTTCATTCCTTCAACAACTATCTATTGGGTATCTACTGTGGGTGGGGAGGAGGATGGTTCTAGGTGATAGGGACATAACAGTGATCAAGATAGGCAAATCTACCCACTCACAGAGTTTTCATTCTAGTGAGTATGCTGCTCGTTGGGCATGGAGGGAGGTTCTTCATAACCCTCCCCTTGCCTCAGAGTCAAGAAATCAGCAGACACCAGCCAGACCCCTGATTCATGTCTGTTCCTTTAAAAAAAATGGTCCCAGCAATTAAACAACACAATATAATGGAAAGACCATTGAACAGAGAGCCGGTTGGGCTGTGTCCGAATCCTGGTGCATCCACTTACTAGCTGTATGATCTTGGACTCCTCTTTTAACTCCCCAGCTTGGCCTGTTACCTTCCAGCAGTATGCCAGGAGCTCGTGAGCCAGTGCTGGACTAGAGCACACAGTCCCTTGGGTTTCCCAGTTATAAGGGGGGGGGAGCACCATGACAGCCACCTGCCCTGTGGCTGTGAATGCTGGAGTGCCTTACACCTGGCATTTGGAAGGAACAAATAATTAAATATATTTGCTTTATAATTTACAAAAGGAGTAACTTCATAAAAATTAGGTTGATACAATTTTTTCAGTTTCACCGTGTGCCAGTATTTCAGTTACCCGCTGTTGTGTAACAAACCACACCAAAACTCAATGGCTTAACGCAACAGTGTGTCATTACTTCTGGTGATTTCTGTGGGTTGATTGGACTCAACTAGGAAGATTTTCCACTTGACGTGATTGCTGCTAGGGCTGCGATGTCCAAAGCGACTGTTTTGCACGCATGTGTGGCACCTCTGCTGGGCCAACTGGGCCAGCCAGCGGGGAAAGGAGGACCTGATCAGGCATCTGTCTCTTCATCGTGTCTCCAGTGGGACCTGGTCCTCTTCTGTGGTGGCTCAGGGCTCCCAGAGCTTTATAAGAGGTTGAGCCCCAGTGCACAAGTCCTTATCAGAACTCTGATTGTACACTCACCAGAGAAAGTCACAAGGTCACGCATGGGAAGGAGCCATGCAGGACATGAGTTCCAAGGGCCGTGTCCATTGGGTGCCACCAATGTAACAGTCTCAGTGATGATGTGAGGAATCCTTCCTAAAGCAGTGGGGCTGTGTCTTCAGTAGTTTTGGGAACCAGGGTGCATTTTGTTGCTGCTGTCTTTCCCAGGAATGACTTTTAAATGGGAAATGCAATAGCTCCATAAGCTGGTGTGGCAGGAAATAATAAGATGAGACTGTTAGAGTCACTCTTTCATTTCTCTGAGGGGAGCTATCTCAGAAGAGAGGTTGTCTGCACACTGAGACACTCCATAAACTTTCTTGTTTATTTCTCTTTTCCTGTTTGTCATCAGTGAGGGAATGGTGGTATTGGAGGGCTAGGACATAAATGGCACTCAGGTTTTGTGACAGCAAGCACATCAAATTTTAAGGTCACCAAGCTCTAGATACAAGCTCCAAAAAATAATATCCAGTTGTCAAGTCTTAGCTTTTTGTTTTTCTTTTTTCTGTTTTTATCTCTGGTGTAGAGGTGTGGGTTAATCAAACTACTCAATTCATTAACCTGCCCTTGTCTTGTTTTACTTATTTTTTGTATGTATGTATTTATGATTTTCATTCCCACTCCCCACCCCCACAGGCAAACATTCTAAAGCACCTAATGTGTATCCTTTCATTTGTACATATTCTTCCAATCTATGTATTCCTCTTTTGTTGGCATATATGTTATGTTTAATTTACACAGCCAGGGCTATATTATTAATCTATTTTTGGTTTTTATATTTTTCCTAGTATCGTGGTTTGTAGGTCCATCTGTGTGGCTCCATATTCTTCTAGTCGGCTGTTTTTTGGTGTGTGCTCACACAGCGCTTTCCTCCCTCCTGCTGTTCCACATGGCCCTTCCCAGTGGTGGACTCCCTGGATGGTGTCAGCTCCCACCCTATGAATATCACCTCTGGGGACATCCTCAGCAGATCTTGCGAGCATTTCCTTAGGCTCTATGTGCAAAAGCAAAACCACCGCACAAAGGAGGTATTTATAATACATGTGATGAGATTTTCTGAGTGGATGCCTTGGGCTATTCTCCAGAAGCAGTGCTAAAGAACAGAGCCTCCTTTCACAGTCCAGTCCTAGCATTACCACAGCAAGAAGATGCAGACATAGCCCCTGCTCACAAGGATCCTGTGACCTCACTCTTCCATGCATCCTTCACACAGACCCTTGTGGATGTGTGTCTTCAGATTTCTCCCCTGGCAATCTGACCTGGCCCTGGGCACCCCAAGCCACATCCACCTGTCTTGGTCCCCATGCCTCCATCCACCCGCCCTCTATGTGTCAGCAGATCTATCTCATGGCAACACACCAAAGCAGCCAGGCCTGGATTGATTCAAAGAGAGGAACTCAATGAAAGTGAGAGATCTCACCTCCCCAGGGTTAGCTAACACATCTCAGGGGTAGCCATAGACAGTGCACTGGAACACAGTCATTGGCAGCAAGTGCTTTGTCGTACCATTGGCAGTGAGTCTGAAAAGTTGACTTCTTGTTTGGCTAGTATGGAGTAAACAATGTTACTTTAATGAAATGACCTAATGCTAACCAGATCACCTGTTCTAGACACTTCACTTAACAGAAAAGACCCTAAGACCCAGAAAAATGATCTTCTCAAGACTGTTGGATAGTTGAGAGGCAAAGCTGGGGCCAGAACCCAGGGTCCCATTTGTCCAGCCTGACCTCCCTCCCAACCACTGCCCTTGTTCCTTCTACACTTCAGGGACCCCAGATCCACAGACAGTCTTCAACTCTGTTCCATGGGATTGAACTGTTATGCCCAGAATTCGGGGACCCCAAAAACCACCAGGGAGCCGAGTCGATGCAAGAACAAAGAGCCTTTATTCGAGCTAGCTCGAGCTCAATCTCCTACCACACCGACGCAGCGGTGGGTCGGTGGGTTGAGAGAGAGGGCGCAGTCCAAAAACACAATAGTTTTAAAGGGGTTTAGGGGCAGTGAGAGGGGTGATGGTCGTGACCCTAGCCAATTGGCTGAGGAAGGGTCAAGGGTCCTGTTCCATAGGTCACTGGGCGTGGTTCTTTTGGAACTGGGAAGTTGCAGGTTTTGAGTAGGCACTGGGGACTCAGGGTAGAGGACACGGAAACACAATGGAGTCAGTCCCAGTTTGCCCATAAGCAAAATGGAATCAGTCCCGATTTGCCCTTACAGAACTTCTTCCTTCCCCAGCTCGGTCTTGAAAAAGGCTCATAAATACTAAACTGGGTTTAGTGGGTTTATTATCTCTCCCTCTCTAATTTAGTACAACAAACAAAGTGAAACAGAAATAAATAAAATAAAAAAAGGGGGGAAATAACAATCAAAGTTATTTCTCAATAGCAAGCAGTCGGTTATGGAATAAGGGAATAATATCCTGCAAGAATTCTAGGCCAGTGGGTGTTTCTGCCTTTTCCCAGGTGGAGAAAGCAGAATTAGAAAGGCACCCAGAGAGAAACTATGAAGAGCTATGACCAATTATTTAGCAAATAGATCTAAAATTACCCATACAGGGGTGCTCAGTCAGTTAAGCATTTGACTGGATTTCAGCTCAAGTCATGATCTCGTGGTTTGTGACTTCGAGCCCTGTGTCTGGGATTCTTTCTAGCTCCCTCTCTTTGCCCCTCCTAGCACTCACTCACTCTCTCTATCTCTCTCAAAATAAATAAATAAATACGCTTAAAAAAAAAAAAGACAACTATACCTACAGTCTCACATTATTCTGTTCACAAGAGTCACAAGGTAAGTTTTATTTCTTATAAATGTCCCTTC
Organism: Paguma larvata; assembly: GCA_030068075.1. Classification (NCBI taxonomy): domain Eukaryota; kingdom Metazoa; phylum Chordata; class Mammalia; order Carnivora; family Viverridae; genus Paguma; species Paguma larvata. The sequence continues at coordinate 98,513,965 of CM057828.1, read as the reverse complement.
CTTGTAGCTCAAAGCAACAATTCCTAACATCCTCATATGATGTCTTCATTCCTTCATCCGACATGCCCTGAGAAGCATTACCATAGAAGCAGTTTCAGAAACAGTCAAATAACTTTTATATACCCCTTGTGAAATTGACAAAGTTGAACATAGGAATCTGTGCTTGAGAAAATCTTAATTCTGGATGAGTGATTCATCAGGTAGGATGTCAGGATTTGAAGAAAAGGGAATGAGTAATAAACAAATACCTCTCTAGACACAGGCAAGGAAGAACTCTGCTGCTCCACATTACAACACCTTGGGATCCCCCAAAAACTTTCTCTGCAAATTAGAATAGTGCCGGGGTCCTCGTTCTGGCGAATCTAGGGGTCCACGAAGGACGGACGGTCAGGCGAAAGGAAGTGAGAGAGCCACGGGAAAGATGGAGCCTCATGACCAAGCAGGCAGCCCTGGCAATTCTGGCATCTCTGCCCTGCCGGCCTTAGTGTCTTTATTTAAAAGTAGTGAGTTACATTACAGCAATGAGTGACAGCCCATCAGTAAGCATAGTTTGAACAATAATGTGTTATATCAGTAAAGCAGAGATTTCCTCAATCTTGCGAGTTGTTTTCAAGTTAGTTAGCATATAAATTTAAGGCTGGGGGAGAGGACAGGAAGTTACCTAGGCCTGCCTATGTTAATTATCTATAAACAGACCAGGAGTCATTCTGCCTATTCTTCCAATTACAATGGTGGAGGTACAACCACCCATCTGGCAAGGACAGAATTCCCAATGCTTGTCCTTTGCCCGTAAATGAGTGAATTTACATAATAGGAGCCTAACATTTACACAAATCACACCAATATTCAGCCAGCTCATAACTGCTATCAATCTGTGCAACCCATCCCCAAGATGCAACTTTAAGGTGGTCAGGCTACTCTCATTCAGATGTAATCCATCAAAGCATCCTGCTCCAGGTCCTTCCCTTTTATCTAAATGCCATAAAACAAAAGAGAATTACATTCCTTAGGCCAAGGAGAGTAGTTCAAGAAATTCAGGCCTGAAAGATTGCTTAGAAGGAGGTAAGATTAGGCATCAGTTTGGCTGGTGAGCTTTTGCTTCAATCTTTTCCACACTGGGAGGGGTCTCAACCTGTGAGCCCAAAATGGCTCCCAACAGAATAGGTCGAGGGAGAAGAGGATTTCAGAATTTTGAGCTAATTTTCTATCTACCCAATAAAAGAAATGTTAGAAAGAATGAGTGCTTTCTTTGTAATCCTAAGCCACACCGGGCACCAGCTTTGGGAATGGAGTCTCACAAAGAACCCTCTGAAGGGAACAAGACATGTAAACATCATGGTGTCTGTTTGTTCCAGGGACTGTGACACTGCACACTGTCCCTGGCCCTACAACCCAGTACTTGGAGGCCCCTGGCTGACCCCATGCCTTGGGTTTGGGGGAGATTTTTTTTTATTATTTTTGAATTCACATACTGTAAAATTCACCCTTTTAATAATGCACAATTTGGCAGTTTTTAGTATATTTGGAGTTATGTGGCCACCATCACTATCGAATTCCAGAACATTTCATCACCCCAAAAGCAACCTCATACCCATCAGCGGTTACTCTCCATTTCCTCCCTTCTGCCCTGCGGCCACTGGCAGCCACTAATCTACTTTCTGTCTCTCCAAATCTGCGTCTTTTGGACGTTTCGTATAAAAGGAATCATACAAAATGCGGCCTTCTGTGACTGGCTTCTTTCATTCAGTGAATGTTCTCAGGGTTCGTCTGTATCATAGGCTGAATCAATACTTCATTCATTTTTATGGGTGAATAACATTCCATTGTGTGGGCATGCCTACCACACTTTATTTATCTGCTCAACAGTTGATGCACTCAGGGAGGATTTTAGTACTAATTTGAACTGAACTTGAAACCTATAGATGGTGAGTAACTTTTTCCAATTCCACAGCAGGCTGCTAACATGACAAAATCTGTGTTTTAGGAAGGTGTCTGTGGTGGGTGGGCCTGTGAATATGTGATGTGCAGTGGCAGAAATGGGCATGGTGGAATTTGGAGCTTGTTCTTTGAAAGAGGGGAGAAAGGCCAATGTCACCCAAGAAATCTATGTTCAGGGAACAAACCTGAAGCCTCACTCTCTCTAGCTCTGACCATAAAGCCATAAAGCCACAGGGTTACAAGAGCAGCTCATTCTGAAGGAGGGAGACACTCAGTGGTGGTTTCTACCTTGTCTCATATGTCTTCTGGAAGCTCTGTTAAAAATCAGCCTACCACACTCCTTCCCAGAATGCGCATGACTGATAATCGCCTTGTGCACAATTATCTGCCAAACCCTGTTGTTAATGAAATGAATGATTTAGTTATCCTTGTCAGTAATGGCCCACATTGTACGAGGACCCATTACTGCATCTGTGAGGCTGGCAGGAATGCCCTGCCAAAGCACCTGTGAGTGATTCTGACAATGGGCATTCTCATCTCAAGCTTGACTGGGGAGGGGAGGCTGCCAGAAGCCATGGGTGCAGCCTGCCGCCAGGACCCCCACCCCACAAATGTCAGAGCTGGAAACATCTAGGAGCAAAGTGAGAAACCAGGCCAGAGAACAGTTCTGTTTGCCGATTTTGACCTGCAAAGCCTGGGGCTGCTTCCTGTCAGCATGTGAGGAAGGGACACACTGAAGGACTGTGGTGACATGTCAGGTTCCCTGAGGTTCAGGGGATGCTCAGCTGGCTGGTGGACATGGGCATCCTAAATCACCTCCTCAGGTGATGCCCACAATATACCTTTCTTCCCTCCTTCCCAGTCTGCTGTGGTGTGGGGCTTCCTTTCTCTGCCTCTGTTCCCAGGACTGCGCTCTCCAGCTTTCCTAGACTGCTCATGCTGGCTGCTTTGCAAGAGAAGAGAGCAGCAGAAAGAAAGGGAGAGAGACATGGGTATGGTTGGGGCAACTGCATGGTTGCTGGTCAAGGCAGATAGAGACAGAAATAAAGTTACTTGGCTCACATGATGTTCAATACACCTGTGGGGGCACATGAGCACGTGCGTGCACACACACACTCACACATGCACGCATTTCCCCTTCTCTTGTCTTCAGGAATATCCTGTTTAGGAGTGAGTTCCTCAGGTTTGGAACTAGTCTATCTGAGTTGTGATGGAGAAATGTAGCTCAGCTAGGAGTGTATTGCATGCCTTTATGGGGCTTTTGTGAAGTTGGCAGAACCAGCCGCTCACCCTAGCGAGCTGCGTGGTAGAGGCTATGTGGTGGAGGAGTGCTGGCCTGACTCTGGCCACCAAACCAACAACAGTTTGTAATAGATGACCAAAACCTGCTTGCATGCCTAGTCTTTTATTCTGACTGCCTCCTGCATGGTACTCTAAAAATGTTGTGGTAACTTACAACAGCATTAATGAAATGGATAAACTATCCATATGGATAAACTGTTCCACATAATATAATAAAGTCAAATATAATAAAGTCAGAGATGACATCAGCACTTGGGAATCTCTCCTTTGTGGCTGAAATTTGGCCCTGTGAATCAGAGCACTTTTTCTTTTGATTGTGAGAAGCTGTCATCAGGGGTCTTGATATGGATGGTATGTGGGGGCAGAGGATGGTGCCTTGATACCATCCCTGAAGTAGAGAAAGGAAAGGTCCCATGACTGCTTCTGGGGGAACTCCTCATAGGAGATGGGGGTAGGGTGGGAGGATGCTAGCCCTCCTGTCAGCACAGGCAACAAAGTATCACAGCCCAAATTATCCAGCTGGATCTCTGGGTAAAATTCCTATTATCTTTGGTGGCCATTTTCAATGTGTTGTAAAAATCAGTGGTACTCTTCTATTCCAAGAAAATCTTGTGCAAGCTCCTACCAGTGAGAGGGGGGAAAGGAGAGAGAGAGGACTCCCTCCTCACAGCAGATTTGCTCTGAGCTCAAAAAAGGCACTAGACTATAGTGTGTCTTGCGTAAAATTCATAGTTCTGTTCTCTTGATGCCATCTGCTTTCTAAGTTGTGTCACAACGTCTCAAGTTGTATGTAGGGGATTTTCCAGGGGTCTCTCCCAAAGAGTATAAGGAGATCCATGTGTAAGGGGTTGGTATTATGAAGACACAAGGTGAGAGCTGTAGCAGAGTGATGACCACAATCTTCACATGACAACAGCCTCCACGACAGAAACCTAGGTCCCATGTTTCCACCCTCCTGATATTACCTTAGGGTTCCCATCAACCTGTGAAATGCAGTAGGAGGTTATTTCCCACAGGGGACTTATTTACTCTGAACCACCAAACCCACAATCTAACCTCCATGGTACAGAGAGTGCCTGTTGTGGGCAGGAGGAGGGTGGATGGGGGCCTCTGCAGCAGAGAAGGTGCCTGCCTTAAAGAGGGAAGATGGAGGTGGAGGACGAAGCGTGGCCGCATGGCCATGTCAGAGAAATGAAAATGGGTGTGGGTGTGCTAGGGAGGGTGAGGAGACCAGATGGATGGTGGTCCAGAAGCAGCACATTGAGCTGATGATGGGAAGGTCCAGCTGAAGCAGGGGGCAACCTGGAAGTCCCAGATGCATCATTCTGACTTGATTCTATAGGAAATGCCATGTGATGCATGACCAAGAAGAACTTGTCTTCTGGCTAGAACCCAGCTGGGAAACGTTCCCAGGCAGAGGGAAGGGCAGGGCAGCCTGAGGGTCTGCAGCAGCTCAGTGTGTACGGGCATACAGCTGAATGTGTGTGGCCAGCTGCATCTCTAAACCAAATCCTCCTGGTGGGGATTATTCATTACTTTCTCTAGTTCTTCAAGTCCCTTAATCCTCTAGGTCCTGAGCATGGATAATCCAGGGCTGACATAGAGCTGATTTTTCACAAGCCTTTGCAAGACCACTGTGTACTATCTTGCCAGAGGAGAAACTGAGGCTCTATGTTCTAAAAAGCCTGGTTCTAGAGCTGCCCTGGGCTCATTGTGTGGTGGGCCTTGGGGTATGGATGACTGGCCCCTTGTTCAGTGATCTGGCTTCTAAACTTGGTTCTTTCCCCATATCTTTTCAACAGAGGAAAGGATGCACCTAATTGCTTCTTTCAGGCACAGGTTGAGAGAATCCCCATTCCCTGGTGCTCCTTTAGCCTACTGGTGAGTGGAGATCAGGCTAATAAAAGTATACACTTAATCCTTACCTGTGTGGGAAAAAAGGACAGAAGGAGGAAGAAAACTTGAACCTAATCTGAGAAGGGATGGCCAATGCTGGTGGAAGCATGATGTCCCCATGCACACCTTCTTCTCTGAGAGGATTGCCTGTGCTCAATATAAAAAGTGCAGGGTATGGGTCATGGGGATGTTAAGGGGACCAGTGGGCTGATAGTCTCTGTCTGTGTGGACACTATCCATCTGTAAGCTTCGACCTACCCTTTCCAAGCCACAGCCTCTGCCCTCTTAGTTTCCTCCTCCCAACTGGACTGCCTCTTGCTCTCTTTCTCCCTGAAGCTATGACAATGGCAGGGTGCCCAGCCATGGCATGGACATCAGCCTCAGTTTCCAGTTCTCAGCAAGTGTATGAGTGTGTGTGTGTGTGTGTGTAAGTGCTGGGGGGGGGGATGCTGGGAGTCATCCACAGATAAGAGCATGGGAGTAAGAGAGCTTCTGAGGGTGTGGCCACCCTTCGGTCACACCCTACACCCTGGAGCCCTGAGGACCTGTCACTCAGACCCACCACCAGCCTCAACACCATGAACAGCCAAAGCAGTATCAGTCACTGACCAGAGGAGACAAGACACCACAGGAGTAAGTTAAGCTCTGGAGGGATGGGGTGTGGTTGGGCTCAGTGAGGGGCAGGTGAAGCCAAGGACCCTCAGAAAGAGCAGGAGCAGAGCAGAGAAGAGAGAAAAGCACATCTTCCTCTGCCCCTCCCCCTTGTTCAGTGCATATCCACACCCTTTCCCCTTGGGCCCTAAAATCTGGGGGAGGGCACTGCAGAAACTAAAGAGAACAAGTGAAGCAGCAAAGAGTGTGAGGATTGGAGAGAAGTACGACCAATGGTGTCTCTCCAAAAGTGCATGGTTGGTAGTCATACAATGCCCAAAGGCGGGGACAGGGGGAGGCCCAAACTCAGTGGTCATGTGGGAGGTACTGAGGAAACTTGTGGACCCTCAGCTGGTCATGTAAGGAGGGATGGAGATAGTTAATGGGCGGAGGGGTGGTTTGGACAAGAAACAAACCCTGCTTTCACTTATAGGTGCTCACAATGGCCAGTACCCTGGAGAAGCTCTGGAATAAATACATCAGGGCCTTTGAAAATGGAGGTAGGAGATGGTATCATTTAATGGGAACTTTTGTTTATTTATTCAACCCGTCCTGATGTCAGACATCTTGAGGACCAAGAAATGGTAACCACCAAGACCCTGGGAACTGGCTGAGGGGAGGGCTTGGGGCAGTGGGCATGGTGGTCAGCTTGGCTGTCTCCTTGCCCCTTTGCTTTTCTAGACCTGAGGATGGATTCCTGGTTCCTGGTACACTCACTACTCCCTGTCACCCTTCTTTCTGTCTTCTTTCTTCTGGTGGTGGCAAGTCCTTGCTTCATGTCTGGATTGGGAGTGTCTGAGGTTGGCAGGACCCCTCACGACCTACAGCCCAGGCCTGGTGTTTCTCTCAGGGTACATATTCTCCGAGGTAAGACCAATGGGGCCCTGCAGAGTTCTGGGGTCTTCTCCTTTCTGGGGTGCCCGAAGACCATGATCTTCCTATGCAGAAAGCTGAAGAGTTTTGGAGGGGACATATATAAGAGCTGGGATTCCATTCCATCTTTGGTGACCCTGCCTTCCCGATAGAGACACAAATCCCATCACCGACTTCCACTTTACTTTTCTTTAAGTGGAAAAGTAGAGGTCATCAGCAAGCAAGATAGAATGTATTATCCCCCTTCACACATAAAAGAACCCCTCCCCACTGCCTCCTGTTTCTGCCTAGGCTCTGTTTCTCTCTGCCTAGTGTTCTGAGCTCCAGACATGGGGTTCCTTCCAGACACGTTGCTGTCAGCAAATCAGCATGTGTGCACTGTCAGTCAGCATGTGTGCACTGGGCATGAGCTGGGTATCTGGCTGTGCAAGGACCTCCAGAGCCACTGCTGGGGAAGTCACTCCCCACCCCTGTAGCTTCTACTCTAGGAGGAGAGTCATTTGTGGAAATGCATGATTACAATTCACAACAGCAAGTATGTGCTAGGGACAGGGAGGAGGGTCAGAGACCCAGTTGGGGTGTCAGCAAGAGCTTTCCAGAGAAAGTGGTCATCATCACTGGCATTTTACCATGCTTATTACAGTGAGGCACTGCTCTGAAGTGTTTTCCAGGGACCTGATCATCAGTCCTCATACCAACACTGCCCCAAGATATGAGCCTTTCTGGCCACAGAGCTTGCCCCCTCACCTCCAGCCCCTCTGCCTCAGTGTACTAGCTGAGGAGAGAAGAGGCAAGGAGTCCAGCCTGAAGAAGCAGGTCCTGACAGCAATGCCTCTCACCTTCCCTCCTCTATCCATTGGTCTCCATTCCTCATTAATGCTCACCTCCTGTGAGCTGACAGAATGATCATCCCAGACACCTACATACCAAAAGGAACTGCTGGCCCTCTGAAGGCTTCCCAGCAGCAGGGGTAAGACAACTCTTTCAATGGGTGTAGAAGGCTCCCACAGTCCTCTTGGCTCAGCCTTGCTTTCCCACCTTGCCTCTTTCCACTGCCTGGGAAGCCCCCATGCCTCTTGTCTCTTCCCAAGCCACACTGCTCCCCAGGCCCACAGCCTCACTCCATGGGCCTGAGGTCTTGGCACATAACTGTTTCTTCCCGGAAGTGCACTTGTTCCAGGTACCCTGACAAGTTCCTGCATATTCTGTAGAGTCAGCCTTCTCCTAAAGACTTCCTTGGCTCTCCAGGGCCAGGTCATTTGTTTCTTTCCATAGGTTTCCACCTCTACTCTCTGTGGTGGACTGGGGCCAGGTCTACCAGCTGGCCAGCACTGCTTGTGTGCATCTTTCCTCGGCTCCACGTTCAGTGACTTCCTGGTAGGTCAAAGTCAGCCATGGTGGGAACATTTACACTATAAGAACTGGCCAACACTACAAATAAATCTCCCCTCTCCCACCCTGAAGGCCGGTTAAACGATGTGTTGCTCTCCCTTCTGAACAGCAAGTACTTCAAAGGCAGGGCCACTCCTTGCTTCTATTTTTATTTTTATTTTTTAATTTAAATTCAATTTAGTTAACATACAGTGTAGTCTTGGTTTTTGGAGTAGAGCCCAGTGATTCATCACTTACATATAACACCCAGTGCTCATCCCAACTAGTGCCCTCCTAATGCCCATCACCCATTGAGCCCATTTCCCCACCTACCTCTCCCCCAGCAACCCTTAGTTTGTTCTCTGTATTTAAGAGTCCCTCATGGTTTGCCTCCCTCTCTGTTTTGATCTTATTTTTCCTTCTCTTCCTGTATGTTCACCTGTTGTGTTTCTCAAATTCCACATATGAGTGAAATCATACAGTATTTGTCTTTCTATGACTGACTTACTTCCCTTAGTATAATACACTCTAGTTCCATCCACATTATTGCAAATGGCAAGATTTCATTCTTTTTGATTGCTGAGTAATATTCCATTGTATATATATACCACATCTTCTTTATCCATTCATCAGTTGATGGACATTTGGACTCTTTCATAGTTTGGCTATTACTTACTTCTCTTTTAAAAGTCAGGCCCAGCATAATGTCTGCTACCTTGTAGAAGATACAGATAACTTGTGAGACATGAGACCATGCCCCAGAGAGCTTGTCATTTAATTGTGGCAACAAATTACTCTGCTGCCACCATAATCCTTTGAAAATCTGCCACGCCCATGTCTACGTCTTTCTCAGAACCCTTTTGTAGCTCCCTTGGCCTATATGACCCAAATTTGAAGTCCCATAAGGTAGGGATTTGGCTCGGTGCTCAGAATAGTGTCTAGCATGGAGAAGTGCTTAGTATCATTCAACCTGTCATTTTCAAATGAATACTAAATGATAAAGTTCAAGCTCCTTAAAATAGCCTTTAAGTCCCCTTGTTAACCAATTATGTTCTCTCTCTGCTTCTGTGGCTGCTCCTTCCCCAGTGGAAGCCTCCACTGCATTCCCACTGATCCCTTGCTGGCCCCAGGGGAGTTAGGAGAGGTCGAGGCACCCTGCACTTCTCCCTAGCATGCTCAGGGCCTCCTTATTCTCCAGTCTGCTACCAACTTCTGGGACACCTCATGTTTCTTACTCTTCTTCCAGCCCCAACCTTACAAGGTTTCCTACATCTTGGTGAGCCTTCGAGCTCCTTAGGGGCAGGGCTGATGTGTGCACAGTTGGTGTCCCTCTAACACTCCAGCACCTGGATTAGTGTATCACACATAGTAGGTGCCCAGTGTGGCTGTGTGGTCCATAGTTGTGCAGATTAAAAAAAAATGAGAGACCAGCAAGATGTATGCAAGTCCCAGCCTCTGCTCTATCCGCTGCATGGAGGTGATCTGTTTAGCAATCATTGAGGGTTGGGGAGGGATGATGGTGTTCAGAACATGACTGGATGAGGTTTTAGCTCACAGGCCCAGAGCCAGGTGGGTCTCACCATGGCAGAGAAAGCTTTCCTTTTCTCTTCTTCCTCCCCTGTTCATGGACACCTCACTCTTGGTTTAGGGTTACTTCTGCCAGCCTATAGATTATTACCATTGGAGGGGGCTCAAGATAAGGGGATGGCAAGACATGGCAGTGTTAGGCCTGGAGAGAGATGATAGGATGTACTTTGTAAAAACCCGAGTTTGATCAGGGCGGTGTAACCTGACACTTCTGATGGGAGGCAGTGAACCCATTGGTTCCATACAGGTTTGGAAGACTCGGTTTGAATCTAAGCTCTGCCAGTTACTTGCTGTGTGACCATGAGTGGCTTACTTACTTTTTATTGTCCTCAATTTTTTAAATCTGTAAAATGGGAGTAATTATACCTCCTTTATAAAAGGAAACAATTCAAAGAAAATCGAAATAGATACGTATGAAAGTGTTTACCCCTGGGCCTGCCGCACACTGAGGTGGCAGCTAAATGGTAAATATTTCATTATTTTTAGCTGTTCTCTGTTCAACTGTAACAGAACAAAAAGCTTCCTTGTAGAAAAAAAATCTAACTGAGGCTTGACAAGTCGCCAGATACTGATTTGGATGCTGAATTGAGAAGTACTGATTGATGAGCTGAAGTCTTGCTACTCAAAGTGTGGTCCCCAGAACAGCAGCAGCAGCATCGCCTGGGAACTTGTTGAAAATTCAGAATCTCATGTCCCACCCCAGGTGCACCAATTAAGAATCTGTGTTTCAACAAACAAGATGACCAGGAAATCTGCATGCTCATTAAAATTACATGGCTACAGGGTACAGCACCTTTGGAGAGTCCTTCTGTTACCACTTCCAGTAGCTTCTCACCATTTCCCTGTGGTTACAGGCATATTCCTGCAGACAGGTGGGCACTGTGAGAACAGGGGGCACCTAGGAACAGTGGGGATTGGGGCTGAAGCCAGCCTTGTTGGGGCCAGCTGCACCACCAGCAGGACCACAGTCCAACTGAACTTCCCCTTGATGCCCAGCAGATGGCGAGCATGTGCTGATGGTGCTTCTCAAAGGCCATTGAACTGCTTGATACTGAAAGCGCCCTTACACACGTGTATGGAGTTATCTCTGTTACCTGAGTCTGGGTGGCTTTTGAAGCGCCCTGTTTGAATGTTTTCCTCCAGAATTCTTGTTGCTGTTCTCAGGGTTTGTCCAGATGGCTACATCTGAGGCTGATCTCAGAGCAAAACATTGGTCCTATTACCTGGCAGAGGATAGAGGCTGATTGATGTAACATCTCACACCACCAAACACTCTCATGGGTCCCCACTCTTCATTCACGCACCTGTATAAAAGTATGCATTTTCCCCCATTAGCAACCAGGTTCTAGGCTAAATGAAAATGGAAAGATAAACAAATTTAAAAACTTAGTATTATGTGGCAAGGATCATCATACAGAAAGAGTCATTCTCAAGTGTTAATGAGGAGAAAAAGCCCCGCTTGTGGGATTTTGTAGGATTGAGTGAGATGGGCCGAGGTCATAATTTGGGGGGTAGAAACGAAAGGGAGGGGGCTCTTTCTTATCAAAAACATGCCAAAATGAAGTCTGAGCAGGGAACATTTGGGAGTTTGTCTTATGGGACCTGTGTTGGGTATTCAATACTTGAGTTCTCTTCCCAGTGCCCTGGAAAGGATATTGGAAGGAGTCCAGTCTTTGCAGCCAGACCATGTTCAAATAACCCTGGGCAAGTTACTTAACCTCTCTGTGCCTCAGTTTTCTCATCTGTAAAATGGAGGTAAATATAAACCACATACTATTATGAGTGTTTATATAATATTTTAAACATGCAAAGTACCTGGCACACAGTAGGTACCATACAGGTGTTTAACAAGTGTTATTTCCCCAGAGTTTCAGTCTCCCCTTTAGGAAAACAGGCAGAATCACCCCATCCTTGGCAGTTGAGGCCCCAGGAGAATAGAGAAATAAAGTCCCCAGAATCGACACCATCTTTTCTTCCTCTCCAGATCTTCTTCATATTACGAAAGAAGCCAGAGAAGATTACCTTTCTGTATGTTTGCCATGTTCTTCAACCAGTGGGCTGGAGTCAGATATGTGTCACATGGTCAAGGTAAGTGACGCAGCTTCAGGCAGCCCTGCCCCAGGCCCTTCTGAGGCAGGTCCCTGTCTGCTGGCTGAGTCCCAAGCTTGGAGGTGTGCATCCCTGTAAACAGCAGTTTGGTTCTAAGGTTTCCCTACTTTGTGACCATGAGACCAGGCCTCTGCTCCCATTTTATCTCTGTTGTTCTTCAGAGCTTCCTACCACCCTTCCCTGTGTGGGGGAGGGGACTGTGGGAGATTCTCAGAGCCATCTGCCCTGACAGTACAGAAGAGTTATAAGCACTCTCATTTGGCATCCCATCAGCCCCAACCCACCATGATGACCTTAGACAGCTCATACCAGACCTCCTCATGATAGGACCTTCCCAAGGATTTTTTCTGTAGGGTATGCAGAATACTCCCCGCAGCTTAGAGGATTGGAACATGAAAGAAAAACCCAAACCACTAGGCCCAGCTCCACTATTTCCTTTTATCTCCTCCACCCCATTCTACAGCCTTCTTTGTCAGGATGCTGAATGCTTTGGTCCATGTCTTCACATACCTGTAGTATGGACTGGCCAGTCTGGGGCTCTGCGTGCAGCTCTACCTGTGGTGAAAGTGACATTTAACCATCCTTCAGCAGGTTAGAAAGACTCATCGGCTCCAGAGGTCTTGTGTGAGTCCTGGCTTCTATTCTCAGCTGCACCAGTGATGTGGTATCTGAACATGAACAAGCCCTTCTCAACGCTGGTTCTTCCTTAGTGTCTAAACTTGCAAGGTTCTCAGTAACCATCTCATCAATCCTAGAACCAACCCTAAGTCACTGACCTGATGTGGGACCTGGAGCAAGTGACCTTCCACTCTTCAGGGCTCAATCTAATCTGTGAAGTAAGGGGGCCAGGCTATATGACCTCAAAGCACAAATATACTGAGAGCCTGGGATAATTGATGGACCCTCCAGGTGACCAGAGGGTGCTTCGTGGTTTGGGAAACACCATTGCCATCTGGTGGTAGCTTGGGATCTGAGGTATCCCTCAGGCAGCTTGGGATGGATTGAGTCCATCATCAATGTCCATAAGACACGGCTGGATTGGTGCAAATGGGGCACCAGAACCGGGAGAAAGGTCAGGAAGACTCTTAGGATCATAAGTCAGGAGAAAATGGGGGCAGTGCCTCACTAAACTTCATTGTTTTTCTCTTCCTGAGTGGCAGGAGGCCCGCGCCCTATTAGTAGACAGGTAAGTGAAGACAAGAGGGGTCAAGGGTAACGTTCTTCCAGTTCCTCAGCACCGCTCGCTGCTCTCCTGTTTATGTTCTCTCATGCTTTCCTTCACCCAGGGTCAGTTTGTGGCCACCGTTGCTCACTCGTCCTACAACCTCTTCACCGAGTGCTCCTTCTCTGATGGGTTCAACATGGCAGTCCTCCTCAACAGCCTCAGTGTCATCAAGCCTTTTCCTCAACTGCTACCACTAGATATACCTGAGGGGCAAGTGGGAGAAGCTGACTGGGCAGGATCCAAGGACTGAAACTAGCAGAGCCGTCCCCACAGAAAGCTGGCAGAAGACAGCGTGGGTCACAGCCCACCTGTGCTGAGCATATACCTCTGGGACTGCATTTCATTCTGTGAAGGATGGAGGAGCATTGCCTTCTTTCTGAAGTTCAGGAGGACAGAAATGGACGAAGTTCCCTGTACTCGCTTCTGTTATAGCACTTCTCACATGAATTTGTCACTGCTTGATGTGAGCCCTCTCAGGAGGGACTGTCTTATTCTCAATGTTCCTTCCACCTGGAACAGCACCTCAATAAATGCACATTTGGGTCCTTGTATTCCACAACTGGCAGTCATGACCCCTGGTGAAGATCAGGGCTGGCAGCATGCCTGAAGCCAAGGCTGGCTTGATATCTAGCCCTGCAGTAGGAAACGATGCTAAGAATATCCAAGGGTGGGTCTCTTTGTTTTGTAGCATGGCTATGTCAACACTTACCCCATGTCTCTTCTTGTCCTTTCACTCCTACCTGCACTTGTATTTATATAGTGTATGATTCTGTGCGTGTAAATGGGCTTATGGAGAGGGCTATGTGTATATGTCTAAATTTTTGTTTTCAAATATACATGCATGTTTCCATTTGAGTTTCTCTCGGTGTTGTCTGCTTGTCTCTTCTGTAAGTCTCTCTAAGTGCCACATGGTAACAAAAAGCCAACTGGGATCAATACTTTTCCTGTCCCCAGTGGGAGACATGGAAGTTCACTGAGAAATCTAAATACATGTTCCACTGAGGGTCTCCCAAGAGGGATGTGAGAAAATGAGAAATGGGAAAAATGAATATAGCCATCCACTTCACAGAGAAAGAAACTGAAGACCAGAAAATAGGAATCTATGGCTGAGATCATATAGTATGATGGAAGCAAACATTTGCTGAACCATTTAAAACCAGGAGTGGAAGGATCTCTGGGAAGCAGTTGGCCTGGGCGCTGTCTCTAGGCTTCCAGGATGCTTATTTTTCTTTATAATCTCTCTCCTTAAATCTTTTCCCTGACTAAGTCAATCTTTATTTTGCAATGTCTCCCAAGTAAAGAACATTCAAGAACTGTTGAAGTTTATTCAGTGCTATTTGGGGACTATTTATCCATCAGGTACTCCAGCTAATTAACTCAAGGCCAGGCAGGGCTGCATCCTGTGGACAGTATATTCAAAGAAAATTTCCTCTAAGTTAGCAGGATGTGAACACATCCCACACACTTTTCCATATGCAGGTTGAGTGCCTTTGGAGGTGGGTGCCTATTTTAAGGCAAACTTCTTTTTTCTCTTTAAACACATAAGAGTAAAGTCTGTTCATTTGCTCAGCAGCCAGGATAAAGGAAAAATTAGTCATTCCAGAGTTCAGAGCTAACGTTTCTCCAGGTCTGTGTAGCTGCCTTGCCTATCAAGCAGCACAAGGGGAAGGAATAGGTCCTAGGTCATGTCTGAATGCAGTTAAGATTTTGGCTGGGGAGAGCCTGACTCTACCTGGTTCGGGAGTACTAGGCAGGTATGGTTTATCAGTGTAGAAATATTGTGTGAATCTTATAAAACACAAAGTTACTTTGTAATTGTCAAAACATAGCCAAATTTATAATTAATATGGTAGTTCACTTCTGTGAACTTTTTGAGATAATGATAAGCAAGGGTGCTGGTTAAATTTTTAAATATATAGCAGGGCTGAGCTGAAGCCTGGAGAGTGGCCATGGGCCGAGACAAGGAGGCTGTGGGTAGCCAGTGGGATGGTCCCAGAGACAGAAGCGAGGGGGCTGTGCTGCATCTGACATGAGGGGGTAAAAGATGACGGTCTGGGTTCCCGGCTATCACTTCCTAAATCAGAGTCCATCTAACTGAAGGAATAAAACCCACCCGAGATGGAGCAGCTTGTGGTCATCTTCTAGCTCAGAGTTCAGTGAACACCCCCATCCCTGCCAGCTTCCGTACACACTCCATTGTACCCTCCGCTGGGCGTACGTCCCGGGCGCTGCTGGGCCTCGACAGGTGTCTGGAGTCAGAAGTTAGGAGAAAAGCCATGTTCCTCTTTTTACACTCCCTCCTTTACAGCACCCTCCTTTACACTCTTTCTTGGGGTTCTCTATGTAAATGGAGGAACCCTTCTAAAAGAAGACAGTCTCTGCCTTTTGTCTTTTGTCCCTGGGTGGTCTTAGGGTAACACATCTGCTGCAAAGGTGGACTTTAATTAAGAGTTTTGGAATTCAAGCCCTCCCAATCAGGGTCTAAGATCTTATGGATTTGTAAGCTTTGGGGAGTCAGCAAGCTCCTGCTGCAGATACCGGTGGGAAGAAGAGGGAATAAGCCACCAAAGAAGGAGAAGATCTTGACTTGAAGGATCTGCCTATTAGCGGGGAGAGGGAGGACAAGGGCTCATGAATAAAATAAGGGAAGATCCGTTTCCAACAGCTCACACAGAGTCCTTAGAAAGGTGGAGACCCATGCTGGGGGACAGCACTCACTGCGCAGCTGCCCTGGACTCTCAGACAACAGCCAAGGTCAGAGTCTGCCTTTGCCCTCTCACCGCCTGGGGAGCTTGTGGGGCAGTTCACGTCATCTTTCAGTGTCTTTTTTTTTAAGTCTTATTTATTTAAGTAATCTCTACACCCCATGTGGGCCCCGAACTCGTAACCCTGAGATCAAGAGTCGAATGTGCCCCAATTGAGCCAGTCAGGTGCCCCTTGTGTCTTTTTCATGTACAGAATTCAAGTAGGAGGTGTTTTCAGCTCTAAAAACTATACTCTGTTAGAGCTGGAATAATAATATATGATCATAAAAACCCCATCTTTTAAATATATTTAATAAGTTAGCAATATAATATTAAATAAATGTAAGAGCATCCCAAGTTTGCAAAGAATTACATATAAAATATAAATACAAAACTGTTTATGACAATCATCTCTAGATGGTGAGATTATGGATGTTTTTAATTTCTTTGTATTTTCCTGTTTTCTGCTATGCTTATTCCTTTTTGAATGATAAAAATTTTACTATTATAAGGTGACAAATTCAGGATACCTCAGCAGTTCTGTTTCCTGACAATTAGGAACGTGTTTATTGGATCTGCTCATCAGATCTTCATTACTGGCATGGGTGGCACAGTTGACCCCACTACTGACCTCTCCGTCATGCAATATACAAATATGGAGGGCTAACTGTGTTCTAGGTGCTGAGCTCTGTGTTAGGGATTTGACAAACAGCACATTTGACATTTGCACTAAAAGGACCATGTGAATACTTAAAAAGCTAAATCTCTGGCCTGCTTCCACTGATTCAAAGAGTGTTAGGAAGAAAGACATTTTTGTCCCACAGTGGTGGTCAAAGAGGACTTTGAACAGACTTATACATAGTATCAAATGTGAAAATGTGGTTGAACTCCACCCTTCTGAATCCAATCTTCCTGTGTGACTCCATTCCTCAGTTTGAAGAGAGCTCCCAGAGCATCAGAAGTGAGGCATTCAAATGCAAATCTGAAACACTTTCTTAAAAATTAATCAAATAGGGTACATTTTTAAAAATATCTCTGTCTAAGAGCTAACTTTTGACCAGACCATGGACTCATTTTTGGTCGTTTTATTTATTTATTTAGTTAGTTAATGTTTACTTATTTTTGAGAGAGAGAGAGAGACAGAGCACGAGTGGGGTAGGGGCAGAGAGAGAGAGAGAGAGAGAGAGAGAGAGGGAGAGGGAGAGCGTGACAGAATCTGAAGCAGGCTCCAGGCTCTGAGCTGTCAGCACAGAGTCCGATGCAGGGCTCAAACCCATGCACCGTGAGATCATGACCTGGGCCGAAGATGGACACTTAACCAACTGAGCCACCCAGGAGCCCCTTTTTTAGTTCTTAACAAAAACTTTATGAAGTGAGAATCTGAGGGTGGGGAAGCTTCATAACAATCTTTACATGTATAACAAAAGTTGATTGATAGTTGTGAATGGTAGTGATTATTGAATTATAGCTTTCTCAAGTTTCCAATTACCTTAGTATCTAAAAACTTTTACCTGAGGGCTGCCTGGGTGGCTCAATCTGTTAAGGGTCCAGCTTCGATTCAGGTCATGATCTCATGGTTCAGGAGTTCGAGTCCCACATCGGGTTCTGTGCTGACTGTGTGGAGCCTGAGCCCACTTCCTCTCTCTCTGCTCCTCCCCCACCTTTGCTCACAATGTGTTTCTCTCTCAAAAATAAATACACATTAAAAAATTGTTAATTAAAAAATGAAAAATAAAAACTTTTACTTGAGAAGTGGAGAAAATGCTGCCCATAGATAAAAAGAGACTTTGTCCTGAATCAATATAGTGACAGAGTTACATCTGAGGCCTTGGTTTCTTGACTTCTATCCAGGGTTCTGTGTCCTCTAGGCCTGGGTCAAGATGAAAGAAATGTATTCTTATAAACAGGACAGTTCAGATATCCCAGCTCCTGAATTCTAACTGGTAGCTCATCCTACTGGAAAAATAGACATTAGGTTTCTATATGCCACTCTCTACACCATCCTGTGCCTCCTTTTTTTTAAAAAAAAATATAATTTTTGTCAAATTGGCTAACATACAGTGTGTAAAGTGTGCTCTTGGTTTTGGGGGTAGATTCCCTTGGTTCAACGCTTACATACAACACCCAGTGCTCATCCCAACAAGTGCCCTCCTCAATGCCCATCACCCATTTTCCCCTCTCCCCCATCCCCCCATCAACTCTCAGATTTTTCTCTGTATTTAAGAGTCTCTTACCTTTTGCCTCCCTTCCTCTCTGTAAATAGTTTTTTCCCCTACCCTTCCCCCATGGTCTTCTGTTAAGTTTCTCAAGATCCACATATGAGTGAAAACATATGATATCTGTCTTTCTCTGACTGACTTATTTCACTTAGCGTAATACCCTCCAGTCCCATCCACATTGTTGCAAATAGCAGGATTTCCTTCTTTCTCATTGCCAAGTGGTATTCCATTGTATATATGTACCACATCATCTTTATCCATTCATCAGTTGATGGACATTTAGGCTCTTTCCATAATTTGGCTATTGTTAAAAGTGCTGCTTTAAACATTTGGGTACATGTGCCCCCATGAATCAGCACTCCTGTATCCTTTCTTTTCCTCCTTTCTTATCTCTTATTTCAAGCATAGGTTGTTTCTATGGTGATTAAATATACCATTCAGCTCACTGGTTGCAAAATATCAAATAGGATCAGGATGACAAGAGGAAAGACACAGAGGAAAAATTCGTTTAAAATAGCCTACTTTTAAAAGGAAGAAGGCGGAAAAAAGGTATCTGTAGTCTTCAGATTCTCTAGGAGCAAAAAAAGGGAACACAGGTGTGGTTTTAGAAGCTCCGGCACCAGATCTGAAGACAGAGCCTTACAGGGACTGTTTCACCAACTCCCACAATTGCACAGGGGCAAGTCCCTGTGACTAATTCCTTACCATAGATACCTCCTGGTGGTCAGTTTCTTTGATGAAACCCTGACTGATACCATTTCCCTGCAGTGTATAAAGCTCCACAAAGTCAGACAGCCCTGAATTAAAAATAGAGAGAAGTTGCCTTTCAGCAGCAAACGGAGTAAGCAGAAGCTGACCCGGCAGCTATTGCAGTGAGTGCCTCTCTCGAGAACCAAGAGCACCCTCTAGCGCCAGGACGGTGAACTTCACACCCCGCCCCCCCTCCCTTGGACAACCTGGGGCTGTCTGAAGACCCAGCTGCTGCTTGCCTTTTTCTTCATTAAGACAGCTAGATAAGGGGACATTCATTGCCTTAAGATAATCAACCAAATCCTCTGAGAACATAGAACTGAAATTCTTGGCTTTTAAGGAGAAAGGTCTCAATTCACATGTAGGGAAAGATTAGAAAATATATATATGATTCTACGGGGCTTTTTTTTTTCTTTTCTTTTCCCCATCCAATAAAACCAAGGAGGAAGAGAATAGTTGGTGAATATACAATGCAGTTAGATGTGAGCGTGGAGACCCTGTGTTGTGCACCACCTTCATTTAGCGAGGAGAGACTCTGTTGAAGTCTAGGGATGTAACAAGTCTTGCAGATGAGATACTGGACATACATGTGGACAATGGTGAGACCATATATAAAAATAGAGCTCTGATCCACAGTCTGCCGAACCAACCCAGGAAACCAACCCATTACAGATAGCTGCGCTCCAAGCCCAGATATCTACAAGTCAGACTTGTAGGAAGTAAGACCACAGTCTCTATAACCAGTTCAGGAAGCCAAACAATAACCCCTATAACAATCACCCCAAACACTAGGACTTAATAGCTGACAGCTTCTCTAATTTTTGTTCCAAGAAAATTTAAGACCAACTGACAACAACAACAAAAAACTAAATGTGCAACTATGCACAGGATGCTCTGCTTCTAGTTAGCACGCCAACAGCTTCCCCACACCAGCAGCCTCCAATCAGAGCACGCCCAAAGCTTTCCTTTCCCACTATCAAGCTTTCCGACCTGTGTCTGCCTTTGAGTCTCTGCCAAAATGAAAGTAATGATGGTTGACTCCCTGCTAATGTAAGGGCAAATCAGGACTGATTCCATTTTGCTTAAGGGCAAACTGGGACTCACTCCATTGGGTTCCGTGCCCTCCACCTTGAGTCCCAGTGCCTGTGCAGAAGCTTGACCTACGGAACAGGACCTTTGACCCTTCCTCAGCCAAATGGCTAGGGTCACGGCCATCACCCCTCCCACTGCCCCTAGACCCCTTTAAAACTATTGTGTTTTTGGAACGCGCCCTCTCTCTCTCTCTCTCTCTCTCTCTCTCTCTCTCTCTCTCTCGACCCACCGCTTCGTCGGTGCGGTAGGAGATTGAGCTTGAGCTAGCTCGAATAAAGGCTCTTTGTTCTTGCATCGGACTCGGCTCCCTGGTGGTTTTTGGGGTCCCCGAATTCTGGGCATAACTTATGGGGTCTCGCCCGGGATACCCCAAACCCCCGAGGGACTCCCGACCCGAAGAGCCTGACTGACCATGGTCAATGTCTGTCTGTTGTCTGTCTCTTCTGTGTGAGCTCAACTTCTGGTAAGGCCCAGTACGGTCTAAGTGGACGCATGGGTGGACCAGGGCCAGAGGATTTGGAAGACGTTCCAATCCTCCGTCTGGAGGGGTGTGGAATCCCCTCACTCTGGAGGGACGTGGAATCCCCTCAAAGGTCTGGGACGAGGCGGGTTGCTCCTGCCGGTCGACGTGAGGCCGTTGTCTGGTTTTCGGTTTTGCTTCTGCGGAATTGGAAGATTGTTTCTAAGGACCCTCTGTTTGTCTGTTTTTATGTTTTGCTGTGTCGTTTTGTGGACTTACTGGGTGGACATTATGGGACAGACCCAAACTACTCTTTTTTGTTTCTAGGGACACTCTGTTTCTCTGTCTTTGTGGGTTTTTGTGTGTGTGTGTCATTTTGTGGACTTACTGGATGAGCATTGTGGGATGGACTCAACCTTCTCCTTTAGATGACCCACCCTCTTGGCTTAAACCCTTTCTGCCCCTGCGCCGTCTGGAAATTAAACCCATTTTTGCTTCGCAGGGGACAGAGAGAAAAAAGGACGAGAAAAATCCTACCCAGCCTTCAGCACCCCCCCACCTTGTCCTACAAGGGGGGACTGAAGAAGAATTAATCTTTCCTCCTCCGAATCTGCCCTGCAGGGTGCCAGAGGAACACCAGCCTCCCCCTCTGGGGGAGGCGGGCGCTGTTCCAAGAATGGGGGGCAGGAATGCTCTGGTGGGAAGCCCGCCCTTTACCAGACAAAGGGCTCAGGGAGCAGTCCGCCCCCGCCGCAGCCGACTCCACTATCCTGCCTCTGCGAGCCACCGGTCCCCCAGACGCAGAGGGAAATCAGCCCTATCACTATTGGCCTTTCGCTACTAGTGACCTCTATAATTGGAAAACTCAGAATCCCAAGTTTTCAGAAAAACCGGCAGGGCTTATTGATTTATTAGATTCTGTTCTCTTTACCCACCAGCCCACTGTCAGCAGCTTTTGCAGGTCCTGATCACGACCGAGGAGAGAGAGAGAATCCTCAATGAGGCCCGAAGACTGGTTCTGGGCGTAGATGGGAGTCCCACCACCAACCAGGCTCAGATAGATACCTCCTTCCCCTTAACTCAGCCCACGGCAGAAGGTAAGGAGAGGCTCCAGGTCTATTGCCAGACTCTAAATTGGAGGGGAAGCAGAGGCTGCAGAAAGATTAGTGTGCATGCTGCAAGGAGATAGGGCATTGGCCCGAGAATGTCCGAAAAGGCCTCTGGGAAGAGAAGCAAGGCTAATCGAGTAAAAGTCTTAGAGCTAGGTGAACTGAGTGATTAGAGGAGTTGGGGTTCGGACCCTCTCCCTGAGCCAAGAGTGGCCTTTAAAGGGGAGGGGACTCCTGTTGACTTCTTGTCGACACCGGAGCACAACATTCAGTCCTCCGCACCCCCACGAGGAAAGTTACCCAGCGAGAAGTCCTGGGTACTTTCAGACAAGGGGGGCCTCAGGTCACCGATGGCAAGGGCCACCCCATCCAGGTCCTAACCATGAAACTAAAGGACGGACTTTAGGACCATGTAAAGCTCTTTTCTCTGCCCTGTGTGCTTCAGTCTGCCTTCAGGCTGCTTTAATCTGCCTTCAAGCCTCTAGGCCTTTGCGCCCATTCTGTTCTCCCTTCCCCCTCTTCCCGTTTCTGCAGCGGTCTAAGGTGGGGCCTAGGTCTCTGGCTCTTCAATGCCTCAGGTAGCATTCCGCTCCCCACCCCCATACTGTTGAAAGGAAAAAAAAAAACCACCGCATCTTTAAATTTTAAATTTCCTCACTGGTTCCACGGGAGAAACTTAACAATGGTAAACTTTTAAGGGGACATAGATAAAATATTATTAAGGTAGATACTAAGTAAGGTTAAGATGAATGGGATTTCGAAAGTACACTGGTATAAAGTTGAAATTCTGCTTTTCCGTCCATTTAAACACTAAAGTTTTCTTGGACTACTCTGCTCTTGATAAGATAATGTGAACAAAGGTTTTTTTTCTCTCTTTTCTATGGTAAAACCAAAGCTTTAGTTATCAGGTCTTTAATTGCTCAGTAAAAACATCTCAATGTTAAACGAGCTAGGTTTTGCTAACAGCCATATGATGCTATACATTGGCCTTTAGGATCTTTTATTGTCGCCTTGGTCAAATAAATAGAGTTTTAAGATTTGTAATGATCTGTAATCCTATTCAGGATGTGCTTTATAATGACTTCCTAAGGTTTTAACAAACTCCCCAGAATTGAAATAGTAAATGAAACATATTTGGTGTTTAAACGAATTTAGATTTGATGGATCTGTCTTTAAAGTTATCAGCATTAAACATAAAACTTTATTTTACTAAGGTTTACTGAAGGTCAAACAAACTGATGTTATCTCTGTTCCAATTTGTTAGCAAAAGGAAGCCTGAAAGTGATGGTTAACTTGGTCTGCCTCATAGTTTTTGTGGGTAAATGATAAGATAGCTTTCAAAGTTCTTGGTAACCTAAAGTGTTAAAAGTTTGGCTTGCATGAGAACTTGAGATTGAATTCATTGGCTATCTAACAAGATAAGAAGCTGAAGCATTAATTACTAAATGTAGGTTTGTGCTTTGGACCTGTTGCAAAAACTAAGGATATTTGGAACTGTTGAAAAACATGGCTTCGTGCTTAATGGATTCATAAGTTTGCCATCTAGCAAATTCTGATATGACATAGAGTTCACAATTGGTTACTACTTAGTTTTCACTGAAGACTAAGGTTTCTAGCAGTTAAAGTTCTGGGAAGTGTATTTAAGACTGATGGAAATAAGAAAAAACAACTCTGTACGTAAGAAAGTAGGAGATATGAAAAAAAGATATAAGAAATAGAAATATACTTTTGGTGAAGGTAAAAGAAAGTAATTTTGTCCTAAATCAGAGTGATTATTTGGAGAGAAATGGCTTGGGACAAAATCTAAATGCAAAGAAAAATTGTAAAAGGTTCATAAAGGAAAAAACCTTTAAAAAGGAATATTATATGTGGTCAGGACAGACTAAGGTTAAAAGACATGGATTTTAAAAGTACACAGATTGTACTTTTATCAAGTGGTAAAAACTCCTTCTTTGATCCAAAGGCTGGAAAAAATGTTGGCAATATCATTATTCCCCTAGATCGGGAAGGTCGCCCTAGATTTGCCTTTAGCCTGCCTCTGAGAACCTTAGGTGGCCTTTTCAGAGGTTATCAATGGAAAGGTTTGCCTCAGGGCATGAAAAATAGCCCCACCCTATGTCAAAAGGTTTGTGGATCAAGCTTTAAGACCAGTTTGGTTTTGCAGGCTTTTAATGAGGCTTAACGCGAGGCACCTTTAAATGGTTACATCTGCCCTCTACACCCAGAAAGATAGTTACATCCTATCCGGCACTGTTGGCTACTTTGCTAACAAAGGGGGCAAACCTAGTAATTGCCTATAGCAAAGGTCAATTGGAACCCTAGAGGCCTGAGGCCTAATGATCTTTGGCAGATGGATGTTACTCATGTTCTATCTTTTGGTAAACTTTCCTATGTGCATGTGTGTGTGGATCTTTTCTCATGTTATTGCCTTGGCACATACAGAAGAGGCCTTTAAGGATGTGATCCAGCACCTTTGTCTATGCTTTTCCCACTTGGGAATTCCCAGGGCAATCAAAACGGACAATGTCCCTGCTTATACACCAGCCACCTTCAAAAGACTTAACAGGATGTAGTGTTAACCTGGGGGCGAGGGTATGCTTGTGTATTTCCACAGGACCGTGGACTCCTCTCTGTAGATTCCTGATAGATTGGTACGGCCCTATGTCCAGCCTCCCCAAGCCACCGCCATCTCCGGTTCCTCAAAGGATGACCCAAAGGGCGATGCAGAGACACTCTTTGAATCATCACTCCGACGCCTCCACTGCCCTCTACCTACCGGAGATGGAGGATAACGCTCTCCAGGGCCCTGAGCTAGCTCTCTTTGCAGAACAATCCGCCTTGTTGTTGAGAGTCAAGGGACCCCCTTGACCCCTGCAACGTTTTCTCTATGTTGTTTCAGCCTGTGTCCAGGCCTCATGTTCTTTTGTACTTTAGTCTTACTTCTGGGAAATTTAGGGTAGAAATTAACGAGGTTATATTTCTTATTCCGATGTGTTTTATCTAATTGCATTAGTACAAGTCATCCAGGAGATCAGTGATGCTCTCATGTGACCTAAAAGTGGGTTTGTTACTCCTTTGTGTTTTGATAGGACTGAACATTCCTGGGGATAAAGTATAGAAACATATACTGGGGGTCTGGATAAGAATCTTTCTAACTTTGTTCATCACTTTTTTGTTTCCATGATGATCAATATTGGAGTTTCCATTCTACCTTTAGAATTTTAAGGGGCAGCATAAAATCTATTTCAACAGGAAAAGGGGAGATGTTGGAGACCAGAAGATACTGGCCCTGGTAACACTACCTAAGGAAAAGACTCAGGCCCATAAGGCAGTGCCCTAGACCGGGACCCTCATCGGTGGATGGGGGTGCTTTGAAGCAAATGCCAGGTTGTAATACGACAAGAACATAATGGCTGGTCTGACTCTGAAGGAGGGCCGGCTAGCCAATGACGGGTAAGACTCCTCACAGCGGGGGGCGACCTAAGACAGGCACGGTCCAAGTAAGAGTCACCAGGACACCTGGCTATAGGGTCACTGGGCCTCTGTGTTGATTTGAGATTTATCCTAATATTCTCCTGCACAAGATGGGCCATAGAAAAATAAGAGTGGCTCCAGAGCTTATTCCCCTATTAAACCAGCATATGCTGCCATACTTGAGAATCATGGAAATAAAATCTCTAAAGAGTTTAGAATGTATTTTGATCTATTTAGACTGATGCCAGACCCTCAGGAATGTGATTATTTCTGTGGGTTTCGAGTCAGGACTGTGGTAAGAAATCGAGCTAGATAACTTCTTGTTGGCTTAACTATGATGATTGGAGCTAGCCTACCTCGGGATAAAGATGGCATCGCGACCTGGGTCCATACACCCATGTTTGGCTGCCGGACCCCTCGTCATCCTACTTCTGTTACTAACCCTCGGGCCCTGTATCATCAACAGGCTGGTGAAACAGGTTGCTGTTAGAAAGACCACCAGACGTCGAGTAGCAGTGAGGCAGGATTTTATTTTACGGCCGGGCCAAACCTGGTCTCCTGATCTTAAGGAGACAGTGCAGGAAATGGCCCCGAACAAAGGCAGCAGTGGGCTTATATGGATTTTAGCAAGTTAGGGTACATCATCAATTAGTTAACCAATTATAATTTACATTTCTTCGTAGCCAATTACATAGATGTTACCTTTAGCGGGGGGGGGGGGGGGGGGGGGGGGGCCTATTGCTTCAAGGTTCTTTGTCTTAAGTGAGCCTTGAAATGACCAATTATAGTTAGACACCTCAGACATGGTGGGACAGCAGTTACGTGACTTCTTACACGTTGACCTTGCTTTAATCAGCTTCAAACAGCTAGGGTGAGAGCTCACTGCAATCTAAGTTAATTTTTTTTAGCAAGCAGGCGAAGTTACAGGGGTGAGATGGGCAGTTTAACCCCTTCTGGGAACTCTAACAGGGAACTGCATAGGCTTCTATCTCAATGTTTTAGCGGTTACCAGACAGTTAGTTAGAACAGTGAATGGGGAGATGCATTTGCAAAGCAATTTACAGAAGCCAAAACAGCTGGTTAATGGTTTCCATTATTGACTCAGGTTTGTTAACCTACAACAGCTGGTCCAGTTTGTCAGGGATCACGTGGGGGCCATCCAATTGATGGTCCTCCGCGCGCAATCCAAGTCCCTAGTAATAGAAAAGGGCAAGATAGAAAAGCAGCTGGACCCATGATTGGGTCCATAAGCCACATGACAAGGGGGGAATGTAAGGGCAAATCAGGACTGATTCCATTTTGCTTAATGGCAAACTGGGACTCACTCCATTGTGTTCCGTGCCCTCCACCTTGAGTCCCAAACGCCTGCGCAGAAGCTTGACCTATGGAACAGGACCTTTGGGCCTTCCTCAGCCAATTGGCTAGGGTCAAGGCCATCACCCCTCCCACTGCCCCTAGACCCCTTTAAAACTATTGTGTTTTTGGAATGCACCCTCTCTCTGGACCCGCCGCTGCATCGGTGCGGTAGGAGATTGAGCTCGAGCTAGCTCGAATAAAGGCTCTTTGTTCTTGCATCGGACTTGGCTCCCTGGTGGTTTTTGGGGTCCCCAAATTCTGGGCATAACACTATCACAAGCTTTGCTTGTCCCCATTTGGTTGGATTTCCTTTATTTGCACATAAAGAAGTCTCCTGTCCTTGCAATGTGCAGCAGCCTTAAGGTGAGATGGTGGTATGGTCTGCCTATGCTGGGGAGGGCTGGAGACAGCTTCTTGAGTTTCTCATGACTTTGTACTAGTCCAGGAGGTAGGTTTGCCAAATAAAACACAGGATGTCCAGTCACACTTGAATTTCAGAAAAACAATGAATAATTTTTGGCATAAATATATCCTATGCAATATTTGGGGCATACTTATTCTAAAAAAGTATTTGTTATTTATCTGAAGTTCAAATGTAACTGAGTGTCTTATATCTTTATTTGCTAAATCTGGTAATCCCCTAAGGAGGGCAGCTAAACGTTCTTATGTCCTATTCCCACAACTGGAAAGAAAAAGTTAAGAAAGAAGGAGTTAGAGTCTGGTGAGGCTATAGGGAGCTTCAGAGCTAAAAGGAAGCAAACACATTATAGGTGATGAGGGTAAGCCTCCCAGGGATTGGGTGAGGATGCAGCTGTGTCTCAATGGATTGCCAGGGTAGAGGAGACACACCCAAGAACTGGAAGCAAAATGATCTAGAGCAAGAGTATGAGCTCAAGACATACTTAGGTGCAGAATTAGATGCCCACTTCTCACCAATGCCACTGCTACATTTGTGTAAACATCACCCTCCCCTTATCCCTACAGCAAACCTAACATCAACCCTGGAAGAAGGAAGGCAGATGAGAGAAATATCCTGAGCATGGGTGAGTTGTCGATTTAAAATGACATGCTAGGGATTTTAGGGGGAGCCTATCAACATTGCTGACTTTGACCTGTTTAGGTGGAAAAGACTAAATTAAATTTCTGCTTCTGTCAGAATGGAACCTCAATATTGGAAAGTAAATTGAGTGATCAGAAATGTTTTAAAAATTAACATTTTGCATATAGGAGTTCATTGTCTGTAAGATTTTCAAAAATTCATAGCCATCATATATATGAATGTCTGGTCTTTACAACCACCAGCTAGAGAAATAAAATCTCCCCATCTCATTCCCCAACCATCTCTCTGAAGTGTGGAAATTTTCCTGGGGAATTTGGCATTCCATTTGGCCTGGGTTATGAAAGCAGTAGTGTTATTTTTCACTTACCAAATAGCCAATGGCATTTTATTGAATATGCTTTTCTGCCTTTATGCTATTGACCTCCCATGCCTTCAATGTCAACATACTCCCCTAGACTCTCCATGCTTAGAATTACTGACTTAAAGTCTATCTTATTTTCATGATTCTTCCTGCACAGCGAATTGATGATGATGAAGGTGATGATGGATGATGAAGGCCATGATGGCCATAAAGAAGCTCCTGATTCAGGACGTGCTGGACTCCACTACCTTCTATATATCACTTATCTGGGTCACAACTCTACAAGCTAGACATCATTGTCCCCAATTTATAGAGAGAAGTAAGGCTCGGAGGGTCCAATGAGTTGTTCAAGGTAACAGAGAGTAAGTAGTAGAGTGGGATTTAAATCCAGATTTGTCTAAGTCCAAAGCCTGTGACTTGTCCGCACTGCCACACTGCTGGCCACCACAGTTCCCTAATTCGCAGGAAATTCCTGCATCCTTTGGTTGGCTCTAATTATAGTCTTTCTAAAGAGGAATGTGCTGGGCCCTCTTCCTGGCATTGACTGCACCTCACTGGGAATGTTGGGCATCTTTAAAATTTCATTTATTAATAAACACTTATATAATGCCTGCTGTGTGCCAGACACTGGTCTGAGCAGTTTACAAATACTAACTCATTTGATCTTTATAGCAACTCCATGACGTTAAGCACCATTATTATTATGACTCTTGTTTTACAGATGAGAAAACTAAAGCACAGAGAAGTTAAATGAATGGCTCAAGGTCAAGCAGCCAGTAAGTTTGGCAGAGAAAGGTTTTACATCTATTATTATGCAGTGCCATCCCCCCTTCCTTTAGAGATTTGGATTTCTCATCCTAACCTTTCTCTTAACTACTTCCTGTGCGTGCTGAGAGAATGGTGGGGTCAAGGGCTTGGAGTTCCCTAGAAGAAAGATTCTGAATAAGCTTAAGTCTTTTTTTTTTAAACTTTTTAATGTTTGTTTATTTTTGAGAGAGACAGAGTGTGAGCATGGGAGGGGCAGAGAGAGGGAGACACAGAATCTGAAGCAGACTGGAACTCACAAACTGAGAGATCATGACCTAAGCCAAAGTCAGATGCTCAACCGACTGAGCCACCCAGGCGCCCCAAGCTTAAGCTTAAAAATTTTCATCACACGGTGAAAGCTGGCATGGTCCAACTGTAGCTTCTAGCAATTATTAGTTCTGTTTCAAAAAACAGGCCCTTCTATAGTTCCAGTGTTTGCTCAGTGCTAATGGCCTCCAAGAAGCTTCATTCTTTTGAGACTGAAAACTCAATATCTAGTCTTGGGGGTCTTAATTTTCCTCTCCAGAGCTTCCTTCTTGCCCTCAGTTCCTCTGATCTCAGCCAAGCTGCACAGGCCAGACTGATGCAGGTGGAAGGAGGAGAAGACAGAGGGCGCTGTCTCCTCTGAGTAAGCAATTTGGCTGTCCTAACATGGGAAGTCACACGCCAGGTAGAAAACTTCTGCCTTTTGGAGTTACTTGTTTTTGACAAGATGCTGGACATCCCACCTCTTTCTTACATGTTAACAAGAAATGACCTGGAAACTCTTCAGGGTTATCACTCATTCATACTTTTATTACTGGCTTTTCCCCAACAGGACTTAACAGAGACTTGATATGACCAAAGGCAGAGTGGGAGTAGGGTATAGAAAGTTAGGAAGACACATCCCATTAAAAACGCCATCTGCTGTACCTTTGTTCAGAGGAGATGCCCTAATAATGGCATAACAATAACCAGCAGTAACTAGGGGCTCTACATTTACTGCTCTACAAACCTTTGGTAATTTCCTTAACTGCATTAACCCTCAGATTCCATATCTGTAAACTAAGATTAACAATAGTGTCTACCTCTTAGGGTTGTTACTGAGGATCAAGTACCACATATATGTAAGAGGATCATATATATAGTTCAAGTTTGGGTACATAATAAGAACTCAAGAAATGTTAACTGTTATGATTACATAATAGACACCAGCTGAAATGCAGTTTGCTATTTTATGTAAACCCAATTGTAACTTATGGAGTTAATGTTTATTTCCCATTTTAGGGAATCTAAAATGTTAAAAAAACATTTAGAGACACTAAATTACTTGCTCACGCCATGTGCCAATAGAGGTACAGAGTGAGGCCCTAATTCTTGGTTGTCTACCTTCCAATGTCATTCCTATTATATTGCCTAGAAATAGTATTAGCAGTCGCCTTTCCCCTCCACCTGAACCAACACACACACTCACTCACTCACTGCCATTTCTACTTGTCCCTGAGCTCCAGGAAAGCTGCCTTCACAATGTGATAATTGGCTTTCACATCACCCAGTGTAGTACAATAATACTGGGAGTGGAGAGTAGCCAGGCAGTCTACAGAGTCAGTCGTGGGGGCATGTGCCAGCCATTTCTTTGTTGGCAGAGACAAAGGCTCTGAAGCTTAGTTGAAAAATCCAATGGGTGGTGGCTGGGTCTCAGCTGAAAGTGTGAAAGTCCTTATTATGATCCTCATTATCACATTCCTACTGGTGGCATCAGCCTCCTAAAAATAAGGAAGTTATTTCCCAAGATTAATAAAAAGAAAGAAAGAGGCTGGGGGTTTGGCGTTGGGCTGGGGAAGGGGAAATAGAAGGCAACAGACATTAAAATAGCAGCAAATGAATACCATGTAATTTCCAACAGTCTATAATGTTACGCTGCAAGGTTGGCAATTCTGCTGAGATAATTGCCCTTCCTCAGATTACTGTCTTTACCAGAGAAGGAAATGATGGCTGTGTGTGAGAAATCACTCTGCCTCTCCCTTCATGACAAGTGGCAGTGATTAATGAGAGATCAGGCTTCAAGTTCACAAATATTTCGTCCATGCACAGGGCCTTTCATGAGTAGAGACAGCTCTTAGAGCAGAAAACATGATAAACTCTTTTTCCACAGACAGGGAGACTGACATACTCATGGGATGACTCAGCCTTTAGAGTTAGCCTTCATCTTCCAACAAGTCTGGGTCTGAAGAATTATGATTTGACATGACTGGTCATTTATGGGTTTTTGCCTTGCTGCAGAGAGACTGCTGGAGAAACCACTGAACCTGGATTCTGCAGACCTGGGTTGGAAATGGGTTGCTCATTCTCTGCTGCTTCTCTGGAGCAAACCTCCAGGTGTTTGTTACATGTACGACAAAATGATTTAATTAGCTAACAGCTTAGGTTCCATTCAGCACTCAAAGCCCCATCCTAGGAGTCTCACTGAGAGGGGTGGGAATAATGTCAGGCTGAATAATGGTCTTTCAAAGATGTCCAGGTCCTTATCCCTGGAACCTTATGTGGCAGAAGGGACTTTGCCAATATGATTAAATTAAGGATCACACAATAGGAAAGCAGTACAATGGCAAGGTCCTTAAAAGATAGAAGAGACAGAGAAGGAGATATGACAAAGGAAGCAGAGTTGGATGGATGCAATTATGCTGGCTTTAAGGGTGAGGGAAGGAGCTATGAGCCAAGGGATGTAGGTAGCCTCTAATGAATTCTCCCTGGGGCCTCCAGAGGGAACCAGACTTGTTGACACCTCTATTTTAGCCCAGAAATACGCGTTTTGGATTTCTAATCTCCTGAATTATAAGAAAATAAATTTATGTTGTTTTAAGCCGTAACTTTGGGGTAGTTTGTTAGAGTAACAATAGGAAACTAATATTAATAGGAAGGTCAAGAGTCAGATGATGAATAGCTTGCTCCCACACCCATCACTCAGGGAAAGCTGAGGCGAATACCCAGGCATCCAGTTTCACTTTCCACCAAACTGGGAGCCCATAGCACCATGACTGGGTTAACAGAAAGAAAGGCCACTCATATAATGACACCATTAGTCATGACAGGCAACTGAGGTTAGCTAGCATTAAAAATATTAACTAATATCAGGGGCACCTGGGTGGATCAGTCAATTAAGCATCTGACTTCAGCGCAGGACATGATCTCCTGGTTCGTGGGTTCGAGCCCTGTGTCGGGTTCTGTGCTGACAGCTCAGAGCCTGGAGCCTGCTTCACATTCTGTGTCCCCCTCTCTCTCTGCCCCTCCCCTGCTCGCACTCTGTTTCTCTATCTCTCTCAAAAATAAATAAACATTAAAAATTTTTTAAAAAACAATATTAACTAATATCAACTGAGTCCTTGTGATTTCCCAGACATTTTAATGCTTAAAACAATTACAGGAGGTGGTCACTATTAGTGTCTTTATTTGACAAATGAAGAAACTGAGGCTTAGAGAGATTGAATGTCATAACAAATAAGAGGTATTGCTGGCACTTGACTGGGATCTACCTCAATCCAGATACCAAACTCTTTATCTCAGAGAACTTCCCAACCCCTGAATTCCTTATGCAACACAGCACCTAATAAAAGGACCAGACTCCTGAGTGGGACAGGCCCTCTAGGACTCTGGTTCTCAACCTTTGATAGCACCAGAATCCCCTGGAAAGCTTGTTAAAACAGATTCCGGGTCAGAATTCCGATATTCTGATCTGGTAGGTCTGAGAAGGGACTTGTGAAATAACATTCCTCATAAGCTTCCAGTTGATCTTGATGCTGCCCTTCCATGGACTGCTCTGAGTAGCAAGTCTCTGCAAGCCATCCCATCTCAGCCCCTAACTTCAGGTCCAGTCACACTGAAACTGTGGCTGAGCCCTAATCCTGTTTCATGACTAAACCATCTTTTTGTCAAATCAGAATAAAGAGGATTTATTTTGATAGGGACATTGAGAAAAGTGGTGCTGCCTGGCCTGCATGAATTGTGTAGTAATCACATGTTTTTCCAGACTATGTTTTCCATAGTAATAAAACTGTCCTAGGGGTGCCTAGGTGGCCTTGGTTAAGTGTTCAACTCTTGGTTTTGGTTCAGGTCATGATCTCACAGTTCCTGAGGTCAAGCCCCATGTCAGGCTCTGTGCTGACAGTGTGGAGTCTGCTTGGGATTCTCTCTCTTCCTGTGTCTTGGCCCCTCCCTTGCTGTCTCTCTCTCTTAAAATAAATAAATAAAGGATTTTTAAAAAATCTTCTCTCACATTTGCTTAGCACTTTTAAAGTGCATTGTTCATATATCTTGATACATAACCTAAATTCATATTATATCTTTATGCAATGTGGGCAAGCCCAACAATTTAGCTAGAAAAGTCACTGAATACGAAATTCTCGACTAATGCCTTCCTTGCTCTGGATGCCTAGGCAGAGAGCGAGGAAATAAAAGTTACAAGTGGTATTGAAAAAGTATAAAAAATTCAAACATCTCTAACCCTGACAACACGTGAAGCTACCAGTTCACAATTTCAAAGTCAAGAAGTTTTTATGGTTTATGAGTGAGTACCATAGTGAGATGTGTTGAGGGAGAAAATGAGAGAGCATGAAAAATAGTCATGATGTACCTATAACCCACCAGCTCATCAATGGAGGAGGGAAGGGGGAGGGAGGGAAAATCATTATTCACTAGGGCAGGCCTTCCCTTGAACCTCCCAGTCCCTGTGCATCTAGGTCATTTTCCTTTCTATGTTTGGCTCTGAAAATGCTGTGGACCCATTAATGAATTTATTCCTGGATTAAATCTGGGGAAGGAGGGAGGGAGGCACGAAGGGAGGGAGAGAAAAAGCCAAGCTCCAGATGTGAGCCTTGATTTGTGAACAGCCTCTCATCTTAATCCCTGCAAACAGGAAATCCTAGCACTAGGCCTGAGGTCTCAGAATCTGGGTCAGTTTAAGTATAATCTTTCTGCCGCTCACCATCTTCTCCTGCTTCCATCTCTAACACAGCAGATAAATCCCCTACCCCCCACACACCCCATGAGTGCACACTTGTTTTTTATGTGTGCCTTGTTGACTCCACCTCTGCCGCTCCCATCAAACCGGAAAGGAAGGTCATTTCCAGGGCTTCCTTCCCAAGGTGTTGGATTGAGGCGCAAGTGAGAAGGGAAAGGAGGGAAGGAAGAACAGCTGCTCCCCTCATTAAGATGTTTTCCACTACAGATCTAGAAGCAGAATGCATCTGGGAGAGGGGATTAGGAGAGAGACAGCTTTACCCTTTTGCTGGTTAATACTCTATTACCAATTATTGCTTGATAATATGCCCTTGTGATATATTTAACAGTAATGAGCCATAGGATTATATACTTGGTAACATTTAGCAGTAAGACCCAGACTATCAAGTTTTACTCTTAAAATTAAAACAAAAAAACAAAAACAATATATTTTGGTTTATTTTAACTATACTGCCTCCTATTTGGTTCTCCCTGGTCCAGCCTAAGAAACTCTGAGCTCTCTCTCCTGACTCCCAGAACCTCCATGTTTCCATAAAAAGATGCTGACCAAGGAGTTTTGGGGAGGTCAAGGGAAGACAAGCCTTCCCAATTTGGGGGTGACAGCTTCCCTCAGGGAGTAGACACAATGGTGGTTTTGTTCAATTTCCTTTTATAATGAAGAGGAGATTCAGGTGGGATGACAGTAATTCAACATAACTGGCTTACCAGGGTGATAGCAGGGGGACTGGGGAAATGGCTCAGATTGTACCTTTCCTTCTTAAGAAATGTAAGATCTCTCAGCCATGCATGGTGCCACGGAGTGCTTTAGAAAACCTGGTCTTGGTAGAAGCAGAGCCTCTCTCTCTCCCTCAAAAGGGAGGAGCAGGAGTAGTTGAGCCCTGAGCCCTGGACCGACTGGTTACTACTTTTACTGGTTTGCAGAGTTAGTACCTTTACTGGATTGTCATCCCAGGCTCTTGCTAGGACCCTCTCATTGCATTAAAAAAAAATGTTTATTTATTTATTTTGAGGGGAGGGAGGGACAGAAAGAGAGGGAGAGAGAGAATCCCAAGCAGGCTCCACACCTAGTGCAGAGCCTGTTGGAGGGCTTGATCTCAGGACCTTGAGATCATGACCTGAGAGGAAATTAAGAGTCAGTTGCTCAACTGGCTGAGCCACCCAGGCATCCCCTGTCTCATTGCATTTTTGATGAAGTTCCCAGGTCTAATCCCCTCCAAGGTAGAGTAGCAAAACTGATGTTTGACAGAAAGACTAGTGGTATAATTAGAACACAATTTTATTTTTGCCTCCTTCTGTTCCTTTAAATTTCACCCAATGGTGGAAGCTTTTCCCTTGACCTAGTTGAAAATTCATGGATCTTTATGCTTTATGGTTTAGTCTTATATAATAAACAGTTATGGTAACTTTAGGTCTCAAATACTATCTCAATTTAGGAACTAAATTGCACAGTCCAATATATTAAAGTGTTTTTAGCCAAAAAGTTGTTTATTTTTTAAATGTTTATTTATTTATTTTAAGACAGAGAGAGAGAAAGAGAATCCCAAGAAGGCTCTGAGCTGTCAGTGCAGAGCTCAAAGACACAGGACTTGATCTCATGAATGTGAGACCATGACCTGAGCTGAAATCAAGAGTTGACGCTTAACTGACTGAGTCACCCAGGTGCCCCACAAAGTTGTTTTTACACACAAAGTTGATCATGTCATAATAGATAATGCATATAACCTTAACAAAGGGCCAAAGCACATTTAATTCACTTCCCCTATCTGGCCACCCAAATGAGTCTTACATTTTTCTGATTGGGTTCCAGCTCCACAATCATTTTGACTATTTAATTAATCTCAGATATGAGATTCATTTCCTATCCCTGTTTCCCCTCCCTACTCCATAGCTGAACTCCTTTCTCTTAGTTCAGTTGCATTTAACACATACTTATTGAAATTCATAAGATGAACAGAACACTATGTTTGGTGTTGTAAGGGAAACTGGAGATGAGTAAAGTATGGTCATTGATTTCAACATATCTTTACTTTTCTCTATTATCTATCTATCCATCCACCTGCCTGCCTACCTACATATTATAAATAGATAGACAGATAGATAGATATAATATAAATAGATAGACATATACACACATAGAGATAAAGTTAAGATATATCCTGGCAGACGTGGAGGAAAGAGACTAAAATAAGTAGTGGACAGTGAAATAGAAGAAAATTGGCACATTTGCTTTCATAGAGGCGCAAGCAAAGTATCTGAGGGTGGAAGAAAGGAAGTATTATTGAATCTTGCTGGGGAGATCATGAAACATGACCTAGGAAGCTCTTCATAGGATCTCCTCCATCTTTCTAGCCCCATCTCACAGAATTCTTTCTGAGCCCCCCCCCATCAACCACACTTTCTTTCAATTCCTCAAACCAGTCCTGGGGCCTTGGGACATACTCTTTCTTCCACCTGGAATAGTTTTTTTCCCCATCACCACCTCAGGAAAGCTTCCGTGGGTCCTTGATGGAGTCTGGCTTCCCACTATTCTCACAACACCCTAATTCTACATGGTGCCTCTTAATATTGCAATTAAGCAACAGTGGAAAATTAGATGCCTAGTGGCTTTTGCCTTCCCCAAGATATAACTCCAAAGAGGTTAGGAAATATGTCTGTCTTGGTCCTCAGTATCCTTCCTAGAACCTGGAACAAGGCCTTGCACATAGTAGATACTCAATAAATTATTTTCGAGTGGATTAAGAAAGGTAGCATTTGGGATTTTTTCTCCTCCTCTTCTTTATATCCTTTCTCTTAGAGAACAGCCCTCCTTCCCATAAATGCCTTATTTCTCTTAATAATATTCTTTTCTTCTTGGTTCCAAGTCCTCCTGTGGTCTGCTAGGACCAGTCCAATCAATTAGGGGAAGACTTCCCATTCGTCTCCTCTGTCTATCTCATTCTGGGGGACATAATCTAGGTGTCCAAATAATTCCTTTGAAGGTCCTGTCTGGAGTTTCTTTGAGAGGAGGTGACTCGCAAGTGCAACCTTCAGATGGAGTGTCAGCATTGCTGCGGATCTTGTTTTAAATGTGGTTTAAGTTCTCCCTTCATCAGAGTCTGCATTTGAACCAGATCCTAAGGTGATGGTGCACACGAAGCTCTTTTATAAAGAGACTTATCTCCTAGGGTTAGTTGCGTAGAGGAGAGAACAAGTTTCAGTTATATGATGCATCAGTTAGTGTTGGGGTGCAAGAGGCTTACTGGGAAGTAATAGAAAAAAGAGAAAAGAGCCTGCAAAAGCCAGCAGGTAAAGCCTTCAGCCCGTGATGCTGATCCCATGATGCCTGTGAAAGCAAAGAGAGGAGGAAGAGGGTTGAACAAGAGTCTCAGACTGCAACGTATTTCTTACAAAGTCGTGGGCAACCCAATGGGAGAGATCCAAGGCAAAGATGGAACAGCAGAAGAGTTCTGCACTGAGCAGAAATGGCCAGGTCCCCATTACCCCGTTGTGCTCAGTCATTGGCAGAGGGCTGTCCAGGAAGGCTCAGAGGCTGCTAATGGCTGGAAGCTCTCAGCTAATGGAATTCCTTAAAGCTAAAAAGCAACTGCTTTCTTTAAAGCACATCCTCCCCGTATATCCCCATGGCTGCCATATGTGACATCTGAGGATAATTGTACGAGAAATCTATAAAAGCTGGTAAATGTATGGAAAGCAGATTGAAGGAAATACCACATTAAAGGAAACCTACTTTATGTGCTTTTCCAGCACTGTTTATGTTGTACTCTTATTCTTCAAGGAACAGTCTCTCTAAGGCCCCCTGGAAGACAAGGTCCTGAGGACTCTATCCCATAGAGAGCTCAAGCAGAGCCCTTGTGTGAACCAAGACGATATCTCTGTATTACAGTGTGTGTGAGTCAGTAAGCAAAACTCAGTGGCCATGGATCTCTTGAGCTCACCCTCTACGAGCTCAGTAGGCCCCAGGCTCCCATGGGCAAACCCAATCCTGACCGGACAAGCTCAGAGCCAGAGAATTAGAAGTCCAGGGCAGATGGAGCAGGATGGCAGAGATCTGGGGAGGAGACGACAAAGTTCTATGGTTACAATGACGCCCTCACACGTTGATTTTCACTTTCCTGCCCCTTCCTCCCCCATGTACATTTCCAAAGACAGCCACCCCCACACAATGAAAACATTTACCTTTACAATATTCACATCCACCTTCATGCCACACACAAGAAGGCCCCCTGCACATCTATTTCTCCAAACCTGACACAAGTTTCTATGTGCAGACCTTGCTATTGCAACTAACACATGTGCACCCCGTAGCATGTTTCCCAAATTCCCTTATGTGCAGATATATTCTCAGATAAGAGGCCGTAACATTCACCTATATTTACAATAAGCAACATACAGGAACAAAAAAAGACAAACTTTGAGCGAACTTTGAACATTCAAGAACAGTGACTTTATGGAAACTTAAAATCGAGAAATATCTGGAGGCTGGGTCTGGAGATGGCGCATATGCCTTGAAGGAAATTTCCACTGGCCACAGCTGTCCACTAAAACCCCACAGGGGCTGGGGTAGGGGCAGATAGCCCATTTCCTAACCTAGAAAGACTTAGCTGTTACTCAGCCAACCTCCTGCCTCCTGCAGGAGAAAATTAAAGCTCTCAGGCCAGATGCCAGGAAGGGGAAGCACATTTCTATAGAGGAGTGGAGTGGAGTGGAGGGAGCAAGGGCCCAAGCTCCACTTGCTTGGGTTTGAATCCCAGCCTCACCACTTTCTATCTGTATGGCCACCGGCAATTCAGTCAATCTGTGTCTCATTTTCCTCACCTATGAAAGGGAGATAGTAATAGTACTGAGAAAACACATTGCTGTAGGAATACACCCTCAGTATTTGTAAAGTGCCGAGGGCGGACCTAGGAGCAAAGTAAGTATTGCTTCTTATTCTACTCCTGGGAGTCCTCCAGCCCTGGGATTCCACAACCTCCCTGGCTCCTCCCCCCTCCCCCCTCCCCCCTCCCTTTCACACAGCTGTAGTTGTCAGCTCCAAGCTTTACCAGAGGGCAACAGCTCTCACCAGAATCTTTCTCTTCTTCCTCCCCTTCTCTGTTAATGGTTTTTACAAATAGATAATGTGGAGGACATTTGTGTCCTCAGCGAATTTGTCCCGCGGGTCATCGCTTTCTGGACTGGGAATCAGGGGCTGTCCCAGGGCAGCGGCATGGGGCACTGCCAGCTCTCAACCCTTTGTTCGGTGTGTAGGAAGATGGCAAGAGAGAGGTTTCTCCACTGGTCTGGAGGTCTCCATCTCATGGATCTCTAGATCTCTAGATCAGCAAGGCCCCAAGGCGTGTAGCTCCGCCCAGCCCCTTCCTGTCTGTAATTCTTCTCCAAGAAGCGAGAATAGGACTGTTATCTCTTGTCTCATCCGTCCAACCCAAGGCAATTCATTTCCCCTGGAGTCCACTGGCGTTCAGCGAGTTCCCAGGTGAACTGAAATCCACAGCTATTCTCATCTGGTTGCCCTGGGAGTTTCGGCGCTCTCTGTACAACCTGTTCCCCCAGCCTAGCCTCTCCTCTCCCTCCCTCCTCCCTCCCTCCGCCAGGCTGCGTCCCGCTCAGCCCCCCTTTCTCCCCTCGCCCGGGGCCCCAGCTGTGCCCTCAGGGGAGACACCCGCTGCTGTGTGCCCCGAGAGGGGAGGCGGGAAGAGGAGGGGAGGGGACCGGGCAGGGAGGGGAGGGAGGGAGGAGGCGGGGGAGCCGCGCAGGGTGGAGGCAGAGCACCGCCCCGCAGCCAGAGAGGGGCGGCTGAAGGTTGCATCTGCTGGAAGGAGGCTTTCGGCTGCTTGGTAACGGGCTGCCAGAACGGAGAGCGAGGCAGAGAGCGGGGCAGCAGCTTCTTGACGTCAGGACCGAGCCAGGGGATCGTGCCAAGCAGCCCTAGCTCGCCTCACAGGGGGCCGACGGTTCGAGAAGAGCCAGACGCGAGGCGCCCAGCGGGGCGTGAGTTGGGGGGTGGGGGGTGGGTGGGCGCGGACGCCGGTCAGCAGGGGCGAAGCATGCCCCCTGCCCCCTGGCCATGGAGATCGCCCTGGTGCCCCTGGAGAATGGCGGTGCCATGACCGTCAGAGGAGGAGGTGAGGCCCGGGCAGGCTGTGGCCAGGCCATAGGGGGAGAGCTTCAGTGCCCCCCGACGGCTGGACTCAGCGATGGACCCAAAGAGCGGGCTCCAAAAGGGCGCGGTGCGCAGAGGGGAGTGGACCCGGGAGGGCGGCCTTTGCCGCCGCTGCCACAGGAGCTGCCACAGCCTCGACGGCTGCCACCGGAGGACGAGGAGGGAGAAGGCGACCCCGCCTTGGGCATGGCAGAGGATCAGGTGCTGGGCGCGGGGTCCTTTCACCACCAGCGCGTCCTTATAAACATCTCTGGGCTGCGCTTCGAGACGCAGCTGGGTACGCTGGCGCAGTTCCCTAACACCCTCCTGGGGGACCCGGCCAAGCGGCCTGCGCTACTTCGACCCCCTGAGGAACGAGTACTTCTTCGACCGCAACCGGCCGAGCTTCGATGGTATCCTCTACTACTACCAGTCGGGGGGCCGCCTGCGGAGGCCGGTCAACGTCTCCCTGGACGTGTTCGCAGATGAGATCCGTTTCTACCAGCTGGGGGATGAGGCCATGGAGCGCTTCCGGGAGGACGAGGGCTTCATTAAAGAAGAGGAGAAGCCCCTACCCCGCAACGAGTTCCAACGCCAGGTGTGGCTTATCTTTGAATATCCAGAAAGCTCAGGGTCCGCGAGGGGCATCGCCATCGTCTCGGTCTTGGTCATTCTCATCTCCATCATCACCTTCTGCTTGGAGACCTTACCTGAGTTCAGGGATGAACGCGAGCTGCTCCGCCATCCCCCAGCGCCCCACCAGCCTCCTGGGCCAGCCCGGGGGGCCAATGGCAGCGGGGCTCTGGCGCCTCCCTCTGGCCCTACGGTGGCACCTCTCCTGCCTAGGACCCTGGCTGACCCCTTCTTCATTGTAGAGACCACGTGTGTCATCTGGTTCACTTTCGAGCTGCTTGTTCGCTTCTTTGCCTGCCCCAGCAAAGCAGAGTTCTCTCGGAACATCATGAACATCATCGATGTTGTGGCCATCTTCCCCTACTTCATCACCCTGGGCACTGAGCTGGCAGAGCAACAGCCAGGGGGTGGAGGAGGGGGCGGCCAGAATGGGCAGCAGGCCATGTCCCTGGCCATCCTCAGGGTGATCCGCCTGGTCCGGGTGTTCCGCATCTTCAAGCTGTCCCGCCACTCCAAGGGGCTGCAGATCCTGGGCAAGACCTTGCAGGCCTCCATGCGGGAGCTGGGTCTGCTCATCTTCTTCCTCTTCATCGGGGTCATCCTCTTCTCCAGTGCCGTCTACTTCGCAGAGGCTGACAACCAGGAGACCCACTTTTCCAGCATCCCGGATGCCTTCTGGTGGGCAGTAGTCACTATGACCACGGTAGGCTATGGGGACATGAGGCCCGTCACTGTGGGGGGCAAGATCGTGGGCTCGCTGTGTGCCATCGCTGG
Source organism: Paguma larvata (assembly GCA_030068075.1). NCBI lineage: Eukaryota > Metazoa > Chordata > Mammalia > Carnivora > Viverridae > Paguma > Paguma larvata. The sequence goes on along the minus strand of CM057828.1, from coordinate 98,473,040 downwards.
GGTCCTCACCATCGCCCTGCCTGTGCCGGTCATTGTCTCCAACTTCAACTACTTCTACCACCGGGAGACGGACCACGAGGAGCAGGCAGCTCTTAAGGAAGAGCAGGGCAGCCAGAGCCACGGGACAGGGCTGGACAGCGGAGGCCCTCGGAAGGCCAGCTGGAGCAAGGGGTCCCTCTGCAAGCCTGGGGTGTCCCTGGAGAATGCAGATGGAGCCCGAAGGGGCAGCTGCCCCCTGGAAAAATGTAACCTCAAGGCCAAGAGCAACGTGGACTTGCGGAGGTCCCTCTATGCCCTCTGCTTGGACACAAGCCGGGAAACAGATTTGTAAGGGGGAGCCCGGGCAGATTGGTGGTAGTGGGGCGGGGATGGGGGAGGCCTCCTGAGTCTCGACATCTACTTTATACCACAGAGTATTTCAAGCCCACCTTGAAGTCTGTCCCTCTTCTTCCACTTCTTCTCTCCCTCCCCTCCCTCCCTTGATCTCCCGTTTTTCCTCTTCTTTCCATGACACCAAGGGTCACCTATTTTTAAAAAGTACCACATTCCATGACGCAGGAGCTGTTGAAATGGTGGGCACTGTAAATGGATGTATTTGTAGCCAGTTTCCTATACCCAGCAGAGGGATAACCCAAACAAAAATGACTTTAAATAGCCCAGATCCCAAGAGACTTTGTAACCCCCTCCATGTGTTCCAAATTTGCTTTACATATGATTTTATTTGTGTATAGGGGGAAATATTATTTTTATGGCTGGCTAATGGATTTTTGTACTGTAGTTCAGATGGAGTTATTTTGGATATATTTTCCAGAGACATTGCATTTATGGAAGAGAGAGTTATTGTGATGTTTTTCTGTGATACTTATATTAGAGCCAGAGACCCTGATTATGGCTGTTCTGGTTCCTGTGTCTGTAAGCCTCTCTCTTTTCTGGGATGTGGTATCGGTGCTTTGTGTCTAGGGCAGGGAATGTTCTGGAAGAAAAGCAAATTTGACCTTTTCTGTGCGCCTTAAACAATTCTTGTAACTTTCTTTGAAAAGCATTTTAATAATGTTGAAGAAAGACTTCTGATAATTCATTCTCTTTATTTTTATCCCAGGAAATAAAATGTTACTTGGTTGAGGCAAGTGGTAGTTTTGTTTTTGTTTTTGTTTTGAAATTTAGAAAGGAGTCTGTCACTTACTGTTTCTGGTTTTGAAGTCAGAGCAAACACCACCTTGATTGGGGTAGATCACTAGGAAAGGTAATGGTTTAATTGTCAACTTCTTTTTGTTGGGCCCCCTCTGCACATTGCAGACAGGGGGGTGAGCTCAGCTTGTCTCAGGCTGTTTATGACATGCCGCCTGATGGTGTGGTATCAGACCCAACTATCAGCACGGTGTGTGGATGCAGCTAAAAGGCAAGGGAAGATCAGACCCCTTACGGCCTCACTGCTGTCTCCTGGGGCTACATTTCTGAGTTTTCCTTTGTCTGCAGCCTTTAAGCCCTGTTTAACATGGCTCTCAACAGCTCTGTGAAACAAGCCTGATTCTCACAGACATGAAGTCTGTTCACAAAAGTGCAGCCCTGGTGTGAAAGTCACGGAGGAGAGAGGGACTAGTGCTTTGTTGTTAAACTCTCCCCTTCAACCATGGTGTGGAAGAAGAGAATGCAGTGACTTTCTGGTGGACAGAGGCAGAGAGAAGCCAAATGGAAGGATTTGCTTGTCCATATTGAAGACTAGTTTCTACAGATCGTGGCCTTGTGCTGAATAATCTCCAAACTCAGAACGAATCTCTTGGTTCCCTTTTCACTGGATGGTTGTGGTAAACATCACAGTAGGTATAACCCTGACTTCCATTTCTCTCTGGGATTAGCTACCTTCTGGGGCTCCGGATTCCTGCTGTTGCTTTTGCTGCTAAAGAATCCAAAGGCTGGTTGTCTTACATCTTCACCAGGGTGGGCTAGTGACCCACAATCACACCTCCCCCACAACCACAGGGAGCATACTGGCTAATTCTGAGGGTGCATCCACATCTCTAAGGGGTGAGGGAGCCTTTGCTAAATTGATGTCTGGGAACTGTGGATTTAAATAAGACACCGACACAATAATAAAAGCCAGTGTCTGTGACTGCCTGGAGTCATTTCCAGTCAGGAACTGTTAACAGCAAATCTGAGGCGGAAACAGAAGGATTGTGCAGCCAGGACTCTGTTGTTTTTCATTACATGCTGAAGCAAAAGAAGAAGAACAGAGGCTATTTATTTGTAATTTACAATCTGCCTAAAAGCAGGGCATCTTGCCAAAGCTCAACTCCACAGTCTCACTTCCAAGCCCTCTTTGGCTCTAAAGCTAATGTGTGTAGTTGAGCACACACCTGGTGATTGGGACTAGACCCTCCCTCAGGCTCCACCCTCCCTTAAAGACAAAAGAGAAGTCACCACCTATGACCTGCAAGTCAGTTCCTTCAGGCTCAAAAGAGATCAACGGCTGGGTCTTAGATGTGTCCAAATGCCTAATCGATGTTGGTTCAAGTAGAACAGACTGTATGGTTGAAGTGTCCAGTAAGTGGCTTCAGTCTTATACAAATCCTCAGGGAGAGAGGGGAGGAAAAGAGAGAGTGGGTTTCTGTATTTGGCATGAGAGAAGGAGATCCTGCAGAGCAGAGTTACAAAGGCGATCAGGGCAGTTCCAGAAAGGGGTCAGGTATCCTAGTCCCCTGCTGCAACCTCCCATCCTCGAGTTCAGTGTCATGGTATCTGCCCTGGAGCACTAAGTAGACACCCACTAGGCAGTGCAAAGATTTCTATCTCTCCATCTTTGCAGTGCACCTGTTGCCGTGATTCCCGAAATAGGCTGCACTCTTTCACTCCAGCCATTATGGCTTGCCTCTTCACATGATTAGCAAAAAAAAGGGACGTGAATGTCAAGGCTCTTTACCCAGGCTACTTGAGATTAGGGGCTCCTGCATCCTCTCCCACCCTCCTCTTCTCTGCTGTTATTGATTTCCCATAGCCTTTACCTTCCTGAGGAGATTATATCAAGTCGCCTCAGCCAAGCTTTTTATCCAGATGCTGTGTCTTGGCTCTCACAACAGGAAACAAGCACTGGGGTCATAATCTACCCGCTCTGGCCACCACAACTGGGAAAGCAGGGCTGTGCTCTATGTAATGCTCTTGTAGAAGGACAGCTTCTCTACAGCAAAGTATCTGGTTCCCTCTTTTTCTCTATTTACTGGTCTTCTCTTGTCCATGTTTTCTAAACCCTAAGCAATGACAGATTCAGAAAACAAATCTTTTCACATGCTTTAAGAACCCCAGCTCCTTGATTACCTGCCTAGGACACTCCCTAGAGAGGTAAATGAAACAAAGAATCAGCCCTAGAGGAATCTTTTCACTGAGCTGGGCTTTGAGTGATTCTAGCATTAACCATAGAAGAACTCCTGGGCTTGGAGTGAAAGGCACAAAGTGTTTCTCTTAGACAAGGACACTTTGCCCCCACGTCCCCTCCAGAAATGGTAGGCTTGCATACAGTGGAGAATGACCCTGGGTGATGTTCAAATACTCTCTGCAGTTGGACCTTAGAAGCACATGGCTATTCACCAACCACTCTGGGCCCCACACTCTTCATTGTGCTGGGGATGGGGTATACTGGAACAAATGTTAGGATGTGTTAGGTCCCTGCCTTCTCACACTTCCACTCCCCCCAGGCAAGCATTCATGTAAACAAAAGCAAGTCATGCAAGACAGTATGTGATCAAGTGTCTTGGAGGGAGTTTCAAAATTTAGTGTTATGGGTCAGGCATGGGAGGGTGAGGAAGAATAGAGTAGAAAAGAGAAGCTTTCTGAGACTTGAGAGGTGGCTAGGGAAGAGGGGAGGGAATTCAGGGTGAGGGAGGTGGGAGTGATGGGCCAGCGAGTGGCTGCCCTGTCCCCATCACCATTATTTGGGATGGTGTTCAGAGTTAAAGGCTGGTGCCGCTCCCCAGGACGGCAGTAGGAGATCTGATTGTGCCATTGGCAGGGCCACTCAGCTGTTGTTCAGGGCAGAGGTTGGCAAAAATTCTGAAAAGGGCCAGATAGTAACTACTATAGGCTTTGTAGGTCAAGAAGCAAATGGAAACTACTACTGTAGGCAATGTACATTGCCATTTAAAGTGTAGTCATTTAAAAATGTCAAAACCAGCCTCAGCTTAAGAGCTACACATCCCTGTCGTACCAGTTTATCTGTCACACAGAGGTTGCCTCTGAGTATCCAGTCATGCCTATGACACCTGACCTGGCTCCCTGATTTGATTTTTACCCCATTAAGTTTGTATTTCTTGCAAACGATGACCTTCCCCCTCCCCCGGCCTGGGGAAGGGCTCTCATTCTAGAATTTCCTAGACCAGGGAAAATTAGATTGTGCTAGTGGATGTGGACAGCTGCTCTGTTTCTAGGGAAGTGGAAGAAAGTGCCAAATTGGAATTTCTGCCTAGGATTCTGGGCAGTGGGTTTTCCCCAAGCTGTAGGTGGAAGTAGGCCCAGATTGCCAGAGGATGTTCCTCCTTCTCCTTCTGGTCCGTAGTCTTTTCCTGGACATGACATCACACAGGGAGTCATAAGGATACACTTTCCCTCCCTGCTTCACCTGGTTCTCCTCTGGCTGTAAACACGGGCCCTGGGGGTGCGTGTCTTTTTGTGTGCACATGGTGTGCATATGGTATGCACATGTATAGGAGTATGCATGGTGGGGGAGGTGTGGCTCAGCCAGAGTGAATCAACTCCAGAACTCAGGCCTCCAGAAAAATCCAGAGGATTGTTACCTGCCCTTTTAATTGACATTTATTATCTGACGTCAAACTTTGCACCATGCAATGTTTCTGCTGGAAGGAGCCTTATGAGTAATCTGGTCTGTCCTGCTTATTTTACAAATAAGCAAACCGAGACCCACAGAAAAGAGGTTTTTGCCCAATCACACCTATAGCTAAAGGAAAGTAGGACTGGAATTGTTTTCCCTGACTCCTAGGTTGGATTTTTCCATGTGTTCCGCTCTGCTTCTTCTACACGAAAATTCTCAAGCTTCCCCCTAACCCTCCTCCCTGTGCACATCCCTGCCACATCAGTTTATCTCTACCCAGTCTGCCTGTGTGGGCTGCCTCCTGGGTATCCAGTCATGCTTGTGACACCCTGATTTGTTTCCTGTGATTTTATTTTCCTCAACTCAACTTGCATTTACTGCAAAGGTCAAGCCTGTATGGGCAATGAAGGTACACTGTACTGAACAGGTTTCTACAGACATGCAGACCCCACTGTTGGGGGTCAGGGGGGAAAATCTGAAATGTTTAGAATCCAGTGTCCTTGATACTATCATTCATTCATTCATTCAACAAATATTATTCAATTAGTATTTACTCTGAAGCAGCCCTGTGCTAGGCTCTGGGGATAACTGGCAAGGGATCTTCTCTGATTGGTTTTCCAGTCTAGTGTGGAGAATCAGCAATCAAGTAAGCAAATGAAATTTTGCTAGATCATTTTTAAATTGAGGGCCATGAGGGAAATGAACAGTATTGTGATTGGGAAAGAGACACATGTTTCAAGAAGAGCGACATGTAAGGGAAACATGAGAAGGCATGAAATGGGGTGAAGAGAGAGCAACGGGGATGTGGGGATCACGGGGGCACCAGGATGGAGTGGGTGTTTTCCTGCAGAAGCACAGGGGTGGAGGCCTCAAGCAGAGTTGGGATGCCAGGGAAAGCCAAGGCCCACTGGACAGCTCCTGGCAAGATTGTCAATCCCAGCATCACCTACAACCATTCACCACCGAGGAGCAGGAACACAGCCCTGCCGTAGGGGGCAACACACCCAAAAGAGATTCAGCAGGACCATCTTACCAAGAGAAGCACAACAGGAATTTCTGCTGGAAAGCCAGAGGTGGGTTCAAATATGAATTTTAAAAATTGGTAGGGAGACAAAGGCCCTCAGACATTTCCTTAATTGTTTGGCCAACTAACAGGAGATCCCAGCATATTTTTGAGTCTGCACTTAAAAAGCAGGTATGAACAATCTGAGGCGGCCAGCCCCATTTGAGAGGTGGGGAGCAGAGGGGCAAGAAGCACTAGAGACCTAGAGTTCCTCTTAACTATTCAAAGATCAGGAATGGTAACTGCAAAACCTAAGAGGGAATGTGGTAGGGTCAAGGGGAGAGCATGGTGGGAAGGCCAGACTTCTTTGTGCAAAGCACCTGATTGCGTAAATATTTAGAACAGCCCCACTTGTACCTGGATGGCGAACTCGTCTTGGATGCTCATGAGCACGCTCCTTTGTGGTTCTTCCAGGATCAAAGGGCTCTGGAGAACAGTGGGGTTTACCCTTTCAACCAGCCCGCACTCCCTCCTCTTTCTAGTAGGCACTGGGTCTCTTTTCCATGTGTGAGAGTCCTCCTGTGGGAGAAATGGAGAGGTAGGAATGGTGTAGGAACTGGAGACAAGCGCTGGCCATCAAAGTAGCTTGCTCAGTGTCTCCCTCTTCTCACCATGTTCTCTGTATCTTTTCTCACGCATGCTCTCTGTGCCCAGAAGAAGTCACTTCTGCCTCCCACACGTGTCTTGCATCTGTTGGCACAAGCCATCAGTCCTGGCTTCTGTGGTGGAGACAGAAATGAAACCGATTCTGCCCTCGGGAAACCCAGAGACTCATGTGGGCAAGCTACACCTGTCTGTACATGAGGGGACACCTGCAAAAATAGTAATAAAAAAAAAACCCTAAAAATAAAACCAATGAACCAGCTAAAAGTACTGAAAATACAATTGCATTGAAAGGTTTGGGGGATTGATGTAAGTCCAGCAGAGTTATTTGAGTCAGGATTCCTAGAAGTCTGAAGCAGCAAGAAGGGAAGGACATAGACTTAGTGCTTGTTAGTATAAGTCATCCTTGTACTCCTGCCCCATGAGCTCTCCTGCCAACTCCCACAGTCCTGTAATGTCACATGTAACTCTATCTCTAGTGCCCAGTCTTCTCTGTCAGATTGCGAGACATCTTGTGCCTGGACGTGGCTCTCAGCTCCTTGTACACAGCCTTTGCCTACATCAAGCCAGGTGCTCCAATATAGTGTGAGATCAGTTATAATCTGCTAAATGTTCATTTTAACATAAAGAATGAGCTTTGTCTTTTTTGTTTTGTTGTGTTTTCAGTTTTATAGTGATTGGTCTACTGAAACATCGGAAGACGACTTTAAGAGGCTTTGGTTTCATTTTTGGTGATGTATAAATTGTGTTCCAGTACAAGAACTTCTCTTTTGGAACGTCTGAGTGTTTATAACGTGATACCCTTGCAATGTAATATTTATTGTAATTTTCCAGATTACTGCAATAATAAAATTTCCGATTTACATGGCAGCTTTGCTCCAAGGACTGCAAACATCTGTCCCTTTGGCATAGATTATAAACAAGTGAGATCACTAAAACCTGAATGGGTACCTCTCAGTAATCCATGCCAGTCATAGCACAACACGCTCGCTCTCTTTCTCGACTGATTAAACTTTCTATTACTGCAGCAATCGCATCTTTTAAATAGATGTCTCTTGGGAAATGGAAGCAAGCAATCCCAAGCACAGTCCCTTTTGCTTAGGGGGCCAAGGAAGTACAGCTGACCCTCAGCAACATGGGCTTGAACTGCTTGGGTCGATTTATACTCAAATTCTTCCTGGTAAATACAGTGCAGTACTGTAAATGCATTCTCTCCTCCTTACAATTTTCTTAATAACATTTTCTTTTCTCTAGCTTACGTTATTCTAAGAAAACAGCATATAATACACGTAACATACAACATACAAAATATGTGTTAATCGACTGTTATTGGTAATACTTCTGGTAAACAGTAGGCTACCATTAGTTAAGTTTTGGGGGAGCCAAAAGTTATATGCAGATTTCAATTGCGTGGGAGGTTGGTCCCCTAACCTCCTTGTTGTCCAACGGTCAACAATATTTCTCACAGAATATCTAGGTTGTACAATCCACAGTTGTTTATTGCTTCTATTCTTCAACTGTTCTCTCTCAGTGTACACACACACACACACACACACACACACACATATATATATACATATACACCCACATATATATATGTATATGTATATGTATATATATATATGTATGTATGTATGTATGTATTTTTTGCTCTTCTTTGGTTTTAGTAAAGCCCCTATAAACCCCACATCATTTAGACACCAGTTTTTATTTATTTATTTATTTATTTATTTATTTATTTATTTTTAAGTAGGCTTCACGCCCAACATGGAGTCCAGTGCAGGGCTCAAATTCATGACCCTGAGATCAACACCCGAGCTGAGATTAAGAGTCAAACACTCAAAGGATAGAGCCACCCAGGCGCCCCTGTACCCAGTTTTAAAATGGTGTCTGGATGGCCATAGTATCCTCCCGTTGGCCTTTTTTTAAAGTTTTTTCATGTCTGCCTCCAGTCCACCTACATATGATTTCCAAATCAATCTCTCTGGAGGACATCCCATATGATCTGGTCATTTGAGGACTGCTAAACAGAGTAATTCCAGCCCCTTTAGCCTGACTTGGAAGTCCTCCACAATGTGATGCTAGATCTTCCTTTCCAGCCTTTTCTTTCTCTACATCATGTACCTCCAAAGAGTCACAACAAAAACCAGGGGTAGGGGAAGAGGGGAAAGGAAAAAAAGACACAGAGAGGGAGGGAGATAAAACATAAGAGACTCTCAAAGACTAAGAACAAACTGAGGGTGAGGAGGGTGAGGGAGGGGGGAGAGGGGGTGACAGGCATTAAAGAGGGCACGTGTTGGGATGAACACTGGGTGTTATATGTAAACCAATTTGAAAATAAACTATTATTTTAAAAAAACCATTTCGTAATAAAACTGGAGAAAGTTATACCCCCAGCAGCGTGCCTTCCCATCAGTCATCTTCTTGGTTGGAATGCCTGACTCTTATTTTTATTTGTTGAAATTCTACTCCTACTTCAATGCACAGCTCAAATACCTTCTTCTTAAAGAAGCCACCCTCAGTCCCTTCAGCCCAAAGCCATCTCCCTTATTTGGTGGTCCTATCTTAAATACATTTGCCCCAATCATGGTAGTTGTTTACCTATCTCTTGCCCAGGCTCAAATCCTTCCTTCAAGTAGGAATTGGCCGCCATCTTCTGATTCATCTCAGTGCCTAGAATTAGCCTGGAATACAGGGAGCACTCGATAAGATGCCTTTCTGGACTGAACTGACTCCTCTTTTGACTTCTTGTTTGTACCGTAGAATTATGTCCTAGGCCTCCTAAGACTCTACACTATAAATGAGCCTTGTTGTAATGTCTATATGTAATATGTTGATGAGGCACCTGCTATGGGTAGGGAGCTTGGTTAAGCCCTTGGCAAGATGTTTTGCAATGTAGCAAAATACAGTCACTCTAGGCCTCCCACACTGAGTACTGCAGAGCAGTCACAGATACATTTTTTGGCATCTAAGAAGCTGTGGGAGAATGGCCTGTATTTGCAGTTGTCATGGCTCTGCTTTCACTCACCATGTGTGTAGTCTAGCTGGACAAGGTCATTCAGTGTGAGCTGGAGCTCCTAGAATTAGAAAGATGGAGCATTCTCTGGACAAGGATCCAGGGGAGTGTTTCAGAGCCAAAGAAGAGCCACAGGGTGGGAATGGAAGAGAAGATGGGCTGAAGGACAGAGGTGGGAGACCAGAGAAGTTGTTACTGTGGGTAAAAGTGTTGATGAGGATAGAGTGAATATACCTAACTCTGCCAAGGACAGCCAATGTATACTTGCTGTTGATCAATGAAATCTTATTATTTTCAACCCTCCATTCCCCTCTATTCCCAAAATGTCTCAGTTTGGAAGCTGAATTGAATGGTCACCCAAGCAGAGGTGGAAGGAGCAGTGATGGTCTTTCTATCATTCTCCACTGTCATTTTCATGGGGAGCCTTGGATTGCCAGGTTGGTTGGCTGTTTCATACCAGTAGCAGAGTTGCCTACAGAGCCAAATGCAATTGGGCCAGCACACATTTTCTGAGCTGTGCTGTGCTAGCTGCTGGGATTTAAGCATACATAAGACATTAGGGTGCTCTGTGTGGCATTTAACCCCAGTCAAATGTAATGTAGTTTTCAATCCCTGGCATAGGACTGAGTAAAATCATTAGAAGTCTTAAGCACTGAAGAGAATATGATACTCTCTCATATGCAATTCCAAATAAAAACAATATTAACCTAAACATAAATTTAAGAAAGTCCCAGAAGTTCTAATAGTTTCCTTGCTGCTTTTACTGAAATATCAAGTGTTATTTTAAAATTTTTGGATACCCTCAGCTCAGGTTAACTCTTCTTATTGGGTTATCTGGCACTGACCCAATCCCCTCCCAGTCTGCAGGAGATCCCCATGCTCCCTTGGCCACATCACTGGGCCCAATTATGGGTATAAGCTGTTCTGTCTGGGTGGCTTTTCCAAGTGGGAAATGGATTCCAGATGTTGACAGCTGGAGGCCACCAAACTGGACCTGAAACTGAATGGAAAATGGAATTTCCCAGAGCCACACAGAGACCTTTGTTCTGCAGCTTTGAAGAGGTTGCTCTGATGCCATCCCCAGCAAGGCATGGTTTCTTAGGTCTTTTCTGGGAAAACTCCAAGAGAGCAAAGCTGAGGATTAAGTCTCTTCTGTGAATTAGTGATCACCCCTTTCTGATGCTGGGTGTAAACCACCCTCATGCTGTGGGAACAGAGGGGATTTATAGTGTGGAAACTGTATTTCAGAGACTAACCTGGAAAAAGGAACAATGATAAGATCATGATGAAAAGTGTACATTGTTGAGACAATTGAATTGTTTGATAAACAGTGTGGGAATGAGGTATGACCATGAACTCATTGGAGTTTTTTTTTTTTTAAAGTAAATGTATATGTCCAGAACTTCTGACACACAAATAAATAAGTGTTCAAAGAGGCATCCTGGGAAAGGCTATGTGTGTAACTAGGAAATATTGCCATTGCTCAAAAACATTTTGAAATTCTCCTTTGGAAATGCATTCAGACTGAGTTCTTTGAGTTGATAAATATCTTATCAAATGGAAAATTCCCACTGAATTTTAAGTGGCTGGCAGTCAATCACACTTCAGCATGAACTAGTTAAATCAAATGCAATTTAACAATAATCTTACAGTCTAAGAAAGGGAGTTTAAGCAGAGGGTTGTGTGGGGGAAGGCAGAGCTTGGCAGTGGAATGCTGGATGGCAGAATGGGTTAAAGAATTGTGGGAATGGAGAATTTAGGACCTCTAGAGAAAAGCTGGGAAGTGTGTTGTGCCCCAGGAGGTTGAAGACAGAGGACTAGGATGCAGGGTCCTCCTGTGAAAAAGGATCAGAAAGGCATTAGGAGGAGTCTAAGTGCTAATGCATAAGGAGGCATCGAGGTAGTCAAGCATTTGGTTAAGTGAGAGGTTTGGAGGCAGGTAGATCTGAGTTGGAATCCTAGTTTTGTCATTTACCAGGGGATGTGCCAAATGCAAGTGAAACTCTTTTAAATGGCTCATTGTTTTTTCCAACAATAAATTAGGAATAATAATATGGCCTTCTTCCAGAGTTGTCATAAGCAAATGTCATAAACAACACAGATGTTTGTTAGGCAGTAAGCCCTCAGCAAGGGTCAGCTTTTGTTGTTATTATCATGTAAAATTCCAGGAGGGAGCTTAGAATAAGCTCTGCCTATCCAAGGGGGAGATATATCAAATTCATTTCAGCAACTAATTGAGCACTAATATCTCCTGTGCTGGGCTAGAGCTAGAAGACGTAAAAAGATGAAAAAAGGGGAATTATTTGCCTATGATCTACAAAGCAGCCCAAACAAAAACAGATATAGGAATCAGGTGTTTGGGATGGATGTGAAGGATGGCAGGATGTATGCAGGTCAGGGAAATGGCCTGGGATCCAGGAGGAAGCCTCCGTTTGAGCAGAGGTGGTGGGGTGGAACACCTGGGGCCTCGGTGGACTGCCAGTGCTGCAGAGTGGGAATAAGGCTGTCCTAGTGCAACGTACATGAAGCTCAAAAAAAAAGAACAAAAAACCAAAAAACAAACCAAACAAACCCTAAACAACTCTCACCTTATCTCAGGTTTGTATCTACCAGTTCACAAAAATTTCATGTGAACTGATGAGCTACACAGGAGGAAATAAACACATTTCTTTCACTGTTTGATTTGTCCAAACTCAGAAACTAAACCTCTCTCAGCCTCTTGTCTCAGACAAGTGGCTATTTGGTTGGATATTGGGAACGGTGTGAACTTCTGGGCATAGCTATGTGCCAGGTGCAATTTAATATATGGATTCCAAGAATCCAAAGCCTGAAGCATGTAGCCTCCCTCTCTGTATCACTCCTAGACATTAATGAGATTGAAGATCACATGGATGATCGTTCATTCATTCGTTCATTCATTCACTCATACCTACATGTATAATAGTGCAGGAGACCAGCTGATCTGGAAATAGACTGCCGGGATTTGCATTGTCGCTCTAGTTTATTTTCTGTGAAAACCTCTTTGTGTCTGTCATGTAGGAATAGCAATGCCTTCCTCATATGGTGACTGTGAGAAATGAATTAACACTGCATTCCAGGTACCCACTCCATTGCCTGTCATGTAGTAAATTGTGAATAATATTATGCCTCACTATCGTTCAGCATCTTCTACATATCAGGTACTGTGCGTAGTGCTGTGAATAAAGTAGAACCCTTGACCAAGAGGCACAGAGTTCATTCTCACATCCTTTGTATTTCTCCAGGGTTTATAAGCAGCCCCTACTGGAAGGGGTTTCTAAGCATCTCTTCTTTTCTGTCCTAGCTCTTTTGACAGATTAGTTATGCCACTTCTTCAGGAAGGCTTTCTCTGGCCTCCAGACTCTCCAGGCCCAGCTACCTGTTTTTTCCCTAATTTCTTTTTAGCACTTGTCATTTTCTGAGCTTATAATACCCATCTACTTACTCATTGCCTCTTTCTCCTACTGGAATATAAATACTTCTTGTCTGACCAACTACTGAATGATGGCCAGCAGAAGGTCTTGGGTAATGCAGATTTGAAAGGACAACTAGATTTTAAAAAGTTGCTTGAGAACAGAGGCTATGTGTTCTTCTGTTATCTTCCTGGGACCCTGACAAAGTTCTGGGCACACAGTGGCACATGATAAATACTTGTTGGTTGATTGGTTGAATCAATAACAATCAGAGAAGAAGCATACCTGGATGGGGTAAAGGGTATAATAAGATTATTGGCCTTGAAGACTAAAAAAGCATAGGAAATTATTTCTAGTGTAAGGGGAGGTTTTATTATTGTGGTGTTGTTTGGAGAAGTGGATTTATAGTAATTTTTTGCTGTTCATGAATTTAAAAATATGGTACACGAGCTTATACAAGAAAGCTGGAAGTTTCACAATTTTCCATTGCTTTGTAATAGAGGTGAATTCCATCTACACTGGCATCCACACCTAGGGTCTACGTGACATTTACAAATCATTTATCAGCATTGAACTCCCAAGAGCTTGCTCTGCCATTCTCTAAGATGTTGGCTGACACCTCTGACAGGAGAAGCTGGGATATGTTTTGACAACCAAGTGGTTTCCTTAGCAAGCTGCTGGTGTTCTCAGGCAGCTCCTCAGAGAAAGCTCTGACTTTCAGATTAAGACTATAACTCTCAAGGGCTTCCCTTCTTAGAAGCACACACTGACTTAATCCTAAGACTGTTATATGAATTTTTCTCCAGGCTCCGCGAAGCTGGCTTAACAGTTGAGTGCAAAGCTGGTCTCAGGCCCATCACCTTCTTTTTGATTAAGAAAAATCAGTAAACTTGTAGCAAAAACACCGAGAGACCCCAGAAAATATTTTCTGAGTCCATTCTATGAACTGGGAAGTGAGCTACCATGGTTGGGGGAGTACAGTGAAGACGCCAAGAGTCAAATTATGTTGTTAACCCTTACACAGATTAGATTTAAGAACTCAATGTAGTAGGTGTTACTGTTACTACTAGCTACTACTTCCTGTGCACCTACTGTGTGCCACGCTTCATGGTAGACATTTTATGTGCATTATCCCAATCATAGGAAAATCCTCCCAGGTTGTAGAGCCAAAAAAATTTAGAGAAATCACACAGCTAAAAGGTGGCACATCTGGGTTTGAACCCATGTTGTCTGCCTCCAGACTGTGTGTCTCTTTCTATTCAGGAAGCTGTTAAGGACTGACAATGAAGGAGCCAAGATCCATGTTGGTGGTGGTCGACTAGAGCAATGAACAGGCAAGGACAGGATTTGAAAACTTGGAAAGGAAAGGCCAGGTCAGAGAAAAGCAGAGCTCAGAAGCAGGAGGGAAAATCATGACAGCAAAAGCCTGGAGGTAAGTATGTGGGAAATGCACTAGGAAGAGGATAAGGGTTCATTTTGTTTGAGTGGAAGGTATATGAGTATTTGAGAGGTTCATGGGAATTGTGGGAGCCAAATTTGGGAAAACAAGTTGAGGCAGTCTGTGGAGGGCTTTGAACAGCTAACTGAGGAGTTTGGAACTCATTCGATACCACAGGTGAGGGCCACTGTGGAGGTTTTCAAGAGGAAGAATTAACCGATGCAAGTGGCATTTTAAGAAGACAGATGCAGAGGCCATGTAGGAGATCTAGGGCAGGGAAACCAGCAGTGAGGTTTAGCCATGGCAGAGGTTTGAGACTGTTCCCAGGTCCCTCCTAGCTATTCCGTCTGAGGACCATTTTCCTTCCTCTCTGCTTATCTCCATTCCAGCGGAGCTGCCAATGTCCTCCAAAAATAATCAACACAGTTCTGCCCTTCCTACGTACTCTACCCAGCTCCTGACTCCCTCAGACCAGGGTCCCAACACTATGCCCAAGGTTGCCTGGCCATGCTGGGCCTTAGCAGATCCCCTTAGCCTGAGGGAAGCCTGCCAATGCATTGCCATTATGAGGTATTACACGTTTTTTACTGTCCTGTTAAAAATGCTATTGGTCATTAGAGAAATAACTTGGGTATTGTATAGCATAATTTATTTCCCTTGTCCCATTTGGAGAAGGATGGGAAGATGGTGCATCTTGTCTTAAATGAAAGACCAATATTACATAGTCCATAACTTCAAACTTGACTTGCTGGAAAGTTGCTGAAAAGTTGTCCATGAAAAGCGAGAGTATATTATGATCCCCCGCCCCCCGAACCCGCCCCGCCCTGGACAATGTGGTCAGGGCTCCTGGGAAAACACAGAGTTACTTTACCAACAAAGGTGTCAGTTCCCTTGTTGTGGGCTGCTATAAGCACCCCAGGCTCAAGTGACACACCTATGGCAGATATGAGTATAGTGTATGGGGATGGGGGGAAAGGGAAAAGAGGAAGATTCTCGGGTCTGTGCTCCCCTGTTCTCTCCACATCAGAAAGATGGCTTCAGCCTCTGAAAACTGTGCCCAGTGGATCTGACAATGTGGAGTAGGCCCAGGAGTTCATACAATCAGACAACCAGAGAATTGGAGAGTTTCTGCAAGATGTCTCAGAGTCTAAAATAGTAGAGGCCCTCAAATTTCAGTAGGTATAATTATTACCTGAGGTGCTTCTAAAAATCCAGATTCTGACGTAGTAGGTTTGGGGAGTTTGTATTATTAGATGGAACTTTTCATTGTAAGCAGCAGGAATTACATCTTGTATGATTTAAGTAGAAAGGTAGTTTATAGAAAGGGTATGTGTAGCACATGGAGCTAAGGGAAGCTGGACAGGCAGAAAACTCTGGAAACACAAAGAAGGAAGTAGAATGACATCAAGAGGGAGTCATCTGGTCAAACTGACTACTAAACATTAGCTCCACACAAGAGGCCCTGTGGTGGCATTTAGTCATTCTGTACCCCATTCTTTCCTCAAATCTCTTTCCTGAACCGCCTTGTCACTGGTCTTCTGAGTTTGGTCCATCTGCATCCTTAACTATGGAGCCAAACTACTGTGTACTTTCTATGATTTAAAAAAGGACTATCATTTGTCCATTGGCTATGAATAGGTTTTGTGTTATACAATTGTGATTTTTAAAAAATTATTTTAATTAGACCTAATATTTAATGCAGTATTTACTGTGTGATATTATAATTCAGTCCTTGGAATAACTTTGGAAAACTGGTGTCTATTATCGCTCTCATCTTAGAGATGAGGAAGCTGAAACTCAGAGAGGTTAAGTAACTAAGATACATGGCAAGTAATGGGTTACATGGGATGCAAGCCTAGGCATTCTGGTTCCAAAATCTGTACTCTTCTAACCCTTATACTTTATCTGGACTCTTTCTTTTGAAGAGCTCTATGATGTATATCAGGCTGCTATATATCATATCTGGAGGGTAGCTTTTTTTTTAAATAGGCTTTTATTGGGATACCCACTTAGTCCCTTTTGGTCTTAGATACTTATGATCAGTTATCTGCTGACAAAGATTTCCATGGTTTCCACCCTGGTTCCTTCAACAATGTCACTGTTTAGTATAGTAACCAGGACCGTGTTGTTATGGAGACACTATTTCTAGATATGGCCTGTGTCTTTGTTGAGAAATTATAGTTAAACAATCTTTTTTGCTCAACTTTGAAAACCACCTCCTTGGATAAATAGAAGGTATTATACCTCTCCTCCTGTATCTTGTGAAGAGAAAAATCAAAACTTCTTCCTCAGCCACCCTCCATCTTCAAGCAAGCTATAGTTAGCTAGTAGTTACTAAGCACTTATATTGAGACTGTCTGAAATGTGTTACATATATCATCTCATCTAATCCTCAGAACAAACATATGGAGCAGTAGTAGCAGTCTATTACCACCGTTGAGAACTATAAAATGAGACAGCACAGTGATATTTGCCTAGGGTCTCCCAGGAAGCAAGGTGCAGAGCCAGGATTTAAAACTAGGCAGTGGGCTCCCAGAGTAGTGCTGAGCTAATCCTTCTTGCTATAGCTTAAGCTTATTCTTTCTTGCTATGTCAGCAGTGAAAATTTATTCATCCATTCAACAAATATTTATCGAATGCCTACTATCCTCTAGGCTAGGGAAAATTGTATGGTCTATGACTTTAAGTAGCTGAGTCTAATGAGGGAGAAAGACACTGATCAAATAATCCTACACATCTATGTGAAATTGCTTCTGTGAAAAAGCAAAAAGTACTAAAGGAGATGTCCACAATGCCATGAAAATGCAAAATAGGATGATTTTATTGGTTAGGTATGTACGTAATGGAGATCTGAAACTACAAGACGCCATATAACTAGGCCCTACAAGCCTTTTTATGCCCACAACTGCTAAGGATCTTGTGACCTAACTCCAGCTTCAGGAGCCTCGGGGTGGAAGGAGAGGAGAAAAAACAGGAGAGTATTATGCCTTCTCTTCTTCCTTCTCCTACCTGCTACTTTTTCCAGTCCTGAGGTGAGCCCTTGAGAGGGTAAAACAGCTAGGTCCTTCTAGCTGACAGCCTGAAAGCTTACTCCTTCCCAGTATGAGAACTCAGCATCAGATCCTCCATGGTGGAAGAAAGTTCTTGAAAAGAATCATCCACATCCATTCTGCTGGGAAGAAATGCATATCAGTCATGCAGACCTCGGGGTGACAAGGATGGACACTCTGTTGGAGCTGAGGTCCCAGTAGCAGATCCTGGAGGCCATGCCTTGCTATGTTTGCCTGGTGTGCTTTCTATGGTGAAGTGAGGACAACATAGGCTTTCTGATGTCATGTCACCTCCAAAGATTGGTGTGAGTATCACTGCATGCATTCATAGGAGAGCTCTGGAATCTCAGGGACCATACAAGTGATTTCCGAAGAGTTGTAGTATCTGGGTGTAGTGTGATAACTGGGGAGAGGACAGAGAGGGATTCTTTGTCAGTCACCTCGGAAGACCCTGGATGCCTTTCTGCCTAGATCTTTGAGTCCTTGTGCCTCATCCCAACTGACATCATTGGTATCAGTGATGCAGAAAACAGGGCAATTTCATTCATATAAAGCCAATTAAGAAAAGGAGGTTGATCAACCCAAACCAAAACTTTACCAACAGGGAAAACGCAGAAGGAAAGAAAAGGGAGATGGCGGTGTGAGAGGAAGAGACTAGCTCTCAGACTCTCTGGGGGAGTTGGACAATGCTGTGGGGACATTTCCTGCTGCTCTCCCTGTCCCCACGCTTCATGGGCCAGCTACTTTGCCATATACAGAGATTACCAGATTACGAGTCGCAGAGGCTGTCAACCTCTACAAGATCAGGGCCAAGACTGGACAACCAAGGCAGAGAACAGGAATTCAAGACTGACCAGAGGGCCAGCCTCCAGTCTATCAGTCCTAGTGGCTGGCATCTTCTAGACTCACAGCATTTCCATGAAAGTCTTTATAAACCCTCAAGTATTTTTCTAATCTTTGTTACTGCTTTTGTAATTATAGCTTTAAATTTATGTGCCTCTGGGGAGGAGCACTGAAAGGAAAGATTCAAATGAAGAAAGTGTGGAGTGACAGTTCCCAAAAAGAGGCTGTTTTGGTGGTTGGCCTCAGGCCCCTCTAGCTAATTGTGGCAAGTGTAGGAGAAAAGGCAGAGGCTGTATCTTCTGACCCCTGACCTACAGTGTGATTTTTCTGGCCACCCTTCTCCCGTCCTCCGGTCTTGTCTCAGGAGCACAAGGACTACAGTGGCCGAGTTGGGTCTTGTGGAGAGGGAGGCCTCCTCCTTCCTATAGGAAACAGAAAGACTTATGGCAAGAGGCCAGGGGCTGAATTTGAAACCCAGATAACAGAGCCAATGGGATGAGAGATCTGATCCCCCTAATCTAGATCCTTAGAGCAGCTGGAACAAAGGATTTGTGTTTTTGTACTGCATTCATACAATGCATAGTTATTCTTTTAGTACAGTGTTAATAATAGATTGTAATAATAATGTTATTATTTGGCAAACGACCCCTTTTTAATCTATCAGATAGATAAACACATTTAAAAATTACAAGCTTGTCTTTTCTCTCTTTTCTTTTGCTTGCTTTCCTTTCCTCTGTTTCATCAAACATTTGTAGAGCTTCTGCTCTGTACCTTGGACTGTGATTGGTGCTGGGAATACAAAGAAATAACCCCACCTCTACTATCTAGGAATTGTATTGCAGCTAAACCAAGCGGTGGGTGGACAAAAAAGGAGAGAACACTTATTGAATATTCTATGTTTCTGTCATGTGCCTTTCATTTCACACATATTTATTTTATTTAAACAACCTAGATGGAGGATGCGAACAACCTCCATAAAGTAGCTAATGATAATAATACACATATGTTATTTTATTCAATCCTAAAAATAACCCCCATAGGATGAATAATACTATTGTTATGTCCAGGCCTGATATCAGGAGGCTGAAACTGAGAGAGGTCAGGAACTTGGAGTGGTGCAAGTGGAGAGTGGCGAAGCAGCCCCACTTCCTTAAATACGGAGCTCACCATGCAACTCTGCCTCTTATGAATTACCCCAAAGACCACTGGCTCTGAGTGCTGGAGCTGCATTTCTACCAAAGAGGTTCAAATTTCTTTGACCTTGAGCAAGAGACCACCTCTCATATACAAGTTCAAGCATGAGTAGATTAGACACAGGAGTTGGGAGTAGATTGGGAAGGGCCTTCTGAACCAAGGGAAGCAGCTTGACTCCAGTAAAAGGGAGAAGTTGGCTTCTGTGCTGGCACACACAATTTTTATTCTGGAATGATTAAGATGCAGACTTTTTTTTTTTAATGTTTATTTATTTTGAGATAGAGAGAGAGCACAAAGTGGGGGAAAGACAGGGAGAGAGAGAGAGAGAGAGAGAGAGTCCCAAGCAGGCTCCGCATTGACAGCACAGAGCCCAGTTGAGGGCTTAATACCACAAAACATGAGATCATGACCTGAGCCAAAGTCAAGAGTCCACGCTTACCCGACTGAGCCACCCAGGTGCCCTAAGATGCTGATTCTTTATGCCTACATTATCCTGGCTGTGAACTGGGAAACTGGGGACAGAGGCGGCAAAGGACATCTAGTACTCCATCTTTTCCAACTGTGGCCTAGTGGCAGGAAGCCTGACCTGAAGTCAGACCATGATGATAGCTAGCAGCTCCCTCCTTTACCAGCTGAGTGACTCTGCAGGTCAGCCTCTTCCCCACCGCCCCCCTCCCCATTCCTCTTTTCTCATCAGGGAGTTATACCACATTCCCCATGGACTCTTACTTATATGGAATGATGGATTACAGGAGTAAATGAAATGACTGAAAACTGAATGGATAAACATGAATATAATTATGACGTTTATTTATGTGTGATAAACCAAACATGCCACCATGTCTACAGGGTACTATGATAATTAATTTAACGTGTCAAGGTGTCTGGACTGAGATGGCCATACATCTCATAAAACAGGATTTCTGGGTGTGTCTGTGAGGGTATCTCTGGAAGAGATTATAGTTTGAATCAGTGAACTGAATAGAGAAGATTACCCTCATCAATTCAGGGAGGCATCATCCAATCCATTGAAAGCCCCAACAGAACACAGACATGGAGGAAGGGTGAAATCACTCCTTTTGTTTGAGCCAAGACATCTACCCTCACCTGCCCTAGAATGTTCTTGCTCCTGGTTCTTGGGCTTTTGGACTCAGATTGGGACTTACACCATCATCCTCCCACTACCCACTTTCCAATTCTTGGGTCTTAAGACTGATTTATACCCATAGCTTTTCTGTTTTACCAGTTTGCAGATGACAGATCATGGGACTTCTCAACCTCCATTACTGCGTGAGTCAATTCCTATAACAAATATCCTCGTGTCTATATCTATCCTTTTGGTTCTGTTTCTCTTGAGAATCCTGACTAATATAGGCACCTTTTTATAGGAAGCTCCCTGGTAACATGCCAGCCTGCTATCAGCAGGGCTTTAGAGTCAGAATGTCTTTCATTTAAGAATAATTCTCCCTCCTTCTAGCTAGACTAACCACTTTATTTTTTTAATTTTTTAATGTTTATTTTTGAGATAGAGAGAGAGATGGAGTGTGAGTGGGGGAGGAGTAGAGAGAGAAGGAGACACAGAATCCGAAATATGCTCCAGGCTCTGAGTTGTCAGCACAAAGCCCGATGTCAGGCTCAAACCCATGAACTGCGAGATCATGACCTGAGCTGACGTCAGACGTTTAACTGACTGACCCACCTGGGGGCCCCTATTTCTTAACTTTTTAAAGTTTATTTATTTATTTTGAGAGGCATGGAGACAGGGCAAGTGGGGGAGGGATAGAGAGAGGGAAAGAGAGAGAATCCCAACTAGTCTCCACACTGTCAGCTCAGAGCCTGATGTGAGACTCTAGCTCATGAAGCCACTAGATCATGACTTGAGCCAAAACCAAATGTAGGACTCTTAACCGACTGAGCCACCCAGGGTCCCCAAGGCTAACTACTTTCAAGAGCAGAATCCCAGTCCCTCTATTTTAAATGGGGATGATAATACTGGCCTAATATGCTTGTTAGAACGCACAAATTAAATGTATATAAAGCAGTTGCTGTGATGTCTGACATGTAGTAAGTTCTCGATCCATAGAACTCCATGTTTCCTGTAAGGAGCTTAGGCAGCAGATACTCTCCCTCTTGGAAGATGAAGGTTATCAGGGGACAAATAGCCTGCCTGTGCTTGCCAAATCTCTCCTAATACTATAGGGCTGGCCAAGGGCTTAGAAATCTTCAAATCTAAGCCTTTCGTTTTATAGACAGGAAAGTTGAACACCAGAGAAGTAAACTTTAATGTTATCTGGGATCTCTCTGGGACCAGAACCAGCTTGCCTACCTCTCTCCTGTGGAGTCAGCTCCCAGGTATCTTTGCTTGTTTTACCATTGCCCCTGTGCTCTTAGCACAATGGCAGTCTTGCAATCCAGCCTGCTCTGAGTTGCTCTGGGCTGCTCACTGGAGCAGAGAGGGAAAGTGCTGCAGAAGCCGTGTGGCACTGGCCCAAGGAAGCATCAGCAATAGGGCCTTGAGAGGTTCTGGCAGCAGTGACCTACTTACAAAAGGAAAAATCAAGGAGCATCCATCATGCATTTTGCTGTTGGAGGGGTTGGATATCCTGTGACCTGCTTCCCAGAATACAAACTTGCTGGGGTTGAGCCTGAAGAAGAGGGACTAGGTTCCGAGTGTCATTCATGGTATCTTTAGGCTCTGCTGTCAGAAGTACCCATGCCTCACATGGTTTATCATCCAAATAGAAGCCCATGATGGAGTATAGAGCGAGGCAGACAGAGACAAGCAGAGACAGATAAGCAGACAGAGAAGAACTGAGAACAATAACATGGGACCCTTGCTATAGAAGAAAGGAAGCAGGGAGAAGTGAATGCTGAGATCCCCAACTTATCCCCATTGCAGCCCTTACTCTGAATGTTAACAATGAGAATCTGCATGAATTTTCACAGTTTACTCATTGTTTTTGTGTTTTCTCATTTTATGCTCCACAACATTAAGGTAGATATTTTTCTTTTGACAAGTATTTATTGAGTTATTACTATGTGACTGGAAATAGGTGTTGGAGTCAAGAAATTTTTGCTGCTCAAGTGTATCTTAAATTATTAATTCCATTTTACAGATGAGGAAACAAACTTCCCATGATTGATAATACGTGTTAATAATAAGTGTTCAATAAACGGATTCAAGACTCAAAATCTTCCCACCATAACACACAGCTGGGTGTCCCCTAGGGCTGTCACACTTTAATATTCCCCATTTCCCCCCACCCCCATCAACCTAGAATGATCCATAGACATGAATGCCTAAAAACTCTTCATTCATGGTGGCCAGCTCACATCAGTCCACAGAGTCAGAATCTTCTGCCTTACAGACTCATCTTTAAAAATGGAATTGATGGGCTCTCTGATTTTTCCTCTTCTTCTAAGGATTTGGTGCGACTATATTCCCAATTCAAGAAATGTGCTTATTATAAGTGAAAGGATATAAGCTGGACATCAATCAGCAGCCATATTTTTTTAAATTTTTAAATGTTTATTTATTTTTGAGAGACAGAGAGAAAGAGAGAGAGAGAGAGAGTGGGGGAGGGGAAGAGAGAGGGAGCAAAGAATGAAGCAGTTCCAGGCTCTAAGATGTCAGCACAGAGCCTGACGTGGGGCTTGAACTCGCAAACCATGAGATCATGACTTGAGCTGAAGTCAGATGCTTAACCGACTGAGCCATCCAGGTGCCCCAATCAACAGACGTATACTGAGCATCTTCTAAATTCTGGGCAATGTGCCAGGTGAGTGGATAGTACATGGGAATATAAAATGACTTATCAGATATGTAAAGCACTAGGGGAGTCAAACTAAAGGATACCAAGACTGGAAGCTGTGACACAGTAAGACAATGAGCTCCTGAGGGATGAGCAGTTCTTGGATCTATGCCCACAAAAGAGAGAGCATCCAGGCAGAGGTCCGGCCTTAGGGAAGACACAGAGGTGGGACACATTATGGTATAAGGGAAAGGGTGGGATGAGGGAGTCTTGAATTCATGAATGTCCTGATTACAAAGCACAGAAACTGAGACAATAGCCCTGGATTTTCATGCCCTAAAGAGGTACAGGCTTTAATGACAGCAACCCTTGGTAGGCCTAGAAGACCTTGGAACTCTAGGGCCCAACCCTTTGGCCATTTCAAGATGCTCCCCATTCCTTGGCATGAAACCAGGAAAAGGAGGAAAGCTGCAAAAATCCCAGCAGATGGCAGCATTTCCTAGTGTGACTACCCTGGGGGAGCACTGTGGAGAAGATTTTTGTCTACAGAGTGCCTGATATTATGACTTCCAATCCCAGGCAGCTCTCCCAGGAGCCAGAGTTCTGGTTCATACCATGCTACTATCCACACTGCCCCCTATTCCTCATGGAATATTTTCAAAGATTTCATTCTGGGAATGGGAAATGTGATGGTGTCAGAGGAATCTTCTCCAATTCATGGGGATGGGGAGGGATGCACACAATCTCCTCCTCCTTTGCTGATACCTCCTCTTCCCCATTAAAAAAAATCTAAATGGCACAGGCATGCTTACCTTCCTATGAGCTGCTAACTTCTTGGGGATCAGAGCAACTGAACCATGTCTGGGTTTGGTTTTGCTTCACCTCAGTTCAATTCCTCAGTGACCACCTCTAAATAATTCCTGACTTTTCAGCTCCTCTCCTGTGAACTCATGCAGTTGGATCCCCGGAAGGTGGGATGAAGGCAGGCAGGAGTAGGAACAAATGGGGCCACAGATGGTCCAAGGATAAGACGCTCACTTAGCTGCTCATTGTGCTACAAACGTGAACAGTGAGTCAAAGAAGGTGCAGAAGGAGGAAAATAGGCAGGGAGAAACTGGGACTCATTTTGTGCTTTCATTCTACAATCTGCAAAGTACTTGAG
Source organism: Paguma larvata (assembly GCA_030068075.1). Taxonomy (NCBI): domain Eukaryota; kingdom Metazoa; phylum Chordata; class Mammalia; order Carnivora; family Viverridae; genus Paguma; species Paguma larvata. The sequence goes on along the minus strand of CM057828.1, from coordinate 98,448,672 downwards.
GGCTTTTGGATCAGTTTCACAACATCAAAGTAGCCCAAATGCAAACATTGCCATTTCCTATTTCCTGAAGTCAAGAAAATGGCTATCTTAAGAATACAAATAAAATTATTTTCAGTTTAGAGAAATAGTTTAAGACAACAACAGATACCATTCAAAGGATTTAATTTAGCAAAAAATGCCCCCAAAAGATATAACAGGTATAAAGTGGAAGCTTTGACTGGGGACATGGGGCTTGCCAGGACTTTGGCCAGCAACAACTGTTGAGACTAAAAGATGATCAAAGGGCATGACAAGCAAAAGGGTCCAGAGATGGTGAGGGAAATGTGTGACTTGGTTTAGATTCAGGTTAACCTCTAATGATTTGGTAGCCCAAGCCATTCCATACAAGGGGCAATTTATATTCTTCTTGCTTCTGAGATCCCCAGATCCAGATGCTATCTCTTCTCACACATTCGGATTGCTCATTGTCACATGAGTTCTTTATAACTGTTCTGCTGCTTGTGAAAAAATGAAGCTAAATGTGGTATTGTTCTCTAAGTTTGGAAGTATTCTCCTTCAAATGTGCCTTCTTCCTCATCCTCTGGCAAGATTGTTGGAATTGCTGTTTTATAAGCTAATGAGAAATGCATGTAGAATCCCTAAGCTGATTCTTCTGACATCATTGCATAATATATGTGAGACAGACAGTGGAAATGCCACTGAATTTGTAATCAGAAGACTGGAATTGTATTCTTATCAGAGTACTGACTGTGGACTCTAATGTCTCTGTGAACAGTTTCTATTAAAACAGTGATAGTAATTGTATGGCTTAAATCCCAGGGTCTTTGTAAACCTAAGGAGTCCACGATGATGAAAGCACAGGTAAACTATAATTGTTATTGAGATTTCAAGGACCTCCCAAATGTCCTCCTGTTTTGTGGAGTTCTCCTTGGGCAAAGCAGAAGATACCTTCCCCTAGCCCTGGAGCAAGTTTCACCCATGGCAGAAGCTGAACTCAGAGGGATCACGGATATCATCTACAGTACATTATGGGAGTCCCTCCTCTCATCTGGGTCATGTGATTGGTCGTGTGGTCTGAGCTGTTCTTTGGCCTACAAGGTTCAGGCTGGGTCCTGCCTTTCTGGGCTCTATCATTGTTGCCTTTCTCACATGGAGCACGCACAGCCTTTGTCTACATTATAAATGGTGAGTAGAGGGCCTTTACACCTGTCTTCTACACCTTGGTCTGGTTAATTTTTCATTTCTCTTCTTACCTGTGCTTAATGGCAACTGACATAGCTTCCCAGAAAGTGCTAATGAGGACCCTGTGCTCTTAACTATGTTCCAAGCAATAGGCACACCCTCTGAGGGCCCCCTAGTAAACACTAAAAATCATTCTGCTCAGGATTGCAATGGATTTAAACTCTATGGGTTAAGTTGGTTTGTACCAAGGTTAAGACCATTTTCTCCAAGAAGCTCCCCAGATTCTCTAAATTATGTTCTTCCAGAATCCCTGTGTATCCACCCTTAGCCCTATATGAGTCTATTACTTACACATCAGAATCTACTGTGTATCAGGGAAGTATAGATACAAAGTGCAGGGGCTCCTGGGTGGAGGCAGAGAGAGAATTGATTTGTGTAAGCATTTACAGTTCCTGCCACCTGCACTCCATATATATGCGAGCTTTGTGCTTTGTGTTCAGTAAACATAAGAGCAAGTATTCATTAAGTATAAGTTGAAGCATTAGGGTGAAGCAGTGAGGATCCTGTTTTAGGACATTCAGAGATTTAGAAGGGGGGATGGGATATAGAAATGGTAAACCCAAAAGTTAAATCATCCAAAATAGAAAGCTTAGGATCTCATCAAACTCCAAGATATTGTGAGTCTGCAGGTAAGTTACAAACTCAGAGATTTCCTTAGATCAGTCTTTGTCCATTCTGAAAGGTTGCTGGAGTGAACAAGTCACTCAGTCTCACTGTGCCTGATCCTTACTTTTCAGAAAAATGAAGAGGCCGAATGAAAACTCCATAGCGACATGAAGTAAGAGCCATGTCCTGGCAGTGCCCTCGCTCCTGCTGGTTAGGTGGTCCTTCCTTTCTCAAGTTTATAGAAAGGAAACAAGAGGACCCCTGGAAGCTCAGGCCTGGAATTTTCTAATTGTCGTGTAAGAGGATCCACAGTGCTGTGATGGCTGCAATGTGGGCTGCTCTCCTAACATGCTTTGTTGGGCAAACTGTGGACTCCATGGCAACAGCAACCCTGGGTGTGGACCAACTCCAGTGGAACTCTGGAACTCATGAATCTATAAAGGCCTGATCCAAGCCCCTAGAGAAAGATTCCAGAGTAATGGGACCAATCACCCAGACCTCAACCTGCAGGCCAGGTCCAGGGGATTCACACACTCTGAAGAGCAGTTAAGGCAATGAAATAGATCAATATGGATCAATGTTAGCGTACCTTGAAGTCATAATGTTGAGTGAAAAATACAAGGTGCAAAAGGACACATGCACTAGAACATCATCCATGCAAACATTTTAAACAAGCATGCCCATTTGTAGAAATATGGAACCCATGCACGGGAAGGGTGCACACTGACATTAGGAGAATGATTTCTTGGAAGGGAAGGCAGAGAGTAAGATGGCGTATCCAGATAGCAAAGCCTATTGCTTTACTTACATGCTTATTTGTAATTTTATTTCTGTACAAAAAATATCCAGAACAAATATGTCAAGGTATATAAAATCTGTTACATTATGGCAGTAGGTACATGGATTATTTTTTGCATACTTGAAGATTCCATATTAGATCAAAACCTTAAAAAAAGGTAGAGTAAGGGAATAAAGATAAGGAGAATTCTGGCCACAAAGAGGTCCATTCATGGTTCTTTGTTGTGACTGCATATCAGAGTCACCAATGACACCCAGCCCCCTACTCAGATTTATAAATAAAGTTAGAATCTCAGAAGATGAGGCCCAGATAAGTCATTTTCTGGAAGCTCCGTGGTGATTCTGACCCCACCTGAGACTGATGAGATGTCAAAAGAACAGCTGCTAGTGGTCTTCCCAACTGTAAAGTCAAAATTGAGGATCTCTCAAAAAGGTGCTGATCTGATGTCCGCCTTTTACTCAGGGGGACTTCTGCTCTAATTTCAGCAGCCACTTCTGGATTAAACTTCTATCAGGAGAAAATGGTTCCCACTGTTACAGAGAATCCTGGTAGTGTTCTGTTCTGGTCAAAGGTAGTCATAACAGCTGAGGTGGCAGGGCTGTATAAAAAGCCATCTCATCAGTTCTCTGCCTTGTCATGATAGCTTCCAATAACCCTGGCAGGAGATCATGAAAACCACTCTGTAGTCAGCAGTACTGGGGATCTGTTTCTGTAGATCTGCTGGAGTCTCCAAGGCCTCACACTGGTGAGTTCATATTTTGTCTCAATTTGGCTTTCAAACTTCTCTTCTGAACCTGTTTCCTTTTTTTTGGGTCTGAGAGAAGGTGTAGGGAAGCCCCTGCATGAGTCTACAATAATTGATATAGAACATATCATACTTTGATGGGATTGCCTTGAATTGTAACCCTGGCTCTAGGGCTGACTGTTGGTGTCCTCTGAACCAGGATGCTCCTCTCTGGGCTAGGAACTTCTAGATAGTAGGCACTTCTCTTGAGCCTCCTTACATATGCAGATGTCATGAGGAATGAGCACTGTAAAAGATCTGAATATCAGGACAGCATTTGCCTCTATCTTACCATCTAGTGATCAATATGGTTTTTAGGTTCTTTTATCCTTCCTAGAGGAGTATAGCACAATACTATGCGTGTTGCATGTACTCAATAAATATTTGTTGATGAAAGAAATTAATTAATGAATGAAGTGTTTCAAGAAATATATGTACAACCCAAGAGCAAGAGAGGATTATAATTAGAAAACCATGGCTGAATCTGAGAACCCAAACCAGGCGCTGGTTCCTGGTGCCCTCTCTATCAGACATGGCAGTCCAGGCTCCCAGACAGCCTGGACCTGAGCCAAGACTCAGAATACTGGCTTTAAGTGAAGCCTCAGGGGAAAAGTCATCCATCATAGAAGGTAATGGTGCGAGGAAGGATTTGTCTCCCCTCTCCCTCCCCCAATTTTCCTCAGACTAGTGGCTGTTGGGAAAGAATCTGACTTTCCCAAGAGAAGAAAGGCCAATTTTAGAACAGCTTTCTTTCTTTCTTTTTTTTTTCTAAGAAAGCTGGTGCCTGTACAGGACATTCTGCTCTGGTCCTATGCTAAGGTATTCCTGAGCCTTCTTGGACTATGACCATTTCCTTTCCCCTCAACCATTCTTGCTACCTCAGATCTCAGTTCCCCATCTCTCTCCTTCATGCCTTCCCCCAGTATCACCCAACCTGAAGGGTGATAATACTATTAAGACCATTCCACAGAAGACCTCAGCTTCCAGAACTGATGCAATGGGCTCAGTGCTGGCCTCACTAACTTGCTCACCATCATTACAAGTGACTGAGCGGAGAGGTGCTGGACAGCCTCTCTGGAAGGAAAAGAGCCTTTAATTTTTTTAACATTTTAATTTATTATTGAGAGACAGAGAGAGACAGAGCATGAGCAGGGGAGGGGCAGAGAGACGGGGAGACACAGAATCTGAAGGAGGCTCCAGGCTCTGAGCTGTCAGCACAGAGCCCGACGCAGGGCTCGAACTCACAAACTGCGAGGTCATGACTTGAGCCGAAGTCGGATGCTTAACTGACTGAGCCACCTAGGCGACCCAAAAAGAGACTTTAAGAAGAACTGTACAGACTCTTTCCTCTCTTCCATATCTATCTGTGGTAGGTAGAAGTAACAAGAAGCAGAATAATAGAAAAATAACTTATTCGTGACTTGCTACTCAAAATATGGTCCCTAGACCAGCAGCACTGACATCATCTGGGGACTTATTAAACTTGTAAAACCTCAGACCCCACCTCAGATCCACTGAATTAGAATCTGAATTTTAACAAGATATTCATGTGAGTTTTATGTCCACGAAAGTTTGAGAAGTACTGTGTTAGTCCAGTGGTTCTCAAAGTGTGGTCCATGGACCAGTGGCATCAATTTCACCTGGAAGCTTGTTAGAAATGCATTCTCAGGTCCCACCCAGACCTGCTGCATTAGAAACTCTGGGGTTTCAATAATATTCCAGAAGATTTTGAATGTGAACTAAAGTTTGAGAACCTCCGATTTAGAATAAGCTTCTACTTTAAAAATCATGTAATGAGTAAGGAGAGTGGGACTGCATTGAACCAGGAAAATGCAGCCAAAACAATTCCATGTGCTCCACTTTGGGTCCCGGTAGAACATAGTGCTTAAAGGCCCCTTTCTTTCCCTCTTCTAGCAGATAATCAGCCTTCATAATATAAAAAGACACACAGTTAGACATCCCAGGAGCTGAAAAGATGGGGAGGCAGGGTCAGACAAATCAGTGAGGAGTTGATTCATGGAACTATGGCCTCTGTCTCTTAAACGGAGGGCTTCAGCCCCAGAATCCTTCAAGTGCACAGGCTTTTTAGTGCTGAGGCCTTGTGGGTTTAAAACTATGGGAATGATGCTGCCATTCCTGGGGGGTTATTTCTGTGGATATGAGAATGGGTACTACTATTCCCTGGTACTATTATTTGTTGCTGCCCCACCACCTTCACTACCACCTCGCCTCCAATGCAGAAAACTCAAGAGTCAGCCCGTGGTTTAGAAACCTGAGCTCTGCTGTTCCAACACAATCTCCCATACAGTCAAGATCTGCTCCCCCGGATTCAGTGCCCTCATCTGTAAGGTGAGGGGTGGTGGCGCTAGGTGAGAGGGTGTATGATCCCTTCTGGCATTCTGACATTTTTTTCCTGAGACGTTCTGGGGACATCTTCCTCAAGAGAAATCAGGTATGGATGAGGTAGGTAATTTGATGGTATTTGTATGGTGTCTATTTTTTATATCTCTTAAAATTTTATGTTAAGCATTTAACATGTTTCAGCAAAGCTGATACTCACTTAAACTATTTCTCAAGGTGGCTTGAAGTATTTTAGTGTGAGCTCATCTTTACCAGAATTGTTTAAATGGAAATCCGAGGCCATTTGACTTTACAGTGTTGATCAGTATGGACTTTACTTCTATAAGAGGCCACAGGGTGGGTATCATGGCCCAGGACCAATTTCTATATTGATGTTCTCCTCCATCATGTGCATAGTGTATTTTTGGACACCAGGCTTATGCTCAACATGGCCTTGAGATTTTTGGTTTCTCATGGGAGTCTTTTCCCTCTCACAACTCTGAGTAGAGACAAGCTTCCTTGCCAGCACCCTGGGCTGGAGGGGAGAGATTTTATAGTCACTTTTTTTTACTGAGGTCATTGCCCGTTGAGAATGAAGCAGAAATTTTATAGTTTCTTATTACTTGGGGATCACAGCTTCATTTAAGTTTCTCAGATACTACTCTTCAAGGCTGCATCTCCTGTTCTGTGTCTGTTAAGGAAGCCTCTGGCTGTTGGGGTCCATTTCAGAGTCTAGTCTTCATGCTCTCTCTCCCAGGGCTGCTGTAGGAAAAGAATATTATTATTCTTACTTTCATTTCCATCATTAATTCAGACATCTATGGATTTTTCTTCCTTTCTTTCTTGTGAACCCAAATACATATTTAATTTTTAAAACTTATTTTAAAGGTGAGGTGGGAGCTTGCAAGAGTGTAGCTCATGATATCTTCTTACCTAAAAGTCTCAGATGGTGTAGTATTTCAAGATTCCTTCCCAGACAAAGAAATCCTTAACTGGATTAGTAGAATGGAACTTTACCATTCCAGACTTTTCTGTGGAGTTATATTGGTGTTGAACCAACAGCTATAGACTCAGAACATCCATTTTCTTTTCAAGGTAAGAGGAGGCCCTCACCACCTAGAAGCTTAACTTCTCAACTTCTCCAATATCAGCTATCAGAGAAGATGGCTCTCCCCATCCCCACTCCCTGCCCTTTAGCCCCAAAATCCAGGGCTGGATACTGGTTCTAGATTTCTATTCACAGACCTCTGTTGGGCTTGTCAGATCACATTGACATTGGAAAGTGACAAAACAGCACAAAAGGAAGCTGTAATGGATGACCTCCTTGAGGAAGATGAGATGGGGGAGCATCCCCTTCTTCTACATCCATAGCCATGTTTTTCCTACTTTCAGTTTCCTGTGGTGTTAGAAGGTGACCAAGAAATTTCAGCTGTCTGCTTATTGAGGTGGCCAGTATAGGTTTTGAAGAAAGAGAGGCACCAGCTGGTTTGGGGCTTTTCCTTTGTAGGATAGTTACTAATATGCTCCACTCCTTACACTGAAAATGAGAAACCAGGGTCCTACTGATGTTAAAATCTCAGACAGGAGGTATACTTTGGCATGAGTATGACTGTTGTTATCTTGACATTGAATGGATAATAACACAATAAATTAGGATTTTGAGGGATGAAGGTGAAAGGAGGGATAAACACTTCAAATTCCTTATCTTTCATAGACAGAGGTTAACAGATTCTGTCTGAACTTGAGTAAATCCTGAAATTCTAATTGTAGGGGTATTAATAGTAAATGCTTACCTTAAAATAATAATTCTAAATATATTTAAAAATATATCTTAAATTCGAAATCATTTTAAGCATATTATTTGAGTCACAAAGGTCACTAAGAAAAAAGTAAAAATAGTATAACTAATGAAAGTCAGGAGACAGATGGGAGAGCGAAAGTATGTGGTTGTAGAATTCAGTAAATACCTCACCGTGACAGTTGGTGTAAAATGCTTTCTGTCAACTTTTGATAAATCAAGGAATAGAGGAACATACGTTTTATTTTATGCTACAATGATAAACACAAGGAAAACAAAACAGACACTGGCGACAGTGGTTGTCTCTAGAAGGTAGAGGAGGGAACATGTTTTCGTTTTGTGCGTTTCTGAAATGTAACTATTTTTTTTAAGATCCTCAGCATGCAATTATTTCCATAATAATAAAAACCACTTAACATGCTCAATGGGTCAGGGATAATTGTGTCCTGGTCAGCAAGACGTGGCCAGAGAAATGTTTTGATTTTTAGTACTGCCAAATTTATCTTTTTAAGCAAGATAAAGCCTTGGAGTCCATGAGGAATAAGCTCACTCTGATGTAACAGCCTGGAGAGGGAACAGATAAGACTGGCCTCGCCCTGATGCAGGGAGCGTGGGAGTGGAAGAAGGCCAAATGGCTGTTGAAAGGTCAGGCTGCTTGTTACTAAGGTCACACCCAAGAGGACCATCTGGGGACTAAGAATTTTCTACCTGGGGAAATGAGAAAGGAGATCAAAGAAAAGAATGTTGTCACTGTATTTTCCTTTGAGCTCACTGGTCCCCTACATTTAATGATTGGCCTTTCTGCCTACTTTTGGGCCCCATGTCAGAGTTCTTAAGTTTAGGTTAGAGGGCAGCCTAGAGAAAATAAAAGATAAAAGAGATGTTAGCCCAGTTGCCATTCTGTGAAGAGGAAGCATGCCCCAGTACACGTGAGATTCCTCTTAATCCACAGAGATAGCAAACATGAGCTGAGAACCCCAGCTACCAACTCTTAAGATGGGACTATTTATCCCAAAGGAGACTGATTGGAAGAGATGTCTAAAGTGTCCCTAGGAATCAAAGTGCCATCTTCACTCCCAATTCCTGCTAGCTTCAGGCAAATGTGTACTGTCTGACCATTCCCTGCACTTGAAGAGGCTTTGTCTAAAGCCTGTGTTCTTGGTCCTTTGGAAGCCTCAACAGGTGAGTTGGATTTCCCCAGTAGGTTTTTCAAGTGGTATTCAAGTTTCTGGGTCATGCCAATGAAGGAAGCTATCATTTTCCTTTCCCTGACTAAGGTACCAAGGACTTCCTTGAGTCTACCATGGGAGAGGGAAAAGCACTCAACACCTGGCAGCCAACAGACAAGTGCACCATTGTCCTCTGGGAGGCACCTCTTCCTTTCAGCCACTCAAATTGTGGCCCAAACCATCTCCAACCGCTGTGTCAGGCTGTATACAGTTCTTCAGTATCAGACCTAAGTGAGGTTTTTAATTTCTTCTCCTCACTCCAGGCTCACTTCTGGTCACTGTGCAAGTTCATGCCTCTGTGCCTCTGCACAATCTCATCTCTATGCTGGGATGCCCTTCTTCACCTTTCAAGTTTTCAAAACCTTCCTTGATGTCTTCGCAGGCTATTTGGTCTATTTTCTAGGCACACCCGTATATTAGGCTTGGCCCTTTGTATTTCGGTAATGCCTATGTCTCTGATATTCCCTAAGGCAAGGATTATGTGCCATCACTGTCGATGCCCAGCCCCTCACACAGACCCCACTGGCAGCATGCTCCTGGGAGCCTCCACAGTGCAGTAGGTACAAATCTGAACTTGGAAATCTAACAGACCTGGGTAGAAGTCCTGGTCCTGCCATCTACTTACTACATTACTCTTCTGAGCCATAGCTTCCACTTCTGTACACTGAGGAGGAGAAACTTTTGCTTCTTTGAGTGGTTGTGATGATCAAGTCATATGTTGCCCTCAAAAATGCTTATACTAAGTGCTCAAATTCAACTGTAATTATTACATGAAAAGAATGTTGTGCATGATTTCATGCAGGTTGTTTTTGTCCACATTTTTCCTCATCTTTTCTAAAACTCCTTAGCTAGGTAGCTGGAGTGACACAAACTTTAGATCTTGAAGTTGGAGCCATAAAATTGTGATAAGCCAATCTTCACATGCTCAAAACTGTGCATTCCAGGCTGGAAGCAATGGCAGATTTCTGGAGAGGTCAGCTTTCCCATCTTCTGTCTCCAGATAGGCTTGCAGCTTCCAGACTTCTGAGAGCCCATCTTAAAGGCCTCTACAGATGGAGATCATCACTCTGCAGGCAAGCACATACCAGCACTGGAATGTTCTTATTTTTGTCTCAGTTTCATCTGTCAGAATTGATGTAGTTTTAGGCCCTCTGCCCTTCTGGCCGTGTTCTGTCACCATAGACTTATGTCCCATAAAGAACAAGTCAAGTCGTAAAGGCTGCAGTATCTTTTCCGGTTCTTCTGGATAGGATTTTGAGTGGGAAGTTTCCATTAAAGGCAGGAAGGCAGTGCTAAATCTCAAACTTGGGCCTTGGGTGCCACCTGGTGGGAATATGCCATATTGCAACCACTTCCCTTTTGCCTAACAGTCCACAGTTCAGTAGAAAAGGGAATTACTGTGCTCTACAGACATTTTAGATTTGTTTCCATCACTGAAGGTAACTGGCCAGCCCAGGATCAAACCCATCCAGGTCAGGATAAAGGGACTTAGGGAAGTGGGAGGATTCAGTGTGAATCATCCACCTCACCCAGACCCCAGAAAGGGTGATTTGATCCATCTTTGGTTATGGCTTCATGGTGTTACAGAATTGTCGCCATCAGTAGGGCTCTACTAATCATGACAGTGATACCACTCCACTTTGCCTGTCTCTCTCTTTGCTCTTTCAGCGTACTTGTGCTTATTTGAACGTGACTGTATGATGACAAGATGGGCAAAGCCAACATTATTCCCCCAACTATTTTGTAAGCAACTTAAAATGTCCTGTCCCAAACCAGAGTGCTGAGGATGTTGCTAGGGCTGGAATTCCAATCTCCTTCCTTTCTGCTTTCCCAGTTTTGCTATTTTCATGCTGCAATGGTTTCTTCCTTCACCTTCTTTCTCTGCAAACTTGCTTGCCTGCCATTGTCGGGTCTTCATGTCTTGCTGCAATTACTACAGTGATGTTGTCATTGGTCTCCTGCCCCCTCATCTCTTTCCTTTTAGTTCCCTTTCAACAGTGGAGCCAGTGGTGCTTTTAAGATAAAGTTTCAATCATGCCACTACCCTGACTTCAAAAATGAAAAACAGAACTTTCATGGTTTCCACTGCATCTAGAATGAAGCTTACCCCTCTTAGCATCCTGCACAGCATCACTGACTCCTGATATCTCTGACCATCTCACCCTCAGCTCCTCACGTCCCCTACTTCCTCTGCCTCCACTCCCATCCCCACACCTAATTTGAACCCCAGACCTGGAGGATCACTCCTCCCGATGCTCCCAACATCTAGCCACTTTCCATCTCCTTGATTGCTTCTCTGAACTTGTCTTCTTCAGCTTGTGCTTGTCCAGTACCAAACCTCCCGTCAGTTGGTAATCGTCTTTGCCCCTCCAAATCCATTCTCCCCTTTGCCCCAGAGACCAGGGCATTGCTGGTCTGACCCTGTCCATTGCTGTCTACACTTCAGTTGGATTTACCACTAATCCTGAACTAACAGGAGCTCAGAGGGAAAGTGAAGAGAAGTACCTGTTCTCCACTGTGATTTGGGGAGTGACTGTACTCTCCTTCCTGGGCCCCAGTCCTACAAGCCTGTCTCCACAGCTTGTGAGTTCTGCACATTCTACTCCCCTATCATCCACCTGCTCCTTCAGACTCAGGGATTTAGGGGCTGCCTGCTGTTACCAGGGCCTTATTGGTCCCCTTCTCCCTGTCTACACCTCTCTACAGCTGCCCCTTCTCAGTATGCTTGTTCTGCCAGGAGAATGCCAACTGATGCAACCTCTTACATGAGGTCTTTCCTGCACCCTCCTTCCTTTGGGGGGCAGTCTCACATTCACAGAGTGCTGCACACACATGGCCTTTGCTCACACTCCCTTACAGGATTAGCTGTATGCATGATTAGCAACTCCACTTCTGTATCCCTGGTCCCCAATATATGGTCTGGCATGCAGTATGAGGCCAAAGTGCTTGCTGAATGAATCAATTCAGGCACAACAGAGACATTTTGTTGGAAAGACTGTGGTGCTGATGATCTCAACATTTTGGGTTTGGATTTTATGTGGATCCATTATTTTTATGTAGATCCCAGGGCACCGACTCCACCTCATTCTCATGAGTCATCCACTGGTTCCACTTGGGGTGTGAATGGGCCCGTAGGCAAGAACACACAGGCTTTTAGTGGCACAGCCTTAGAGAGAAAGCCCACTTGCAGATAGGAGTCATTCCCTGCATGTCCTCAGTATCTTGCACTTGACACTTGAGGGAGAGGGACTGCCTGCACCAGGAGAGTGTCAGGTCAAAGGAGTGTGTGCTGATTAATCAGTGTTATCATCTTGTTTTTTCTACCTTTAATCAGGAACTTGAAATAGTAACTACACTGAGCTTCTAAAGGGAGACCCTGGGGTTAGCAAGGGGCACCTTCTGGGTCTCCTGAATGCACCCCCAACTCCACCGAGCTAAAGGGCAAATCTTCCTCGAGACCACCTGGAATGAAAACCCCAAAGGTGGGCACTGAGTGGATTGTTGGGAATGAAGGGTGGAAACGACCTTCCATTTCACAGGAGATGGGCCAAGCTCCTGAGAGGGTGTGTATGGTGTTGCTTACCTCTCCCCACACCCATTTGGGATTCAGACATGTTTGGTTTGAAAACCCATTTGGTTTTCAGATGGTTTGTCCCCACCTCTCTGTGCATAGTCCCTGCCTCTGCACAATATGCCCCACCCCCCAAGCAAAAACTCTGTATCACCTGGTCCCCATCCTTTCTCAGCCTGGTTCCTTGAATTCCTGTAGCCTGAGTTTCTGCAGAGCACAGCAGTCTTTGCTCGTGCAGGCTGGTGGAAGAAATGGTGGGCAAATCTATACCAAGGATCTGCTTTATTTGCCGCCAAAGTGATTGCAGAAGGATCAGAGAAGGGAGGCTGGAAAGAGAGTCTGGGAGAGTGGCCTGAGATTCAACATTCACCATGAGTGATCTGGAGGAACAGAGTTCTGTGCATCTAGGAGGCATTTTGCTGAGTGAATGAAAGGCAAAGCCACAGTCACCAAGGCTAAGTTGACTTGATACACACCCCTGCTACCACCACAATGTTCATAATACATACCCTGTAAGTTCCTCTATGGTTGGACCTTCAACCTTTGCCCTGTTTCCCTGTCAGTATTTGGACATTTCAACTAGCCTCTTGCTTTTCCTCCAGCATCCTTGCTGAGCATCTCTCCTCCTTCACCCTGTTTCTTGGCCCTGAGCATGAGATGGGGGCACTGGGCCATCTACCCACGTTGCTATATTGGGATTTCTAAGCCTGTTGTTGTGAATAAAGTGATATTTAGCTTCCATACTCTTATTCTGAAAAGAGGCTCCATTTTACTGACCATATTTTTAGTTTCCCTGTGGTCACTTAGAAAATTGAAAAGGCCACAGACTTGTCTCACATACAGAGCAGCATGTTTGTGTGCAGTGACCTTTATACATGGCTATGGCCTCTGAGGTAGATATTTAAATGGATTTGGCCAACATTGTTGTTTCCTCAATGCCCTGAGATAAATGCAGAAAATGTAGGTTTTCCTATAGTCTACTGGAAATATCTATCTCTGTCAAGACCCCCCATATATGTAGGGAGCAATGGGGCATATTCCATGCCTTTTACCAACTGTAGAAGGGGGGAGTCATAGGACCCTAAAACTTCTGACTCAATGGCAAATTGCACCAGTCCTGTGCTTTAATCATGACAGACTGATCGGCCACTGGCCAAATGTTAAGCACAGCTGAGTTCAGCCATCTCCTGGATGGGTCCATCTGCTCTTAGGTGTCCATTAGGCATCTAGGAGTTGGCAAGTGGAAAAGTGTCTAGAGTAGTGCAATCTGTGTAGGGAGCCCAGTCTGGACATCCTTTCCACACTCCTTTCCCTCAAGTGGCTGGGTGTCAAGAGATGGATGTCAATCTGGAAGCATTGTTATTTCCCTGCTGGCTGTGACACCACTTGCCCTGTGTGGTACTGCTTACTGATCCCAATGCCCTGTGGTAAGCACCGTGCTAGACACAGGAGTCTACCTCAGCTACCGTGGGTCCTGGGGATAACTACTCCTGCATCCCTTTGCCTCATGAGAAGGGGAACCTCAATGTCATGAGAAGTGGGAGAGGCATACTCACTGACTTGCACTAACTGTCCTCCAGGACTATCCCTCCAAGAGAGATGTCAACTAGACCACTCCAAGTGTCCAAGTACGTACTTCACAGATGGTGACCTGCTCCACATGTTGAATCTACTACCCATTGTGTGATAAGGCAAGGGAGAGTTTGTAGCCCTACCTGTGTCTCCTATCATCACAAGGCTCTGCTGGCAGCTCCTGGCCTTCTGGTCTGTAGGACCCAGGCCAAAGTCAGCCCTGGAAGGAGGCTCTTCCTTTCTCCAAAACCACTCAGATTCCTCCAGTCACTGAAAAAGACCTGGTAGCAGGTCCTTGTGAGCCTTTTCTTGACTTCCCACTGGAGCCACAAATCTTACTTGTTCTACTTCCCAAACTCATGCTCAGGGCCAAGAAACAAGGATGCAGGAGATGCACATTTCCTAGGCTTTACTTCTAAATAGTCCTCCCCTATATGGAGAAACAGGCACCCTCTTGCACTGTTGGTGGGAATGCAAACTGGTGCAGCTGCTTTGGAGAACTGTGTGGAGGTTCCTCAAAAAAATGAATATAGAACTACCCTATGACCCAGCAATAACACCGCTAGTAATCTACCCAAGAGATACGGGAATGCTGATGCATAGGGGCATGTGTACCCCGATGTTTATAGCAGCACTTTCAACAATAGCCAAATCATTGAAAGAGACTAAGTGTCCATCAACTGATGAATGGAAAGAAGATGTGGTGTATATATATACAATGGAATACTATGTGGCAATGAGAAAGAATGAAATCTGGCCATGTGTGGCAACATGGATGGAACTGGAGGGTATTTTGCTGAGTGAAATAAGTCAGGCAGAAAAAGACAGATACCCTATGTTTCCACGCATGGGTGGCCTTTGCAAGACTTAACAGAAAACCAGGGGGGAGGGGAAGAGGGGAAGGAAAAAAAAAAGCCACAGAGAGGGAGGGAGATAAAACATAAGAGACTCTTAAATACTAAGAACAAACTGAGGGTTAAGGGGGGTATGGGAGGGGGGAGAGTGGGTGATGGGCACTGAGCAGGGCACGGGTTGGGATGAGCACTGAGTGTTGTTGTATGGAAACCAATCTGACAATAAAAAAATTATAAAACAAAAAATAAATAAATAGTCCTCCCCTGTTTCAAGTGAACATGATCAGACCCAAGAGGGTCTCTTTCTAACCATCTTCCAGGATGCCCTACAGTGATATCTGTGATTTTCAGCCTCTGTAGGGCTGAAATGGTAGGGACTGCTAACAGAGTGACTATGATATTTGGAAGCCATCTTGTTGCATCAGCGAGTGAGTGAGAGGTAAGTGTTAACTTATCTCAGACTGATCCCTTGCAAACTGGCCTTCCAGAAAAAGAGATGGCCTCCTTCCAAGTTCCATGGTGGTCATCTGTGGCCCAGCGCTAAGGAAGTCAATATGGCTGATGTTCCCAAACCCTGAACACTGATGTGGCAAATCTTACCACTAGTTTGCCATGTCACACACTAGAACTGCAAAGCTTGAACCAGAAGCCTGATTCTTAGAAGGGAGGACCTGCTATGCACAGCCATAAATACCAAGCTGTCCTGATAGGATGGGAGCCAAAGTCCTGCCATATTGTCCTGAGGTTGTTATCTTTTTTTTTTTTTATAATAGTTTATTTTCAAATTGGTTTACATATAACACCCAGTGTTCATCCCAACATGTGCCCTTTTTAATGCCCATCACCCCCTCTCCCCCCTCCCTCATCCCCCTTACCCTCAGTTTTTTTTCTTAGTCTTTGAGAGTCTCTTATGTTTTATCTCCCTCCCTCTCTGTGTCTTTTTTTCCTTTCCCCTCTTCCCCTCCCCCTGGTTTTTGCTTAGTCTCACAAAGTCCACCTATTCGTGGAAACATATGGTATCTGTCTTTTTCTGACTGACTTATTTCACTTAACATAATACCCTCCAGTTCCATCCATCTGGCTACACATGGCCAGATTTCATTTTTTCTCATTGCCACGTAGTAGTCCATTGTATATAAGTACCATAACTTCTTTATCCATTCGTCAGTTGATGGGCACTTGGTCTCTTTCCATGATTTGGCTATTGTCGAAAGTGCTGCTATGAACATTGGGGTACACGTGTTCCTATGCATCAGCATTTCTGTGTCTCTTGGGTAGATTCCTAGCAGGGCTATTGCTGGATCATAGGGTAGCTCTATTTTCATTTTTTTGAGGAATGAGGTTGTTATCTTGACCACTGATCACACCAGACTGGTGATTCACTAATCAGACAACTTAAACCCCACAACCCAAGAGTTGAGATGCCTGTCCTAGACCCTACAACCAGCCCTAATCAGATCTCTGCTACTGTCCTAAAAGCCAGTGGACAATTAGGTCCTGCTTATTGCCCTGTCCCCATCTCCACAAGTTTCCCCAGTGAACACTGCTCCCACAGGAGGGGTGTGTGTTCATACACAGTTTTTAATATTCTGTTGTATTTCCTTCTGATCTTTTTTTCAATGTGTGTGTGCATATGTGTGTGTGCACATATGGGTATGTTTAAACAAAATTGGAATCATGAGACACATAGAAATTTTTCACTTTTATTAACTAATGTTTTATCTTGGATAATTTCAGGTGTTTTATAGAAGAGTTGCAGAAATATACAGAGTTACTCAACACATTTTATAGTTTCCCCTAATGTTAACATCTCAGATGGCCATGGTCCATTTGTCAAAACTAAGAAATTAACATTGGTTCATTATTGTTAATTAAATGACAGACTATAGTCAAATTTCACTAGGTTTTTAAAAATTATCATTAAAGTCCTTTTTCTGTTCCAGGATCTAATAAAAGATATTACACTGCATTTTGTCACCATGTCTCCTCGGTCTTCTAGTTTCTTAACCTTTCCTTGTTTTCCATGATTTTGACAGTTTGAGGAGAACTGGTCAAGTATTTTGTAGAATGCCCCTCAATTTGGTTTGTCTGATGTCTTCTCATGATTAAATGGAGGTTGTGGGTTCATGGGAGGAAGGGCACAGAGATGAAGTGTCCTTCTCCTTGCATCATACCTGAGGGTTCATGACAGCAACAAGACCTACCCCTAAGTCATGGAGGTTTCCTTCAGGTCTTCCACTGTAAAAGTTGCTGGTTTTTCCTTTCCATATGCTATTCTTTGGGAGTGAGTGGCTAAGTCCTGTCTATACTCAAGGGGAAGGAAATCAAGCTCCACCTCCTGGGGAGGGAAGGAGGGTATTTGTGGATGTTACTTGGAATTTGTCTATAAGGAATACTTGTCTTTTCTCTCCCATTTATTTATTTACTTATTTAATCATTGATTTCTACCACTGGGTGCCATGGATATGTATTTTATTTTATGAGGTTTTAACTCAATACTATCATTATTTACTTTGTCATTCAAATTGTTCCAGTTTTGACCTTTGGGATCTCTTTCAGGTTGGCTCCTGGATCCTTTTGGCATGTTCCTTACCACCCCATCTCCTTTTTCTGTACAGTCATCCTTACTTCTTGCCCTACAAGGTACTTTTGTATTTTCCCTGCAGAACCATACAATCAGGCATTTCTCCTAGAGCCCTGGTTTCTTTTATTGGAGAGAGTTAAATCCCAGATCTGGGCACTTGGGATGCTCATCGCTACTGGGGTACTACTGCTACTAAGTCCTCTCAGACAGAGATAGCAAATACATGGATGTATACTAACCTATGCATACACTCATATCCATCATTATTTCTTTATTTATCTATATAAATAAGCACGAGTTCACAAGGTTATCTACAATTTGAACCCACCGGTACCGGGCTCAAGCTAGTTTTCCACCTTTACTAATTTGTAATTTATTTCTCTAACATTGAGAAATGTGGCTCCTCTTATCCACAACTTCCTTTTTCGTTCATCGCTTATTTATGGGAAAAGTAGTTTCAGAATTGTTCGCCTGTACCCCAGTACACTGAGTTCGATATACCAATATTTTTCTTCTTTTAATGTAAGCTTTTTGGAAGGATCAAATATATACATAAAAGTCTACAAGTCAAAAGTGTAAGGTTTGAATTTTCACAAAATGAGCACATAACCTACACCCAAATCAAGAAACAAAACATCACCAAAATCCCATTAGCTCTCATTGGTCCTTTGCCAATCCCTTCTCCCCCACAAAGAAAAAGTACCAGGGTACCTTCTCATACTGTAGGTGGGTTTTGGCTGGGTTTAAACTTTATAGACATGGACTCACACTGTATTGTATCTGCTTCTTTTGTTTGACATTATGCTTATGAGATCCTTCCCTATTGTTGCAGGACGTTGTGTTTCATTCATTCCATATGGCCTGCTTTCTTAAGACTATAGCATGAGCTGTTTTTCTTGGTCTTAAGTATTTCTATAAAATGTGATTTTAATGCCTATATAATATTTCATAGTATGATTTTTATCATAAACTTTAATCATTCCCATATAGTTGGTCATTTAATTGCCCTCTGGTTTCTACATTATAAATAATGTTGGCCTATGGTACTTTAAGAAGATTGATAGGAGAATGATATAATATAATAATTCTAATGGCTCAAAATCAGTTAAACCACATATGGAGTATTGCATTCCATTCTGGCCTTAGTGGTCCAAGCACATCCAGAGGGGTTTTTGAGGGTGGTGAGGATTCCAGAAACTACAACTTATGAAACTTAGCTGGGTGAATGGAGAGTATTTGGCATAGGGTGGGCAAGTGAAACACTATTTGAAAAGGGGGTAGACTTATTCTTTATTATAAAATTTTAGCTTTCATATTTAACTAAGAGGAGGAGAATTTTCTCCCTAGCATAAGGGAAGTGACCAGTCATCTAAAGCAGGACACATCTGAGAGTGAAAAAGGCATCAGTCTTAATTACACCCAAACGACAGACCTACACTGGGAGTCTCCCAGGCACACCAGTATGCTGATCATCACTGGGGGAATGGGAAAGTCTTCCTAATGAGCAGAGACTGACTGAGAAACAAAAAGGCTAACTCACAGTGCTGACCCTCCATTACCTAAGGCATATTGTATTGTATTCGTATTTTGCATTGCATGAATGTGCAAACATTCCCTGCTTTGAGTTGAAGGTTGCTGGATGCTACTAGTTACTAGATAACTTCCAAGTTGCCAGATGGTTATCTGGTGACATTCTAGCTCTCAACATCCATATTCCAACCTAGAAAATGATCACCTGCATTGCTGAGATGATTAAACGAGATTCAAATTTCTTTCTTCTGGGTCCTTGTGGGAGCACAGTTCTCATCTGGTGCTCAAACATTGCATTTGTGGTCTAGGAGGAAAAGATGGTGATGATTTGTAAGATGCTATGTATTACGTTCAGTGCTCTGTGTTGGTTTAGGGAATATTCCATCTAAGGTGCTGGGTATTTTAATGACTTATGCAGAAGACTTTTTTGGTTTTAAGAAACAAGTCACTGTGGTTAACATAAATAAGCCGAACATAAATAATCGACTATATACATGCCCTTGAATTTCATGAGGGATCTGTCTATCTTGATAAAAAATTACACTCCACCCCTTTAAAAAATTTTTGTTTTGACATAATTTTAGGCTTTCAGAAGAGTTGCAGAAATAGTGAGAATCCTCACATATCCTTTACCCAGTCTTCTCTAAATTACACAATCATAGCACAATGAACAGAACTAGGAAATTAACACTGGTGCAATACTATCAACTGAACTGCAGATTTTATTCAGATTTGACCATTTTTCCTGTCAATGTCATCTCTTTGTTCCATGAACTAATCCAGAATCTCACATTGCATTTGTCACGTTTCCTCCAATCTCAATTTTTTCTTGTCTTTCTGATCTGGACAGTTTTGAAGAGTACTGGTCAGACATTTTGTAGAATATCTCTCAATTGTGTTTCTCTGATTTTTTTTTTCATGATAATCTTTGAGTTAGGGTTACCGACTGTTGAGACTATCACCACGCAAGTGAGCTGTGTCCTTCTCAGTGCATCATGTCAGGGGGTATGTGATATCATTATGTCCTATTTCTGGTGATGTTAACCTTGATCACTGTCTTGAGGTGATGTTTTATAGGTTTCTTCACTATAAAGCTACAATTTCCCCTTTGTAATTAACAAATTTTCCTTTGATATCATCCAAATACCATTTTTCTTCTTAAAACCTTGATCACTAATTTTAGCATTCTTCATAAGCCAATTTTTTCATTTTAGTGGAATCACATGAATTCCACTAAATACTTAAGTGCAGAGGGCACACTTTCTGACTTCATCTCTCTGCCTTTCTTTTTCCATCACTTGAGTCAGCTTTTTCTCTTTAGGTAAACTTCTTTCCTCTATCCCTGCATGGCTATCTCTGGTCTCCAGTTTATGTCATGGAGAGTATAGCTACCATCAGCATCTCTCCTCAGTTTAAGAGGCCAGTCCAAGGAGATGAACTCTTTTAGTGCTAAGCCCAAGTTCCTGGGAAAGGGATTTTAGTTTGTCCAATCTGGGTCAGTAACCAAGCCTCTGGTTCCTTAATTTGGACCCAGAAATGCAAAAACAAATTGCTTATATACATCTGCTTGGAACCCACCTCAGTATTGGGATGGGGTGGAGAATATGCCCTAGAAATCTTTGTGAGATGAGAAGCCCCCCAGGGGGTGCCCAACTCACACAGCAAGTCTGGGCCATGGTCAGAACTGAAACTGACTTCCCAAGCAGTGTGAGTTTCTCTTCAACACCTTGACCCATATTAGGCACTGAATCAAAGACAACTTGACTTCCTGTCTTGATCAAACTCAAGGGAGAGTGGCATCTTAGAAATAAATATGAAATTACAGTCCCAATTCTTAGAAATAAATATGAAATTACAGTTGGGTAGGGAGGGGAGATGTAGGGTTGAAGGTCCCTAATAATTCCCTGGATTTAGAGCTCTCCTTGGTAGATCTTGGAGCTGAATTATCTACCCAGCTGTATTACCCTAATTCTCTAAAGACATGGAACTGAAACCCAAAAGTTAATCCCTTAATGGGATTGACCTTAAAATGCAGCAGATTTTCAGAAATGATTGGAAAATCTTCTTTGAAAGGAGAGATGCCTGGATCAGATTCTTCAAGGAAGGAAAGCAAAGCATACCTCTCTGGTTCAGTAGGGAGTAAAGGGAGGGGTGGTGGCATACAGGGAAGAAACAAAGGTTAGCAGCATTTCCTGGATTCCTGATTCATATTTTCCCTCTGACGTCAGGAATGGAGCATCCTTTTCTCCTCTGGCAGCTTGGTTATGGCACTAAGAAATCCAAGATAAATGGGACATTCTGTGAACAGACCCTGGAACAGCTGGACATTGCTGGACACAACTGCAATTGTTGGTCAAACGGGGACATCTGGTTCACTTCCCCAGAGGTTTAGCAATGGCAGGAAGGCCAGTAAAGATAATCCAATTGGCCACTGCTAGGCTGAGCTCCCAGGAGACCAAACACTGGGCTGGGGAGGTTGGGTTTCTTTTCCATGGGAGCAGAGGAGGGAGAGTGGCAGGACAGCCAGCTGTGCACCTGGGCTTTTCTTGCCTGTAATCCTGGGTCCATGTGACCATGGGGGACAACCTTCCTGGAAAGTTGGGGGATCGCCTGGAAGAATTTGGGAGATTTTTCACATTTGCAATTTGGGAGCATACCAACAGCCTCCAATGAGAAACTCTAAAAACTCACATCATGAGAACTTCCTAGCCTACAGTGTGACAAATACTTGTTCTATAATGACCAGGTCAAGGGACTCTTAGCTAGAGGTTAGTAGAAGGCTTAGGATCATGGCTGTTTTATATCATGATAGAGATCAGCAGTCTTGGGCAAAAGACTTAAGTCTCTTCTGAAACTCAATTTTCTCAGCTATAAAATGAGGATGGTAATACCTGCTCCTAGTATTGTTATGAACATTATATGAAATAATGGGCAGGGAGAAGTTGCTAGAAAAATATGAGCCATTTTGGTGCTGAATGAGATCATTTAAAATACAGCTGGGAATGCTTACAACCAAGTGTCAGTTCTCCATGAAGAGAGGCAATGCAGAGAACTGACACCTATGGGAGACTCAGATATCTCCATTTTAGCTTCTGGTATCAAACTGTAAAAAAAAATCATTTAGCTCTTTTTAAATAAAGAGACTACATAGGCAAATAGGCATGCTGAATATCTATGCCTTAATTTCCACTCAGAGGGACCTATGAGCAATAGACTCATTAGAAGTTCACAGAAGAAAGGTGTGGATCTAATGATTTGTTTTGACCAACAGAGGTTCAGAAAATGGGCCAAACTTTGGCTACAAAATCATAATTTAGTGCAGGGCCTGCTGTCTAGCTTTTATAGGCAGGTGATTTTTGATGTCGACACACTCTGTAATTCCCTAAACTGAGACTATTAAGTCTGGTAAATAAATCAGTAATTTACAAGTAATTTACCCTGGTTTCTCAATATGGCCCTACACACCTCCAGACGTAGAAGTGCTTTAAGCTTGAAGGAGTGACTCTTGAGAAAAATGTCTGGTAACATCGCCCAAGAAACTTCTAAATCTCCTTAGAAGTTGAACTAAATGTACGTCGGGGGGGAGGGATGGGTGGAGACAGCTAGAGGGGAGGGATGGGATTACTTGGTTGTAGTGTCCGGGTTTGCTGAAGTGCCCACAGAGTGTGGGCACTGGAGAGGGGAGGGGCAAAATGACAAAACAGGGTGCAGCCACAAGGGTCTCTTTCAGAAGAGGGAGCGTGACATGAGGAAGGACTCTTTTATGTTGCTTGCTCCATTCAGGGCTTATTTGTCAGCAGGACCATGAGTCAGAAGGAAAAGGGTCTTTTCTAACCTAAAAATAAAGCCATGGGGACAGAGCCATCAGGGGAGGGTTTATGGCTTGACCTTTTCTATTTCTGAATGTGTGTGGAGTATGTGTGTGTTGTGGGGGTGGAGGAAGTGGAGTGGACATGAAGGAGAGCCAAGAGTCTCCAGCCCTGATACTGAGGAGTTATGTTGGTGAAGTGAGTACTCTGTGTAGTGGAGGTCAGCATCACACCTAAAACTAAACACCAGAATTCCAATCCTGGCAGTCTCTGGTTTGCTATAGACCCAGCATCCTTTACCCCAAATCTACTCTACTGTCCACCCCTTAGCCATAGTGCACACAGGAATCCTACCTCTTCACAGGTGTGCTGCCAAATTTTGATCAATGTCTAAAACTGACTTTGGGTTCATTGAGGATGCACACTGTTCTGGTGATGTCCACCTGAACTGACATATCACAGGATGGGAGGCATCGCATCAGAGGACAGACTGTCATCATAGCATGCAAGAATTCTGCTCATAGGTGTCAAAGAGCAATCCAGGGCTAGGAAGGCAATACAAAGTTAGTGCAGTCATGGTGGATGCAACTTAATCCCTTCTAGTATACAGCCTCCATATCTAGTGTATGAAGTTCTGCTCCAGGGACAAAAATTATTGAAAACCACAGTCAAAAAACTTTGCAAATAGGTGCAGAAAATACCCTTGAGGTCACATCATCTTTATCTTTCTCATCTCCTGTGGGCTTATCAGAAAGCAGACATTTGTCTTGATCCCCACAGAGTGTAGTATCTCACAGAGTCTCAGAAGTCCTGGAAATCAATGAAGACAGTAAGAAGAAAGGGCAATAATGAAACAGAGCCCGCTTTCTTTTCTCCTCATCATGCTGTACCTACTCCCCACCCACCTCATGCTCTTCTCTGCTCCCTCTGGTTCCTCTGGATTAATTCTGCTCATCCTGGAAAGGCCAGTCCCATTTACCTTCCCCAGGGAAACCTCCCTCAAATGATCCATCCCACACTGTTCTTCCCTTCTTCCCAACCCCTGCACATGCATCCTGTTTCACTTACTGACAGGCTATTCTGTTGCCTGCCATTGTTTTGTGCTAAGGGGAACTTGTGACCCTAACAAAATTGGGCAAGGATGGGGTGCTAGACCTCGGTCTAAGTCCCAGGCACACACTTGCACTCTCTAAGACACAGACTTCTTGTCAGTAAAATGGGATTAATCACATTCCTTTCATGGGATTCTTATGAGAAGGAAATGTAAAGAACTTACAATAATAGATGATACATAATAACTGTTTTAAAATGCTATTGGTATAAAGAGGGTACAATTTATTTAGATCTAATACTCTCCCCACGTGTTGCCCCTCATCACACTCAGTGCATAATTAGTGCTCCAAAAATACCGGCGAAATAGAAGCACTACATGAGCTTCAGTGGAGAAGTTGGTACTGCCACTGGTGTAAAGCTGCTGCATGACCCCATTAAAATGCCGTGTTCCTTGGCCCCAATTACGCACTTGCCCCATTGAATGAGCGGTGAGAACTCTGATGCTGGCCTGCTTGGCCAAGTGTCTTGGGAAATGGCCTACGAGTCAGAACATGAGCTCCCAGGGGCCTGGAGGCCATGTGTTCCATGACCTTCTTGGGGCCTCTTCTAGCCTCACACTCCATAAATCTGAATTTGATTAGGACGGGCAATGATTGGAGATGCTCCCCAGTGAGGCGGTGCCAAGAGCCCTGCCCAGGAGGGTCTGTCAGCGCCTGTGATGAAGTAATCGGAGGGGGACAGCTGCATGTGTCTTGGTAAACAGATGAACTCAGTCAACAGCCTCATCAGCAACCAATGCAGATAGAAAACATCCGCAAGGCCTTCTCGCTCTCCCACCAGCACATTAACCAGCTCATTCATCTCCCGCACATCACACAGGGGAGAGCCAAAGCCCATAGAAGTGAAGTTATTTGCCTGTTTCCACCTATAGTGTGTGAAAAAACTCAGATCTAAGACAACAGTCTCCCAAATCCCATCCCACTGCTCTCGGACAAAAATAAGTTTGGCAGAATCAGCACACCACCTCCAAGCCTGTCACAGTCATTCTGTCCAATCTCTTGCTCCTTAATAGAGGAAATTGGCACCTTGAATGCAGGTGCAAAGAGTCTCAAAATTGGACTGATTGATTTGCACAGAACTAAAGGAGCTGTCTCATTCTGAGTTTTCATTGTTTCTCTGTTGATTGGGGAGAATAATTTGTGATCTACTAGATCTGAGATTTTAAAAAAATTAATGAATGCCTTAGTTTTTAGTATGAATACTTCAGTTTCTAATTAGAACTAAAAAAAGTGTTAAATGAATCCTGTCTACTTGAAAATATTCTGATTGAGTTCACATGCCCCCCAAGAAAGAGTTACAGTCAGACCAATTCTGTAACTCCAGAGCTTGATCTTTTGGGAACAGGTGCCAGGATGGGAGAGTGGATATCACTGCCCCAAGCAAGAGGAGAGGGAGGGAATATTTAGTCTTCTTTCCCTTGGGGATCTGGAAAGTGTTTTATGGTTGCCCAGACCTGGGTCCCAAGCAGGGGAGTTTCCTATTTCCTTCTGGGAAAATCACTTACTCTCATGAGCCTCAGTTTCTTCATCCGTAAACCAATGGCAACAATTTCTCCCTTACTGAGAGTTAGTGAGGATTCAATGAGACAATGCACTTTGTGAACTGTCAAAGGCAGTGACGAAGTGAGCCATTATTACTCTATTTAAAGATGCATGTCAATACAAATAGAACCAATTAAGCTGATACTTGTGATGGACCCATTTTTTTCCAGGGTCATTTGGAAAGATTCAGTGCTTCCCAGAAAATACCCTCAGGCTATGACTGCACCTGCATGTCCACGCAGCACCAAGCTACCTCTTGTATACCATACCATTAGGGTCTGCTCTGCAGAATTTCTGTCTGCACCTGGTAGTGGTGATCCCCACAAGGGGGAGATAGTGGAACGCTGCTCCATCTGAAGGGGCAAGTGAAGGGATGTGCAACATTTCTTGCTGGGCCCTCTCCACTCTAAATGGCTTTCCTCCTGATGCCCCAAACAAATCGCTTTGAACGATACCCATGGGGACAGATAGCCAGAAGGTAGATGATTTTTCCCTGCCTTTTCTTCCTCCTCCCTCTCCTGCTCTTTCTCCCTTGGTTACTAACTTGAACATTTTAATCAATATGGCACGTCTCCAGGGTCTCCACACTGTCACTGCAATTTGCTGTGGTTCAATGGGTGAATTTTCTTTTCCCTTCTAGTGGAAACAGAATTATTTCCATGATAGGAGCCGACTGGTTCAGAGAGGCCTCCACACAAAGAGCACTATGAAGAAAGGAGACAGCTGGCTGAAAAGAGAGAAGGGATTTGGGGAATTGAAATTCCTTATGATATTGGACTTAAATGTGGAAAATTCACTGCTCTGCATTGCTCAAATGCCTCTGAATTAGAGCAGAAAGGGTATCAGTTAATTTGTTAACTCTGGAAGGAATTCATGGCCCGGAGATTTATAGGATTTTTTTTTCTGACTGGTATGATGGCCATTGTGCTTGACATTGGTCTGCACTCATGTCTTCATTTACAGTCTAGACTGAGCCATTGATCCCTCTGCTGGTCATTCTTCTGCCTTCAGGAAAGAAGGCCTTCAAACCACTTCAGAGCAGGAGCTGACTCCAGTTACTTTCCTCAACTCCTCAGGTATAAGGACTGTGGAAATCTTGTGTGTGAATTCAGAAGAGCACAGGACCAAGACAACAAGATTGGGTACTGGTCCCACCTCTCTCCCCCACCTAATGGTGGCCTAAAGCATTCACTTCCCACTCTGACTCTCCTATTCCTCAGCTCTGAAGTGAGAGACAAGGTTTTGGCCTTTTCCCTAAGGTTAATAGGGAACCACTATGCAGCTCCAAGCAGGGTTGTGATAGTTAGATTTGGTCAAGGAGTTGTTGATGCAGAGGGTTGTGGCAGATGCTGTGTGGATGAGAGAGTGAGTTGACTCTATTCACAGCATGTCTCAGAGGCATTCCTGAAATTTGTCTTTGCAAAATGACTTCTGAACATTGGATGACGCTAAAGCTCTCTAGGCTTAAGGTTTGACTCTTATCAAAGTCCAAGTATCTCTGAGAGGGAGAACTCTCACCAGGGGCTCTCAGCTGAGGCAGTGCCATTTCCAAAGAAGTTCTTGGGAAATTTGTGGGAATGGCTTATTTTTTAAAGTACAATTGTACCTGAGCACTGACCTATTGAAATAGATGTGTTTTTATACATTTCATCTCTCTTATATTCAGTAGAGCCTTTTATACTATGAGTACAGGTAGGTATAGGCAGACAGGTTTGTTGTAAAAAGAAAATGTTGGATCACTTCATACCCATTAGGATGGTTACTATTAAAAAAAAACAGAAAATGACAAGTGTTGGATATGGAGAAATTGTAACCTTGTACACTGTTCTGGTGGGAATGCAAAATACGGTGACTGCTATGGACAGTTTCTAAAAAAAATAAAAAATAGAATTATCATCTGATCCAGCAACTCCACTTTAAGACATATAATCAAAATAATTAAAGGCAAATCTTGAAAATATGTTTGTACACCAATGTTCAGCATCATTATTCACAATAGCCAAAAATTGGAGGCAATCCAAATGTACATCAACTGAGGAATGGATAAGGAGACTATGGTATATGCATAGAATGGGATATTTTTCAGCCTTAAAAAGGAAGGGAATTCTGACACATGCCACAACATTGATGAATCTTCGAGATATTTTGCTAAGTGAAACAAACCAGTCACAAAAAGATAAATACTATGTGATTCTACATAGTGAGTCTCCTTATAGTGAGACATGAGTCTCCTCATAGTGAGACGTGAGTCTCCTAGAATAATAGTCAAATTCACAGAAATGGAAAGTAGAACGAGTTTATTAGGGGCTGGGGAGAGGGGAAATGAGAAATTGTTTTATGGGCACAGAGCTTTAGCATCACCTTTGCAAGATGGAAAGAGTTCTGGAGATTGTACAACAATGTAAACCGAATGTGCATAATACTACTGAACTGTACAATGGCTAAAAGGTAAAACAAAAAATGGTCAAGAAGCTAATTAAAAAAAAAAGCAGATATTGGATCTGATGGAGAAAAGAACCACATACTTACTCCTTAGTGCAAATCAGTTTAAGCGACTTCTTGAGAGGACAAGGTAGAAATGGCAGGAGGCTCCTGGGCTCTAAGGACACTCAGATGGGCCCTGCTGGTGGGATAGTAGACACTCTCAAGCTTCACTGGTTTCACTATCTGGACTATGACAAGAGCTGAGACATTTACTTCCTTGGAGGTAGCTGAAGATGACTATTTCCACTTGGATTGTGGCTGTGCAGTCCTGGAGACAAGAATGTAAAGGAGATGAAGGTTGGAGATAATAGCCCTATGTTAGGCATCTCTGATTCTTAAGATTATTTAGCATTTTGAAAACACCCATTTTATTTTCCTAACTTGATCCAACAGAGGACAAGTACTGAGCTTGATGCCTGTTACTACCTTCCTCAGCCCTTCAAATCTGCTCAACAGGCATCTCAGCAACTTGGCACCCAGTTCAAGTATTGAATATTTGCTCTGGAGGGCTAACAACATCTTAGCATAGATCCCACCAAGAGCAGAGTCTGAACCCAAAGTAAATCAAATGAGGTAAATTATTTGGGATGTGCGAGTGAGGAAAAAGAGTTGTTAGACCGAGATAAAGGAAGAGTAAATTATAGATGTACTCTCATGTTGGCCATGCTCGATACCCAGGACAGTCCCTTGGAGGAGAAAGGAGGAAATGTACCCACCAGCTTCTATGTACCATCTGTGAAAGTTTTTCCAAATGTAATTAAATCCTTGGATTTCAGGTTAAATATGTGGGGCTATCTGGTATCCCTGTTGCTGGCAGTGGAAACCCTAAGGTGGGAGCAGAAAGGACACAGCAGGGGCATGAGATGAGGGATCTTGGGTTGTGCCTGATGGGATCATATGCATTTTCCACAGAGCAAGTAGTCAAGAGCCAGAGAGAAACAGGTGAGCCTGGAAGGATCTGAGGTGGCTCAACAAATAAAAATGATTGATTCTGTAAATAAAAAGGAAAATTTGGAAGTTCCACTTTGATATCCATTGTAATCCTATCATGCACAATATGTAAATCGCATTATGCTATTTGGCTGGCCCTATTTATTTCTTTGCTCTTTAATGCCTTTGTTTATGCTACACACTTTCCTGCACAGTTTAACTTCTGCCTCCTACAACTGTCAAGTGGATTATCTCTAAATTACTACCTAGCAACTCTAACTTTGCCATAAGTCTTTGAAGCATTGTGTGTAGTTTGGATGGAAAATATTCTGGGTGTTGGTTTCTAAACTGACTTCTCCACAACCAGTTTCTCCTGCACGCTCCACAGTGAGCTCCCTGTTACCAGACTTTGGTTCCTCACATCCACAGCCTCTTCCACGGACATGCCCCTGTAAAACCACCTGCGATATTGTCTGACTTCCTTTCTCCTTTCCTTTCAGCTTGACTTTGATCTACTTTTTTTAAAGTTTACTTTATTTTATTATTTTTTTATGCTTTAGGTTTTAATCTTGTTTCATTTCTCAATTCTTTTTTTAAATAAATTGTCAAATTGGTTTTCATATAACTCTCAGTGCTCATCCCAACAATGTCCTCCTCTGCGCCCGTCACCCACTCTCCCTCTTCCCACACCCCCCTCACCCCTCAGTTTGTTCTTAGTCTTTGAGAGTCTCTTATGTTTTGTCTCCCTCCCTCTCTGTGTCTTTTTTCTTTTCTCCTCTTCCCCTCCCCCATGGTTTTCTGCTAAGTCTCCCAAAATCCACCTATGTGTGGAAACATATGGTATCTGTCTTTCTCTGACTGACTTATTTCACTTAGCATAATACCCTCCAGTTCCATCAATGTTGCTACACATGGCCAGATTTCATTCTTTCTCATTGCCACATAGTATTCCATTGTATATATATACCACATCTTCTTTATCCATTCGTCAGTTGATGGACACTTAGTCTCTTTCCATGATTTGGCTATTGTCGAAAGTGCTGTTATTTGGGGAGAGAAAGCACAAGCAGGGGAAAAGCAGAGAGAGAGGGAGACAGAATCCTAAGCAGGTTCCACACTGTCAGCACAGACCCTGATATGGGGCTCAGTCCCACAAACTGTGAGACCATCACCTGAGCTGAAGTCAAGAGTTGGATGCTCAACAAACTGAGCCACCCAGGTGCCTTCAACTTTGATCTACTTTCAGAGTTTCATTCTCTAATAGATTGGTACTAGGAAATGTTATTTTCCCCCATTTTTAAGCTCTTTGGAGAGTGCTCTCTTCTAACCCTCCCTGGCCATCCATTTCCTCCCCCCCGAGATGGTTCAACTACGTCAGTCTTCCCTTCTTATGCTTTTTGCCTGGTCTTCTGGTTGTTATTCTTATAACTATATCTCTCTTATTATTTTCCTTTTTTAGGCATCACCTGAAAATGGGTGCCCCTGAATCATATTATGAGCCACTGGCATCTCAAGAGTTCTGAGGACCGTTACTCAATCACTCATGTGTGTGTTGAACATCTTTCAGAAGAACTGATCTTCCAGGTGAATCATATTCCAGGTGAATCAAAAGTGTTCACAAACGTATACATGTGTGTGTTGTGCAGCTGCATATTTCTAGGAGTCTTGGTATGTAACTGGATGCATAAACTACTTAAAAATGGTATTTGGATGATCAATTTAGCCTGAAAATGAACAAAGACTGTCTAACCCTGGGTACCATTTATTTATACTTATGATGTTTATTATATACCAAGAATTATTCTAGATACTTTCCATAAATTCACAGTATCATTATTTTTACAGTATAACACAAAAAGATAGCTACCTTTAATCCCGTTTTATGGATGGGAAATCAAGGATCAAAGAAGTAAAATAACTTTCCCCAGTTTTCATAGGTAGTAAGTGGTCCTACTCCACCTTGTGCAAGGACATTCCTGCTGTGTAGCCTTGACCATCCACTTAGGGAGGGAATCAGATTAGAGTAGCTTACATGATTTCTCCTGAATCACTTGGAGTAGGTGGTTTATTCCCAGACTAATGAAGGCTATATTCAGTCCCCATCCTTGGAACAAAGTCCTCAGATAGAAGCTTAGGCTTTAGTTTTGTAACGAATGATACTATCAGTCACTTGATCTTAGCATGGATGCATCCCATTCTTGGGAAGTTCAGCTTCCTAGCCTTCTGCTTCCCATCTTAACCTAGAGAAAACCGATGAGCCAAGGAGGCTCCAGAGCTCCTTTCTAGGACAGTTCCATCCTCAGAGAAGAGGCTTCACTACCCTCAGAAGGATGTGCTTCAGGAGATGTTGGTATTTCCTTTTATGATATTCTCTTCGCATAGGGACTTTGATGAGAAATGTGTGCTGCCAGAGTGGAGAATGTATTTAGCAGAAGCTATGTCAAGACAGACAAAATCTGCACTGTCACCCCTTTCACCTCCCCATCCCTACCAAGGTGTAAAGAATTAAACCGTTTTTATCTACTAATTTGTACCAACACTAGGCTATGTATTATGGGTAAAATACATGAAAAATTCTAATAACAAGGTCCTGTTTGCAAACTTACCTAATAGGTTTTCTTCCTCCTTCCCTCCTTTTCTCCCTCAACAAAGGATGGGGCCTTACATAGACAAAGAAATTCTTACAGATTTTGCAAGCCCACTCAGGAGTTAGCTTTCCTTAGGAAAACTACTCTGATATGCTGAGGTTTGTGAGTGATTACACCTGTAATTATTTTTAAGTTAGGAACGCATTGAGTATATACAAGAATTGAATAGATGGATATCAAAATTTCATTTTTATTATGGATGAAGCTGAATTCAATAAGTGATTGAAACACATAGCCTCCACTGGGCCTCCCATTACCTCCTACCTCCTCGAGTATCTTGGTAGAATTAAGGTTTGCAGAGTGCACATACCCAGTGTCAGTATCAAGAGAGTGAGGTCAAAGACAGAGAAAAGGAGAAAGCCTACAATACGATTAGTTGTCAATATACTAATTCCACTCAGGGAAGGGCCCAAGAGGGTCTTGGTGAAAGCTGGAGAGAAATGCTGATCTATATTCTAGCATGAAAACATGAAACAAGGAGAATAAAAGTTGCCTTCTGAGTAGGGAAATTCTCCAATTTGTCTACCTAAATTCTGGAAAACAATATGGTTTCCTCAGAAAATTAAAAATAGAACTACCCTACAATGCAGCAATTTCTCCAGTAGGTACTTATCCAAAGGAAACAAAAATGCTGATTTTAAGAGCAAATGCACCTCAATGTTTATAGCAACACTATCAACAATAGCCAAATTATAGAAAGAGCCCAAATTTCCATCAACTGATGAATGGATAAAGATGCGGGACATACATACAATGGAATACTACTCAGCCATGAAAAAGAATGAAATCTTGTCATTTGCAACAAGGTGGATGGAAATAAAAAGGATATTATGCTAGGCAAAATAAGTCAGTCAAAGAAAAACAAATATCATACAATTTTACTCATATGTGGAATTTAAGAAACACACCAGATGCACATGAGAAAGGGAGGAAAAACAAGATAAAAACAGAGAGGGAGGTAAACCATAAGAGACTCTTAAATACAGAGAACAAAAATGGGGCACTAGGTGGCTCAGTTGGTTAAGCATCCCACCTTGACTCAGGTCATGATCTCATGGCTCATGAATTTGAGCCCTGTGTCAGGCTCTGTGCTGACAGCTAAGAGCCTGGAACCTGCTTCAGATTCTGTGTCTCCCTCTTTCTCTGCTTCTTCCCTGCTTGAGCTCTCTCTCTCTCTCAAAGATGAATAAACATTAAAACAATTTAAAAAACATAAAAATAAAAAAAATAAATACAGAGAACAAACTGAAGTTTACTGGAGGGTAGGTGGTAAGAGATAGGGTTAAATGAGTTATGGGCATTAAGGAGGGCACTTGCTGGGATGAGCACTGGGTGTTACACGTGAGTAATGAATCTCTGGGTTCTACTCCTGAAACCAATACTACACTGTGTGCTAACTAACTTAAATTTAAATTAAAAAAAGAAGAAAAAAGGGAAAGAAAGTAGTTCTTCTAGATAAAGAAAGTTAAAAACCTCAACAAAAACAAAAATACTTCAATGTTTTATTTATGGTTACTCTCTGACCCTCTCAATCAGCATACCTTATGAACAGCCAATACATTTTAGTAACTTACAACATTTAAGTCTCTCCTCTCTGTGAATCATGAGGACCGTCACCTTCACCTGACTGTCCGAGACTAATTCCCACTCCTTGCAACCCACAAGGGGGTCTTAGGTTATAACTTTTAAAAACAAGTCTGTAAGTAAAACCTACCCCCTACATGCACACTTCATTTGGTTCCCAAATACAGATTTTCAGCTTATGCCAAAGCTATCTCTAAGCTTATTTTGTGGTCTTTCTCTCCACAACAGTGGTCTTTGCCAGCAAAAGCATCCTGCATTTCAACAACATTCTCATCCAGAAAAAAAAATATATATGTATGTATGTGTGTATGTATGTATATATATATATCAGCCTAGTAGTGCTCTGAATTCTATTAAACCGTATTAGCACAAGATCTTCTGGATTGTATTCTTCTATACTGAATCCCTGGCTCCAACTTTCAACTGGACGGTCTCCATCCTCACCCCATTTTGGAGCAGTTTATAAGGATTGTGAGACTCCTTGGAAAGGAAGTTACAGACTATTTTTTTTTTTTTTGGTTTTCTAATAATTTATTGTCAAATTGGTTTCCATACAACATCCAGTACTCATCCCAACAAGTGCCCTCCTCTGTGCCCATCACCCACTCTCCCCACTCCCACAACCCCTCTCCCCTCAGGTTGTTCTTAGTCTTTGAGAGTCTCTTATGTTATGTCTTCCTCCCTCTCTGTGCCTTTTTTTCCTTCCCCTCTTCCCCTCCCCCCTGGTTTTCTGTTAGGTCTCACAAAGCCTACCTATGCGTGGAGACATATGGCATCTGTCTTTCTCTGCCTGACTTATTTCACTCAGCATAATACCCTCCAGTTCCATCCATGTTGCCACACATGGCCAGATTCCATTCTTCTCATTGCTGTGTAGTATTCCATTTTATATACATATATATATATATATCACATCTTCTTTATTCATTCATCAGTTGATGGACACTTATCACTTCCATGATTTGGCTATTGTTGAAAGTGCTGCTATGAACATCGGGGTACGTGTGCCCCTATGCATCAGCAGTCCTGTATCTCTTGAGTAGATTCCTAACAGTGCCATTTCTGGGTCATAGGGTAATTCTATTTTCATTTTTTTGATAAACTTCCACATAGTTCTCCAGAGTGGTCACACCAGTTTGCATTCCCACCAAGAGAGTAAGACGGTGCCCTGTTTCTCCACATCCTCGCCAGCAATGATAGTTTCCTGATTTGTTCATTTTAGCCACTCTGACTGGTGTGAGGTGGTATCTCAGTGTGGTTTTTATTTGTATTTCCCTGATGATGATTGACATTGAGCACTGTTTCATGTGTACAGACTATTTTCTGAAGGGAGCAATTACCTCTGCAGGAAACTGGAGAGAGCAAGCTGTTACTGACTGAAAGGTTCTTGGTGATGGCAAGAGTCCTCACCTTCAGAGGGACTGCTAACAGCACCACTTGGAATGTGCATGCAATCCTTGAAATCTGGTACTTGGAAGGGGTCCCCAAGGTCATCTGCCTCCTTATTCCTCCTCCAACCTGCCTCAGAGGGACAGGTGTCTCTTGTTTTCTTTGACCTGAGAAGATGTTCAAAAACCCTTCTCTCTTAATCCATTTTATCATTTCCATTAGGAAATTACTTTCAATGTCAAACTGTTTTTAGCAGTTATGTGGTTTTTAAGCTTGGGCATTCATAGGATGTAACAAATACAGGATCGGGGAATCTTTGGGGAAAATAAATTCCACTGTAGCCCATTTGGCAGAGGTATCTTGTTCTGGGCTAGTAATTGCAAAGCAATGAACCCCCAATGTAAATAGTCAGAGTCCTCATTCAATGGAGATTTTCTTCTCCTTTAAATTACTCTGTTAAAAAGCCTACAGAACACTAAATAAGATTTCTTCAACTATCTGCTCAATGTTTCAGCTAGATTCCTTTAGTTTGTATGTCTCCCTCCTAATTATTTTGTGGTTCCTTTTATTTCTAGTTTAGCACTAGTCAAAAAAAAATGTTGGTATCTATATGCCACATCTTTCCTAGTGAGTTCCTGAAGGCCACATTCCTGTTTTGTTTTTCTTTATGGCACCTATAAGCACCTAGAACGGCCACTTGCATCTAACAAGTGCTTTAAAACAAATGCTTATTTGACTCAGTTGTATAATTAATATTAGGTTTTTGGCTTAAAACAAAACAACACATATCTTCTATGTGAAGGGCACACCCAGCCCAATCTGTTCCTTCCCCACCTCCACAGGATGAGAATTGGTGCTCAACGAGGCGATCCTCCTTGGAGATCCTTCACAATCAAGGAAGTATTCAATGAGGTGCACTGTTCCTTATGGCAAAGAAGTGGAATAGCAGTGCAGGGAGAAGCTTCAGAGATCACACAGTGCAATCCTCTCCCTTGGCAGATTTGAAAACTGAAGTTCTGGGAGGGATAACCGGTTGGCTCAGGTCACCCAGCTGGTTAGTAGAAGAATCAGTAAGTCAAACCCTCTTCTCCTGACTCTTAGTTGAATGTGCTTTCTGCTGCATAGTGATATTTAGCTCACAAACACAGAAAAATTTTCAACATGAGTTAAATGAAAAATAATTTCTGGGCTATAAAAAAAGGAAACTCTCCAGCATGTCTCATTCCTTCAATTATTCAAATTATTCAAAATTATACTGTGCTAGCATTTTCTAAGTATCTTAGATGTTAACAATAAGGCTAAAACATAACACCAGGACTGAATACCCATATTTAGATATATCCCATGACCAACCATGCCTCCCAACATAATGACCAGTCAAGTAAAAGCCTGCTCAAATCCCGTGGGTCTGATCCTTTTCCCATTATAATAGGATTATAAAGTACTTAACTTCTGCTAGCACTATTGGAACCAGATTTGCTTCCTCACCGCAGAATCCCTTTTAGGGATAGCCAAAGGCCGGTGAGTCTTAATCATTTATCACTTGTTTCAAGGGCTTTGACTTTGATCTGGGGATAATTCCTTGTGTTTGAAAGAGGCATAAGCCTTTTATCTAATCTGGGGAGCAAAGTACAGAATCCAGCAGCCGGAAGTCCTGGGTCTGTTTTTCTTAGGCTAACCCATGAATTCATCATCACTTCAGGGAGAAACAAAGAAGGGGTTTCAGGACTCCATTCCCAGCTGTCAATTACTTATTTAGAAGAAAGGGGGAGAAAGCCTGCCAGGCTGAAGCAGTGTTGGTGATCCAGATCCCAGAAGACAAGGGAAACAGGCATTCCTCATTGTGAGCCACTGGCAGGGTTTTGAGGACCATACTCTCCCAGGTCACAGCTCCTGGTTACCACTCTCTGCTCTGGGACTCTGACCTTAATGGACTCTTGAAGTTCTGCAAGGATTTAATTTAGTATGAGGAAGGAGAGTAGAGGTTTTCACCCTGGTATCTGATTGCCCTTCTGTGTAGGGTTTGAGAAGCTTAAGATTTGGTTGAATGAGAAATACATGCAATCAACTCCATTTAGAAGCCACATGGATTTATTCCAAGACAAAGAACTATGGGCTTTTCTTGGCCTTTGATGGACAGATGGAGTCACTATCTGAAGTTGAGTTCTGACCAAGACGATGTTTCATCATTTCTGTTACCACTGATTTTTATAAATATAATTCTCCTTATGAACTTGCAGATAGCTTTATGCTAATGGCATGCTGTGCCAAGACACTATTTTACCCATTGTTTCAGATGTTATTGTTTAAATACCTATTTTACAAATAGAGAGTTGGCTTTTGAGTCTTGGGTGTTATGCTTACCTTCAGTTTAAATTCGCTTTTGGAGAATTCTCCTTCTATTTCATTAGGATTTGCTTCCCTTTGCACCTTGAAGGCTTAGCATTGGACATGACATAAATGAAGTGGGAGGATTTTCTCCTCCTCCTCCTTCTTCTTCATACTGCCTTTTTCTGTTATTTTTGTTATATTTTACAAAGTGTTTTGAAATGTATTTCCTCTAAGAAGGGAGAGCATATAGGACACATGATGTTTTGGAGGAATATAACCAAAATCCATACAAATAAAAGTGCAAGTAAATATTGGTAGCCCATTATTAAGGTCAATTTGGGATTTTAATTGTTAATAATTGATGCACTTTTCTTGCACATTGTGTAATCTTTAATAAGTATTTGTTAACATGGAGACATTAAAATGTTATATACATACACATCTAACTTATAGCAGAAATGAGGACACAACCTGAGTATCTCTACACAAATTTCATTAACTTCACAATATATTTTAGTTGGAGTACACCATTTTTCCATAAATTTGATTGATAATGAAGATTCTAATTTCTCCCAATATCTCCCTAAGGGAATATGCCCCAGGTCCTATCTCCACAGATCACCTTATCAATCCTTAGTGGTTCCCCATCACAGAGAAAGCAGGAATATCTCAATGATACCATCCACTGGGTAGACCTTCTACAATCTCCACAGATGTCTAAAAAAATAAATTCTTCCAGACATGCTTCAGTGGAATATAGTAGGATGTTGTGTTAGGAAGAACACTGGATGCAAAACCAAATAGATCTGAGTTCAAATTTTGGTCCCCATTTATTAATTCTGTGACTACATAAAAATATCTATATACAAATTCTCCATAAAATGTTAGAAATTTATCAAAATGTATATAATATTTATGACCAAGTAGAACTTATTCAGGAACATTGTTTAACACTAAAAATTCAATTAATGTGATTTACCACATTAATCTACAATCATCTCTATAGATACAGAAAAAGCACTTCATAAAATTTAAGACTTATTTATGAAAACAAAAGAAACATGCTTTTCAATAATCTAGGTATAGAAGGGAATTTCTGCAATCTAATAAATAAAACCTATGAAAAACCTGTAGCTAGCAGCATGTTTTACAATGAAATATTGAATGCCTTTCCCATAAGATGAGGACAAAAACAAGGATGTTTGCTTCTGCTACTTTTATTCAATAGTGTATTAGAAGTCCTAGCCTGTGTGATAAGCCAAGATAAAGGGGAAAAAAGCTTAAAGAGTGGAAAAGAAAGAAGCCAAACTCTCTTAATTTACACATGGCATGATAATATCTGTAGACAATTTTAAGGAATCTATAAGATACTAGTAGAAATAAAAGTAACCTTAAAAGATGGGGGAAATAAGGTCAATATGTAAAAATAATTTCGTTCTCTATACGTGAAAAAAATTACTTAGAAAATGAAAAAATATTACATACAACCTATAAAAGATAAAAAATATAAAATACTTAGAGACAAATGTAGTGGAAAATATATAAAACCTCTGCACTAGAAAACTAGAAAACATTGTTGAAAGAAATTGAAGAAGATCTAAATAAGTGGAACAATATTCCACTTTCACGAATTAGAAGATTTAATGTCAGTAAGATGGCAATGCTTCCCAACTTCCTTAAAATAATCAATGAAATCTTAGCAAAGATCCCAGGAGACTTTTGTTTTTGTAGTAACTGACAAATTAATTCTAAAATTTATATGTTAATAGAAGAAAACTAAATTTTCCAATACAATCTTGAAAAAAAAAACAATAAAAATTGGAGGAGTTATACTACCTTATTTCAAGATTTGTTATAATAGTACAATAATCAAGAGAGGGTGATATTGACACAAGAATTGACAAATAAGTCATTGGGACATGATAAAGAGCCCAGAAATAAACCCTCCTATATATGGTCGAATAAATTTTTGATAATCACCAAAGAGAAGAGAAAGTCTTGAAATAAATGATGCTAGCACAACTAGATTCCATAGGGGGGGGGAAAACTAACTGCAATCACTAGCTTACCCCATACTCAGAAACTCTTTTAATATAGATCATAGGAAAAAATGTAAAAAATAAAACTATAAAGCTTCTAGAAGAAAACACAGGGGCAATATATTTACTACTATGGGTTAGGCAAAAAAAAGTTCTCAGAATAGGACATCAAAAACACTAATTATGAAAGAAAAATATGACAAGTTGGACTTCATAAATTAAAATTTTCTTCTCATCAAAAAATAACACTAAGAAAATGGAAAAGCAAGTCATGGATTGGAAGGAGATATTCTCAATATATTTATCTGAAAAATAGCTTTTATACAGAATGTTGACAAAGTATTACAAATCAGTAATAAGAAAGATTGTTCAATTGTTTTTAAAAGGTATGAAAAGCTTGACTATACACTTCGCTAAGATGTGTGAAATATCAACAAGGACATGCAAAAGGGCTCAACATTACCAGTATTTAGTTAAATTCAATTAATATCATAATGAGATGCTATTTCATACAGGAGAGTGATCGAATTTGAGAAAACTGATAATACCAAGTATTGGAGATCTCTAATACTGTTGGTGGACTTGGGAAATGGTACAACCACTTTGGAAAACTGTTTGGTATGCTCTTATGAAATTAATCCTGCACCTTCCTTGTGCCCCTGCCTTTCCACCCCCAGATATTTACCCAAAAGAAATTAACACATATGCACAAAAAGACAAATGAGATGGCCTATGCAAGAAGGACACTCAGACTCTCCTCTGTTATCCCAAAAGCGGAAAATAAATTTCCCATGTGAAACAAGCCTCCTTGTACCAGGAGGTAAGGAGACATCCTTAGCACCAGAAATAGAAAATTTAGAGCCCAGAAAGCTCTCTATAAAATAACCCTTGTTACTCTTTTTTTTTTTTTTTACTAATTTACCATCCCAGCCCAAATTCTGTTTAGAATTCCTTACTAACTGATGCTCCCAAAATTAAATTTTCTGTCTTGTCAATTCCTCACAGATTTATTATTTCTTTGTCTAAAAGGTATAAAAACTGTCTGTCCTGGTTATTTCTTTAGGATCAATTTCATAATTGGGCCTCTGTGCTAATGTAATAAAACTTTGTGGTTTTTTTCCTCCTACTAATCTGTCTCCTGTAAATTTAATTCTTTGTTCAGCTGGAAGACCTCGACGGTAGAGAAGAATTTTTCCTTCTCTTCAAGTGAAAGAGGCCAAATGCAAGTGTATAATCTGTATGTTTAAATATATAGGAAGCTCAAGAATAGGGGTTATGGGCTGAATTGTGTTTTCCCAAATTCATTTGTTGAAGTCCTTATTCCCAGTGCCTGAGAATGTGACTGTATTTGGAGATAGGACTTTTAAGGAGGTGATTAGGTTTAAATGAGGTTATTGGGTGGACCCTAATCCAATCTGACTAGTGTCCTTATAAGAAGAGATTAGGATGCATGCACACAGTGGGAAGACTATGTGAAGACGAGAGAACACAGTCATCCTCATCCTAAGCCAAGGATAGATGTTTCAGAAGAAATCAACCCTGCTAACTCCTTGATTTTGGACTTTGAGCTCCCAGAATTATGAGAAAATAAATTTCTCTTGTTTAAGACATCCAGTCTGTGGTACTATGTTATGGTAATCCTAGAAAATTTTTACAATAGGCAAAAATAACGAATAATAAAAATCCGAAGAGTGGTTGATTTTTAGGGGAAGGATTTTGATTTGAAAAGGGCATCAGGAAATTTTCTTAGGTGATGAAAATGTTCTACATCTTGGTTAGAGAGGTGGTTATTTGTGTGTGTAATTGCCAGAACCCATTAAACTGTATTCTTGATATAGGTGCATCCTACTGCATGTAAATTATACATAAATTTAAGCAAGAAAATTTCTAAATTCATTTCAGTTCCAACATTTCAACTGAACTGGAGAAGGATAACAGCATAACTCTTGCAGGGTTTTTGATGAAATAAAACTAGGAAACACTTGGCCTGATGCTTAGCACATAGTAAGCTCTCACTGTTAGTTCAGTCAGTACCTGCCCTATATTCTGGCCTCTTGTTCCTTTGTAATATTTGCTTTCCGGAATTTTAGTGAAAAGCATCAACATCCCCAAACCACATTACTTTGTTCTTTTATCTGCTAACTCTTCTTTCAATATGTCCTGGAATAATCCCCAAGTATCATGTAGAAGTGCCAGCATCCCACCCATGCTGGGTTTGCCCTTAACCTGGCAAGTGGCTCTAATTCTATCCATGAGAGCATTTCACACATTCTCCTGATGGCCATTGATCCCTTTCCGCTCCAATGTCAACCTAGAAACTGCCCCAGGAAGGGTTTGTTTTCAAATATTATGGCTATTGCTCACTCTCATTTTTCTGCTGGGAAAAGCTTGCCTGTCTTACTTCTGGGTTTGTAGAGTTGCTTATTTAGGGCCTAAACAAAAAGCTGGTATGCAGCTGGTCACATTTGAAAGCCCATAGATTGGAGAGCCTGATATCCTCTGCCTCAGGTCATTTTGGTTTCACCCAAGATTCTAAGAAAAATAATGTTAATGCTCAGCTTAAAATTTTCACTGTGGATAAAAAGTAGAGTATATGAAAGTCTCTGAATTCATCAGTGGAATGACCATAGAGGAATTCATACCCTTGTTCCTATGTGTCTTCTCTTCACCCAGGTCATTTCAAAATACCTGGAAAACTTAGCTATATTCATGTGGATAAAAGGATGGGAAACTAGTACAAGATGACCAGAGGTAAAACATTGTCTAGAAACCTAACTGTCAGCCTAGATGATGTCACTAAAGTCTATTTTAATACAACTATACTCAAACACCTTCCCACTTGTCACCATAAAAGATCTGAACTAACCTGCCCCCCTAGTGACATGGCATCTGGCTTTCCCACCTATACAACATTACTTCCTCTGTTATCCAGCATCCACCCTCTGCTCTTGCAAGATTTGTCTCTTTACTGCCTCTACATGAGCTAAATTCATTCCTATCCAAGGCCTATGGATGATCTTAGAGTCACTGATATTCATGCTGAGGCATATATATCTGAGAGAAAAGTCAGGCTATACTGAGGAACAGATAGCCTTGGAAATAGCTAGAAGTAGGAAATGTAGAAGCAGAGAGTAAGTGCATTTTTGGACCCTGAAGAAGATGGGAAACTTGGGATCTTCCAGGTTGGAAAGGCAGGGAAAATCCTTAATAATCTTTTGAGTTCATCAAGAAAGCTTCATGGAATACCACTGCACCACACAACTCCAGGCATACAGTGCACACAGAATAAAATGGAGTTGTGCAACATGGTGGCTGGGCTTTGCTTCGCAGTGGAGTGGGATTTCAAAAGCAACCCGAGTTCTAGAAAAAGAGAGAAAAAGGGAGAAAGAGGAGAGATTATCTTAGGTATAGCTGTGGAAGTAATTCATGCATGAATGCAGGAAGGTTGTGTATTGGTGAAAAATACCTTTTGGCAACTTGCAACTTCCTTTGGTCGGAACATTTCAGAGCCTTTTCTTTCTATTTCAGTCTGAAAATAAGATTGAAGAGAAGGTCAAGAAACCGAAATTTCTTTGCTTGAAGTAATAGAGGCCAAAGGATGACTACACAAAACATTCAAATCCAGGAAAGGTCATTTTATAGATTCTGATGACCAGCTATCCTCTAACTCCTGTGACTGCAAAACAGGTTTTTACTCATAGCAATTCATGACTCATTTTAGAATGCTATTCTGCATGGTTGACCCCATACCAATTTACTTATACCCTACCTAACTCCATAAAAGGGTTTGAGGAGCAGAATTTGGACTCTTTAAACAGCAAGTATCACAAGAGGTGCAGTCCCTCACTAAATTATTGACCATAGACTTGGCATCATGGCAAGAGCTTGAGATAGTAGGTTAAGTTTTTTTTTTTTAATGTTTATTTTGGAAGGAGAGGGAGATAGAACGTGAGTGGGAAGGGGGAGAGAGAAAAAGGGAGACAGAATCCGAAGTGGGCTCCAGGCTCTAAGCTGTCAGCAAAGAGCCAGATTCAGGGCTCAAACTCATGAGCCATGAGATTATGACCTGAACAAAAGTCAGATGTTTAACCGATTAAGCCACCTGGGTCCCACATAGTAGGTTGTCTTATTTATTTATTTTATAGGTGCAAAAATACGTCAAGAGATAAAGTAACTGTACCTGAATCACATAATTGAGTGGTTTTATTTTATTCTATCTTCAGAAGGAGAGCCCAATAATATAGGTATTCTTTATTTGGTAACCATGAACACCTAAGATGTCCCCGAATCCCTTGAATTTGTATGCAAAATACTATGAGTATCTGCAAGTGTGCTACTAAGTGGTTTACACCAGGTCATCTGTATTGGTTATTAAAACACCCAAATGCCTCCATACTGGTTCCAAATCTTCCTATTGACCCACAATACCAGATGTTCTGACCTCTCTCTGAGAACCCTCTAGATGTCCCCACAATCCAGAAAGTAAAGAGCCAGGATTTGGCAGGGAACCATGTTCAGTGTTCGATATTTCAAAAATCACCCTGTGTGTGTGTGTGTGTGCGTGTGCATGCGCATGCACACATATGCACTTTTCTGAAGACAGACCTTACATAGGCTTTAATTAGGCTATACAAGAGGTCTTTGAACCCCAAATGATTGGAAACCATGATGCCAGGACTATAATTCCACTATGACATTTGGCTCTATCCCCAATGTAGACTCAG
This sequence comes from Paguma larvata, assembly GCA_030068075.1. Taxonomy (NCBI): domain Eukaryota; kingdom Metazoa; phylum Chordata; class Mammalia; order Carnivora; family Viverridae; genus Paguma; species Paguma larvata. Next base: position 98,405,171 of record CM057828.1, on the reverse strand, counting down.
GTCTCTGGATTTACATGTAGAATGTCTTACCAAAATTTTCAAAAAGGGTTGAGCAAGTCAAAAGTTCAAAAATAGTTGGTACCATAAGTTAATGTTCTCACAGTCTTCTCCAACTGGAGCTGATGAGAGAGCATAAAGACCCCCAGATTACTAATGAAACATATTCCATAATATTTTTCTAGTAAACTCTTATTTACATCCTTATAATATAGCTAAGGCAAAATTATGTGAGAATTAATTAAGGGGAAGTGGAGATGGGCATGATATCATAGCTAAGGTTCTGCATCAAAAATCTGTCCATCTTGTAGACTAACATCAGGGCAAGCAGGATCCCAATTCAACACAATTAAATTTATATTTGGCACATTTTGGGGGTGTCAGAATGGAGAGGTTTGAAGAGTCAATAGTCAATAAGCATTTATTGTACTCCGACTGTATGTCAAGCCTTTGGCTAGGCTCTGCAAAAGAGCTCTGGAATCAAGCCCGAAAAGAATCTGATATGCAATTTGGGCTGCATTCTTCATTTATGGATAGGGAGACTGAGGCTCAAGGGCTTCATGTATGGATAGGGAGACTGAGGCACACCAGGCTTACTCAACATGTAGGTGAAGGAGCTGATCCTCAAGTCTTGGTCTCTGGATGTTAGTCCAGTGCTCTTCATCTATAATTTTTGGACATTAAAGAGATGTAGAGGTTATCTGGTCTGAACTCCTCTTTCTACAGATGAGAAAACAGATTCACCAAAATAAGCATACCATATTGGTTGAAAAAAAGTCCAGATAGGATCTCAGCTCAGTTCTTCCGATTCTCTGACTAGTGCCTTTTGTCATATCCTCATGGATCTTGTTCTGCTTTGGTAGAGTAACAGGGTCAGAGATAAGAGAATCATGGGAACCCAAAGATGAGGAAGGGGGAAGAACAGAGAACAAGTTTCATTTGTTAGTCTTACGATTTTTCCTGAGGCAGGTCCTAATTGAGTCTTGAGTATACCATTAACAGTTTTGGGCACAAAACTGAGAGTCTCTGAATCTTAATGCTCTTTGCAATGCCAGGGTAATACTTACTTACCTCTCAACTTTGTCATAAATAGTAAATGGTATCTTGCATTGTGCCTGCTGTGCAGCATGGGCTCATCCAACTTTAGTCCCCACAACTGGGTACTTCCTTCCCTCCTAACTTGCCAAAGTTAAGTTTATTTCCTCAGAAAGTAGGAGCTGAGGAGAACACTTTAGCCAGGACACCTCTAGAGAGAGAATTGTCTCAGTGAGCTTAGAACTTAGTGAAGATCTGCAAAAAATATTGTCATGATGGTTAAACTTGTCAAAATAAAGCCATAGAAAAAGAAGCATTTTGAAGGCACTTTATCAACCCTGAAGAATGTGCTTCCTTTTGATTTACAGATTTCAATTCTAGGAATTTATCCTGAGGAAATAATCAGAAACATTATGTTTGTTTATATTACACTGTGGTTTATGAAGGAAAACCAAGACTATCTAGCAACTGAATTGGAACCCATCTCACTGCAGATTGGTTCAATCAATCATGGTGATCTATATAGACAGCAATACTATGCAGTGTCTTAAGGTTTCATTATTGAGAAATGTTTAAAAATAAGTTGCAGAGTTTAAAAAAAATATATGCTTTGAAACAGTAGGTCATATGATGCCATTTTGCAAGTATATTTGTCTACTTATATATGCATAGAAAAAGTCACAAAAGATGTGAGCCATATTGTTAGCAGTGAATTGTCTCAGGGTCATTGGGTTGTAGGTGATCTGAAGTTCCCTATTGCTGTTAGGTGGTGTGACAGAAGCAGAACTCTGCATTAGCCCTACCAATGCCATTTTTACTCCTAGGCACACAGGAAAACAGTATTTCCCAGACTTCTGGCATGTCAGTTGGCCCTGGGATCAACTCTGACCAGTGGGGTATAAGAAAAGCAAAGTACTTAACAGTCTTTATTTTTAAAATCTGGAGAAATCTCTCTCTCCTCCTCTCTCTTTGTGTCTCTGTCTTTGTCTCTGTCTCTTTCTCTCTCTGATTGTTGGCTGATCAAATAATGCAGAAATTCTAGCCAAAGACTCTCAGGCCCAAGGGACTACAAGGCAGCAAGAATGAAGATTCCTAGACTCAAGTCACTGTTTGGGGGGGAGTCACCAAAAAGAGCCACCCACTTAGGAACATTTTTGTTCAACTTTGTGTGAGAAATACATTTTTTTTATTCTGTTAATCCACTGTGTGATTTTGAGGTTGTTTGTTTATAAGAGATGATGTTGCCCTAACTAATACATGGCATTTAGGTTTTCTCCATTAAATATGCATTACTTTATAATTAGAAAAACAAGTTCTTAGGGGCCCTTGGGCAGCTCAGTGAGTTAAGCATCCAACTTTGGCTCAGGTCATGATCTTGTGGTTCTTGAGTTCAAGCCCTGCATCGGTCTCTGTGCTGACAGCTCAGAGCCTGGAGCCTGCTTCACATTCTGTGCCTCCCTCTCTTCCTGCCCCTCCCCTACTTGCAGTCTTTATCTCTCTCAAAAATTAAATAAACACTAAAAAATTTTTTAAAAAAGAAAAACAAGTTCTTAAAAAAGAATAGGTGCCCACCCTTTTTTTACCTGACACCCACTACTCTTAAGGCATTCGAGAAAATCTGTATCTTCAAATACCTCTGGATAATCACCTTCCTAGCCCTTCAAAGACACAGTACCCTGGAAGTATTTTGGCAAACCTATCATTCCTTTGTATCTATGCAGTCACAGCTTATTTGAAGACTTAAGCTGTTTTACCAGAAACCTGGGGAGCCAAGCTGCAAAGTCACTGGCAGTTGATTCAAGGAAATCAGAGGCAGGCACGAGTCCTGCTGTTTGGCCTGGGGCCCAGCATATGGTTTTGGAAAAGAGGTATTTGCTATGGATGGTTCTCACTCTGCAATTGCACTTAAGCCCCGTGAGTTGCTTGATGTGAACATGAAAGTGGTAGCTGTGAACTAACTGGGGTCTAGTAAAAGGTGATGCCAACAAGGCAGGGGGACTTCTACGTGTGCTGGCCCAGCCCATCCACTATGTTCTCCTTTCCAGGAAGAGTAAACAGTCTCTGAGCCACCGATAATACACATACCTGAGGTTTGGACACATGTCCATTAGCAGCAGAATCAGGGCAATAGGTCTGGCATTGTTACTTAGAAGCACTGGTCTGGGCACTGGGAACACAGCCAGAGCATGGTGCAGAGGTAAATGGATGAACTTACTGCCTCCCAGACACTGTCCTGGGCACTTGTCATGCTTGTTGGCATCACTCCCCTCAACAGTCCTGAAAAGCAGGGATTATCATCCTTGTATTAGGGATGAGCACAACAAGGCCTAAAAATTTACATACTTTGTTACAATCAACCCATGGCAGCACTAAAATTTGACCCCAGGTATGCTCTCTCATTCTTTTATCCTCTTCACCTCCTTAATAAGCATGATTAAAATATTCAGCTAAAAGTCATAGGAGACATTTCAATGTTTGCTTTCAGGTTTTTATGAGCATTAAAATACCTTCCCCTCATCCCACTTGTTTCTGGTTTTCTGTTTGTTTGTTTGCTTGTTTGTTTGTTTTGCTTTCTTAATTTTAGGAATTTGTTAGTGTGCCTCCTGACTTTTGCCTTTTGCTTCATTTCTTTTATTTTCTCCACCCCAACATAGGACTGAGATTAATTGATTCACCTTGAAGTCTGAGTGTAAGTACACTGGCTGCCCCATTTGTGCCCTGGAATCAGCATAGACCCTGACTTTTGAGATGAAATTGTCACTTGAGTATTCCAGACTCCCTCAATCCCAGCGCTTTGCCTACACTTTTTGGCCTTCAAGGGGTACAGATTTAGGTGTCACCCAGCTTGTTTCCTTGCCCTCTCCCCTTCCCTGTACCTCCCTTCTTTATGCATATGTGTACACACACACACACACACACACACACACACACACACACACACAAACACTCACACACACCAGTTTAAGCTTCCATTCAAGACAATCATGATGAACCCCTTCTAGGAAGACCTGATTTTAAGGTTAAGTGCACACTTGGCACTCCTTTTATTTCCTCTAACTGTGACCCTGGTAGCTCTTTAGAAACTGTACTGATTCATGAATAAGAGCCTTAGAAGGTACTTGGGGGTTTTAGGACATGTCCTTCTGCATGGCCTCAAATAAGTAAGATTTTATCTGAAGAGATTTTTCACTTCTTTCAACTATATTCAAATAAAAAAATAAATACTTTATTCAAAGGGAAAGAGGAGAACAAGTCTATAGTGTAGGCTCCATCTGATTCTTGATAGAGACAGAAGAGTGCCCATGTGTCAGAGCAGTGAGTTCCTTGGAGAGGCACACTGGCTATCTACTCTTGGGGACAGGAAGGTCCATTGCCCTTATCCTCTATGGACCCATCTCAGGCAGTTAATGAGGAAAGCCTTTTTCCTTCATGGGTCTGCACCACTTGAGTAGCCCCTTTATTATTGGTACTAGTCACTCCAGGATTTCCTTAGTGAGTGAGAAAGCACAAGTTCCTGTTGGGAGGCTGTCATCAGATTGAGTCTTTCTTCATCTCTTGAACCTGCTTCCTTTCCCCTTTACTGTCTTTGTTCTCAGCAGGCACCCAATGCAATTGCAAAGCTGGCTCATGCCTCTCCAGGATTTTTGATCCTCAGCTTTCATGATTCCAAAGAAGAAAAAGCGCTTTGCTCTTTCTCAAAGTCTACATATCAAACCACAAAGAAGGCTCCGATTAGCCCTGTTTGGATTACGTGTCCATTTTGAACAATTGCCTCTGGCCTGGGGGCCTGAAATACTGCAAGAGGCCAGGTCTGGGTCACAGAAGCTCCCCTTTGGAAGGGTCTAAGAAGGGCAGATTGGTGTCAGGGCAGCCCTACCTAAACCACTTTCAACTGATTCTCAGAAGAAAGAAAGTTTCTGTAGCAGAAGAAGGATGAAAGAGATCTGGGAGGGCAAAAACAGCACTCACGGGTACATTATGTGCATGTTAAACACGGGGTAAACATTGTGGTTTCTTAAGGATGTTGATGTTCCAGAAAATCTTTGACATGTGGGAGTGCCATTTGAGTTACAAAACTGTGGTAAATACTTATTATTTTTATTAACCTACTCTTTCAGATGCTGTAGGTCTTAATCTCACATTCTTTTTTCCCCTCCTCTAAGTAAAAATTCCACAGATGTTTGCATTCAGGCTTAAATTTCATTCATTCTGATGTTTTCTATAATACCGCTTGGGAATTAGACTATCCCTCTTATATGCTTTAGTGTGATTTGGCAAAATCCGGGAATGAATTTCTTGCTTTTTGTCTTTCTTGCCATGGGAGAATTGAAAGCAGTAACCTTTGTCCAATAAAATTATTTTTTATCCTTTCTCTTTTATTTTTATAAAGGATTTTAAAAAATGCCAACCTTGGCCAAGAATCCAAGGACAGCTCTACCACCACTCCTTCTCTTTCTATTTTCTGTCCCTCTTCAATATTTCCACATCTAGCTGTCTTCCTGTACTGTTTTCAACTCTCTTCTCCTGCTCCTTTTCTTCCTGGCTTCAGAGACACCAAAGCCTAGGTCTAGGGCAAGTACAATCCAGGCTCCATTTACCTCCTCATCCCTCCATTACCATGTCCCTTATTATCCTCCTTATAGTCAACTCAGGGCCCCGAGAGAATAGTTCTCACATGAAACGGACATCTATGAGAAGTCCGCTGCTCAAGTTCATGAGCAGATATATGCTAGAATATATTGTGTGTGCGGTGGGAGTGCACTTTTGTTGAAAACAGAGAATAAAACTAGAAAATTCTGGGAGACTCCGTCTAGCCCAAGATGCTAGTGACTCCATGGAGATGGCATAGATGACCAAAAAGTATATCCCCAGGACATCTGATCTACCATTTGACTAGCCCTTTTTCACATCTAATTTTAGCTGATTTTGCCTTCATTTATAATCAGGAATTCTAGATTAAAACTTACTTAATAACTACCAATTTAGAGTACTAATGTCATACAAATTAACCCACTTAATCCTCTTAAGCACCTAATGGGTTAGGCATCACTATCTTCATTTTATCAGAATGTAGATTGAGGCTTAAAATAAGATATATCACTTTATCAAGTCCATACATATAGTAAGCTGCAAAGCCAAGTTTATTTCACCAAAGTATATTGTCTTATGGCTCTAAGGCAAGCCATATATAGAGAAAATCTGTGAGACATACCAGTAGGTTGAATTTCCCTTTACTTCATCTTCTTTACTTAAAGTCAACCAACTGTAAATGTTAATCACATCTATAAAATACCTTCGTGGCAATATCTAGTGTTTGACCAAACAACTGAGCATCATAGCTTAATCAAGTTGACATGTAAATCAAGTACTTATTTCTATCACTCTCTACCTTGGAGGGAATGTGTCTCGGTTGGCACAGGTACAATATGGAGGCAGATTATTTAGCCTGCATTGGATTGGGGGTGAAAAAATAAACTTTAAGTGTATTTAACCTCTGAAATGTTGAAGTTTGTTACTATGGCATACTTATCCTGTACTGACCAATTTAGACGCTCTTGGTCTCAAGTAACAAAATACTTCGACCATTTTCAAAAACAAAAAACCTAATAAAAAACACTGGTTCCAGAAGTGGCATCCAAGGATTTAGGAGTTTTTCTCTTTCTGGCAGAGTAGTAGGAATGACTACTCTAGACACTGACTATAGGGTCAGTTTCTTTGAAGCCTGATTCTCTGTGGGCACAAGTTAGCTGATAGCAGTTATCAGCACCATATACACTGGGAAATATTCCATGCAGATTGATTTAAACTGATCATTTTCAAACCTGAATACATATTACAATTATCCATGGATATTTGAAAACATGACCAATGTCCAAGCCATAGCCCAGAGCAATTAAATCAGAATCTCTTGGGTAGAGGGAACAGTAAGCATCAAGCTTCCCAGGTGAGTCTGATGAACACCAAGTAGGGAGAACCACTTGGTGGTAGGGAGACAGACCAATCATAACCTCCTTCTAGAATTCTGGAAAGAAGGAGAAAGGGGAAATAGCAAAAAACTCATTATTTAGGGGATGGAGCATCTCTCTCTACTACAAGTTTGAGCTAAATTGCAAATACTGATGGCACAGAAAACTTAGTGACTTAAATATTTGTGATGATAGCATAACCTTTCAAGAGATTAGGTTTTGCTTGGGAAGAGGGGATCTCAATAAGGGAGGAGATTTGGGGCTAAAAGATGGGTAGGAGTACCATAGACATTTTGCTATTCCATTGCTTTCCATGGTCCCAAATCTCATCTCTCACAGGTGAATTTTAGACATATGGGCTTTCAAAGGTATCTGGCAATTTTCTCAATGTTCTTGATGACCCCAAACTTTGCATTGGGGGGAATATTTCGAAACAGATATTTAGGAAGTAGATAAGGAACCCCTATTTTGATTTTCTCCTTTTCCTCTATTGGGTTATGGATGGATGTGACTCTTCAGCCCCTAATCCAACCAGCCAGCCCATGATTCTCACAATCCATTTCTTCATTGCTCATGTAAAAATGAGGATAATCTTCATGTGCATATGTGAACAGGCAGTAGATGTGATGATGATAAATGAGAAAAAAAAATTTGACCTAAGAAGAACTCCAATTTTGGGGTAAAAGTTATTATTTTTTTAAAATAAAAAGCACACAATGCACATAATCCTTTTTTTCCTTGCTAACTGATTAATTCCCTCCTGGTCACCCTCTCTTACCTCCCCTGTTAATGATAAACTGCTGCCTTTGAGTTGGTCAAGGAGATGGTGCATTGTTTTGTCTACTATTGTGACTTCCCAAACAATGTTCAAGTGCTGCCAAGCTGATGATGTTGAATGCTTGGAGATTTTAGATTAATCCCTGGCAATAGTCCATATGCTCCTCCATGTTTGTCTGATTTGTCTCCTGATTTATTCTAGGTCTATGTCTCAGCTATTTTTTTTTCAAGCCCAAAGTCTATGTAGACTCCCCTTGCCTGTGTGCTATGATTGGTCTGTTTCTCTAAACAGATTTTATCTTCTTGAAAGCAATGGCAATATCATTCAGCTATACATCTTCAACTCCTAGAAGGGTCTGGAACATAATTCATGCTCAAAAAACTGTTTTCTTGAATGACTAAATGAATGAATGAATGAATGAATGAATGAATGAATATGACTGAATTGATCAATCAGTCAACAACCTGTATAAAACTCAGTGTGGACATAAAATCTGGGGAGTGCTCTATAATCTTGAAAAAGTAATTTTTCAGCTTCAAAGGTCACTTAAGTATTTCCCAGTCTAAGAATCAAGGATCTCCTTCATTTTAAGGACTATACACTTTCTACACCAGACACTGTGGAAGGGAAATCTTATAATAAAATGTGCTAATGTAAAGTCAGTCCTTATTTTCACTTCTGAACAATATTGTAATTTAGGAGATTGCATTCCTGACCAAATATTGGAATCTAGATCAGAGCTAATTATTGACCACATAATACAGGACATTATTACAGGACACCCTATAATAATAAGTGAGTAAAATCAGTGGAAACAGCAAAAGTATGTTTTCAACTGTAAAAATATGCTACAGAAATTCACATTTTTATAAAGTGTATGGTCATTTTATTTACTTTATTAGAAAACGTGTTTGAAGATAATTGGAAATGGTCCAGCAAAATACACTTAAAATGTTTTGACCGATGCCTTTTATATAATTTTGTACGAAGTAAGCAGATGCATTCAAAATTATCCCATTTGTATAGCTGCTTCAAACTCTGAAAAAGATTTTCAGTGTGTGAATTTGCTACTGCTGAAGCTTCTGGTAGTGATGGTGATGGTAGTGATGATAAAGATATTTTTTTTATCACTGAAAAATAACTTTCAAAACTAAGGGCTACTCAATTCCCTCCCTACCATTCTCCTAACTCCCTTATTCATATAAAACCTATATCTTTGAACTACTCAAAGGGACTGTATGCTCCTGGTCTGCTGTTGTGACTTCCCATGGCGTTGAAATGCCTTACAAACAACTATAAGGCAATTCACAGAGATTCTTTAAGAGGAGCTTCAGAAAACATGCTCTCTGGAAATTGCCAGGATCCATGCTGCCTGCTCTCTCTGTTTTACTGCTACTAACAGCTTCCTTAGGTAAGGGCACTAAGTACCTCTGAACTGGTGAACCAGAACAGTCTTAGGATGGGGGAAAATGACTGAAGGTAGAGAAAAGAGAAGGTGGTATTGTCCATTTCTTGTTCATTTTTCATAGTTCCCTAACCAAAACTTAAGTGCCTTAATGTTTAAGACACATAAGTGATAACACTCCCTTTTCCCCATCCCAATCTGTTTCCTAGACACACAGAAAGTACTTAACATTGATCTAATAACTAGTTATTGGCTTAACCTACTTCCTATCCCTATTAAAAAACAAAATTCAGTTGAGTAAATTTTAAAGATCTTAATGTATTTATTCAATGATTCATGAATGGGGTAGCATCCAATCTAGCAGATAGAAAGGAGCTCTGAAGAGCTGTACAAAATGAAAGACTTTTATAGGCAGAAGGGAACAGGAACAAGGATGTTACACCATGTGGAAAAGCAAGTTGGTTACCCAAGGTCACTTTGTTTTGGGGAATGACAGGGTCTATCAGACAGATTACCTATCTAGGGCTGATTACATGATTCCTGATTGACCGCCTGGTTTAAGATGCTATTTCTGAGAGAGGTGAAACTATAACTGAGATAAGTCTTGGTTTAGTGACATGGGGCTTAGTGAAAGACTCCATTTTGGATCTCTTGTCTTGTTTCTTACAGCTATTAGGAAAAATGGTAAATCATTTTCAAGGACTCTTAAATATATATCAATATTTCTGGGTGTCTTCACTAGCTTACCCATCCAGATTGTCTTCTCCCCTCACTGTCTTTCAGCTATTTTACAGTTCTTTAAGTTGTATAAAACTGATATTAATGCAAAGATTCCTTTCCATATTAAATATTGGTTGTGTTTGTTAGAATCCAATTGGCTGTTGCCCTGTGGATAAACCAGGTTTTGCATCTATTTGTAAACTTATCTCAACCTTCCTTTAATTCATATAAACATGTTTATTTTCATTCTTTTTTGGCTTGGTGTGACATCTTACTAGATCTCTCATTGATTAATTAGTTAAATAAAAATATTTGATGGTATTTCATTTTATGTTTGTATGAAAATCATGATTATATTCTCTTTTAAAAAGTATCTTTTAACTACTTGGTAGTTGATCCATGCCCTAAAATAGCTTCTTTCAATCATACGGGCTAGGTGAGGACTCTGGTAGATCAACAAAATAATATTGAAGATTCATGTGTAGCCCTAACCTTATTCCCTAAATCTCCTGTGTATAATTTTAATTGCATTTATAGCCACATTCCCAATAATAGCTAACTTCTACATAATGGTTTGCAGCTTGCAAAATATTTTCAGCTATTTTAAGTGTATACCAGTACCTTACATAATTAAGTTGAATGAGAATTATTATGACTTTCACTAAGGAACTAAAGGGGCTCAGTGTTTTGTCTGACATCATAGGAATAGAAACTCAGGTCTTTTAGGAAATATTTCTTGTTCTTTCCTCTATACTATCACACACAAAACGCCATACCCTGTTTTATACTTCAAAGTGCCTCTTGAAAAATCAAAGTCAATTCAGTTAAGTTGGAGACAATTTTAGAGTTAAGGATATGCCAATAATTTGTAAATTGATATTTAGTTGTGGTTTCTAGGTTAACTCTCTTTTAATCACATTACTCAATTGATCTATAACATTGTTACCAGCGTAATTTATAATAGTATTAATTTTCTGAAGGAGGAAAGGAAACTAACATTTATTAAATGCCTGCAATGTGACTGGTCTTTTTAACCTACGGTTTTGGTTTGTTTGTTTTTTTTTTCATTTGGTGTTCAAAATAACCTTTCGAGGTAACTTCCATGTCTTCACTTTACTGTTGCTGATGATAAATAATGTAAATCACTAGTATCATTTATTGCCCATTCATATATTATCTGATGTATTCATTACAACAATCCTATTAGGCTAGTTGCATAAGTAAAAATTAAATCATGGGAGTGTTAAGAGATGTTCCCAAGGTCATACGGTTAGGATTTGAACGTATGCTCAAAGCTCATGTTCTTAACAATTAATTAGTGGTTCAGAGTAGCTCAGACCACTGTTGTCTTTTTGTTATATTCTTGTCACTGAGACAGTGTCTATTCTGCATGGAGCTTTGATCTCAGGATTGTGAAGAATAAATGGAACTTCTGGTCCTGGGTGTCTTACAGTCTAATAGTGGCAAAGAGTCAAAGCAACAGATGGGTTCTGAGTTGGGAGAAAAAGGGACAAGAAGATTCTTGACAATGGCCAGTGCAAGAAGAATTTCCTTTGCAGGGATCTGGAGGGCCAGGGATATGAAGTCATTAAGATGAGCTTCCTGTTTATTCTGACCTCTCAACTTTTCCCAGTCTTCAGTCCAGGGTAAATCCACAATTTTGAATAACATAAAAAGAGTTTTTCCTCTTTCATCTCTGTAATTTATTCCAAAATGAATTCTTGTCAAACTTTGAGAAATTAAGGATTATAACAAATGCAAAACAACTGAAAGGGTTTTTAAGGTACATTTGGAGCTGAGGCAAGTATAAGACTCAGTGCTTCAGGTTTCTAGTTAGATCAAGAGGCAACAGAGAGAATATGGAGCTCTCTTGCCCTCTCCAGGTCTGGTGTTCTTGTCTAAGAGAATGACCCTCTAATTGGAATGAACAGGCCCTGGGTGAAGAGGTGTCAGAGCTCCTTGATGCTTTTTATGTGGCTCATCTTTCTGGTCTATAGAGAATCCAGTGCGGGAGACTTGTGAGTGTGCTTGTGAAGCAGCTTTGGTAGACTATGGAGAAACAGAGAGTACGGGAGATGTGGTGGACACCAACCTTCAGGTAAACATTGACCTGATTGTCAAAAGCTGATGAGTGTGGAGGCCTGGGAGCCAGGGCAGATTCCAGAAGGAATTGTTGGAAGATAGTGTGTATATTTCACAATGGGAGTGATCTGATCACTTAGGAACCATCTGGAATACACTAAAGACACAAAATGTGCTCAGTGAAGAACACTCCTTGCTGGGAAGGCAGGCAAATACAATATAGATGGAATGTTTGGATTTCAGTTATTCATTTGTCAAAGTTAGAGTTCTTACTGGTATGATGTTGTAGGACATATTAGAGCTTTGTACAGAAGATTAAAGTTTGCTGTCTGATAAGATTTGAAAGTCTGTGGTTCTCTGTGTTTATACTAGATGGTGATTCCCAGATTAGGGGGTTCTAGAAAACACTGATATACAAAGTACTCTACAATGTACAGATGACATACTGTATTATGGTAGAATACAGAAAATGTCACAAACGAAATACATTTTGAGCACTGACATCTTCTAGTCATGTATCCACCTTTTCTTTTGCATGAATCACATACATAAGCCTTCACATCCTCACCCTGTCTTCCATCTGTCTGACCATGAAAAGGCTTTCTTTTGTAGTCAGTTTTCCAATTGTTGAGGAAGGATGAAAAGTTTCCCTTTCTCATCATCGTCCAGGCTTCTCTTGCCAGAAAGGTACTCGGCAAGATTGCTTAACTTTTATCTTTTTGATCCTTGTCCCCCTTTTGGCACCGGAATGTTCTCTGTTGTCCAGACTTCCTTCACTGGCCACATATCACATATTTTCACAGCAGGCTGAGAAGATTTTTCCCCCCTCCAATGGCAGGCTGTATTAGGTTTCTTATGTTTATAAATATGGGTTTTCAAGCTTTTCTGTGGAATTGAGCATATCTCTACCTCCCTTCTAAAGGTTACATAAACTAGTGGGATTGGAGGATGTTTTTTCTTCCTCAAAAACAAGGAAAAACAAAGCATTCTCTTCTTCCAAGAATGGGCATGTATATGCTAATGTTCTAACTAGAAAAACCACAAATGAATTGTTTCTTACTAGTTTGTGTGCCTGTGACGAGGAGGGGACCTGGAACAGTGCTTATAGGGTAAATTGTCTTGAAAGCATAAACAACAGTTTAATTAATCCATCCTTTGGCTCACGCTTCATCAGAGGCAGGGGAGCTTTCAATTTTTAAAAACTGTAGCCACTGATTCTCAAGGAGGAGGGGGGCAACTAAGAGCACATGAATACAGCAAAACAGAGAAAAAAGAGAATGCCTTTTCTAGCTCCTTTTTACATTATAATTTGTATAATCCAGCAAAAAGTTGAATTCCATCTGTCTTATACTATGTCCAGTTACTATATATATAGTCCAGTAACTATATATACAGTTTGGAGAGAAGGCTATTGGGACAAAAGAGGGAGGGAGGAATGGAAAAGAAGCTGATGGGGCAAGGATGGAATAAAAAGGCAACAACTGGGCCTTTGATCCAGTTATCATCAAAGATATAGAGCAACAAATACAGATATAGTCAAGTAGAAACCTAGACATAAACTTTCCACATAGAAAGACACACACACACACACACACACACACACACACACACACTGAGAGAAACAACAAAATCGACATATGCCCAAGGTGTACAGAGACCCCAATAAATGAATTAGAAGCATACAGATTTTAGAGACACACATACCGAGAGAGCTGGAGAGGTATTAATATGCTGGGGGAAACAGGGGAAAGAGGTGTGTGGGACATGGAAAGCCCCATTCCTTGAATGACTTCCATTCTTCATATGCTGCCTTGGGCTCCTTGCAGAGCATCATAGTGCAGTTTTTACAAACATAGGTTTTGGATCTTACCTCCAACATTTTGTAACTGTGCAAAAATGGGCATTAAAATCATGACAAAACAACGCAGTAGGAATTATTCTCTAGGCTAATAAGGGCATTGAAATTCAGACAAGTCTTACAGCTTGCCCAAGTTACAGAATGATTACATTGTTGAGTCAGATTTGAGTTCAAATCTACCTGGCTCACAAGCCCTTTGTCATTTCCTTGTACTATGGCTGAAACTTACTTACCTCATCTAAAATGTTGCATTTGTGGGTGTGCCTGCACATGTGCCTGTGTGTATTCGTGGTGGGGACACAGTAATATGACCCTCTCTCTAAACTTTAAAAATCGCTCAAAGTGTTCAGATCTTGTTATGCAAATTATCTTGGATTCCACGTGGAAGTTTTAGATATTTCTTTTTTAAAATCGTTTTCAAGAGAGAGAGAGAGAGAGAAAGAGCATGAGGGGGGGAGGGGCAGAGAGAGAGGGAAACACAGAATCTGAAATAGGCTCCAGGCTCTGAGCTGTCAGCACAGAGCCCGACATGGGTCTTGAGCTCACAGACCGCGAGATCATAGCCTGAGCCGAAATCAGACTCTCAACCGACTCAGCCACCCAGGTGCCCCAGAAATTTTAGATATTTCTTAAACTCTTCTTCCTATGTATCAATGGTGAGAATGGTCACCTCTGGACACCTCTTAGAGACATCTTTGACCTTTTGGATATTGTTGTCACAATCCATCTTGTTTTTCTATAATCATAGGTATGAATGGTATGTCTCTGTGCTTTTCAGATAGGTTGAAATGAAGCAAACTCATCCACCAAACCCACACTTCAGAGGCTGTTCTGGCTCCAAACATCTTCAATAGGAAGTATTAATCCCATTTATGATGTTGCATTCAATCCTCTTGGTTAGAAATCATCCCCTAAATGTCTCCAAGTGCTGGCTCCACCTTCAAGACTCTCTCTCTCTCTTTTCCTACCTGCTTCTAATGAAACCAAACCATCCTTCCCAGAACTTCTATTGGGTTTCTTTGCCTACAAAACTTGAATCCCTCTGAGAACAGAACTTCTGTCTTTGTATCACCAGGACCTGGTACAGTGTTTGTCATAGGCAGGCACTAAATGTTTATGAACTGAATATGTGAATCCCTTTTGAGGACTCCCATAGAAGGCAATCTGTTCTTTGACTCTGATTTTCATCGTTTACTACTGCATTTTGAGTAATTGATATCTATGTTGTAACTTAAGAATAGGCCCTATGCTTATTCTTCTGAAAAATGCTGATTTATTTTTGAGAGAGAGAGAAAGAGAATGAGGGAGGGAGGGGCAGAGAGAGGAGACAGAGAATCTGAAGCAGGCTCCAGGCTCTGAGCTGTCAGCACAGAGTCCAATGTGGGTCTCAAACTCATGAACTGCAATGCAAGATCATGACCTGAGCAGAAGTCAGATACTCGAAAGACTGAGCCACCCAAGTGCCACTATGCTTGTCCATTTTTATGTTTCTTTTCTGCCTAAGATCCTGCCTTAAAGCCAGAAGAGGTGAGTACATATTTTATGGCCCCTGTCTTTATAAGCTTTTCTCCTACACTCTTTCCTTACCTTAACCAGAATTGTGAGAAAATCTCTTCAAAAATTGCTTTTTCCTCCGCTCAAAAATAGAGTTTTAATTTTGCTAATGGGGCTTTTGTCTGTGGCTCAAATCCACCAGATTCAACCACATTGTGACAGCTTTTCCTTTTATGGACTCATTCCTAAGAAACAATTGCCCAGGACCCTGCAAATATGCCACTTGATTGCTAAATGCTATGTACTCAGCACTGGGATCTGACCCACCAACGAGCAAAATCTTCGGAAGATTTTTTTCAACTGCTGTATGAAAAACGTTCTTTTTTCCCCCCAATCTAAAATCTGCATTCTCACAGCACTCCTGTATCAGGTCTATGCTAGATGAATCTGCTCTGGATTATACTTTTCCATATGAATGTTGTTGACCTGCGTTGTGTGTGTGTGTCTTGTCCCCACAGGGTAAAGTTCGGGGCCCCTTTTTCTGCATGCATACCACAGGGAATTCGTGTATGAAGAAGGCCTGATGCGTTCTTGTGTGTCAGTCTCTTGAAGTTTAGGCTTTGCTTAATCACTCAAAAGCATGGCTGTTTGGCATTTCTCTGACATTATTCATTCGGGAAAGGAAAATAAAAGAATGAGGGTGGTTTGACCTTGGGAACAGTGCCCCGTGAGTAGAGTGCCAGACCTTTTCTCTCACTTGCTTAGGCTAGCAGAGAGAGAGTGTCCTGGTTGTAGATGGGCATTTCTAGCATCCACAGATGCACCTCTGTAGGGGGGAGGTAAAGAGGCAGAGGGAAGCAGAATGGCCCTCTGATAGTGAGCTGCTAAGAGACGGGCTCTGGTCTCAATAAACGAAAAGTCATATAAGCAGCCACCCCCACAGAGTGTAAATTTCGGGGTGACAGCCTCTTCCTTATAGCAGATTCCATAAAACTACAAAGGGTGGAGATGGGAAAATTCAGACCAAGTGAGAAAGAAGAGGCCAATGGAAAGAGTTATAAACAGAGGCTATGGAGGGCAGGCACCTTTGCTGGGGACGCCTCCCAGGATGGAGGTCCAGGTCCTTTGGGAGGGTTTCTGGCTCTCACTCATAATTGCTGTCAGAGCTTTCAAATAGTTTTATGGTCTCCTTGAAATATCACCTTCCATTTGATCTAGGCCCAGCCATTATATCAAAAGGTGTTTGTGATATACAGAGGAATAAATACAGACTTGCTGCCAAATTCCCTCAATTTTTGCTGGATCATTAAGTGGCATATTCAGTGGGTGGTGGAGTCAACTGTTATATCCCATTCTTCTGCCAGGTATGTACAAAGATACACAGAGAAAGTGCTGTAGAAATAATGTTTATTTAACGTGGACCTCATGTCTATGGACTTCTATAGGTGAGACAATTGGGGCTCAGAGAGGTGAAGTCACTTGACCACAGGTCTTCTCTCCCTCCTCCCTCCCTCCCTCCTTTCCTCTTTCAAAAGAAAGCTCTCTGAAACAATTCTGAGCCACCCTGTGAATCTAGGTGTGTACACGAACATACATAGATATACACATGGACTTTCTCTTTCTTATTCTTACAGATGGTCTGTCGGTGAAAATTATTCTTAGGGCACAACACGATAATAACCAAAATGATGGCTGGTCCCACCCAAGTGGCTTTTATAACATAGCACAGCACTTGTATCTACTGATTTGCACATTTAAATAAACACAAATCATAATAATAGTGGTAAGGATAGAAACTCTGTTTGTTCAAAAGCTACTAGGCTATATGGCACAATGATCTCATTTAACCCTGTTGCAACAGGCTAGGAAGAGGTATTATTTTATCCCATATTGTGAATGAAGAAACTGGAGCCCTGAATGCTCAAGTAATAGGCTGTTGGGTTACCCATCTGGCAAGTGTGAATTCCAGACTCATACACTGTTTTTCCTGATTCCAGAAACCCAGTTCTTTAGCTCTGTTCTAGGTCCCTTGCCTGGGCTCCAGTTCCATTAAACACAGTTCTGCTTAACTCAGTTTATGCGTGCATTTTCTTCTCAGGTCCCCAAATAGAAGAGCCTGGATGCATTCCTAGGGTCTTAAGTCTTCTGCCAATGCTCCTTCCAGGCATGTGTCAAAATATCACTTCCCTTCTACCCTTCTCTTGGCACAGCTTCTGGGGACTTCCAGCTCCCTGTTGCCTCCCCTGTCCCCTCTGTGTGCTGTCTGCTGTGGCAGCTTTCCCCTCCTGAGCTTGGCCTCTTTAGAGAACATTTTAGTATTTCTGTTTGTTTGTTTCTTTGTTTGCTTGGCTTACTCATATTTTCTCATTTGAAAAAGGCAGTCAGACCACAGCAAAACTGCCTGGGCTGTGTATGGCTTTCACTTCCCCACTGGGCTCTTGAGTTGCTGTTTTTTTCCTCACTCCATTGGTTTACATTTTTAGCTTATTTCTTCTTTTCCCCCTCCTTCCTACCTTTTAAACAAATGTTATTAGGTCTCTAAAATTTTATATAACATCTACTCTCAAGAGTTTAGATCAAGTTTCTTAATGTCGTAAGAATACTTCAAGTATACTTTGAACTTTACAAAAATAGGCTTTTTTTTTTCCTGTTCAATTAAACATTTCAACATAAAATATTTCAAAGTTTAGAAAGGTTTAGAGAATAGCATAAACACTCGGATACTCACCACCCAGCTTTTTAAAATCTTAACATTTATCTTTTTTTAAAGATTTTTTGAAGTTTATTTATTTATTTTGAGAGAGAGAGAAAGAGAGAGCACGCAAATGGGGAAGGACAGACAGAAAGAGAGGGAGAGAATTCCAAGCAGGCTCCGCACTGTCAGCATGAGCCAATGTGGGGCTCTAACTCACAAACCATGAGATCATGACCTGAGCCAAAGTTGGATGCCTAACCGACTGAGCCACCCATTTGCCCCAATTTTCAGATTTTTTTATACAAAGAAATACAACTCCTAATTCTAAAAATTGGTAGTGAAAAGGAAATAATTAAATGTGGTTCTTGTGTGAACTACATTTCAGTATAGCTAAATAGCGCTTGCAGATGTAGAAGATCCTTTTCTTTTCTTTTTTTACAGAATAATTTAGACTAATAAAGTGAAAAAAATAAAGGAATTAGAAAAGCACCATTGTGTAACCTCAGATGAAATCACCCATCCAGGCAACGAGCATCAGTTTATGGAACTTCCCAGTGAAAGGTCTGTGGGAAGATTTGCCACAGAAGGATTGTGCTGCTCCGTCTGTGTTATTTCCACCACTTTTAACATCACTAACACACGCTGTGTCTCCAGATACAGTGCAGTGGAAATATTCAGCATGACCTAGGAAGTTCTTTTACCAAAAAAAGTTGACTCTGAATTGGAAAATATCCAGTTTTAGAGATGATTATCGAATTAAGACATTTTCTTTAAAACAATAAAAGCAACAACAACAAACATCATAGATAAATTTGAGGTCCCTGGGTGAAATTCTCCTTCATCTTGTTCTTGTTCATCTTGTTCTTGTTTTTCGTGAGCAAAAAGCATCTGAATTTGATGTTCCCACCCAAATTTTTTTTATTTTTCCATGTATATGTATACATAAGTGATATATAGTATTAGTTTTTATAACTTGGAGCCTTCCACAAGGGGTGCTTCACAGCATGCGTCTTTCCATACCTTATTTTTTATATAACATTACCATTTGGAAATTTATGTATCCCAAATATATAGTTGTGGACATCTACTTTATTCCTTTATTATTTTCCATTATGAGAATATGCCACAATTTCTTTATGTGGTTAACGTTTTATTCAAGTGTTGACTAGATACTTGGGCTGTTTTCAATTTGTCACTATTACTAGTAATGCAGCAATCAATGTACTTGTATATGTTTCATTGTTCACATTTGCTAGAATCCTCCTGGAAGTAGACTTGATGAACTGAAGGGTATTTATATTTATACCTTTACCAGAAATCAAGATATTACTCTTCAAAGATGTTGAAACAATTCATTTGCCCCACCCAATTTATAAAATTACATGAATATCCACATGTTTGCCAACACTTGAGATTATAAGGTGTTAATAAAATAACTTTGAATCATAGTTATTTGGAGACTTTCTCACACAGAGACTTGAGCTTTCACGTGCAATTCTCTAAACGAAAGCATGTTGAAAAGTGGAGGAACAACACAAATTTATAAAACAAATACACGAATGTACACATATCCCAATTTTCCTGTGTCACAGCTTTACTGTGCCATAACTATCTTAATCCCAGCATCTTTTCAGGTCCTCAGCTCACACTAAAAAGTCTTGAAATCAGACAACAACCAGAGTTTAAACAAACCTTAGAGGAGAGAGCCCTGGTCATCTATGATAGCAGGTTCAGGTCATAGAAGAATGGAGGAAGCAATACAGTGTGTCAAGGGGAGAGCACAGCAGCCCTGTTTATGAATCTTCTGCTGGCCTCTCCTCCCAGCCATGGACCGTGATTGAGTGAAAGGCTGGGAGTGGAGCAGCTGCAGATGTGACGACATAATCATAGGCGTGACTAACCATCAAACCTGAGCTGCTCTGTGTTTGGCAAAGTGGACAGAGACTCATTTTATGGGACGACAAAGGAAGCAATAAAAAGCAAACAGCCTAAGTTAATTATTTTGAAAAAAGTGATTGTGAAATATTTTTAATGTACAAGAAGTGTAAAGCATGATACAAGTATCCATAACTGAAGTTAATAAATAAAACATCATCAGTGCAGTTGAAACCACCATGATTCCCTTATGTTGAATTCGGAGTTTATAATCCCCATGCATGGTATTCTGACTTTACTAATAGATATTTGTCTGTAAGGCACAGAGAACATGTTTAAATGACTGTCCACTCTGTGAATTATGATATAATTTGTTTTTCCCTGAATATTAATTTTTGTAAAGAATCTTTACTTTTTTTAATATTTATTTTGAGAGAGAGAGCACAAGTTGGGGAGGGTCAGAGAGAGAAAGAGAGAGACAGAGGATCTGAAGTGGGCTCTGTGCTGAAGCAGGCTCAGAGTCCCAACATGAGGCTCAAACCCATGAAACGTGAAATCATGATCTGAGCTGAAGTCAGACACTCAATCGACTGAGCCACCCAGATGCCCCTAAGAATCTTTCAAATTTATGACTTTTGCTCATTCATTTTTGTTGCTGTGTAGAATTTTATTACATGAATATTCCATAATTTATTTATGCATTGTAAAAGGTAAAAGGCATTTAGATTGTTCCATTTTTCACTATTATGATACTGTAAATGTTTTCTTATGCACATGTACCAGCATCGCCTTAGGGTTTGCACCAAGAAGTGGACTTTCTATGTGGAGGGTATGAGAATCTTCAGCTTTGCCAAACTTCTTCTTAAGTTGGTTGTCTCAGTATGCACCCAGCAAAGTATCTGACTTTTAATTGTCCTATGTCTTAGCCACCACTTGGTGCTACCCGACTGAAACTTTTATCTTCAATGTAATGGGTGCAAAATAGTTTTATCAAAGTATTTTTAATTTATACTTGTCAGCACCAATGCATGCTTCTGCTTCTTTGAATCACTTTTTTCAGATCTCTTGTTCATTGTTTTTGTCCTATTGGACTGTCTTTTGTGATTATATGAGTTGAGCATGTGTGAGTGTTTGTGTGTTGGTGTATGTGTGTAACCTGTAGGAATTTCTTGTATTTGTGGGGAAATTTGTACAAATTTATTCAGCCCAGAAATTATTCAAATTTCTCCCAAAGCCAGCATTGCCTATAATATAATTCCATCTTCCGTTCCTCCTCCAGGACACCATGAAGGAAAAAAAAGAACTATTTCAAAGCAGGCTGTGAAGCAGCATGCATTCCTGGGAGTTTCAATGCTTTCTTTGATCTCTGTAGTAAAAACATAGGGAGAGAAATTGCTAGAACTTGGACATATGTTCTCTTTACAGTTTTATTTAGGCATAATTGGCATACAGTAAATTTCATATTTAAAGAAAACAATTTTATATGTTTTGACATGTGTTATACCCAGGAAACTATCAGCACAATAAAGATAATAAGCATATCTATCACCCCTCCAAATCTTTTTCATGATTCTTTGTAATGACTCTCACCCCATTCCTACACAATCACTGATTTGTTGATTTTTTTAACCACTAAAGATTTGTTTGTATTATACTGAATGCATAATCACACCGTATGCTCTTTTTTGTTTTGCCTATTTCACTCAGAAATATTATTTTGAAATTCATCTATGTTATTCAGTGTATCATTAGTTACTTTCTTTTTATTGCAGCATAGTGTTCCACTGTATAGATATACCATAGTTTAATTTATCAGTTCACCTGTTGATTGGCATTCAGGTGGTTTCCAGTTTGGCGGCAATTATAAATAAAGCTGCTGTTTGGGTACAAGTCTTTGTATGGACATATTCTTTCCTTTTCTCTTGAGTAAATAAACGTGGAATGGCTGGATCATATGGTGGTGCATGTTTAACTTTTAGGAAGCTGCTAAGAGATTTTTCAAAATGGTTATGCTATTTTACATTCTCACTTGCCATGTACACGAGAGTTCTACTTTTTCCACATTTTTGCTAATATTTGGTGTGGTCACTCTTTTTTAATTTTGCCATTCTAGTAGATGTATAGCGAATATCATTGTGGTTTCAATTTGATTTACATTTTCCTGATGACGAATGACATTGAACATCTTTTCATGTGCTTACATTCCATTTTTATATCTTCTTGAGAGGGGTATGTACTCAAATGTTTCCCATTTTGTTATTCAGATTGTCTATTTTCTGATTTTGGGTTTGGAGAGTACTTTATAATACTTGGAACTCGTATTCTTTATAAAATAATATGATTTACAACTGTTTTATTCCCACTCTGTAGCTTGTCTCCTCACTTTCTTAACATAGTCTTTTGAAGAGCAGAAGTTCTTAACACTGATGATGTTCAATTTATCAATTTGTTCTTTTTAGAATCATGCTTTTGATGTCATGTATAAGAAATCTTTGCCTAACTCACAAAGATTTTCTCCTAAATATTTTTCTGGAAGTCTTATAGTTTTAAGTTTTATACTTAGGTCTCTGATATATTTTGAGTAGATTTTTGTAGATGATGTAAAGTATTGATTGAAGTTTTTTTTTGTTTTTTGTTTTTTGTTTTTTGTTTTTGCTATGGATATGTGATTGTCCTAGCACGATTTGCTAAAAACACACTATCCATTCTTCACTTAATTTGCACCTTTGTTAAAAATCAGCTGTCTACATATCAACTTGGAATCTGTATGCTGACCAGCTTCTCCCTTGGCTAGTATTGAATTACCAATCCCACATTCCTTCTCTCTGAAAACTGTCCACTGCCTTTTCTCTAGTCAATACAAAGCTTAATTATATTTCAGCTTCCTAGTTATAATGGCTTTCCAGACTGCCTTTCTGAGATTATCCTAAATCATCCTGATGACCTTGGATTTTCCCAAATCTCTATTCTTATATTTCTAAATAATTCCTTGGTTTCTTTAGTCTACAGATAATAAGAGCCATTCATTTTACTCATTCTTCTTAATTTCACTTTTAAAGCTCTGCTGATCCAACATGCCACTCCCAAATCTTAACACAATATGGTATTAGAATTCTGACTAGTTCTCGAGAAATGATAACCATTGTTTCAGCTATTCTACAAAGCGATAAGACTTTAATGGTCCTTACTGACATTAGTTCTTGGTAGACCACACTAGCACTGAGAGCATTGCATCTAAAGTTGGAGCATTATTTGTTCATGCTTCAATCACTTATGAACACCTGCTATGTGTTAGGCACTTAGCTAGTGCTCTGGGGACAAAGAAAAGCAGAAGACATACTCTATTCCCAAGATATTTCAAGTCTAATATATTTTGTACTTTTAGGTACAGAAAAAGTCTAAGCATGGATATCATGCAAGTTTCAGAACCCAGATCTGCATTTTTTCCACAGGAAAGACTGGTCCATCACTAGGAGGAAATAAAGTGCTTTCTGAGTCAAGTCAGACATTCTAATTCAATAGTGGGGTTTGGTTGACAAAGACAAGCTCTGGGAAGTGATAAAACATGCAGACAGGACCAGATGCCAGAAAGCAGAGGCCAAACCCCCAAAGGAGTCACTTTAGGTTAGTGAACATTTGTCAGAAAAGAATAAGAAAGAAAGAAAGAAAAAAAGGGGAGTAAACCAGTGAAGAATTATCTTTACCTCTTAGCTGGGAAATGTATGTATAGGAGAATGGGTAAAAGTGAATTTGAGCTTCAAGGATAAAAGGTGCCGGATAAAAGTTCAGTTGGTATTACCTTTCCTACTGTGGGGTCACTGAGGCAAGGGGAGTCCAGACATGTCCCAGAGAAAGGAAATGAATCAATGTGAGATACCTGTCTTCTGTGATGAATGTAGGTTTTGCACACATCATTAACAAGCACTTCACAAAAGGCAGACAGATGAGGTGTCTGCCAAATGAAGGAGCTCTTTAAAAGCTATTGACCAGCCAAGGTACATTACAAGAATAAGAATGGAGAGCCAGGGAAGGGAAAAATATTATGTGCTCTTCTCTTGGACCACTGAAGCACTTCCTGGTTAGGGGTGCAGAGGAGTTAGGGGATGGCATCAGGCTTCTATTGATATGGAGCTCTGAAGAGTCAGCTGCAGCTGGGAAAGGGTATCTGAGGCACAGATTATGTGACTGAGAGAATTCACAGTGAGAATTCAGAAATTGAATTCCCTTCCCAAAGGGAAGCAAATGACCAAAAGAGAGGAATGAGACAGGTGGGAGCAGCACTGGCCTCACATGTGGGCTCAGGAGCCTATAGTTAATGCTGGGTGATTCCAATGCTCAAGGAAGACTTTCAGCCTGAAATCACACTTCCATCCCTCAACGAGAGCTCAGTATTCTTTTAAACTCCATAATGAAAGCTATGGTTTATAATTAAGTATCCCTGGGAGTGATAAATTACATTAAGGTAAACTCTAAATGTTTTTAAGAGTAGTATTGGAGGAGAGAACAATTTTAAGAGTCCAGTGAAAGAGGAAAATGCACAGAAAAATGAGATGGGGATCTATGGTTTTTGGTGGCCAGCCTGACACTGTGACCTGTTAAGGCTGCCAGATTTGGCAAGACAGACAGAAAGAAACACCAGGATACTCAATTACATTTGTCTGAAATTTAACAGAGTGTCCCATGTTTCATGTGGCAACCCCAGATGGTGGGGAGTTCTCCCTCATTCCCACACTTAAACCTTGCCACTGTACTTCCTTGTGGACTCCCTGAGCCTTCACTTGTGCATGTGAGCATAGCTGGGGCTTGGGGTGTGGCATGGAGAAAACGGAACCACAAAATGTGATGAGGAAGATATGTTATTGAGACCTAGGAAAATAAACCCCTTGAGGTCCCAAACCGTGCCATTTCTCTCTGCACCCTCAGTGTTTTGCGTGAGGCCTGGTGCAGAGCAGGTTGGCCAATACAGATATGTTGACATTCTTAAAAATGTCAATAATAATCATGATGACAACCACATACACAGTGCTTACCACACTCAGGCTGTCCTTTAAGTACTTCCCTGAAAATCCGAGATGAAACACAAGATGTGCTGCAGGTGATTTAAAAGAGACTTGTGTTGACAGGGAGTCACCAGACATTGCTTTTTAAGTAAGTGGATTCTTTCCTTATCAGTGTGCAATTCTTCTCTGGTGATGAGCTGTCCAGGCCTCAACCCAGAATTCCATTCAGCTCTTCAGCTCACCTCCTCCTAAAAGTCAAAAGCACACAAAAAAAGCTAGTGATGATATCACTTTTTCCCTACCTCCCTTCTATAACTGTTCCCCTCTCCAGACTATAGCAGTACCTTGTACCCGCTCGCCCAGGCATCCCAAGCACCCCCCGGGTGCAAATACACACCCATGAGTGCAAAGCAGCTCTTTGTTAAGAAAGTAAACAGCTTTTGAAATAATTTCTTAATGCTTTTTCCAAATATAGATGATATGGGGTAACATGGGAATTTTGGGTTATCCAAGCCCCTCCTTGCATCCATTCACAGAGAGCTCTAAGGCTTGTTTGGTGTCTGAGCAGAAACCCGCAAACACAGGGGCAAAAGGTTAGATGCTTAACCTGAGAGCATCTCTAGTCTGGCGTGGAGTGCAAAACAGAGCACTTGGGAAGTTTGGCTTCATTACATCAATCGGATTAGGACCAGGCAAAGCTCATGGCAACTTCAGGATTGGGGAAAGCAGTTCTGGAGCAACTGTTTCTGCTTTTGCACATGTCTTTGTTTTTTTAGGCAGACTCTCAAATGCTTTTCATCAGCATCCTTCTTCACTCCCACTACCTCTATCCCACCCCCATCTAACCCCCTGGTGCCATCTCCATGCGGGAAAAGCCGGCCACACATGGCTCTGATTTGTTTACATCTAGCTCATCAAAATATTGTTTAGTCAAAGCAATTCCCCATCCAAGCAGACTTTTACAAACTTATGTTGGAAGTCTGGCTTAAGCCTATGGTAACTGGGGAGTCTCTCTTCCTTTTCTCTGAACTGAGAAGTTGCCAGCCTTAAATCAAAGCAGTACTGAGAAGTTTCATTTTGTCATTTATATCAGATTGTTAATACTGCAATCCAGGCAGCTCCAGCACATTCCCCGGATGGCAAAAGTTACTCAGATCTGTTTTTAAGGGCATCGACTGATGCCGTCCCAGTCTAAGGCATGGCCTCCCATGAATGTCTAAGCTTCACGTGGCTGTATTACCTGGAGTCTGTTGCTGCTCTTCATTTTCACTGTTTTCACTCTGGTTCAGACCAATGTCATTTGTCATCTAATACAACCCAGTGGCTTCCCATCTACCAGACACGCACAAGTCCTAATGCTGCTCTTTCTTTCCCCTGCTCATGGCCCACAGTGGCCCTTCTTAAACAGGGTGCATATCAGCTAAAGGAACACGATTAAGTTCCAGGGGTAAAGTAAAGTCACCAGGCCAATGGGATATTTTCCTAACAACACTAAAAAATCAAGGGAAATGTTATTATTTTATGTTTTAAAAGCCTATGGAGTAGAATACAAAAGTATCAAACATTCTAATGATAAAACATGAAGCTTCAGGGAAATTTCAAACTCTAAGTATACTACTTTGGACCAGATCTCTAGGCCCCCAAGAAATATATTCATTGCCTCTGCCATTAGTTCATGTGAGTAAAAGTTTTAGAAGCCTAAAGCAGAATGGTCCAATGCCTCAGCAGTTCTGTCAAAGCCCATCACATCCCATTCTCAAATGCCAGTCCAATCTACTGCTCACTACCACCCCTCCAACATACCTTGCTCTCTAGAGAAGTAGGACAAGTCCTCATTCTTCAGCTCATTCCCACTCTAGACATTTGTTCTCACCATCAAAATGCCTTTAAATTTCCATATCCATTTTTCATTCCATTATAAACACATTCTTTATATGACTCACAGTCTTGGTCATGGTACTGAGTTGTCAAGGAATATTCATCGAGGGGTTGTTGGTAGAACACAATTACTGACACCTTAAGGTGTGCAGAAAGGAGTGGAACATTTCTCTGTTCTTAGAAAGCAGGAAATGAGACAAGATGGTGCTAAGTGAAGATTTGAAAGAACTTTTCTATGACTCAGTGTTGTGTTAACTTCAGTAAGTCCCAAGCCCTATTTCCAGGGTGGGGAGGCAAAGGTTGGGGTGAGGTTGTATGGGCACAAGCTTATCTAGATAGGGCTGATGATGAAAAATGGAACGAAATATGGATCATATGGGTTGCATTAAAAAAGAAAAAAAGCAACCCCAAACAGAAGCCATTTGTGCCCCCACAAAACAAACCAAGCCTTAATTATAGTTTCAAGCTATCCCAGGAATGTGACCTTTTAAAAGCCAATCTGCCATCCAAGACAGTATGTTACTGGCACAAAAACAGACACATAGATCAATGGAACAGAACAGAAAACCCAGAAATGGACCTACAACTATATGGTTAACTAATCTTTGACAAAACAAGAAAGAATATCCAGTGGAAAAAAGACAGTCTCTTTAACAAATGGTATTGGGAAAAATGGATGGTGATATGCAGAAGAATGAAACTGAACCATTTTATAATGCCATACACAAAAATAAGATCAAAATGGATGAAAGACATAAGTGTGAGACAGGAAACCATCAAAACCTAGAGGATAAGACAGACTGAAATATCTTTGACCTCAGCTGCAGCAACTTCTAAGTAAATACATCACTGAAGGCAAGAGAAACAATAGCAAACATGAACTATTGGGACCTCTTCAAGATAAAAACCTTCTGTATAGAGAAGGAAACAATGAAAAAAAAACTAAAATAACTAAAAGGTAGCCTATGAAATAGGAGAAGATAATTGCAAGTGACATATCTGATAAAGGGTTAGCATCCAAAATCTATAAAGAATTTCTTGGGGTGCCTGGGTGGCTCAGTTGGTTAAGCATCCGACTTCAGCTCAGGTCATGATCTCATGGTTCGTGAGTTCAAGCCCCATGTCAGGCTCTGTGCTGACAGCTCAGAACCTGGAGCCTGCTTCAGAATCTGTGTCTCCCTCTCTCTCTACCTCTCTCCTGCTCACACTCTGTGTCTCTCTGTCTCAAAAATCAATAAACATTTAAAAATTTTTTTAAATAAAGAACTTCTCAAACTCAACACCCCAAAAATAAATAACCCAGTTAAGAAATGAGCAGAATATATGAATAGACAGTTTTCCAAAGAAGGCAGCCCAATGACTAACAGACACATGAAAAGATGCTCAACATCACTCATCATCAGAGAAATACAAATCAAAGCCACAATGAGACACCACCTCACACCTGTCAGAATGGCTAAAATTAACAACACAAGGAAAAAACAGGTGTTGACAAGGATATGGAGAAAATGGAAATCTCTTGCATTATTGGTGGGAATTCAAACTGATGTGGCCACTCTGGAGAACTAAAAATAAAACTACCCTATGATACAGCAATTGCAGTATTAGGTATTTACCAAGGGGTACAAAAATACAGATTTGAAGAGGTACATTCAACTCCAATGTTATAGGAACATTACCAATAATAGCCAAACTATAAAAAGAGCCCAAATATACAGTGGAATATTAGTCAGCCATCAGAAAAGAATGAAATTTTGCCATTTGCAATGATGTGGATGGAGGTAGAATGTATTATGCCAAGCGAAATAAGTCAATTAGAGAAAGGCAAAAACCATACGATTTCACTCATGTGGAATTTAAGAAACAAAACAGATGAACATATGGGAAGTGGGGGAAGAGAAAAGAGGGAAATAAGCCACAAGAGACTCTTAACAATAGAGAGCTAACTGGGGTTGATGGTGGGAAATGGGTTAGATTGGTAATGGATACTAAGTACAGCACTTGTGATCAGTGCTGGGTGTTGTATGTAAGTGATGAATCACTGAATTCTACTCCTGAAACTAATATTGCACTTTATTTTAACTAGCTAAAATTTAAATTGAAAAAAAAAAAACAAACAAACAGAGAGGGAGGCAAACCATAGGAGACTCTTAAATACAGAAAACAAACTGAGTATTGTTGGAGAGGAGGTAGGTGAGGGGATAGGCTAAATGGGTGATGGACATTAAGAAGGTTACTTCTCAGGGTAAGCACTGGGTGTCGTATGTAAGAGATGAGTCACTGGGTTCTACTCCTGAAACCAAGACTACACTGTATATTAACTAACTGTATTTTATTTATTTTTTTGAATTTGATAATTTTCAAAAAAATCCTGGAATTTCTGATTCCCTTGAAAAATCCAGATTGATTAGTGTGACACTGTGATTTGTAATGAGAAATATATATTTGACTTTAGTTCCTGTTTCTAACGTAAGCTCCTAAAACTCTTGGGATTTCCTAAATAAGGAGAGTGATGAATACATCTTTTGATATGTGAATGAGATGACTTTTAGAAGCAACTAAGGGTGGGAGCTGGTTGATAGAAGAACTAAACACGTGATTAGAGTGTAGGAACTTTTAGTACTTCTCCCTGACCTTTCGGGAGGGGAGAGGGACTGGAGATTGAGTTCAATCACTGATGACCACTGATTTAATCCATCATGCCTACTCAATGAAGCCTCCTTAAAACCCCCAAAAGACAATTTTGGAGAGCCTCACAGTTGGTGAACATGTGGAGATTTAGAGAAAGGGCATAGGAGCTCTGGGCCCTTTCCCACATACTTTGTCCTACGCATCTCATTCATCTGGCTGTTCCTGAGTTACATCCTTTTATGATAAACCAGTCAACTAGTTGAGTTAAATGTTTCTCTGAGTTCGGTGAGCTCTAGAAAATTGATCAAACCTAAAGAGTGAGTCATGGGAACTTCTGATTTATAGCCAGTGGGTTAGAAGGCAAAGTGACAACCTTGACTACTGATTGGTTCTGAAATGGAGGGGTAGGGGCAGTCTAGTGGGCCTGAGCCCTCAACCCATGGAATCTGATGTTATCATAGGTAGATAGGGTCAGAATCAAGTTGAATAGTAGGACTTCCAGCTGGTGTTAAAGAACTGCTTGTTGGGAAATCCCTCACATCCAAAACATGTTACAATTGGGGGCAGAATCCAAACAATTAGGGACTCTGACTGGCTCCCCTACAGCCAGTAGGGGGAGCAAGTCTCGGCTGCCATCTTGGGATGAGGTCTGGACTTCTATCTCACTGTGGTTCCCACTGCTCCTCATCTACAGACAGAGTATACCCTCCCATGAGCACTTCAGCTGGCTGCCCTGATACAGAAATAGACAAAAACAATTAAAAACTTCAATTTAGAGTCTACAGGTAAAAATTCTGAGGCGATGCCAGAAGAACGAATAGTGATTTGTTGAAGAGAGAAGACCTCAGGCCAAAGCCCAGTTGGAGGTGAATTGGGACATTCCTTTCTGAGCTAAGTCATTTAGCCTCTTTATTATAGAGCTTCTCTGTTCAAATACATCACACATGTAAACATATCTGGTATTGTCCAAGGAATGGTCTTCAGGCTCTAAGCCACAGCTTGGGACTTGCTGCCAGCCATGTTCTCCCAGACTCTTCTCAGTTTAGCCGCTGTTTCTCTTTGAAGCACTGTCTTGTCTTCCTTTTCTTGATTTGTCTGGAGCCATGTTACAGCTTATTGCACCTCTGAGCTGCTCAAATTCAGACATTTTGCTCAATTTGTTTCAAGGACTGTTATAAAAATCCATCTAAGATCAAATCTCTTCTCTCTTTTTTCAAAAAGGTTTCTAATGCTAATCGGGGAACAGAGCCAAGCTTCTCCCTTCCCCAGGCCCTGGAACAGAGGGCTTGCCCTTACTTCCCTGTCCCATCCATAGCTCCAACCAGACTTGTGGAAAGGGGACTAACTGCTTTATCCCCAAGCTTCTCATTTCACCTGTCACAATGGGGAGAAAAGCAGAGGCTGATAGGGATCCCCCAAGGAGTTCTCTGTCTATTAGGCTATTCATGAAGAGACCATTCCCAGGGCTTCAGATTTCAAGATGGGAAGATTAGCGGGGGACCTTCCAACCAGGCAGACGGGGCATGGACTCTTCATTTTTCTCTTCTGGCCGTTCATCTTCAGAAATAAGAGGCTGCCGTCTCTGAGGAAGCTGGGAGCTGCCACTTGCCCGGGATCTAAGGGCCAGTGGGTGGGCGAAGGAGGGTTACAGACAGAATTGCTAACAGATTGGCATTACTCTTAGGTCTCAATCCATAGTGAAATCAAAGAGAGAGCTCGCCTATACTAGCTTCAAAGACAACAAGCAGAAGAATCCCACCTCCTATTACTGTTTTCTTCTTTCCATGCCCTCTTCTTCCCCCACCCCTCACATACAAAATAATAAAGCATCATAGAATTTCAGAATTGGAATATACTTTAAAAGCCTTTGGACTACCGACTCTCCTCATGTTACATATGAGAAAACAGTCAGAGAAAGAGGTACAGTGGCTTGTCCAAAGTCATACACTGGTAAGTGCCAGGACAAGGATGGGAATGGGGCACTTCTAACTTCTTTCTCTTTCTATCAGTTCCAGTGGTTCCCAGCCCTTGGTTGTGAGTGTACAGTTTTCATCATTTTGGCATATCTGCAAACACCTGTGCTATTACTTAATCCTCTTTCTTTAGCCAGGCCCATTGTTTTTTACTTAAGTGTAATGCCAATGAAAAAGCAATACTATTTGCTCTAAAGAGTGGAGACTGAAGGGCAAATGTAAATAATGGAAAACAGTGTTAATGAAAACTAGCTGGATATTTGATCTATTGAAGGTTGTCACTCCAAGACCTATTTATTTGGGGTTAAAATGGGAGCTAAGGTTTTGAGAAGAGTTAAGGAAATCCTAGCACCTGACTGAGACATTCTCCTCATAGGGAAGAAGGAGAATTAAAATGCGAGCAACCTTCCTGAAAACCATGAATGCCTCTCGATGCACCAGCAAAGTTTTCTCCCAACACCTGTGGGAGATTTGCTGCACCAAATGGTTCTACTTCCAGAAGGAGTATTTTCCCTTCTCAGGGGTAGGACTCTACAGATGCAGAAGACATGCGCAGTATTCTTCACACATGTCAGAAAGTGTGGGCAGTGGTTCCTGGAAAAGAATGGCTTCTTTGATGTCAGTTTCATTGTCAGCTGGTGGAGCTTCTCACAACTTTCTGGCTGGGAACATCCTGGAGAGGGAAGCAAGGTCACATAAATTGATTAGGGAAGTTCTTGGGTCTGAAAGATGGTGAGACGATTTTCTGTACACTAGATCGCCTTCATTTCCTCTTTATTGCTGTCCCCTTAAGTCATCATATGACCCACATACTTCCCTCAGTCAGTGACAACAGGAATAAACTGGATTCCCTTCCCTGTGGGAATATCGAACACTCTGTACATTATCTGAGACTCAGAATTCTGGGTAAAATTGGGTCTGTTTCAAGCAGAGCCTGGAGGTGTAATCTTGGCATTGTCACAACAAGGAATGACCCAGCTGGCAAGTGGTTCTTAGCCACCTGTCACTGCATGAGGTGTGGGGTCACAGAAATAAATAATGCATCATAAAGCATCATGTCTGTATGTAGAACAGCTCTGTGTAGTTGAGACAAATTTCTTTCATAACAAAGGGTAGCAAGGAGTACATGCTAGGTAATGCTGATGGGTGGTCTGAGAATGTTCTGGAAGCCTTAAGGAGGGAATGAGGTCAGGGGCTTGAGGGGGCAGGGGAAGCTTTGTAGAGGAGGTAAGATTTTCTTGCAGGACCTCTTCTCTCTATTTTCCTCTGGTCTTCCTCCTCCTCCTTCTTACCCTCTTCCAGAACGGGTGCAAAATTTGCACTGGCAGAGGGCGGGGCATTGGCTCTTGCCCCTAGATGTGGGCTGAACAAGCATCCCGGAAGCCTGTGTTGGTGGGAGGCTGGCCAGGTGGACAGCGCCCACACTGTTGCCCATGAGATCCTCGAAGACAGATTTACCAGTTGCCAAATTCTCCTTGTAGCCCACTCTCCTCCCTGTGGCCCTGTACAGCAATTCCTGATGACTAGTGAGGGAGGAGAGAGAGCTCAGGAAGGCAGGAGAGGGGTCATCACATACAACTTGTGGGGATTCAGAGTGCCATCTCAGGCAGTTTTCTCACCATACATTGGATCTGCTTTTATAAGACCCATCAGGCCAGAGGGAGGACATCGGCTGACACCGGCTGACACAGGCTTCCTGGACGAGTGCTCTGGCAGGGAATCAGAAGGGGGTGCCAGCTTGGCTACTGAGGCCTCCATTTTTCTCATCTGTCATATTCCCCGGCCTTTTATGAAGATACTTTTCCAGATTTGGAAGTAAAATGAGAGAATGAGGCAAATAGGAGAGAGGAGAGAGAGAAGACAGAGGGGGAGAGAGAGAAAAGGGGTAGGTAGGGAAAACAGCAGCAAACCAAAATGGTAGTGTTATTGGGAAGACAGGAAACGTAGAAACTCAGGAAAAGAGCAGGCAGACATGTTTGTTAAGGAATAATAGCACCTTAAGCATCCAGGGAACACACACGTAAGACTGTCTCATTTATCTCTGTGCCTCTGGTGGAGCTGCATGTGTTCTTTCAAAGTCGGATGTCACCAGTTGTGGTCAATAAACATTAACTGAGGAAATTTCTCTGTGGCGGGCACTGTACTTGGGAAAAAAAGGGGTTATCAGGTATGCATTTAAGTTTTGACAGCATCAACTTGCATGATTGAGAGGGGAAAATGCAAAAATCACAATACAGAATTAAGTACAAAAATGCATTTATTTAGAATGTTAAAACACTTCACAATACAATAAATGTTTTACAAAGCTGACATCTGCAACAAATATCTTAAAAATCTGGAAACTAGTAATATTTTAATTAATTTTTTTCTTGACGAAATGTTTTTTTCTGCCCTACATTCTTTTCAATCACTTCCTTATACAGCAACAACTTCATGAAACCATTTTCTACAGAGGGAAAGAAATGGTCATTCACCTTTCCCTCCAGTACAGTTGATGGAAATCTGTTTCTTTAACAGCCAGGTTTAGGATTCATGATCACAGAATGAAAGGACTTGCTGTTTGTAGTACTGCTACAAGTTTGAGACTAACAAATAGAGGAATTCCAGTACATTTCATTTTTGTCTGAATCCTATCAGAAAGGAAAAAGGTACAATGGACTCATAATTATACATTCTGCATTATTGAATGCAAATTCAATATATCATCATAATATAATTGAGTTCTTATAATTCAATATATCATTAGCGAATGATTTAAAATTTGGCTTTAATTAAATTAATTTTATAGAGTTGAATATATCCTAACTGTCCAACAACAGAGAATTGGTTAACTACGCCAATGTGCCAGAAGCATATTCTTTAATCATATAGTATAATTTTTGTGGACATAGGTTGTTGGCCTGAAAATATTTTCTTTACATGTTAAATAAATAAAAGGCATATTATAAGGATACAATCTCACTTTTTTAAATGTTAAAAATATATATGTATATATTATGTATCTACATCTATATCCATGTCTATATCTGTGAATATCTACCCTTAGGTATCTATTATCCAAGTATCATCAACATAGGAAAACTTAAGCATAGAAAAATGTCAGGAAGGTTATAGAGCTTGGTATTAGTAAGAGCGGTTTCTCTAGAAAGATGGTAAAATAAAATATATCCCTTGACAAAAAAAAAAAAAGAAGAAAGAAAGAAAAGAAAGATGGTAGTGAAGTTTTTTCTTGTCTATTATTTCATTTTTCTCAATAACGATGTTACTGTTGTTTTTTAATGTCTATTTTTGAAAGAGAGCGAGAGATCATGAGCAAGTGCATGAGCAGGGTGGGCAGAGAGAGATGGAAAAAGAGGATCCCACACAGGCTCCCCACTGTCAGCTTAGAACCCAATGCAGAGCTCAAAATCATGAACCATGAGATTCCATGAGATCATGACCTGAGCCAAAATCAAGAGTCAGACACTTAACCCAGGTGGCCCTGATTATGTTACTGTTATAACAACAGGAAAATAAACAGAATTATTTAATGTATAATAATAATAATAATAATAATAATAAAAACTCAAGTAGCTTCTCTCATCCCCCACTCAGCCAATCACCACATGAAAGAATCCTGTTGAGTAAAGGTTAAGAAGCAATGTGTGTGTGTGTGTGTGTGTGTGTGTGTGTGTGTGTAAGTGTGGTGGCACCCATCTGTGGGCATTGCAAGCAGACACGCTGCCTTGAGTGCCCACACTTAGCTCTGCCTGCACATTGCTGAAGTCTTGGTGAGAAGCCTTCAATGTCCTCTCTGCTTCAATTCCTCAGCCTCCTTGACAAGTCAGAGGCTGGAGAGAGGAGACAAGGCTTCCATCAGGATTTGATAGGATGTATTAACCTGAGAAGAGATGTTTCTCTCCCTGTACACTCTGAGGGATTTGGAAATAGGGTGAAGGGCAGGTCTACCTTTGTTCTCATGAGTGAAACTCTATGAAGGGAAGGATAACTGGAGTTTGAGATGCCAAAATGAAGGAAAGGTGGATACTGATGAAAGTCTCAGAGCCTCCCTTCCTGTGGTCCCCATCTCAAACTCAAAACCCCTTGTAGGTGCCCATGATAATTTGGAGAAGCAGTTCAATGTTCAGTTTCTAAGACAATCTTTAAGCCCACATGCCCACCAACACACACAGTAATCCCTTGCTGCTGCCCAGAAGGCACTCTTTGGGAGTATGAGTCCAGCTCCAGGGAAGGGGGCATGACATACAATGTGAAACCCCCTCCTCTTCTTCTCCAGATGTCTATGGAATCTGATGGTCTCCCTTCAGAAAGGAAAAGAAGTGGAAAGTGTGTCTCCATTTTGGGTTAGTGGTGCCCTGGGCTCCCTCCCCCAGCTTTTCCTGAGCCAGAATACTCTGCCCACAGACACCCAGGACTTGGGTGAGCCTCTCCCCACAATCTACCTTGGGAGACTTCAAATCAATATTCTCTCAGTCGAATAGGGAAGGATTATTCCACCACTTTCAGCTTACCTGCACTCATACATTAATTCATGAAATACTTCTTGGGTCCTTGTTAGTACTGGGTTGACTCTGGAGACACAGCAGAAAACAACCTAGAAAAGATCCTGTCCTCTGTACTCCTAGGGATCCTTGTTTCTCTGTCTGTGGGTTGGACCACAGGTGCATGACATTTTTGTCTCTCAGCAACTCTGTTAGTACAAAGTCCTCCCAATCACCACCTTGCTGGCTGGGGAAGGTCATGGTGGGGGTCCTTTCTGTTATCTTGACCACACTCCTTACCTTCCCACCCTACAGTGCCCCATGTCCCATGGAGTAAATGAAGAAAATCCCAGGACATTTGGCCAAGACTCCTTTCCCAGAATGGGCAGCCATTCAGAGCTACATACATGTCAAACTCATCCTCTTCCTGGGATCTGACATATGTGGGCCTTTTATAGAGTCCTAAGATCAGAGTAAATGAGATCCTGCTCATCTTTTAAGGGGGACTTGTATTATTCCTTATGGACAGATGATTGCTCTCATACCTGCTCTCTCCCAGATCGTCTTGTCCTCTCTACTACCTTTTAATTAATTCTAGAATCCTTCCTCCTCATAGAATCCTTCTGTGACTAAAATGCAGGAAGAAGCATACCCTCTCCACCCTCTGAGCCTCCCTCTGCCTCCTTGGGCTGAGCTGGAGGCTTGGGGAGTGAGAGGCAGGCACTGCAGCCCCCTGCATTTTGGACTGTTTCCATGGCACTTCCAAACATATGAAGAATGACACTTAATAGGATATGAAACTTCCGTTCCAAATTTAGGAGGGAGAAACTTCTTGTTTGAAATTATTATTGTTTCTTGCAAGAGAAGCAGCTCTCGTCTTCCCCTGCCTTGCCCTGAGGTCTGCCTGTGGTCAGTTACCAAGGAGTGAAGTTCTCAGGCCATGTGGTTGCTCTGACAGTTTATGATTTAGGGCACTCGGGTCAAGTCAGACTCAGGGCAAGTGGGACATAGCTGACAGGGTAATATGCAGAACAAATTTCTACCTGGCATCTTAAAGTATCTTTTTCTTTTTTTTGAAACTACTGATTTTTGCTGTGACTAATTTTTTTTAAATTGGAAAATTCTGCAAAGCACAAATACTCATAAACGTTCACCATAATACCACCAACCTGTGATTATAAATATTTTTGTGTTCTTGCATATCCTACCACCTTCTCTGTGCATGCTTGTATGCATGAACTCACCAGACGCCTAGACAAACCCTAATTTCCCTGCTGTGTAGAAGCTGTCTTCTTGCTGTGCCTTACTGTAAATAGATAGCATAGATATAACCTACAAAACTGAGATGATACTGTAGGTAGCATATTATAATTTACATTTTTTACTTATTAGTATCTCAAGGTCAAATTCCTCCTGTTATAATTAAATTTACTGGCAACTGGATTGGTATGACTACATAGTATTTCATTACATCGTTGAACTAAAACTGAATTAACCATTCCTGCATTGCTCATTTAGGCAGCTTCTAAAGTTGCAATGTTACCAAGGTTACCAATGTTACCACAGAGAAGAACCTTATAAACATATCACTGTAAATATCTCTGATTGCTTTCTTCCCATTTGTTCCTAGGAGCAAAATCTTTGGGTCAAAGAGAATAAACATCTTAATAGCTTTGCATGCACATTGCAAAGTTCCAAAAGGCTCTCTTGGAGTGGAGGGGCCATGAATAAAGACAGCTCTGGAATACTCGAGACAGAGGCTGGGGGTGGAGTGCCCCAGGTACTGATAACCATTTCGTAGCAGGTGGCCAGTGCCAAATAGGGACTTTGATTTCTTTGGGAAGATGGTAGCAGAGAAGATGCCCATTACATCCCTCAAGAAAGAGTAGGCTGGGAAAAAGCGGCATGAGGCTTAGAAGCCCCTGTTCTCTGTTCTTGAACAACCATATGCTGGATAGGATCTTGGAAAATATGACTTGAGGGACTTGCCACATACACATTACCACCTGACAAACTCTGAGCTTCAGAGACACTCTTCTCTGGTGTTCTCCATCTTCTCTCCACATCCCTTGGCATCTTTTTCCCTTGTCATCCTCCTTCCCTCCATGCTACTCCAGGGATAAGCTTGGGGAAACCATAGCTCTCTCTATTCCTCTCCTTCAACTTTCTGGCTTTCTTATACCTACATAATTAATTTATCCAATATGTCAGACAGGGTCTACTGTATGCCAGGTACTGTGTAACATCTGAGGGGTGAAAACATGTATAAGTAATATCCCTGCCTATATAGTTAAGAGTCTATTAAGAGATATTGATAGACTGTAAACTGATTTGCAGATCACTAAAATACAGTTGGTAATTTCTGGGGTTTTTTCAATCACATATTTTAGAGTAATATCTTGCAACCTGTGAGCACTTGAAAATATTTGATGAATGAATACTTGAATGAATAAATGCATTCAAAGTGTTGTGTCCTTCAAGTAAAACATTAACTCATCTAAGGATAATTATTAAGTTTTATTTTGAGATTTAATTTATATGTTATAAAATTTACTTGTCTTTAGTATACTATTCAAGTTTTTAGTATGTTTTCAGAGTTGTGTAGCCATTACCCCAGTGTGATTTTAGAACATTTCCATCAGTCCCAAAAGAAACCTCATGTCCACTTGCACTCACTTCCAATTTCTCAGTCATCCCTGCCCTGTGCTAGCCAATCACTATTCTCCTTTCTGCCTCTACTGTTTTGCCTGGTCTAGATGTTTTGTATAAATGGAATCACACAATGTGTAGTGGTATCTATGTCTGGCATTTTTCAGTGAGCATAATGCTTATGATGTTCATCCAAAGTTGGTATAAATAGTTTATTCTTTTTAATTGCAGAGTGATAGTCCATTATGTACATATACCACGTTTTTTGAATCAGCTGATGAATATTTGATTTGTTTCCACTTTTTGGCTGTTCCAAATAAAGCTACTGTAAACATTCATGTACAGTCTTTGTGTGGGCAAATGTTTTTATTTCTCTTGGAAAGGACTGGAATTGCTAAGCGAAATAGGGATACTTTTTAAGCAAAGATTTTATTTATTTTATTTTATTTTAATCTTTACTGAAATATAGTTGACACACAATGTAGCATTAGTTCCAGGTGTACAACATGACAATTGGACAAGACTATACATTATGCTTTTCTCACCAGGACTGTAGCCATCATCTGTCACCATAAACACTACTACAGTATCACTGACTATATTCTCTATGCTGTACCTTTTATTCATGTGACTTATTCATTTCATATCTAGAAACCTGTATCTTTCACTCCCCTTCACTTTTTTTTTGAGCAAAGATGTAAACAGTTTTTTATGGCAGAAGGACACAGCTCAGCAAGATGGATCTAAAACCTGAGGTTCAGAAGCAGATACACAAGTGTGACTTTCCCAGGCCACTTTCTAACAGAGCAAAGCCTGGGCTGTGCCTCCCTTTTTCCATACTTACCTTTAACCTGCACACCATCCTTCAGTAAATGTTTCTTTTCAAGGCTGATCTTGGCTTATTCTTTTTTTACAGGGAGTCGGGGTGTGGGAAAATTTTCCCAGACTGTTCCATTCTTAAAATCACATTATTATTTTTTCTTAACACAAATGGAATATATGTTTATTAGATAAATATTAGATTCCACAATACAAATTTAAAGAAAAACTAAGAAAAGTAAAATCATCTAAAATGTCACCACCCAGACACAATCATAATTAATATTCTGCTATATATCCTTCAATAGTTAGATAAATGATAGATAAATAGATACACTAATATCAATGTAGATATATTATATGTTATTTTGATACCTGTTTTTTCACTTAATATAGTCTATTTTTCTGTCTTTATATTTTTATATTTAATGACTGTACAGTTTTACACAATTACAATGAGCTTTAATTTATTTAACTAAATCCTATCATTGGGTATGTAATTTGTTCTAAAAATTTTTCTCAGTTGTTAAGGAATGCTGTAATGAGTGTAACTTAATTAATTTTATACATATTAATCAACATTTTTAATTTTTATAGAATATGTACACATTTCTTAAAGGAATGCTTTGAGGGTTTTTGTTGGTATTGGCAATTGCTCTCCACAAAGTGTAATCTGGTTTACACTCTTATCAGCCATGCATGAGAGAGTTTAGTACCTGCATTTCCACTGAAACCATCTCGCCATAAAAAATGAAATCCAAAGTTTACCAATAGGCAGAAAATTACAACTTTCGAAATTAAGATAAATCTTCTGATAACTCGTGAGTTTGATAACTTTTCACATACATGCAGGCTATTTACAGTTCCTCTTTGGATAACTCACATTATTGTAGGAGGCACCACAGATCTTCCTTCACTTCACCTTCTGTCTGATATTCTACCCAGCAGACATACCCAGAAACTCTTGCCCTTCTCTCACACCTTGGATAGAAGTCTAATGGAATGACAGGTGGACCCTGCTCCACCTGCCACCAGAGTAAGACCACGAGGCCCATTCCCATGTCATAGGAAATATATTCTGCTGCCCACAGACTGTCTGGTACCCATTGAGGTTGACTCAACTGATATCTAAACCACAAAGCTCCCAACTCAGTTGTATCGAGTTTTACGACAGGATGAAAGCACAGGCTTTTGGAACCCCATGTTTTGGCACTAGCATCCTTTATCGGAAGAGCTAGTGTGTGGGTGGTAGTGACCAGCTGTTCTTCTTTCCCCTTAGAGTCAGAGCAAAGGAAGTGAGATCAAATTATAATAGAAAGGATGCCAGTTAGACAAAAGAAGGAACTTATTGCCAAGGAAGCTTGTAGAGAGCTACACCTAAGGAAATCTTTGATGAGGGTGAACTATCTGTGGCTCAATTGGACCCCTGCCCGAGAGTAGAGGAAGAGCCTTAGCTAAGGCCTAAGGTGACAAGCTCTGGCTTAGCACATGAGCGCCCTGGCTTCCTGCATGCCTACCACCACCTGACAGGTTGTGGATCTTTCATGGAACTAGGAGTTTAGAGATATAATACACTTTGGGTGTCTCCATTCCATCTTAGAATAAACAATATAATCTGAGGTTAGGTTTCTAGAATTGGAGAGACAAACAGAAGCAAAGGGAAGTTATATTATTAAAAACTGACTATTTGTCAGGCTTGGGGCCAGGTGCTTTAAAGACTATCTCAAATTTTTATGACCATAAATGAGGAAAGTGAGGCACAAAGGTAAGACTGGCCCAAGGTCACATACTAAATGGCAGGGCTGGTATTCACACCTAGACATGTTTTAGCTCCAACACTCTTTTCCATTTACCGTATTACTGTGGAAATAACTGCTGCAGGAGGTGGGGATATTTAAGAGTATAAACTGTTTATGTTGGACAGTGACCAGTCAATGACCTTGGCCATCAAAGTCTTCCTGGAGTATAATTATTTTCCTGATCCAGGTGGAGCAGGCAGGACTTGCCTGGGTCTCCTGAGGCTAAAATGCTTTATGCTCTCATTGTCTTTTGATTTCTCAGCCATAACCAATCATCTTGTTCTTTTACTTCCCTTAACACAACAGTATGCACTATGTGGGAGACACAGGTAGGGGAAAAATATATAAAGTCAAATCTTGGTTCTATGATGTGGCAGCTGTGTGACTCAAGGCACATTAGTAAGTTATCTGTGCCTCCCTCACTTCATCTGTAAAATGGGGTCACAGTTGGGGTATAAAGATTAAAGAATTAATAGATTTAAGTATTCAGAATAATACCTGGAATAAAACTAAAGTAATGTTAGTTTTCATTATTTAGGTGGAAATCAAAACTTGTACATATGGGAAAAAAACAGTGTGCCTTAATTTGCCCTCTCTCCCTCCCTTCCTTCCTTTATTCCTTTTTTCTCTCTCTCAATAATCATTCATGGTAAGTCCACTACATGCCAGACATGGTAGGTACTGTAGTACATGCTTTGATTTCATTCTATTCTAACCCTAGTACTATCTATGATTTCCTGCTAGAGACAGACAAGGTTAGTGTGCCTGTACAAACCACTAGCAGCTCTTTTGCTAACTCTGAAGACATCAAGAAAGAGGGATTAACCAGAATGTTGGAAACACAAAAAATCTTTAGTACTGTCTTGTCTGAACTTTTCATGTCCTCGCAGTTAAGAAAACTGAGACAGGGGATGCTGAGAGACTTCACAAAGCCCTGCGGCCAGTTATCCAGGAAGTCAGAACTCAAAACTATGGCTTCTGGGTATTTTATAGTCTCTTTCTGTAAATGTTCCTGTTTTTTTCTGACCAATAGCTTGTATGGAGTGCCACAAGGACTGAGTCATTGATAGCCACATATTGTCTCGGCATCTTGCATGGTACATTGCAGGCCAGATGTGTTCCTGCTCAGCCTTTTCCCCTTGTTACAAATTTCTACTCACTAATCATATTGGCAGGGGTGGGGGCAGAAGGGGGTACATTGTAGTACCAACAAAATCCATCCTCCAACCCTCAACCATCACATCTGGCTTGCAGGTGTCCCTCATGCCCTCCGAGACTTGAACGGGAGTGGAGACTTCTGTCAAATGGCCCCAGCTGTCCTCTGAGACACCAGGTATCTGGGGCTAATGAAAAATGTCTGGTCTCTGACTTCACCCAGTCTCCTGTGTGCTCTCTTTCTCCTTGTTCCAAATTCTCTGTGGTCTGCAGCCTTCCAGGCAAACCTAAAGCCATTTTCCCTGGAAACATTCCCCAGTTCTGATACTTAGCTGTGTGACCTT
This sequence comes from Paguma larvata, assembly GCA_030068075.1. NCBI lineage: Eukaryota > Metazoa > Chordata > Mammalia > Carnivora > Viverridae > Paguma > Paguma larvata. The sequence goes on along the minus strand of CM057828.1, from coordinate 98,362,537 downwards.
CAACTAGTCATTAGTTTCTCCAGGTCTCAGTCCTCATTTGCAATAACAGATATGTTCCCTATCCCTCCCAGCTTTATAATAGTGCCAAGTTTGTCTTTTAAGCATTTAACACATTGCCAGATATCTATTAACCACCAGCCATGTGTCCAGTTCTCTGCTAGGGAACATAAGCAGAGCTTCACAACACATTTTATAAAATGGCATACATATAAAGTGATTTGTGCAGTTCACCAGGATAAACAGATGAGGCCACCTGCAGCCAGAGGTTCTATTCTGAAGCTCCATATCCTACTCAGCAGCCCCAAGGGCCAATCTTGGGACCTCTCCAAAACCATTGCAACACACCAGCCAGGAGGATCTACTAATGTCCAGAGGTTCTCTATGTCTCCTCAAGCCATCTGGGAGTTTGCAGTCTCTCTGGGGATGTGTGACACTCAAAATGGTATTGAACAACTTAGCGCACACTTCAGTAAGTGCCACACTGCTGCTAGTTTGGAAGGACTGCAGTAACTTAGGGTTGGGCAACAATAGTGTGGTGAAGGGGACTGGGAGGCTTCCTCCAGGGGTGGTGCCAGCTCAGAAACATCAGGCCTGGATTTAGGTCACATCAAGGCAGGAGGCAGAGAACTACAGAGCCTCCATGGAGAATTAGGAGCCCTAGATTCCAGTTCTGCGCCTAAGAGTGAATCACTCTTTGACAAACAAGTGATGTCAGCTCTGCATGCCCCTCTCCTCTTGCTAACCAGTGGTGCCTGTGGGACCTGCTAAGGCAAGCTCAAAGCCTGTGGTGGGGTTCAAATGAGTGAGTGAAAGCAAAGATATTGGTCAGGTATGGAAAGCTAGGTTAATGTCAAAGGTTAGAATTAGCTCTGGATCAGGAAAGCCAAGGTTAGCATCATGATAATAGAGGATTTTGCCCTGGTGTGTTCATTAATGAATGCCAAATGCTCAAAACAATGCTGGACTCATCATGGAGACAGCAAATAGTTATTGACTGAGAGACAAAGAGTGGCTCCAGTGACTTCCAGGCCTGACTAAACCTGAGGAACTAATGTGACCAGCCTCTCCCTATTGGAAACAGAATGAGGTTATGGGGAGTCATGAGGTAGGCATTTAGACAAGAAATAGCAGATAGCACCAGACTGATGGTGAGGTCAGTGGAGGGCTGTGTAAGAATGTGGAAGTACCAGCTCCCCAAAACACACCCTGCAGGTTTTTCAGAGGAGGAGGGGGAGGAGGAACCTGATGGGGCTGAAAGAAAATAAAAGCTATCCAGTTGAAGGAGGAGGAGGGGTAAGTGTGGTAACCCCTTTGACTCTCTATTTCACAAAGAAACAGATTCTTGAGGGACTGTTGGTTTAGGTGAGTGGCCTCAGTCCAACAGGGAATCTGTTACTTTCTTTGGTAACTACCTGCTCCAGCCACTGGCTCTCTAGGGGACCGTGGGCCTAATTCCCACCCACCTTTCAGAAGCCATAATGCTGACCCTGACCAGAGGGGGATTGTAATGAACAGGAACTTAGAATCCTAGTTTTATCAGGTGGCTCATGTTACTTAGCAGGCATATTAAAGAAGAGCCTTAGAATTGGATTCAATTTAGAACTTTATTTTTCTATGAGTTTTTGATTCTTTTCCTTCCTTCTTTGACTAGGGGTTGCAGTAAAACGCAAGATTACTTGGAATAAACACCAGGCTGGCTGTATGCTCAGCGACAGCCAGAGGAGGGTGAAGAAGAGCCAAGAATGAGAGCTCAGGTGGGAGAATGAGATGTCTGTGGGTCTTGCCTCTCGTCAGTGGTCTGAGCCCTCCCACCACTGGGCTTTCCTGCTTAGGTGCCTCACTTAGGTGCTTCTCCTTCTCCTCCTACTTTTCCTGCTCAGTCTTCATCAGAGATGGAGGATGTTCATGCTGTGCACCACAGAAGAGGATTCTGTTTATTGTTCTTCCCACATGGTCCACTGAAGGTACCAAGGCTATGCAGCAAGTCTCTTTCCAGGGATCCAGAAAATGACTCAAAGTCTGTTGAGTCATTGGTAACTATTGGACACCTACTCTTTCTACACTTTATATTTTCTCACAATTTTGAAAGATCAGTGTCATTATCTCTATTTAACAGATGAGGGAATCTAGGCTCAGGGAGGTTTATGGACTTGCCCAAGACTACACAGCTGTATGTGACTGCGTTTGGCTTCTAGGACTGTCTGTCTCCAGAGCTTATGTCTTAGCTACTCTTTCTGGGAGAAAACTAGAGAAGGATCCAGAGTTCACAGTCATCCCCAGGCCATTTATGACACCCTGAGGAGACACCAGGACATTCATGATGGGACTTGGTGTCATCCCAGGGACTCAGAAGCACTTTTCCAATTGTCTTCAGCCAAATGCAGGGTCTCACTAGGATTCTGAACCCTCGACCTTGTGGAAAGCTCTAAATCTGAAGGGGAGTTCTAAGGAGAATTAATGAAAACCAGGAAAAGATTGATATAAAGGATAACTGAGAGCCAAAGGGAAGCAGGGCAGGAATGTTGGTTGGGAAAAGGGACTGGCCACAGATATGGAGCCTGAGAGCATTTGCAGGGCCCTCTGAGCAGAGCAAATGGGGTCGTGGTTGCTCCAGCAGCAGTGAGCCAAGGGTTATAAAGTACCAATTTAGGACAAAGGCGGGGGTGGGGGGGTGCTGCTGCTCCCTTCCTGGGAGGCCTGGGAAATTTAAACAGCCCAGTTCTAGAGAATCTAGCTGGAGGCAGAGTACAGGGGTGTGTGTGTGGTGGGGGGTGGGGTGGTGGTGGAGACTCCTTAAGTCTCTTTGCAAGCCTGGAGCCTGGAATTGTGGAATTCAAAGAAGCACATTTGAGAACAGACAAGGGATAAGGGGGAATGCATTTAGCTGCCCGATTCGTTTGGAATGAAGTTGCTATGTGTTCTTCTAGTGACATCAGGTGCCCAGACATGACAGCAATAAATGGAGAAGAATATTTATGTAAACAAAAGAAATATAAATAGATGGGAGAGAGTAAACTAAATATAAACTCTCCGTTCAAAGTCACTGTGAGAACAGCCACTGCTATTTTCAGAGGGGGGTGTGTAAGCACAAGCAGGCTATTTATAGACAGAAGGTTGTATGTAAACCCTGACCATCCACACAGCTTGCAATGGTGGGCTGTTCATCTCAAGCTAAAGCGGCCTATTGTTTTCTCATCCCCACTGGGAAGAAAACACTGGAGAAAGAATAAGTACTGTTTTTCCTCTTCCATATGCATGCTTGTCTATATACATTCTTGCACCTCTATTCCTTTTCTTCTTGCCCACCACTCCCTACATACTATCATTCTGTCAGGCTCAGTCAGGTGTTTTCTGCCGAGGATATCTTCAGGATCCAGATGCCCATTACCCTGCTTGGGCTTCCAGTCACTCCCATATGCTCTTTTGACATTGAGCACATTCACACAGTTACATTCTTTTCTTTGGCCACTCTTCTACCTCTGACTAAGCTGTGAGCTCACTGTGGGCAAGGCTGGGACTTATTCATGTTTGTGTTGCTAAGCACAGGGCTGGTACTCAAATTTGGTTTGTTCACTCAATTGGTCACTGACACAAAGGAAGTGAGAAATTGTTAGGTAGAGAGGTTTTTAATATTTTTAAATGTTTTTATTTTTATTTGAGAGAGAGACAGAGCATGAGTGAGGGAGGGGCGGAGAGAGAGAGAGAAAGAGAGGGAGAGAGGGAGGGAGACACAGAATCCGAAGCAGGCTCCAGACTCTGAGCTGTCAGCACAGAGCCTGACGTGGGGCTTGAACTCATGGAATGTGAGATCATGACCTGAGCCGAAGTCGGATGCTTAACCGACTGAACCACCCAGGTGCCTCTAAATTATTATTATTATTTTTAATGCCAAGGGTGCTAGGAGACTGGGCCATGCCTGAGGGCTTGCTCAGGGGCAGGTGGAAGGCAACAATAACCTCTTACATCCTGTCTTGCCTTCTCAGGACTTTGCCCATCTTTTAGGGACAGTTGCCCTGATTCTTGGATTATGAATTTCATCCATAGTTTCTCTGTTTTCATATACGATGTTCTTTTTTGGCTATGTCCAGAACACAGAGCAGTGCCTTTCCTCCACTGTGAGTAGAATTACAGACCTGGAGGAGATCCTTGCTCTTCGGGGGTCTCTCTTTTGCATGTCTTCCAGAAGAGGGCAGCACCTCCCTAAGGTTTCTTTCATCAGGCAGTGCAACCCTTTCCAGCAATCTTAAAAGGAATCCTCCTGGCAGCTTCAGTGGTAGACAGAGAATTGTCTTTACTCTCTGCCTTTCGGATTCATGGGGAGAGGAGTATGAGAAAAAGGTGGCTTGCATGCTGAAAGGAAGGTTTTTCAGAACATCATTTATCCTCAGTGGCCTGAGAACCTGGTCCAGTTGGAAGGCATCCAGAGGGCTCAGGTCCTTGGTGTTCGGTACCTCTACAGAGTTTTTGTGTCCTGAGGACTGAGAGGCACTAGACAATAATCCAGGGCTGTACAGAGAGGGGTGTCTGGGTGGAAAAATCTGCGGTGTCCTTCCCCTTATCTGTTGGGGCAGTGAGAGAGCACACAGTTGCATCTGAGGCAGGACCTGAGAGTGCAAATGATGTGCTGTCAATCACTCAGCTAGTCAGAGCTAGGACTAGCAAGGAGATCTGCTAATGGCTGTCAAGTGCTCCCCCATCACCCAGGACTGCTAAAGTCAAACGTAGTATCCGAATTTCATTCCACCAACACTCAGCCCTACAATATGTTCCAGTTCTCACAATTAAAGATCATGTCTCAGGTTACTGGCTTGTTCTCATCCTTCAGTTAAACGCTCAACTTCCAGTTCTATTGCCAATCTGTTGGGTGACTTTGGACAAGTCATTGCTGTTCATGAATCCGAAAGGCATATAGGGGCAACATCATGGATAGAAATTGATGCTGGTGAACAGTTGCCTGAAGTTCCTGATCAGGTAGGAAATGGGTCATTGAGGCAGGAAGGAGAGCAGGCATGGGATGGATACCTGAGTGGGTTCCTGGTGCTGTCTTTCTGACGTCTGTTTTTTCTCTAACTCTCTAACTCTGTCTGTTCTGAATGTTTTTAATCTGCAGAATGACATATTTTCTGGAAACAAAAAAGCAGGGGGATAGAAGTATCATCCATCCGTGTTTGTGCTCTGTTGTTCTTATGCAAAAAAACTGAAATTGGAATCATCAGAAAGAGAGAAGGTGAGGAAAATTACCCACCTGCATGGGATGTTGGGGGCAGGGGAGAAGGTGGAGGATCGGGTGGGTGGAATTGTCCCTCCTGACGAAATGGTCCCACTCAGTGACACCATCTGGACATAACCTAGATTCCTAAACTCTGCTCTTGCTCCCAGGGAAATGGGGACCAATTAAAAAAGCATCACATTAAGTGTTCTCACTCAGTAAATCCTTGACCTAAGTTCAGCTTTAGACCAGACTTCTTGCACACTACTTCTGGGTAGCACAGTGGGCAATGGCGGACATCTCCTCCCCTTCTTCTTCTGGGCACCTTCTGGCTGGAGGCCTCTGTGTGTGCTGGGAAATCATCACAATTGCTTTCAAGCCTCACAGGGCCAGCCTGCACTCCTAGATTGCATTTTGATATACATTTGCCTCCTATTGCTCTTCCGATCAGCATTCACTCTGCATTTCCTGGTCTTTGTGGTTTGTCAGCCCCTTAACATTGCTTTAGCTTAGTTGGCGTGTGTGTGAAGATGAATTATGAGAGTTAAAAGCCTCCAAACCTCTGGCATGCTGGAACAGTTCCCCGAATGTGGGTCTGTTGCAAACTGCTGTCATCGCAACTTATATCAAAAACATCTCATGCCCCCAGGACATGGCTGTGTTTTAAAAGCATTTCTGTCCTATGTTGCTTGAGCAGCTATTTGGGAGAGAGCCTCTTCCATTTCTGTCCAGTTTCTAGACAGGGATTTTTAACAATTGTTTTGTATGTGAGATCTTCAGTTCCCCAGTCTGACTGTGGGAAAGAACTTGGTACCCTTGTGAGATGCGTTCTACTTCCGGTTCTATTGTCAATCTGTTGGGTGACTTTGGACAAGTCATTGCTGTTCTTTAACTCCTGATCTCAGCAGCCTCGTATTATACTTCTGGACACAGAAAAAGAATGAGTTTTTCTGACAGTAGGCTGAGATAAGTCATTCTAAGTACAAACTGAATATGATCAGAGAGTTAAGAAAGCACGTGCTAATGGAGGTTAGTGAGTCAACAGAAAAATATTGCCATATTGGATGTACATCTGCCTATGTTTAAATCTTCATCTGAGAAAGGGGTGAAGTGCTGGAAAGCATTTAAAATCAACAAAGATGGGAAATGAGATAACAGCCTAGGACCTTTGGGACAGGACATACCACTGCTGGCCTCGTGAGGACAGCTGCTTTTACAGCCGTGCCCTCCAGAATATGCCGTGGGCCTCAGCCTGGCAGCAGGGTCCTTGGCTGTGCCTGGTACCCAATAAGGACTCTGTAAATATTTGGGAAGTGAGTAGACAAGTGACTGTCTCTGTTTTGGGATCATGCCATTTAGAGGGCATCCAGAGTGCAGGGGAGGGAGAGGCTTGGGTAAGAGGGATATTACTGCTGCTGGTTGGTGGTGAGAGTGACACTTTGTGGGAGCCCAGTCATTAGGAACGCCCCATGCTTAAGTCTTGCAGTGATACCCCAACCCATGATGGAGTCCCTGATTCGATGTCATGGAGGGAGATAGGTGCTCAAAGAAGCAACCAGAGGGATGGAAGGAGAACGGTTTCTGCAGGTTAGCACTGAACAAGACCTAAGACTCAAATTCAAGATACAACATAAACCAAGAACCAAGGACAATTCTGCTTCTGCTTCCTCCTCTTCTATCTGACCCTCTCGAACTGCCCTTTTACACATTCGTTTCCTTCGAAATAGCTCTGTGTTTATTTTTTAAAAATTTAAATATAGCAAAACTGGTTTTTGTAGGGGTTTACAGTGCTACAAGATTTGACATATATACATAATCTTATCACTACCACCACAATCAGAATACAGCACAACTCCATAATTCCAAATAACTCTCTCATACTACCCTTTTGTTTTCATATTTCCCACGATCCAAACTCCTGGCAACTCCTGATCTTTTCTCTATCACTATGATGTTGTCTTTTTGAGAGTGTCATATAAATGGGATTGTACAGGATGTCACCTTCTGAAACTAGCTTCTTTCACTCGGCATAATGTGTTTGAGATGCATCCAAATTGGAGTGTGTATCAGTACTTCTTTATTATTTTTTTTATTACTGAGTAACATCCTATTGTATGAACTTACCACTGTTTGTTTATCCATTCACCTGTTCAAGGACTTTGGGGTTGTTTTCAGTTTTGAGTGATTATGAATCGAGCTGCTATAAATATTTACTTACAGGTTTTTGTATCAATGCAGCTTCCGTTGGCTGAATACCTAGGAGTGAGATCGCTAAATCGCATGATGACTATGTTTAACTTTATAGAAAGTGTCAAACTGTTTTTCCAGTTTGCATTGTCATCAGCACTTGATATTGTCAGTAATTTTTATTGAGTCATTTTTAGTTGATCCATTCTAATAGGTGAGTAGTGGTATTGCCTTATGTTTTTAATTCACATTTCCCTTAATAAGATAATCTTGGACATCTTTTCATCTGTCAATTTTCTATCTGTATATCTCTTTAGTGAAGTGTTTACTCAAACCTTATGCCCATATTTAAATTGGTTTGAATAGTTACTTTCTTATTACTGAATTTGAGAGTTCTCTCAGTATTCTGAATACAAAACCTTTATCAGACAAATGATTTGCAAGCTTTTCCTCCTAACCTGTTTTTTTATCTTTTTTTGTTATTACGTTTTTTTATTTTTTAGAGAGAGAGAGAGAGACAGAGCACGAGCATGGGAGAGAGGGAAACACAGAATCTGAGGCAGGCTCCAGGCTCTGAGCTTTCAGCACAGAGCCCGACATGGGGCTGGAACTCATGAACCAGAAGATCATGACCTGAGCTGAAGTCAGACACACAACCAACTAAGCCACCCAGGCGCCCCTGTATTTTTCATGTTTTTAACAAAGTTTACTAACAAAGAGCAGAAGTACTTAATTTTGATCAAGTCCAATTTCTCAATGTTTTTGTTTAGGGGTCTTATTCTGGGGTTATATCTAATAAATCCACATCTAACCTAACATCATAAAGATTTTCTACTAAGTTTTCTTCTAAAGTTTTAAAAAATTTATGTCTATGATCCACTTATAATTTACCCTTTATCCACTCAATTACCTTTGCACCTTGGTAAAAAAAAAAAGAAAAGTCAATCATATACGGGTGGGTCCACTTCTAAGTTCTCCATTTTATTTCATTCATCTATTTGTCTATCTTACCATAAATGTCTTATTGTCTTGATTACAACAGCTTTATAATAGGACTTGAAACCAAGGAGTGTAAGTCATTCAACTTGTTTCTTCTTTTTCCAACTTGTTTTGTCTATCCCAGTCCTTTCCATATGAATCTCGGAATTATCTTGTCAATTTCTACCAAAAAAAAAAAAATGCCCTGCTGGGATTTAGATTGGGATTTGGATTTTTCATCTCTGCTATTTGAGTATGTCTTTCCAATTATTGAAGTTTTTTTTTATTTCTGCTATCAGCATTTTGCAGCATGCAGATCCTATACATGTTTCGTTAGATTTACACCTAAATATTTTGGGTTTTGGATCTATTGTAAATTATATGTATATAAAATTTTGGATCTATTGTAAATTATATATAATTTACAATAGATCCAAAATTATATATACATATATAGTGTATGTATATATGTAATATATATTATATAATACATATTATATAATATATATGTATATAAATATATATAAATTATCATATATAATATAAGTGTATATATATTACACATACATAAAATATATGTATTAAATATATATAAATATATAAATATGATTTCAGTTTCCAATACTTTATTGCTGCCATCTAAAAATATAATTGATTTTTTGTGCATTGCCCTTGTATCCCGGGACCTTTCTTAGTGTTTTATTAGTCCCAGGAATTTTTCATAGATTCCTTAGGAAGTTCTACCTAGACAATTGTGTCATCTGTGAATAGTGATAACTTTCTTTGTTTCCAATTTCATGATTTTTATTCATTTTTCTTACTTTATTGCACTAAGAATCTTAGAACAATATTGAATAGGAGTGATAAGAATGGACATCCTCTCCTTGTTCCTGATCTCAGATGGGAAGCATTCTGTCTTTCAACCACAGGTGTAATGCTAGCTATAGACTTTTTTTTATAGGTGTCCTTTATCATGTGAGGAAGTTCCCTGCTATTCCTAGCTTGCTGAAATTTTGTGTTATGCATAGACATTGAATTTTGTCATATGCTCTTTCTGCACCAATTGATACTACCTTGTTTTTTTCCTTTAGACATTAATATGAATTTTATTAATTGATTTTAAATATTGCATTGGAATAAGCCCCTTTTTGTCATAGCAAATTACTGTTTTTATACTCATGCTCATTTTCAACCTTATTTTGGCTGATATATCTCTGTGGCCTACCCAAAAGGTTAGCTCTTAAAGATTCTCTTACCTTCCTGGGCATCAGTTTCTGAGATGACTGGACTGAGATTTCCCTAAGGTCACTTTTTAGAGAAAGAGGATAGATACTGTGATGTGCACATGGCCAAACCAAGGAGTTCCTGTACTATAACAGGAATCTTCAAATAAGAGACCAGAGTATCTCGATCATTTCATGGCTCCTGTACAATACCTATTCATTCTTGATAGAATTTTCTGTTCCTCATCTCATTTCTAAAACAGAGACTTTGTATGACTTTTAGTTCTAAATGACTAACCTAAAATAGTATACTCGTTCATGTGTTTAGTCAACAAATATTTATCGAAAGCCTATTCTATATCAGGCACTCTGTTCAATACTAGGGATGCCATAGAAAGTAAATATATGGTTCCTACCTTCACGGAACCTATAGTTTGGTAGGGGAACCAACTGTTAATCCAATAGACATATAAATGCTAACAGGAGAGAGCGCTGGTGGACCATTTTATGGTCATATATTAATTCTCTACATCAGGGTCCTAAGCTAAGAATCATGTCATATTACAATTCATATCAATCTTGTCTTTTAAGACCATGTATAGGTCAGGGAGTTTTGCTTATGCTGGCTACACATGATATTAGGATTTCAACGCCTGGTTGACTTGATGACAAACGAAGGGAAGAATGATAGTTCCATGACTATACAAGACAGACTCATTCACATGTTTCTTCTCCTCTTACAGTATGTTTTTTCGTGGAGAGAATGCTCTAGAAGTAAAAAGGCCAAGTATTTTGAGAAACTGCAAGAAATGTGAGGATGGAGTGGGGAAGAAGGGAAGGAAGTTTTCAGGCTAGTTGGAATCTGGAAATTCTAGTTCTCTCTCACTTGCTGACATGAGGACTTCAAGTTGCCAAGTGCGGCAGAAGTGAGAAGAGAGTGAGGCAGAAAACATGGTGAAAATGTAATTTGGAAAAGAATTGCTGATGCATCCCTGGTATTCAAAACAAAGTATAAGCCAAGCTAAGTCACTTAAGAATTTAGATATGAGAGTCTCTGATATTCCACGTGGGCAGATTTCTTGAATTTGGGGACTAAACATCTATAGAGATCAACTAGTCCAACTCCTGTATTTAGAAAATTAGGAAATTGAGACTTCCTTAGAGTCATCTAGCTAGTTAGTCAATGAGCTGACAGACTCAGGACTTTGACTGCCTGAAGTGCTTTTTTCATCTCTGCCTCCTGTTGCCGGAGATTGAAATCCAAAAGTAGCAAAATGATCATGGGATCACAAAAGCTTTATGATCTCTATATACCAGTGGAGAAATGACAGAGTTGGGAAAGATAGCCATTTCTAATCTAAAGTTGGAAAGTTCAAATTACATACTATTGACAGGATAATTATTATAACCAATATCAACTGAGTACTTACTATGTTCTACACTTGGACATGAAGAATTAAATAATTCTTCAAAAAATCCTCTGACATAGGTGCCATTATTATGTGAATCTATAACTATGAAAACTGAGGCACAGGAAGGTTAAGTAAGCTGCCTAAGGTTGCATAGTCAATAAATGGCAAAACTGGAATTTAAATCTATGTGATCTAATTTCAGAGCCAGCCACTTAACCGTATGCTAAAGTGTTTCAATGCAGACAGGATGCCAATTAGGTGCTCCTGTCCTAATTCCTCACACAAAGAATTCCACAATCGCTAGAACCAAATTTACTGCCACTTCCAGCCACCTGGTACCTGTACATCAGAACACTTGAGCATCCTGTCTTTGAGGTAGACCTTAGAACAAAAAGCCTGTGTGCTGTCTTTGAAAGAAAAAATTCTGGTGATTCTAAAAACCACTCATGCTGAAAAGAAAGCTGACCACTGACCCCAATTACCAGTGTTTCCTTCTCCCACTTACTCTACTGCCCTGGGCAATGTGCCAGGGTCTATAAAGCATACTCACTCTCAATTCTTTTATAATTCTGTTCTGCCATTGTTAGCCTTCTGGGTATTACCCAGTGCCCATAAAGCATATTAAATTAATTTCTGCTGCCTCACTTGACATTTACATTTGAGAAGCAACTCTGTGATGGGGCAGGGAGGTTGTCTGGAAAAATATTAACTTAATGTCGAGTTGAGATATGGGTACCAACTTCTTTTGATTACATAGAATATATGCCTATTCAACTATCTGATCATAAAGGCCTACGGTCAGCTGAGATGGAAGCTAGCTGTCTTCTAGGAATTAGAGGGTAGTCTATCCTTTCTCTGGAGGATAGACTTGAAAGACTTTCCTCCTGTTTCCTATGCCCATGTCCTTGTTGAGTTCTGATCAAAACAGCAAGGTAGTCTCCCTCACACTTGTTTCAACGAGACTGATGGAAAATAGGATGAGAGTAATCCATGAGATTAGCAGTAGCAGCATCCTTCACATCAGCTTTTTCGGCATTGTGCTTTCCACAACCACTGACTTGATTTTACTTTGTAGAGATCAGTGTTGTTGGTTTGTCCCTCTTGAATTCGTCCTATACTGACAGGAATGGGCATGGGATAGTGTAGAGGTGGGAGAGGTAGTGGGATATACACTGGAATAATCTTCACGGATAGTTGACATAGCTGTAATACTTCCCATTTCCATTGCCCCCCTACATTCAAAGTATTTTTACATGTGCTATTTATACATCTATTCACCAAACATTTATTGAATGTCTACTGTGTACCAAGTCCAGTACATATCCTAGGGCATATGCTTGGGATACAGTAGAAATAAAAATAAACAAAAGATGTTCACCTTTATGAACTTACACATATAGGAGATTATCTCAAGTGCTTCTCATGATGATCTGTCAGGGAAGTTAGACTAAGATACATTAGTCTCATTTATGACTAAGATGAAGAAATCCAGACTCAGGAGTCCGATGTCCTTCCAGAGGGTACACAGCTAGATAGTGGCAGAGCCCTGGAGGGCCAAGGCCACTTGAATCCCTGTCCATCTTTCTACTATGCCATTCTGCCTTGAACCTTCACAATGAAGACTGAATGGGGCCTCATTAAATCATTTAAGTCATCACCCTCCACTTCCTTTCCTACATCCAAGCCTCTTAGAGGAACCATATGTCAAAAGAAACAGATTCTGCATGTTTTTGAGGCACCTATCCATTCCAGTGAATAATATCTCTCATTTTCTTGGAGTTCTGTTGTGTCTTTAATTTAAATTTTCAGTGCTACAAGCTCAATATTTCCCTTCTTCCTCCATTCTCAGTGAAAGTGAAATGAGGCATCTTTTATGAACCTTGAAGACAACCCCCAAAGCTCTTCATCTCTAGAACCACTGACAGACTTCTAAATCCATTCCTGAATTGTTTTGTTTCAGTTGACAAGCAAAACATAGTGAGGGGTTAGTCATTTCCCCCTATTTTAGTTCCTCTACAGTATATAGTTAAAATAACTGCTTTACTTATCAGGCCAAAATTTAATGGATAAAACAAGATTTAAGAAGTAACTCTGGGAGCAGTTGGTAAGTTCATGGGGGAGGCTCCATGATTTGTAGTTAGAATGAGGTTTTGGCAAGCTTCAGTCCACTAAAACAGTCTTTTAAAAAAAGAAAGTGGAATAAGAAATGTTCGAGTAGTCTCATCATAATAGAAAGAGTATGAGATTCGAAGTGAAAACCAGAGTTAGTTTCAGCTCTGCTGTTTACTGGTTATCTAGGGCTGGTCATTTAAAACTCAGTGAATTCATCACTTTCCTTTATTAATAGGCAAAACTAATAATCCCTTGAAGGATTTTTATTAAAGAAATGGCGGAATATTTGTCAAAGGGATTTCTCAACCATAGGGGACCATGTAAATGTTAGTGATTGCTGTTATACTCACTATCACTAATTGAGGAAGAGAATAAAGCCATGCTACAAACTTGTAGGCTATTTTATTACAGTCTGTTTGCAGACTTTATTTTTGTCTTCCACTGCTAGAGTGCTGAAATTGTTTGCCTGTGGTTCCTCCTTCTCCTCTCCTTAATGTGAGAATGACACCTGGTCCATTTCTTATCCAGGAAGGTATTAAAGTTCCAGCAGGTATCTCCATGACAACAGAGGTTGTTTTATTTTTTTCTGTATCCCCAGCACTGGGAGCAGTGTTTTTCTTATAGCAAGCACTCAAAAATATGTATGGAAAGGATGAATAAATCATGACTAGCCTCAAGGCCTATGGGAGAAAGAGATCAGGAAGAATTCTGTGTAAAGAAACTGCTGCAATTGAACCTTTGAATGAAATGAAAGTTTTGAGACTAGTGCTTTAGGGTAGAAGGAAAGCCTTCTCCAGCAAGGGTGGGTAAAATGACTTTGTCTGTAAAGCAGAGATGCTGTGGTATCTGCTTAATGCCAATATCCACCCAACTCCCCTCTGTCTTCCAGGACTCTCCTGTGACCTGAGCATCCATGATCTCCAGCATTCTGGCATGCAAGAACTGTGAGGGTTTTGAGTGTCTACCTGGCCTAATTTTTCTTACATGGCAAGATAGCTAAAACCAAGAGACAGTCACCCAGAAGCAGAGCAGAAACTGTAGTTCAGGTCTTCCGATTCCTAATAAAAGGCCCCTTTTTCCAGAGGAAATGTTGCATTATTTGAAAAATAAATGTGTATTTGGTTTTAAGGTTCTTGTTTGATGGTTTGTTTTGTTTGTTTGTTTGTTTTTATGTGTGGTTTTTCTATTTTTGTCTTACTTTGCCTTGTTCAAGTGAGGGGAGAAAATATGTTTCTTTCAAAATTTAGTGGTGGTCTTGATCGTAGAAGAATGTATAATAGCTTAGAGATTTTACCAAGAAATCAGCGGGTTTCCTAACCATATCTTGGCATAAAATACTACTAAGACAATCTCCTCATCCAGCCCGTGTGTGTTTTTCCTTCCCTCTTGAAATTGTCAAACTGACATAATTAACTAAGCTGTTAGCTAAATAAATCATTGGATCCTAGCAAGAATTTTTACTGAGATATCATTGCCCCCGCACCACACTGCATGAAGGACTGTCAACGCCACACGATAGATGTATGGCAAAAGATTCTGTTTGGGAGACAGCTCTCTCTTTCTGCCTTAGTATCGAATGTGGCTGGCAGGCTAAAAAACAGATGTCATGGAGTATATGTGAGAAACCCACCAATTCCTTAGAGTATTTTGATCACACATAGTTCACGGAACCTGAAAGCACAGGGAATGTAGGTTGACAGCCCAGAGATGGACTTAGGTCAGGGTGGAGCTCAGGAAAAGGTGCTAGTCTATAGTTCTTAGTAGAGGACCATACGCTGAGACAGGGGGACAGACTTATTAACCTCTGAAAGTCTCGTGTATCCTTAGACAATATGAGGTAGATGAACACACTGTGATTGTTTTGTTTTTATTTTTAGCTATATTCATTTGTTAGCTCCTCAAGAATAATGACCTGTTCCATGTTTTGGCCTTTGTGAACCATGGAAGGCTCATTTGGTAAATATATAATGTTCATCGTTAGCTTTCTACCCCAGTTTCTCTCTATTCTTGCAGAGTAAAGATAAAGATTGACTGAAAACTAAAGATGTTTTGGAGAAAGTTCTTATTAACCAAAGCTTTGTTTGAGTTTCACCAGATAAAGAAAGAGGCTGAAAAATCAAGACTGGGGTGGTCATTCTGTTTAGAAACTCAGAACACTGCTGCATTCTTGGGTGATGGAATGCTGCTCCTGCACTTGGTTTAATTAGAAACATGGCTAATGGCCAGACACTCAGAAGAGAGATTATAGATTCATTAATTAAGGTCATGTTTACACCTCTATTGTCAACCGTAATCATTTGTTTAACCCAGGGTCTCCTTGGTTTATTATGATTATTATTGCTTGGCTGGAGTTTTACAGTTATGAATGAGGAATCCATACATAGGCCTACATAATTTCAGCAGGAACCCAGCCTGCTACTATGTTTTAATATAAGGGAAGTTTCCCTAAAATATTTGTTTCATTCTATAGTCATCTTTTATTTCAGAACTATAACTTAGGCCCAATCAATAATCCATTAATAGTTGCCCCTGTCCTTTGACATAACCTGCTTTGAGAATATCAACAATGAGCATATCTCATACTTTAAACATTTTCTAACTTTTCAAGAGCTTTTGGGATTATCAGCTCATATGCCAAGATGCTATGAAATATAACTTGGCCATATAAAGGAAGATATGTTTCAGGCTCTGTAGAAATACAGTAATAAGATTTGGAGAGGTATGATGGGCTGTAACTCTACCCTTCCTTTGCTTCCTGTAGTTCCCTGGAGGCTTTGTTGTAGAATTGGAGATTAAAGAAAGAGAAAGAGAAAGAAAGGGAAAGAGAGATAATTTCTGCCTATAACTTTTTGGGGACTATCTTAGTGTCCTTGTCCTATGATGGTGATTATGCTATCATAGGGGTCATTACTGATGAAGCATTAGAGTAAACCTGTGTAGGTCTGCTATGGCCATATAGAAGTTTGAGGTGAGGGCACTAAGGAACTACATGGACCAACTACTCCTCATTCCTGAACACCTCCAGCAGCAGGCCCCAGGGATTTGTGTCTTTATCTTTTCTTACTTTAAAAAAGTAGAATTTTATAGTTTTCTTTCTTGGACAATTTTCCTTTTCTGCCAAATCAAACCATCCTTGGTTAGGGGTATGGTGCTCCAACTATCCCTTTCTGGCTTGAATCAGCAACTTTTCAGAGCCATATCCAAACTAGACTCTAATTATTTTCATCCTTGGCCATGTGATCACAGAGAATCTCCCACAAAGTCAAGGTTGGAGGGAGGGATGGCAAGGCAGCAGTAAGTGTTCAGGAATGTGAACAACCTGCTTGTTCTATTAAAAGGTTCATTCAGTACTTACTTTCACCCTGGTTGTGTGTATACACACACACACACACACATTAAGCAATATATAAGCAATATATATACGTATACATTAAGCTTTATCTACATATACATTAAACTATATATATACATGTATAGTATGTAATATATATATACATCATATATATATTAATGCCACCGTCTCCTGGTAATTCATGACATTATTTATCTGTACTAAGATCTAATGTCAAGCTATCAATTACTAGCTTTACTCAAAACCCTAGTGTTGTCCTCAGTAATTCACTTTTGGGGTTTTCCCAAGACATCACCAGCATCCCCATTTCCCATAGATATTTTATAATTTGCCATAGAATTCTGAGCAACTTTGGGACACAGGGTAGGCAGGGGTGCTTGAACTGTGCCGTGGGTCATTTGAAGATAATTCCCTGGTTTGGTCTGGTAGCTTTTCAGGTCACTTGGTAAATGGACTGAAATAACACAACCAAATTTGTTACTGTGGCCTCTAAAATCAAAACAATTATCAAATTTCCTTAATAGTAGATGATAGAAGTTTCAGCTTCTCCTTCATTTTGGAATAAAAATTCTTACAAAACCCAATCTCCTGAACTTCCTAGAAATATCCATAAATTTTAACCTTTTGATACTTTCAATTGTATAGTTAGTTCAGTAGCATTAAGTACATTTACATATTTACATTATTGTATAACCATCACCATTCCTCTTCAGAACTTTTTTTTTTTATCTTACCACGCTGAAACTCCTTAAACAATAAGTCTCCATTCCCACTCCCTTCTAGCCCTGGTAATAACTATTCTACTTTCTGTCTGTGAATTTCATAGCTCTAGTTATCTTATACAAGTGGGATCATCATATAGCCTTTGTTTTAGATTGGCTTATTTCACTTAGCATAACATCCTAACTGTTACACTTGTTGTAGCATTGTCAGAATCTCTTTCATTTATAAGGTTGAATAATATTCCATTGTATGTATAGATCATATTTTGCTTATCCATTCATCTGTTAATGAACACGTGGGTTGCTTTTACCTTTTTGCTTTTATGAATAATGCTGCTGTGAATATGGGTGCACAAATATCTGCTTAAGTCCTTGCTTTCAATTCTTTTGGTTGTATATGCCCAGAATTGGAATTTCTGGACCGTATGGTAATACTATTTGCAATTTTTGTAGGAACTGCTGTATTATTTTCCAAAGTGGTTGCACCACTTTACATGCCCACCGGCAATGCACAAGGATTCCAAAGTCAACATATCTTTGCTAACACTTGTTATATTCTGTTTTTATAAGCCATGCTAACGGGTTGCTCCTGATCCTCTTAGGGCCTCTTTATGACCATTTGGTCACAGTAGTGTAGTTTAGCTTCGGTGCAGAGACCAGTTACCCACATATCTGAGCATTTCCCTTTCCGTGGGACACTTTCTCCCTGCTTAATGGACACAACATTCTTCCGCTAAGAAAAAGCCTTTGTACACCAGAGCTGGAGTTTGTAAGTTACCAAAATCAAGTTGTACCTACTTTAGGTCATCTGTCTCTTGGGACTGGTGATCTCATGATGAATTAGTCATTACTAAAAATCCCTATAGTTGAGACAATTCTAATAACTATGTAGACCAAACTATTATAATGACTGTATTTTCCTTATTTGTGGTGCTAATGAGCTACTACTTGGCCTGGAATCTTTCCAGAACCATTAAAATTGAAAAGCATACTTTGATAGTAGTGTGTCTCATCAGATCACTGCCTAAAGAGAACAACCTTTAAAGCTTTGATTAAAGATGCTGGAGCTCTTCTCACTAATATACTTTGACTGTTATTGGCTCTTTGGGATATGTTTGTAGTTATAGGTCAGGAGATAATTATGAGTAATTGGAATGAAACATGAGGAGAATCAACTCATCAAAAGAGTAACGTGGCTTTCCGGCAAAGCTTAACAGCCTTATCAGGCAAGGAAGGAGGAAAGTCAGCTTATGCTCAGGTATATAGGAATTGTTCCAAATGCTCTTAATGCTCCTATATATCCCCATTCCAGTTCTCAGCTTCCCAGTGGTTCCTAATCAGTGCCCTATCTTTCACATATGGCACCTCATAAGGTTGTGAATTCAACTGTTGTAAATTGACAGCCCATAGGATCAAACTGTGAAATTGTTTTTATCTAAGCCCTGTGCCTGCAAGACATAAGAGATTCTTTTCACAAGGTCATAAAAAGTCCTTGAGCTTCATTATGAGCCTTTAGTTGTAAATTCGGGAATTTGATCTCATTATTCTTGCTCTTTGTGCTATCTAGAAGTGACCTCTCTACTACTCATTCCTTGATTTTCTCATATCATGTATATTTTTCCAAAGCAGTGGTCATCCCATCTCCCTAAGTCTTGACTTCAGTGAACACCATATTCTAAGCAACCACAGACAATAATTCAATTGGTTAAATTATTATGCCTCAATATTACATAGATTTTCACTGCTCTTTGTTTCAACTGGACCCAGTTCTCCAATTTCAATTCAGATTCCTGGATGTCACTGTTTGGTACCAATTTATGTATTATTTAGAGTTTTGGTTACAAATAACAAAAGTCAATGAAGTTTATGTAATCTAACATTTTTAAAAAGCATTGCAGATAAAGCTGGCTCCATAGGTATGTGACCAGTGCAGCCACACCAGGCTTCATCCTCAGAAGCTCGAGGTTTAATGCTCTGTAGCCACCATCATGAAATTATTAATGTTATCTTTTAATTTGTATTTTGTAAGTGAAGTCTGATGGGACAATGGAGCAGGTGCCATAGGTTTGGAGCCTTGGCTCACATGTAATGAATGAATGACCAATGAGCGCATGCTGAGTGCTTAATCCTTCTGGTAGCATGAGTTAATCCAATCTGGAGAAATATTGTTTCATGCCACATGGAGGCTAAACTAGATCCATCTGTGCCCAGGGGCACCACACACTTCTGAACACGAAGTCCAATCATGTTCTGCCACCTCACGACCTTACCCTCCTTTCTCAAAGTTGTACCTCAGGCTTTGAGAAAACACCTTTTCAGGGTCCCAAAGGAAATCCCCCAGACACAGAACATCTTAGAGTATCAGGTGGAGATTGCCATTCAGATTGCCTCCCAGGGCCCCTCCTCCTCCCTGGCCCCAGACATTCTCCTGCTCAAGTCTGATGGAAACATATGTGACAACATGCCCAACCTGCTGGCTTTATTTCACTCTGTTTCTGCATTTCCCTATATCCTCTAATCCCTTTTATCTCCAAACAAATTTGTGTGTAGGCATCTAAAGAACTGGTATGAACCCTGCTTTGTGTTTTGTTTTGTTCTTTACTCCTTCAGATAATTTTTAGGTTTCCCACTTCCTGCATGTCTTCCTACCCCGCCCCCTCCACCATGTGAGGAGTCCCAGTCCCAGATCAAGTTCTTGATCTTCCTGACAACTCAGGCCATATCTTGTAAGATATCCCTATGACAGAGATAGGAGAAGTTAACTCTTTCAGGCCCTGAGGTTCTGCATCAGGAAATCAGCACTTCATTCCCTGATAGACAATGTAGGTAGGACACCTACCTTGCTCAGGGGACAGATCTTGCCTTCTGAGGCTGGCTATTTTCTACCAAGTGCAGTATCTCTTCTGAAGTAATGCCTAGGGATATGACTGAATGCCCTAACTTTTTAGGTTTCCCCAGACTTCCATATTGTCCAGATCCCCATGTTTTTTCCACAAACAGTAACTTTTTGTTAACATAAAACATAAATAACAACTAATATCTGGTTACTAACAGTTGCACAATGTAGTTATATCAACTTTCACCAAATTTTTAATCTATGTGAGGAAATACAAATACCTACTGTTAGTGGAGTATCTTTCTGAGTAAACTTCCTGGCTTCCTGTCAGGGATGAGAGAGAAGGTAACCTTCATGAAACACTGAGTCAGAGTGCAGAACTAGCTGTCCTGGAGCTCTGGAGCAGGTGCTGCTCCTATCTATGGCCCTGGGAGTGCCTTGGAGTAAAAATTACTCCTAGAGAGTAAGGCTGCTTTCCCTCTCTTCCCCTTTCTCCTTAAGTGCCAAGCATCCCTACCCTGATTACTCTGGCTAGAGCTATGATCTTATTTCTCTTACCTGTTCCTAGAACCTATAGTTCCATCACCTTCCCATCTTTGCAGAACTGGGCTCACCTCATTAACAAAAGAAAATAATTTTAGGATCTCCTGTTTTAAGTGTCCAAAAAAAGAAAGGGGAGGGAAATGGAGGAAAGGGAAGGAAGGAAAAGAAAGGTGGGGGGGGGAGGAAGAAGGGAAAGCAGGAAGGCAGGAAGGAAGGAAGGAAGGAAGGAAAGAAGGAAGGAAGGAAAGGAGGATAAAATCTACACAATAGGCTGACTCCTATGGTCCAAATCCTGGAATGATATCCTTTCAATCAGAATTCATTTCTCTGATGTTTGAGCTCTTGTGTTGCTTGCTTAGCCTACCCTGATGAACATAAGAATATGTAGTGTACCTTATTTCAGAATCCTGAAGATTTCTTATTAGCTAGTTCTGGCTCCTTGCCAGGGCGTGTTTCTTAAAGAGACTCACCCCTGTTTTATCCTCTGAACATTTTTTAAAAATTGAACATTAATGAAATTTTTAAGAAGAAAATGTAAAAATCAGACTGACTCTAAGTCAATTTTCACATAGTTTAATTTTTTACCAGAAAAACTTAAAGTACAATAATGAATTAATGTGTTCTCACTGTTCATTAGGCCTTGAATTCTTTAAACATTAGGGGTGAAGGAAGCATCTTACTCATTTTTGCTTCCTTGGTATCCAGCAAAAGATGCATAAATAAGTACTTTAAAAAATATTCCCCATCACCTCCTCTTTTGTTCTTTCTCCTCTTTTCTCCCTCCTCTCTTTTTATGTTAACAATAGCCCTAAAAGGAGCCAATGGTATAAAGGAAGGAAGGGAAAGGACAGGTAAATAGCCTCTAGATTGTTATTTGATGGGTGTCAAAAGTCCCACTCATTGCTGGGCTTCTTGGGAGACAAAGGGGGCTAAAACTTTTTCCCTATTATCATATCAGCATGGGTTGACTTGTCACACTCAGGCTAATGGAATAGAACCTAAGACAGATACGTTGGAGAATGAAGGTGGAAGGAAGATCTGTGGGCTCTTGGTACTTACCTGCTCAGGCTGCCATAGCAAAATGCCCTAGTCAGGATGGCACAAATGTGTTTCCTCCCAATTCTGGAGACTGGAAGTCCCAGATCAAGATGTTGGCTGATTTATTTCCTGGCAAAGGCTCTTCTGGCTTGTACATGGTATGTCTTCATGTGGCCTTCCCTTGGTGTGTACATGCAGAAAGACAGAGACAAAGATTGAGAGAGACACACACACAGAGAGAGTGAGCTCTCTAGTGTCTCAGAAGGACACTAACTCTTTTGTATCAGGGATCCACCCTCACGACCTCATTGAACCTTAATTACTACCATAGAGGCCTCCTTTCCAAACACAGCCATAGTGGGTGTTAGGGCTTCAACATAATGGGGGTAGGGAGGGGACACAAACATTCAGTCCATAAAGCCCCTGACTTCTAGGCATTTGGTGATGGGGATAAAGTGTTACAGAAAAGGAAGAAGTAGTAGGAGTATAGACACTTTTCAGTTTGTAGTTTTCTCTAGCAAGTTTAGCTTCTTCAGCCACCAATGCCTTTGGAAATCCAGTTAAAGAATTATAAATCACCGGGTTGTATACCTGAAACTAATATAATGGTGCATTGACTACACTCAAGTAAAATTTTAGAAAAGAATTAGAAAAAAGGAATAAGTGATATTTAAGATTTTAGGTATAATGACTGATTTTCTTCCCTGAATGCCTTAGCTCTTCCACATACCCTTGAATGCACAGAATTCCCAGGATTGAAGCAACCACTCTCAATCCTGTTGCTGGAAAGACAGAAGTCCTGAGGTCTTGCTCCTGAGACACCAGCACAGGGAAGAGGCAAATTTTACATCAGCAAGGGACCACCTGGCCATTGCTCAGTTCCTCTGTTCTTGTACGGGTAAAGCTCTGGATAGGTTGCTTTGGTCAATAACTTACTTTTCCTCCACCCTCTCCCACTAATGAACCCTAGTAATGACTAATCTCACCTGCTCTTTCTTTAGTTCTAGTCTTCAAAATAAAATGTATTTTACACTCTCTCTGGAAGCTGGGATGTGGAGTCTGGAATAAAACTATGGATGATGTTAGTAATGCCTAGAGAGTTATAAAACTTTGTAAGTGCAAAACTAAAACAAATCTATGGAGTGAAGAAGTCCCAAATCTGCCTCAAGCAAGCTCCCTACTCCCAAAGCATGTATTGTGGTGTATTGTGGTTGGGAGTAAAAGGCAAAGCAATTTCACCCTGACATACCACAGAGCTCACCAACTCAGCCAGAAGAACTGTCTCTAGGAGCTAGAGAGTGGCTGGAAAGGATTAGAGTTCTCAGGCTGGGAACTCAGGCCAAAAAGTTGTCACAAATGAGAACATTTGCCACCTTGTCTATCATTAGCCCTCTTTGTCCTAGAATCAGACAAACATTCTAGTCTGGATAAAGTTAAGATTCCATAAGGGAGGAAGAGAGGAACTAGAGAAACTCTACAGAAAAGCAGAAGAGAGGATGGTCTGAGATGAAGAGCAAAGTGTTTCAACTCTTTCTGGTTTTATTAATTCCTTCATTTAAAAAATAGTAATTGAGCACCCGTAGGTGCTGAACTAGATGCTGAGGTACAGTGGTGAAAGCATGTAGACACAGCCCTTGCCCTCTTGAAGCTTATGGTGTAATGGGAGAACAGACATCAAACAAGAGATTTATAAATTTAGTTAAATGGAATGAAAACATAGGATACTACAAGAGAGTACTGGGGGACTTAATTATATTGAGAGGATCCAGGGATGCCTCTTCGAGGAAGTGATATTTTCCGTTGTGACCAAAAGAGTAGGTGTGTGTGTTAGGCAGAGTGGGAAAGACACATTCCAAGCACACAAGGGAACAGTGAAGCCCTTAGAAAAAGAGTGTTTGAGAAACCAAGGAAAGACCAATGTGACCAGAGCACAACCAATAAAGGAAGTGGTAGGACTGAGGTTGGAGGGGCAGCCAGGGGCCAGATTATGCAGGGCCTTTAAGGGCAAACAATGAATATTGGAATTTTACTCTGATGGTTCTAAGGTGGGAAGAATATCACTTAGACTTTGCTTTAAATGGAAGAAAGGATGCGAGTGAGGAGACCAGTCATGAGACCACTGACACAGTACAGATGAAAGATGCTGGTAAATTGTGAGTGAGGCTGAATATGGAAAGAAGTGAATGAATTTAGATTATGCTTTGTACATAGAATCAACAGAACTCGGGGATGGATTAGATATCGGAAATGGGCAAGAGTGGAGGCCTGGCGTGGTAGGGGGCTCAGCGCAGGGGGAGTGCAGCCACGGGGTGCAGGATTGGGACAGCCGAGGAAATGACTGCAGGAGTTTCAGTGAAGGATAAGAGCACACCCAGGACACCCGGCCTAGTGTTGTTCACTTAGTTTTATGTACGCCTCGCTCTATAACTGAAGAGAAATTAAGAGGATGAATCCTTGAGGAGCTAGAATCACACTGAGAGAGGGCAACTTCAAGAAACAACCCAAAACACATCCAGCCAAAATGACGAGACGGAAGAATTCTCCTCAAAAAAATCTACAAGAAGCAGTGACAGCTCAAGAATTAATGAAAACAGATATAAGCAACATAACAGAACATGAATATAGAATGATAATCATAAAACTAATCGCTGGGCTTGAAAAAAGCTTAGATGAATGCAAGGGGTCCCACGCGGCAGAGCTCAAGGACCTTAAAAGCGGTCAGGAAGAATTAAAGAAGACATTGGAAGAAATACAAGGGAAACTGGAAGCAGCCACAGCACGGACTGAAGAGGTAGAGGAAAGAGTTAGTGCATTAGCAGATAAAATCATTGAAAAAGAGGAAGCGGATAAAAAGAGAGAGAAGCCGATCCAGGAACAGGAAAGGAGAATTCGAGAGCTGAGCGATGCACTCAAAAGAAACAATATCCATATCATAGGAGTTCCAGAGGAAGAAGAGAGAGAGAAAGGAGTCGAAGGGGTTCTTGAACAAATCATTGCTGAGAACTTCCCCAACATGAGGAAGGAAACGGGCATGGAAATCCAAGAGGCACAGAGAACTCCCCTCAGACGTAACTTGAATAGACCTTCTGCACGGCACATCATAGTGAAGCTGGAAAAATACAAAGATAGGGAGAGAATCCTGAAAGCAGCTAGGAACAAAAGAACCCTAACATACAAAGGGAGACATATAAGGGTAGTAGCAGACTTATCTACAGAAACTTGGCAAGCCAGAAAGGAATGGCAGGGTATCTTCAATGTGATGAGCAAGAAGGACATGCAACCAAGAATTCTGTATCTGGCTAGCCTGTCATTCAGAATAGAAGGAGAGATCAAGGTTTTTCCCAACAAACAAAAACTGAAAGAATTTATCACAAATAAGCCAGCACTACAAGGGATCCTGAGGGGCACTCTATGAAGGAAAGGTTGCAAAGAACACGGACTGCCAGAGACAGCCTTACAAACATGAAACTTACAGATAATACAATGACTGTAAGCCCATATTTTTCAATATTAACACTGAATGTAAATGGACTAAATGGACCAATCAAAAGACACAGGATAACAGAATGGATTAAAAAACAAGACCCATCTATTTGCTGTCTTCAAGAAACTCATCATAAACCTGAAGACACCTTCAGATTGAAAGTGAGGGGATGGAGAGCTATCTACCATGCTACTGGAAGTCAGAAGAAAGCCGGAGTAGCCACACTTATATCAGACAAATTAGACTTTAAAATGAACGATGTAATAAGAGATGAAGAAGGACATTATA
Organism: Paguma larvata; assembly: GCA_030068075.1. NCBI lineage: Eukaryota > Metazoa > Chordata > Mammalia > Carnivora > Viverridae > Paguma > Paguma larvata. Next base: position 98,337,153 of record CM057828.1, on the reverse strand, counting down.
TAATAGTCTCAGGGACTATCCAGCAGGAGGAGCTAACAATTGTAAATATCTACACACCGAATTCAGGGGCACCCAAATTTGTAAAACAACTAATTACAAACATTAGCAACCTCATCGATAAAAATGTCCTAATAGTAGGGGATCTCAACACTCCACTCTCAGCATTGGATAGATCTACAAAACAGAAAATCTCCGCAGAAACAATAGCCCTGAATGACACATTAGAACAGATGGGCCTCACAGACATCTTTAGGGTCCTTCATCCAGAAGCAAAGGAATTTACATTCTTCTCAACTGCACACGGTACATTTTCCAAGATAGACCACATTCTGGGGCACAGGGAAGCTCTGAATAAATATAAAAGAATTGAATCATACCGTGTACACTGTCAGACCACAATGCTTTGAAACTTGAAATCAACCACAGGAGAAAGCCTGGAAAATATCCAAAAACATGGCGGCCAAGAAATAACCTACTAAAAGATGAGTGGGTCAACCAGGCCATCAGAGAAGAAATTAAAAAATACATGGAAACAAATGAAAATGAAAATACAACAATCCAAACGCTCTGGGATGCAGCAAAGGCAGTCCTGAGAGGGAAATATATTGCAATCCAGGCCCATCTCAAGAAACAAGAAAAATCAATAACACAAATTCTAACAGCACGCCTAAAGGAACTAGAAGCAGAACAACTAAAACAACCCAAGCCCAGCAGAAAGAGAGAAATAACAAAGATCAGAGCACAAATTAACCATATGGAGACAGAAAAGGTAGTGGAACCGATCAATGAAACCAAAAGCTGGTTCTTTGAAAAAATAAACAAAATAGACAAACCTCTAGCCAGGCTTCTCAAAAAGAAAAGAAAGAGAACTCAAATAGATAAAATCTATTTGAATTTATGAAAAGGGAGAAATTACAACCAGTCCCTCAGAGATACAAGCAGTCATCAGAGAATATTATGAAAAATTATATGCCACCAAACTTGGCAATCTGGAAGAAATGGACAGCTTCCTAAATAGCCACACGCTACCAAAACTCAAACGGGAAGAAATAGAAAATTTGAACAGACCCATAACTAGTGAAGAAATAGAATCAGTTATCAAAAACCTCCCAGCAAATAAAAGCCCTGGACCAGATGGCTTTCCTGCAGAATTTTACCAGACATTTAAAACAGAGTTAATTCCTATCCTCCTCAACTGTTCCAAAAAATTGAAATGGAAGGAAAACTCCCGGACTCATTCTATGAAGCCAGCATCACTTTGATTCCCAAACCAGATAGAGACCCAGCAAAGAAAGAAAATTACAGGCCAATATCCCTGATGAATATGGATGCAAAAATTTTCAACAAGATACTAGCAAATCGAATCCAACAGCATATAAAAAGAATTATCCACCATGATCAAGTAGGATTCATCCCTGTGTTGCAGGGCTGGTTCAATATTCGCAAATCAATCAACGTGATACATCATATCAACAAAAGAAAAGATAAGAACCATATGATCCTGTCAATAGATGCAGAAAAAGCATTTGACAAAATACAGCATCCTTTCTTAATAAAAACTCTCGAGAAAGTCGGGATAGAAGGAACATACTTAAACATCATAAAAGCCATATATGAAAAGCCCACAGCTAATATCATCCTCAATGGGGAAAAATTGAAAGCCTTCCCCCTGAGATCAGGAACACGACAGGGGTGTCCACTCTCGCCACTGCTATTTAACATAGTATTGGAAGTCTTAGCATCAGCAATCAGACAACAAAACAAAATAAAAGGCATCAAGATTGGCAAGGAGGAAGTCAAACTTTCACTTTTTGCAGATGACATGATACTTTACATGGAAAACCTGACGGAATCCACCAAAAGCCTACTAGAACTGATTCATGATTTCAGCAAAGTTGCAGGATACAAAATCAATATACAGAAATCGGTGGCATTTCTATACACCAACAATGAAGCAGCAGAAAGAGAAATAAAGAAGCTAATCCCTTTCACAATTGCACCAAAAACCATAAAATACTTAGGAATAAACCTAACCAAAGAGGTGAAAGACCTCTACACTGAAAACTATAAAAAACTTATGAAGGAAATTGAAGAAGACACAAGGAAATGGAAAAACATCCCATGCTCATGGATTGGAAGAAAAAATATCGTTAAAATGGCAATACTACCCAAAGCAATCTACACATTCAATGCAATACCAATCAAAATTGCACCAGCATTCTTCTCAAAGCTAGAGCAAACAATCCTAAAATTTGTATGGAACCACAAAAAACCTCGAATAGCCAAAATAATACTGAAGAATAAAATCAAGGCGGAGGCATCACAATCTCAGATTTTAACCTCTACTACAAAGCGGTAGTCATCAAGACTGTAAGGTATTGGCACAAAAATGGAAATGGGCAAGAGAGAGAAATCAAGAAATTTCTCAGATAAAGTGGGAGTTTATTAAGATGGATTAGAATGGTTTGAGGAGGAAAATCAGGAGTTTGTTGTTAACTGTGAGATGCATGTGCAATATCAAAGTAGAGATGTCAAGGAGGCAGTTGGAAATACAGCTCTGGAAGTCAGAGGAGTGAGCTGGGCAGGAATGTGAAGGGCACTGTCAGCATGCACATGCAGATGCTTTTTAAAGCCATGGGATGGCCCAAGGGTAAGAGTATAAAGTGAGAAGAGAACAGGATCCAAGTCTAAATTGTAACGACTTCAATATTTAAATCGAAAAAGGCGAATATGTGGTACAGGTTCTTTCACTCCCTCTCCCTCATCTAGACAAATATTTATAATCAATTATGGCCTTCTTTCCTACTGAGCCAAAATGCAGAATTCAATTTGTTCTCAACACAACATTATAGAAATCTCTGCCAAAAGATTAGTGCTGGCAAAAAAGATAAAACCTGATTGATTTTCTGGCTTTTGTTGAAGGGTTACTAAAGTTTTTAAGAGTGAAAATTTATTTTTAACTTCAAAATATTTAAACAAGCCCACATAATGGTGGTTTTGCTTTTATTTATTCAGCCAACAGACTATACTTATTGCTCACAAAATGCCATAGTAGCCTAAGGTCCTAGGGGTCCTAGCTCTGCTGGTTGGGAATTACTTCTCTAGAGGAGCGATTCTCATAGTGTAGTTCTCAGACTAGCAGCCTCCGGCATCACCTGGGAACTTGTCGAAGAGGGAAATTCTAAGGCCCCAGTCAAGACCTATTGAATAAGAAACTGTTATGGGGTACCTGGGTGGCTCAGTGGGTTAAGCATCCGATTTTGGTTCAGGTCATGACCTCACGGTCCGTGAGTTTGAGCCCTGCATCAGGCTCTGTGCTGTCAGTTCAGAGCCTGGAGCCTGCTTCAGATTCTTTGTCTCCATCTCTCTCTGCCCCTCCCCCACTCATGCTCTGTCTCTCTGTCTCTCTCTCTGTCTCTCAAAAAATGAATAAACGTTTAAAAAAAACTTTTTTTTAAAGGAACCATCCCAATAAGTTCTCTGGGGAATTTTGATGCAAGCTAAAATTTGGAAACCACTGCTCTAAAGGCTCCTACAACTAACTAATCCATTCTTCTACAGAGAAAGTGAGGTGACTTCTTCAATCTGATCATTTTAAATTCCATCAAGAACTATGTTGGGTTCTCAAAAATTTACTGTGTTCTTCATGCCTAAAGTTCCTGGAAGAAATTGAAGGTGCTTAATATATATGTGACGAAAGAGTGATTGGTCAAATGAGAGAACTCTCACTGTAATACTTGCTGTTGGAGGAAAGTAGGAACTGGACAAAGAGTGGGACAAAGAGTCCCAGAGACTAACTTCCAAACACAGTGACTGACAGTGGATATTCAGCACAGATCTTCATGCCTTTAAGGAGAGGAGGCCAGAAGAGAAGAAGTTAGTCTCTACTCTCAATAAGCTTAGTCTTTTCTATGAAGAATTTCTTAGTGACAACGAGGTCAAAACAGTTCCTCTGACCAACACTAACTCTATCCAAACCATATGCTAATATCACTTGGGCATTAGATGTTTCTTAATACTAGAATATAAAGATCCAAGAGGCACTGAGATAGCCATCTTACCAACCAGTGAGTAAACTGAACCTTAGTCAGGTCAAGTGGCTCATCCTGGGCACACAGCTAGTAATAGCATCACATCTGTAGCTCATTCCAGCTTGTAAAATGGTGAATGAGGAGTCAGAAAGAGTCCAAGTCCTCTGCCTATTAACTCAGTGATCTTGTGGAGGTTTCTCTGAGTTTAAATTTCCTCATCTGTAGAATGTGAATAAGAATACCTGACTGACATACTGACATAGAATTTAAATGAGATACTCTGTGTCTTGCCAAATTAATTTAAGTTTTCTTCCCTATTGCAATAGGCTGAAAAATGTCCTCCAAAAGATATCCACTTCAAATTCCCATACCTGCGAATGCTACCTTATTTGGAAAAAGAATTTTTCCAGATGTGATTGAGCTAAGGATCTTGAAAAAAAGGAGCTTATCTTGGGTCATCCAGGTGGGCCTTAACTACATTCACATATCTACTTACCAGACAGACACACAGAAAAAACAGGCACACAGAGAAGAAGGGGATGAGAAGGTGAAAGCAGATATCAGAGTGACGCCATCAAAAGCCAGAAAGGCCAGGGCAGCCACCAAACCTGGAAGAGACAGGAAAGATCCTCCCCAGACACCAGGAGGGAGCCCAGCCCTGCCAGACTTTGGACTTCTAGCCTCCGTAACTGTGACAGAATAAATTTCTATTGTTTTCAGCACTGAGTTTGTGGCACTTTGTTACAGGAAACTAATATACTTACAAAACAGAAATGGTAGTTAAACACCCTTGAAGTCCTCTTGTCTCACTGCTCTCTTGGAGCTCTGTCTCTTTCATATATATATGTAATATATATATATATATATATATATATATATATATATATATATATATATATATATAATATATATATCCCTTGTCTATAGCTTTCCATGTCCCGTGTTAACAAAAAACAGCAATGAGAATTCGTGGAGAAATATAGAAACCTATATCTTTCTATGTCTTCCTAGAGAATGGGAGAGTCTCCCTATAATTTTAGAATTGGCTTCCTCTTGAGTACAATTATTTCATGCTAAAATATCTTATGATTATATTTTTGGTGGCTCTCCTGCTCCTGGTTTTTGTTGCTTCCTTGAATTTGCTAAGTGATCCTACCCTCCACACTTTGATGATGTGTTCAGACCCTAAGTGGCCCAACCACTAATATTCTTTGCTTTTTTTCTGGTGCCCAGTACAAGTGAAGCAGGAGATTTCTGGTTGGTTTTAGGTCATTAAGGCTACCATCATTTGCATCATAGATGTGTGGCCTTAACTCCACTTTAGAGAATGAAAATAGAGGAACAAACCAGTTAAATTTTTTTTGTTAGACTTCACTTAATAAAAATTAAATTTTAGGGATTTCAGTTCTGGCTGCTATAGTCCTCATTAGTATCTTCTGCTAGTAATACGAGGGTTCAAAGTCTTAGTTAAAATGGTTAGATCTGAGAGTATCCCAACCTTATTGAAGGCTTTCAACCTATATTCCCTATACCATTTCTGTAGTGAGTTCCATGGACATGTAGATCTCCATGGCAACATCTATCTCTTTTGAAATGGGACAAATTGGTTCTACTCCCATTTAGTTAATTTCATTTCCAGCAAAGCAGCCTGACTCATACAAGAGAATGGCAATGCCTACAAGAGGTTGTTAGCAGAGGAAGCCAAGGAAGAGGTATTTGGGCAATATCCAACGTCAGTGAGTTGGTTACTTGTTGACTTATATGTGCAGTGGTGTGATTACATGAGAGGGAGATAGGAGGGACAGAATGCAAGACATCATATAGTGCATGGAAGGAGGTCCTCCAAGACCCTGACTTGCTTACCTGGTCTGGGATTGTATATTGTTTACAGCTTTAGCATCCTTCCTGGAATGGGCTTTCAGGGGCTATTTAGTTTATTCTCTGCCTCCAGGTAGAACTGTATGTAATATAGCTCAAATTTATCAATACTTCTCTCATTCTTGAAGACACTCAGTAAAAGAGACATAATATATCATTCTTGATCCAAACCAGTCTCCAACAACTCTATATAAAGCACTGCTTGTGTCTTTCCTAAATCTCTCCTGCTACAAGACAACTCTTTCTATTCTGCCCTATTGAAAATTAAAACAGCTTGTTAAAACCACCTTCTTTAGAAGAGGTAATTGTAAATCCTTCTCACCTTCCCCTCAGCTGCTTTATCTTCTCCATGATGGAAAATCACAAGGCATTTTAATTCTCCTATGATCTCTTACTCTTCTCTGTACTGAGAATTCAGCACTGTGAAGAAATTTACCATATATTATTTTTAGAAGTTCAGAATCTCTATTCGGCACTTCTAACAGTCCTCTGGGCTGGTGGCCCTCAGCTCTGCTTTGATATCTGACTACATTTTAGCTTTTCCTCCTGCCCCTCTTTAGTTTACAATTTTAGCAATAGTTGCTAGATGGTCAGCCCTCTCCCCTTTCAGCTCCCACCAAGGCTGAACCCTTAGTCCTCCATCTGATGGTTGTGAATGAGTGAGTTTTTCTCAAGTGCTGCCTGTCCTTTGTAAGCATTGGGCCTGCTTTGTCACTACAGGGTCTATATCTATGTTCTTGTCATAGGTACGCCCTCTGCCCTCCTTCTCTTATGCAAATCCAAATCACAGCATTCCTCCTACATGGAGCCCAAGACCTGCTTCGTTGAGAAAATTGGCCCTGAAGAATGCCTATGTCCTCTGAACTCCTCATCATACCACATAATGTATCGTAGAATAATTCACTATTTTAGACTGCTGGTTTTTCACTTGTACTGGTCCAGGGCAAGGATTGGAACTAGGCATCCTTTCTTAGGACAACTCTGAATGGTTAGTAGAGGTTGCATAGAGTGCTGTGATAAGAATTCTGGGGCAGCCCTTAATTTGGTGAGAATGTGCATCATGATTGATTTAAGGCATCTGCCCCAAGGACAAGCAGAGACAAGGGCAGTATATGTGCCATGCATTTTCCATCCATGTTTTGGGGTCTTTCCAACTAAATTATATAGAAGGCATAATAACACATGTCTCTTGGATCTTCCCATGCTAAGAGAAACCAGGTACTCAAATACTTTTTATTGAATGTCTAGTTGACGTTTATGTTTGTGACCACTGTAATTTTTTTCAAAATTTTTAACGTTATTGTCTCTCTGGGGACAGAGAGAGAGGGAGGCACAGAATCTGAAGCAGGCTCCAATCTCTGAGCTGTTAGCACAGAGCCCAAGGCAGGGCCTCTAACTCACAAGCCATAAGATCATGATCTCAGCAAAAATCAGACACTTAACTAGCTGAACCACCAAGGCAACTTGTGACCACTGTCATTTAATGTCTTCAGGAAAATATGGCCAGTCAGAGTGACAGCAAAGTACTTTGCCAAACTATCCTGTCTCCATGGAGAAAAGGAGTTCCTTCTGTGAAAGAGGGAAGGAGCTGGATGGAAAACCCATCTCATTACCCTCTACTATAAGCTTATATGAACCACTCACTGACTTCATAGTTCTCTCTGCAGATTTCTTGAATTTGTTTGCTACATTTTTATTCCTTTGCCTAGATTCAATGCCAAGTTGTTGTAAGCTCAAGTTATCCAAGTAAAAATTCATAAGGCTGTGTGTATCAAATGCTCAAATTGTCATCAATATAAACATACCACAGTTAGATGATTCTTCCTGAACTATCCTTCTCTATCAATGGTTTGCCTCAAGTCTCCTACCTTCAACTTTCCATTTTCTCTGTTCCTTCTCTATTTCTAGGGAACTTCTATTTGCTACTTTTCTCATTGAAAAACTCACTCCTACCCTTCTCCCCTTCAACAATATCATGAATCCAGGAAAAATAATTGTCAACACATAATCCTGTTTTCAAACCTCTCTTTAGTATCTTAACAGACTTAAGCGTCAATTGAGGATGAAGCAGAACTGCCAACACTTAGCAAGATGGCAGGAGATAAGAGTTAATTGTTGGCCAAATTCCCCAAGTGAATGAGTGAGTCAACATTATTTAGCCCATTCTGTGCACAGTTCTATGTTGAGTATTTTGAAGGAAATGAAAGAAAACGAGAAGCTGATTTCTACCCTTAGGAAAACTAGCATTGTGTGAGTGTGTGTGTGAGTGTGTGTGTGTGTGTGTGTGTGTGTGTGTTTAAACTAGCATTTTAATTAGATAAATAGGAGAGATAGGCATAAGTACCCTAAGGGTTGCTAGTATAGTTTCTAAAGGACAAATGTCACTATACCTTAAAGTCTAGAAATCAGGTTCTATGGTGGAGTTTGAAATCAACTGTGTGGGTGACCCTGGCAAATTACTTAACCTCTTGAAGTCTCAGTTGAGAAATGGAAATAATATTAGTGCTTACCTTATAGAGATGTTGGAAGAACTAAATGAGGTAATGTAAGCAAAATACATAGTCTTGTAACACTGCAAATAAAAAGTATTACTAGTAGTTAACCATTTTCATTAGCAAATCCATAGAGTCAGGCATCATTGATATTAGTAGCTAATATTGGTATTAACCAACCAAACAGATGCGATCATCCCATCCCATGGTGAAAAATAGCTTCTAGATATGGCTGCTGTCAATCTCAACTATCTTAATGTTGGTTCAGAATTTATTCAGAACTTACAGTTTCATAAGGGACCCCCATTACATGAAAATGTAGAACTCAGCATCAGGTACTTGATCATCATCATTTCTGTGGACCTCCTTTGTTTCCACTCTGATATAGTCTCTCCTGGGTCCTTTAAGTCAAGCACCAGGGTGCCCAAATGAAAGGCTTTGTTCCTGTATCTGACTTGGAGGATTGGCTCAACAAGGAACATTCTTGGATGGAATGTGTGGGCTTGGATGACTGTACTTCCCTGGAGCGACAAAATTTGTAACTCTCTTTCATTTCTTTTTTAAAACTAGGGGGTGTCTCCACATTTTTAAGCAAATGGAAGTTGTGAAGCTGCCAAGTAACCCTCATACCTCTTTCTCCTTGAAAGGATGCACTGTACCAAAGGGAAGGAAGGAATTAGTCAGAAACCACAGAGCAATTAACGACTGAATCAACCTGTATAAAATATTGCGTAGCAGACAATCCACTCCATTCCAGCTCATTTGAGGATGTCCAAAGAAGAAACATACAGTAGCTTTTTTGGATGGCCCAAATGAACTAGAACCTAATGCCATTTGTGTGTGGGGGTGGTGGGGAGAATATGAACTTTTCATTTACATATGTGGCGTTGATTTTCTTCAGTGGGAAAAACATTGTATAAAATACTAGAAGAACTAACAAGGATCACTGTATTTTCATACCAAGACAAATCTACATAGATATTTGCCACCTTTAATGAATGGTCTAAATATCTACCTAAAGGAAGACAAAGGGTCAGACAAATTCCCTCCTTTAGCTGGGGAATGCTGGCTCATTTCAGTGTTTGTGCATTTAAAGCCCATTGAAAAAATCTCCTCCTGGGACCCCTTGGAATTGTTGAGAGTCTCCTCCTGTGAAGTCTTATCCATCCCTCTAGGCAGAAGAGCCTGCTTAAGTGACGAAAGATGCAAGAAAACACATGCCACAAGAATGCATGTCTTCCTCCAGGCAAATAGCTCAATAAACCCCAAACAGCAAACTCAGAAGCTTTTCTTCTGCTTCTGAGGGACATACTCCTCATTCCCAGACCCTGTTCCTCCCACCTTCAGTTTCCAGGGTGTTCGTCAGAATGGGGTCTGCTCTGCATTGGATTTGCTTGGCTCTACTGAGCACCATACACTCCCTTGGTTTTGACAACAAAGCTTTTGACTCAGTCCAGCTCTGTGGCTGTGTGCATGCACACATGTGTATGGACTAAGGAAGTGTATTTACATTTCATTTAAGTAACTTTTACGATGTTGTCACCAAGACATATTGTCTCCAGATTTCAACTCCAAAATCTCTGTTATGGAAAGTACATGTGATAAGGCTGCCCACCTATTTCATACTTTACTTATTCTTCAATGGACCAGAACAGGGAATCTTGGCTTCTTGACTTTCCCAAACACAAATCCTGCCAACTGAAAATATTTACCAGGCTCTGTGAAAAGAAACATTCAAGGCAATTTCTCCCAGGGATGAAGATTAAGTTATTTCCATGAATATCTAGCCTCTCCTTATAGCATTTCAAAGCTGTTTTAAGGAAATCTATTACAAGGTCTTCCTCAGAGAGTCCTCCCTCTCAACCAGGGCCAAGACTACATCTCAGGTTTGTGTGAAGCAGCTTTTTGATGAATCTAGTGGGTGAATTAACAAGGTCACTTTCAACTGTACCCTTAGTTTACATATGACTCTGTAAAGAGGAGAACTGAATGCTATTCAATGTGGGTTCACTCACCTGGGTTGAGTATCAACCAGGTTAGACCCATTTCCTGATTGCCAGGATCCAGCGCATAGTTCAGCCATTGCCTAAATAATTGAAAAACTGAGTAAGTAGGACCCAAAGAGTCAGCACAAAGGACAGCAGATCACTCTCAGAAATGTGTCAGTCAAATGCCTTTATCGCACAGACTTCTCCTATCTTGTTCTCACCAAGAAGAAAGGATCCTGCTCTCCTTCCCTATTCCTCCATCCACACCAAAGAGTTGGGCCTTAGGATTATCCATCCTCACTGCTCATATTTATTAAACAGTTATATTCTCCAGATGAATCTTGTAAGAAAATGCCAAGAGAAAAGAAATTTTGAGGGCAGAATATTCTTAGGCAAAAATCTCCAATTAAAAAAAAATCTATGAAGATGTCTCCAAGTTTTATAACTCCAAAAAGTGGGTTTCAAGGAATTAAGATAATTTTGTCTGAATAACAGAAGGCCTGGGGGTAGAAAGAGTAGAACTGAATCATAATCATCAAGGCTACAAAATACTTCTCTTCCTAAATACTGAACATTAAGGAGACTTTGGGGAGAAAAGATTAGGAGACAGACAAGGTGTTATGATAGGAAGTTGTCGACCTGATTTCTCTGTAAGTTATTCAAGGAACATGAGTGAATCTACCTGGAAATGAGTGGGCTGGACGTGGGAGTCTGGAGTCTTCCATACATGCCTTAGGCACAGGGGGCTATGATAGTGTGTGTACATTAGAGGGGCCTCAGCTAGCATGAGGGTGCAGGGAAGCATGGACATGAGGGTGGCACCATAAGAGCACTCAGTGAGGAGCAGCAGAGAGCCTGGGGATGAGTTTGAGAAACCACAGATGTGGAGCCAGGAGGACTAGAGAGGCATTTCTTTCTTTCGGAATCTCCTTGCAGCTCTGTGCATGTGAAGAAGAGAAGGAAGTGGAGAGAGAGGAGGCCTGGGGGCAGAAGCACACTGCCTCTAAAATATTTAGCTTCACTCTAGAGTCAGTGGGAAACCCATGAATAGCAAACCCAACTAAATCTAGGCCTCTTATGACTCCTCACACCTAGAAGAAATTCAGATCACTCTTTACCCACCTAGGAGCCAGGGTGGAAATGAGGGGTGGGAGGAGTGTAATTTTGTTGTACAACACCCAGAAATCTGCCTTGTAGGGCCCTTAATACTCTTGCTCCCTGAAGCCCACTTGTTAGGGTAAGGATTGGATCAAGAAAAGGATGAAAACTTGCAATGTTTTGATTTTATCCCTGTTGTAGGAGAGCTCTAGGTAGAGAATGAGACTTATGTTATACAGACCACTGTGATGTCAGTGAAGAAGGGGACATTGATATTGGGAAACATCAGTGAAGAATTAGAAAGAGAGAGTACAGTTCCCTATGGGTAGGGTACTACACCTGATGGCAGCAGAAAGGATTTCCTTTCCCATATGAAAGATGGAGACACTGAGTCCCAGAGAAGGCAATTAGTCTGCCCTCTATCTTCCCGTGTTGACCTAACATGGTGGTCAGAGAAGGGAGCATGGGAGATGGAAGGGCATCTTTTGCATTGGATAGAGAAAGAATTTCTATTCAGAAAAACTAATGGAAGTGTTTTCTTTCTGGGTTAACCCCTGAAACTATTTAGTGTGGTCTCCCCAGCACTTTGGGCAAGAGTTGGAGGCCTAAAGGCACTGGCCGCTAGAGGGGGTCTGGCCTTCATTTGGCACAGACCTTGTGTGGGAGGGTGTGGAGGTGGCCAGTGTGGACAAAGCTGATATGTGGAAGCATTGTAGAGATAGCCCTATCAAAGACTTTCCGAACAAGGTATCACAAATGGAAAACTGCATTTATGGCCAGGGATGGGAAGGGGAAGTGAGAAAGACAACAAACTTCAGATTCCCCTGAAAAACTTGCAAGTGAAGACAGAATATTTGTCAGAAATTTCTCAGAATCCCAGAGTTTTACACTTCAGGAAAACCTGAAGAAGAACTTTTGGTTGCTCTTTTAATGGAGTCTTCCAGAATGAGTGTGAATCAGATCAGATCTGATGCAGAGTCAGCGCTGTGGGACAGTTCCCTGTGGCTCAACAGGGAATTCTGGTTATCTTTGACTCACCTGGTTAAAATTGAGAAGTTGGGAAGAGGAATCCAGAAGTGTCAACCTGGTAACTGAGTCTGCGAAGGGACAGAATGTGTTCAGAGATGTAGCTAAAGTCTTGTAACTGGAGAATGAAAGCAGGGATGAATCGAAGCTGGTGGTCTCCTGTGGGCCATTGTGGGCTCTGTGGGGTCACAAGGAGGCGGGGAGGCTGAGCCTGTTTATCAGAGCTCTGGATGGTGCCAGCTAACTTGCCTGTTTCTTTTTTTCATGTGTATTTATTTCTGAGATATTGGAGAGAGGAAGAGCATGAGCAGGGGCAGGAGCAGAGAGACAGGAAGAGAGAGAACCCCAAGCAGGCTCCACACTGACAGCACAGAACCTGATGCCAGCCTGTATCCCACAGACCATGAGATCATGACCTGAGCCAAAATCAAGAGTCAGACGCTTAACTGACTGAGCCACCCAGGTGCCCCAATTTGCCTATTTCTTATCTAGGCTTTTGACTGACTACTGGCCTCAGGCCACCAGGAAGCAAAAATATCCTTCTTATTCCTGAGACCACTTCTAAGTTCTGTCTGTATTAGAAAATAACAAGAAACAAAACTGGGTCTCACTGTTATCCCAAACTACCCTCACTTCAAAACTACCTCCATTTTTGATTAGAGGAAATATGGGGGGCATAGACACTGGAGTCCCCATTACATCTCTGCTCTGCAAACCCCCTGATTATTCATGTGCTGCTCTGACTCCTGGGAAAGGATTAGTTATTTAACAGGACTTCCTGCAGATAGTCACAGTGTCTAGAGGAGTCCAGTGGTCCTCCCCCTGCAGTACAGAGGCAATGAGATTGCTTTTGTGTATCAGCGGGAGAAAGAGAGCCCTTCTTGTTGACAGACCCGTCGCGCCCATGATGGATTGCATCTCTGTGAGGGTTGCTGTAGTTATGGTTTTCACTTCACAAAGGTTCATCGCCAGGTCTCCTGGCACTTTAGAAAATGAACTGCTTTAATTCCACTCTGATCAACGAGCCTTCCACAGCCAGTTCCTGGTTCACTCTAATATGGCTGCTGTGTTGTCACTCAGAATGCCAGCAAGGGCCAGCCTTGATGGCAACTTCTCCTAGCACCAAGGGAGAGGATCCTGGTTGGCTGTGTCTTAAAGAAGGAGGATAGATACCTGATGCCCTGGGAACTTGCAAGTGGTGCAAGCCTCATTTAATGTGGGTCAAGGGCTATGCTGCCTGCAGTCATCACAGAACTCTCATTCAGGGGATCTAGAGCTGTTCATGGATTTGTATTTCCTTGTTGAGCCCCTCAACTTAATGCTATTTATTTTAGCATTGGTGAGTCATTATCCCTGATTTGAGGAGAGTTTTCTCTGGCTTTCCCAAACTCCCCTGACCATTCCTCTGTTCTGAAAGTCGAAAAGTATAGCCTCTATGCAGGGGATTTATAACTGATCACTTTCTGCTAATTTGATTCCAGAATCATGTATATGGTTTTTCAGGCTATTCCAAATGTAATTTCTACTCCAAAAAGCTATCTCAAATCCAATGGATTTAAAATGATAACCCATTTTTATAACTATTTTGTGGGTCAAGACTTTGAGTAGAGTTTAGCTGGGCAGCTGTTTTGTTCCTTATGCCAGTGGCTGGGGTCACTCAGTGGTATTCATCTGGGAGCTGGGCTGTCCTGGAGCATCCAATGACTTTATTCACACACATAGTGCCTTGGTGGAAACAGCTGAGGTCATCTGGCCTCCTTCCCTTTTCATGTGCTGCAGGGCATCTCCACATGATCTCTCTGTCAATACAGGTGACCATTCACATAGCAGCTCGGGTCCCATAGACCAAGACAGAAACTGCCAGTCCCTATAGCAGCCCCACTTCTATCGTACTCCATTGGTCAAAGTAGTCACAGGCCGTGCAGAATCAAGGGGAGGGGAAGTAGGTGCCATCACTTAAAAGGAGGCATATGGCATAATTTGCAGTCATCTTTAATCCACCACCAGAATCAATTTATTGATGGAAATCATATATCTCTAGGGATGAGGGGAATTTGTCTTGTTCCAGGCACACTCCTAGCAGAAACCTCTTTTCTCCAATCCTTCAGAACAACTGTGAGGCCAAAGGAGTTTCAAATTATATAGTAATCAGGATATAAACAAAACTAAACAACAGTCCCCTTAATACACATCAGAAATGAGAGTCATACTTCTTTCCTTTTCCCCTGAATTATGTAGATAAGCTTATCTCAGTTATTTGTATCAAATAATAAATTTGGCTTGGTAATAGTAAATATTATTTGCTTCACTTAACTGGTATGTATGATCCCCCTCTGGAGAATTCCAAAGATCTGGCCACTGATCCATAAGGTTGTTTTTCCAAGAGTGGATTCTCTATTGTTCTGTTCACTCGCTCAGCAGATGTTGTTGAGAGTGTGATGGTTATGGCATGTGATTTTCCTTACACTGACTATGAGGTTTCCCAACCTTGTCCTGCTATCTCTGGGAACTTCAACTTTTGTGTCACTGTAGGTGAGCCTAGAAAACCAGTGCAGGGAGGGAATATCCTGTGGCAGAGCCCTAGGCTCTAGACTTTGGGAATTGTTTGGTAAAAATGTGCATGTGGGCAGCTGAACTACTGGCAGATGGTAGGAGGAGATTCTGTCTCATAATTCAAACTCCATTAAGTAATGGTAAGTACTGCACTCTAGACCAGGTGCATCTAGAGAAAGTTTCTGATGGATATACCTGGCTTTCCATGGGAATGTAGGAGACCCTTCTCCACAGGTGCAGAAGTGTCTCACTGTGGGCATTTGAGTTGATTTCAAGCTGTCAGGTGACATGGCCCATGGGTATCCTTGGCAGTTCCACCTTGAGTACTTCCAAAGTTCCCTGACAAGGCTAAAAACTCCCATCTAACCAAAGATTCTTGCACATTATTTAAATAGGATGCAAATGCATGGTCTGCTCTGAGCCCTGGCAGCTTTCAATTTTTATATTTTCAGAATGGAAAGGCCTGCCATCAGTTCACTTGAAGTTCAGGCCAAGATGTGCCTGTCCCTGACATTTGTTCATTCTTTATGCAGGTAGCATTTTGGAGAATTAAAAAAGAAGTCATCTTTGTACTCCATTCCCTACCACCCTCCAAAACAATTTCAAAAAAATATTTTAGACATTTGTTGCATGCATAATAGCTGGAACATGACTAACTTATTTCCTACCGCCTGGATTTCCAAGTTGGATTCTGTAATCCCTCTCTTTGGCAATCCATTGTCTATATCTTTTCTGGTATCTCAGGGGTAGGTACTGCCTATTTGACCTAAGGGATTAGGCTCTTAAGTGAATAAGCAGATTCCATCAGATGGTTGATCCTGGTTGTTGTTGGGATGAATACCTGGGAGGTCAAGCCCAGCTGATGACAAAGGCAAGCGTGAGTGCAGAAGGAGAAAAGGTGCCTCCCTTTGCGTGCACTTCCTGCATTTGCAGTGAAGTCTGAGCCCATTCACTTATAAGCTGAGCACACTGCTGAGAGCTGTCAGAAGCCCCACCTTCTTTGCACCTGGGATCTGTGAGGAAGGAAGGCCTGTCTGAAAGACAAAAACCACAGGAAGGGAAACAGAAAAAAACTGAACCCAAGATGGTAGTGTGTTGTTGGTATGCCTCTACATAGGCTACAGATACAGCTAAAATTCAGCTCAACCTCTGTGTGTGTGTGTATATATATACATGTATGTATATACATATTCTTTTCATATATGTGTGTATATAGAATACATACACAGACACACATATATATGTGTGTGAATATATGTGCATAAGAATATATGTGTATACATACACACATACTCTACACACACACACAATTATACTTTGCACATTATGGTCGGTTCAGATAGAAAGAAAGGAGAAGCAGATAAGGAGAATAAAGGAAGAAGTAGAAAATGGAAGAAAAAGAAGGAAAGAAGGCTACAGAATATGTGGTAGACTGCTAATTATCCCTCCCAAGCTCCAAAGTCTCTTTATTCTGTCTTCCTGGGTACATATCTGTCCCACTAGGAACCACATTTGTCAGCTTCCTGGAAGTGAGGCTGGGCCTCAGGACTAAATTTGCATCACTGGAATGTGAGTGGAATTAATATGTGCAATTTCTGCTTCACCTGCGTATATCGCAACCACTGTTCTTGGACTCTCTCTTCTCTGCTCAGGTTTGGCCGTGCAGAGCCATACTTCCTGTGTGAGCTGGTAGAGTGAGCCCTTGCTGGCTAGACAGCTACTTGAGAAAGAAACAAATGTGTATTTCAGGTCACTGTATGTTAATATCTCTCTGTTGTAGCACACGGAGCTTCAGTCTGTAAAAGAGGCAAAAGGAAGAGTGAGGGAAAAATCGATCAACAATGGAAAGAAAGGATGGCACTACAAATACAGTAATCCAGAAGCAGAGAAAGTGGGTTGGTATCATAACATGGAGCCATGACCAATGGGAGGGGTCAGCTTCTGGATGGGTACTGGGGAAATCATAATATTTCCACGAAAGTTCTCTCAGGCCTTCCCTGACAACCATGCCCCCTCCTACAGAGTTTTGAAGCTGACTGTTTACAAGGGCATCCATGATAACTGAACATCTCAAGAGTGTCTCATTCACCAAATTAGAGGCATAGATGCTGGAACCAGTAACAGTTTAATTAATCAGTTGCAGTGATTCTCCAGCTGGCTAAGTGGCTTCCAAGACAATGGACAACCATTTCTGTATGCGATCAAGAGAGGCTGAGTGACAACATTTCATGAACATTGGAAAGGTGATTCTTATGCTGACTGGGTATTTGATGAGGTAACATCTAAGGACTCAACTAATACTAATATTCTCCAGAAAAGGTTTGAATCAGGAAAAGTAAGTTGCTTTTTAAGTGCTATATGAATTGTTTTCACTTCACCCCTCTATTCACTTGGAGAGTGGATCTTAAACTCTTACCAGCTCTTACTATCTGCACTTTGAGAATCCCCAATAACCAGCTTCAGTTTTCTCCATGGATGAATCATAGACTCAGAGAAAAATTGTTTTTCTCCTGTGCACTATAGCAAAACACGGGTTTCATAGCTTTGTATTGAGTGGAAGCTGAGGTATGCCACTTGGCAGGTCAAGGCTAGCTGACTTTCCCATGTGGTATGCTTTTAGACTTGCTGGGAGGTCCTCATTCATGAGAATATTTTTCCCTGTGACATAATCACAGATGCCTGAGATTTAGCCAGTAGTGTTCATTCCTTTGTATTGCCCATGGTCCTTTCTGAGCAGTTCTTTCTTAAAAATGCAATCATCCATTGACATGTAACAGATTAAATGTGGAGAGGAAAGATAGGGAAAGGGATAATTTTTATAGAGGAAACTGACAGTGAAAAAGTATATACTTTATTTATGGCTCATGATCACATAGCCCCCTTTTGTGTCTGCTGGTGATATTTGAGAAAAGCACAAGGTGGTCCCTCTGTGGTCTTTATTCTCCTCATTCTATGCCTTCCAAGTACATTCATATTCCAGACCAGTACATGATAGAGAGCTGACAGTAACATAGAGCCAAGAGAGCCAGCTGGCTACTTGGCTGGGCCAAACCTCCCTCTCCTAACCTAGAGCAGCCCTGGGCCCTGGGATCCCACAAATAATCTTGCACCTCTCGGTGTTCGAACAGTTGGCTGGGCCAATGCTCTTGGTGCTTGTGCACAGGTCATCTGAGGAGAAAGGGAACTCAGAACAGGTAGTTTTTATGGGTGAAAGGAAGGGTTAGGCTGGATGTGAAACCAGAGACTGTCTGGAAGGTGCAAACATAGATGGAGAGCCTGAATAACTTGCAGTGACAGAAGGTCACCAGACAATTGGCAGAGGGCGAGAAAGGGAAGCCACATGGAGAATAAAAAAGAAAGACAGAAAACGAGCCTCTGCACTTTGCCATTGTGCCATGTGCCTCAACACAGATAACAGGGTGCAAAGTAAGAAAATATTTATTTATATATTTTTATGCCACTTTGACTTTCTCTGAATCTCCAAAGCTCAAGATTTCCTGATATTAGAGGGAGATTTGGTTTTACTCTCAGGCTCTCAAGATAATATGAAATTCTGGTTTCAGAATTCAGCTTCCTTGGCCAGAGAAAGAGGCAGAATGTAATTCCTGAGGAACAAAATATAGCCTGTTTAGAGAAGAAGGGAAAAGAGGAGAATATGAGGAATCAGAATGAAACTTTATACCTAAAAGGGAAAAAAATGAAGCTGAGTACTTTTAAGTTGTTGAGGCTAACACAATGGAAAGAACAATCCCTTGTAGTAGTGTGCCTTAGGGATTATTGCACAGATATAGGCATTGTATGGAAGAGGCTGGATTAATGCAGGTCTCCCATGAACTTAACTCTGAAACTTGGTTCACTGTAGTGAATTCATTACTAGGAAGATCACTGTAGCTAAGAAGCCTGAAAGCACATTCTGCCTTTATGACTTAAACTTCTTATCATCCGTTTTACTATGAGCTCCATGGAGGAGAGGTGGGGGTACACATTTATTTATATTATCCTCAGTGCTTCATTGGAAATCTTAAACATAGTTGGTGCTTATGGTAGCATGAGTGCCCCTTACCAAACATTCGTTCTCAGCTCCCCACATGTCCCTGCTTCCTTCTTATTAGGTAAAGACTAATCTGATCATAGCTTGGGAGCAGAAGTGATACATGTCGCTTATGGGTTGAAGCACAGAAGAGCTACTCTGTGGCTCCCAGCTAGCTCTTCACCCGAAACTAAGAAGGTCATGTTCTCCAGATGGTAAAGTTATAAGATGGTAGTATCTTTCTCAGATAGTGTGGAATATTGCCCACCCCATCCTCGCCACAACTAACCCATATTGGAGACTTTGTCCAAGTGACACACAAACTTTTGTTGTGTTTAACTATTGAGATCATGGAGCTATTTGTTAGTGTAGCACCAAAAAACTCATCCTGACCAATAGAGTATTCAATAAATTTTATTTAAAAATGAATTAATAATGATATGGCTGAAATGAATGATAATATTGGGGCTACTGATGTTTTTGGTTTTTAGTTTTTTGGATTAACCTCTTCACTACCCATAGCTTAAAATTCTTTTTTCCTGTCGAGGTCTTAATTCTTTGGGTCTGTGCCTATCGGCAGTTTGTAGCATTCTGCCTTCCCTAACTATACTATATGGTATTTCAGAGAGAGGGCTAAATGTTGGACACAATACATTACATCAAATATGTTGAGCATCTGCTCTGTTTCAGGCACTGTGCTGGAACTAGGAATAAAAACTGGATAAAACATGTCCCATGCCCTTGGCATCCTCATTCTAGAAGGGAGCATAGATAAATATGCAATTATACTGTAATAAGTATTCCAACGGGTATTAAGACCAGACAGTTGCTTTTACCAGCAACACAGAGAGGGAACACCTGATTCAGGATGACAATTCCAGCCCAAAAGAATTGCAAAGGACACAGCTCAGATATAAGAGGGAGGACACATTCTTGAAACTGAAAATAATTTAGCACAATTAGACAACAGGTATGGGAGAGGGGTAGTAAAGATGTTTCTAGAAGGATGAGCAGAGGCCAGATCCTGAAGGCCTGTTGTGCTTCACTAAGGGGTATGACCAGTATCAATCAGGTAGATAGGGAATAAAGTATGTGGAGGATATGATGCCCTCACTAGTCAGAGACTTCTGCTACAAAACCATAGGACATCCTTGAAACATTTGAATCCAGATAGTTGACATGATAGAATTTCTGCCCCAGAAACCTCACACTGGTGGTGGGTTGGAGAGTGGATTGAGGGAGAGAGTGGAGGCAGCTGTTTGTCCATGGTGATGACAGCCAGCTGGGGGTTCACACCAATAGGGTGTTATTTGGACTCTGCTAGTCCCATTACAACAATCTTCTTGGAGCCTTCCTCCCCTGACAGCTATGCTGACTTAGCATGATCAGAATCAGTACTACATTTACTTCTGGTTCCCCATTCTCAAACTCTGCAGAGCATCTTAGATTTTTTTTATATGAAGTTGGCAGAGGTCTTCAGTAGGGTCTTGGGAACCCCAAGACCTCTAGGCCTCCTGCTTCATATGAGACACCTGAAGAAATTTGGTATTTTCCAGAGTCTTTATTCTTTGCATGCTCTACCCTTGCAGTCAAGTTAAAACACAAAACTATCTTAAAAGAAGGAAAAATTGCATCTCTGATGTAATAATGCATTTGTTTTTGCAAGTATTTTACGATGGTTTTGAAATCTATGTCCATGGGGAAAATAAGTCTATGTAGTATTTCTGTTATTGCTTTTATATCAGGGTAAAAGTGATACAACAAACCGAGGGGCTTTCCATCTTTTCTCTATTTTTACTGCATGGTGAATACAAAAATAAATTCCAGATGGATTAAATAATTAAAACTTTGCATTCCTCAGATAAAAACACCAAACTGGATTTTTCTTTTAACCTACTACATGCCCAAATTAGAGCCCCGAGAGAGCAGGAGTTTCTCTCATGGAACCAAACATTTGGGGCAGAGGGTGATTGTGTGTGTGTGCATGTTATTTAGAAGCAGTATAAGGAGGAAGGTATTGGGGTATGAGATAACATACAGAACTTGGATAGAGATTCAGTGGATATTTCAGTAGGATAAAATCAAACCAAACGTCTTAGTTTGTGCATACATGGATGCCTGTCTAATGTGGCTTCGAAATGATGGAAGTGGGTTTCCCTGCAAAACAAATCTGCCTGTAGGAGAGAACTCCAGGGGAGGAAAGACTGCATTCATCCTTTGCCCCTCTGATCAGCCCTGAGGCTTGGCTTAGAACAGACCCGAGACACTTTTCCTTCTCTTTTCCCAAAGATGGCAAATATGACTGGTTCCAGAGTTGAGTTTGGCAAATTCCCTCCTATTCCCAGCATCATACTCTGGCAGCCTGGCTCTGTTCTCCAGTCATTGCCACAGGGAAACATAGATCAAGCCCTTTGGAGAGGGAAGGCTCAGGGCCAAGGCATTTATGCCCCCCAAGGCTCCCTTCTGTCACCCCTCCTGTTTTGCACAGCAACAACACCGATCCAGCTCCTGCTGCCCGTGGACACAGTCTCCCAAAATTGACATTGGAGCCTTTATCCATTGGTTTTCATGAAGCTTGGGGCTGGCAGCCTGTGGTGTCCAGGGGGATGCTGATGCTACAAGGTTGAAGAGATGCAGGGGGTGGAGTGTTATTTGCAGTCTCTACCAGAAGCCCAGTCAGCAGGTCTGTAGCTTGGCCAGCAGCAACCACGTGCAAGAACCAGCAGAGAGGCGGAAGGTGGGTTGGGGAGGCTGAGGGGAGGCTTACAAATAACAACCACTGACATTGGTGAGCCTTTCACACTCTGCAAAGCACTTCAACATTCGACATCTAATCATGTCACCATAGCAACCCTGGGAGGCAGACAAGTGAGGTAGACATAATTAATCTTACTTAGAGATGGTGAACTTGAGGCTTGAAGAAACCTCAGCTAAATAAGGGATGGAGCTTGGAGTCAAACAATGATTTCCTGACTCAAGTGTTCATGTTCCATTATGCTAAGCTTCTGCAATCATTGCTCTGTGCTTGTTCCTTCCAGTCTTTCCTACATAGCCCCCTTCTTCCCTGAAACTTATATCCCCTGACTCTTAGGGTCCAGGGCATGTTTTCTCTGCCCTCCCTTCTTCATGCCTGTCCCAGGATCCACCAGAAGCTCATTTGCTGCACCCCTGCTCAGAAGGACTTACATTTTAACCAGCAGAGGGAAAACTTTACATGAGAAAAGATGAAACCCTTATGAGAGGATTTCAAGCTTTAAAAATATGCTTTTGTGAGAAGGGAGATTTCTGGTTCCTCCCAGACCATACCCAGGTGAATTTCTTTCCTGCCAGGCCCCTGCTAACCCAAGCTGGTTATAAGGACAGTGGGGAGAAGCTCCTCTCCCCTTCATCAGGGATCCAACAAAAACATTTGCCAAAACAGAGCAAAAAATTTGGGCAAGAAAAAAGGGTCCCATTGCTACACAGTCAAACTGACCAAGATCTTAGGAAGAGCTATAGGTATCTCCATGGCTCCTAGGGCATTTCTGGAAACTTCAGCTGGGGCCTGAATCCAGAAATCCAGTCCAGGAGCATGCATTCCCCATTCTGTTCTTGGCCTTGTCTGCTTACCTCAAAAGCCAAGTTACAGAGAAAGCCTCCCCAAGGCCTGTACCAGACTGGCAGAAGTGATTATCACTAAGGCTGAGCTCGACTCAATCCCACCTTCCCCTCCAGCTCAGTCCCTGCACACACCACCTTGCCCCTCAGGCCTTGCCCATGGCTAATCAGCCTCAGAGACAGAGAAGCTGTGCCACAGACATTCCTGGGGCATTTGCCTACCTTGGGTGATGAAGGTGAGCTGCTTTTTGCAAGCTGTCCCCTCTGCTTTTATGTATAATTTAAAATGTGCGGAACATGAAATGGGAGGCAGAGCAAATGCCCGTTGAGCAGTCAGTCTGTGGGTGAGGGGCTGACCCTGGCTCCTGCCAGGTGCAGGCTGTCCTGCCTAGACTGTGTCCTGTTCTGCAGAAGAAGGGGAGGGGGCAGCAAGATACCAAACATATTCTGGGCAGTAACTTGCAAATGCCTCAATGTTTTCCAAATGCAGGGCTCTTTAGAGGGCTTGCATTTTATGAGATGAGGCTATTTATTATAGGCTTGTGTTATGGGTCAATAATTTCCTGCTCCAAAATAACAGAGTAGGCTTGACCCAGACACCTAGGACTGAAGCCAGAAAAAGAGTAAACAGGACCTTGATGGGTGACCAGCAGAGGGCTTAGGATAGATATTGGGGGGTCTTCTGGGGATACCCCCACTCTTTAGTTTTTATGCTTCTCAAACATTCACACATATGCTCGTTCCTTCACTCTACCTCTCATTCTTGCATCTTCTCCTCCTTGAAAAAAAAAGAATAAACTGTAACTAACCTGAAAAACAATGATTTTTATTCTTCTGTTATCCCAGTGCTAAATCTGCACTTGAGTATAGACAGAACAGTACCACCCATAGCTGAACTGAAGGGTCCTGGCTTAAACATCACCACAGCAATTATTTATGGTTCTTACAAGGAATTCTACCATGTGAGTGAAAGTAGCCTTAAGAGAAAGTTTATTTTTATTTTTTTCTTTATTTTTATTTTTATTTTTATAAATGTTTATTTTCAGATTGGTTTACATATAACACCCAGTGTTCATCCCAACATGTGCCCTCTTTAATGCCCGTCACCCCCTCTCCCCCGCCCTCACCCCCCTCACCCTGAGTTTGTTCTTAGTCTTTGAGAGTCTCTTATGTTTTATCTCCCTCCCTCTCTGTGTCTTTTTTTCCTTTCCCCTCTTCCCCTCCCCTGAGAAAGTTTAAAGATATTCACAACTGGCATTCAATGCACTTTGTAGTCTACGAAGCCCCATCATATATTTTATTTTAGAGATATAGTCAAAACAAGATTTTCAGCACTTCCATTTATGGATGAGAAAATGGAGGCTCAGAGAGGTTAAGTGAATTGTCCATAATCACACAGCTAGGAAGAACCCAGTTTTCCTCTTAACATGTTGCACGGTAGGTGGAGGACTCCAAAATTTGAGTCTAGATGACAGCATCAAACACTGGAGGTTGGAAAGATGAGGCAAAGGAGAGAGGTGAGTACTCCAGGGTACAAGAGCACCTGTTGCAGTTCTTCCTGGGGCAGGTTTAGGTCATTTGCACAAGTACTAGATCTTGGTATAAGAATCCTTTTTTTGTTTGTTTTCTCATCAAGGAAATAATGTACAAGTTTAAGACAGAAGGGCCCAGGACCATGAGTCAGAAAGCCTGGGTTCAGTGTGAGCTCTTCCAACCTTGGGTAAGTTGCCGAGGGAGCCCTATTGGCTCTGCTGGGGTAGAGGAAGTCAAAATGGTCCTTGAGGCCCATGCCTCTGACTATCCACGGAGATCTGTGCTTCTGGTTCAGGGGAGAGGTTTTGGGGGCAGGCAAAGGCTCATAATCTCTAAAGGGCCCAGAGAATAGCAGCCACCAGAGTTCCTCGGTTGCTTTGATACACAAGTCCTGGCGAAGAGGTGACAACCGGAGAGCCGGAAATAACCCCGTGGGTCTCAAGGGATCAGCGGAGACTCCTCCGCAGGATCTCTAAATCGAGCAGCTGTGGGAGGTGCGGACTCGGGCCCTGCTGGCAGGATGAGAGCCACCAGGGCTGGAGGTCGGGAAGGCCCTATGCCATTCATTTGGAGGGTCGTAATCTCTTGCATTTGTCTACTGTCTTCTTATCACCTTCTCTCCTTTGATCTTCAAATCACCAACCCTGGAGGGGAGAGGCTGGTGACTTTCTATAGTCCTGTTGTTTTTTTACAGAGAAAATATCATGGACAGGAGGAGACAGTGATGCCAACTTACCAGCCTGGCCAGGATGCTTCGCCTCCTCTGCATCATGCACCTGCACATGTGCACACATTGAGAGAGACTGAGAGTAAGTCAAGAGAGAGCTCACTCTCCTTCCTCCTGGATTTTGATTGATTCTCAGATGGGAGATCTATGTGAGCATTTAAGCTAATGTACACCTTCCTCTCTTACAACCCAATTGAGAAGGAAAGGAAGACACAGCTGAAGACTCAGCAACAATTGCAAGTAGATATTGACAAACACTTCTCCTTGCTGGCCCTGGACCCTAGGGGAAAACCCAAAGGTTATTTAGTCAAGTTGAGGAATTTTGAGGAGCTTGCCAGGGGATCATGGAGGACAAACCCTTCCCCAATCTTCCTTCTTGCTTATTCCTCCTCCTCATCAGTGCCTGTTCCTACTACGCCTTCTAGCATGACCTGTTCCATCTTCTGCAGCACCCAGGCTTCTCTGCCCCTATTCCTCCCCTCCAGGCAATTCTATCCTTTGAATAAAATAGAGTTTATGTGGAGAACCTGCTTAGTCCCCAAATGAGATGAACAGTGAAGTCTCTTGCTGTGTTTGCTATTCTTCTGGAGGAGAAATCATGACTAATGAATGTGAGTACGGCAGTTTGGTCACTTTATTACCCCTTACATCAAAAGGAGTAATAAAACATTTCCTCGAAGAGTCATAAGGTGAATAAAATTACATTTATAATAACTCATCTCAGGGAAAATACTGTATACTGCAAAGAATATTTTTCTAAGCTTTTGGGGTAAAGGTTCAGACCCCTAGGAAACCCCTAGGAGCAACAATCACTTTTCTGAGGAGGATTTGTCTAGTTCTCAATGTTTATTTTATCCTTTCTCATCTCATCTTCTTCCCCATCCCCCCTATTCCTGGTAACAAGAAGCCAAGGTGTATAACCAAAATCTCAGGGCAAACTTACCTTGGCTCTCCAAGGGTGTCCTGCCAGACACCACCCTAATGATTTTTGGATAGATAATACCAACCAACCCAAGCAGTGAGGGGTGGATCATTTGCCAGCCAAGTCTTACCTATCTTGCAAGAGTCTGGTTTTGCTGACCAGGTAGCAAGTTTGGGGCTGGAACGAGATAGCTTAGGGCACTAGAGGAGGGGCAAGCCTGCCATAAAAGGTCTTCTTTCTATGCCTTCACCCCTCACAGCGCACAACCACTGCTCTGAGTGAAGGCTGAACAAATGAAGAAGAGCAGTGTAAAGGACACCAAGTTATTAGCCCTCCCTGATGGGAACTGGCCCACTGTCTCCATGTGACATTGGGTGGGTAGGGGGATGGGAAAATAAGCACAGTATGTGAATAATACAGGATTTACAGAGTCTTCAGAGACTCCATGGAAGTCGCAGAGTGAAAAACAGCTTCTGAGTCACTGGTCTCCAGTCTAGACCCAGAGCCCCACTGAGAATATTTATTCTTCAAGGTATCATAGTTTCTTTGTCTCCAGGTACTTCCCATTAGGAAGGATCATAGAGGACCCTTTTGGTGATGTAGCCAAATTTCCTAAGGCCCTGTGTTAGAGGCCTCTTTCCTTTACCTGAAGCCAGATACCTGGTTGAGCTGTCTATTTTTGGAAAAATATGCCTTTACAGGTGTCAACATTAACAGCAAGAACTTAGAGTCGAAGAGATGTGAACCTGGAACAGAGGTGAGGAGTTTCTGTATTTTTCAACCCTCTAGGGTAGCATAAACCCAGAAATGCTCCTTGGAAGAGTGGGCCTTCAGTCTTGATTTATAGTATGAGCAAGACTACATGAATGCCATGAATAGTGTTTTGGAGAATGGATGTGGCAAGTTGCAGGTGGCTCCAGGGGAGTGGATGTATGAAAAGGAAGCTCAATGATGGGGAAACAGAAAAAAGATGGCAGGGAGGGGAAGGCTTACGGCCATGTAGGAGAGGATTGTGCTGTCAGGGGCTGCTGGCCCAGGATAGAGCCTATGAGCAGAGTATGAGGATATATTTTGTGACAAGAAAAAGTGCACCAAGAGCCTCTCTTTGGAAGTGGGACCCTCAGAGAATGGCTGAGACTTTGGCTTTATGTATTTGAGTAGGAGGTGAGATCGTCGTACCGTCATTATGCCCACAGTTCTCCTCCAGATCAATCCTGTTTTCCTCATGCTATCCAGTTGACTTCCTTTTTTCTCCACCTCACTGAAGTGGAGAGGACATCTCCCATTTTAAAGTTCTCCCCACACCTGAAGATCATTTTTATCTCATTCCAGAGCCTCTTCTTTAAGTGAATCTAAGCACAAATCTAAAGGTGCCCTTGTCCAGAATCAGGTTCCTTCAGCCCTCATCACCACCCTCTAGTTCTTCCCACATGGGTGTGGTTGACCAGCTGGCTTAATGTAAGTAATGAATGCTGATAACTGAGAGGGAGGGACCTCCTGTTGGCTACTCCACACCTGACAGCTGGGCAGAGCTGAGTAGCACAGTCGGGCCCTTCTCCCACATATGGCCTCCTGGAGAGACCACATCTTGCCATTCTGGGCCCCCAGCCTACTCATTGAGCCCCTTGGGGCTCCTTGTTAGGACTTTATGGTTTTAATTTTTACCTTAGAATAAGCTCAAGAATATGAGTTTGACTATTAGAGGAGTGCTTTCTTTGTATATTAATAATCTCCCCATATCTCTATGCATTTTTCAAGGACTCTTCTAACACACCTCTGTCATGGGGGAGGGCAGTTCTTCCTGGTCAGAAATGGGACTTGGCATTTGAGAACCCTGACTGCCTTGTTGACATGTCAGTTGGATATCAGCCACATGAGTCCTAGCTCTCTGTCTTGGACTCCATCTATGGAACTCAGATTTGCACTGATAAAAAAGTAAAACTAAGCCAAGAATGTTCTTCGCCTCTTGGAGAATTCATAGAGCTGCAAATCAAGAGGCTGACATCCAGTGGTTGAGCTCAGCCAACATATTCTTAAGCATAAAATCTCCAGTTCTCCATCTATCAGAATAGACAAATATCTCAGATCTTCGATGGAAGTGACAAGATGATGTATCCAGACACCCTGACAAGAAAGGTGAGGAGCTTTTTTCCTAATGTTTATTTAATTCTTTTCGGCCTTCTTGCTTATCCTGCCTACTCTTGTCAACAAGATACCAAGGCATACAACCAAAATCTTAGGGCAAACTCATTAAGAGTGTCCTGCCAGAGACCAGCCTAATGAGTTTTAGACAATTAGTACCAACCAACCCAAGAGATGACCAGACCTGCCAGCAGACTCTGTCCCCTGTCTTGCTCACTATCTCTATTGATCAAGAAGCATTGCCCCAGCCTCCAGAGTATATCTTTGCCAACTGCCCAGCATGAACAATCTGAGCTCCGCCCTCCTTTTGCTCCTTGAACCTCTCAACAACCACTGGCCTTGTCAGTCATGCTGAGCAGAGCCTCAAGAGTTGCCAAATGAACTTGGCCTTGAGCCACCAATGTTTCCTGATGCAGAGAAGATGAGATTTTTCAAAAGCACAGAACTCAGGAGAGAAATAAGGCTGGTCCTCTCTTATAGTTTTAGCTTACCCCAAAATAGATTCACTGAATTATACTATCACAAGATAACTGCAAAATAGTCCATGTTCAAATAACCCGAGTACGCTAACCATGAGTGACTCGGCTCCTCAAGCAGGATTTGTAAATGTTGGTGAGCAACTAGCCATGACTATCACTGGTGAGTACTGAAAATGGGCTGGTGACTTCTGAGTAAGCCACAGTGAATTACCAGTTTTGTGATGGCTGGGCCCAAGATAGTTTCCCAACCTGGTTCTTCCATGTCTGAAGGGGTAGGGTAGAGGAAAAGAGAGATAAATAAGTAATACCTATAGTTTTAAGTTTAAGTTTAAGAGAGCTAAATAATTAATGCCTATAGTTTAAAGTTTTGATCTGTTAGGGCACATGGTATTGGAGGAAATAATCCCCTGGGCTTTGGGTGAACAATTACTTCTGAGCTGGTGAAGACTACAGAGTTAGAATGATAGATGAAAGGCTTTACCTTTACCTTCTCTCTCTTCTCTCTTCTTATAAACTGAAGTGGTCACCAGTGAACTCATTTAGGAAGATGAGAGTCAAATACATCTCAGCAATTTATAAGAAAAAGGAACCAGACACAAAAAGTTGAGATGATTTCTTTTGGGTAAGTTCAAGAACAGGCAAAACTAATCTATGGTGACTGAAATCAGAACAGTGGTTATCTCTGCAGGAGCAAGGATTGTCTGGAAAGTACAAGTAGGAACTTTGAGGAATGATGGAAATGTTCTTATTTTGGTCTGGGTGCCAGTTACTTGAGCCTTTGAGTTGTATACTTAACATTCATACATTTTAATATATGTTGACTATACCTGAATAAAGTACTGTTAGCTCTAGAACAAGAAGAGAGGAAGGGATCAGGAAATACAAGAGACGCTCTCTTAGTGAATCTCCACTTTCAGGAGTCCCTGACTACCCCATCCTATATTTCCTCCCAATGTTGGGTAACTGCTGCTGTGTCTCATGGTAAGGCAGGCCAGGAGGATGGGCTATTCCCTCACACACATGCACACTTCTGCTGCCTCTAGGAGGATGGTAAGTTTACCAAGAGTCAGTCGTGTTTGCTATCATACTGGTTTACGTGTTTCTACTTATTTTCTGAATTAATTAATTTAATTTAATGCCATTTACATAAAAGAAGGATAAAAAGAATAGAGTTTTTGTGAAAACTAAGTCAAATTCACCTCAGTAAGGGTAAATTATTAAAAAGAATTGATATCAATTAGATTTGGCTGAAACAAATATAAAATATCAGAACAAAAGTTATAAAAATCTAGGTTTCTGAACTCAGATTCTTCACACATGTAACCTCTTATTCTACTTTGAAGAAATTGCAACTGGAAATTTCCAAGGTTGCTTTAAGAGTATAGTTTATACAAAAAAGAAAGACTGGAACAGTCATCTTCAGGTCTATAGTCTCAGGCCTGCGGCTTTGGCCCTCCTTATAAAGTTTTACAATAAACATCTCTGCATGTTTTGAATTAAAATGAAAAGTTTATCATATGTGTGTTCTATATTTACTGATCACCCATTTGAACCAACTCTTTGGATTAACTGACCAACTACCTGGTCGTGGAGCAGGAACAGGGAGGCTTCTACCCTGAGAAGTGGAGATTCAAGAAAGCAAACACACAGCTTTCCTAAAAACTAGGCACACTCTTATGTTCTGTATGCATTCAGAGAACAAGCCAATGCATCAATCATGTGAATTCATCTATGTGAACAGGATGGCCCTGTAACACTTTGTACACTCTTATTTCTGTTTAGTGTTTAAATATGATGCACACATACAGTTCTGTGTGTTTATACTACATTAGCATATTGTTGTGTGTGGTACCCTGTCTCGCCTCCTTCCCTATGAGTCCTGTGTGCAAGGCACAGCAGGGGACAAGGATCAAGTGGAGTCATCTGGCATCCACTTAGTTCTCATGAATAAGCAGCCTGCTTAGATGGGTAGGAGATATGCTATTGACACAAATCTGTTATTTTGAAAAAGACAATTATTCCCATCATATTGTTAGTGTTGATACTTCCTCTCAAGGTTTTCTCAATGTTCTATTTAAAAACCAGTTTATGCTAACAACGAACCACTATTCACATATTCATTAGTTAGAGTTCTGGTTAAAATATCCCTGACATATAGAAGTCTTTGTTTGGGCCAAGGGGATTAATCAGCACTAAGTATTAGTAAGAAGGATTATGCTTTAATTGCACAAGTTTGTGTGAATTGCAAAGGCTTTTATTAGACTTACCCATGGTATTTCTTTTTCCATAGAATGGCGAGCCTTACAGAGATGATTCACTTACTTCAGTTTCCCTTGGTTAGAATTATACTTTACACTGAACAAATAGGCTTCCTATCACTAGCTTTGTTTCTTTACTGACCATACTATATTAACCATGCCCTTTATTCTGATGCCTTGACATCTGGAACCTTGCTGACCCTGAAAAAACTGCTCCTCTCAGAATTAACCAGTTCCTAGACATAGTAGACAATTTGCCTTTGAATGCAATGTTTAAATACAAGTAAACTCATCCTGAGTTCCCACCCAACCACCTCCTTTATTGGGCTTTTCCATTCCTGGCCACTATCCACCTGCCCTAATCATCCCAGGGTCAAGTAGCAGACAACTAAGGACAGTGCCTCTGTCCAAAAGCCCACCGAAACTATTCAAACAGCCAACTCTTAGCTCACTTGCTCTTCCTTGCCCATTTTTCTT
Organism: Paguma larvata; assembly: GCA_030068075.1. Taxonomy (NCBI): domain Eukaryota; kingdom Metazoa; phylum Chordata; class Mammalia; order Carnivora; family Viverridae; genus Paguma; species Paguma larvata. The sequence goes on along the minus strand of CM057828.1, from coordinate 98,305,922 downwards.
CCTGCAAAAACCACAACAAAGCTCTAATCCACAGTTTTCCCCTCTCCCTCTGCCTTCTGACTGACCCTGTGGTTCTCCAAGGACAGGTATATCCCTTGCCTTTGGGAATTCTAAGTAAAAAATCATAATTTCAAAGGCAGTTGTTTCCTGATCTACTGCCCTTACCATACCTCAAATTTCCAATTAATATGCTGTAATGTAGAACATATACCCATTGCCATAGTTGTCTTTTCTTGGCTCTCCAGCCATTCAGTCATTTTGCTGATATGTACATAATGCTAACACCTCTAACCTCTTTAGCATTCATTCATTCATTCATTCATTCATACATAAGCATTCAGTTGTACTAAAGTGACCATTTCATCCCACTATATTTTATTCATCAACAGGCTGCAAACAGGTCAGGGGTCTGAGTCTAAAACTAAAAAAAGAAGAAGAAGAAGAAGAAGAAGAAGAAGAAGAAGAAGAAGAAGAAGAAGCAGCAGCAGCCTTTAATTTTGGTTGGATTTTCTCTCAGAACCAGAACTTCTGATGGATCATGTTGGGGCAGAAACCAACCCTACATTGGTTATTGTAGGTAATTGAGAGCATCTACCCTGGTTGAAAAGTGTGAGTAGTGAGGCAGGAAGTGTACACACAGCTCTGGCAGGTGGATTCTGAGTGAATGACCATGCAGTCCAGGTGGTGGAGGACAGGATGCTGGTAGAGAAGGGTGGGGGAGGAGGAAGGAGAGGAAGGAAGCATTCAATCCCGCATGGCCAGCAGGTGGGTAGGACAGTATTTGAACAGAAATCCTTGGAATATATACTCTTGTTCTTTCCACTCTATCACATGGCCCAAGAAAGTAAATGAAACAGAAGAGATACTTTGAGAAAAGAAGCAAAGGGAGCTGGTGGTTACTCTTGGGAGATAAGGGAGGAAGAAGAATCCAAGCAAACCCTCAGGAGTGGATGAGTTGAGGGAACAAGACAGGAATGGTGGAGTATAAAACACCAGTTGGGCCAACTAACTTTGGCAGAACTTGAGGTCGTGCACAAGAGTCTTTGTTCAGGGAGTTTCTCAATTCTAGTCCTAGAGGAAGAAGTCAATTGATGTAGGCTAGTGATGCCAGGAAAAAGAGAGAGAGCTGTAACACTGCCAGGCCCCTGCTAGGAGGTAAAGCTGTTAGGTAAAGGGGGCAGATTGGCTTTCTTTCAGAGGGTTTGTAATCCCCACACACACTGCCTCAGGAGACCTGGCTTCAGTAGCCTCCTCTCTCCCAGTCAGAGACCCTCTACTCTCCTTTGTTCCTGTCTTCTCTAACCTCTGTATGTCCATTCCTTGTTCACCTGAGCCTCCTCCCTGTCCCTGACCCAGCATCTTGTATTTTAGGAAGCCAAGCTGATGGCATGCGGTTGACTGAGGATACAGACGTCTCCTTACCTTCTCCACAACACTGAAACACTGTTCCTGGCCAATCCTTGTCACAATTAGAATAAGGAAATCCATAGATGGGAGAGAAAAACAGTCTACTTCCCCTTGGTATGAAGGATGGAGCGGTTTCTCAACCTAGAGATTCAGTTAAGTCATATCATCTACGGATTTGTGAAGGGATTTTAGACCTCTGAATAGTCATTTAGTGGCCGGGTCATCAAGTCATGATTTCTGCAATCAAAAGAGCTGGCTTCTTCCTCAGTTGGTCTTTCCCTATAGCCCCTAACATATCAATAAAACATCTTTGTGCCAAGCTCTTCCTCCTTCTCAATAGCAAACTCTGAACATATGGAAGACTCACCCATGCCTACATTCACAAATAAAACTACAGTACGTGGTACTGAGCACCTCTTGCATCTTGCCACATATCCTCTGACCTTTATTACCAACCATGACTATGGCAACTGGGTCCCAGAAGATGTAAACAAATAGTCCTTCACTCAGCTGCACTGTGACTTAGTTTCTTGCTCCAGAATTCTCTGACTCCAATGATTAATATGGGGCTTTCAATCCGGATTCCCAAGTTCGTTGGCCACAATTATGGCAGACAGTTCTGGGCGTCTGGGTACCCATCCCCCAGCTTCTGAGTACTTTGCCATTAATAGCTTGCAACTGTGACTTTTTTTGAGAGGACTCTCCTTGGGCTACTAGAGCTATTCATGGAAGAGCTGGAGTTGGAGAGCCCAAGAAGTTTACCACTCCCTCCCAAGCCCTCCTCCCACAGTGGCTTATGGCTCCCTTTCCTCCAAGAGAAACAAATTCTGACTGTAATTTATACTCTAGAGATTTGTTCAGGATCAGGGGCTTTACCTATAATCATAGCCTTGCTTGTTTTTTTCTCCTTTTCTACCTTGCTTGCCCCACTTCCTACTCAAGTATCTCCTGGGAGCACTTTTATGACACAATTGGACACAGATCCTCTGCTTAGGGTCTACTTCTATAGGACCTGACCTAAAAGAGCAATCATTTTGCTGAGTGCTGAGGATACAGGATGCTTATTGTCTGGCAGGGCATAAGTAATTATAGCAAGGTCTAGTGCACGCTGCAGTGGAAGTATGCCCAGAGTTCAAGAGCCCCCAGAGCTTTCAGCTTGTCTCATTGTAGCCCCAAATATGGGATCAGAATGCTTTGGAGTCAGAAAGGACTGTGTTTGAATTCTGACTTGGTATTTACAAACTGGATACTCTTAGGAAAACTTAGCATTTCTGATCCTCAGTGTCTTCATCTGTAAAATGGATATAATAGCTAACTCACTGAATTATGAATTATGAGGATGATCCCTTTTATGGGATAATAAATATAAAGTTCTTAGGCTAAAACCAAGCATGTACTGAGTGCTCAGTCATGGAATCTGTTTTAGTGGTTGTTGTAGGGTTCCAATACGATTTGAATGTATCAATATACAGTAGTGCCCCCTTATATGTGGTTTTGCTTTTCCTTGGTTTCAGTTACCCACAGTCAACCACAGTCTGAACGCAGATGATCTGCGTATAATCAGAAGGTCAATAATAGCCTAACACTGAATCACAGTGCTTATGTCATTCAACTCACTTCATCTCATATGTAGGCATTTTATCATCTCACATCATCACAAGAACGGTGAGTATCTCACAATAGGATATTTGAGAAAGAGAGAGAGAGACCACATACACATAACTTTTATTACAATATATAATGATGTATATTCTTGTTATTAGTTATTGTGTTAATCTCTTACTGCACCCAATTTATAAATTCAACTTTACCACAAGTATGTATGTATAGGGAAAAAAACATAGTATATATATAGGGCTTGGTACTATCTGCAGTTTTAGACATTCACTGGGGGTCTTGGCACGTATCCTCCATAGCTAAGAGGGACAGCGAATGTTACATAGGTCACTGGTGTTCCTGCAGACCTTCCCAGGTGCAGGCTTTCAAGCATGGTGTTATTCCATCAGTTCTCAGAACTATGAAACTCTCAGGGTTGGTCATGGGAAAGGGGTTTTTCCCTTTCCCCAGGTTCCCCTCTAAGCTCTGCTCTCTTATTTGCTGGTCCTAATTGAGTTTTCTTCTTTGGTTGAAATTTTTCTCTGTGAAAGAGAAATATTCCGAGCTCCCCCATATCTTTGCTGCCCTAGGCTCACGAAAAGCTAAATCCGGTCTTGGCTTTCCAAAAGAGAATAAATCCCAACCTGCCCCCAAAGAAGTTGCTGTCATAATTACATCTTCTCTTGGAAGTAATTTGATTTAATCTCATTAAAGTTAGATTGCACCGTTTCCTTGGCCAAAGTTGATTCCAAATTGGCTTTGTTACTTCCCTCCTGGTCCATAGATTCCTCTCTTTTTTTGGTGGTTGTTTGCAAGGAAAATATCAAGCCTTTCCAAAGGAAGGTCCAATGGAATGCCACAGGGTGGCACTGATACCTTCTGCTAGGAAAGCAGAGTGACAGAGTGAGGTCTTACCTGCTGATCCCCATTAGAGCAGCACCAAGGGCTCCTGGAATGGCCAGAGTTGGCTTTGGCCACTGCTTCTCAACTGATAGTACAAGAAGCATCTAGATGAATATTTCTGGCCTCGTTTCTGCTTTCTATTTCTAGCTCCTCTGCTCCCTACTCCTTCTAGGCCACCACTAGAGAATCAGTGTGACAGATCAGTTAGCCATGGGTGGTATTTATGTAGTTAGTCTTTTGTGTTGGATCTCAGTATAATTGTTCTTCAGCACTGAGCACCATAAAGGATATAAGAAGAGGGCAATGTGGCCTCTGTCAACTCATGACAATGAGACATTTGTGCTGTAGGGACTAACAAAAAGGAGGAATGTGAGCTAAGAGTGGGGAAGACTTCCCAAGAAAGATCGGCTGACTTCTGACTGGCTTTGAGAAAAATGAGAGAAGAGGAAGAAAGGCATGCAAGTCATGGGAAGTGGCACAAAGGGAGAAACAGACACACTCTTGTATTGTCATCCTTTCCTGTCAGAGACAGGAGAGCTGAGGTTGGGTAAGATGATGGCATTAGATTACAGCAGGCTTTGAATGCCAGTTGCGACTTAAATTCCACTTGAGAAGAAATCTAGGGTTTTATTAATCAAGAGGAGTTTTGTTTCTCATACCCCATTGCTAGAGGGGTGGAAAAGCTAGTGGAGCTTGGAGCCTGGATAGTAAGATAGCAACTCACATGAAGTAGAGGCTAGGACTTCCCTTTATAGCCACTGGGGATTTTTGAGGAGGCAGTAACCAGATAAAGTGTCTAAATTGGCAGAACATATAGAACAGGGGAAATTTGAAATATCCCAACAGGTCTTACTATGTCTGAAACCCTCCATGGGTATTCAAAACAAGTCCCCTTCTGGGACCCTATACTACAAATGTTATACAGGTCTTCCCACCCTTGCTAAGCAAAACGATCAACAAGCCAGAGCTTGGACTATATTCATCCTTTTCTCTTTCTTCATCCCCTGCTATGGGGCCTGGTCCAGAGAGCAACAGACAACCCCCACCAAGTGAAGTCCTTTTTCATATCTACCTTTAATTAATTCATTCATTAATAGAAGCTTATTGAAAGCTGACAGTGTGTAGGGCAGTTCCCCCTTGTCCCATGTTTTTCAGGCCACAGAATAGCAGCTCACTCAGGACAGAGAATGTCCCCATCACCACCAATGACTGCAGAGTCCAGCCCTGCCCTATGAGGCAGGCATTAGAGGGAACAGCCCAGGTAGGGACTGTGTGGGTTTCAAAGTGGCTCTTAATGGAGGCAGAGCAGTGCTCTTGTGGAAGAGGAGCTAAATGTGCTGAGATTGCCAAAATGGAAAATGTCTGTTAATAGCACAAGTGACACATCATAGATCACTCACTGACAGACTGAACCTAGTGCTAACTTGAAGAGCACAGGCTGCATGCTAATGACGCTCAGGGGAATGAATGTATGGCCCTGTGGAACCCCTCTCCTGGCTGCTTGCTTGTGCAATTCTGCAAAGATAATGGCCCTCAAGTTTTCACCCATCCCAAAGCACTGGTGTAGAACATGGGAATCTGGAGAAAAAAGGAACCTGTATTTGCATTCCTTCCCTTCCACTTTCTGTTGGTGAGACCAGGGATGACAATCACATGAGAAGACATAAATGCAAGAGTTTCACAAATCTCACTCAGAAGTAAGGAATGGGGAAAAATTGCTATGAAAATAATCACCTGTCTCACATTACAAAGAAGTCAACTTTAGACACAGTGAGAAAGTTGACGTATGGACCTGGAGGCAAACGGAGCTTCCTAGGCTTCCCGGCTTTGATGTCTCTTGGTTTTCTTTTTAAAGTGTCTGGGTCTGGGGAAAAGGGAGGTGGTTTTGAGTGCATTTGAACTTTGCAGGGGAAAAAAAATTCCTTGAGGACTCTTGAGATTAATGAAAAACTAGGACATTGGATAAATGTGGTCTTGACTGTTGATTGTTTTTCTTTTTCAGATTTCTCTGATGGTTGCTAAAGATGCTTGCTTATTCACCTGACAGGGAACACTTGCTCTTCTAGAGGACTGTCATCCTACAAAAGACTTAGGAGTGTCAGCATACATGTGCTCCCAGGGAGATCAAAGTCTGAACCTGAAGGTTGAATCTTAAGGAGAAATTCCAGCCCAGGGAAATATTGAGGAGGTGTTGGAGCCTTGAAGCCTTGATGGTTCCCCAAGCAGGGGAGGGACAGAGAGAGAGAGAGAGAGAGAGCCCCAGAATCTGAAGCAGGCTCCAGGCTTCAAGCTATCAGCACAGAGCCTGATGCAGGGCTCAAACCCACAAACTGTGAGATCATGACCTGAGCTGAAGTTGGACACTTAACCAACTGATCCACCTAGATGCCCTGATAACTTAAAATTAGGAAATAAAAGAGGCTCAAGAAAACTTCTCAAGATCACCCAGAGCTCAGCGAGCAGCAAAGCTGGGGTTCAAGTCTGACACAGTCCAGTCTCCTCCCATAACATCCATGGCCTTACCCTCCGCAGTAGCCTTTGGAGGGCTTTCTCCTTCAACCTCAGGCTTGGCACTGGGAGGTCTGCTGCCCTGACCTTCTGGCTCTATCTCTGCCCTGGCTGAGGTGGGACAAGAGCCACTGTCAGGTCCCAGGGGACAATAAACAGAAAGCTGATTTGGAAACAAGATTTGCAGTTGCACAGAGACAAAACCTGAGTAAGATTAAGCTTTTGTTTTTATGTTTTTTTAATTTATTTATTTTTGAGAGCAGGAGAGACAAGGCATGAGTGGGGGAGGGTCAGAGAGAGAGAGGGAGACACAGGATCTGAAGCAGGCTCCAGGCTCTGAGCTGTCAGCACAGAGCCCGATGCAGGGCTCGAACTCACAGACTGTGAGATCATGACCTGAGCCGAAGTCGGACACTTAACCGACTGAGCCACCCAGGCGCCCCTAAGATTAAGCTTTTAAGCCTCTCTCTTTACAGTCCTTCATGCTTTTCAGCCTTTCCTCTGGAAAACTCCATTCCTGATGAATGGGATTTCTCAGTTTCTAAAGAGATAGGTGCTAAGGACTGACTCTAGACAGAGAACATTTTTTGATGTTTGACCCAGCTCTCAGACTCAAGGATGGCCTGCAGGTGGTAGATGCCCTATGAAGGGCTTGCATGAGCAACTGAGTAAAGGGATGAAGGAACAATGAATAAACAGATTCATTGTGGGCTTACTGTTTGTCAGGTGTGACAGTAGGGCCAAGTGCTTGACACCTCTTCGTCTACTTTCATCCTGACAATCACAGTGGGAAGTTGGAACTATCATGCCCATTTCTCAAAGGAGGAAATGGAGGTCCAAATAATTTCAGTGACCCTGCTGGCCAGGGTCAGCCAGCAGGTTAGCAGCAGAGCCATCCCAGAAAGTAAGACTCTCCACTCTCCCTTCTGTACTCTTTCCATTCTATCATGGTGTTGGAGAGATCTTCCTGATCCCTGCTTCCCAAGCTCTAATGCATTCTACACAGAGGTCAGCACCTTAGATTTATCCCCTATCATGGAATAAGTAACCTTGTGAGAAGTAGCCACAAAAGTTGTAGTTTAGTATAAATGACTTCATCATATGCATTCCAGAGTATGGTTTTGGCAGAAGAAGAAGAAAGCATAGAGTCTCTACGGGGTCAATAAGCAAGGTTTTACCAAAATAGGAAGTGTTGAGACAAGAGAACCTAAGGACACTACAGGCCAACTTTAGGGTCCTTCAATGCAGTGCTTGTGTGTTCTGCCTTCTGCAGCAGGTTGGAGGGGAGAAATTTCTCTCCCTCACTTAAGCTTGTGTTTCTACTTGGATGGTGTCATTTCTATGGTGTTGTGGTGAATATGGTTCTTCCAGGGGCCAGATGCTCCTTAGAGGCAGGACAGCATGATGATGAACTCCCCAAACCAGTGGCCCTGCAAGGCCGGGTCTCTCCCTAATCCCTGGCCCTCACAGTGTTCCCAGGGCCCTGCCTAAGTCATGTATAGATGAATGAGATGCAGAGAGCCATTTTGTGAATGGATTGGATTATTTAATAACATTACCTTACTGTGGAGGAAGGATTGTAAAAAAAAATGCCTTTGAGACAGTTTCTTAGCTTTTTAATTGTTGTTTCTTTCTAGTGGTCTTTGTAAGAGTGTAGAAGCATTCCTTCTTTGATAATGTTAAATTTGTAAGTTTCAGGTGACATGTGAAACCTTTTTTAAGATTTTTCTCAAAGTTTTGAAAAGCTATTAGCCAGGATCATGGTGTAATAAGACATAACGTTTTTCCTTTAAAAAAATTTAAGTGCGTGTGTAGAGTTAAGAAGCTATTGTACATTTATGATTTAATAAAATAATTCTAAAGGGAAAAAAAAGTATTTTTTCTATCAGGTAACAGAAAATACTCTATACTCAGCTCCTGGGGAAATTTCAATCACTTTGAGTAACTCCACTGCTTGGAGTCTTAGATTGACAGGCCCTCCAGGGAACAATGTCAACTAGACCACAAGGAAAGACTAATGCACAGAACCATTCTCACCTCTTCTTTCAAGATGCAGCTAAGCACAGGAGAAGGAAGTCAGCTCTTCAGGTCAGGGATGACACTGACACCCTTGAACAGATTTTAAAAAATTAGCATCCAGGCATTAGGGGCAAGCAGCAGCATGCCTCTGGGGACAGTGGACCTTCTCAGGCAGGGCAGCTGCCTTGTTGCAACTCTTAATCAGTTATTATTTCTTTAAAAAAAAAACGCTTTCTAGTCAGGAGGTCATGTTCCTCCTTTTTGAGCCTTTGGCTAGAGGATTACTCCTTTTTAATGATAAGGCAGAGAGAAAAGGAGTGACATTTCAGTGAGACAGGCTTTCCAGCCCCAAATGTTTGGGGTGATACAGAAACAGGGTGTGATGGTCCCTCTGCCATGGCACTTGGAGTCTATCAGGTCCGAGAATGCAGGCATCCATATCCCATCATAGCCATAAGGACAGTCTGGGCTACACTATGACTTCTAATGACATCTAGCATGGGGAGAACCCTGGACTAGAGACTGAGCTCTCTCCCTGACTCAACCCGTAGCATCTTGGGTGGTCCCGGGCAGGCCCTTTCTCTGAACTAGTTTTCTCCTCTATAATATGGAAGCAGGGGTTCATGTTGAACTTTCTCCCAGGATGTTTGGAAGACCCACTGGGGTTAGAAATGTGTCTGTTGCTTAAGTCTGAAGACCCAGGCTGGGTTGCTCCATGACTAGCTGGGAGCCTTTGACTGACTCTTCACACTAATTCCTTTTCTGAGCACCTGCCCTGCAGGGCCTGATATCCTCACTTGTCTCCATGTCCCCATAAAAATGAAGATCCTGTCTGTCTCCTTGATGGAGGTCAAATTGTTCCCATTCCCCTCCTTTATTTATAGTTCACCTGGATTGTTACCTGGCTTTATTCCTGTCCTTCAGTTTCCTTTCTCATCAAGCCAGTCTGCAAGCCACTCCCCAGGCACTATGCCTCAGTGTCTAATCCTGTTACCTTCGCCCAGGGAAGACTCACTATCTGCAGACATCAGTGCAAACTGCGATGCATGGCCATACTAGGGGCCCCTAGCCTGGCCATCCTTGCCCCACTTGCGCCCATTCAGGCCAAAGGCACTGCTCCCCACCAGTCGGCTCCAGGCTCTTACCTCCTCATATTTGCCTGCAGGGGCCTGTCCTCCCCTACCTCACAGACTATGCCTTCCCCTCCACCTTGCTGTCCTTCAGGTCTCCTCTCAAATATAATCTCTACCCTGAAGCTTCCTTCCAAGCTTCCAAGAAGATGTGACCTCTTCCTTCTCTGACCCCACTTTGTTTCCACTTCTCCCTTTGATTTATATTGCGATCTTTGGTTAATTTGTGCTATTCTTCTTATAGTCCCATGAACTCAGTGACAATCACATCTAGTAGTGGGCATTTTGTCCCCAGGCTTGGTGCAGTGCCTGGCTTCCAGGGTTGCCCAGTTAGTATTTGCAGAGTGAGTAAGTAGGTGGGGTGAAGCAGGGTAGGGGGTAGGTGTTGTGGGGCTGAAGCTTACATAAAGTTTACACTATCTTCAAGGAAAAGCATGTAAAATTATGGATAAGAGAGTTAGATGCAGGGCACTGGAAGGGCAAGCCTCCTTAGCTCAGGGTCCCTTGCCCTCTGAGGGCTGGGGATGCAGGGATTCCTGACTGATGGTGTTTTCCAAGATCAGCGCCCACCCCAGCCTGCAACATCCCACAGCACAGAGGGAGCATCGTGCCACCCCAGCCTGCAACATCCCACAGCACAGAGGGAGCATCGTGAGAGTGTCCTCTGAGATTGGTAGTGGGGATGGAGGGAGAATGGAGAAAAAGTAGCAAACTAAAACAAAACAAAAACACAGAGACAAGATCCTCCCCCACCTTCTCTGCTGAGGGCTTTATCTCTCTGCCCCCAGAGTGTTTGGACTAAGTGTCTTTATCAAAGCTTCTAAATTCCACCCTCCATTTGGCAAGTCTTCCCACCCCACCCCCTGCTCAAAAACCCCTTCCCCTACTTCCCCTCCTCCTTCCCTCACTGCCTCCAAAATCAATTTTCAGCAAGAGCAGCAGGTTCCGCGCCATCTGGGGCTGCTGGCAGCCTCCGCAGGCTGTAAGCAGCTCAGTCTGTTTCCCTTAAACCAGCCCCCGAATTTCTCTGCCATCCCCAGCCTGGTCTTCCCCCTCTTCTCTCCTGCAAGGACGAAGGGGGGGGGTTGGTTCCGGACCCACGTGCTCCTCTCCTGAGGGGTCCCCCATCCCTGTAGCTTGCCACTGGGTGGGGTTTCGGGTAGGAGCTGTGCTGGCCCCGGCAGCCAGACAGCAGTCATGGGCCATTTCCCCACCTGTGGGGAAGGACGGATGCGTTAATTGGCAGGAAGAGCACAGAGTGGAGGAAGCTGGAGCCATGCCAGATTCACAGAGGCTCACTTTTCCTCACCTGAGCCTGGTGGAAGCTGTGTGACTCCATCTTGGAGAAAGCACCATTAGACACGCAGTGCCATTTTCTCTCTGCCTAGGGGCAAGGAGGGGAAAGGAGAAAACCTCCTCATCTTCTCTACGCTTTATCGGAGGCTTTTTGGGTCCAAAGCCCCAGGAAAGAGTATTCTGCAGAGCAGAGAGCAGTGCTGGAATATTTCTAGTGTTTGTTTGCTCTGGAAATGGGAACCAGCCCAGGTTACTTCCTTAAGTTGAGGCTCCAATCCACACCTCACTCTTACCCCCTACACCTGCTCAGATATGTTTTCAACTTCTTCCTGCTTTCTCAAGCATTTCTTAGCCTTTAGTCAGAAAAGAACATTTTTAGGTGACTCCTACTTGCATAAAGATTCCACCAGAAGTCTCTCACACCACTTCCCACATCTCCCTACATCCCCCTTGCTCTTCTTAGGAAAACCACCGGCCTCTTTCCTCTTTCCTCCTTTTCCTTCTTTCCTCCAGGCCATCAGTTTACCCAGAAAACACCCACGAGTTTAATATGATAGCAGGAAAATAGAGGTAAAGGAAAGGAATATTAGGTACACGGCATTGTTTCTAGAACTTTCATTGAATGACTGGAAGATCCAAGACCTGATCCCAAGTCTATTTATTTATTTATTTATTTAGAGAGAATGTGAGCAGGGGAGGAGCAGAAAGAGAGGGAGAGAGAGAATCCCAAACAGTCTCCACACTCTCAGCACAGTACCCAGTGCGGGGCTCAAACCCATGAACGCTGAGATCATGACCTGAGCTGAAACCAAGATTTGGACACTTAACCTACTGAGCCACCCAGTGCCCCCTGACCCCAGATCTTCTGATGAAAGGGCTAATATTATTCCCATTCTAGAAACAAGAACAGACTCCCAAGAGAAGCTGGATGGAGCAACAGCGCCATGAATGAGCACTGGGATGGGAGGCAGGAGAACAGGGTGCTGGGTCTGGCTCTGCCACTCTCCCTGTAATCTTGGAAAATTCACACCCACTTTGAATCTTAGCAGCCTCTCCTGTACTATAAACTGCTGGCCTTGACAACCAAATTATCTTTATTTTCTCAGTACCCTAGCATAGGTACTTGCTAAATGTCTCAGTGAGATCTTCCTGGTCTGAGGTTCTAGGAAGCTAGTGACTCCTACCACAGTGCCTACCATGGAAGAGGTGGTCAACAAATAAGAATTTCTGCAAGTTAAACGTCATGTGGTTATAGAAACCCAGTGGGTAGTGTGTTGAAGTAGTAGTGTATTTTACAAATTATAATCAGGTACTTTGGGTGGTATAGGGGGATGGATTCCAGGAACAGAAGAACAAAGATAACTTTAGAGTAAGAGGATACCAAGGCCACTGGAGAAGGGACAAATTTACTAATTCTCTTTCTGCTCACTCTCTGCCTTCCACTCTCCACCCTTGTATAAATCTCTGTAATAGACACTGAGCAGAGGATACAGAGATTTTCAAACATGGCACCAGTCACCAGGTCTCTCATAATCTCATGTGAGATGGGAATTCCCTTTTATGGTAATAGCCACTGCTCTCTGAGCAACACTGCAGAGGGATCACTGGGTGTCCTCCAGATGCCCCCTTTGCTTCCCAGGATTATCCTGACATTCCCAGAGTGCAAGGAGGGCTGGCTTGAGGAATCCGATCACAGTTACAGCCAGATTCCTAGGGTAGTGGAAAGAACATTCATAGAGGTCGGTCCAGGGAAGTTCAGTGGTCTTTTGAAAAAGTCTTTGGGGGAGGCAGCACTGCCCTGTGGAAAGGAAAGTGGAAAAGACAGGTGAGTCACATAGCCCAGGCTCAGGTTCAGGCTCAGTGGGGACAGATGGACCAACTGTCCTCCTCTCCCTCTATGAAGGCCAGAGGTTTTCTCTGCCATATAACTTCCAGGGGAATCATTAATCAAATTGCCATTCTTTTTTTCCCCCACAGATGATTGACACATTTGTGCTGTTACCACATGTTTTCAAGATGCTTTTCCGATGTTTGTTGTCTTCTAAGTTTCCCAAAAGTATGTGGCCAATATAGTCACCCTGCAGATCCAGCTATAATGCTATAACACTGGGGACTTGGGCAATAGGGAGGGAAGAGCAGATCTCAGAATGGCAAACTGTGGAGAGTGGACAGTAAAACACAGACAATCAAAAGTACAGCATTATTTTGGTCCTCATATAGGACATTTCAGTGTCCAGAGCTCCATTTAGGTTCAAATAATAACGATTCCTTAAAATTGTATAGTACTTTATATTTTCAGAGCACTTTGACCTACAGAATGGTATTCGTCCTTGACAAAAACTTCTCTGTACAATAGACAACAGAGGTACTATTATCCTCATTTAAATAGATAAGGGAACTGAGAAACACAGAGGTTGCATGATTAGTCCAACGCTAGCTGGCTAGGCAGTGCAGAAGCAAAGGCTGGATTAGAGCCTTGACTTTCAACTTTGGAACTTTTCTTGATTTTTGCCAACATTGCTCCCTATGCTACTGCTTATTACACACACACACACACACACACACACACACACACACACACATTTAATTGATTCACTTTAGGAAACTGCTAGGCCAGGAATTGTCTTTGTAACTTTTTGATCTATTTGGATCATATTTATCTCTACATATGGCTTAAGATAAACATGATAATGGCCAGTCAAAATTTTTGAGTGCCTACAAACATTGTAACTAATACTCACAGTCTTCCATTGGAGGCAGATTCATGGAAACTTGTCTGATGTTAAAACAACCAGTCAAAGGGTGCCTGAGTGGCTCAGTAGGTTAAACATCTGTCTCTAGGTTTCGGCTCAGGTCATGATCCTATGGCTTCATGGGTTCAAGCAATGCATCAGACTCTGCACTGACAGTGTAGAGCCTGCTTGGGATTCTCTCTGTCCCTCACTGACTTGTGCTGTCTCTGTCTCTGTCTCTCTCTTTCTCCCTCTCCCTCTCAAAAAAAAAAAAAAAAAAAAAAAAAAAAAAAAAAAGACCAGTCCAAGATCATACAGTAGGTATGTGGAAGAGCAAGAGTTCATGACTAGCTTTTACTCACTCCAAATGCCACACGACATGGCCTCTGGAACTTGACTGGTGAGGTACTTCTGTAGCATGTGTCATTATTTGGGGTGTTATAAAGCCTCAACATCATGAAGCTACAGAATCTTCACCATCTATTCTGTTCCTTCATCCTGGGTTCCAAATTGGACTATGGGCCTGGAGCCTTCCTTCACTTTGATTCCATCTTACCTCTCCTGAGAACCACAGGACCACTCTGGTAAATGTGTTCAGAGAGCTTAAAATTGCATCAGCTCAGCTTTCTGCCTTAGCAGATAGAGTACTACAACAGAAATTTGGGGCTAGGCCTGCATGTGGCCATTGTCTATCCAAGGGCCACCTCTGCTCAGCCCTCTAAGTAGACAGTCATGATCTAACAATCAAGGAGGAGTGTGAGAAGAGCATCATTACTGGGATGCCATGATGGCCTGGCCTTAGCAGCCATATCCTCTGGGCTCCAGGACAACCTGGAAGTCTTCAAGGCCTTAGAACATGATGAATACACCTTCCCAGGACAAGTAGGGGAGCAAAGCACAGATTCCTTCAGCAACCATTAGGTAAAATGCCCAATTCCCCTTTAGAAGTATTGTGCTACATAGGAAGTAAGTCTATTTGATTAAGGAAAAACAGAAAGTTAACCCAAGAAGTTCTTTTCTATGAGAAGGCTGCAGCACCCATGAAAAAATGCTACTAAAGACTACAATCTTTTCCTGGCTTCCTCCTCACTGAGTCCTTCCTGCCCCCACTAAAACAGGAGGAAGACCATCTTGCTCACATGAGCTAGAGAAGTGACACAGGTCGTCACTGTGGGAATTCAGAACATGATCGGTCAAGAAGGGCTTAAACTTTACTATGTGGATGAAACTTCTGAACCTTGAACAATGAGACTAGACTTAAATTCAGAGGTTAAAAAATTTCAGTCTTGGAGAGAGTGCCTCCCATGTCCCCTTATTTGTTTTAAGGATTTTAATACATTAATTTTATCTCCAGGGCTTGTTAGTTAGAAAATTTCTGAAATTTCTTTTGTGTCTCCCAACTCCCTAGCAAAATGCAGGCCAGGTACATAGAAGCAGCTCACGTGGAGGTTTCTGAAGGTCAAAGATGGAATAATGGCAATGACGGGAATGGCCTTGGGGAAGTCCCCTCAGTGCCTTCTCTGGGTCTTTGCTTTCTCACTGTTTAAGATGGAAATCTCTGTTGAAGTTCCTTCTGGCTGTAGGCAGTGTGCTTCCTTGGAGAAAAGAGAGTGTGGCATCAGAAAAAATAAAAAGCACTGGACTTGGAGTCAGATGAGCCATCTGAACTCCTGCAGTGTCACTCAGTAGTAAGTATCTCTGTAGCCCAGGTTTTTTACCTGTAAGAGGGGAATGACAATATAAGCTTTCCTTACTTTCTAGGGTTGTTGTGAAACATAATTCAGGCATCAACTCTGAAAAAGTTTTAAATCATACATCTAAACTCACAGGGAAGTAGCCACTAATAGTGGGATGAAATAGTGGAATGGAGCCATGTGTAGAGGATTCCACAAAGTTAAAGAACCGCAGTGAACAAACAAAAAAAAAAAGGTGGCAAGTTCAGATGGTATGGCGTGGGAATGGGCAAGAGAAGAGCAAGAAACATCTTCATGTAAACAATGCAAGCTTCAGACTTCTTGGCTGTTAGTTACACGAAGAGACCAAGAGACTTGTAAACCCATCTGCTGCACCGTGGATGATTCCATATGGTTGAAATCTGATTCTAGATCTTGGAGAGTGGGTTAAGTGGATGCAGCCAGGCAGGAGCACTGTGAATAAAACAATGGGAAGGAGCGTTTGTATCATTCTATACCTTTTTCAAAGCACTTGTACATACATTACCCTATTTAATCCTTATACCCATGTGAAGTAGGCATTAGGTTCTTATTTTTCAAATGAAGAAACTGAGACTCAGGGAGGTTAAGTCATTTGCTCAGAGTCACACATTTAATAAACAAAGCACCTTAACTAAGGTTTTCTGACTCCAAATTCTTTGCTTCTTCCAAGTTTAAGGAAAATCTCCTGTTATACACTTAACTGGATTGACTGGGGGAAAAAATCAAGCTCTTTTAGCTTATTGGTAAAGACTTTTGTCCTCTGATCATACCACTCCACTTTATTGGCTACACGAAAAACCATCAAATGTGTTTTCAATATTAAGACAAGTAGATTGCAACACAGATTGTAAAGATACCTAGAATTAACTCATGAATTTAAAGTCGTAGAGGCATTTATTGCCTCTGATCCTAGGGGTGCACCAATAAGACCAGCCAGACAAGGGATATGCATATAGTTTGACCAGAATTATGGAGTTTTAGAGGAATCCTGAGCCTATGTGCAAATGCATTATCTATTCCTCAGTGTGGACAGTCTCCCAAGGCAGACTCCCATCCATTGTTTAAGGAGTTTTACCAGGACATTGCCTGCTGGCATAATATGTCTCTCTACTTCGGATGTGTTTGAAGATAGGCATTGCCTATACTAGAGTAAGGCCCTCTGTGTTCTGGGAAACATATGGAGAAGTTAATTGGTGCTTGGCTGAAAGTCAAATGCAAATCATGAGGACAAGCCCAAATCAGGCCTCCTCTCTTGTGTGCCTCGACACACACCCATACCCTTCATGGACTAATTCTGGGAAGAACTGATTGTGGTTTGTTCCTTTGAGCAAGAGGAATGGCCTAAAATAGTGTTATGAGATTCTGTTATACCTATTTCTCCTTAAATGTAGGGAACCCAGTTGGCATCAAGATGGATTTAGGCTCTCTCTTCTAGAAACCCCAACCATATGTTTCACTCAGCTGTGTTCAGTGGATTTACCTAACACGTAGCAGATCCCTGCCCTCTTTCTGTGAAGTTTTCTTTCCCAGCTGAGGGGATCTATCTCTGGTTTATTTGGTGATGCCTGGAAAATCACTCAAGATCTTTGGTCTTGATCCCAATCTCTCTCCAAAATGTCTAGAGAATGACAATCATCCCTACTTCTTCACTGAGCTTCTGTGAGGACTAATAAAACATTAGGAAATTATTTTGAATTGGGTGTTCCAGTTAATGGAAAAAAATAAGTGAAGTATATAATCCAAGAAAATATCTCATCCAGAAACAAAGAAACAACAAATCAGCAAGGTATATGTGCTTATACTGTTTTCGGTTCAGGGCTAGATATACTGTGGGACACAAAAGACATCTAAGACATAGTTTTTGTACAAAGAGATTTATAATCAAGCCCTGGAGATAATTACTCAAGGACATCTTCAAAGTAATAGGACTTACTGTATTTTGTTTATTTTTATTTTTATTTTTATTTTTTTGCTTTTTAGAAGTCCTCTTTATTTTTTTATTCTTTTTTTAATTTAATTTAATTTTTTATAATAGTTTATTTTCAAATTGGTTTACATATAACACCCAGTGTTCATCCCAACATGTGCCCTCTTTAATGCCTGTCACACCCTCTCCCCCCTCCCTCACGTCCCTCACCCTCAGATTGTTCTTAGTCTTTGAGAGTCTCTTATGTTTTATCTCCCTCCCTCTCTGTGTCTTTTTTTCCTTTCCCCTCTTCCCCTCCCCCTGGTTTTTGCTTAGTCTCACAAAGTCCACCTATTCGTGGAAACATATGGTAATATCTAAAATCTATAAAGAACTTACCAAACTCCACACCCGAAAAACAAATAATCCAGTGAAGAAATGGGCGGAAGACATGAATAGACACTTCTCTAAAGAGGATATTTTGTTTATTTTTTAACCAAAACTTGTACATCTAAATGAGATGCTATCTTGAAATAGTTATCTTGTTAAGTTATTTACTCATCCCAATGGTGCTTCTGTAGCTCCAAACATTTCTGGCATCCTCTTTAGTTCGCTGATGAACATGTTTGAAAAGGAGAGTTGGCACCCACCTCTCAGTGGAAAGAATCTCTGCCCTATGTCTTGCACTACAAAGAACATGGGCTGGGGGTTAGATTAGTGAGTCCAGGTTATCAGCTTCTGGCTTCTGAAAGAAACACCTGGTTGCTTGGAGGTATCAGGTGATCTAGGAGGGAAAATACAAAATGGAAAGGATTTGTTTCAGGAGACAATAGGAGCCTGGGATCAAAGGGTCTGGGAGGCACCAGCGGGCCTGAGAGCAGGTGAAACTCAGCAACACACACCCGGTGTCATTTTCTAGCAGAGATTCCCGATTAGCAGAAGGAGTCGGAAAACAATTGGTAAATGGAGAGAGTGCTCTCTTTCTTCTGTGCAACCTCTCAACCCATAAGCCTTACAATTTGTGGTTCCAGTGGGTGGGGTGCCAGACTCTTTTGCAGAAGGACAGATTCCTGGCTAAGATCTAAAAATGAGGAGACTACCAGTTATTTTTCTGTTGACTTGAATCCCTCTTCTCTCCCCTTTATTTTCCCAAGAAAGGCTGCTCTTTTAAGATTTATCTGGTCAAATTTCAAGAAAATTCAGTCCATTCTTGATTCCAACTCTGAATAACAGCCTGGTTACAATTTAATGTTGGACTGACTAACTCATGCCCTGTTCAATTCAATGGCATTATTGAGCAGCTACCCTGCAAAGGCAGAGACATCACCGTGAAGAATGAGGATCCACATTTGCAAAGATCTTATTCTGTAATCATGGAGGAAACCAACAAACAACTCTGAAATAACTGTAGTACACAGCTGAGCATGTTAAATATAAGTGAGAAGTTCAAAGAGCTATGGCATTGTAAACTGGGAGAGACCTTATATGCACGGGGACAACATGGAGCAGTAAAGCTCCAAGGCAGGGTGACAGTTTGAACAATGTACAAATTTTTTCTAATCAGAGAGGCTCATTGTGGCCTTCCAGGAGATGGTCGGGATGTATGGGATATGGCTGATGTGGGAAGTTTGAAAGTATTGGAGGTGGAATAGAGAAAGATGGGCTTTGAAGGGTAGAATGGGTGCAGATTTTGGAGGCTTTGAATGTCAGTCAAGGTATTGGAGGCTTTGAATGCCCCATAAGGCAACGAGGAATCCTGGAAAGCTTCTAGGCAAAGAAATGATATGACCAGGGTGCTGGGTTTGGGGAATGTACTTAGGTAGCAATAAATAGGATGGACTGTAGAGGAAGACGTAGAAGAAGGCCATTGCAATAACCTGGGGATAGGAGGTCGCTGCATACTTAGGGAGGAAATGATGTGATGAGGAGGGTATGGCAGCAACTTCCTCTGTGTATATCTTAGTGTAGTCTCTGGGCTTTAATGACTCCTGATATGATGGTTTGTGGAGCCAAATAGAATGGACTTTGGAGCTGTGCTCTGTTTTTGATTTTCTGCCTCAATGACTGAGTTAATAACAATCACTGAAATCCTGACTCCAGGAAGGTCTTACGTGCTGGGATCTTCTCAAATCAAACCCCTCTGCTTTCTCTAAGTGGGTATCTTGAAACCATAGGGTCTTATTTTTTTAAATACCAACTGTGCCCTTTTCTTAAGAGCAAAGGACTAGACGACAGGAAAGATATCCAAAGTTTGAGTTGAGAGACTAGACTATAGACTATAGTCTGGAAGGAAGGGAGGGAGAGTTTTAGAAAAACAAAAAAGGATTTCTAGAAGAAAAAAAATGTCATTATTTAAAAGGATGTTTACATCCTTCAAAAACTAGGTCCTGGATGATTCAGAAGTACGGAAACTGAAGACCTATAACAGCAACAATTTTCTCTGTCAGATAATTTCCCAAGGATAGACGCACATTGCAAGATAATTCCACATGGGAAAAAGGGTGTATTGTGTGTGTATGCATGCTCACACAAATGGCACAAACACATGGGCTTTATATTGTTTCCCAAGTTTGTTGCTACTTAATTCACCATTTTTGATAGTACAATGTTCTAGGGAGCCTGTTGGAATCTGTCCCAGGAAAGACCCTTTCTCCTCTACTCCTGGAAATGTTATACTGTTTCAGTTCTGAGACAGTGACACAAGGGCCTGCTCATCTCCCAGGACTTATTTACCATAACCTTTCCTCTGACTTGCAGGTCAAGGGTTATTTTGAAACATAAATCATTAGATCAAGAAAAGGAGAGATTTATTTCATGCAGTATACTTTTTCCCTTGTTCTGAACAAAGTTCCCTATGCCTAGTGCTGGGGCTATATGGGGCTTACATTATTTAGGAAAAACAATGCTAACTGCCACATCAGATAGCTCCTGACACAACATTATTAAAAACATTTATTCCTTGCTTATGTAATAGTCTGAGAATTGTGGGTCAAGAAGCATCTCCATCTTTTAACCTGATACATGTGATATACCTGATACATGTGGCATCTAAGGTATCTAAGGCCACCATAGAAGAAAGAGCTGGAGGATATTTCGAAGGGCAGGCCTCAAGTGACTGGTATCTCTGCTCACATTTCATTAGCCAGAAGCCAGCCAGCTGAGGTAGGTGTCAACCAGCAAGGCTGGGAAACATGGAGGCACAGATCTTTGGTGCTAGTGAGCTTTTGCTCAAGGGCTTTGTCATGGTCAGGCGACCCCGGGTGATCTGTAGGTCACACTCACCAGCACCATCCCCATGCTGACTTTGCATTTACCCAGTATTCATTTCCTGTTGTTCTCAATTAGGAGAATAAATGTGAATGTCTTGTTAAAACCCTGAAGGAGGATCTTTGCTGGTTCTGGATGTGGGACGAAGCTTAGAATTCTCACTGTGGGGTCTGTGCTCTTGGTTGTGGGGGTGGGGAGGTGGAGAGAGAGACAGAAACAATGGGAGGTGAGGAATGCAGGGGCAGCTGAAACATTGCCTCATGGTGTCCCCAGATTCCAGTATGGCATCGTTGGCTTCCAGAACACCCGTGTGACCTCACTGGATTCCAGTCTCTATATTTGTTCACCACCAGTGCCTATTACTGTAAATAATTGAAAGGAATATAATAGGGTGAGAATTATTGTTGCCTCCCCCCTTTGCCTTTCATAAAATCTTTTTATATCAGAGGGGTCTGACCCCAGCCACTCCTAGCTCTATAATTAGTTCTGGGAGCTGTGAAGACTGACATTCAGCTAATGACATTTCATGGTTCAATCTTGGGGTCCCTTAGGCCTTTTAGTCTTAGTTGGAGCAAAGGGCTGGGGTTACAGGTGGCCCTGGGTAATTTGCAGTTATCAGACACGGATCTGTCAGTGGGTTCCTAAATGTGACAAATGAGAAAGTGAGGCCCCGAACCTGGTATGCCAATTAAGGCCCTTCCCAACCTCCTCCCTCCCCAAGCAGATGAGAATGGTTTGGGTTTCATTAGTCACAACTGGTGAGTTTTCCCTGTTTTCATTCATTTCGGCCTTGGTCATCACTCTGCCATCCAGATTTCTTGAAACTAAATTGTCTCTGCTTGGGACATTGCCACAATTCTTGAAGTGGTCTAGACTGCAGGGAATCTTCAAGGCCCTTGTGGTGGCACTGAAACACGCTGGTGTGGGGCATGGGCACACAGCTAGGCACATGGTGGACAACATCACCTAGTGAAAGAAGAGCAGGAGAAGCTCATGAAAATATTATCTTCAAAACTAAGGCCCAAAGACATTAAGTGACTTGCAAGTCTGCTCTTTCCCATCCATCTTCTTCATACCCCACCATATTATCACTTCCTTCTCTGAGATTTAGATCCCATATCTGGGTTGCTAGGTTAGTGCATATCTCCCTGACTGCACTTGTTCTTCCATTTGCCTTTCCCCACTTTGTCCTGCTAAATATCTATTCATCCCTGAGAGCCAGTGCAATGATTTCTTCTCTTTGAAGTCTCCTTGACCTCTGTCTTTTCTAGACTGTGTCAACTACTCCTTTATTTGTGCTATTACAGCCTCTATGCTTACCTTTGGTGCAGAGATAATAACACTACGATACATCAGTGTATTAAGTGTCTTTCTCCACCAAGCTGTGAACTTGAGCAATGAACTCCGTCCTCCTCATTTAATATCATCAGAGCCTGGGATGGTTTACATGCATGGTAGTTTCTCAATACATGTTTTCTAAGTGAATAAATGCATTAAAAATGTTTACCTTTTCCTTAGGCACAAATATAACCCTAAGATTGAGAAAGACAACAAATGCAGAATGCTTGGGATGCTTTAGAAAAAAGGGGGGGCACTAATCAAATATTATTTTAAGACTTCAAGCCTCCATTTGTCCTTATCTCCCAGGAAAGCTGTGGAGGACAGACAACTGCGGTCCCATGCAAGGCCCGTTCTCTTGTTTTCTACTGTCTATGCTGAATCAGAAGAGGGGGCAAGAGTCTTCTAGCTGGGTTGCTGTAAAATAATACAGTCTCCATGGCTAAGAAGTCCTGTGGCCAGAGTAAACCACACTCCACCTCGTCATTGAGCTATTGTGCTTGGATATTAATAGCCTTGGGCAGTGTTGTCTGTGTGGGCAAGTGCTGCTTTTTCTGAGCTGTGTAAGCCCCCATCTCCCAGAGACAAAGTGCTCCACAAATAACCACAGCATGTTCTGAATTCCTCTGGGCAGGGAGCCCTGGGGATAATTAACAGGGCAAGGAGGAGCAAGGGCTCCAGACCCAACGTCCAACCCCAACATCTCTTGGCAGCCCAGAGTCCAGAGTAGGGGGCAACCTGGGGGCTATATGAGAAAGAGCCTGGGTAGGTGGAGGAGGTCAGCAGCCCTGAAGTGACATCCTGGCTCTAAAAGTCATTGACTGGAGATCTCAAACAAATCACTGAAATTTTCTGAAATTGGAGTTCTTCTTTATCTGATTAAATTTCTGTGTATTTGGTAGCATGTCATGATGAGCAAATGATACTGTGACACTGTGAAAAGCATTTATCAATTCCAAAATAATGCATCGGTGCCTGAGAATGTGGTGATTATGAGGATGGTAATGTTGATGGTGACAAGGATTTGGGAGAAGGGTACATCCCAGAATAAAGCAGGTCATCTTCAAGGTGACCATCTCTGGAAATCAGTCACAAACTCAGACCTTTCTCTCATGCTCTGACCAGGCCAACATCTTAGACTTCCCTGGGCACAGTGAGCCCACCCACACTTGGCAGAAGCTTTACCTTCTGGAGAGATCCTTTCTTTTACCCCCCCCCCCCCATAGCCTTTTTTGACTAGCAAACTCCTTTTTCTCCAACAACTAGTTCAAATGAAATTTTTTAGAAAATATTTTGATTAAATGTATCATCACTCTGTGCTCCATGCCATCCTCTATGTCCCTACTGGGCCAGCCTGGTACTTGCCCCACTTTTGAGTTGTGTGACCTTGGGGAAGTGAATTCATCCCTTTGTGCTCAGTTTCCTCATCTGTCAGCTATCCAGATAATCATACCATCTCTGTGGCAGTGAGAAGAGTCTCTGGCATTTGAAAAGAGCTTGATTAATGTTGACCCACAGTGCATAGATTCCTACCTGATTTTATAGATTCACATTGCCTCTGAAGAGATCTGGCATTCCTTTTTGCAGTGGAGTAACTGAGTGAAACAACCTTTCTGACTACTCCGAGGAACCGTAGAAATGGGAAAGAGGCCCCCAGCCAACTTCTGATGACAAATTTCCAGTCTGACCAACATAAAGCATCAGGGACTCAGCTGCCCTTGGCTCATCCCTGGTTCAGTCCATGTTGACCAGACTGGACTCCAGGGGGCAAGTCTCCAATATGTCTCACACATGCCAGTGAGGAAAATGTACAGGACACATTAGCCTCCGGTGTTTTTGGCAGTGTATTTGTTTCCTGGGGCTGCCATAACAAAGTACCACACACCACATAGCTCAAACAACAGAAATTCATTGTCTCACAGTTCTAGCGGCTGGAAGTCCAAGATTAAGGTATTGGCAGGGTCATGTTTTCTCTGAAGGTGCCAGAAAAGATCTGCTCTAGGTGTCTCTCCTGGATTCTGGGAGTTCCTTGGCTTTTGGCCCCATAACTCCAATGTTTACATGCATTCTCCCTGTATACATGCCTCCCTGTGTCCAAATTTCCCCCTTTTTATAAGGACACCAGTCATACTGTATCAGAACCTACCCCCCCAAAAAAACTGCATTTTTACTTGATTACTTCGATAAAGACCCTGCCTCCAAGTGACATCACATTCTTAGGAACTGAGGGTTAAGACTCTAGCATATTATTTTTGGAGCTTCTACACACACTTCAGCCTATATTAGGCATATTGTCACTGGGACCCTCTTTCCAGCATGAAAGAAGCTTACAATAAGGGTATACTGTCTTCCTTTTTTTGGCAAAGAAACTGAGTATTAAGTAGAGAATAAAAGAGAAAAATGGCACGAAGTCTCAGGTCTCTGACTAGAATCTCCAGACAACGCGATCCCCCTGCTTCAGTAGTGAGCCTCAGCATGTACTCCATGGAACAACTGCACCTGATCACCTGAGGAGTTGGATTTCTCAGAAGATGGATTTGGATTTCTTCCAACATATCCTTGTCCTAGAGAACCAGAAACTCTGGGATTTAAATGCATGTTAAGCAGACTCACCAGGTAACTTCTTGTTCACTAAAGTGTGAGAACTTTCCCCGGGGAGTAAAGCCAGTGGATCAGGGTGTATCTGTGGCACAGATTTGAAATCAAAGTGAAACTGGGTAGATTAGAGGCAGCTGTGGCTCCCAGGGCAGGCTGATGGATTCCAGCATCTGGTTGCATGAGAAGCTGAGTTCAGGCCTCTAGCAAAGCCCTGGATTTTTTCCACTGCCACATTTTCCTGGTGGCTTAAGAATGACAACTGCGTGTGCTGACTATGACTACAAACTTGAACTGAAGTTGTAAGAGTGTGGGATTTTTAGGACTGGACCCTTGGGTATAACCTGTCAGCCATAGATTTTGGGGTGTCCCAAGAGCTCCAGGTATTATAAGAGCACTAGGGTATACCACAGAAGCTTATTGTTCCAACACTGGGATTTTACTCTGAAAATTACTGTTTATATTACCATCTGTAAAATGGGCATAAAAATTGTTTACTGCATCTGCAGAAGAACCATTTTAAATTAATCATTCTCTAAAATATAGATAAAGATACTCACTCATGCTCACCTTTCTGTGTTAGTAAAAATAAGCATTGAGGATGGCTATTTGGGTCCAGACAAAACAAGACACAGCTAGCTTATTTTCCAGTATTTATGACTCTAAAGCAAAAGTAGCTTTGGGGGGACTCCTCTATTTGGTGCCTCTTATTATGGTGAGGCATTCTTATTTTGGGATCAAAGTAGGAGTACAGTACAGGAGAAAATGGGCTGATGCATTTAACAGTGCTATCATTCTCTTCTGACATAATAGAAGCTCCTAATTCCCTACAGGGAACTCAGGTCCATTCCTCTGAGAAACAGTTTGTACTGGGCAAATAGCAGGATGTTCTCTCCACTGATAAAATCAGATGGAACTCTACCGATGTATTCAGAACTTCAGTCTCAACAAGTTATTTCTCAGTGTGGATAATCCAAGACAAAGGATAAGCCAAAGAGAAATTGCATCCGCTTTGGGAAACTGTATCCTTTTGCTTTTCTGCGTGCCTGTTTATTGTTTTTTTTGGGGGAGGGGTAGGGGTAGACAATTAAAAAATTTAACATTAATAATGATGTAGGGTTTTTCAATGCAGAATCAGTATAAAGAAATTAGGATTGGGTTCCAAGCTTCTTTGGAGGAGCAACAGATGGATAACCCATGCGTGAGCAGTGAGGATGAACTGACCACATCTATGCAAGGCAAGGCTGTGATGGATACAGAGCAATGCCAGGCTCTCCGGAGAAACTGCCTCCCCATATCATGTCTGGATTTTACTATTTCATGATACCAGACACTTGCCATGTTTTCTGTTGTCAGGGGGGTGAAGGGTGATGTATTAATAGCAATGGCTGCACGAGATTGTTTTTAAGTTTGAAAGGACCATTAGTTTCCTGACACGCACAGTTATAAGTGATTTCTTTAGAAATACAAGAAGAAAGCCCAGAATAATCTCTGATTTATATATACAGAGCAGTTTTCTCAAAGACACACTATGGGTCTCCCAAATAATTACCACTTTAACAAAACAAAAGAGAAGGAGATAATAACCAGTATTATCTCTATTTTACAGGCAGGAAAATCAAGGTCCCATTTTCTGCTGTTTAGGTCCACAGAAACAGAAATAGAACTCTGTTCTCTAGCACCTGATCCACCCTTGCAACTTCTAGGCTCTGGTTACAGGATAAACCATAATGAGAAGGAGGTATGTTGGTCTTCCGGAACCAATTCCCAAATATGAGCACTTTGGGACCCCCACTGAAGGAAGGTCATTTTTGTTGTTGTTTCTTTCTTAAGTATGAACATCATAATAGGAGCTATTCATGTCTTTAGGTCAGGTCAGGTAGGTGCAGAGGTGGGTGGTGGGTAAGGGTGGGATTGCATGTCCTCAGCAATCTCTGGGACTCTATTACTCCATCATTCAGAATACAGAATCATCCAAAACTTAGTGACCACAGCCCCTGGATCACTGAGCATTCACGTGATTAATCTGCCCTAATGCCCGTAGTCTTGTTTAGAACAAGGAAAAGTGATGGATTGTGATCATTATCAGTACTATTTGCAATTAGTAGTAATTGCATGCTCATCTTCAGAGATCTTTTGGAGGTAATTTAATCACATCACTTAAGAATTCTGTCTCTTCTGTTCTTCTCCTTCTTTCTTTTTTCCTCTATCCTCACCCCATGCCTGGAAAGGATGGAGAAGGCAATTAATAGTAATCAGGTAATTATGTTTCATTGAGATTTATGAAATGAATTTTTCAACTCCATGGCCATGTTACTTCTTTTGCATCTTCGATATTCACTGGCCGGCACATGCTTAACTCTTAGAGTTCCAGAGCATTAACTTCCTATTTCTAAGAACACACCAGATGTTTAAATAAGGAACCATTAACTGGAAGGACTTACAGATCTCTTATCTCAGAAGGCTGAAGCGGAACTCCTCTTGGGTCATACGGTGTACATGTGGATGAATCAGATCTCAAATCCTGAACTCTGGGTGCCAGTGCTCTTCCTGAAACACCTTGCTGTTGTTGTTGTTTCAAATAATTTTTGAAGTCATCCATAGAACATCAGTACAATCCTTCAAACTGTCCTTCTGTCACCAACATCCCGTACATTGCATATACATATATATTAAATTATCTGTGTTAATAATACAATTATCTTTCCTACGGTCTACTTTGAGGAATGATTTCTTCCTTACTAACTTGCCCATTAACAAGTACTTATTAAACATCTTCCTTTTGTTTCAGTCTGAAAATATGTTTGGCAAGCCTATGAAGCATTATGTTAGATGCTGGGCTATGGGGTTAATAGGGCATGGTCTCTGCTCATGTCAGAATCCAAGAAGGAGGTCAAGACAAACACACAGGGACAGACAAAAGCAAGTATGATATGTGTGCATGGATGTGCCTGAAGATAAGCTACCTTTAGTGGTAGACGACATTGGAAGCAACTGAATGTTCAATGGCAGACAGTTTGATTGATTCACCTCACAAACATTTGTGAGTGCCACCTATAATTCAGGCACAACGTCAATTACTGATATGACAACAAAAATAGTCTCTGTCCTTACCTTCAAATATGCTACTTTCTAGCAAAGGAGATAGATCAAGTGGGAGAGTGATGCAAGATTCATTCATACATCCAACTATACAATACACTGAGTGCCTGTCACGGTCCCTATTCCCAGGAAGCTTATAGTCTGGCAGGAGAGGTACATAAACAAAAAAATGTAACAAGAGGATAAAATAACTATAATCCATATTGAATGTAGGAAGAAAGCAAAGAATGATGTGATAAATATAAAGTTTAATAGATTTTTGTTTATGAGAGACAGAGAAAGAGACAGAGAAAACGGATGCTTGGGTGGCTCAGTCGGTTAAGCGTCCAACTTTGGCACTCGATCTTGATCTTGCAGTTCCTGGGTTAGAGTCCCACATGGGGCTCTGTGCTATAAACTTGGAGCCTCAGTCAGATTGTGTGTCTCCGCCTCTCTCTCTCTCTCTCTCTCTCTCTGCCCCTCCCCCACTTGCACTCTGTATCTCTCTCTCAAAAAATAAACAAACATTTAAAAAAAATTTTAAATGAGAGACAGAGATAGATAGAGATAGAGATGAAGGAGACAGAGAGATTAAGAATAAACAGGGTACAGAGTGCAATGGTTGAAAGTACCTGTAACTGGAGTCAGACTGCCTACGTCTGAATCCCATCTCAACCATTTGCCAGCTGTGTGACCTTGAGCAAATTACTTAACCTCTGTGTACCTCGGAATTATTATAGTTTCCTTGAGAACTATATGAGTTAATACTGTGACAAGCTCAGATTAGCATTTGGCTCAGATTAAGTAGTATGTACTGCCAGAATTGGTAATGCAAGGACCTGGTAAATGCATCTCTCTATTGCCAAATTAACTCCTAAAATGAAATTTCCATGACAAGGGATATATACTTTGAGAGGCCATGATATGCCGGATCCAGCTAGTACTAGTCTATGAGAGCTGGTTGTTAGTATCTTTTCCTCCAACTCTGCATTTAGTTACTTGAAACTCCTCCAGGCTACGTATTCAGTGGTAGCTTGAGGTTGGCCATGGTAGGAGCATTTACACCACAGAAATTGGCAAATGTTACAAATAAGGACTTTTTTTTTCAAAGTATCAGTTGTTAAAGTTTATCAGCAGATCACGGGTATATACATTTAGTAGAGCAAAAGGGGGAGTTGGAGTTTTTCTCAGTGTTCCACACCAATCTATGTCTTGTGTGATTATATTTGTGAAATAAGTACTTGTTAAGAAATTCTAAACATTTGGATTTAATGTGCCTGTGATACCAAGTCTAAAGGAATTGAGCTCATTCACCTATTTACTGGCAACCCCATTAGAAGACAAGGGTTTTATTATTGCAATTAATATTGTGCCATAAAGGTAAGCTCTTCATCAACTGAATATGCTCACTTGACATTGTGCTTGCAATTTAGATAATTGTCTAACTTGTTAGGGGGCTGCAGAAACTAACCCCTTATAAGTGATGGAAAATGAACACCTACCTAATGACCCAATTACTTAAGCAGTAGCTATAAAAATAAAAACATAACAATAACCTATTTAATAATCACCAATCACTAAACACTCAGATGTATTTTAAGTAAGGGTAAACCTATACCACATTTAAATAAATGTAAATAATGTGCGAGTTGTGTTTTTCCCACTTAATATTATATATTAATAACTATTGCTATTTATTAATATTATTGAATATTTATTAAGTATGAAATAATTCTGAAAGTGTTCTTTGTATATAAACTAATTTAATCCTGAAACAATCTAAGGAAGGAGTTATTAGCATTCCCATTTTCAAATAAGAAAACTGAATTCTCAACAGATTAAGGCCCAGGACCTCCAGCTAGTAAATGTCAGAACAAGGATACAACACAAGGTATCGCTCCAGAGCCTCTACACCATACAGTACCACCTCTCAGATGTTTTTCTCCAAAGTGGACTAGTGGTCAAATATCATTTCTCTTATTGTAATATAACCGGTATTGGAGAAATTGTATCTATGGGGAAGAGTGCTCCCTAATACTAACCTATGAAATAAGGCAGTCTTGGGGCAAGGCCAGAACTACCTACAGTGCAAAATTTTAAGTGGTGTGCACCCTCAGGGTCATGTTAATACAGAGTTGGGCCTGTGAGTGGATGCTTTCTTAAATTTTGCACCCTAGTCTTGGTCCTGACTCTGAGCCACCAAAGACCTATAGCCCTCCTTGGTTCCATAACTGGAAGTACTAAAAAAGAAATCTTTAGAAGCTAAAGGGAAAAACAAGCAGTAGCCAATGGCCTGGAAAATCCAAAAGCAACACTCTTGTATGCCAATTGTATCCATGGGCTCCAGGGACAGGCAGAAGGAGGCTAGTGAGGCTTCTTCTGCCACTGCTTGCCAGTTCTTAGGCAATTCAAACTATTTTTTTCTTAATTTTATTTTTTTCCAGTTTTACTGAGATGTAATGGACATGTAACACTGTAGTACTTTAAGATATACAACATAATGATTATATATATATATATATATATATATATTACAAAATTATTACATTATTTTAGTTAACATCCATCACCTAAAACAGTCACAATTTTTTTTGTGATGAGAACTTTCAAAATCTATTTTCTTAGCAATTTAAAAATATACAATAGAGTACTGTTAACTATAGTCACCATGCAGTATATTATATTCCCAGGACTTATTTCTATTATAGCTGGAAGTTTGCACCTTCTCACTATCTTCAGCCATTTTCTCCACCCTCCATTCCCCACTTCTAGCAACTAATCAATCTGTTCTCTGTATTATGAGTTCAGTTGTCTTTCTTTTCCACCTATAAATGAGATCATACAGTATTTGTCTTTTTCTGTCTTATTTATTTCACCTAGCATAATGCCCTCGAGGTCTACCTATGCTGTTGCAAATGACAGCATTTCTTTCTCTCTCATGGCTGTATAACATTCTATTATTATTCCATACACACACACACACACACGCACACACACATACCACATCCTCCTTATCCATTCATTCATCAATGGACACTCTTGTTTATTCTTGACTCCTTTGTTGTAAATTAATTGGCCATATATGCGTGAGTTTATTTTTGGGATCTCTATTCTCTTGCATTGAGCTCTGTGCCTATTTTATGCCAATACCATACTATGATTATATGGCGTTGTAGTATAGTTTGAAATCAGTGAGTGTGAGGCCTCCAGTTTTATTATTCTTCCTCAATATTCCTTTGGGCATTTGGGATCCTTTGTGGTTCCAAACAAATCTTAGGATTGTTTTTTCTATGTCTATGAAAAAACATCATTGGATAGATTTTTGGGGGTGGGGGGGACAGAGGGAGAACACAAGTTGCAGAAGGGCAGAGAAAGGGGAGAGAGAGAATCCCAAGCAGGCTCTGCACTGACAGTGCAGAGCCCAACATGGGGCTCAATCCCACGAACTGTGAGATAATGTCCTGAATCAAGAGTCAGATGTTCAACCGACTGTGCCACCCAGGTGGCCCTGGACAGATTATTCTTAATTATGCCCAAGAAGGAGCTCCTCTGCCCAGACAGAGAGCCTCTCTCCTTCCCTGAACATCAGTCCTAAGGCCCCCTGCTGCCAGTCCTAGAGTCTCTTTCCTTCATCTTGGTTCCAACAGCAACTCTGCAAGCCTTTTTTCCACAGACCCAAACCAGAGCTATTACTGGCCTTCTCTCCCTAGGCCTTCACAATGTTCACTCAGCTTCTATAACTTTTTCCACATTTTCCATCCCTGTAAAGAAGTCATCTGTATGGTGATTTTATGACAAATGAAATGAGGACTCTTAAATGCCCAAATGGCTTTAGGAGTAGGAGCCATTGACACAACATGACATCATAGGACTTCAAATTCCACACTCCTGTCCTGACACTTAAAGAGACTGAACTCTTTCTAAATCTGGAAACTTCTTCATGCCATTTCCAGCAAATCATAAAGGAATTCTTAAGATCCACTGGAACTTTGCTGCTTGGAAGGAGATGGTAGCTGCTGCATTCACCCTGTGAACCCACGACCTTCCTCTCTTGCTTGACCGGCATTTCGATGGCACTGGTTTCTGGTAGAGCATAGACACACAGATATGGGGAAGACATGGATAAGTATCTTCATAGGCACGTGGAGAATATGTTGAAATTAAGAATCATGGGGAGAGGGTGCCAGGCAAAGAGGAAAGATCCAGTGATGCCTTGCTAGCAAGGCCAGAGAGGAGTAGCAGGGAATGAGATGTCTCAAATAATTTTGTCCACTTCCAATGCTCCCTGGGATTTTCTAAGGTCAGAAAAGGACCAAGCATTGTGGAAGAATGTGATAGGTGGAAAAAAACCATGGTGGCATCTGTGGGCAATTCTTGTTCTTGGATGCAATTAAGTATGCTGTTGGAAAAGAACCCCAATGCTACACAAAAAATCAAAATAACACAGGAGAATAGAATCACAGAAACTATAGTAATCCACTATGTAGCCTTGGATAAGCCACCTTCCCTCTCTGGGCTTCAATTTCTTCTTGAAAATTTATTTATGAATAAATAAAAGTGCAGGCCGCGATGAAGCAGAATCTAAATGATCTACAGGCTTCCTTATAACTCTAAAATTCTAGATCCCTGAACATAGATATTCTTTAATGCAAACTTAAATTCCAAAATTCTGTCATTATATGATTATTCTTCTCAATAGGACTTTTAAGTAAGTCTGTGGGTCTACAGAGACAGCCACTCTGGAGGTTTGTATAGTCCTGGGATGCAAGCTAAATGCTCTGCTTATCTGTCCACTATCAGTTCTGTATTAAGAACTCATATGGGACAGAGTATATGGGTGAAGCTGTGTCTGTTTCCACACTGGCATCCATGGCAAGCTATTTTCCTGCTACTACAACATCATCTCTTAACTGCTCCTTTCTTCCATTACTTGACAGTCTTTCCTGGATGCCTACCATGTGCAGGACACATGGGAACAGAGAACAATTAGGCAAACAGGAGTCTAGACAATAGACGAGGAAGCCGATGTGAGGAAAAGTTGCTTTTCTCTACTCTGTTCTTGCCTCTTGTCTCCTCAGAGAGCCAGCACTGCCCTTGCTCATCCCCCCAAACATCCACTGAACACTTATTATGTGCTTGGTATCATGCAGGGCACCAGGATCTCAGAGATGAATAAGAATTCATTTTTAGGGACATCAGGATGGTTCAGTTGGTTGAGCATCCAACTCTTGATTTCAGCTCAGGCCATGATCCCAAAGTTATGAAACCAAGTCCCATGTCGGGCTCTTGTGCTGAGCGTGGAGCCTACTTGGGATTCTCTCTCTCCCTTTTCCCCTCACCCACTTGCATTCTCTCTCTTTCTTGTTCTCTCTCAAAAAAAAATTAAAGCATTTTTTTATTCTTTCAATTAATCAACACTCTGTAAAGAAGGGCTTATTAAGAACCTATGTGGAAGACAGACAATTAAACAAGACAGGTAAATATTCATACTTGTCAGAGTAGAATAGGAGCTCTAACAGAGAGTTGGGTAGGTATGCAGAAGGTAAGGAGAGGGAACAGAGATGGGGCAAAGGGTCTTCCCTGGGTGGCTTAAGGAAAGTTGTTTTGGAGGGGTGCACTGTTAAGGGTGAGTGACATGTGAGATTGGACTGGAGGAGTGTGCAGGGCCTAGCCCATGGAGATGCCTGGCAAGGATGCTAGGGAATTCGCCCCAACCCCTGACCAATGGACCATGTCATAAAGCAGCCATGGGTACTCAGTGTGAATCATAAAGGAGGCTACCCCCTCAGGTCTGGGTCTTTGTCCTATTCCAAGTAGAGCTGGCAGAATGACTAAAACCAGCAGATTTTTCTTAGACAGTAATGCTTTAAGGCGACTTCTGCATGCCCTTGCCTTTACATTTTAATGGCACTCTAATGTTGAATTAAAATGGAATTCCTATGGAAATGTACAATGTCTAAATCAATACTTGCTGATTAGTGTCATGAGGATGAATATCAAAAGAGATAATAGCAATAGTGAGGCCCACACCAGGGTGAATAAAGCTGCCTGTGTCCATTAACTGAAGCCTGACTAATGCTAAATTACAATAAAATATCTAGGAAATCCTGGCCAGAGCCACATTAAAGCCCACAAAATGTAGCCTAATTAGCACTATGATGACAAATGAAGGAAGAATTCATTATATGCAAAGATTCCTCATAAAGTCCAATTTCTTCCTTTTTACCAACACAATGCCTACAAGGCCACTGGTGGCTTAACTACCACTGTGATGCTCCCCTATCATGATATGAGCCAAGCCGAGCTTCATGTGGACATCAGGGAATGAGTTACAAACCCCCACCCTCCTCTGCTACTCAGCATTAATTTTTCCCTCCTCCCTTTAGGATATCTATTGTATCTCTCCATTTGTCTGGCTGTCCACCTATGCATTATAGTGTCATGGTTACGAATGAAGACTCTTATGTCACACCTTCTGAGACTGCATTCTGCTGCTATTCACATGACTTTGAGATGGTTACTCTGTATTCGGTTTGCCCACACTTAAAAAATGAGATAATAATAATAATACCTGCTCGTAGAGCAGGTGTGAATACCAAATGAGTCATTACTTTTAAAAGGCCTTCAGTAGAGCCTTTGCCAAGTAACATGCAGCTTGAACTACCATTATTTTTCTTCTTCCTCTTTATTTTATATCTACTCCAAAGGCAGTAGAATGAAAATAAGACATTTGGATGGCTCTGCCCTGCCAACATCTCCTTGCTCAGAAGATCACAAAAGCATGAGGTGTTAGAGAGGGGAGAAATCTTTAACAGAGAACATTTAATTCAGCCCCCACCCATTTATGGATGAAGAATCTGAGGCCCAGGCAAGGAAAGTGACCTCCTAAGGCCAACCAGGTAACTCTGTTCCATTCAAACATTCATTAAGTGCCTATCTAGAGAGTGTGTTATTACAAGGCTGTGATGATGAATTAGTTCCTGTCCTTATGGAACCTACCATACTGTAGGGAGCAAATGCATCTACAAGACATGTAGATAGAATTTGGCAGGGTAAGAGATGAGGGGCAGATGCAGGTACTAAAGGCCATGGAGCAGAGGAGGGACATGGAGTCCAACTTGCAGATTTAGAGGAGGCTTCTCAGAGGAGTCAATTATTGACTGTTTCTAAAAAAGAATGAGTTACCTAGGCAGTGAAAGGAAAGATGAAAATTTTGTACATGAGAAAAAGCATAGGTGGTCAAGAACCAAGGCGAATATGGGAGAACCACTAACAGTTGGTCAGCATGGGAACACACAGCACAAGAACAGGGAGGGGCAGAAGATGAGATTAGATGGGCTTTTACACCTTGGAGAAGAGATTGGAGTTATTTCTGCAGATAATAGGGAACATTTGAATGATTAAGCAGGGGAATAACATGCTTATATTTAGATGGAACATTCTTTCCTCATGTGGAGACTGGATTTTAAGGGATTCATATGGAAGGAAGGATTTCAAAGTGGGGTTAATTTCAATAAGCTGAGTAAGAGCTGATAAGGAGCTGAACTAGGGCAGCAGAAGTACAGAGATAAAAAGACAGATTTGAAAAGTATTTAAGAGGTAAAGTCAGCTGGACTTCATGAGAGGTCAGATGTGAGGAATGACAGAAAAAAAGGAATATAGGATGATTTCAAGTTCCTCACATGGGTGATGAGATGTATGATAGAATTATAGATGGAGAAAGTGAGACTAGAAAAGAAGAGAAATAGGATGAGAAAAGATAATTGGCTATGATTGGTAGGCAGTTGAGAGGGCAAGTGTGACTTTCAAGGAAGAGATTAGGGCTAGATACAGGGATATGTGGCCATCACCATACAGAGAGTATGTAAAACAATGAGTTACTAAGACCATTTAAAGGGTAGTATAGGAAAAATGGTAGTGGGTCAAGGCCTTACATCAGATGACAACATATTAAGGAAGAGGCAAAATTGTCTTCTGTGAAGAAGTCAAAGCAAGATCACTGAAGAGGCGTAAGGTGAAACAAAAGAGATGAGTAAGTGCCCCAGATGCAAGGGAGTATGGAGTTCGTGGTCACAATGTTAAATGCAGAGGGGATGTCTGATAACATAAGGGCTGAAAAGCATCTAGTGATTGTGCTTATAATGTGCTTGGCTGCACGCTGACCTTGGCCAGGGCAGTAGAAACGGAACAACATGGGAGACAAAACTGAACTGGGTTGAAAAGTGATTACATTGTAAAGTGGTCGATACAATGAGTATAGATATCTATTTAGGAGCATAAGTTTTTTCAGAAGAATAAAATGTTGATAGTTGCAAGAAGGTTGCGAGTAAAGAGAGGGAGTTTATAAGGGGTGGAGAAACCTAGGCATATTTACCAGCAGGTGGTAAAGAGCCAGGAGAAAATGGAGGTTGAAGATATGGCAAGAAATGAGGCAGTGCTTGACACAAAGTCCTAGGGCAGCAGGAGGGGGTGGCATCAAGAACCACATGTATCAGATGACTAGGAGCTAGACAGTGACACTTGGTCTTCTGCCCCCAGAAGAAATAAGCTGATCTGTGGAGGAAAAGCTGAAATTTTGAAGTCGTGATGGTGGAGAAGATTGGAAGAGAAATACTTTATTCTTGATGGCCTTTTTTTCTTTTTTTTTTTTTTTGAGAGAATAGGATCAAGTTTGTGGTGCTGGGAGTGTGGGATGGGGTTAAGTGATGATTTGAAGAAGAGAAAATCCTGGGTATAAAAGGATCATCAAGTAGTGCAGACAGTTCAGCTGAGGTTCAAGCCCAAGTCTACAGATTCTAGGGATATGATAGCTCTGTTGGAGTATTTATCTTCAGTCTTGGCGATGTTTTCATACCATTGGTTTCCAGTTCCTATACTTCTCATCAGATTCCAAAACAAGTCATTCTGTAGCTGTAAACTCAGGACAAATTCCGAGAATTGCTGCTGCATGTCTCCTTATTTGGACTTTGGTCTAAGTCCAGTAAGGATATTTACAATTCTGTTAATAATATAGATATTGAGTCAGAGAGGCATGAGCCCTCTTTTTCCTCTGTGTCCAAAGATAAAATAATCAGGTCATTCAACAGGTCTGCTGCTCTTAATCACATAACAAATCCAAATTTCTTCAGATCTCTCTTCTTTCTTTCCCTTGCCATGGAATGAACACCTCCATGGAAAATCAGGGCCTGTTTGGTTTCCATTGATCTGGAAAAACAGTTCACTTCAGGGCCTAATATTTAACAGCTGGTTTCTTAGAAACAACTGCAGAGAGTAAGGACAACCCAAAATTCATCAATAAGCAGAGAGCCATAATTGGTGATGTTTCTCAAATCCAGGTGGTCTGCTTCCTTCCTGTGGGATGAGAACTTGGGTAAACTGACAATTCCCACAATACAGTGTAAGCAGAAGCAAGATGATAATGGTTAAGTCTGAGGGTGTTTTCTGGGTTTAAGGGGAATGGGTGAAAGGGGATGGTGGGGAGAGTAAATGTGATTTGGCATTTCCCTAATGTAAATTAAAGCAGGATTCTAAACCTGAAAGTCTGTGGTACCACCTACAGACAGCCTGTCTGAGTCTGCTATCAGCTGATAGGTCTTTGATTGT
Source organism: Paguma larvata (assembly GCA_030068075.1). Taxonomy (NCBI): domain Eukaryota; kingdom Metazoa; phylum Chordata; class Mammalia; order Carnivora; family Viverridae; genus Paguma; species Paguma larvata. Next base: position 98,268,826 of record CM057828.1, on the reverse strand, counting down.
CTTGTCTACTCAGTTTTGGTTGTTGTATTAGTGGAATCAGAAGTGTCCCATAGTGTCACTGTGATTCCCTGGCATTTATGCAACCATTTTAACAACAAAATGCCCTAGAATCTGCTAAGAAGTTGAAAATGTGGGATGTTTCTTAAAAGTATTCAGGGAGAAAATGAAAAGTGTGAACAAAATGGAAGACAAGAAACATTGTGAAAATGAGGTATGCTTCCATTTTTTCTTGTTTGTGTAACAAATTTTCCCAAAATATAATAGTTTAAAATAACAACCATTTAATTTGTTCATAATTTTGTGGATTCATGGTTTGGGGTAAGGCCTAGCAGGGATGGCTTAACTCTGTCCCACCTGATATGAACTAGGTATTGATGGGATTAGAGGATCCAAGATGCCCTTAGGCACATATAAGGGCACTTGATGCTGGAAGTCAGTTGAGGCACCTTAGTGCTCCTCCACCCAGCCTCTTTTTCTAGCAAGTTAGGCTGGACTTTCTCACAACTGTGGTTCAGGACCCTAACAGCACAAACGTGGAAACTGCAGATCTCATAAGTTCTAAGTACGAAAGTCACACAGCATGATTTCCATCATATTCTATTACTCAAGGCAATATATAAGGGCAGCTCAGGTTCAGGCGGAGGGGGATAGACTTCATTTCCTGATGAAAGCTGTGGCATGTGCTTAGAGTTCTCGAGAAAGAGGACCTTGTGGTCTCCATCAGGTCCAAATGTGGATGAAGATCCTGGAGACCTGTGAACTAGAAGGAAAAGGTATCTGCCCTCCACACTCCACACTCACAAGATACAAGAATAAGACACTTCCATTTAAAAAGAGGAATGTTGGGAAGCACACAGCAACCACTGTGCTGGTTTTGAGCAATTTTGAAATCCAGGCATATGTTTTCAGTTTCCTTGACTTCGGTGACAAGGGAAATTCCTTGATTAGAGTCTATGTCTGCTTTCCAGGAGTGGTTCCCTAATCTATGGTTTTCCTTGGTTCTTGGTGTTGATTTCTCGTCTTTGCCCTTTGAGACATCTTTCATTTTCTGTAAGAAATGAATTGTGGTTATACCTGAGTAGATTTTTCAGTCTGCTTTCTTCCCAAAGAAAATTGGAGGCCGAGAGTCCTCTTTATTTTTAATAACCTCTGTCCTAAAATCCAAGCTCATGATACTTTATTTAATATACTAATCTCAAAACTTCATAGGTTTCTAATGAATATTGTTGGAGTTTATTCTATGAAAGTAGGGTACATAGTTTCCAAAGATGGCCACAGTAATCTCTCCACTTCTGTGTACACTTCTGAAATGTAACTTTGCTACCTTTTCCATAGAGTTTTGGGGTATATCCCCCTTTGACTGAACGCAAACTGGACTTTTGACTTGTTTTGGCAAATATAAGGCAGTAATGACACTGTCTCACTTCTAGACCTAGACCTAAGAGATCTAGAGTTTCTGCTTTTGCACTCTTAGAGCTTAGCTCTGCTATGGAAGAAGGATCAGACTCTCCTGTTGGAGAAATAGACCAAGTGGAGGAGCACTGCGATGCCCCAGCTCAACAAAGTCCCAGGCATAAATGCAGACCCAGGAGTGACTCCAGTGACATCATATGTCCACCTTGAGCCTTGCCATAATTTTTGATTTATAGAATTATGAGCAATGAAGTAGCTGCTGTTTTAAGCCACTAAGTTTTGGAATGATTTGTTATACAGCAATTAGATAACCAAAGAAGAAGACAGGTGGGCTGCCAAGAGGTTTCACAAGTATGCTTTAATCTTATGAAATTCATTAAATTTTTTAGGTTGAAAAATTCCGTTTAATTTAGATCACAACATGCATCATAAATAATGACTTAACGCTAACCTAGCTCACAGAGACTGACAGGTAAACTACAAAGTCAGTTCACTGACATAGGAGAAGAATATGGCTGTCAGGTAGATAAGTTATCATTTACATATTTTGGCCTGTGAAGCCTCTCTCTGTGGTAAAGCTATTTGGGGCAGCAATTGATAATTTGAAAGATTTTCGATGAAATGGATCTGGAACAGGGGAGTCTGGGAAATGGAATACCCAAGAGGGACCAGCTACGGTCATGCCTTCCAGAGGGATTATAACATGACAATGTTTGAAGGGACTGTGAGACACTCTGGCAAGTGTTTGAATGGACACTTCTCAAGGTTACCTCCTTCTCTTTTTTTCCCCAAAAGTTCGTACATTTAATTAAGTTAGAGTCAAGACTTATAAATCCTAAAGTCTTCTTTCTGATTTCTGTTTCTCTAGTGTTTCTCATCATCAGAAAGTTTTTCTCCCAGAAGACTTTTGGTATTGTGTGGAGACATTTTGTTGCCACAAATAGAGTTTGGAGTCGAATGGTGCTACTGGATGTTAATGAGTAGAGGTCAGAGATACCACTCAACATCCTTCAATAAGCCCCCACAAGAACAAAATAATCTGGCCTCGAATGTCAATAGTGCTAAAATTGATAAAGCTGCTTTATTATGACTCCTTTGCTGTTGATTAATAATTGAAGTCCTTGAGCACACTCTAATTTTTTTAATGTCCAATTATTTATTTTGAGACAGCGTGGATGCATGGTAGCAGGGGAGGTGCAGAGAGGGGAAAGAGGAGAGAATCTCAAGCAGCCTTCGTGCTATCAGCACAGAGCCTGACACAGGCCTTGATCCCACAAAACATGAGATCATGACCTGAGCCGAAATCAAAAGACAGGTGTTTAACCGACTGAGCCGCTCAGGCAACCTGAGCACACTCTTAATTTTGACATTTTCAAGTAATAAAAGATATTGTTGTCCATGTATACTATTATTTGTAAGAAATGTTTTGCTCGTTATTGGTTATTTGTGTTTCCTGAATTTTCATGATTTTTGTATCACTTTTATTTATTTACTTTTTTTTTTTTTTTTTTTTTACAGGTTTTATGTCTTCATTTTAAGCCTTCATGTCTCTGGGATAAATCCTCAGGAGTATAATTGCTGGGTCATATAGTAGTTGCTTGTTTAGGTTTTTAAAGAAATGTCCATATGGTTTTCCAGGCTGGCCATATCATTTTACATTTTCTTCCTTTCTTTTTTTTTCTTTTTTTTATTGTCAAATTTGTTTCCATACAACACCCAGTTCTCATCCCAACCTGTGCCCTGCTCATTGCCTGTCACCCACTCTCCCCCCTCCAATACCCTCCTCAACCCACGGTTTGTTCTTAAGAGGATCTTATGTTTTGTCTCCCTCCCTCTCTGTGGCTTTTTTCTTTCCTCTCTCCCCTCCCCCCTAGTTTTCTGTTAAGTCTTGCAAAGTCCACCTATGCGTGGAAACATATGGTATCTGTCTATCTCTGACAGACTTATTTCACTCAGCATAATACCCCCCAGTCCCATCCATGTTGCCACACATAGCCAGATTTCATTCTTTCTCATCGCTGCGTAGTATTCCATTGTATACATATACCACATCTTCTTTATCCATTCATCAGTTGATGGACTCTTTCCATGATTTGGCTATTGTTGAAAGTGCTGCTATAAACATCGAGGTACACGTGCCCCAATGCATCAGCACTCCTGTATCTCTTGGGTAAATTCCTAGAAGTGCTATTGCTGGATCATAGGGTAGTTCTATTTTCATTTTTTTGAGGAACCTCCACACAGTTTTCCAGAGCGGCTACACTGGTTTGCATTCCCACCAAGAGTGCAAGAGAGTACCTGTTTCTCCACATCCTTGCCAGCATCTATAGTTTCCTGATTTGTTCATTTTAGCCACTCTGATTGGCGTGAGGTAGTATCTCAGTGTGGTTTTGATTTGTATTTCCCTCATGTTGAGTGACATTGAGCATCGTTTCATGTGTCTGTTAGCCATCTGGGTGTCTTCTTTGGAGAAGTGTCTATTCATATCTTCCGCCCATTTCTTCACTGGATTATTTGTTTTTCGAGTGTGGAGTTTGGTAAGTTCTTTATAGATTTTAGATACTAGTCCTTTATCCGATATGTCATTTGCAATTATCTTTTCCCATTCCGTTGGTTGCCTTTTGGTTTTGTTGGTTGTTTCCTTTGCCGTGCAGAAGCTTTTTATTTTGATGAGGTCTCAGTAGTTCATTTTTCTTTTAATTCCCTTGCCTTTGGAGATGTGTCGAGTAAGAAATTGGTGCGTCTTAGTTCAAAGAGGCTTTCTCCTGCTTTCTCCTCTAGGATTTTGATGGTTTCCTGTCTCACATTCAGGTCTTTCATACATTTAGAGTTTATGTTTGTGAGTGGTGTAAGGAAGTGGTCTAGTTTCATTCTTTTGAATGTTGCTGTCCAGTTCTTCCAGCACTATTTACTAAAGAAGCTGTCTTTTTTCCATTGGACACTCTTTCCCGCTTTGTCAAAGATTAGTTGGCCATATACTTGCCGGTCCGTTTCTGAGTTTTCTATTCTACTCCATTGGTCTGTGTGTCTGTTTTTATGCCAATACCATACTGTCTTGATGATTATCACTTTGTAGTAGAGGTTAAAGTCTGGGATTGTGATGCCTCCCGCCTTGGTTTTATTCTTCAGTATTACTTTTGGCTATTCGAGGTCTTTTGTGGTTCCATACAAATTTTAGGATTGTTTGCTCTAGTTTTGAGAAGAATGCTGGTGCAATTTTGATTGGGATTGCATTGGATGTATAGATTGCTTTGGGTAGTATTACCATTTTAACGATATTTATTCTTCCAATCCATAAGCATGGGATGTTTTTCCATTTCCTTGTGTCTTCCTCAATTTCCTTTATAAGTTTTTTATAGTTTTCAGTGTAGAGATCTTTTACATCCTTGGTTAGGTTTATTCCTAGATATTTTATGATTTTTTTTGTGTGCAGTTGTGAATGGGATTCACTTCTTTATTTCTCTTTCTGTTGCTTCTTTGTGCATAGAAATGCCACCGATTTATGTACATTGATTTTTTTATCCTGCAACTTTGCCAAATTCATGGATCAGTTCTAGTAGCCTTTTGGTGGATCCTGTCGGATTTTCCATAAAAAGTATCATGTCGTCTGCAAAAAGTGAAAGTTTGACTTCATCCTTGCCGATCTTGATGCCTTTTATTTTGTTTTATTTTCTGATTGCTGATGCTAGGACCTCCAGCACTATGTTAAATAGCAGTGGTGAGAGTGAACACCCCTGTTGTGTTCCTGATTTTAGGGGGAAGGCTCTCAGATTTTCCCCATTGAGGATGATGTTAGCTGTAGGCTTTTCATAAATGACTTTTATGATGCCTAAGTATGTTCCTTCTGTCCTGACTTTCTCTAGGCTTTTTATTAGGAAGGAGTGCTGTATTTTGTCAAATGCTTTTTCTGCATCTATTGACAGGATCATATGGTTCTTATCTTTTCTTTTATTAATGTGATGTATCACGTCGATTGATCTGCAAATATTGAACCAGCCCTGCAACCCCGGATGAATCCCACTTGATCAAGGTGGATAATTCTTTTTATATGATGTTGGATTTGATTTGCTAGTATCTTGTTGAGAATTTTTGCATCCATATTCATCAGGGATATTAGCCTGTGGTTCTCTTTTTTTGCTGAGTCTCTATATGTTGTGGGAATCAAAGTGATGCTGGCTTTATAAAATGAGTCCAGGAGTTTTCCTTCCATCTCACTTTTTGGAATAGCTTGAGGAGGATATGTATTAACTCTGTTTTAAATGTCTGGTAAAATTCCCCAGGGAAGCCATCTGGTCCAGGGCTTTTATTTTTTGAGGGATTTTTGATATCTGATTCAATTTCTTTGCTAGTTATAGGTCTGTTCAAGTTTTCTATTTCTTCCCGTTTGAGTTTTGGTAGCGTGTGACTGTTTAGGAATTTGTCCATTTCTTCCAGGTTGTCGAGTTTGGTGGCATATAATTCTTCATAGTATTCTCTGACAATTGCTTGGATTTCTGAGGGATTGGTTGTAATCACTCCCTTTTCCTTCATGATTTTATCTATTTGGGTTCTCTCTCTTTTCTTTTTGAGAAGCCTGGCTAGAGGTTTATCAATTGTTTATTTTTTCAAAGAACCAGCTCTTGGTTTCATTGATCTGTTCCACTACTTTTTCTGTTTCCATATGATTAATTTGTGCCCTGATCTTTGTTATTTTCTCTTTCTGCTGGATTTGGGTTGTCTTAGCTGTTCTGCTTCTAGTTCCTCTAGGCGTGCTGTTAGAATCTGAGTTAGTGATTTTTTCGTTTCTTGAGATGGGCCTGGATTGCAATATTTTCCCTCTCAGGATTGCCTTTGCCGCATCCCAAAGCGTTTGGATTGTTGTATTTTCATTTTCATTTGTTTCCATGTATTGTTTAATTTCTTCTCTGATTGCTTGGTTAACCCATTCGTTTTTTAGTAGGTTTTTCTTTAGCCTCCATGTTTTTAGGGATTTTCTAGACTTATTCCTATGGTTGATTTCAAGTTTCAAAACATTGTGGTCTGAAAGTGTGAATGGTATGGTCTTAATTCTTTTATATTTATTGCGATTTTCCTTATGCCCCAAAATGTGGTCTATCTTGGGAAATGTCCCATGTGCAGTTGAGAAGAATGTAAATTCCTTTGCTTCTGGATGAAGGGCCCTGAAGATGTCAGTTAGGCCCATCTGTTCCAAAATGTCATTCAGGGCCATTGTTTCTGTAGTGATTTTCTGATTAGTGGATCTATCAATGCTGAGAGTGGAGTGCTAAGGTCCCCTACAATTAGGACATTTTTATCGATAAGTTTGCTCATGTTTGTAATTAATCGTTTTACAAATGTGTTTATATGTGATGAAATCCTTCAGTTTTTGTTTGTTGGGGAAAACCTTTATCTCTCCTTCCATTCTGAATGACAGGCTGGCTGGATAAAGGATTCTTGGTTGCATATCCTTCCTGCTCATCATATTGAAGATATCTTGCCATTCCTTTCTGGCTTGCCAAGTTTCCATAGATAAGTCTGCTACAACTCTTATGTGTCTACCTTTGCATGTTAAAGCCTGTTTTTCCCAACTGCTTTCAGAATTCTTTCTCTATCCCTGTGTTTTGCTAGTTTCACTATGATGCGTCACACAGAAGGTCTATTCAAGTTATATCTGAGGGGAGTTCTCTGTGCCTCTTGGATTTCCATGCCTGTTTCCTTCCTCATGTTGGAGAAGTTCTCAGCAATGATTTGTTCAAGTACCCCTTCGACTCCTTTCTCTCTCTTCTTCCTCTGAAATTCCTACGATACAGATATTGTTCTGTTTGAATGTGTCGCTCAACTCTCAAATTCTCCTTTCCTGTTCTTGAATCAGCTTCTCTTTTTTTTTCTCTACTTCCTCTCTTTCCATAATTTTATCTTCTAATTCACTTATTCTCTCTTCTGCCTCTTCAATTTGTGCTGTAGCCTCCTCTAACTTGTTTTGCACCTCATTTAGCATTTTTTAATTCCTCCTGACCATCTTTAAGGTCCTTGATCTCTGCAGCTAGGGACCCCCTGTATTTTTCTATGCTTTTTTCAAGCCCAGTGATTAGTTTTATGTTTATCATTCTATATTCATGTTCTGTTATGTTGCTTATATCTGTTTTCATCAATTCTTGCACTGTCACTACTTCTTGTCATTTCTTTAGTGGAGAATTCTTTCATTTTGTCATTTTGGCTAGGTGTGTTTTGTTTTGTTTCCTGAGGTCACCATTTCCTTCTGCCACTTTCTGGATTTCGCTTTCTATTCCTTATAGACTCCAACGCCTTTCTTCCCAGACTCTTGGGGTTGAGAGTCCTTTGGTTTTAGTCCTTCTCAGTTTGAAAGACATGGGGAATACCAGGTCCCCCTACTCCTCCACCATGTTGGACCCTCCACTCCCACTTTTATTTTTAATCTGTTATCTTAGTATACAATAATACATTGCTTGCCATAAATTTACATTTAAATACATTTATTTAGTAATATCAAGGAATTATGTATCTTGCCTTTGTAAGTCCTAAACACATAGCATCAGTTTGTGCTAATTATGAAGATGATATCTGTAATACTAACTTCATATAAAACAGTTTTTTGGATGCCAAAGTGTGAGATGCTTAAAAAAAAATCTAACCATCTACTTCCACATGGAGTACCATAGCAGCTAAAAGGTTTGCCAGACTCTTATGGCAAGCATGGCTACATTGCTGCATGGTGATGGCTCATTTCTCAGGGGACTTTGTGAGATATAGTGATGAACATTCTGTGTTCTTGGGAGGTGGCCCCAAAAGACCAGGGAGCCAAGTTCCCTGATGGCAGGTGCATTAGGAGGTGACTGGACATGGGTGAGAGATGATGCCATAGAAATTCTAAAGACAGACTAGATTAGATGAGAACCTGAAACTCCATTGATCTTTCCCCCTATATCTAAGCAAGATATTAGCATAGCCATTTAAGAGACATGAATCCCTGCCACTATACAAACTTTCCATAGCACAAAATAGGACTCCTTGGCAACCAGTCCAGACATTCCTATTTTCATTCACTTTTCCTTCTCAACTCTTTCAAAACAATAAGCAGGCATTTTCTATCAGCTCCCGTTTATCTGTACTATTGAAAAGGAAGACTGGTACACATAATCCCAAAGATCTGACAATACCAAAATTATTTCTACTCGGCCCAGGAATGTATCCATGGTAGAGTGAAAGTGGCTTTTCAGAGCCAGATGACTTAGGGCTAAGCCATGGTTAGTCACTGAGTGAGCATAAAACTGTTGGAAAATCAATTACATTTCTCTGGATTTAGTTTCTTCATTTGTAAAATGAGAATAATAATGTTTTGTCTCTGGGATTTCCATGGCTCAAATGAGACAACATATGAAGGCTCTTTATAAGCCATAAAATCCTATTCAAATATATGAGGCTATTTTACTATTGTAAAGGCTTATTCAAGTACTGGACCATCTGGCAGGAGCAGGACTGAACACCTGACCTAAAGAGCTGAGGAAAATAGTGGAGCTCTTCAGTCATAGCCCCCTGATGAGCTCCCTGACCAGCCCCACTAGAAAAAAGCAGGACTTGCGCTCCTCCCTCCCTTGTCATTAACTCATCCTGGTAGATTCATACTTCAAAACCATGTCTTAGAGAAGTTTGTGGTATTCCAATTACATGTTTTAGTAGAAAATGGAGATCTTAGCCTTCTTTTGCTTCCCTCTGTGGGCCACAGGCTGCAGCTTAGAAAAAGAGTAAACAAATAAACCATGCCACTCCCCACACGCTGGAAAGTAAGATTTCCAGGAGATAAGCTGTAAAGTGAGTAATGAAAGGCCCACTGTTTTTCCCTTGGAAACCAGGGGATCACTTTGCTTTGTGCACTAGGTTGAGAGAGACCCAATCTGAGCCCTCTGGAGTTGCATAATGTAAAAGTATTATTATATTTTTTTATCGTAAACTCTATATATTACTTTTCCTAGCAGCCCATTCTGCTTATATAGTCTGACTTTAAATGACTCACAGTCAGCTAGTGATTCCAGGAAATGACTTATGTTCCTCGAGACCTCAAATAGAGTATAGCAAGCCTTCCTGCCACCACCCCCTCCAGTTCCTCATCAGGACCATAGGCAGCTGCACTTAACTAGACAGAGATGACAAAGGAAGAGAAATGTCTTCGCCATCCTACCCCTCGGAGAATCCTGTTACCATAGAGCTTTATCTGTGTCCAATAGCTCTTTTCACAAAGCACAGTGAGGTGTCACAAAGAGTTGGGTCTGAGATGTGAGATGTGTGTCACCCGATGCCCAAACTTAGTCCATGAAGTAAAGGCAGGGAGTAAGAAGTGGACAAGGTCAGGTGTTAGAAATGACAACAAGACTCATCATGTCTGGGCCACAATGCCAGAATCAGAGCTGTGGACAGATGTATCTTCAAAGCTAACCAAACAGGATACCCCACAGGCTCATCCCAGAGATGGGCTCATGCTTTCTGCTGGACTTAGGTGGGTTCTCTGAACACCATATTGTAGTGCTGGCTGAAGACTGACCCCTGTGACACCTTGCAACTGACCCGGAAGGGGGAATTCTCTGAGAAGAAGTGGGCAAAGATCTCTCACCTTATCTCCTGAGTCCACCAATGGCTAGATACAGAGGGGTGGGGGGGTTGCTTAGGGAATGTTGAATGAATAAATGAGAGGCGATCAGGAGACTTGGGTTCTGCTCTCTGGGTCACCTTTGTTTTTCTTCAAAATGATTATTTCTACTGCTTCTCCCCCAACTCTTAACACAATGATAAGCAATAATGAAATATATTGCATAATATATGTAATAGTGAAATAGCGAAAGCATTTAAAAAATACTTATTTTATCTCAATCAAATGAACCTTATACCAGCATTAGAGATAAATTCCTCTAAGGAAGAATGATTTTCTCCCTCTTGTCTTCCCATGGTATTTTTATATAACTATATTCTAGTAAAACATTAATCATACTTTAAAAAATGAGTGTGTCATCCCTGTCAGCATATGAACTATGAAATGATGGAAGACATGGAGGCCATGACTTATTTATATTGGTGCCCTGGAACCTAATGATGCCCCTCACATGGTCAATGGCAGTAAGTGTATGTAGGGACATGGTCCCAGCAGCAATCATGGCAGACCCAGCCTTCCTTCCAGTCCACTGCCCTGCCCCAGTGTCATGCTGGTGTGCAAAGACAGGTCTATGGGATCTGTGAGGTTCCTGAACCCAAAAGCTCTCACCATCCACAAGCTGCTTCCTAGAGCACCTACATGACATGTCTCATTTCCACCCACAGGAATACTGTCAAGAGTAACATGATGTCGGCCTGGGTTCTTCTCTTTCAGGAAGAAAACAGGTACTTTAGAGACCTGGAAGCTTTCAATAACTCCTCAGTCAACACAGAATCACAAACTATAATTCTCAGAGCTGGAAAAAACTTCCAGGGGCCACCTGGAAGTGCCTTTGGGAAGGTGAGGTACTCTTCTAGGTATTACCATGTTACAAAATCCACAAATTCACACCCTTTTCCATAGGCACCATATGCACTCTCACACATCTTAAATGAGTGTGTGTACATGCACATGTGTGTGAACATGTAGGTACATTAAGTTGCAGCTTTCCTAGTAAATACAAAGAAATAACTCATTTTTGGAAAGTCTAATCAGATAACTGAGTCAGACTATTAAGGTGACCCTGACAAGAATTAAATAAGTATAGACACATGCCAATTGGCCCCCAGTTCATGATGGAAAGAGGCCAGTTGAAGCAATGGATTTACTAATGGCAACAAAATGCAGTATATTATCAGACAACTATACTGAATGTTTCTCAGATCTCTGCTTCTCTTCTTAAAGGAGATAAAGGCCACTTTCTGTAGCTTAAGGGAGAGATGAAGTAGAAAGAGGCAGGACTAGGCTCCTGGAAACACACTCTACCATCAGGTATCAGAGTTACCTTAGGCAAGTCAGTTGCCCTCTGTGCACTTCAGTAAAATTAAGGCATAGACCTGAATGAGAGTAAAAATCTCCCTGTACTCTTACATTCTGTCCTCCTCTATGAGGGTCTCTTTTGCCTCACTGAAGAACACAGAACTTCTTGGAGCCCATCCAACACAAAATGTATATTTTGACATAACTCCTCCTTCAAATGGTTAGTCCCTTATTTACTAATTCTCTCATCTTTCTTACTCCCTGATCACTAAGTTAAATCCTGCTTCGTTCTTTAGTCTTGAAAGAAGGGAGTGGTGATCCACAAGGCATGGAGGTGAACCAGGCCAGCAGAGTTTTTCCATCGCTGATGGAAGAATCTACCTTCAAGTTGCTCTTCTTTTAAGAGGCTGTCAGAAATGTTTGTAGTGTGCAGACCTAGGAGACCAGGGAACATCAATGATTTTTGTTATTTTAATTGATAACAAATGCAGTTTAGTAAATCAAGTAAACTGACCAAAAATTATGTTCGTTGATCAGATGATAGAAATACAACAATGGGATATGCCGGTGCAGAGATCTTTGAGACTTATTAATACAACTCTTTGTTTTATGGAGAAGGATATTTCAACTCAGAGGAAGAGAAATGATTTTCCAAAAGCTACTGAATTATTGGTATGGATCGAGTGAGAATCCAGTAATCACAATAAGACCCTTAAGTGTGACTGAGAAGTTAGGTGGTGCCTTTCTAAATGTGCCTGCTGACCTGTGTTGCACAACACCTAGAGTTTAATAGAGAGTTTGATGAAAGGAACAAATACTAGGCTTGGCTTCTTGGTGCTTATTAATCTTCTTTATGTTCTAGGTGACAGGAAGCTATTGACCATTCTGTCACAAACCAGAAAACTAAATGCAAAAAAACAGAAGGGCGTATACAAGGTCATGGCAATAATATCTTCTGGTTAGCCTATTTACAAAATTCATGAATAATCTTCCTAACCACCTTGAGGAATAGGTAGTATGATTCTAAGTTTGTGTATGGGGAAATTGAGATTTAGAGCTTGAGGCAAAATAAGCAGTTGGCTCTGTGTCACACAGCTGATAAGTTGCAAGAGATGGAGAAGAGTCCAGTTCTGCATGAATGAAAAGACATTTGCCTGCAGAAACAGACACAGGGTGAGTTCACCGATTGGCAAGGCTAACCACAGTGCCTGGTATAAATGAGGCCCTCAGTAGTTGAGGAACAAATGAAAAAGCAGAGGGGCAGCTGGCTCAGTAGCCTTGCACGTGAAGCATGCCACGTACATCTGTCTGGAGCACGGATTAATCTGGCCTTAAGACACATAGTTGGCAACCAATGAGTGGTGTTTACCATACATGTTAACTGCTATTTCTTTAGTGTGCTCTTGGTACTGTAAATTTCAGAATCTCTCAGATATTTCTTTTGTCTTTTTAAAAATGCATCTTGATACATGCCCACATGTTTTTCTATGCTCAGTCTGAACATATCCTATTCATAAACCACCAGCTTTCACATATACCCAGACATCATGGGAGATAGTGCCTAACTTCATAGCAGTCACAGGAGACAGACCAGAGATGGTTGGACTTTGCATCAAGAAGTTGAAAACACCAAAACACCAAAACAACTCAACGTACAAAGTGAGATCATCTATAGGTGCTTTTCATTCCATTGAAGAATTAACTGTAACATTTTTCTGAATACTGAGATTATTGAATATATGTCAAGAAAGTTTCCATTCCCTCCTCTGAAAAAATGCTTATTGCTGTTTTGGGTATCTCTAGGTGCTTCTGTATAATAGCATAGAAAATATGTGACTCTGGGGCACCTGGGTGGCTCAGTCAGTTAAGCATCCAACTTTGGCTCAGGTCATGATCTCACGGTTCATGGGCTGAGCTCCACATCAGGCTCTGTGCTGACAGCTCGGAGCCTGGAGCCTGCCTCAGATTCTGTGTCTCCCTTTCTCTCTGCCCCTCCCCTACTCACATTCTGTCTTCCTCTCTCTATCTCTCTCAAAAATAAATAAATATTAAAAACATTAAAAAAAAAGAAAATATGTGACTCTGACATAAGAACCAAGGGAGAGGCTTGGAATCTTCAAGGCAAAGAAAATAACCTTATGTCGTATATTTAAAGTATTATAACGTTTAGAAGCCCTTTTCTATATTCCTTATAACAGCTAACATTTTTCGAGAGCCAATGTGTCATATTCTGATTTAAACATTTTTATTTATTTCACTTGATTCTCATAAGAACCCTACAGAGTATGTATTATTAGTCTACATTTTAAATTTTTTAAGTTTATTTATTTATTTTTAAGAGAGAAAGCACACACACAGGAAGGGCAGCGAGAGAGGGAGAGAGAGAATTCCAAACAGGTTCCACACTATCAGTGCAGAGCCCAATGTGGGGCTCAAATTTACGAACTGTTAACATCATGAACTGAGCTGAAATCAAGAGTTGGACAATTAACCAACTGAGCAGCATGCCAAGTCTCCATTTTAAAACATGGAAACTGAGGTCAGAGGCTTTAAGTAATTTATGTGAGGTCATACAGATGGGAAATGACAAAGTCAGAATTCAAACCCCAAGGCATGAGTGGCATCTACAACAACCCTGGAAAATGTGCTGTATTATTCCCGCTCTACAGAGAAGAAAAACAAGCCAAGAAGGTAAAGCACCTTTACCAGGGTGGCCTGACCCATTAGTGGTAGGACTGGAACACAGGTCTGGCCACAAAGCAGCGCTCTTTGCACGGGACAGGTTTTGGAGGAGAGGTTGTGGAAAAGTGGCAGGGGTGATTCCCCCCCCCCCCCCATCCAGCTTTGTGCAGAGGGTTTAAGTCTGCCAGCAGCAAGGGAGTCTCCAGCAGGACTGTCCTCTCAGTCTGGGGAGTTTGCCTCAGGCTTTTGTTTGAGGTAGACAAGTAAGAAACAAAAAGCAACAATGGGGAAAATCAGGCTGCCTTTTGTCTCCAGCAGGCAGCTGGCAAGGCGCTGACCTTTAAGACTTCAAAGGAGGCGTTTGCCCAGTCACACAGAGACTCTGCCTTTGAAAGCCTGGAAAATGTTGATTGCTGCTTTGCAGCCCTGCCCTGGTCCTGTATGAATAAAAACCACAACCATTAACTGATGGAGTCCAGTTATGTGCCGGGCACTGTGCTGCTCCCCATGTGATTCTGAATCCTTACATGCTGCTTGGAAGTAAGCAGGCAGCACCTACTAATATCCCCCCTTTACTGGTGAAGAGATGGAGACTCAGAGATGGGACATGACTTGCCCAGAGTCACCTAGCTAGGAAGCAACCGAGCCAGAATCTTCTCACTGTACCATGTTGCCACTCAGAAATCAAGGACAAGATGGAACTTCCATTCTATCTCCCATGACAGTCTATTCACATTCTTCCTAACTCAGGATGGCAATTCCATCCTTCCAGTTGCTCAGGACGAAAACCTTGGAATCACCTTAACCCCCACACTCCACATCTAATCAAACAGGAAATTCCATTAGCTTAACCTTCAAAACAGACCCAGATTGTGACATGCCTCCCCTCTCCACTGCCACCACCCTGATCAAAGCCACCATCACCTCTGGGAGGACTGAAAATGTTTCCAACTAGTCTCCCTGATTCTACCATTGCCCCTCACTAGTCCAGTCCCAGTGCAGCTCCCAAAGTAATACTGTTTAAAACAGAAATCAGGTCCAGAGGCCACCTCCAGTGACTCTTCTTTTCTCTAGAAGGAAAGCCAAAGTCCTCACAGAGGTCCACACAGCCCAAGAGAGTGTGCATCCCCCAAGACCCTTGAGGTCTGCTGCCCCGGGCCACTTCACTCTGTACCCCCAGCTGTCTGATATTCCTCAAACATGTCAGGGCACTTCCCAAGGAGACTTGGCTCTAGTTTTCCCCTATGCGTGCAATGTTCTTGCCCCAGATTCCTACACAGGTCGCTCCCCCACTTTAAGTTTTTCTTTGTATGTCACCTTTTTGGCAAGGCCTACCCTGAATGCTTCCTAAAATTGCAGTCTTCATCTCTGAAACCGCTGGCCATGCTTACCCTGCTCCACAACTCCCACGCCATTCAGCACTTACTAACATGTAGCATACATTTCATTATTTGTCTTACTTACATAGACACTTATTTAGAAGTTAAATTCTCCACGAAAGACTTACCCAATGGAATGTAAGCCCCACAGACAGAAAAGCTTTTGTCTGATTAGCTGTTGCAGCCCCAGTATCTAGAACAATTCCTGATACTTTGGAGGCACTGAAAAAACAGATAGAATGAATGAATGAGTGAATGGATGTAAGTTGAATGAATGAATGCCCTAGGGAAAGAAGAAGTGAAGAGAAAGCAGTACCCGTTTGTAGGGAGGTGTCCTTAGGCAGGGCCTTCCATAACACTGAACATGTAGGCTCCATTGTGGCATATAGCAGGCTCTGCCTTCTCAGCCAAACTCTGAGTCTGGGAAGCCTGAGACACATGAGAACATGCTGGAGGTTCTGCAGCTTATACAGATCATGAACATGTGAGCTCACACAGGTGCCAAGAGAGGCCAGGTCTTGCCTTAGCTGCAGAACTCAAAACCCTTCCCTTGTCACCTGGTGGCAAGTCCAGAGGACCCCCTGTATGAGACAGTGCCACACTTGTTCTAGGGAAAGTAGGGAAAGCACTATTTCCTTAGGATCAGCACTTTCCTTGAAACACTTAAATAGGAATGACCCAAAGGGTAGAGGCCAGGCCAACCTGCCTACCTTAGCACTCTCTAAGTACTTCCAGTTGCAAAATTAGTATTTCAAAAATAATTTTGAGGGGCACCTGGGTGGCTCAGTCAGCTGAGCGTCTGACTTCAGCTCAGGTCATGTTCTTGTGGTTCATGAGTTCAAGTCCTACATCAGGCTTGCTGCTGTCAGCACAGACCCCACTTCATAACCTCTGTCCCCTTCTCTGTGCTGACTCTCTCTCTCTTTCTTTCTCTCTCTCTCTCTCTCTCTGTCTCAATCATAAATAAACATTTAAGAAATATTATGGGGAGCCTGGGTGGTTCAGTCGGTTAAGTGTTCGACTTCTACTCAGATCATCTCACAGTTCATGAGTTCGAGCTCCACGTTGGGCTCTGTGCTGACAGCTCAGAGCCTGGAGCCTGCCTTGGGTTTGTGTCTCCCTCTCTCTGCCCCTCCTCCACTCACATTGTTTCTCTCACTCTCTCTCTCTCAAAAATAAACATTAAATAAATTAATAAATTTAAAAAAAGAAATAATTTTGAATGTTACTTTATACTAATTCCATTATTTTTTATTATTATTACACTATATTACAGTTATATTTTATTATATTAATTTATTATTTAATATATTGAATTATACTACTTTAGTAACATATTAAAAACACGGATATTTATATCTCACCAAAAGTTTGCACAGAGTTCCAAATTTTTCTCTATGGGACAGCCTTCTGTAACGCTATCAGAGATCCCACTTTTCTAAGTAACTCCCAGAACTTCAGGTATGGCTTGAATGTTAGCTCCTCCTTTGCTTTCCAAGCTATTCAGACATTACTAAGACCCTTGGCAAGTTCACTGGAGGCTTGGAAATTCCTGCCAAGAACTCTTCTGCAATCTCTTCTATAGGGTCCGTAAATGGATGTTAAGAAGAATGTTTCTCCCTAAATGATCCAGCTATGGTAACTGTTCACCTGAGAAGACAGGAGACAGATGTTACTCATGCAGGCAGGCTGTGGTAAGAATGGTACATCTTACCGATGTGTTCCAAAACTCCTGCCAAGAAGAAGATAAAGAGCCCTGGACCTTGAGCCAGGACACCTGCATTTGTGTGTGTCTGCCTCTCATTTTCTGTGTGTTCTTAGGTAAGTTGCATCTCCTCTCTGAGTTTTGGCTCACTGTTCCAGAAAAGGAAGCTCACAATACCTGTCCTCCTCGTGCTGCCTCATTAGATTGCTCACAAGTTCTTTGCAAACTATAAAGGTCTGTTCAAGCACGCGGGGCTCCCATGCTTCTGATAAAATATCTTGCTCCCTAGTTGTTGCAAGGCTAATGTATGACATTTCAGAGGTGAAGGAAGGGGAGGTGAGCAGTGCCAGGCTTTCACCAAGGCCTGGCACAGAGAAGGCTGCTTGGCAGTGCCTCCTTCCCTCTGGCTCCGGCACTGGGGTGTCATGCAGCCAGTGGAGGTGGTTAGGATCTCCTGTTCCTTCCATCATAAAGGTCACAAAATGAATTCACCCCTTAACAATTCATCTGGAGTCACCTAGGCGCAGCCCAAGGCAAGGCTTGTTTTGTCTGGGTGGCATCTCTGATTTATTCATCAGCTTCCCTAGGGAAGAAAGCTGATGTTGTTTGGCACTGACAAGAACAAAGCAGCAAGTATTTACCGCTCTGCCCTCACACCTGCAGGGGCTTAGCTTGGCACTGAGCATAGGCAGGAGTAAGAGCTAGTGTTTTCAATCCTCTGCACACAGCAACAAGGAAAGCACATTTGCTTCCATTTAATGCAGAGCGTGTGATGAACTGTGGGCCAAGCAGACTGCTGGGCCCGACAGGAGGAAGGGCTGGCTCCAGGGTGGGAGGCAGGGGGCCCTCAAAGAGTAAAAAAGGGAAAAGGAGCTCACGTCATCTTCATCCAGATTCTGATTTTGTCATATATTAGTCATATGAATTTTAGCAAGCCTTTGAAACTCCATTTCTCCCCTGAACAACTACAATAATAGTAATAATACCTAACCACAAGGGCTCTTGTAAGTTTTAAATATGAAAATTATGTGACAGCACCCGGCACACAGCAAGTAGCTACACAGTCAGTGCTTGCTGTTGAATCTTGTTGGAGTGAAGATATGGCCACATGGGAAAGAATCGAACACTACAAGCCAGCCTGTGACATGATGCTGAATTAAATATCAGCAGGTGCCAGCCTGGGTGGCACTGACAGCCGTCCTCTGCCCCCAGCAGTGCTGCAGAGCACTGACGGCGGACAATAGGACGTCTGTCTGATTTCACAGGATAAGGAGGTCCCGCCACCCACCGCTGAGCCATTCTGCCTGGATGATGGAAAACTCCATCTCCTCCTGTGCCCGCCCATTTCCACAACCTCTTGGCCGATTCAGGAGTGGGAGGATTATTTACCCTACAAATCAATTCAAGTTTATTAAGTCCTTAGGATGCAGCCTGCAGTAGGCTTATAGTAGAGGATATGGAAGAGGCAAAACACAAGCTTTCCCTCAAAAAGTGATAGGAAGACATTGTGTGTGTGTGTGTGTGTATGTGTGTGTGTGTGTATAAACTCAATATATATACACGCACATATATGTAAAATAAATCTTGTTTACCTGGTATAAGCAAAATGTTAAGGTACTTTAAAGCAACAAGAATTTGAGGAATCAGGAGGTCTGCATGGTAGAGAGGACACTCACAAATGGCTTTGGTTTTGGGAGTAGCTCTGGCTTGCATGAGGGGCAGATGCAGGCTTATCCTCTGGCTAAAAGATGCAGACCCCTCAGCTTTTCCTACAGCATGCCCAAACACAAGAAAGAAATGCCCATCTTGAAAGAGAAATAAAGAAATGTATCTTGTGACAAAAGCCAATTCTAGAAGATCAGTTTCCAGGATAAGAAGAGAAAAAAGGAAACGTGTGAGAATTACAGAAAGCCAAACAGAAGAAAGTAAGTGACTGTGGAGGGCAGTTGGGCTAGCATTGGGGTGGGTAGCTGGAGGCTACTCCAGTGAAGGGTGGATAGGAAAGACAGAGTTGGAAAGCGATGGACACGCCCAGGCAGTGGGCGGCCCATGGTGGTGGGGGCCATGGTTGGGGAATGGTAGAAGCAGGGGAGAGAATTCTGAAAGGAGGTTAGGCCCAGTCACAGAGAATCCTGTGCAGTTAGGGGAGACTCTGAGCTTGATTTCATCTTAGATTGTGGAAGAAGTATGATCAGAAAACAGCTCTGAGCATACTTGGAGAGAGCAATGGAGTGATGAGAAATGGAAGCAGAAAAGCCTGCAAGTTGTTCTCAGAACCAGACAAGAGGTGATGGCCGCTTTAATAGAAAAGAAAAGTGACAGTGAAACACCATTTTGAGCTAGACTTGAACTGATGAGGCAACGGTTTGGATGTGGAGCAGTAAATACACATCACGGCCCTTCCCAGGCCTCACGGCCCCACCCCCCTCTCTTGGCACCTGCCAAATTCCAGGGAGAATGGGCCACACCTGCCACCTCCGTTTCCTCCCTGCCCACTTTCTCCTTCACATCCGGCAATGTCCCCACCCCCTCCTCTGCGCAAGAATGGCTCTCTTGAAGGTCACCAATGCCCTCCCCAAGGCCAAATCCAGAGGCTTCTTCTTCAGTCCCATCTTCTACACAGATTTTGATATTGTTGACCTTTTACTCTTTGGAATTCTTCCTTTTTGGGATTCTGTAGCAAACACTCTGCTGGTTCACACCTACTTTCTGGCCCTTTCTCCTCAGTTTCTGTGTCCTTATTTGCTTCTTTTTGTCCATCCAGAAGATCATTTCCCCACAGCATCTGTTTCCTCCTTTCTTTGTACTCTCTCTTATAGTAATATCTTCAGTCTCTTACCACAACTTCAGCCATTGTATCTCCCCAGTCTGTGTTAAAACTACATCCTCAGCACTGGACCCACATTTCAGAAGGCTTATGGGACTTTGCAATTTGTATGTCCTGGATGCCTTCAAACCCAATATGGCTTTCCTTCAAGGTCACCTCCTCCTCCTTATTTCCCTGTTTCTGTTAATAGACTGCCAGTCCCCGAGGAACCTACACTCAAAATTCCAGAGCATTTTAAATGCTTCTTCTCTGGCTGCTCTCCTAGCCACCATCATCTTCTTTGGTCCTTCTATCCTGGAATCCCACACGCACATTTTCTTCCTTCACCACAGTCCCAGCCCTACCTAAATCAAGATAAGGCATGGCCATTTGTCTCCGTGTACTCTCTATTCAGTCTTTCATCATGAGTTGCTTTTGCATGTGACCACCAAATCAATGTTCCCAAATATTTCCAGTGTTCATGTGGTACAAACTCTTCAGCACATATCAAGTCCCTGTTGCTAAACTGACTTCTGGGGAAAGAAAAATTAAGGTATCCGTGTACTAGTTGAACAGACCTGAAAGTCAATAATAGCCAAAAGGTAATGCAAGACAATAATACAAATGTAAATACCTGCTGTTAGAGCATAAAGGAAGAAGTTACTGGCTCCAGAGGTAAAGTGGGAAAGCTTCAGAAGAGCTGACATTGAAACTGGTTTTTTATAATCAGTGGGAGATAAAAGATACAGAGAGGGGAAGAGATGTATTCAAGAGAGAGGAAACTGCAAGTCTAAAGACAAAGCATGAAAGTACATGGCTAGCGAGAGGAATGGCAGCTGAGCAGGTGTCGGCGAGATGCCGGCTGTGGCTGGAGATTTGCTGGAGAAGTAGATGTTGTCTTGCATGTTGTATTGAGAAGAACAGTCTTTCTCTTATATGCAGTGGAGTGCCAAGTGAATTCTCAGCAAAGGAAACTATGGTAACTTAGCCATGAGGTGGAAAGGAGACCAGAGTGGACCGTGGGTTGGGTCTAGAAAAACAGCATGAAGCAGATGAAGGAGAATACCACATCCTATTACAAAGTAATTGACACCAAGTGTCAAAGCAAAGTCAGTCAATGATTGCCTCTAAAGAAGCCAGGGAATTTTCAGCAGAGTTCTGACATGGATTCTAGGAGAAGAGATTACACCAGGAACCTTAGGCATGGAGAAAGGGAGGTGCTAATGAAATATAGCGGGGTGGGCAGGGGTAATTTAACTCTGTTTTCTCAGCAGCAGGGCTATTTCTGAGGATCTCATGATGCCAACGTATGTCAGATTGCTCTCAGGATAGAGAATATATTAAAGGGGGAAAACATGGAGGCAGAAAAGTGAGGAAGTTTGATATACAGGTTATATCAAGGACAGTGGGGCCATGTGGACAGAGATAATGGGATGGAAATGAATAGTCTTTAGCAAACCATAAGTCTTAGTGACCTCCAGCATCTGGGGTCAAAGAGAGGAAGGAACCAAGTCAACCTTCATCACTTTCATTATGTCACGTTTTTGCTCAAAATACTCTTTAAAAATACTCATTTTCTAGAAATATCATCAAAATGTGGGACACAGGCTTTAGATAGCATAAGGACATAGCACTGAGTTAACATCGGTTTTCATAGTCAGCAACTTGTTGATAAACTCAAACTCTCTTTTGATCCTCCTGATAAAATCAAGGAGAGATTATTGAGTGCTAGTATGTATGTAGCACCTCTTTAGCCCTGGATAACACCCTTTTATATCAACAATACAGCAAGCTATATTCAAAAAGCCTAAGTATCTACCCATGATTTAATCTCATTGCTTATAATATAATCACTAAACTTCTAAAATCTCTTTTAAGTGCTTTGGATTTATTCTTTTTACTTGTTAGTGAAGTTTTAGAAACATTCCCTTTAACATTAAAAGGATGATAAATATATCTGCAGCTATGTACCCTTCATTCAGCAGAATTCAAACAGTCGTGGCCAACAGATAAATGACAAGAAAAAGAGATGAGGCATAAGAATTGGAAATAAAGAGAAAAATCATAATAGATAACACAATCATTTACATAAACCAAGAAAATCAACAAGCTACTATAACAATAACCAACCAGAAAATGTCTTTGAAAGTTAAGTCACATTTATAACAAGATAATAAATGCACTAAGAATCTACAAATGAAAATACCACTTAAAATAGGAATTGAAAGCTCTCTAAAGTAACTAGAAATTAACAAAAATGTGCAAGACCTACATAGAAAGAAATGATAAAATAACTTGTAAGGCATTAAAAAATTCTCAATGAGAACAATCTCATGGTCATGAATGAGAAAATACATAAAAATTCCAATTTTCCCTCAAGTAGTATGTAAAATTTAACAATTTCAGTGTAAATCCTACCATAATAAGGTAAAATAATACTAAAATTTATATGGAATAATAAAGGTCTAATAACAAAGGGCTTATTTAAAAAAGAAGAAGAAGAACTGGGGTACCTAGGTGGCTCAGTCAGTTAAGTGTCAAACTTCAGCTCAGGTCATGATCTCATGGTTTGTTAAGTACGAGCCCTGCATTGGGCTTTGTGCTAACAGCTCAGATCCTGGAGTTGGCTTCGGATTCGGTGTCTCCATTTCTCTCTCTGGCTCTCCCCCATTCACCCTCTATCTTCCCATCTCTCAAAAACTTAATAAACATTAAAAAAAAATTTTTTTAAAAAAGAGAACGAAAAGGGGAGACTCTTTACCTACCAGATATTAATGCTTGTTACAAAGATAAATTAATTAAAACTAACACAATATTGGTATAAGGACAGAGAGGTACACCAGTGAAACAGAACAGAAGGTTTAGAAACAGAACTCATGCATGTAAGGGAACATGGTTTACCATGGAAGAGACCTCATGAATCAAAGAGCAATCATTTGGTAGATTGTGATGGAGGAATTGAAAAACACAGAGAAAAGTAAAATTAAAACTCAAATTCAAAGCACTTGCAAAAATAAATTCCCGCTGAATTAAAGATTGAAATGTGAAAGGCAAAATTGTCAAACTATTAGAAGAAAATTTAGA
Source organism: Paguma larvata (assembly GCA_030068075.1). Classification (NCBI taxonomy): domain Eukaryota; kingdom Metazoa; phylum Chordata; class Mammalia; order Carnivora; family Viverridae; genus Paguma; species Paguma larvata. The sequence goes on along the minus strand of CM057828.1, from coordinate 98,245,817 downwards.
AACTATCTCTGTGCTCTTCTATTGAACCAAGGTTTGCTAAGCAAGATACAAAAGCGTATAGCATAAAGGCAAAAATTTTGGATTTGACCACATAAAAATGAAATAATTTGTTCTGAGAAACACTCTCTACACAGTTGCCAGACAGGGAAAATATGCTGCAAAACACATGACTGATTATAATCCAGAATATATAAGAAACTTATGTAAATCTGCAAGAAACAGTCAGGAAACCTGAGACATATATAGACAACTTATAGAAGGTGAAAGCTGATAAGAAAATACATATGCAAATAGGTGTTCAACTTGATAACGTAAGATACCACTTTACACCTATGAAACTGGCAAAAATAGGAAAATACATCAAGGAATGGTATAGTTCAAGTACTGGAGAAAGGAAGCTCACATACTTTGCTGGTTAGGGTGTATGTCACTGCAGACATTTTAGTACAAAATGCACAAGATTTAGTCAAGTGTGCACGTACCCAATGCCCAGCAATTTTACTCCTGACAACTTTGCTCAAACAAATACAAAGAGACATATGCACACACAATTTTATAGCAAAGAGTTGGAAACCACCTTTGGAAACCAGACTAGAAACTTAATCTGAAAATTCAACCTGGTACAAAATGGGGGAATAATAAAAGTATTTTCTAAGGCTGAGTACAAATGGCTTCTTGACTGCTTTAATTACTTTATTTACTAATGAATCCTCTCAGCATCTTATTTCTCATATGAGTAATGGTGAATTGACTTTAGGTGGTTTTAAAACTAAGCTTCTCAAAATGGGTGAAGGGGAGAGGGAGATACAGTCTTCCAGTCATGGAATGAATAAGTCATGGGAATAAAAGGCACAGCATAAGGAATATAGTCAATGATATTGTAATAGTGTTGTATGCTGACAGATGGTAGCTACACTTGTGGTGAGCATAGCATAATGTATAAACTTGTTGAATCACTATATTGTACACCTGAAACTAATGTAACATTGTGTCAACTATACCCAAATAAAAAAAAATTTAAACAAAACAAAACAAAAAACTAAGCCTCTTATTTCCATGCCTATTTTGTTCCAAAAACTAGTTTTGAAAAGTGTTGTGGACTCAACTGTCTCTCCCAAAATTCATAGTTGAAGTTCTAATCCCCATGTGACCTTTTTTGGAGATAGAGCCTTTCAGGAGGTAATTAAGGTTAAATTAGGTCATTGGGTGGGGCCCTAATGCAGTGGGATGGGTGTCCTTTAAGAAGAGGAAGAAATACCGGAAGTGAGCACACAGAGGAAAGGCCATGCAAGGACATAGCCATCTGCAAGCTAAGGAAAGAGGTCACAACAGAAACAGACCCTGCTGTTACCTTGATCTTGTACTTTCAGCCTCTGTAACCATGAGTAAATAAATTTCTGTTGGTTAAGCCACTGTGGTATTTTGTTATGGCAGCCCAAGCAGTTGAATAAAATGAGCATCGGTAATTGCCAGGAAATTTTCCCATTGATCTCCTGCACACAAATCTCTATCTCAGAGCCTGTTTCATGGAGAACTTGCCCTAAGATATCACCTAAGAAGGGTTTTTTGGCTTGTTTTTTTTTTTGTTCGTTTTTGTTTTTTGTTTTTTGTTTTTGGAAAAGAAACTGAGATTTGTAGTCTCTGATCCATAAGTACCTTGATTCTGATTGAAAAAATAAAAGGAACGCTTTTGCTTCTAGCCACCTTCCCTTTTCCTTTCTTACTACCCTTCTCCCCCAGCATGCCTCCTCCCACATAGCCCATCTTGGCTATGTTACATTCATGTCCAAACAGTTATTGGGGATTTTCTAACCCCAGTCAGCCAAGTCCTGCCTTTCAGTCTCCCTCTGGAGCATTCCTTAAAAAACGCTTTCTATTTGTATTACTTAAAATCCCTCTTGGCAGGAATGGGTCAGACTGGTTTATACAAATACTGCTTACTGCTGTACATAATGACTTATAATCCAACCTGCCTTCCTGGGCTGGGCTGTCTCCTTCTACTTGTCTTCCACACCCCATAAATATAGCTAAACTCAGACAGCTTGGAAGCAGGCATGGAAGGAAGAACATGCCATTCTTTTCCACCTTAACATAGGCTGCTCTTCTTGCCCCCCATCCGTAGCTTCTCTTAAGAGTAGGAAAAAGTACAAAAGCATGTTAGATTTAATGCTGGATCTGGGTCATATTCCTGGAAGCCACAAAATTAACAGGGTATTCTTTATGCACTGCCAAACACATAGTTTCATCCCTCCCCTCAGAATTTCAGTAAATAGTCTTCTTCCCTAGGAAACTGTACTGCATTAACTTTACCCATTTTGAAAACCCATGACAGTTTCTGACTCAGTAAATCACCTTTGCTCTCCTCTTCTTTCCCTAAGCCTCTCTCCCCTCCTGAACACACAGTATAGTGATTGGCTGTAGGTGATCAGTCATTATGTGTATAATTTGGATATGACCCAGAAGGACTCTAAACTACCAATTAACAAACTGATGGCATGGGATTTTTAAAGCTTCTCATTCACACTATCACAAAGGCACCAACTCAGACTTTTCACTCTTTCTACATTCATTCTTCCCCTTAGTTCTTCCTTTCACATACTCCCTAGTACTATCTACGAATTCATCTGTCTTCCAGACTAGTCTGGGTGTTCTTTGGAGAACAGGAACTACACCAGTCAGCCTTGTACCTAAAGGCTATTTAAATTTTATCATTTTTGGCTTATCTTGGTAGTTTCCTCTCCACTATGTAGATATATACAGTAATGTCAAGAATCAATGTCAGACTTCAAATATGTTACATCTAAGCTTACATATACACAAACTAAAAGGTAATATGAAGGATTTATTATTACAAAATATCCTCAATTGCCACGTGCAATTGTTGAGAACACTATGCTCATTTGTGAGTACCTCAGAACCAAGAATTAAATATAAAGACAAGCAAGAGTATGGGTTCTTGACATTACTGGGAAATAACACCCATCATACAAAAAGTCTGTTACATTGAGGGAGGCCTGGTTGGCTTAGTCAGTTGAGTGTACAACTCTTGATTTCGGGTCAGGTTATAATCTCAGGGTGGTGAGATAGAGCCCTGCATCAGATTCTGCACTGACATTATGGAGCCTGCTAAGGATTCTCTCTCTCTCTCTCTCCATGCCCCTCCTGCATTTGCTCTGTCTGTGTCTCTCTCTCTCAAGAAAAAAAAATCTATTACATTAATACTGAGAGGAAGGATAGATTAATCAATTTGTCTTTTCTTTCATCTAAGAGCTTCTCTGGTCAAATCCTTCCCACCTCTAAAGTAATGTTGATCTCTAGCATGAACAAAACCCACATATTTCACCCTAATCAGATACACTTGCCTTTCAGTCCCAGGAGGGTAAAAAGTGTTTTCCTGTTGCCTACACAGAATTAATTCCAATAGAAAATGTTGGTGTAATCTCTCATATTGAGCCAGGAGTCCAACCAAGTGGTACTCAAGTGTTCTTTATTTTCTTGTGTTTATGATACTTGGAACCCTCTAAAGCACAAGACCCAAACACAAAAGCCCTTCTTGCCAGATCTAATGGCTTGCTGCTTACTGTGCTGTGTAATGAAGAGATAAGTGAAAACAGAACTACAAAGAACTAAGTAACTCAGGGAGTTCTCTACTTGAACATACACTTATCTCTCAAATGAATGAAGACTACAGCCTCCAAAGTGATCTCTTTGTGTCCCCTTCCCCTGGCTCTAAACTCTCCTCTCGTTGTGGTCAGAGTAGTAGTTTGTAAAACAAACAAACAAACAAAACTAGTTTGATGTCATAGTTTCTTAAGACCTATTGATAGCTTCCTATTATTTTGAGAAAAAGTCCCAAACCCTTATTGTAGACTACAAGGAGATCCATGCCCTGGTCCCTACCTAACTATTTAGCTTCACCTCTTAACCTCCTTGTCCATAACTTTATGGTCCAGGCATCACATTACATTTCTTTCTCCCTTTTGGATATACTGTATGCTCTCAATTCTGGGTTCTCATATACAAACTGACCCTTGAACCTGGCACATTCTTTTCCTTACCCATTAGTCGAGTCTCAGCTTGGACTTCTCATTCTTTGGGACTCTTTCTGAGCTTCTCTCTTTTATGTATATGCTCCTATAATGTTGTATTTCTTCTGTGAAAGCTTTTACCCACTTGGTTATTGTTTATTTGTCTGCCCTTCTTACTACACTGTCAGCTCTGTGAGGTCATGGAGTCACTAAAATGCCTCCAATACTTGGTACAGACAGACACTTAATAGTGAGCCATTGAATGAATTCATTCACCGAATGAATAAGGTTGGAAACCATTGGTACCTTGAGAGAATTCTGTCAGAGTTCTGAGCCCCTGAACCAACAAGACCCTGAGTGGAAGTTAATGCATATTAGGCTCAAAGGTAAAGGGTTAGGTATCTGTGTTCCAGCCTACATTAGAAAGATTCCCTGACCTTATTAGAGTATAAAAAGATCGCAGACCTAGATACAAAAGACCTGCATTGAAGTCTCAATTCTGCTAATATATAGCTATGTAACCCTGATCTCTTAAGCTCCCTGAGTTTCCGTGTTTCATCTGTGAAAAAGAACAATTCATACTCTACCTGAACTTGCAGCATTGTGGCACTAAGTAAGGAATTGATTTTTATAAAAACTTATTGTAATTTGTAAAAGACAAATAAAACTTAGGTATTATTAGACTTCATCTACTTAATAGTGATAGCATGGGATACCTGACAGGAAGTTGAAGATATCTATGACTTTTAACCAGTTGCTCTGTAGTGGTCTGTAAGTCTTAGCTGCTAAATACCTAATAGACAGGACATGGCTTTGTGTCGTTGTTTTGTGTTAAACTCAATCAATTGCTAAAATATATCTTAATCATTAGGTCATGGTAATAATTAAAGCCCTATACGATAACATTATACAGTAGAGACAAAGTATCTTCTCCATTGTGAATTCCAAACACAAAGCATTGTGTACAAGGCTAGTGCCTAAATAAACCCTTACTGAGACGTCATCATAGATTACTATTAGCAGCCACAAACTTTCCTCCACACAGGATTGTCTTTTGCTGTTCACTGTCAGATTGCAAAAGCTTTGATAAATGCATGTTCACATTCTTAACCCCATCCTTACATAGGCAGAGGCTGCCTGCTCTCTGGGTGGTGCTGTGATTGGGTTCTCTTCTGCTTTAACTTTTCAGCCTAGTAGACAAGGGACTTTACTCATCCTAGTCTTTAGGTTATCTTCTAGTGCTGATATTCCATGACTATTGGAATATAGTGTAAGAATGAGACATTGAATAATATGAGTTCATATGCAGTTATTTGTGCTTAGCTGCTCCTGAAATACATGTTAGAGTCAGAACTTAACACTAGGTAGGACAAAGATGCACAGCCATGGCAGGGAATAGAGGAACCCACTGAAAATACTCTGAGCATGTTATGAGATGTAGCTCTGATATGCTGCTCAGAAACAACCTTACAGACCTGTGCATGGCCTGACTCTGTGGGAGTCACCCAGCTTCTGGACCACAACTGAGTTTTCCAGAGCCAATAGAAAAAACATAACTGCTGTAAATTTGCAGTCCACTTCTACCATTTCCTGGCTCTGTGAATTTGGACAAACACTCAATGTTTCTGAGCATCAGTTTTCTTATCTATTACACCCATCTTCTAAAAGCTATTTTGTAAAGGTGTGATGAGGTAACATTTGTACAAACAAAGCACATTTGTGTAATAATGAGAAGAGAATAAGTAAAAAAAATATTGAGGCAGCAGTGGATAAAATTTTAACATATTACTAGATGGCTGGGGTTGAATTGGAAGGTAACAGAATAATGGAAAATAGAAATCAGTCAAGTTATAGAAAACAAATGCCTTTTTCTAAGTTTATTTATTTATTTTGAGAGAGAGAGAGAGAGTGAGCGGGGGAAAGGGCAGAAAGAGAGTGAGAGAGAGAATCCCAAGTAGGTTTCATGCTGTCGGCACAAAGCCTGATGCATAGCTTGAACGCAGGAACTGTGCAATCATGACCTAAGCCTAAATCAAGAGTCAGATGCTTAACCAACTGAGCCATCCAGGTGCCCTGGAAATACTTTTGAGTATAGAGAATTTCAAGAATTGTTCACAATTCCTATTAAAGTCAAGGAAGTTTAAGCAATTCTTTCCTACCAGGTCAAGGGCAAAAGAAAACATTCCCAAATAGCAAACGTAGACATTTTCTCTAGTTGAAGGGTGTTTTCAAAGTGTTGTATTGTTCTTTGTATTATCAATTAGGAACAAAAGTAGCCAGACATAGATATATACTTGTTGAAGACTGTGTATCCAAAAATCTAACATTAGGATATGTAGAACAATAAAGGGGCTGAGTGCTCCTTGCGTTTAGAAAAGTAGTTTTATACAAGGAACCAACCACACTGAACGGCCCTCTTATGGACTAATGTGGGATACAGAAAGAGATGAAAGGCAGCAAGGAACTAAGCACTCAGAAAAAAAGTCATGACTGAAGCCAGCATATCAACGATTACCTTAACGACACCAAAGAGGCAAATTTGATATGCACTGTCATAATTTTGCTATATTTTATTTATTTATTTATTTATTTTTAATTTTTTTTAATTTAAAATAGTTTATTTTCAAATTGGTTTACACAAAACACCCAGTGTTCATCCCAACATGTGCCCTTTTTAATGCCCATCACCCCCTCTCCCCCCTCCCTCATCCCCCTTACCCTCAGTTTTTTCTTAGTCTTTGAGAGTCTCTTATGTTTTATCTCCCTCCCTCTCTGTGTCTTTTTTTCCTTTCCCCTCTTCCCCTCCCCCTGGTTTTTGCTTAGTCTCACAAAGTCCACCTATTCGTGGAAACATATGGTATCTGGCTTTTTCTGACTGACTTATTTCACTTAACATAATACCCTCCAGTTCCATCCATCTGGCTACACATGGCCAGATTTCATTTTTTCTCATTACCACTTAGTAGTCCATTGTATATAAGTACCATAACTTCTTTATCCATTCATCAGTTGATGGGCACTTGGTCTCTTTCCATGATTTGGCTATTGTCGAAAGTGCTGCTATGAACATTGGCGTACACGTGCTCCTATGCATCAGCATTCCTGTGTCTCTTGGGTAGATTCCTAGCAGGGCTATTGCTGGATCATAGGGTAGCTCTATTTTCATTTTTTTGAGGAACCTCCACACCGTTTTCCAGAGTGGCTGCACCAGTTTGCATTCCCACCAACAGTGTAGGAGGGTGCCTACTTCTCCACATCCTCACCAGCATCTATAGTTTCCTGATTTGTTCATTTTAGCCACTCTGACTGGTGTGAGGTGGTATCTCAGTGTGGTTTTGATTTGTATTTCCCTGATGATGAGTGACATTGAGCATTGTTTCATGTGTCTGTTGGCCATCTGAATGTCCTCTTTGGAGAAGTGTCTATTCATATCTTCTGCCCATTTCTTCACTGGGTTGTTTGTTTTTCGGGTGTGGAGTTTGGTAAGTTCTTTATAAATTTTAGATATTAGTCCTTTATCCGATATGTCATTTGCGATGATCTTTTCCCATTCTGTTGGCTGCCTATTCGTTTTGTTGGTTGTTTCTTTTGCTGTGCAGAAGCTTTTTATCTTGATGAGGTCCCAATAGTTCATCTTTGCTTTTAATTCTCTTGCCTTTGGGGACGTGTCGAGTAAGAAATTGGTGCGTCTTAGGTCAAAGAGGCTTTTTCCTGTTTTCTCCTCTAGGATTTTGACGGTTTCCTGTCTCACATTCAGATCTTTTATCCATTTAGAATTTATTTTTGTGAGTGGTGTAAGAAAGTGGTCTAGTTTCATTCTTTTGCATGTTGCTGTCCAATTCTCCCAGCACCATTTGTTAAAGAGGCTGTCTTTTTTCCATTGGATACATTTTCCCGCTTTGTCAAAGATTAGTTGGCCATATACTTGCGGGTGCATTTCTGAGTTTTCTATACTATTCCATTGGTCTATGTGTCTGTTTTTGTGCCAATACCATACAGTCTTGATGACCACCGCTTTGTAGTAGAGGTTAAAGTCTGGGATTGTGATGCCTCCGCCTTGATTTTATTCTTCAGTATTATTTTGGCTATTCGAGGTTTTTTGTGGTTCCATACAAATTTTAGGATTGTTTGCTCTAGCTTTGAGAAGAATGCTGGTGCAATTTTGATTGGGATTGCATTGGATGTATAGATTGCTTTGGGTAGTATTACCATTTTAACGATATTTATTCTTCCAATCCATAAGCATGGGATGTTTTTCCATTTCCTTGTGTCTTCCTCAATTTCCTTTATAAGTTTTTTATAGTTTTCAGTGTAGAGATCTTTTACATCCTTGGTTAGGTTTATTCCTAGATATTTTATGTTTTTTTGTGTGTGCAGTTGTGAATGGGATTCACTTCTTTATTTCTCTTTCTGCTGCTTCATTGTTGGTGTATAGAAATGCCACCGATTTCTGTATATTGATTTTGTATCCTGCAACTTTGCTGAAATCATGAATCAGTTCTAGTAGGCTTTTGGTGGATTCCGTCAGGTTTTCCATGTAAAGTATCATGTCATCTGCAAAAAGTGAAAGTTTGACTTCCTCCTTGCCAATCTTGATGCCTTTTATTTTGTTTTGTTGTCTGATTGCCGATGCTAAGACTTCCAGCACTATGTTAAATAGCAGTGGCGAGAGTGGACACCCCTGTCGTGTTCCTGATCTCAGGGGGAAGGCTTTCAATTTTTCCCCATTGAGGATGATATTAGCTGTTTTGCTATATTTTAAACAGCACACTACTACATAGAAGTATATACCTCCTTTTAAAAGTACCTTGCAAAGAGGCATGCACAATAAAAATTAGATATGTGTTTCTTTTTCCTTCCTTATTTCTTTCTTGTGATTAAAATTAGGAGGTGATAGAAAATTCCTTTGAGATAGAAACCCACCAGTGAAATAGGAACTGATTCAGTGATTGGCTTAAAGTTGGTAAACTAGTCCGCATGTCAGCTTTTTTCTCTGTACAAATGTTGCTTGAAGCATGTGTTTAGAGAGCTCTGTGTATCTTCAAAAACCAGGGTCTGACAAATGAGTGAGGTTGAAGAATGGCTTTTATACAGAATGACTGCTTTGTTCTCCTTCCATGTTTTTGGTCTAATGCATCAACCATAAAAAGCTATGCAAATACAGACTGATGTGAACTCTAACTTGTTTGCCTTCATGTAGGCACTTAATGTGACTTTGAAAGTGGTTCTGAGAGAAGGCTGTCTGAGCTGCTACCTCCTCAGGAAGAAATCCTGGCCATCAACGCTTGCTGGGGATCTAAGAAATGCTACACATCTCAGGCATGTGTGTAACCTGGGAAATGTGCTTCTACAACCACAGGCTTACAAACATGAGTTTAACTTGTTGTGAATTAGCCCAAAATTAATTTCTTGTAAATTATCTAAAAGCCACTTCTTTGATCTGGTTTTGTTTCCCTAGTCCACAAACTAAATTGTGGGAAAAGCTGTTTGTCAACATCATCAAAGACTCTGTAGTCTTCAGTTAATTGCTTTTTCCATTCTAGTGCTCTAACATCTATAATAACAACCACAGTGACAACAGTGACAATGATGATAGTAATATCAGCTGCAGAAACCCATAGTCAGCTTGAGACAAAATCCAAATGCTATCATTTTGAATGAAGATAATGAAGGTAAATGATGAAAGAGTGTCCTTTATGAACCAGGAATTTTCACATTTATTCTTTTCATGTATACCCCCAAAACCCAATGAAGTAGCTACCATTATTCTTATTTTATCATGGAGGAAAGAGAATGAAAAAAGTTAAATAAATTGCTGAAGCCACCACAATATATAAGTGGTATACCCAAGACTCAAACCCCATCCATCACTATTAGTCTTTTAACCTGGGCACCACTTGCTATGTTGTTCATCTGTCTTTTACCTTAGCTGTCATGTACGCTCAAGACGGGTCTTGCATTTGGCAATTCCTTCTCAGGAAGCAGAGATTTATGAGTTACAAATCGAGAGTTAGGGTCTTATTTGTTGCAGTCTCCCTCCAATGCCATTGTCAGAAGTGGTTGACTTGGATATCTGAGTATCACCCACATGGGTACCTCTGTTGTATTTCACCTATGTGTAGAGAAGTGAACTGCTACCTCTTGTGATCCTCAGTTACCTACTGGATGAGCTTATATATTTATTAACATATTATTGAGAATTTTGGCTGTGTCTACCAGTAACTTTTTCTTCAATTTTTCTTTAAACAAAAAAGTAAGAATAATTCTGTCTCTGTAATATTTTAGGCAAAGCTGATGTCAGATTGTAGGCACTGGTATGTACAACAGCATAAAGATGTCATTTAAAGCCATAAGGCTAGATGATTCCATTCACAAGGACTGAAACAGTGAATTTAGATTTTGTTTTTGCCTATAATAGAAGTCTCATTATGAATAAATAATGTGCAGAAATACCAAGAGAAGGATAAAAATGTTAGGTTGAGGCATTTATGTAGGGAAGAGAGTTTAGAGATGGAATGGCCAATGCCTAGATGGACCATTAGACAGGCCAAAGAGGAGTGTTTGGCAGGATGTGTTCAGAGAATGAAACATACTAGTCAAACACAGGTTCAGTCTCCAATTATTTCTCATCACAGTGCAGGTGAATGAGCTCCAAATCGTACTTGTGAAAGCACACATGTTTTAGATAAGACTTCAGAGTCAGGGAGCATACCCCATATCTTAAAAGATAGTCTGGGTTGCGGGTACTTTAACTAGAGTGATATTATGAAAGGAAGGAAATCCTGGGGTAGATAAAGCATGAATGAGACCCTAGATGCTCCTCACATAAGTATTTACCTGATAAAGTAAATGGAAAATATCTTAGTATGAAAATATCCCTGAAAATATCTTAGTATGTTTATTGAATTCAGCAATCTGTGTTTGAGCTCCACTATGACTCTTGCTTTAGCTAAGTAGAATCGTTTTCCAGTTTGATCTTTAGAGAAAGTGGAAATGGTTAAGAAGACTATGAATGGAATTTCTGTTTGTATTAAGACATGGACTGGCACATAGAAAATGAAAAGAGATCTTACCCTAACAATGAGAATAAGTTTGAAAGCTAAAAACATAGTTTCTTTTTAAATAATCTGAAACTCAGTTTAGATGCAAAAACAAAACAAAGCAAAAACTTTTTAAAAATCTGAATAAACTAAAGTCTAGAAAGTAATGAGCACTTCCTAGGAAAGATGAGACCCATGACTCATTTGACCCTTAACAGAGCAATAGAAAGAGGAAAAATGTACCACTGATGGAATAAAGAGAAACCAGTCAAACTTTTATTGAATTTTCAAAATCCATATGCAGACTAGATTGAGAGATTAGAATGTGAAAGATCCTCAGCACAAAATAAGTCTGTACCTACCGAACAATTCTTTCCTATAGGCCTTCATCAAATGCATTGCAGTAATTCTCTAAAGACTATGGTTAAGTCAGTAGAGCTGAAGTTAATCCCTCCAAAATATTCCTGACCTTCACCAAGTACACCGCAGGGGCTTCCAAAACCTGAGGATGGAGCATAAGAACTGAGGGCCATCATCAAGTGCAAAACAACAGTTGCCAAAGGTTGGATGGAGGTAAGACAAGATAGCTGAGAGAAATCCTCAGACCTTTGCTAAATATACTGAGGTAGTTTTCCAAAAATTGGGGACACAAAGGCAGAGTGAAAGCACATCTTCTGAGGTACAGTACACTAATACTGAGACTGGGAAACAAAGAGCTTCTCACCAACCTGAAAGCTGGCAGCTGAACTATAAATATAAAGAGAACTCCGGAATCATGCAAGTTCTCAAATACTAATACCTGCTAGGGGACAAGTTCTTATTCCAGCCCAAAATATTTGAAAGAGTGGTTAGGTGAATCTAACTAAAGCTGCGGTAAGACCCAGATCAGTTCAAATATAGGGCAGATTGATTAATGTCGCTTCTCATCCCACAATAGTGCCCTGATAGAAAAAGGAGCTTACTCTTTTTTTGATATATTTACCGAAGTCTATATTATTCTTTTACACAAAATACTTGGCAAACAGAACGACAAGACATGCAAAAATTAAGAATGATTCAGATAATGCAACCATCAGACAGGGATTTTAAAATAATTATGAAAGTTCTAGAAATAAAAAGTATGTCAGAAGTGAAGAACTTACTTGATCCACATAAGAGAAAATTAAGAGTAAAGACAAAAATACCACTCAACATAAAGTTTATTCAATAGAAATTATCCAAATGGAAACACAAAGAATAATGAGGAAGAAGAAAAATGGGAGGGCTGAGGGAAAGCATTCAAAATCTGTGTGATACTACCAAATGAAGAGGAGAGACAAACTGGGCAGAAGAAATAATAGATGAAATTTTCTAAAATTTAGGAAAGGACCCCCACAGATCCAAGAAGCTCAGCAAACCCTAGTAGGATAAACACAGCATTTGTACACACACACACACACACACACACACACACACACACACACGCATCTCTAAGCTCATCATAGAAAAAATAATTGGTAAAACCAATGGTGAAGAAGAGATTTAAGAGCAATCAGAGTGGGACAACTCATTGCACATGAAAGAACAATGAAAATAAAGGACACCTAACTTATCATGATCATAAGACATAATTAAGGCCAAAAGACAATGGACTTCCATTTTTCAAGTACTGAAAAAAAAAAACCTAGAACCTTATATCCAATGAAAACATAATAGCCAAAAGGAAATAATTTTTTTTTATTTTTTTAATGGTTATTTTTATTTTTGAGAGAGAGAGATACAGAGTGTGAGCAGGGGAGGGGCAGAGAGAGAAAGGGAGATACAGAATCTGAAGCAGGCTCTGGGCTCTGAGCTGTCAGCACAGAGCCCAACATGGGGCTTGAACTCTCAAACCACGAGATCATGACCTGAGCTGAAGTCGGATGCTCAACCGAGCTATCCAGACGCCCCAAGGAAACAATTTTTACATAGACAAAAACTGGCATAATTCATTGCTAGACTACCCAAAGTTCAAGAAATTCTTAAAAAAGTGATTCAGACTTATGAAAGTTGATAGTAGAAACTCAGACCACATCATCAAGAAGGAATAAAGCACAATAGAGAGGTTAAATATAAACATAATGATGAAATAGATAAAAAAATACATAGAAAGATAGATGATAGATACCTGTAGTATATATTTATTAAACCAAGTAATTAACAATGGATTTGGGGTTTATAGCATACATAGAAGTTAAGTAAATGTCATAACAAAATAACAAGAGGCTAGAAAGAGTAAATGGAATTGTATGGTTATAATTGGTTATAAAGTAGTATAATATTGGTTGTAAAGTAGTATAATATTACTGAAGGTATACTGTAATAAAGATACATACTGTAATGTACAGAGCACTTAGTAAAAATGATACAAGAAATATGGCAAGAAGTTAATCAATGAAAAATAATAAATTCTCACAAAAGAAATCAGAAGAACAGGAAACACAACAAAATTCAAATAAGACAAACACAAAACAAATACCAAACTTTAGACTTTCATATTAAATGCAAATAGACTAAGTGCTCCAATTAAAAGGCAGAAATTGTCAGAATGGATGAAAAATAATACACAACTAAACACTGTCTATAAGAAACCAATTTAAATATGAAAGCATAGATTAAAAGGAAAAATATGAGAAAAGATACATCGTGCAAAAATTACCAATCAAAGGTGACTGGAGTGGCTGTATCAACATCAAACGAAGTACAATTCAAACCAAATAATATTATCAGGGATAAAGAAAGATATTTTCTAATGATAAAAGGTTAATTCATCAAGAAGACATAACAATTCTAAATGTGTATGTACCTATTAGCAAGACCTTCCAAAAACATGAAGTTACAACTGATAAAACTGAAAGGAGAAATAGACAATAATATAATCTATAATTGTAGTTAAAGATTTTAACACTCTTCCCTCGTATCAATAGAAAGAATAGACAGAAAATCAATAAGGATATAGAAGACTTGAATAACAATATCAACCAACTTGAAATAATTGATATTTATAGTATATATTACCCACCAACACCAAATTATATGTTCTTTTCAAGTGCACGACAGTCACCCAGATAGACCAATGATGTCATAACAAATTTAAGTCAATTGAAATAACATAAGGTATATTCTCTGACCATAACAAAACTATTTTTTTCTTATTTTTGAGAGAGAGAGAAAGAGAAAGAGACAGAGCATGAACAGGGTAGGGGCAGAGAGAGAGGGAGACACAGAATCAAAACAGGCTCTAGGCTCTGAGCTGTCAGCACAGAGCCTGATGCAGGGTTTGAACCCATGAACCGTGAGATCATGACCTGAGTCGAAGTTGGATGCTCAACCAACTGAACCACCAAGGCACTCCTGACCACAACAGAATTAAATCAGAAATCAATAATAATATACAAATATAGAAAATCTCCAAATATTTCGAATTAAACATACACTTCTAAATAGCGCATTGGCCAAAAAAATTTGAGCTAACTGAAAACAAAAACACAACATGTCAAAACATGTAAAACACAAATAAAGCAATGTTTAGAGAAATGTTAATTGCCCTAATTGCACCAATTTCTTATTTTTAAAAAGAAAAGGAGTTTCAAATCAATGATACAAGCTACCATTTACAGAGAATGGAAAAGAAGATAAAATTAAACCATAAGCAAGGATGGAAAAAAATAATAAAGAACAAAATCAATAAAATAGAAAGCGGATAAAACATCGGAGAAATAAATGAAACCAAACCTAATTATTTGAAAGTATCAATAAAATTGATATGTCTCTAACCAGACATATCAGGAAAAGTATAAGAAAGAGAGAAAACACAAAAGGCCAATATCAGGCATGAAAGAAGAGATATCACAACAGATTATACAGGCATTAATAAGGGAATATTATGAGAAGCACCACGATGATGATTTTAACAGTTTAGATGAACTGAACAAATTCTTGAAAGACAGAAGCTATCAAAGCTAATTCAAGAAGAAAAACACACACAAAATAGTCTTATATCTATTAAGGAAATTGAATTCATGGTTAAACTCTCCGACAAAGGATGCTCTATACACATATCTTCATTGCTAAATTATACTAAACTTTTAAGAAAAATATAATACCAAATTACCAATATCATAAATGAAATATTATCAACATTGAATATCCTGAAAACATTTAAAGAACAATAGTTCATGTTTATTAGTAATTTATGACAATAAATTACTAATGAAATGAATAATATCTTTTCGAAGAACTTACCAAAACTAACTTGAGAGAAAATTTAAGACTCTAAATAGTCTTATATCTATTTTTTAAAAGTGTATCCATAATTTAAAATCTTTCCACAAAATAAACTCCAGGATAAAACAGTGGAATTAATGAAACTTTTACAGAATACATAATACCAATCTTATAGAAAGTTTTTCAGAAAATGGACAAGAAAATATCCCCTACCAATTCAATTTTGTGAGACCAGAATCATCTTAAAGCGAAAACCTGAAAAATACATTTCTATACACTTAAGTGAAAATCCCTTAACAAAATATTAACAATGAGGGTTGACATTTTTAAAATAAATCAATGGGGCGCCTGGGTGGTTCATTTGGTTGAGCGGCGGACTTCGGCTCAGGTCCTGATCTCAGGGTCTGTGAGTTCGAGCCCCACGTTGGGCTCTGTGCTGGCAGCTCAGAGCCTGGAGCCTGCTTCAGATTCTGTACCTCCTTCTCTCTCTGCCCTTCCCCTGCTCATACTCTGTCTCTGTGTCTCTCAAAAATAAAAATAAACGTTACAAAAAAAAAAACTTTAAAATAAATCAATGTAATTCAGTCCATTAACAGTATAGAAGAGAAAAATCACATAAAAACTTCATACACGCAGGAAACACATCTGGTAAAAGTCAACATTGATATTTGACTTTTTAAAAAGTCCTCAGTGATGACCTACGAATAGAAGGAAACTTGTGCTCCATTTATATGAAGTCTAAGGACAGGTAAAAACTCATCTATGGTCATGAAAATCAGGGAGTGACTGCTTCTGGTAGGAGCTGGGACTAGGCAGCAGGATCAGCTACAAAGGGATAGGGGGAAACTTTGGGTGGTGGTTATAGGAGTGTGTACAATCTCAGAACTCATCAGACTGAACTCTTAAGGCCCATGCATGTTATTTTATGTAAATTAGATTTCAAAGAAGCAGCCTGCACGCAGTGCACACACTGACTTTGTTCAGAGTAAGACATGAGATGTTGAAGGATGGAGGGGGCAACAGAAGCATACATTTTGGATCTTCCCAAACCCATATATTAAGAAGAGACAAAGTAAGCAGATGGCAAAATCAAAACCTACGGGCAGCATTTACAACAAAACCAGTTGACAAAATACAAGTGGATGGAAACAAAATGCCAACAGCCACAAGATCTGCTAGTTATCAGTATTTGTGCAAATAAAACAAAGGCACAAACAAACAAATAAAAAAAGCAACCAAAAAATAAAAGAAGAAGAAGAAAGGAAGGTAGGATGGAAGGACAGAAGGAACGAAGCAAAGAAGGAAGGAAGGAAGGAAGAGAGAGAGGGAGGGAGGGAGAGAGGGAAGGAAGGAAGGAGGGAAGGATGAAAGGCAGGGAGGGAGGAAGGGGGAAAGAAGGAAGGGAGAAAAGGCAATAAAACTGGGTGCTCAACTGACCTGAAAATAGGAGAATCCCAAATAGCCAGTTTGCCACTACTGGAAAGAGCAGTGAAAAAATGTGAGATCTGCAGTTGAACCTGAAAGCTACTTACCCATCCCAGCAGCAGATGAGTACAAAGGGCCTGCTGTAAGGCCTAAAAGGCCCTGGTAAGTCTAACCATAGGGTTTTCTTCCAGAACAGTGTCCTGTGTTGAGACTTGGAGATGAAATCAAAATTAAGCAAATAGACAAAATAAGGTAAGAAAAGGTATACATAAAAGATGAAAAAGGAGGGGGAAATAATCAGGAAATCTCAGCATATCAACTCAATATATGAACCTACATTGAAATCAATTGCAATTCAAAGCTACTATAAGAAAAAAGAGGGGGCGTCTGGGTGACTCAGTTGGTTGAGCATTCGGCTCAGGTCATGATCTCATGGTTCATGAGTTCGAGCCCCGCGATGGGCTCTGTGCTGACAGCTCAGAGCCTGGAGCCTGCTTCGGATTCTGTGTCTCCCTCTCTCTGCCCCTACCCAGCTCGTGCTCTCTCTTTCTGTCTCTCAAAAATAAATAAAAATGCTAAAAAAAAAAAAAGAGAGAGAAATTAATAAAAAAAGAAAAAAGAGAGAGGTGCCTGGGTGGCTCAGTAGATTGGCTCAGATCATGAACTCAGAGTCCATGGGTTCAAGCCCCTCATCAGGGCTCGCTGCTGTTAACACAGAGCCTGCTTCTGATCCTCTGTCCTCCTCTCTGTCTGCCCCTCCCCCACCTCAAAAATAAATAAACAAAAAGGGGAAAAGAAAAAAGAGAGTGCCGGTAAAACACACCTTCAGGCATGAAAGCATGCCAGAAAGATGGTGTTAAAAAAGCAAACTGTAACGTAATATTTCAAAATGAACTAAGAGACAGTAATATGATACAAGATATGAGAATACAACAAAGTCAAAAGTTGAAAAGCTCAGAAATAAAAGTGATGGAAAAAATTGGAAACACATGAAAAATTCTCTTTAGAAGTAAAGACTAAATGAGAGGGAACACAAGAGCAAATGAGCACAACAGGTAATTACTTCACAGAAATATAATTTAAAAAGGAAGAAAAATTAAATCAGAAAGAAATGAAGACATTTAAAGTATTTTTCAGAAAGGTGATAAATATGAAAAATAGACAAAGATCCAACACACAATGACAGATATTTCCAAATAAAAAAATAAATAAATAAAGTGGAGTGCCTGAGTGGCTTGGTTGGTTGAAAGTCCAACTCTTGATTTCGGCTCAGGTCATTATTCCATGGTTGTGGGATTCGGCTCCCCATGGGGCTCCACATCAGCATGGATTATCTTTCTCTCTCCCTCTGCCCCTTTCCTCTTCTTACATATTCTCATTTTTTCTAAAAATAAGAAAAATTAATAATTTAAAATAAAAAGCAAAGGAAACAAACATACTAAAATTAGGAAAATTTTCCTGAAATAAAATGGTATTTTAAAACAGATATTGAAAGAATGGATACACAATATACCTGATAGTATCAATGCAGAATGGTCACCATAAACATGTATTCTAGTAACATTACCAATTTTTTTTATAAATTAAAAAAAATTACATTAGCATCTAGGTAAAAAAGAGTACATTAGCTAAAGGGAATAAAACAGTTTATCATCAGACCTTTATACCACAAGAAAATGGAGTGACTTATTTAAGATACTCAGTGGAAGAAAAGGTCGGACAATTGTTTGCTATCATCAGCATCAAGAATCAGAGCACTTTCCAAGGAATTTATGGGAGAATGAGCTTCAGGCAACAAAAAGACTAGAGACAGTGCTGCTATAAACATTGGGTACAGATGCTGCTATGGATCAGCACTCCTTTCCATAAAGAAGATGTGGTTTATATATACAATGGAATACTACTTGGCAATGAGAAAGAATGAAATCCTGCCATCTGCAGCAAGGTGGATGGAACTGGAGGGTACTATGCTAAGTACAATAAATCAGTCAGAGAAAGACAGATTTCATATGTTTTCACTCTTATGTGGAACTTGAGAAAGTTAACAGAAGACTATGGGGGAAGGGAAGGGGAAAAGATAATTACAGAGAGGGAGGGAGGTAAACCATAAGAGACTCTTAAATATAGAGAACAAACTGAGGGTTGTTACGGGTGGGGAAGAGGGGAAAATGGGTGATGGGCATCGAGGAGGGCATCTGTTGGGATGAGCACTGAGTGTTGTATGTAAGCGATGAACACAGGAATCTATCCCCAAAACCAAGAGCACACACACTGTATATACCATATGCTAGCCAACTTGACAATAAATTATATTTTAAAAAAGACTAGAGAGAAATAGACACAAAGACTAGTAGTGATCATTACGTGTACATGCACTCAAATATACATACCCTCATAGAACTGAGATTAAATAAATTCTCCCATAAATTCCTTGGAAAGTGCTCTGATTCTTGGTGCTGATTCAGGAGAGAGTATGGTATGTATGGAGTGGATATATGCTCTGATGAGGTAGATGTAGTATAATTATTAAAAAAATATAATGAAGAATGAAAATAACATGTCAAGGACTTTTTGACTGTTTTAAGTAATAATAACTGGTAGAAGTGGTATTAATATTGTTATTCTGAAACTATTTGTATAATGTAGGATAGAGCAAATAAATTATTATGGGACGTTTTAATTCTATCATTCCAGGTGTCTCTGATAGCCAGGGTTAAAGTATGGGTGGAAGGAGACATATAAGTAATTTGAAAGAGATCGAGGAAACACCATGTAGTAGTGGATTCGAAATGGAAATATCAGTATGAACTATATGTGTGTGCCTAGAAGATCATCTATATTGATATATTTCTCTTACATAAACATACAGAGATACATATTACATATATATTATATATATACAACCCAATTAACATCTCTAGTGACCACACTGTATTAAAATAGTCTTTCCCAATTTAAATAAACAAACAAATAGGGCTTCTCAGAGAAATATGCAAGGTCAGCCTGGAATATCTTGCCATACCAGAGTCAAAGGGATTCAGGAACCTGTGTGAAGATACTCTCAGTAGCCAAAGAGGGGACAATCTGACCTTTAGTAAGGAAAGGAATTGCAATGAATTGAAACTCATCAAAATCTTTCTAAATCCACAGATTTAGGGGCACCTGGGTGCCTCAGTTCATTAAACATCTGACTTCAGGTCAGGTCATGATCTCACAGTTCGTGAGTTCAAACTCTGTGTTGGGCTCTGTGCTGACAGTTTGGAGCCTGGAGCCTGCTTCAGAGTCTGTGGCTCCCACTTTCTCTGTCCTTTCTCCACTTGCACTCTGTCTCTCTCTCTCTCTCAAAAATAAATGTTAAAAAAATTTAAATAAATAAATCCACAGAGTTATTTTTTTAATGTTTATTTATCTATTGAGAAAGAGAGAGAGAGAGAGCAGGGGTGGGGCAGAGAGAGAGGGAGAGAGAGAATCCTAAGCAGGCTTTGTACTGTCAGTGCAGAGCCCAATATGGGGCTTGATCTCATGAGCAAAATCATTACCTGAGCCAAAATCAAGTTGGATGCTTAACTGACTGAGTCACCAAGACTCAGATTTATCATGATATTTGAAATTTGTTACTTCCAGAGGCTGACAAGGAGCCAACCCATTTTCTTGAAAACTGGGTAAATGAAGTGTAAGATTCAAGCATTTATCCTGCCTGTGCTATAAGAACTGTACCACTGAGTAACAAAATATTGGAAGAGAAAAAGTGTTTCCTTATACAAATAATCAAGCTATTTGATGAAAAATGAAATTATAGATTAGGATGCCACCAGCCCCCAGAGAATTCATGAGTTTAGATATTTAGCAACAATGGCTACTCACACCCAAAAAAGGAGTGAAAACCAGGCATTAATGCTGTGATGAAAGAACACACCACCACCCATAGTTTTGCTGAAAGAGATCACATCTGAGTCTGATCAAGCCTCAGATTCAAGCCGCCAATTTGTAGGAAATTCAGAAGATGAAGCAGCATGTTGAACTACATCAGGAGTATACACTGAGCAAAATCTAGACTGTAGGTCAACTGCCCAGGTCCATCCGTACAAATTGTAAGGAAAAGACAGGAAAGGAGGAAGAAAGAAACTGTAGATTAAAGGGAGTGTAGAGAGACCAAGTTTTTAAAAAGATGCAGGATTTAACTATAGTATTTAGAGAGGGACTTAAGTGATAAAACCATAAGGTAATGCGAGGGCATGATTACTGTAAAACTAGTTACTGTAAAGCTGGTTACTTATAGAGGGATAATGCTGTTTCTGGTATGAAGTGTGTGTGTGTGTGTGTGTGTGTCTGCCTATGTATAATATTTTAAATGAGATGTCTTTCAAGAAAAATATCTCCACCATTAGGGAAGGATCTACAAATGATCAAAACCAACTTTTACATGGTGGAGTAAAATTGCAGAGTTCAGTCTCTGCATCATTAAGGTGAGAATTAAAGCCAAAGCAGCCTAGAAGCTCAGGCCAGGAGCCTTAGTATTAATCTGTGAGCAATTTAAGCCACCCCTTGCTCATGGTACTCCACCCTGTCATGTACTCCACTGGGACCTGGCTCTCCCTGTGTCCCCAGCAATTAGCACAGTTTACACTTGAGCAATCATTGTTTTGACCTGCCCTAAGTCTCGGCATCCGGACTCCATCACCCACCATCTGTGCACTTGCCAGGAGGACTGCTCAGCATCTCTCCAAGCAAGCGCCGGAAGTGGGTCTTGGCCACAGGCCTATACTGTGACAGGCGGCCAAGGGACAGAGACTTCTGTCACTCATGGTCTCGATGACCAGAGCTGATCAAAACCAGTCACATACAGATTTATTTGTCCAGAATATATTCTGCTTTACAAGTGAAGGCAAAGTAGGTGAAACAGGGAGAAGATGAGACACAAATGAGAGAATGTAGAAAAGAGGACAAAAGGGAGAAAAAAGGAAAAAACTTGAAAAAGAGAAAAAATCAAGAGAAAATAAGCAGGAAGGAGAAGAGAAAGAGAAGGAGAAGTTGGGAATGGAAGTGCATGGTCAAAGAGAAACAACATTCCATTTGAAAAGAGCTGGCTACTGCCAGTTAAGTTGTGCACTGAACTTTTAAGTTGTGTTATTAAGTACTTTCGATATTAAATAAAATACACACACTCTTGAAGGGGATTTGGTTTGTTCCTCAACCGTATGCAAATATTTATTTGTGAAAGGAGTTTTCATAGCAACTGGGAACCAACAGAAATCCCCACAAGCTCTACAAAAGAACAACTTCACACTATCATTTTGATATTCCAGGGAGCTGGGGGTCAGACTAGGAAAATGGGGGACATCAACATACTGAGGAGGTGGCCTCAAACTTGGGCAGGAAAGTGCTTGGTCAGCACCAGGGCAGATTCACTAGCCTTGGGCTGCCCAGCACAGCTACCAACCATTGAGGTAAGCTGTTTGGAACAAGTCCTTGATTGCTGACCAGGTTGGGGAGAGAAGACTCCTCAAGCCTCCACAATGCTGCAGGGTCCTTAACTGTCCCCATTACTACATATACTCTTTCTCCAACCTGGCCTATCTTGACAGGTTTTATAATTCTTCAGAATTTGCCAAGGGTAGAGAGAAGCTATACCAAAGGACCTTGTGTCCAAGGTCAACTCTTGGGGGAGAAGATAGGGGATTGGGTATGAGTTTTGAAGATAAAATATTGTTACTAATGATAAAGTAGCAAAGTCTGTAAGCACATTGGTTATTTTAGATATAAATTGGAGAAGATCCAAGATTACCTCTATGATAATATCCCATTTCAATATTTAGTCCTGGGTGGGATGAAAAAGGACAGAATACACCATATAGGGTGAAGGTCGTACTGTTAGGAATTTTCCCTACATGTGAATGTATCTTACATAGAAAGTAATATAATATAAATATAAATTCCATGACAGCAGGGAGTCCTGTCTAATTGACTCACTGTCAAATCTTTAGTGCCTAGAAAAGTGCCTGGCACATAGCAAGTGCTCAGTACATATATATTGAATAAATAAATGAATAAATTGTATATCTTACGTATGGTTGTTGAACTGCTTTTTTGGGTCATGCCCTGGAAAGTCTTTAAAGTAGAACTTGTCTAAAAGTTACTTTGCATCAATTTCTAGATCTTTAGATTTCTGCCTTTTGTGATCTGCTTCTGCTCACTTGAATGCTTTCTGAAAACCTCTCTTGACCTCTGTATGTTGCCTGACTCTGCATCGTGAGTGCTGGCCCAGATTTGATTCCTGATTCTATCTTGACCCTCTACTTCTGTGTAGTCTTTGGGGCTGGACCGTACCCTCCCTAATCTCTCCCTTTTTTCCTAACTTTCGCCTTGGGTCAAAAATAGTCTCCTTAGCACACAGAGGTCAATGGCAGGGGCCTCGAAGGGAGAGAAGAATATGTTGGGAGAAGACTCTCTGGTATCTCAGAAAGAGTTAAGAGAGGAAAATTTGCTAACTTTTTTTGAGAAGCCTACCTATGTCAGGCATGTTCCAAAAACTTTATCTGCACTCATTAATCTGATCCTTAGACAACGTTATGAAGGAGGTTTATTATCATCCCCATTTTTAGATAAGGAAATTGACATATAGAGAAGTTAAATAAGTGGCCCAAGGTCTCTCAGTGAATAGAAGTTGACTTAAGACTTAAACTCTGGTGGTTTGCTGCAGAACTGGAACTCATAACCACTACAGTATACCATTGTTGGTTCTATGAGTGATTTTTGCCTACTTGGGATGGGCATATGAACAAGAGCATGATGGGACAGGATACAGGAAGACCAAGGAGAAAGAACACAAAATTTGATCTTTCTTTCACAATTCAAATCAACTGCCACTACTACCCCAACACCCATTTATTGAGTGTTCACTGTATGCATGCCAAATGTAGACTAGGATTTTAATTTTCTCCAGGACGAGTCCATGAGGTGTAAAATTGGGTTTTCAAGGTGTTCAACAACTTTTCCAAGGTCATGGACCCAAACCTAGCAAAAGGAAGGCACATTCTTTGGTCTTGTCCCAGGCCTGTGCTCTTAGCCACCATGTTAGACCACACCACCCAGCTACAGAGCATCCACACACATCCATTGGAGCCTTGGCATGTCCCTCAGCCTTTACCCACATTCCTCATGGCTGATGGTTGGGTACAGACAGGGTGCTGGACTCTGAGTTCTATGTATTGTTGTCGTATGTGTCACAGTGATTAAGGAATAGGATTATGTCATGCTTTAGATATTGTCAGTTTTTATTTACGAATTTTTTCAAATTGACCTAACATAACAATAAAACGGGTTGAGCTCAAAATAAGTCACAATATAAGATTACTGAAAGTGAAAATACAATGCAGAACTACAATCTCTTATCATTTAACAATAATGTAGCTACCAAAATGTTGCCTTTTATATCCATTCCTTGAGACTTAGCAGTTTGACCAGATTTTTCTGGATACTTCTGATTTTCCCTTTAAGGCAAGTCTTTCACACTGTGTATATTTCCTACCCCTTGGATTTTCTGACTTCTTTCCATATATTGTTGCTGATGCTATTTCATGTGAATAAAATTGTATTAAGTTCCTACTGTGTTTGGCAACCTGGGCTCAAAGCCTAACAAAGGTAGGCAGGCACATAAACAACAAATCGGCGGAGTGAAAAATGTTATAAAAGAGTTGTTGGGATAAGATTTGAGGGGAAATCTACAAGGGGATAGTTAATCTATTCTTTTCGCAGTTGTAGTTAGACCCAGAAAGGCAAAAAATGTAGTTTCCTAATACAGGAGGAGAACAAATTAGGAGCACATAATTAAGAAGTATGAAAAAAAAAGTCACAGAGAGGGAGGGAGGCAAAACATAAGAGACTCTTAAATACTGAGAACAAATTGAGGGTTGATGGACGGTGTAGGAGAGGGGAGAGTGGGGACAGGCATTGAGAAGGGCACTTGTTGGAATGAGCACTGGGTGTTGTATGGAAACCAATTTGACAATAAATTATACTTAAAAAAGAAAGAAGTATGACCTGGGTAATTGGGATGGGGAGGAGGACCACTATTTGGGGAGTTTTAACTCTGGAACCTACAAACATATAGTTCTGGATGGAGTCATTCTCTCAGCCTTTTGTTTTCCCATCCATTAAAAAAAAAAGTAACATTGAATGGTCTCCCAGATCCTGTACAACTTAAAATACCTTGTCCGTGATCTAAGATAACACGTTTCTAAAAATCAGTCTCATGAAGGCACCTGGGTGGCTCAGTCAGTTAAGGGTCTAGCTCTTGGTTTTGGCTCAGGGCATGATCTCACAGTTTGTAGGATCAAGTCCCACATCAGGCTCTGCACTGACAGCATGGAGCCTGCTCGAGATTTTCTCTCTCTCCATCTCTCTCTCTGTCCCTCCCTGGTTTGTGACCTGTCTCTCTCTCTCTCCCCTGCAAAATAAATAAACTTACATTTTTCTTAATAAGAAAATAAAAAAATAAAATCAGCCCCATGAAACACTCATCCCATTATTCTGCCTTTAAATGTGTCATCAAGGAATATATTGTAGTGCTTACCAACTCATGACATGGACAATAAAAAAAAAAAAGAACAAAAAAACCTTGGAATGGAAGCTTGCCCTGTGGTCTGTCTAGAGAGGTTTGGCCACTGACCAAAGTCTGACAGCTATCAATAGGCAGATTAAGTAAATTGTTCCTGTGTGTTTCCTATTCAGTTCCTGGATTAATGGATGGTTTCTTTAGC
Source organism: Paguma larvata (assembly GCA_030068075.1). NCBI lineage: Eukaryota > Metazoa > Chordata > Mammalia > Carnivora > Viverridae > Paguma > Paguma larvata. The sequence continues at coordinate 98,220,320 of CM057828.1, read as the reverse complement.
TCATGACTGCTTCCCTTTTTAGGTTGTCTTAGCACATCCAGTTGTTAATCCTGGCCTAATAGCAGGCATTTGCTTATGGCCAGAGTACAAACAAAACATGTAGGGTCATGGTGGTCTTGGAAAGATATGATGATTCCCTAGGATTACCCATATATTATTAATTCTGGGAAGGAAGGATGCAGTTTCTTAAAGTGAAGTTCTGACCATTGGTAAATGCCTTCACTTGAAATCAATTAAATGAATTTCTGCAGAGTGAGGGGCGCATATAACAGGAAGAGTTCAATAGGTACTCTCGGGTATGCCAAAGAAGTCCACCATAAGCCAGAGAGGATGAGTTAGAAAAAATGCTCCCTTAAGCTTCCAGGCATGGTTAAGTTCTGACCCAACCCTTAGCCATTTTTAACTCTTTGACTTCTTCAGTCTTCCGATTTCACTAGCCCTGGCCTCTTCCTATAAGATGCCAAATGTGTCTTCCAAAGCCTTCCTTGGATCTGAATCAACCAAGAGGGTGTCTTTCCCTTCAGGCCTCATGTGTCTTTGCCGTGGACACATCTCTGCACTACAAACAAATAACAGGCAGTGCAGCAAGAGAAAGATGCTCAGTCTGCCAGTGCTGAGGGCGGTGCATCCTTGGCCTTGTGTCTCTGATAGCATAAAGAATGAATTATTAATTATGATTTATCACTAGAATAAAGGGAACTTGTAGGCAATTCTCTGCAAAGACAAGAGTACAAAAGACTGTCCCTGGGGCTCAGGCTTTTATCAGTGGCAGACAAACGTTGGAATAGAATAATGGAAATGATGTTTGATATTTTTCACCTCATCCTTTAGCCAAGCATTAATAAGCACTAATTTATTAATTTTCAAAACAACCTCATGGGAAAGGGAATATTATTTCCACATCTTTCTCCCCACCATTTTAAAGGTTGAGAAATTATGGCATTATAACTCTATTCCATTGCTTTTAAAAAGTATTCCTAAATAAATGTTTGTCCTTCATGAACTATTTAATTGAAGTAGAACTTCACGACTCAAATTGTTTCTTCTTCTAAATAAAGGAAAATGTTCATCATACCGGGAAATGTTTAAGAAATGGAAGCATTTGTTTTGATTCTGACTGTCAGAGAAAGAATGTTTGGGGATTGTTAGGAACTCAAATAAATATTCCAGCAGCTTCCCATTCGTTATTTGCCTAAAAATCCAATTTGTTAAAAACAATTTCACCATCTTTAAAGCCAGAGTATTGTTGGTAAATGCTACCAAAATGTTTTCTTAGTAATTACCTTCTGCATTTCCTAGAATTGAAAATTAAAGAGCATTTGAGCTCTACAGAGATACTCAAGTTTTAAATGCTTCAGTTTAAGGTCATTCACTATCTAGTCAATACATGTGGGCTGGTGTGGAGGGAGATTATAAGGAAGCTAGGAATTTGTGGCTAGGACCAAGATGGAGAAGTTCATATTTCAACTTATTTTTGTCATCATTATTGTCGACACCATCATCACTATTAATCTTTTACACTAGTATATTACAGCACAATTCACAAGTGCCTTCTTAAGCATTGATTGATTAATTTTTGTAAAAACTCTACCAGGTAGGTTTTGTGATCCTGTCAGAGAGCCTGCCTCCATAAGAGACTAATTAAACAACAAAAATTTATTTGGGGGCATGAGGGGATCAATATATAACACTCCTCTTTTCAAGCCTGAATTCTGAACAAATTGAGATAGAAGAATAGACATTAAGAGAATAAGATCTTTCCCTTGTTACTGATATGGTTTTTGAGGACCATGACAGAAGTATGGGGATAGTGGGCTTCCTGATACTGAACAAATAGTCACCTCCCCACTGGCACAAGTAGCATTGGAACCACAGATCTACTCCTTAATGGTAGAGACTTTGATGCATTTCAGAATTTTTCAGGAAATAACCTCTCTGCAAGTACATCCCAAAGAAGGAAGAAATGAGTCATATAGGTTCAATTGCTCATCCCAGACTCCACAAAGATAAAAGTCACTTATGCCTTGGGAGAAATGAATGAGGGATTAGAGGGAGGATAGGAGTGCTCTGCTAATGGATATCTCTCCAAATGGAAGGAAATTCAACAGGAGAGAATATTTATTCCTTCCCAACATATGGCTCCCTCTATCTGAATTTTATTTTGGTGTGATGCTTGGAGATAGTTTTGTGGAGAGTTTGTTCATTTGTTTGTTTGTTTGTTTCTGTCTTGTGTTATGTTGGCTGTTATGTTGGCTGGCAGAAGAGAATTTGTCAGTCTTAAAGAATACAGACTGAGGTAAGAGCTTCTGGTAGTCAATCCTAGATTCTCACAGGAAGCATATCCCTGTCCACCTCATGTTACTAACAGAGCCACCTTAAAATGCCTCATTTTTAGAAATAATTAGTCAGTTCCCAAGGCGTCTATTATTCGGCCCATCTCAAAGGAGTTCTTCATCTGAAGTAAATCCAAGTTAATATAAAGCTGGCTTTTTTTTTTGGCTTCTATCCCTTATACCTCCAATTCAACACCCCTGATAGCTGGAGAGGCTCCACTCCTGAATAACTCCTCTGCTGACAAATTTTCTTTGCCTCTGTCTCAACCGTGACAATTAAGTGTCTTTTCATCTCCAGTCCTTCCCTTCTCAGGATCAACCATCTGCACCCCATTTTCCCAGGAGCTTTTAATCTATATCTGGCACTTTTATATTCCAAAGAGGTAAGGAGAATTGAAGTGTCCTTCTAATATTAGGGATCTGAGTATCCTGAAAGTCCAAGAACCTGACCACAGCAGGTGTTCTAAGTCAGGTAAACATTAGGCCAACTGCAGAGAGGTAGATGGGCTAGAAGCGGCAAGGGGTAATAATGGCAATTACTTGGAAAGTGTCAGACAAGTAGGGGTCAAGGCTTATGAGCTGGACTAGTCAACAAGAATGCCAAGAGGGACTCTAATTCCAGACTGAAGTTGACTATTTTCTCCTTTCATTTAAGGTCCCAGTTATCTCTGGATATATCCTCAGTTATATAAAAGGATAAAAGATCAATAGGGGTACCTAAGTACAACTTCCAGGCAGAGAAGATTCTTGTCATTAAAAGGCCAAGGCCAAATTCCAAAATCCAAGCTTGAGTTTCTCTTATTTTGTTTCTTTGAGTTAAGCCCAAGTTCATAGGTCATATTTTGATACAATATTGACCTTTGTCCATGAGAAACAGCAAAACATGCATTATAAGGTAAGGAATGGGACAGTCAACCTTAGGAAAATACAAGAGAAGGGGAATGTTATATGGCAGTGGTACATTAGTTCTATTTGGCCAGTGGACTGGACCAAATCCACCAACTATCTGTTGCCTGTCTGTAGCAAAATAACTGCAAAACTTTCAGTAGTGAACAATTGGAAATCATTTTAGCACTTTGACAGCAGAATTTTATGACTGTTGACTCAGTAATAAAAGATTTGGCTCAAATTTTGTGTGACTGCTTTTATTTTCATTTTTCTAGTAGTTCTTTTTTATTGTAATTTTAAATAAAAGTATCAGTCCATGAAATATTGGACATTAAACAAAGACTTTTTTTTTACTTCAGATAAAGTTCTCTTCTGGGGCACAGTTTCCCAATGAGGAATTTCATGATATGCTGAAAAATGTTTTGAGTGCCAAGATGGATGGGATCACTAGCTTTTACTAAGTTAAGTTCCTTTACTATAGAACTTTCTAAGCCTTGAACATATCATGAATTTAATCTCTAAGATTAATTGTTAATCTCTAAGAGCAGACCATATTAATTTTTAAAATTTTATTTGGCTTTTGAAACCTTTATACATCATGTAAAGTATTGTTCTGTGAAATACAGAGAAATACTTTATAGGGTATACACCAACCTTGTAGGAGGTACAAATAGTATTTCCCTTTACAACTGACTCCATCTGTTACCAGCATTAAGAATCTGACCTGTATAGAATAGATTCTACTTGTTTTAAATCATCAAACTGCCATTTTGAATGGAGAATGCTCCATTCTCATTTAATCTTTTCTTTCTGCTCAAACAGAAATAGTGGAAACTTGTCCATCAAACCTTTCCAAAAATGATATACACTGAAAACATGTGCTCAGACTCAAATGGTTCATAACATCCCTTGGACAGCTCCCCAGCACCTGGGGAAGGCTGTGCTTTCACCTTGATGGGGTTCTGGGTTCTGAAGGACTGGAAGAGTCAACTAGTCAACAGCATTTTGCTAAATATCTCAACTCCTTTTCTCAACAAATATTGGCTATGGAATATAAAAGCAAGTTCTTGATTTTGGTTTTAGTATGGGATTTATTTTCATTTTGGATTATGAAAAAGTATTAATATTGTACCTAGTTTTTACATACTTTGCATGTTTTAAATTTTGAGTGTACTTGACACACAATGTTACATTAGTTTCAGGTGTAAAACATCGTGACTCAACATCTCTATATGTTATGCTACAGTCATCAAAAGTGTAGCTACCAACTGTCACCATGCAATGCTATTACAATACCATCAACTCTATTCCCTATGCAGTACCTTTTATTCCCATGACTTATCATTCCATATTCTCCAGTTTCATGGCCATCCTTGTGTGAAGTCTCTCTTTTTGCCCCATGCCAACTTTGATGCCGACCTCAATATCTTTTCACTCTCCCATCCCCAGAACTCTAATCACACAATGGCAGAGACTACCCATTACCTATCCAAATATTCATTATTTCCTTTCTTCTACTGTCCCCCGTTATAAGTTGAGCACAAGGCCTCCCCTAATAAAATCTACATTTCTTAGTGTTCCTTGAAGTGAATAAACTGTTCAATGGCAGGTCTGTGTCACTCCTGAAAAATGATTGCTTGTGTGCCCTTTGTTCCTTTTTAAAGCCTTATTGCATTATCCCTCTGGAATACAAATGCAATAGCTGAAATTTAGCAGTTATCTTGAACTCAGAGAACATAGGCTACCTGGATATGTTACATGGAAAGCTAGAAGTAGCCTGAATCTGATGTCCAGAGCTGTAATATCAGTCCTGAAATGTTTAGCCCTGGCCTTCTTTACCTACTAGAGAAATAAACCTATTTTATTTAAGTCATTGTGTTTTTCTCTTCTATTGTTTGTTTTGTTTGGATTTTCTGTCATTTGAAGTAAAACCTAATTCTACCTGATATATCTACCAATAAATATCTTGGTCTTTGCCAACTTTGTATGTGTGCCTTGGGGCAATTTCAATACCCAGCCAGAGAGTTTACAGCTATGCCTTAGAGCCTTCACTCTTTATAGTCTTCATAATCTACAACCTTCACCTTCTGCTTGCACACAGCTTGAAGATCAGCCAGAGGTGAAAGCTTAAGGCCACTTCACATCTTTTCTGTACATGTGTGTAGACCTGTGCATCCATATGGCCTTCTAAATATTGAAGAAAATATTGGAGCTTTTCAAAGATCTATTGACATCTCATTTCCCAACTTTTCTTTTTAACCTGTGGATTAGTTTTGCACCAACCATTATCCATCAGCTCACGTAGCCACAAAGTTAAAACATTTGCCTATAATTGTTTCAACCAATGCTCCCTTCTCCCTTCCCAAGGAAAAGACTTTTCATACTGAATGATCTGGAGTCACCCCTTAAGTGGGGTCTTCTAAAGAATCACCAGACAGGTAAAAGAATGACAATTCTTTAAGAATGAGTTTTTTAAAAAGCTCCAGCTCTGTTCTCCCACTAATGGATGCTATGATCCATCTGACCATTGGGCTATTATTCTTTGAGCTGGAGAGCAGAGAATGGAACTAGAACAAGTTAAAAGCCACAAATCTTGCTGTTCTAATTGAGATTTGGCTGTTTTTCTTGAATAAACATTTGTGGGTTTACTATAAACCATATTTTAATTTCCAGAGTTCTAAAAATGTTGGTTCTGGTAATTTTTACTCATTGTTGCTTTTTTATGGAGTGATGAATTCTTGGAGGAACTTCTCTGCTATTTTTTTAATAATTTTTTTTATTATTTAATTGTGTTTTTTAATTTTTAATTTTAAAATTTAAAAAATTAAAAAAAATTTCTTAAAAAAAATTTAATAATATTTTTTAAATAAAGCAAATGAAGCCCACCTAGTAAATTTACAGGACAGACAAACTTGGGTCATCTTCAGTTTTGAAGGTCTTCTTACCCCAATTCAAATCAGCCTCCCCTACCCAGAGGCCCATTATGGGAGTAAGGAATTGGTTGCAGTAAAGAGAGTATAGGATTTGAAGAATACAAACTGAGATGATTTAGGTTGAGAGTGAACATATCTCTTACACTGAGGAACAACCCAGTTTGGTTGGTCCTGGGCAAAGCACTCCCACGATCTTGTTTCTCTTTATGTACTACTTCCATTCCTTGAACACCACCATCACCACTATCACCACCATGCATGCTTCCTCCAGGAACCAGGTAAAAATTAGATTCTATGTGGGGACAGGAGAGAAAAGAGTGGGGGTAATCATTATTTATTTGATTTCCTGTATTTTTCTTTTGCCCCTCCAATAAACCAGACACCACATTGAGTTGAGTGCTGTGTCCTTACTACATTCAGTAGCACACTTCTCTACCTGCATTAATTACCTGGGTGATCTTATCCAGTCGATGGCCTTGAATCTCAATCTGAAGAATGATGACTATCAAATCAGTATCACCAGCCATGATTCTTCCCTGAACTCAAGACTGTGTGTCCAATTCACTTGGATGTTTAATCAGCAATGAAAACTTAATATGTTCAAACTCAAACTCTTGATTTTTATCCTCAAACTGCTGCTTCTCCTTAGAGTTCGTCAGCTGTATAAATGGCACTATAAGGGGCGCTTGGGTGGCTCAGTCGGTTGAGCGTCCGACTTCTGCTCAGGTCATGATCTCACAGATAGTGAGTTCAAGCCCCACGTCGGGCTCTGTGCTGACAGCTCAGAGTCTGGAGTCTGCTTCAGATTCTGTGTCTCTCTCTCTCTCTGCCCCTTCCCAGCTTGCACTCTGTCTCTCTCTCTCTCCCTCAAGGATAAATAAACATTAAACATTAATGGCACTATAATTCTATCTATAATAACAGCAAAAAAGTGTTACATTATCTGGGAGTCTTCTCTCTCTTTTATACCCTAAACATGTCCTATTGGATTCACCTTAAAAATATATCATACTTTTCAGAGTAAACAATGTTAGATGCCAGAATAAATACTTTATTTGTTATAAATATATTTAATTAACATACAGTGTTATATTAGTTTCAGGTGTACAATATAATGATTCAACTATTCTATACATTATTCAGTGCTCATCACAATAAGTATACCTTTAATCCCTTTCACTTATTTTACTCATGTCCACACACACCTCCCATCTGGGAACCACCAGTTCCCTATATTTAAGAATCTTGAGATTTTTTTCTATCTATTTTTTATTTGCTCATTTGTTTTGTTTCTTAAGTTCCACACATGAGTGAAATGATATGGTATTTGTCTTTTTCTAACTGACTTATTTCACTCAGCATTATATCTTCTAAATCCATCCATGTTTCTGCAAATGGCAAGATTTCATTCTTTCTTATGGCTCAGTAATATTCCATTGTATATATGTAGCAGACATCACATCCTCTTTTATCCATTCATCAATCAATGGACACTGGGTTGCTTCCACATCTTGTCTATTGTAAATAATGCTGCTATAAACATAGGGCTGCCTATATCTTTTTGAATTAGTGTTTCAATTTCCTTATTGACAGAATAAATACTTTAAATCTCAAAACTTAACATGAGAAAAGTTGGTTCAATATGAGTTGGGAGACCATCCATCCTTTGGCACACATCATGTCCAGATTGTTGTGGTCAGAGAGGACAGAGATAAATGAAACACACTACTTCTTCACTGCCATACCTGGATGTGACACATGTAAGTTCTGTTCATTGGTTGTAACTAGTCATCTGGCCCTAATGTAACCATAGAAAGGTTGATAAGTAAAGGGGAATAAATGAAATATTTGTGACACTACCTCAATCCAAACACTTTTCTTACCACTTTCCCTGCTATCACCCTAGTCCAAGATACTATCATCTTCACCTAAAATATTGCAAGTTTTTTTAATGGATATCTCTGCTCTGAATCATGCCCCAGTGTGAGTTATTTCTTCTTACATTCTATTTTTATCTTCTCTGTTCTCTAAATGCTAAAACATTTTTTTAAATACAAAATAGTGTCACTCCTTTGCTCCAAACTCCCCAAAATCAAACTCTTTATCATAATTTCCAGGACTCTACACAACATGAACTGTCCACGTTTCTCTGATCTCCTTTTCTAGTACTTCTTATCTCACTCACCTAACATTGGTCACACTAATGCAGAAGCCACACATTCTTCTCTTGAACACACTAACTTCAATCCAGCTTCTGGCCTTCACAGTCATTGTTCCTCTGCCTTTCCTAAAGTTTTCATATGGCTTATCCTCATTAATGCCTCTCGGAGAGGATATTTTTGGCCATTTTGTATAATATAGTAAACTTTTAGCCCCATATCATCACCCATTAACTATTTACTCTGCTTTTTCAAAGCATTTGTTCCTTTATGACTTTTTTTTATTTGTTTAATTGCGTGTTATCAGTCTCCTCTACTAAAATACAAGCTCAATAAGTGCAAGAACTGTGATTCTCCTGTTTACTGTTGTTTTCCCGGTACCAAGAGCAGTGTCACTCACAGTAGATTAAAAATATTTGTTTAATAAGTGAGTGGGTAAATTAATTAACCAATTAGTAAAAATAAATAAAATAATAAACTAAAAATGTTTTTTAGCATCAAGAAAAGAAGCTGAGCTAATAGACTCATGGCCCCAGTTCTAACTTGGTCACTCCACAAGCCACAAGGTTGACTTTCTGAACTGTCCTGCCAGTGACTCCTTAAGGTTTCCTTAAACCTGGACACAACATTTTGTTAGGAATGTCTTCCTTATTGATCCCAACTGTAGTCACTTTTGTTAGTGAAACCAGTCAATACAGTCACAGAAGAAGAAGAAGTGGGGAACTAAAATAAAATCAACACGTTAATGGAAATCAAGAGAATCTATTCCAGACCCTTAAGACAAACTTTGCAAATAAAGCTGTAAATTTCTTGACTGAACTATGTATCTTTGGAACAGGACCCATGTTTGGATGGAGAGGTGAGTACTGAAAATGTAAAATTCAATCTGCACTGGTAATGGAATGTTAAATTTGTGGGGACACAGTGAAGGGACTTTGAGTGTTCTGCTGTGGCTTCCTTAGTGAGCTTGACCTATAAAATTTAAACTAGGTGTGGAGACCAGACATACTCCCTTTCTTCCATTTCACACTCTTGCTGTAGTATCCATTCTATTTGTCTTTACCTCCTGGACTTTCTCACTCTCACTGTGTTTCCCAGCAGATTGAAAAAGTATATAACAGCCAGAATTTTCTTTTATTGCCTTTGCTAATAACAAAAAGTATACATATATTATTTCATTGTTTTATTATCTTTCTTAGGTAGTTTTTTTTTATAGGCAGCTGCTCTATACTGGCATGAAGTTGTGGTTACAAAAACAGCATAAGCTTGTGGTTCACCATAAGTAGCAAAACTACAATTTCTCTGGGACATATATCTACTCATTGTCAGTGTCCCCAAGCTGAATCCCAAATAAGAGTTGGGTTAAGGAAGAAATGGGTCCATTCATCTGCAAATTCATATAACAAAGGTTTTGAGAAATCCTACTCTAAAAAATATATACAACTTCATTTAACTCAATATTCCCTAAATTTGTTTGATTTCTGAAACTATTTTATTAAGCCCAACAGAGTGGGACTCAATCTAGGCAATACTGCCTGTCCAGATCTGCAAATCTGGGGGATATTTCAGTCACAATGTCTGGAAGTGCTACTAGTATTTAGAAAGTGAAGACCAGGGATGCTAAACATCATGTAATATGAAAGCCTATCATTTCCATTTAATGAATAATTATCCCATTCAAAATGCCAGTAGTGCCCCACTGGGTACAATACCTTATTTGCATTTTAAGAACACTAACATAGTCTAACCTCATCATTGTACAAATGTAGAAACAGGGCCAGAGAGGAGAAATGACTTGTGTAAGATCACACAACTGTGTCCATGGACTGAGTCAGCACTTTCCCCCATTCTAGGCTCATCACTCAGCATCTCATTGTCTTTACTATGCTTATAAAAATGATTGAAAACTAGATTATTGAAGACATTAAAGAGAACCTTTCTTAGAGTCTCTAGAGTATCTAAATGCTTTTGGAAATATTGACTGGTGAATAAATGAAAAAAAATGAAGCAACACAGATGGAAAAACAGCTATTACGGGCCAGGACCCTTGCACATATTAGATCTTTTATGCCCTGTAACAATTTTATGACATATGGATCACCAACTCCACTTTCAGATAAAGAAACCAAGGCTTAGTGAACTTAGCTGAGATATTCGAGGTCACATCACTCACAGAAAGTAATGCATCTGAGATTCAACCTAGTTTTTATCTTTCTTCAAAGCCTGAGTACTTTTCTTCAAGTCATACTGCCTCCTAATCACCATCCCAGGCAAAGCCAGGCTTTGCCTCATCTCAAAAATGGGAGGTAAAAGGCATTTCTGTATCAGTTCCATTTCTATTGTAAAAAAGTAACAGACAACAAGTAAGCTTAAGCAAAAATGAGCATTATGGAATCCAAAGAGAAGTTGAACACCCTAACAGTGCAAGAGCATTTGACAGTAAAAGTGTGTGAATGCACTGCTCAATGCTGTGCTGTTAAAGAGGTCGACTCATCCCCAACTCTCAATCTCTGTTTCTCAAGTCAATTCTTGAGAGAGGTAATAGCTCTGATTCAGTTTTAATCAGATATTTACTCCTGGTCCAACTAGTGATGTCTGTGGTATTAGGGTCACAGAGCAGAAACAGAGCTGCTGATAGGCCACTTCTGTGGACAAGGCAAGTTACCAAGGGTAGATGGTCAATCCTTGGTCATATTGTCAGTTTATTGAAGTTTATTTTTGCATCATTTATCCTCTTAATGAAATACCTTTTCACTGTTTTAGTGTCTATCTGACTTCACCAAAACATTATCTGCCATCTTTATATCCTTTCACTCCCACCAAACCTCCCTTGGGAGAGAATTATCTTTTTTAAAAATTAATTAATTATTTATTTATTTTGATTAAGAGAAAATGAAAAAGTGCATGAGTGGGAGAAAAAATTTTTTTATGTTTATTTATTTTTTAGAGAGAGAGAGAGACAGAGGCTGAGTGGGGGAGGGTCAGAGAGAGAGAAAGAGACACAGAATCTGAAGCAGGCTCCAGGCTCTGAGCTGTCAGCACAGAGCCAGACATGGGGCTCAAACTCAGGAACCATGAGATCATGACCTGAGCCAAAGTCGGACGTTTAACCAACTGAGCCACCCAGGCACCCCAAGGGGGAGAAAAGAAAAGAGAGAGGGAGACAGAATCCCAAGGAGATTCCGTGCTATCAGTGTGGAGCCTGATGCAGGACTCAAACCCATGAACTATGAGACCATGACCTGAGTTGAAACCAAGAGTCAGTCACTTAACCCAGTGAGCCACCTAGACATCCCAGGAGAGAATTCTTATACTTATTATAACACATTTGACTGTCAAGATTTAATGTTGCACTCCTCCAAGAGGTTATGCATTTTAACAGACCATAATGCCACACAATTCAACAAACATTTATGGAACCCACTTACATGTGAGGAGTCCTGAATGAATTGTCCTTCCTTTCTTTAAAGGGATTCCAATATAGATAAGGCTCAAATTTTGCCTTTCAGAAACATACAAATGATTGCTCTTAGTCACAAGAAAAGGGGGCTAGTTTTGGGGGAAGCAAGTAGCACCGAGGGCTGTCTCCTCAAACTGCACCAGGAGGTGATCAGTCATCCTACCTGTCAGGTTCTCTATGTTTTCTATGGTGCAGAAAATAAGAAGTTCACATGGCCGTAACAAACTCAAAAGACAATCTTATGAACAGGGACAGGGGTTGAGCAAGAACATCTAGTTAGATCCTGAGAAACAAAGGAATACCATCCAACAAAATAAATCTTTTAGCCATTCCCCCTTAGGAAAATATTCCCTCTGGTGCCATTGGGTCCACGTCATGGAACATTCCATGGTAAAGCCCTTGTCTCCCATGGGGTGCCTGCCAGGATATGTTTCAGTCATTCACATCCCCCAGAGAGGCAGAGAAAAGTGTAGGAGGAAGTCCTCATTCTGATCAGATCTCTGGCAATACTTTAGTGGATATATGAACCAGATTTCTGGCTTGAATGGCCTTGTTTTTCTATTATACAGGTGGTCCTAAGAAAATCACAAATCAGTCCTAGATCAACTTTTTCCTGCACTGTATCCTGGTCTCTGTCCATTTTCTTCTCCCCCCAACCCCCTGCCCTCCACTGATAAGTCTTGCCACCATGACTTCTTCAGGACTTGTGTAGAAGCATCATTTCTGGGCTTGTTCAATGTAGGACCATATTCTGGATACTGTTTCTCATTTCTCTTCATAAAAATGCATTGGTAAGTTCATGGCCTGATTTGTTTACCCATGATATAGTGATCCACTCTAAATTGTTTGTGACTGATACTTACACCTTTTGGGGCTCAGGTATGTTATAATTGAATAAATACCCAACTCAGTTTTAATGGTGGTCACTATTACAGGCAGTGAGGGTGATAATTAGGGGCAAATGACAGGAGTACTTCATGGTATGTTTTCTAACATACCATGGAAGCAACTACCACTTACTCTACTTCTGCAAAACGGGATCTCTAAATATTGGGTTGATGACAAAAGTCTTGAGTCTGTGGCCTTTAAGGGTTTGAAAAAGAGTAAAAGAATCAATTATGCTTTGTGCTACCTTAAAGTCAAGAAGCTCAATTTCACATTTTTTATGACTTCAAGAAAATATATTTCTAGTTTCCCGTCCATTCCCCTAATACATTCATAATTACCCTTCTAAAAATTATTTTTATATCTATCTATCTGTAATCTATTTTAAATTTTAGTTAGCATACAGTGTAATATTGATTTCAGGAGTAGAACTCAATGATATATCACTTACCTATAACACCCAATGCTCATTGCAAGTGTCCTTCTTAATACCCATCACCCATCTAGCCCATCTCCCATCCACCTCCCTCCAGCAATCCTCAGTTTGTTCTCTGTCATTAAGAATCTCTTGTGGTTAGTTTCCCTCCCTTCTCATTTGTTTTTCTTTCTTTTTATTCTCCTCCTTTCCCTTCTAAAAATTCTTAAAAGATAGTTTAAAATTTAATTCCATTGTGGTTAAAGTTGTGTTTTGTTTGATTTCAACCCTTTTCAATGTGTTGAGACTTGTTTTATGGCTCAGAATATGATTTATTCTGCTGAATGTTTGATATGCACTTAATGTGTATTCTGCAGTTGGTAGGCAGGATGTTCTATAACTGTTAATTAGGTCAAGCTGGTTGCTACTGCTATACCTTCAGTATTTTTTATCTACTTGTTCTATTACTGAGAAAAAAAACGTTGAAATATGTAGTTATAATTGTGGATTTTTCTATTTCTCCTTTTAGTTCTATCAATTTTTACTTCTTGTATTTTAAAACTCTCTCATTAGATGCATTCAAATTCAGGATTGTTATGACTTTTTAAGAATTGATTCATTTATCATTATTAAATGTCCATCTTTGTCCTAGGTTGTGATTTTTTAATGAAGTCCACTTATTTTTTTAAATTTTTTAATGTTTCTTTATTTTTGAGAGAGAGAAGGAGAGACAGACAGACAGAGCTTGACCAGGGGAGGGGCAGAAGGAGACAGAGACACTGAATTGGAAGCAGGTTCCAGGCTCTGAGCTGTCAGCATGGAGCCCGACATGGGGCTCGAAGCTATGAGCCATGAGACAATGATCTGAGCTGGTCAGGCATGACCTGAGCCGAAGTTGAATGCCTAACTGACTGAGCCACCCAGGCACACTTGAAGACTAATTTTTGATATTATATTGTCCCTATAGCTTTCTCATAGTTGGTGTGTTATTGCACACATTTTCTATCCTTTTATTTTAACTTAGCTATGTCTCTATATTTAAATTAGGTTACTCAAAGAATGTATTTTCTTTTCCAATCTCTGCTGTTTTAATTGGAGTATTTATACCTTTTATATTAATGTATTTAATTTTGGGGTTCAGATTGATTATCTTGCTATTTCTTTTCTATTTGTGCCGTCTAGTCTTTGGTCCCTTTTTCTTTTTTTTCGGGGGTAGGATGCTTCTTTGAGGTTTATTAAATATTTTTATTATTTAATTTCATCTACATTGTTTGCATATTAGCTAAGCTTCTGTTTTAATTTTTAAAGGGTTACTCCACAGTTCATAATAATCCTCCTTAAATTATTAGAGCCCACCTTCAACTAACATTATACCACCTAAAGTACAGTCTAAGAGTATTCTACCAGTCTATTTCCAAACTCCTTCCATCTTTTTCTGCTACTGTCATACATTTTATTTCTATATATGTTATATTCACAATGAGCTATCAGTTTTGATTTAAAAGTAAATTTTTTAAGAATAAATCTATAATTTAATGTAAAATTTCTGAATTTAAAATGTTATCCACCAATTCAGAAAAATGTAGGGTCCATTTTGTACAGGTCAAACATCACGCATCTGTGGTTGTGTTAAATATATACTTTGCAATTTGTTTTTTTGTTTTCACTCCCTAGCATGAAGTGTAGGGTTTTACACATCAATACCCTCTCTGCATAGTGTTCCCTGGACATACATGCAATGACTTGGTTAGCGTTTTCCAGGCTGATGAGCATATAGATATATTCGAGCTTTTGTTATTACAAATAGATCTACAATGGCTATCCTTGTCTAGGCCTTTTCATATATGTGTATAGATTTCCATAAGGCAGATACTAAGAAATGGCATAGCTAGTCAAGGATAAGACCATTTAAAATTTTAATGAATACAGTTAAATCACTCTTCAATGTGGCTATATTTGGTTACTTCTCCACCAACTAGGACTAAAAGTATTTCTAAAGTACTTATGGAGGTTATGAGGCTCAATGTCAAGATTTTTGCAGCTTTTAAGTCTTACAACAAGGTATAAAACAGCGAATATTTCCTATAGACATGTAAGAATTTCATTTTTGGAAAAGAACACTGTAGCAACCATTGTTTAGAAATGCCCATTTGCAGAAATTAGTGGGTTACTTTCTTAGATATTCTCTGTCAGGGACTGGACAGGAAGAGAAAAACTAAGTTTCAAGCAGATCTTGGAATTTATACTTTGCAAAGTAAGATTCCAAGAGTCTAAATGTACCTAATTAGTGGTAATTTCTCTAATTAAGTTATTTTTATAATTTAAAAAAATATAATAAATCAGATATTTCTCCTAAGAGTAACGTTACTTATCATGTAACTCATCCCTCCCACTTTCCAGATGACAAAAAAAAAAAAAAAAAGAAAAGAAAGAAAGAAGAAGAAATCCAGAGATAAGTCACTTGCCTAGGTAGTTTTTAACAAAATCATAGTTGAAATCCAGATTTCTGATTCCCAGTCCAGGGGATTGATCTGAAGGAAGAACGAGTCCAAATACAGAGTCTTTGGGCTAGAAGCAGTCTTAGTAATAACTCCTTAATATACTCTTCCATGCAATATAAAAATCCTCTCAAAAGCAAATCAAATATTTCTTACAGCCTCCCTTTGAGTATTTTCTTTGAAAGGCAATTCTTTAATATGTGAGAAAAATACATCATTATTAGGCAACTTTATTTTCGTTGTGCTAAAGTCTGCTTTCTTATGATTCCTTGAACCTCTCGAACCTTCCTGTTTCTTGAAGCATAGATGAATTGGATTCCAGGCTGATTACCCTCCAGTTCCTGCCCACTGCATACTCTCTTATTTGTCAATGTGACTCTAAGAATGTTGCTTGCAGAAGAGGACAAGGCAAGCTGTGGTCTGACCAGTGCAGGGTGCATGTGGGGCCATTGTCTCCTTTGATCTGTTCTCTATACTTCTATTAATAGAACCCCAACGTGTTTGGCTTTCTTGGGAGTTGCATTCCTGAGCATATGGTCAATGGGAACACTAAGTTTTGTTTTGTTTTATTTTAATTGATGACTATTAAGCCAGTTCTCCTTCATCTTCTGTTTATGTAACTGATTGCAGGGATATGTGTTAAAAATTCTTTTAACTTTTAGTTAACCATTTCTATCTTTTGAGAATGTCTGAATCGTCATCTTGTTGTCTAAAGTGTCCTTCTTTCTTCCTAATATACGTCACACAAATTTGATTAACAGCTTTTCTACACTTTTGTAGAAATCACTTAAGAAGAGACAAGGAAGGCATAGTGGGGAAGGGCACAGGTTACAGCATAAATGACCTTTGTCCAAGTTGATTGACTACAACTGAGTCCATTTGCAGTACTCAAACACAACCTTTATTTCTTTGCTTTGTTTTTTGTTTTTCAATATGACTATCGTAAAAGACTGTTAGATGCTTTTCTGAAATAAAGATACTCTGTATAACTATGGTATTCCTCTGATTTACTGCCTTGTAACCATTTTAAAAATAGGAAATGGGGTTAGCTCCATGGCCAATTCTCAGTGAACCCATATGGGCTTTTAGTGATTATCTCTTTGCAAATATTACAGATTGCCTGAAGGCAAATAGCTAGGGCACCTAATACCAAAAACACAATGACAAAGCCAGAGGGGGGAAAAAAGAATTTCTTGGAAGGAGAAGGAACCAATATCCTTCTAGCAACTTACTGTTTAAACCTCCGTTGATAGAGAGTAATACACAGAACTGTTTTTAGCGAAAAGGGAATGGACATATTGTGTTAAGTCAAAGGCTTTTGAAGGTCTTGGGAGAAGAGTTAGTGGAGTCTTTGTGAATGATGTGGACACCCTCCAGGAGAGCCCAGAACAAGCTAGGACTTGCACCAACTGCGTCCTTCCCAAACACCAAACTCTCCCTCTCTCTCCCTCCCTCTCACTTGTCACCATTCTGCCTGAAGCACTTGGAGTCAACTCTAGCCTTTTTAATAAGATGGTTTGGAAGAGAGACAAGCCTTTTCAGTCTGAGAGATAAAAATAAAAATGTCAGTGATCAGAATTTCCACATATGGTCTCAAATGATAGATGAAATTTAAAGCTGGCAATAGTCCTGAGTTGGAAGGACGTAGGCAGCAGAGGCTGGAAGGAGGTTTAAGGTTTTGTTTTGTTTTTTCCCAAGTGATAATGGATTGTCCCAAAACACAGCAAGTTCTTTCCTTTTTAAGGGCAGCGAAGGTTGCCAGGCCTTATGCATTTGCAGCTGACCTGTTCAGAGACATTTTGCAGCCCCTCCCCCACCTCTGTGAATAGGTTTTCCCAAAATTCCAGGAGGGAGTCCTCTACAGACTGCCCATCTGTTCTCAGGCATGCAGGGAATCTGGGTAACAATTACATTTGGGAGTCACCTGTTAGAGCTCCGGAAGAGAGACCATACTTCTGCACCAAGCCTTTGGAGATTTCTTTTTCTCCAAGACAGTTCTGTTTTGGGGTGTGGTTAGAGATTAGGAGAAAAGATTAGAAGGAGGAGAGAAGGATTTGTAACTCAGCTGAAAAAGGTCAAAGCCCAAGAGAGGCTGGTTTTTTTCCTCTGACACAAGAGTTGAATACATTTCCAAGGCCAAAGCTCATGGGAACACTATCATCTATATATTCTTAGATCTCTGAATATGAATCCATGAGACTCAGGCTCTGCTAAGAATGTACTGTATCTTTGAGCAAATTGTATGGCCTCAATTTATTCACCTGAAAAATAGGAGGATGAACAATATTTAAATGCTATTTAAAAGAACTTTCTGCTTTACAATTCCATTCCAAGGTCTAATTCAAAAACTTCTGAGACTAAATATGGTCTGGGCCAGTGGTTCTCAAACTTGAACATGAATCACCTTGAAAGTTTGTTCAAATACAGATTTTTAGATCCTATCACCAGTTTCTGATTCCCTGGTCTGAGAATTTGTATTTTTAACAAGTTCTTGGATGATGCTGTTGCTGCTGGTTGAGGAACCACACTTCGAGAACCTTTATCTATACCACAAAACACCCAGCAAGTCATGCTTCATAAGTAGTTATCTATAGATATGACTGAAGGCCTAGTTAGCAAGAGACAACTTCAGGGGCTAAACCCAGATTCAAATGTGTCCAATGATGTGGGAGAGGGGGAGTGGAAAGAGGAACAGTCAGGGGTCTGAAACTGCAACTTAAAAGATGTCATCAGAATTTAAGAAAATGACAAAGATGTGATACGAAGAGCAGTTGACAGTGTTTATAACTCAGTCCTGGCCTTATAGATCCATCATTTTCAGGAAATCCTAGTCAGAAGACAGCATGAGTCAGTAGAAGCCAAGCCTGACTACTAAGAAAACACCTTCCAGCACATGCCCTGTTGAAAGTAGATCAATATCTTCTTCTTTCTACATAAAGGACAGTTCATCATAGTGCCTTTTCCTGTTAAGGAACTTCTGCAACCATTATCTTAAATCCTTGAAATAGCCCCGGGAGACAGCACAAAAACAATTCTCCTGTTTGGGAGTGGAGTGGGGAATCTTTGCCTTTGATGACCCATCAAGGGTAAGACCTAGTAGTTGTGTTGCCAGTAAGGCAGATGAAAATGTGTGGAGCCATGCACAGTCTCTCATGGAAGCCTTACATAATCAGGAAATGGATGATGTTCAAGACATAGTTATTTTTCCCCATTCATCTTCATTCTGACCTTGACTTCATTAATAATTATTGAGGCAGCTGAGATAGCTAACTTGGTCACAAAAAGTGTTAAGAGGTTGGCAAGAATGTATATTCTGGAGTTGGAGTTAGCAACAGGATTTCCCTCAAGAATTACTATAAATGTCAAAAGGCAGAAGCCTTTAGAGAACTTGTACTTTTAGACCATTCTGCTTCCTCATTAAATAGTTCAAAACTGTTGAGTTCAAGTTACCGTATCATAGGTGGAAAAAACAAATCCAAATGCAACATAAGGGAAGAAGAATTCTGATTGAGAAAGATCTTAAGGTCATTTAACAAGTATCTACTGATCCACCATAATTTGTCATGCACTGGGGATATACTGATTAATAAGAGACATGATCACTAATGCCCCCATAGAACCTATAGTTTAGGGAAGGAGACATAGTTTAAACAAGTCAAACAACAAATCATTAACAATACCTGTTATAACTGTTCTGATAGAGAACAAGAAATCATAGTAAAGTATGATATACTATAGTTTTCAAAGCAAGCCTTATTCTGAGGTAAAGAAATAAAACTTAAGGCTTTGACAATTATTCTCCAAAATCCATCACATGAAGCCTTGTCCCAGTGCAGAATCCCATGCAAATGGGAGCATAGCATGACTGAGTGTGGCAGGGCTCATGTTCTTTTTAAAAAATGGTATGAAGGGGCACCTGGGTGACTCAGTTGGTTGAGTGTCATACTTCAGCTCAGGTCATGATCTCATGGCTCATGAGCTCTAGCTCTGTATTGGGCTCTGTGCTGATAGCTCAGAGCCTAGAGCCTGCTTCAGATTCTGTCTCTTGTCTCTCTCTGCCCCTCCTCCACTCACACATTCTCTCTCTCTCTCTCAAATATAAATAAACATTTCAAAAAAATTTAATGGCATGTAGAAGCTTTAGGCTATTCTTCCTTCACCCCCTACGCTAAACAGATCTTTGCTAGAGCTGAGGCTCCATGACCATCCAAGAAGAATTTGAAGTGAGGTCAGGAAGAACCTTGCAGAGTTTGAAAGAACTGGAAATAAAAGGGTAAGGAAACATAAGATAGCTCAATAAGTTGAGAGTCAGTTGATATGCTCTCTCAAAGTATGTGTCTTTTGTTAAAAGATAGCTGTTTCTTCTCTCCAGCTGGATGTACACATACGACTAAAATGTCCTAGTCTCTGGTGATGGAAGATTTCGGGGACTAAAACAACAGCAATAGCAACACATGCCCTTCTAAAGTGTGGTTCTGTTCCTAGGAGACCTTAGTTCAATTGGAAAGAAATCATAAATCTTGAAGGATCACGTTAAGATTCTAGAACAGTCTTTATGCTTTGCATATCAAGGGATCCACTTATCTGAAAACATGATAGAAGGTTGAATGCTTAGGTGGGAAAGGCAGTGACAAGATCACTTCACTGGCTGCCAGCTCCAGGCCAGACAACATTCGCATCATTCCAGGCAGGTAGATGATGTGATACCACCCTGTCACCTAGCACACAAGGATAACTTTCACACAAGCAGTGGTTCTAGGAAGGGCTTCATCCTAAACCTGGAATGTCATGAAGAGAACCACAGGTAATTCCTTTGACTGAGAATTTTGCCCAAAGTTAAAGTTCAGGTGTCACCAGAGAGGTAGGAGTTATTACTATCAAGATGGTAGCAGAAAGTATTGTATTAGATCCTTTCCAATTATAGCTAGAGATGAAAAAAGAGAAAGGGTACATACCTGAAAAACTGTAATGTGGGAGAGAAAGGAAAGAAAAATCCTTGGTAGACTGCATGGAGGAACAGATTTCTTGAGTGAAAGAGAGGGCAGTGATGTGCTATTTTGAAGTGTCTACTGATTTCCATGAATGTAAATACTCCCACCACACCAATGTGATGTCAACTGGCCCACAAAATTCCTAGAAATTAACAATTGGCTCATGCTTGTTGCTTGGTAAACACGGGCTCCAGCACACTGCTGGGGTCTCCACAAATGGGTCGAGAGGCATTAAAATAGAGACAAGAAGTCCCCAAGTGTAGGCCTGACCATAATGCTGGTCTGAAGCTCTCATAGACTGTGTTGAGATTCCTCCTGTGTTGAGCGCAGGAGGTGTTGTGGGGCCTGGGTGGCCCAGGCAAATATGGGTGGGACTGAAACTACAAGCAGGTGAAAAGTTTGGTGGGCCCCTAATTAGACTGAATCTCCTCATCTGCCTTTTGTAACCATCACGTAGAGAGGCAATCCCAGCAACAATAGCATTAAAGAAATTATAAAATGATTGTTTCTTATATCCTGAAAGCATGCCTCTTAACATGGGGACACCCATTCAAAGACAATGCCTTGGAATCACAGAGAGAAAGTGACAATGAGAAGAAGGGAGGGTGAGGCCAGCTGTTCCCTTTTGTGGGGGAGGCAGGGACAGGCAGGGTTATTAAAAGCTCTATGACATACTTTGGCTTTGGCGGTGAGGTTATGTCTCAGCCTGTGGGATCACTCCCTTCAGAGCAGATTGGGAAGACATCAGTGCCAGCCTAGTTGAGTTATTCATGTCCATGGGGTCTAATCCTGCTACATGTGTTCTTTCTTTGATAAGAGCCTGCCTTATGTCTCTAAGCTAGACTTTTCAGTTCCAGACAGGGTAAAAAGAATGATTCCTCAGAATCTAGGCAGAATTGTAAAGTGGGTAAAAGTACTGTCCTTGCTCTCCTATCTCACTTTCAATAGATTTCTCCAAGCAACATGCAGCCAGCATCTTCCTATTGCCTAGCTGCCCAGGCTGCATGCTCTGGACTGAAGTCACAGGATGTGTCTCACAGGATCCTTTTGTCCTTCCACCCAATGCTAATGTTTTATTTCTTGTAGCCTCAAACTTATTTTTTCCCTAATTTCTTTGATGAGTAAAATCCATATGTACTATTTCACATTAAGAAGTTAATGACTGGGTTTGACTTAAGAAATCATTCCTTCCCAGAATAATTACAAGAGCTATCACTTATCAAGTGCTTACTCTGCCCAGCTTTGGTACAAAAAGCTTCATGTCTATTATCTCATTTAATCTTTGCAACCATCTATTCAGTTTTGCATTATTACTATTTTCAGTTTAAAAATGAAGAAACTGAGACTCAGACTAAATAACTTGCTCAAGGGTACACAGCTAATAAATGGCACGGTGAAGGTAGAATCCAATGTAATATGAATCCAAAGAAACCTCATTTTCACCTAAACCTTTCACCTTTGTAGTTTTATAAAGCTTTAACACTGAAGAAAGTCTTTGTATGATGGAACTTCAGTCTCTTTGGTGGATAAATGACAAGATGTTTTGGGCAAGGTTTGTGGTGCTCCCACAAATGATACCCTACTAGTGAACACATAATCCCCCCATGTCAGGCCAGACATGATCTGCCTAACAAGGAATGCCATCCAGTCATTTACCAGTAGGTCCAAAGAGGTGCAAAGCACAGGCTATGCATGGATATTTTAATAGGGATGAATAAAGGTCCCTAAAATGGCCCCGACTCTTCCATTGAGTCCAAAGAGATATGCAGACATTTAAAAGTATACATGACCTGTAAATCCTTTTCTGTGGGAAGAGCGTACTGGGCAGAATGGGAAGCAGGGTTTACCCAGGACGTGAGCATCACATGCTGCTCAGACCTATGACTTGTCTTTGTTAGAGATTCTCTAACCTGGTTTGGGGCTGAGACACACCCATGATACTACAATGTTCTCAGGACACACCTATTCCTCTTGACCAACACATGCAGCCAGCTTCACATTCAGACCCATCACCTTCCCTTTGCTTTACCCAAGCCCCATTCAAGACAGAACCACCTGAGCAGGGCTGGGCAGAGAATGATGCTCCAGAATGCACTGAGTGATAATAATTACAAGAGCTATCACTTATCAAGTCCTTACTCTGCCCAGCTTTGGTACAAAAAGCTTCATGTCTATTATCTCATTTAATCTTTGCAACCATCTATTCAGTTTTGCATTACTATTTTCAGTTTAAAAATGAAGAAACTGAGACTCAGACTAAATAACTTACTCAAGGGTACACAGCTAATCAATGGCACAGTGAAGGTAGAATCCAATGTAATATGAATCCAAAGAAACCTCATTTTCACCTAAACTCTATGCCCTGGGAGCTAGTTCTACGACTCTATCTCAACTGAGCTGGGCCACCACTAGTGCTCCCAGGCACAGGGTCTGCATGGCCATAGTCATCTGCAACCAGATATACAGTAGAGCTAAATTGGTCACATATTCAGAAGAGAAATAAAAACCAGCAGATAATTTTCCTAAGC
This sequence comes from Paguma larvata, assembly GCA_030068075.1. Taxonomy (NCBI): domain Eukaryota; kingdom Metazoa; phylum Chordata; class Mammalia; order Carnivora; family Viverridae; genus Paguma; species Paguma larvata. The sequence continues at coordinate 98,197,230 of CM057828.1, read as the reverse complement.
TTTACCATAATGTTCCTGACGTTTTCATATCTGGAAGCAAATGCATTTGAAATATGTGGCTGATTTCTCACCTAAAAATTTGATTTGCAAATGACGAAAGAAGACCATCAAGATAGGTGTGATAGGGCAATCTAAACACTTCTAAAGGGCTCCAGAGGGGTCTGAAGTGTTTGGGGGGCTAATATGCTGTACATCAGCTGCTCTTTCCATTCCAGACTGAGCATCATAATGAAAGTGTCTCAACCAACAGTGGGAGGAAAAGGGGCCCTTCCTTTCTATCTTAAAGTAAATTTTTTACTTGTTTCCTGACTTCTTATTTAGTGCACCTAATTTCTACTCAAGGTTTGGATGTCAGGATGGTGATTAGCTAACCTAGCAAGCACAAAACTGAGATGATTGCAACCCTAACAAGAGAAACAGAGTCCAGAGGGCCCATCTCCACCTCCTCTTTCATGTGCCTGCCACCTGACTTCACCACTTGACGAAGCCTTGGGATGAAGAATTAAAAATTATAGAGGCAATGGCTCCTAGAAGGCTAGATCCAGAAATAATACCCAGATTGCAACTGGTCCATTTAATAAATACTTACTTATTATAAGAACCTGAAATTCAACTTACTGCATTGTGTTCTGGGTGAATGCCAAAACATACTGGACACGGTTTTATCCTCAAGGGGCCTAGAATCCTATTGGGAAGATAAAAAATTTTCAAATGAGGTGATGTAGACATTGGAAATATCAGCAACTAAAACAACACAAGGGACATTCAAGAGTGACAACAGTGTGTCAGGAGCTCAGAAAGGTGTAATGTTAGGAGGGGTTTTGTGGAAAAGCAGAGCCAGAGCAGCACCAAAGATGAGGGGGTGGCAAAGCAGGTATTCAGTCAAGCTCGTTTCCTCATGCCAACTGTGCTAATTCCATTGTGGTTTGTCTTACACTTTAGCCTGTCCTAATCCCCCCTCCCTACTTCCCACCTTCCCTTTCTTCTTTTTTCTCTTCTCTTCCTATCATGTGAGTTGCTGAACTTTTTTCCATGCATCCTACTTCAGCCTAAGTCCAACCTTGTTTTTGAAGTCTTTCCCAACAATTATAGACCATGCTGAATTTCCCACTTACTAATTTCTTATAACGTGTATATCTGTACCACGCCTTGGGAAAATTAATTATATGTTACCTTGTATTGTTTGCTAATGATTTTGTTCTATGCCTAATGACACTTTAAGCTTCTTATGGGCAGGGTTGTATATGGCATTTCTTGATTTTTTTTGTGTGTCCTACACATTGCTAGATGCATAACAGATGCTCAGCAACATTGGTTGAATGTCTCACCATCCAGGGTCACTAATTGTCTCATCTCATTTGAAGCTCCACAGAGGAAGACTCTGCACAGACAGTTACAGACTATTCAGATATTTGACGGCTTGTGGAGTGGCTTTTGTGTCCTTCCAGAATTGTTCTATTTTCATTAAAGTAACTGTCCAGTATACATTTCATAAAACTTTTTATATACTTATAAATAGTACTAGTCCTCTCATTTCTCTGCTTAAAAACTTTGGATTCCCTTGCTCATTCTTTATGGCCCTGGGACAGCCTGGCCATTATGGAGTTTCAAACAATTGATTAAACCCATGTTGGCCCCAGTTTCCACATTTATTAAGATCACTAACATAATTATGGCTCTGTTCTTAGATTATTTGGGATTTGCACGATGCTTCAAGCAAAACAAAACACATTATTGTAGCCTAGGCAAAAAAGTAAATGAAATAAACAAACAAACAAATAGAAATAATCAGAAAAATAAGGGGATGCCCCATAGAGCTCAACAACAAGAATGTGGCCAGAGCTAAGTAGACATCCCCAAAATCATCCACCATATTTCTCTATTTGTCTCCCACCCCTTTTCTTTTCTTCACCTCCTTTTTCCTCTTTCATCTACTCTTCTTTCACTTCCCTTACTGAAGCCTTCTAGCTTGGCTCAAATGATCATTGTATGACTCTTAACTCAGGATCTGAGGAAGACATGACCAGAAAACATTTGTTCTGGAAGGAGGCAGAAGACTGAGCATGGATGAGTAGTGTCTTTTTGTGTGCAATTTTTCAAGGGCTGCAAAGTTAATCTGTAGACACTGATTTCTCAACAGAGAACCTTAAAGGTAGAGTTGGCATCTCTATTCTTCTTTGTTCCACTAATTGTCATTAGCACACCATCAAAACACCTCAACCAACTATGCATCTGCAGACCAGGAAATGGACTGAAATCATGGGACCTGATAGGGAAAATAGAAAATCTTATCAAAAAATAGAGGATATGTGTAAAAGATTGAAGAAGATTCTGCTAAAGGATCCAATGTGAAAAAGAGTCTATGGCTTTATGGGTTAGAGTGTCATATTTAGTTACTCGTGAATGTGGCTACCACAAAACAATTGCAAATTTATATTAATAGTAATAAATTTAGGGGTTCCTGGGTGGCTCAGCTGGTTAAATAGAAAAGCTTTAGATGAAGCAGAGGGATCTAGCCTGGAAAAACAAAGTTGCAGGTAGTGTTAGATTTTGGTCTTCAAACTTCTTTCATGTGCAGGTACAGTGGGAACACATAAAGGTGTCAGTTAAGACTTGCAAGATGGAAAACTCTAGCTAAATATATTGTAGACTTTTTTAGGCCTAGCCAAATTATATAGAGACTAACCAATCATTTTCAAAAACATCAAGGGGGAGAGTGGGTGAAAATGGAGCTACAATCAGGGGTGGGGGCTCGAGGGTGGCTAAGATTTGAAATACACCATGCTAAATGATTTCTAACCACTCCTATGATTATAAAACTAATTATTCCAATTATTATTATTATTATTATTATTATCATTCCAATTTTTATAGCTGGGGAAATTAAGTGACTGGCCTGAAACCATGCAGATGGTCAAATGATGACCTGAAGAATAGCCTTTTGATGCCAAATGAAGTTGTTTGTACACCACATATCCTAGCTGCTACTGACATGACAAATGCTACTCCTCATTGGATTCCAGAAGAGTCTCTTAATCCCTAAAGCACTCAGCAGAATAGAATTGGTACGGCTTCCATTGGGGAGTCAGAGATCTAGATTCCCATTCCATAGCCCTCCCCCCCTTACCCTACATCATCCCATTCCTGGAGGAAATAATCAAAGAAAACCAACCTCACTCCCAACCTAAAGCTGGAGAATACCCAACCTGCACTTATGTCACCAGCTCATTCCACCAGATTGTGAAACAGGGACTCAGTGTAAGTTTCCTGTCAGGTTTGCAGACAGGCAGGAGGAGGTGAAAAGAGGAAGACTCAACAAAAGCCTTAAAACAAGGCTGGCTATGTTGCCCCTGTCCAAATGGCAGCAGAAGTTTCTTTTTGCAATGACCTAAGTTTGAGAAAACTACATATTTTCAAACTACAACATTAAAAAAAATACATAAATTTTGTTGGGGATGTATGAAATCACAGTAAAAAAAAGTTTTTGTTTTATGATAAATTCACTGTCTGGTTCCTTTAAATTGCCTGCTTTGCTTCTCTTGTGTTTTCTTTCTGTCTGTGATGGCTTTTTAAAAATAACTGCTTTATTGAGATACAATTCATTTACCATAAAATTCACCTTAAAGTGTGCCATTCAATGGATTTAGTATATTCCAGAGTCGTGCAGCCATCACTGTTATGTAACTCCTGAACATTTTTATCATCTCAAAAAGAAATCCCTTACTCATTAGTGGTCACTTCCCTTTCCCCCATTCTACTCAGCCCTAGTCAATCAGTAATCCACTTTCCATCTCTGGATTTGCCTAATCTGGACATTTCATGTAAATGGAATTATATAAGATATGGTCTTCTGTGATGGACTTCCTTCACTTAATGTTTTCAAGATTCATTTATGTTGTATCGTGTGTTAGTACTTCATTCCATTTTATAACCAAATAATATTCCATTGTACAGATATACTACACTTTGTTTATCTTTTCATCCATTTATGGACATTTTAGTAGTTTCTATTTTTGGCTATTATGAATGCCAAATGGTATGCAGCATTTACAACACTTTCAGCAATGTGGGAGTGTTCTGATTTCTCCACATCCTTGCCAATGTTTGTAGTTTTCTATCTTTTTTTATTGTAGCCATCCTAGTGGATATGAAGTGATTATCTTTTTGTGGCTTTAATTTATATTTCCCAACCAGCTAATATGATGTCAAGTATCTTTTCATTTGCTATTAGCCATTTGTATATCTTCTTTGGAGAGATGTCAATTCAAATTCTTTGTTTTTTAATTGTCTTTTATTCCCTGCAGTGTTTTTAAAAATCAAACTCAGCTGAAAAACAGGAATGGGTCTACTGTGACAACACCAGTCTCAGATTCAAACATGTCTGGATCATGAAGAGGATGACTGTTGGGTAACCTGTAGCCTGGTGTGGAGATGGGGGAATAGACTCCAGGTGACTTCTTAATTGCTTTTTCACTTCAAGGCTTTATTTGCCTTGAGATATAAGTACGTGCTTATGGGGAAGGGACAGAGTAAGTTCAAGAAGAAAGGAAAATCTAGGAGAACAGTCAGTCTTTGAGTGACGTAATCCAGGACCCCCACTAGAACCTCTTACATGGATGCGGTGTTTAGACCAGCACCTTTATGCTCCCAAGTCCTGCCTACAGGGTATAGACTTGAGAAATCAATCCTCCATCCTAGGTTGTCTCTATAACGCCTTACTGAATGAGCCATATCATTTGTTTTTTATAGCCCCCAGCATTTTTATTGGTGCAAAGGTTTTATGATCAGAGGCAAGACTGTTTTATCTCTCCTGGCTTAAAGCAGGACACCAGAGCAGCCTGAAAATTATTTCTCTAGAACTCTTGAAGAAAGTTAGGGAATCTTTCTTCCTGACCTGACTAATTCTCAGCCAGCCCAAAAGGTAACCTCTGTAGGTCAAGTTCTATACTCAGGATTCTTTGAATGTGCATGTCCTATACCGGTCACCAGAAAAGCCTACCTCCAGGTGAGTTTCCATACTAAATGAGTTGCATAGTTTAAAGTTTTCAATGTCTAAGCACATTCTGTTTGATATTATACACTGACCAACATGGACCAATGAATGCCAAAAGGGAAAAAGGGGAAAAGGATAAATAAACTAAAAAATAATTTGGCAGAAGCAAAGCTGCCCTGAGACAGACAGTTATTTCCTTAGTCAGTGTCATAGGTAGAGGTGAGAGAGAAATCCTTGGCATGCAAGTGAGTTCTGGTCAGGTCTGTACACTCCTCCCAACCCCAAATCCTATTTTAGTGAACATTCAGTGGCTATGCATGTTTGAAGTGGACTTACCAAAGGAAATTTTTCTTTGTGGTTTTGCCTGCAATTAAAACATTAGAGAGGGGATAGAATTCAAGTCTCAGGCATGTGCACCCCAGGCAGCTAGGCTGAAGGACAGCTTTAGAGCTGAAGAGGAAGAAGAAAGATTGCCTGGAGCCACAAGTCAAGATATGCATTGATATCATAAAAGGCTGTGCTTGATGCTGCTCAGGCTGAGGGCTGAAGAGGAATCTGTTCAGCTTCTGGATTGTGTCAAAGGCCAAAGAGAGGATGAGGTCAGATCCCCAGATATGTATGCAGTCATACCTAGTAGATAATGGGCTTGGTAACAAACATAGAAGGTAGTAAATTGTCAATGGAATGACAGTGATGATTGCTCAAAATCAATACCTCATTTTATTTGTTTATTTATTTAAGTTTATTTTGAGAAAGAGAGAAAGCATGAAAGGGGAAGGGACAGAGAGAGAGGAGAAAGTGTACCGCCAGTGCAGAGCCTGATATGGGGCTCAGACTCACGAATTGGGAGATCATGACCTGAGCCAAAGTAGGACACTTAACCAGTTGAGCCACCCAAGTCCCCCAATACCTCCTCTGAAAGATGAAGTTTCTGTGGTCCCCAAATAAGCCATTTATAAAATTTTGCATTTTGACTCTCCTGAGAGAACTGGTATAACTCTCTTTTGAGCTAGTGGGGTTGTGGGGAGGAGCAGGATTGGGGGAAGTTCTTAATGACCAGAAAATGGGAATGGTAAAGGGTGGTGGTGGAAACTCCCAGTCCAGCCGCAGACTAGCTGTGTGACCTTCTTCTGTTTTCTGATCTTTAAAAGAAGAAGGTAGAATTGAATGGTTTCAAAGATTCCTTCCAGGAGTACCATTCTAGGATGACTTTTTGAAACCTGCTATACAGGATTACTTCCTTTTCATCTGACTGCTAGGTTCAGAGGAAGGAAAACATTAATGACCATGAGAACGAGTCAAGTTAATCAAAGGAGAACTTCCCAGTGTTTGGGGCCACGAATGGCAGAAGCAGCACTCTGAGAAGAGCTGTAGAATTTATTTCCCTGATATTGTGAAGAATAGAATCAACCCATCCAGAGTGGAATACATTTGAGGAAGCTGGAGGATAAGAATGCCAGGTGCGGAGATGGCTTTCATCATGTCAAATACTTTCCTCCCTCGTTCAGCTCTCCACACAGCTTTTTCCGCCTTCAATTGTCTCTTCCCTTCCAACAAACCTATATCAACTTCTTGGTGTCTTCCTTCTATCATGTCACTTTTTCTTTCTTTGCTAATTTTACCTGCTATCCTTCATGGTGTCATGTCTAATTCCTCTTTCTGACTTCCAACTCTCCATAATGTGCCTTTGTTACTTATGATCTTCCATTCTTACAAATATCTTTCACTAGACCTTAGTCTATCCTATAAGTATTCCTATAATCTAGGTACTACACCATTCCTACTGCCATGGCTTTGTTCATTTTTGTACACATTCTAAATGTGCTTAAAATCTATCTGTCCTATCCTTTAGTGGAATTACTTCTTCCTTCTTGAAACCTTCTCTGACCCATTTATCCCTTCCTGAACTCTTTCCTACACATAGCTCATCACATTTAATCTCCAAAGATGTGTGCACTTGATACAGATTTTTCTCTCATCTCTACAACTATATTGAAATCTAATGTTAGGCAGTATGTAGCTCTTTTTTAAAGTTTATTTATTTATTTTGAGAGAGATAAAGAACATGCAAGCAGGGAAGGGGCAGAGAGAGAGGGAGAGAGATGGAAAAGAGAGAGAAAAGTGAGGGGGGAAGAGAGTCTTAAGTAGGCTCCGCATTGCCAGTGCAGAGCCAGATGTGTGAACCACAAGATCATGACCTGCGCCAAAATCAAGGGTCAGTTGCTTAACCAACTGAACCACCCAGGTGCCCCAGGTGGTAGCTCTTAATAAAGACTTCATGTATTTAAGTACACTTGGGCCTTGACTTTTCTGTGAGGAGCTTGGAATGGATTGTCATAGCAGTTGCCTGGAAGATTGAATGTTCTGTGTATATCTTTCCATGTAATGTCTGGATTGTTAATGATACTTTTGGATGGGTCCCCCAGGAAAGGATCATTTGCCAGCCTTATGATCATTTGATAGCAAGATCCTGGCAGAACAGAGCTTTTTTACATGTGTGGTCAGAATTTTTGTTACAAGTAAATCCATAGGAAAACAACCTGAGTATAGCTTGGGTTCAGATGGTCAGAGCTTATAGAAAGCCATTCTGGGCCATAAAATTAGCTGCAACTTCCTGTCCCAAAAATAAAACTCAGATCCAAGATATGGGTCTATTTTATATTATAGAAGGATTAAATCTTCCATCACTCAAATGAGATTGTCAACAATGTAGAATGAAAGAGCACTAGACTGAGCAACAAAGGCTCTGATTCTGGTTAGTTCTGCCACTATTTCGTGAACTTGTTAGGGTGATCTAGGAAAAACACAGTACCTCTCATAGCCTCAGTTTCTGCACTTGTAAATAAGAAGTTTGCATGAGATGGTCACTAATGTCTTACAAGTTTTGATATGATAAAGATCTATAAAAGAAGTTGTTTGAACCTTGCTCTCCATTGTTTGGGAAGGGATAGAGGGAACAAGTCTGTATCATGCCATAGAAGTAAAGATAAAATTAGTCTCAAGTCTTACCCATCCATCTCTCCATCCACCCAACAAATATTTACTGAATACTACTTTGTGCCAAGGTCTTTTCTAAGCACTAGGGATTCAATGGGCAACAACAAAGTCTTTATCATGCAGCCTATATTCTAATGATGAGAACACAAATAAATAAAAAGCAATATATACATATGCCCTCTAAAGACAGACCACTGCATATGGCTACATGAGCTATGTACTGCACATGTCTAAGCAGTGCCTTTATCTAGACTATAACAGTTCTGGAAGGAGATGAGTGCTATGAAGGGAAGAAGGTACATCAAAGGATAGTCAGTGATGGAAGGTACTATTTTAGATGTAGTTTTGAAAGAACTCTCTATTGAGATTTTATTTAAACAGAATACTTAATGAAGTAAGAGAACATACCACACACATATTCTGGAGAAAGAGCACCTGGGAAGTGACAATATTACCTTAAGGTCCTGAAGTGGAAGTGGGAGTTGGCTTATTCTGTTTGAGGAAGATGCTATACAATTGCTTCCAGGCAGCAATGGTACCATCAGCCAGTTAGGAAAAAAAAAACAAAACTAGATTGTAGCCTCTGGCCTCTGCCACTTCATTTGGCTACCTTCTCACATGGCCACCTAGCTCTTGTTTCATTTATTCATTCAACAAATATTCAGTAAGCAATAATTATAGTCCCAAGAACCATGGAGCCATCCCTGCTAATTTCACTCTCCCTAGTGTTCCATACCCTTCCATTCTTTCCTTAATATCAGAGAATGAAAAGTGTGCTTGAAAAATAAAACAAAAAGCAGAAAGGAGTGAATCACAACGTACTTACCTTCAGAAGCTCATTCGTCACTTGTTCAGCTTTCTACTTAGAGAATATCTTTGGGTGAAGCATTATGCCAGTTTCTATCTTTGGTTTCACCATAGAGAACTTTGGCTAGAACCCAGTTTTCCATTTTATAAAAGGCTACATTCACTTCACAGAATCTGAGGATAAGGATGGTGAGGCAGTTTAAAATGGGGGGAAAACTCCAACGTCACTAAATCAACACATGGATACTAGATGCTGAGGAAGAGGTAGTGATGAGTAAGGTAGGGCCCTTTCCTCAGGTAGGAAGACAAGGCATGCCCAGAGTTAGCTTCAGCAAAATTAGATCATGGCAAACACTAAATAACTAGGGCCACAAAACATACTAAAGGGACTGAGAAGAAGGAAATCACTGTGGTATGAGGTGATTAGAAAAATATTCAGAAAACCTGGGGCTTGAGGATGGGCAAGATTTTTCCAAATAGAGTTGAGAAGATGAAAGAATGGTTATAAGAAACACAGATGGGAAAACTCTTGTTCAAGGGACTCGGTGGAAGGGGCGGGGGGCGGGGGAACAAGCAGTCTCTTAACAAGAAAGGATTGGGAAAGTGCTTTGGGGCACAAATTTAGATTTAAGATATTTAGGTGTTTCCATTAGGCCTGGGGAAAGCCTGCGTACCATATCTATAGATTTATCTCAGGAAAAGGTGGGACATCCCCTTCTACTCCCTCATTGTCAACCTCATGAGGCCCCATTCAAGGGCTTTTCTGTCCCCATCTGCAATGATAACAATAGCAACAATAATACATCATAATTGTATAGTTTTCTGTGAATTACAAAGTGCTATATTTGGAATTTCTCAAAGGCAAGGGACACATTTGTTTCTATTCGACACTTTGGACCTGATGTGGTGCTTACCACATTGAAGACAGTCAGTAAATTTTTTGTCAGTTAATGAAAAAAATAGAAGAATCAGTTGCATCATCTAATTTGAGCCTCATAATAACCCTCTGGTGTAGGGAGACTAACTACTCTTATCCTGATTTCACAGATGCGAGAAACAAAATACAGAGTAGGTATACGGTTTGTTCAAGTTCTCTTACATAATTTTGTTACAGACTTTGTATTAAAAATTGCATAGAGCTAGAAACTAGGATAGTGGGAACTACTGAGCTAAAAACTTAGCTTTGTCGTTTAACTTTTCTGGACCTTAATTTTTCTTACCTGTTAAATAGACATGTAATTAGATTTAATTGATTCCAGAATACAAGATACAAGATTCCAGGATACACAAATGTACACACGCATGCACACACACACACACACACATTTATTTAATCCACTTTAATGTCTCTAAAGTTGGGATAGTCTTATAATCGATGGTGTGCCATCTATTAATTTGCTGCATTTTTCTTTCTTGGATTCTGTGTGCTATAGTAACCTCTGTCCTGTCTGCCTGCTGGAATGTGAATGTGCAAGTGCTTTGTAAACTGTACAGAAAAGTGCAGTATGAACAATGACTAGTGAGGGAGAGGCTGTCACTGGCCTCTCTCAATCCGTGGTCCCATGCATCTTAACCACTCTTGAGAAGCCAACTGCCACGTGGGTTCTACATAGAGTCCCTGAGCAGGCTCTGCAAGAGAGGGGATTAAGTGGCATTAACCCAACAAGCAAATGCTGGCATCTCTGAGACACCTGGTACAAATCTTCGCCATTGATTAAAGGAATTAGTGGTCTGAGAATCTATGAATAGACAAAAGAAAAGAAATGCAATCCTTTTCCACAAGCCCAAACACAGACCAGGCATTCATTGATTTCTCTGTTCCCTGTTTGTGCATACCTGTGGTTCTATTGGGCTGAATTCCCAGAAGGAGCTCCTTTAACACAGGGACACTGCTCTTGTAGAAGAACCCCTCTCCAACAAATCCTCTTTCACCCGATGCCACTCCACATCCTCCTTTTCCTGGAATAGCTACTGACCAGGGGGGCAATGCCCAAGGACTGATAAGAATACTGGCAACGTCTGCTCTGAGACTGCTGCAAGCGCACAGCAATCTAGAGCCACTAAATGGCTTAAATTGTCTGCATTTGCCTCCATCATCCACATTCGTGGAAAACAAAGAAAATATAAATGTTGGTCTTTGAGGAAGGGATGGGAAAAGATGAAATAGTAGCAGAACTGAGACTAGGGTGAGTTAAGTGAGGTCCTTTGGGAGCAAAATTTAAGGAGAAATAAATTCTCAGTGTAGAGCCTGTGAGTAGCTTTCTAATCTTCCAAGTGTCACTCATACTTTCTAAATCTTAGACAAATAATATCCCTGGGTTCCAATCCCTCCAAACATCTAAGGTAGAGCTGATGATCAGTTTCATGTTGAATTATAAAACTTTGTGTAGCACTTAATTTATAAATCTCTTTCATACATACTTTGTCATTTTCTCTTCCCGACAACTTGGAAATTCAGTTTTTGTTTTTACTCTTATTACCTATGTTGGTATGGTAAAGTTTAAAATGAAGACAATACTCTTATTTTGTTATCTGTCTTTTAGAATGCTAGCAATAATTGTGCAGAATGCTGAACAGGAATTGCATGTTTCCACCCAAATAGACTATTAGTTTAAGGAAACATGCTTAAGTTGGACCTTCAGTTTTCAAAAAAGTTTAAGTGGAAAATAGAATTTCACACCATGGGAAAAGGAAACAAAGAGCATGGTTTTACCAGAGATATTCAGACGGAAAAATGAAGACGCTGGTTTGAAAAGAGTTGGAGGAAGGTTGAGGGAAGAGTAGTTGGCAGTGTATATAGATATAAATAGGAAAATAATAAAACTCAGCTTAATCTCTTGCAATTAAGAGGAAATGAGTTTAGAAAATACATCTGGAATGGTGGAATAAGAACCTCTAAAATTTGCAGACCTCTGACAGACTTATCCCAGAATGTTTGTCAAAAATAACAATAAAAATCAGTCACGATATTTAACCTGACTATTGTTTGAGGTGGCAACACCAAGTAAGACAAACAGGTTTAGAGAAAAGCTTAAAAGAAAAATCCAGGGAAAACAATGTCCATAAGGGGCATTGTTAAAGCCCTGACATATTCCTAGGAACTTAGAAGCCCACACATTTGCCGGCCTGTGCACATGCCTGAGAAGGCCCTAATATCTCACTTCTAGCTTTCATATGAGGCTCTGCAAAAGCAAGAAGTGAGAGCTAAGGCAGAGTTGTAAACTAACAAGATCCCAGAATCCATGCATAGCACAAAACAACATCTGGGACACTTATTGATTAAAATCATTTAAAGATATCTTTGTCCTGGTCACCTGGCTGGTTCTGTCGGTAGAGAATGAGACTCTTGATCTCAGGGTTGTAAGTTTGAGCCCCATGTCGGGTGTAAAGATTACTTAAAACTATTTTTTTAATTTAAAAAAGATACCTTTGTCCAATTGTTAACTAACCACTAAGCTAAATGGTAGAGACTTCAGTGACCACACACATCAAAGATACACACTTTACAGAAATAGTTCAAAGAGAGACACTAAACAAACAAAACAACAAACAAGAACAACTTTTGATAAAAGAGGAATCGGTAATACACCGAAAACTAATGTAATATTGTGTGTTGACTATACTTAAAATTAAGTTGAAAGAAATTTCTTGTGAAACAAGAAATCTATATCCAGCAAAACAACCATACAAAAACAAAGGAGCAATTAAGACAATCCCAGCTAAACAAAAAATCTGAGTGAATTCTTTGCTAACACATGTGTCTTACAAGAAATACTAAAGGACACCTTCCATTTGAAATGAAAGGACATTAGACAGTATCTACAGTATATGAAGTCCAGATAAAGAAAAAAGAATCAGTGGTAATCCTAACTATAGGTAAGTATAAAACAATGTATAAATGTATTTTTTTTTGTTTGCAACTATTTTTTCTCCTATCTGATTTCAAAGACAACTGCATAAAAGAATAATTATTAACCCGTGTTGATGGATGCACAATGTGTAAAGATGTCATGGTGACATCAACAGCATAAGGAGATATAGAATTATACAGAAGAAACATTTTTGAACATTATTAAAATTATTAAAATTAAACTGGTATTAATATGTTCTAGAATGTCATAAATTAAGATATTAATTATAATACATAGAACAATCTCAAAATAATTAAAAAATATGTACTAAAAGAAACAAGGGAATTAAAATTGTACACTAGAAAATACCTATTTAATACAAGAAAAGCCAGTTTTGGTGTAATAAAGAAACAAAAATACACAATACATAAAGAATATAAATAGCAAAATTACAGGCATAAATCCTACCTTAGCAGTAATCACATTGAATGTAAATGGACCAAACACTACAATCAAAAGAAAGAAGAAGGAAAATAATTATTTTAGATTTTTTAAGTTTATTCATTTTGAGAGAGAAAGAGGTGGAAAGGGGCAAAGAGAGAGGAGAGAGAGAGAATCCCAAGAAGTCTCTGCACCATCGGTACAGAATGAATTTTTAAAAATGATCTGGCTGTCTACTGCCTACAAGCAACAAACTTTAGATTCAAAGCAGAAAAGTTAAAATTAAAAGTCTATAAAAAATACCATATAATCAATAACCAAAAGAGAACTGGAGTGGGTTTACTTCTATCACAAAAAATAGACTTTAAGATAAAAAATTATACCTAACAACAGGCTCTCAAAATACATGAAGTAAAATTTGTCACAATTGAAGAGAGAAATAAACAATTCAACAATAGTTGAAGATTTCAATAACCCACATTCAATAAGTAATAGTACAGCTAGAAGATAATAAACAGGGAAACATAGCACTTAAACAGCACTATAAACAAATTAGATGTAAGAGATATTTACAAAGCACTCTATCCAACAGCAGTATAATACACATTCCTCTCAAGTGCATATGGAATACTCTCCAGGGTAAATACACTTTATGCTATAAAACAAGCCTCAACAAATTTTAAAGGATAGAAGTCATTCAAATTATATTCTTCAATCACATGGAATGGAATTCGAAATTTAAAAAAGAAGAAAATTTCAGAAAGTCACAAATATGTGGAGAGTAAACAGAACCCTTAAATAACCAATAGATTTTTTATGGACTGAATTGTATCCCTCAAAATTTGTATATTGAAGACCTAGCCCCTAATATGATTGTATTTGGAGATAGAGTCTTTAAGAATATACTTTTTTTTTTTAATTTTATAATAGTTTATTTTCAAATTGGTTTACATACAACACCCAGTGTTCATCCCAACATGTGCCCTTTTTAATGCCCATCACCCCCTCTCCCCCCTCCCTCATCCCCCTTACCCTCAGTTTTTTTCTTAGTCTTTGAGAGTCTCTTATGTTTTATCTCCCTCCCTCTCTGTGTCTTTTTTTCCTTTCCCCTCTTCCCCTCCCCCTGGTTTTTGCTTAGTCTCACAAAGTCCACCTATTCGTGGAAACATATGGTATCTGTCTTTTTCTGACTGACTTATTTCACTTAACATAATACCCTCCAGTTCCATCCATGTTGCTACACATGGCCAGATTTCATTTTTTCTCATTGCCACGTAGTAGTCCATTGTATATAAGTACCATAACTTCTTTATCCATTCGTCAGTTGATGGGCACTTGGTCTCTTTCCATGATTTGGCTATTGTCGAAATTGCTGCTATGAACATTGGGGTACACGTGCTCTTATGCATCAGCATTCCTGTGTCTCTTGGGTAGATTCCTAGCAGGGCTATTGCTGGGTCATAGGGTAGCTCTATTTTCATTTTTTTGAGGAACCTGCACACCGTTTTCCAGAGTGGCTGCACCAGTTTGCATTCCCACCAACAATGTAGGAGAGTGCCTACTTCTCCACATCCTCGCCAGCATCTATAGTTTCCTGATTTGTTCATTTTAGCCACTCTGACTGGTGTGAGGTGGTATCTCAGTGTGGTTTTGATTTGTATTTCCCTGATGATGAGTGACATTGAGCATTGTTTCATGTGTCTGATGGCCATCTGAATGTCCTCTTTGGAGAAGTGTCTATTACTTAAAGTTAAATGAGGTCATAAGGATGGGGATATAATCTGATAGAACTGGTGTCTTTATAAGAAGAGGAAGAGGCACCAGAGATATATTTATCTCCACACAAATACAGAGGAAAATCTATGTCCGTGAGCCAGGAAACGCTATCTCACCAGAAACTAGCTCTGCTGGTACCATGATCTTGGACTTCTGGCCTTCAGATTTTGAGAAAATAAATATCTGTTGCTTAAGTCATCTAGACTGCCATATTTTTTTGTGGCAGCCCTAGCAGTCTAATACAGAACTAAAGAAGAAATGCAAAGGAAATTAAAAAGCACTTTGAGATAAATGAAAACAAAAACACAACATACCAAAATTTAAAATGCAGCTAAATCGTACTTACAGGTACGATAGCTGAAAATTCCTATATTAAAAAAATTTATAGCTGAAAATTCCTATATTAAAAAAAAGAAATATCTCAAATGAACATCGTAATCTTCCACCTTGAGAAACTACAAAAAAGGATGAGCAAACCAAACACAAAACAATCTGAAGAAAGAAAATTATAAAAACTAGAATGGAGATACACGAAATGAAAATAGAAAAATAATAGAGAAAATAAACAAAACCAAAATTTTTTTTTACCAAGATTTCTTTTAATTGACAGTCTTTTAGATAGGCTGACAAATAAATGGGGAGGGAAGGGAAAAGGAACAGGGTCAGGAGAGAGACTGGGGAAAAGGGGAGAGAGAGCATACTCAAATTACAAAAATCAGGAAAGAGAGATGAAGAGTGGACATCACTACCAACCTTACAG
This sequence comes from Paguma larvata, assembly GCA_030068075.1. Taxonomy (NCBI): domain Eukaryota; kingdom Metazoa; phylum Chordata; class Mammalia; order Carnivora; family Viverridae; genus Paguma; species Paguma larvata. The sequence continues at coordinate 98,181,605 of CM057828.1, read as the reverse complement.
AAAACATACTATATTATCAATAGTGTGCCGAAAAGACAATGTAAATGAAATGAGAAAATTCCTAGAAAGACACAAACTATCAACACTGACTCGAGAAGAAATAGAAAATTTGAATATATCTAAAAGAAAAAGATGGAATTAGTAATCAGAAACCTTCCCACCAAAAACGCCCAGGCCTACATGGATTTACTGGTAAATTCTACCAATCATTTAAAGACAAATTAACACCAATCCTTCACAAATGCTTGAAAGAAAGAAAGAAAGAAAGAAAGAAAGAAAGAAGAAAGAAAGAAAGGAAGAAAGGAAGAGAACTTCTTCAACCTGATCAACAGCATATGCAAAAATCTCATAACTAACATGCTTAATTGTAAGAGATAATATATTATCCCTAAGATTTGCAACAAGACAAAGATTCTCATTCTCACCATTTCTATTCAGCATTGTACTGGAATTGCTAGTCAGAGAAATTAGGCAAGCAAACTAAATAAAGGGCATTCAGATTGGAAGAAAAACTATATTCTCACATCACATGATCTGTATGTAGAAAAATTCTAAGGAATCCACAAGAAGCTAAGAACTACTAAATGAGTTCAGCAAGATTTCAGCATAAAGTATCAATATACACAACCAATTGGATTTCTATACATTAGCAATGAATAATCAGAAAATAGAAACGAGGAAACATTGTATTTATAATAGCATCAAAAAGAATTAAATATATAGGAATAAATTTAAGAAATTAAAGAAAACCCAAATAAATAGGAAGACATTCTATGTTCATGGATCAGAGACCATATTGTTAAGATTGCAATATTCCCCAAGATGATCTACAGACTCAACACTATCCCAATCAAAATTTCAGCTGTCTTTTTTGCATAAATTAAAAAGTATATCCTAAAATTCTTATGAAAATTCAAGGGACCTTGAGTTGTGAAAACAATCTTAGAACAAAGTTGGAAGACTTGCACTACCAAATTTCAATATTTACCTCAAAAGCAATAGACATATAGACCAATAGAAATGAATTGAAAGCAATAGACATATAGACCAATAGAATAGAAATAAAACCCATATATGTATGTTCAATTGATTTTCAACAAAAGTGCCAAGATGAGTTCATGGAGAAATAACAGTCTTTTTAAAAATAATGATATCCATATGTGAAATAAAGTACTTGGACTCATTCTTTGTGCCATGTAAAAAAATTAACTCAAAGTGGATCATAGATATAAATATAAGAGCTAAAACATTAAGACTCTTGGAAGAAAACAAGATAATACACCTTAATGACCTTGCATTAGTGCCAGGGTCCAGTTCCAGCGAGTCCAGGGGTCCCCGAAAGATGGACAGTCAGGCAAAAGGAATGACAGAGCCATGAGATGTAGTCTGATCACCAAGCAGGCACCTCTGGCAATTCTGGCATCTCCGCTCTACTGGTCTCAGTGTCTTTATTTAAAAGTAGTAAGTGACATTACAGCAGTGAGTGACATCCCATCAGTAAGCAGTTTGATATCTTTTACAACAATATGTTTTTGTCAGCAACGCTGCGATTTCCTCAATCTTGCAAGTTGTTTGACATCATTCTTTTTAGACCATAAAGGAAACAATTCTTATCTTAGCTATTTTGTGATTCTGCTCCTAAGTTAATTAACATATGCTGTCTTTGATGAGGATTAGGTAAATTTGTGGTGAGGGGGGAGAAAACAGGATGTTTATGAAGCAGGTGGGGTTGTTATGGTTGTTACCACAAGTCTCTGCAAACAGAGGGTGCATACATTATCATCTTAATACCTAAGTTAATCATCTATAGAAAGGTTAAGAGTCATCTGAGGGTGCCTGGGTGGCTCAGTCAGTTAAGCGGGGACTTCAGCTCAGGTCATGATCTCATGGTCTGTGAGTTTGAGCCCCGTGTCCGGCTCTGTGCTGACAGCTCAGAGCCTCAAGCCTGCTTCAGATTCTGTGTCTCCTCTCTCTGCCCTTCCCCTGCTCACGCTCTGTCTCTCTGTCTCTCAAAAATAAACAAACATTAAAAAATTAAGAGTCATCTGTCTAGCTTCCTAACCTACAATGAGGGAGGTGTAACTCTCCTGGTAAAGATGTAATTCTTAAGGCTTGTCTAAGTTCCTTTGCTTGTGAATGAGTGAATTTACATAATAGAAGCCCAACGGCTACACAAGTCACACCAATATCCATCCAGCTCATAACTGCTATCAATCTGTGCAACCCATCCCCAAGATGCAACTTTAAGATTACTTCTGGCCAGGCTACTCTCATTCAGATGTAATGCATCAAAGCATCGTGCTCCAGGTCCTTCCTTTTCATTTAAATGCTATAAAACAAAAGAGCATTACATCCCTTAAGGTCAATGAGGGCAATTCAAGAAATCCAAGCCTAAGAAATTATTTAGAAGGAGGCAAGACTAGGCGCCATTTGATTGGCAGGAACTTTGCTTCAACTGCCTTTCCACACAGAGAGGTGTCTCGACCTGTGAGCCCAAGATGGCTCCCAACATATTAGTCTTTGAATGGCTTCCTAGATAAGACACCAAAAGCACAAGCAACAAAAGAAAAAACAGATAAACTAGTCTTCTTCAAAATTAAAAACTTTTGCCTTCCAAGACACACTAGCAAAAAAATGAAAATATAACCCACAGATTGTGAAAATATTTGCCAACCACATATCTGATAAGGGATTTGTATCCATGTTATATATAGAACTCTTTCAAATCAACAATGAAAGGGGGAAACACCCACAATTTTTTATTTTTTTAATATTTATTTATTTATAATATAATTTATTGTCAAACTGATTTTCATACAACACCCAGTGCTCATCCCAACAAGTGCCCTCCCTCATGCCCATCACCCACTCTCCCCTCTCCCACACCCCCTACCAACCCTCAGTTTGTCCTCAGTATTTAAGAGTCTCTTGGGGTGCTTGGGTGGCTCAGTCAATTAAGTGTCCGGCTTCAGTTTAGGTCATTATCTTGCAGTTTGTGAGTCCGAGCCCCACATCAAGCTGTGTACTGACAGCTCGAAGCCTGGAGCTTTCTTCAGATTCTGTATCTCCCTCTTTCTCTGCCCCTCCCCTGCTCACACTGTCTCTCTCTCCCTCAAAATAAATAAACATTAAAAAAAAAAAGAGTCTCTTATGTTTTGCCTCCCTCTCTCTCTGTGACTTTTTTTCCCCTCTTCCCCTTCCACATGGTCTTCTGCTAAGTATCTCAAAACCCACCTGTGCATGGAAACATATGGTATATCTGTCTTTCTCTGCCTGACTTATTTCACTTAGCATAATACCCTCCGGTTCCATCCACGTTGCTACAAATGACCAGATTACATTCTTTCTCATTGCCACGTAGTATTCCATTGTATATATAAATCACATCTTTACCCATTCGTCAGTTGATGGACATTTAGTCTCTTTCCATGATTTGGCTATTGTTGAAAGTACTGCTATAAACATTAGGGTACATGTGCCCCGATGCATCAGCCCTCCTGTATCTCTTGAGTAAAGTCCTAGTAGTGCCATCGCTGGGTCCTAGGGTAGTTCTATTTCCTTTTTTTTTTTTTTTTGAGGAACCTCCAATCATTTTCCAGAGTGGCTGCACCAGTTTGTATTCCCACCAAGGATGTAAAAGGGTGCCTGTTTCACCAGCATCTATAGTTTCCTGATTTGTTCATTTTAGCCACTCTGACCAGCGTGAGGTAGTATCTCAGTGTGGTTTTGATTTGTATTTCCCTGATGATGAGTGACATTGAGCATTATTTTCATGTGTCTGTTGGCCAACTGGATGTCTTCTTTGGAAAAGTGTCTATTCATATCTTCTGTCCATTTCTTCACTGGATTATTTGTTCTTTGGGTGTAGAGTTTGGTGAATTCTTCATAGATTTTGATACTAACTCTTTATGCGATATTTGTTTGCAACTATCTTTTCCCATTCTTTCAGTTGCCTATTAGTTTTGTTGATTATTTCCTTTGCAGTGCAGAAGCTTTTCATCTTGATGAGGTCCCAATAGTTCATTTTTGCTTTCAATTCCCTTGTCTTTGGAGATGTGTTGAGTAAGAAATTGCTGCAACTGAGGTCAAAGCAATCTACACATTCAATGCAATCCCAATCAAAATTGCACCAGCATTCTTCTCAAAGCTAGAGTAAACAATCCTAACATTTGTATGGAACTACAAAAGACCCCGAATAGCTAAAGTAATATTGAATAAGAAAACCAAAATGAGAGACATCACAATCCCGGACTTTCCACTACTGCAAAGTGGTAATCTTTAAGACAGTATGGTATTGGCACAAAAACAGACACATAGACTAATAGAATAAAATAGAGAACCCAGAATTGGACCCACAAATGTATGGCTAACTAATCTTTGACAAAACCCACACTTTTTTAAATGCATAAGGATTTTGAATAGCTATTTCTCCAAAAATATATACAAATGGCCAAAAATAACATGTAAAGATAGTTAACATCTTTAACCATTATGGAAATGCAAATCACAGCCACAATGAGATGTCATTTAATACCCTGTATGTTTGGCTATAATAAAAAAGACATACAATGACAATGTTAGTGAGAATATAGAGAAACTGGAAATCTCATACATTTCTGGCAGAATTGTAACTAGTCCAGCCAATTTTGAAAAATGTTTACAGTTCTTCAAAAAGATAAATATAGAGTTATGATATGACCCAGGAATTCCACTCTTAGACATATATCTAAGAGAAATAAAAACATACATCTACACATAAAGCTATATACAAATGTTCATAGCAGCATTATGCATAATAGCCAAAAAGCAGAAATGGAAACAAGCAAATGTCCATCAGCTGAAGAATGAATAGACATGATGTGATATACCCATATGGTGGAATATTGTCCAACAATAAACAGGAATGCAGTACTAATATGCAATATATACAGGAACCACAGAAGCATCATGCTCAGTGAAAGAACCAAACACAAAAGGCCACAAACTATATAAATCCATTTATATCAAGTATCTAGAATAAGCAAATCCATAGAGACAGAAAGTGTGTTATAGGTCACCAAAGTTTGGTGTGGGGAGTGAAGTACAGGAGTAACTGCTAATGAATACAGGGCTGTGTTTTGGGTTGTTGAAAATGACTGGAATGAGAAAATAGTAATTGTTGTGCAACTTTGTGATCATGCTAAAACCACTTATTGGAAATAATTACTCTTAAAATATCTGAAATGTTTAGTATAACTTCATCCTATTTAGAAAGAATGGTGTATCAACCCAGTAGTTGCAAGTAACAGAAAATCCAACATCAACCTGCCTAAGCAGTAGAAGAGAATAGTGCTGAAAGACTAACTTATTCCAATGGCTTGAGTGACTTTGGCAGACCTTGTTCTGCTCGTGTTGGATTCATTCTTAAGCCTTGTCACCTACAGTCTCAAATCATCTCAGGATCAAGTCTAGATCTAGGGTAAATTTCCCTGCCTCTCTCAAAAATCCTAACAAAATTCTCATTGACTGTGATTGGGTCACATGTCCATCTCTAAAACAATCACTTCATCAAGTGTCTTGTGTTTCACTCTTTAAGTGAGAGGAGGCCTCTCCAGAAGTTTAGTGTATGAGAGAGGAAATGCCCAATACCATTACCAAATGGAGAGTGGATGAAACAGGTACCAAGAAGCCATACAACAACAAATATCTACTATCAACAATTAGTAAAAATTTGCCAAAATAGGCAATCAGTCTGGAGGTAGCTTATAATGCTAGTACCACAAGTACTCCAAAACATAGATTCTCTCAAGCTTCCTTCTTTATTCTTTGAATATAAATCTGATTTGAGTTACAATTTACATTCAATGCTTATATTCACTTTTTATAACGTGAAGGTTAACAGCACACAGATCAATGGATCAGAATAAATAGCCCAGAAATAAACTCATGCTTATATGGTCAATTAATCTAAAATAAAGGTGGCAACAATATACAATGGGGGAAAGACAGTATCTTCAACAAATGGTGTTGGGAAAACTGAACAGCTACATGTAAAACAGTGCAATTGGACTGCTTTCTTAAACCATACACAAAAATAAACTCAAAATGAATTAAAGACCTGATTGTGAAACTCAAGCCCATAAACCCCTAGAAGAAAATATACACAGTAAATTCTTTGACATCGGCCATAGCAACATTTTTCTAGAAATGTCTCCTGAGGCAAGGTAAACAAAAGCAAAATTAAACTATTGGGATTACACCAAGATAAAAAAGGGTTTGCATAGCAAATGAAACCATCAACAAAACAAAAGGGCAACCGACTGAATTGGAGAAGATATTTGCAAATGATATATCTGATAAGGGATTAATCCAAAATACATAAGTAACTTCTACAACTCACCATCCAAAACAACAACAACAACAACAACAAATAATCTGATTAAAAAATCAACAGAAGGCATGAATAGACATTTTTCCAAGGAAGACTTACTGATGGCCAGCAGACACATAAAAAGATGCTCAAAATCACTAATCATCAGGGAAATACAAATCAAAACCACAATGAGATATCATTACACCTGTCCGAATGGCTAAAACTAAAAACACAAGGAGCACCTGGGTGGCTCAGTAGGTGGTTGAGTGTCCAACTCTTGATTTCTGCTCACCTCATGATCCCTGAGTTGTGGGACTGAGCCTTGCATCAGGCTCCATGTTAAATGTGAAGATTCTCTCTTTCCCTCTGCCCCTCTCCCTCACTCATGCACTCTCTCTAGAAAAATAAATAAATAAATAATAAAATTAAATAAAAAATAAAAATACAATATAGCAAGTGTAGGCAAAGGTGTGAGAAAAAGGAAAACTCATGTACTGTTGGCTGGGAATGTGAATTGATGAAGCCCCTGTAGAAAACAGTATGGAGGTTCCTAATAATTAAAAATAGAATTACCATAAGATCCAGTAACTCCATTCTGAGTATTTGCCCAAAGAAAACCAGAACACTAATTCCAAAAGATGCATGCACCCCTATGTCTATTGCAGTATTATTTACAATAGACAAGATATGGATGCAACCCAAGTGTCCATCTATAGCTGAATGGATAAAGAAGTTGTGGTATATATCCATATATAATGAAATATTGCTCAACCTTAAAAAGGAATTAAATCTTGCCATTTCAAACAACATAGAGAAACCTAGAGGGCATAATTCTAAGTGAAATAAGTCTTTTGGTGAAAGACCAATACCATATGATTTCACTTGTATGTGGAATTTAAGAAATAAACACAACAAAGAAAAAAAAAAAGAGAAGACTTAAGAAAAAAAAAAAAGACCCGAATACAGAGAACGAATTGATAGTTACCAAAGAGGAAGTGGGTGGGGAATAGGTGAAATAGGTGAACAGGATTAAGAGTACACTTATCTTGATGAGAACAGAGAAATGTATAGAATTGCTGAATCATTATAGTGTACACCTAAAACTAATATAGCACCATATGTTAAATATAAAAAAAATGAAGGGTAATCTTCCACCACAACATTTTATTAGCCCACCCTCTGGAGATTGAATGATTGTCCTCAAAATGGTATGTCCACTTTCCTAATCGTTGGATCCTTTCAATTTTACCTTACATGAAAAAAGTGTCTTTGTAGACACAATTAGGTCAAGGGTCCTGAGGTGACATTATCTAAGATTACCAAGATGGGCCCTAAATTCAAAGATACGTGTTTCCAAAAGACAGAAGAGGAGGGGCACCTGGGTAGCTCAGTTGGTCGAGTATCCAACTTTAGCTCAGATCATGATCTCATGGTTCATGAGTTTGAGCCCCGTGTTGGGTTCTGTGCTGACAGCTCAGAGCCTGAAGCCTGCTTTGGATTCTGTGTCTCCCTCTATCTCTGCCCCTCACCCACTCATACTCTGTCTCTGTCTCTCTAAAATATAAACATTTTTTTAAAAAGACAGAAGAGGAGAGGAGAATGTCATGTGAAGACAGGGACAGAGATCGTAATAAGGCAGCTACAATGAGTGCCCACAGCCACCAGAGGCAGGAAAGAGGTAAAGAACAGATTCTACCAAGGAGCCTCTGGTGGGAGTGTGGCCCAGCCTACACTGTGATTTCAGACACCTGCACTCTGGAACTGTGAAAGAGCAAATTTCTGTTTTAAGTCACCAAGCTCATGGGTAATTTGTTGCGGCAGCACTAGAATATGAACACACTGTGATATAGATGGTAGATTTTGAAAGGATTAGGTCTATTTCACAAACTTTGATTTTTGAAACATATAAAGAACACAACAGTGTTTTAATCAGGTATCATATGGCTTTTCTATAGGAGCAGATAGATGAAAACTTCTGTTTATTGATTCTCTCATGTCCTTTCACATCTCTAAAACAAAACGAAAACCAAAATAGAAAATAAAAGGCTAGGGAAGAAAGTTGCTAAACTTGGATTAATGAGAAATCAAAGAAGGAAGATATACACTCATTTTTCAAGAACTTTGTGTGAGGAGAGAAAAAAACAACTCTGTAGATACAGGGGTACAAAAGGGTCAAAAGGATATTTTATTTCATTTTAATTTTTAGATTGGGGTAGAATCAAGAATTCTTAAGACTTAATTAAAGAGAATGAACAATTAGAGAAGGGTTGCATTAGAGAACTTAGAGAGGGTGGCCACTACAGACGGGTCTGTAAGGAGGCAGATAGAGAGGAGGTGACTAGTATGGGGAACCATATACATTTTGAATGAAAAGTTGGAAACCTTGTCCTTAAAACCAGAAGAACAGTAGTTAAGATGGTGTGGATATTGAGATTTTAGGTAAAGCATAAATATTAGACTAACCTAAAAACAGCAGTCTCATAAATTCTTATTTTCAGATTTTTGAGATAGAGCAGCTGAGTTAGATTAAATTCCTTTGGGTGATTTTATTTCCGGACAACCCATTCCCAGTCCTTTATAAATCAGAAAAGTACAGAAATTTAGAGTTGGAAGAATACTATGTATTAAAGCTTTAAAATAATTATTTTCTCTCAAAAAAAAAAACTGGAAAAAGAAATCTAAGACAAAGTGGTTCCAACCCATAGCAAGACTCAAGATGAGGTCTGTATGTGCAAGGCTGAAGCAGAGTGGAGACTGAAGTCATAAGAGTTAAGAGGATCCAGGCATTTTTAAGATTGGGAGGTAGCATAGCATAGTGTTTTGTTTTGTTTTTCATGGAATAAATCTAAGGGCACAAACTAATAACCAGCTTTCTAGGGTTCAAATCCTAGCTCTGCCACTTAGAAGTTGTGTGATCTTGGGTAAACTACCTAACATATTTATACATCTTGATTATCTTTTGTAAAATGGGACTAATAATAGCACTAACCTTCTATGGTTGTTTCAAACACCAAATATTCATAAATTCTTACTACAGCACTTGGCATTTCACTATATTAAATTTTTATAAAAATAATAGGGTGGTTGATTCTGTATCTTCTGAAGGAAGTTCAATTAGAAAACTTTATACATAACCTTAATTCACTTATGCATTCTTTTCTTTTTTTTTTTTTTTTTTTATTTTTCACACCAAACTCTCAAGAAAAAAGTCTCCCTTAGAACAGAGACTTAACTCCCAAGCCAGCATTAGAACCCAATGGCTTCCACTGTGCCCCCTCCTCCCTGCCCCAGTGCCTAACTATCCCCGACTCAGCTGATCACCTTCTCTCAGCATACCTAGCATTTTTCAAAGGCACTGTGGGACCAAAGAAGTGTGGTATCTCTGCAAAGCAGGATTCTGATAGCCCCAGATCAGACGCTTTGGGTCTCTGCAGGGGAAGGGCAGGCCAAAGCTGTGGGTTGTTCTGAGAGAAGCTAGGGACAATGGTGTCCCAGGCCCCCTCTCACTTTGGGATTCTCACTAGCAGCTAACTCCTTCTCTAGAGTCAAACATGTAGATATCATGGAGGGAAACCTCCCCATCTGGTTACAAGGCAACAAAGCCATGTTATCTTGACCAATCAGTGCTGAAGGGAAATCATATCCAGTGCTACTCACAGAAGAATCTTCCTTGATATGCTCCTCGGAATCATCTCAAGGGCTTCTGTGACCACATGCCAGCAAGTAGCATTGTCAGGATTTCAACTTACATCCCTCTGACTTAATAAGATGTCTTTGAAGCAGCTAAAAACAAAACAAAACAAAACAAACAAAAAACACATAACGAGAAAGCATATGAAAAAGATAGCTAAGGATCCTTCCCGGGATAGTTTACAGAGGTGGGAAAAGATTTGTACAAAGGACCAGCCCCTCCTGTGGGAGAACCTCAGAATTTGAGGCTGAATGTCCGCAGCCAAGTCACCACCACATGAATGCTGAGCACTTATCTTGGGCAACCCAGTGGGAAGTGGGACACAATTTTCAAGATTATCAAAACAACTTTTGTGAAAGAAATGAATAACTGGCTAAACTTAAAAAGTTTTACTGATGAGTAGGAAATACAGTCTCAGAAAGTGGATGGCTATTCCCTCTAAGAGCTGCTACCTGTTCCTCCCCCGCCCTGACCATCTACACACAAAGGCACCTGCAAGAGATTACCTAGAGGGCCAGGCTTAGAGTTCATGGAGATTCAGGCAGAATTGTTGCAATTACTTGCAAACCTGCTCTCTGAAGCAGGATAATTTTCATGAGCCAGAATAAATCCTTCCTGTGACAATGAGTAATTTTTATGGTCTTTCTGCAACCATCTAACTAATTGCACGTCTCACATTTTACAATTTCCCCTCCCCCATCAGTACAAGAGTAGTAGTTAGCAATGACCTTGGCCTTTTCTCTTCATACCTATTCAAAATTGTTAGAAGGGGAAAATATATATGGCTGCAGGCTACACCACACAGTCACCCTCTTATCCCTTCCTTGTATTGTATTCCAGTCCTATGTGGTTCAGTCAGCCAGTGGTGGTCGAGAGGCTGTGCAGTCTCTGAAGTGATTAGGCCATACTGGAGACACAGTTAGCCTTTCCCCCCTGCCAGCTGCTCTTTTTAAAATTTAATTCAGAACTTGTATAAGTGGGCTGGGTTTGAAGGATATAGAAATTCACATACACGGAAGTGTGTGGGGAAGATAGACCCATAAACGAATCAGTCAGTCAATGAGATGAGGGCATAACTCAGCTAGACGATGAGGCTCAGTGAGGACTCTACTCTCCCAGTGGTCAGGGGAGGTGATATTCGAGCTGATTCTTAAAGTTGAATAGAAATTCTCCATGGAAAAAATCAGATAAGAGTTCCAAAGAAGTGGGACAGCGTGCAGAATGGTTTACAATAGCTTGGCAAATTTGGGGCACTGCTGATACTACAAATACTATCGCCATCTTGCAGGAAGTGGGGTGGGGTGGGGATAGCAAAAAAACTGATAAGGTTAGGAGTGGTTAGCAGAGCAAGTTTTGCCTGAAGACCTGACAGCCACCAGGGGATTGGGGTTTTAACCTGGGGCAATGGGAGGACTTCAACGTTTATTTATATATATATATTTTTTAATTTTTAAACAATAGAGCTATGTGGAGTTTTAGAAGATGGCTCCCTGCAGTGGGTGTGGGAGCAAGCCAGAGGGTGGCTGTTTCATGGATGGAGACAGAAAGGATAGAGAGAGAATGACTGAATCTCAGAGACCTATGAGTGGGAGAATCAACAGAACTTAGTGACCGACTCCTTTGGATAGTAGACAGAGGAAGAGATGGAATAGGCCTGGCTTGAGTGCTCAGATGTTTGGTGTTCCATTCATCAAGACAAGGAGTAAAGAAAACTTGAAGAGGGAGATAAAATGCTGGCAAAGATGTGGAGCAATGGGAATTCTCATTCATTGCTGGTAGGAACTTAACATGGTATAACCACTTGGAAGTTTGGTAGTTTCTTTAAAACTAAGCCTACTCTAACATATGATTCCACAATCATGTTTTTTGGTATTACTCAAATGAGCTGAGAACTTAAGTTAACACAAAAATCTATGTGGTGATGGAGCATAAGGCAAGCTGACAGGCCACAAACATCCCCCCACCCCCACCAGGTAGGATATGTGTGATATTCCTGGGCACTCCTGGCTGCCCAAGAACAAAGAAAAGAGGAAAACAAATGGTTAACTGATAGAGATCATAGTCCTGCAGGACCTGAGTCTCCATTTATTTACAAATATCTTAGTAAATTACAAGAAAAAGGCAATCTTATCAATAACCTCATCTCCAGAAACCTATAAACTCCTTTTCCTGGAGCCCCAACATCACCACAAAGGCAGAAGGAAATGGCAATTTCCTTATAACCTGCAGCCCATTGACAAATTCTTGAGGCTGGCTGAGTAAAATGTTTCCCCTGGAACTCCCTGCTGTCTTATTGCTAATGCTTTGCTGGATGGAAAACAACCTTCACTTGACAATAATAGCTAGGCCTCCACTATCCTGGTTGTCTTCTCTAGCATATGAAAAATCTCACTGGAAACTTCCCCTGGACTTTAACTCTCCCCAACTCCATAGTTTAAAACCAATCTCAAACCAATCTCTTCTCTTGGTCCCAGGACAACTCTTCCTCCCCACGGGTCCTGTCCCCATGCTTTAACAAAACCACCTTTATGCACAAAAGATGTCGTCAAGAATTCTTTCTAGGTCATTGGCTTTGGACCCCACAAACCCCACTGTCACCCCAAAACCTCATCACTACATATATGTGTTTATAGAAGCTTTATTTATTAGTGCCCAAACTTGAAAGCAACCATGATGTTATTCAGTAAGCAAATGGATAAACAAACTGTAGCACATTCAGACAATGGAACAGTATTCAACAATAAAAAGGAATGAGCCATCAGCCATGAAAGGCATGGAAAAAACTTAAAGAGATATATCTAAGTGAAAAAAAACCAATATAAAAAGGCTATTTACTATATGATTTCAATTAAATGACATTATGGAAAAAGCAAAACCATAGACACAGTAGGAAGATCAGTGGTTTTTGAGAGAGAGGGAGAAGGAGAGAGGCATGAATAGGTGGAGCACAGGGGAACTTTAGGGCAGCTAAACTATTCTGTAAGATACTGTGATGGTGGATACATGTCATTAAACGCTTGTCCAAACCCTTAGAATGTACAACACAAAGAGTGACCCTAATGCAAACTACTGACTTTAGTTAATAATGCTCAATAATGTATCCTCAGTGTAACAACTGTACCACAGGGGTACTAGGTGTTAGTGATCAGGGAGCCTGCAGGGGCATAGCAAGTTATGTGAGAACTCTACTTTCTGCCCAATTTTTCTATAATATACCCCAAACAGCTAAAGTAAAGAAATAAGTCTGAATTTCTTTTTTAAACTCAAAAAAGATTTTATTTTTGTTTTTGATTTTTTGTTGTTTTGATTTTTTTACTTCTGGTCACTTTTATATACACTTTTTTTCTACCCTTGTCTGAGTAAATGAAGGCAGAGAACATATATAGTCAGGATTTAGCTTTCGAATCAATTAATAGTTGACAGCATATAAATAGACTCTCTTGAGTAGTTGAAGACATGATCTCTATGAGGTTATGTTATGGTGGAGACGAGTCATAGAGAGAAGCATAGAATATGATGGTGGGAAGGGACTTTTTACCAATGCTCCATCTTAAAAAGAGTAATTGAGAGGAAAAAATGATTTTCCTAGTGTTAACTCATTTTCAAAAATTCATTCATCTTTTATTTTGTATTTACTGTTGGAAATGGATGAGAAGCAATGACTAATATCAAGGTCGTTGCAGTCCAGTGGAAGAAGAGACCAATAATTAGAAAGTTACAAAGCAATATAATAACTGCTATAGCATAGGTACACATTGCATGCAATAAGAGCAGGCCCAAGACTGGGTGTGGTCTCCATCATCGGAGACCAAACTGAGAGGGAATTTGACAATACCTCTTGCCAAAGTGAAGTCGAACCACTCGTATTTCCTTTTACTCCTTATCTTGATCATGAAGAGATTTTTAGGCATCATCCTGGTGGTTAGTTGGGAAACCAAACTGGATCATTTGAGACCTGTGAAGGTAAATGGGAAGGACTACCTGAAGTGGGTTTTCTACTTGTCAAACTGATGCTGAGAGGCGTTTTAATACAGCTCATGAAAATATGTCCTACCACTTGTTCCTTCCAGGTAGTCCTGACCCACGTAGCTACGTAGCTTCAGGAGATTTTTCTCAAGTGTTTCCACCTTTTTCTTCTTTCTGGACTCCTACTACCACCATTCACCATGGTGACAAGAATCCTTTCCCTGTAGGATTTGTCACCTTTTTCGCTACAAAAGTGAATGTGCTTACCTGCCAGTTAGTTGGTCTTGTCTTCTCAAGTCCTTACTGATTTCTTACATTGTCACTGAGGAGACTGTCCTCTATAAGCCGCACAAATATACCTCTATCCCACTTCAGAAAGGAAAGCAATTTTATCTACTTTTCTGCTTGGCTTAAAAAAATCTTGAAAATCAGATACTTTATATCAAGTGACAGGCAACAACTAGAAATTTGAAACCCAGTAAAAAGTCCTTCTTTTGATGAAAAATCTCTTCCATATGTTTGGAAACCAAGCTCTCATATTAATTGAATATACTGAACACACACAAAGCAAAACAATTTTTTAAGATCTTCCCTTTACAGTTCTGGGTTCAAAGGTTTTGGTTTCCAAATGTTTCTGACAAGGTTTTGACTGTTTTTTAGATATTTTATATGCTCCCTGCTCAAGCTCGCTCAACTTTTTAGGCCAACCAATCCAGTTCTCTGATTTTCTTAATGTCCTTTCACATTTCAAATGTTTTCCACATCACCATGTCACAGGAAACTATAAAGCCATTCAGGAGGGTAAATGATGTGTGGTTAAGATTTGGAATTAAGGTGGAATCACAGATTTAGTGGGCAGATGCCTGGGCAGAAAAAACTGGATCTTTCATCCAGTTCTGCCACTGGCTAATTATGTGGCCCTGAGAGATATGAAGTATCTGATTTTCAAGATTCTTTTAACTTTTCACCACTCTGGCTTTCTCTGTCCACCTGCCTAAATAATGGAGAGAAAAGTCTTGTATCCCATTGTCAAAAATAAAAGAAATCAAAGGAATTGAAACATTCAAGAAGAGAAAAAATGTTCCACAAAAGTCCCATACGCCAATATCCGAAAAGCTCTTCTGTCTATCTGCACAGTCAGTAGGACAGACAAATGAGTCAGTATTATATGGGTGGAAATTCAGATTTTTAAAATGTTTATTTACTTTAAGAGAGAGAGAACACAAGCAGAGGAGGGGCAGAGAGACAGGGAGAGGGAGAATCTCAACTAGGCTCCACACTGTCAGCACAAAGCCCAATGTGGGGCTCCATCTCACAACTGTGAGACCATGATCTGAGCCAAAATCAAGAGGTGGGATGCTTAACTGACTGAGCCACCCAGGCACCCCAAGATTTATCTTAATGAGAAGAAACATTTTGAAAATATACAGCAAGGGAAATATAGGGAGTAATTAAACATTGACATGTGTGGTCATGATTATGAATGCTTTCAAATCATCTTCCAGTTTTCCTTAAGAGTCTCATGCCTGGCTGTTCCCCACCTGCAGTAATGCCCATCTCCATCTCCCCATCTCCAGCATGCTAAATTACCTGGTGCTGTAAGAACATGGGTCTTTATACACCTGCTTCCCCTTCCATGCCTGAAATGTCCAGCCTTATCTACTCCACTTGACACCTTCCTTATAATCTTCCTGGGTTCCACGTAAAACCGTCTCCTTTGTGTAACCCACACGATCACCACCAAGAGTTAATGGCCTCCTCTCCCAGGCCTCCATAATCCTGAGAAGTCTCCTCATGCCTCCACTGCAGTCCAAATCTATTGTCATTATCTGTTGACTTATCTATCATCTCCACTGGATTGTGAAATTCTTGGGTACGAGGAAGGGTTATTCATCTCTTTACTCCAGTGCTTCACATGGTGCCTGGCACTTAATTTCCCAGATACTGAAGTCAGACAGTGGTGGGATAGAGTCAACTTGTACTGGCAGCTTGAACAGGCTTGTGAGGCCTAATTGTTAAATTATTGGGAATTTTGTCAGCCAATATTGAAAATTACATCATATAAGCTTCCAGTTCAGTATATTTAAAGCAAAAGTTATAAATACTCAAAAGTCATCAATTTCTAATTATGTTACACCATTTTCCTGTTATCTGTGCACCTGAGGTTATATCTGGATAAAGCATGATGAAAACACTAGATCATAAGGGGCTGCTGCACATCTCCCAAAATCATATCAGTAAAGTCATATTGGTGGTTTGAATATGGCCATGGCCAGGACTATTCACACAACAGAAATTGGCAAATGCTATAAATCAAACCTTGGTTTATTGGTTTTTTGATTGTTTAGACTTAGCAAAATAATGGAGAAAATGTAAATAGCACACACTAAATTAAGAGTATTTGTATTCATTATATTGTGAATAACACACATACACACACCATGCATTTGAAAACTAGTATACAATTCAGCAAAGAAGCCTCTTGTGCCATTGATGAGCAAGTGAAATGTGACATATATCTTTGTTGTTTCCCATTCATTTTATTCATTAAAGTGTCACCAGTATTCATGTCAGAACAATGCGTGTTTGTTAATTGTGATCATAGGGTGGCTACGGATATAAAACTTTGACAAGCTTCAATGAAAGCATTTTGTGAAATGTAATTCACTATGTAGAACTTACAATCGAGAGTACTACATATTTTATTATTTGTAAATTGCATGCTACGCATTTTTTACATTTCTCTAAAATCTATAATGAACTCATGAATGTATATGAATGCACTTATTCTCTCACCTCACCCCACCACTAGAGAGCCTATTATTAAACTTCTACCAGCACATCACTGGATTCAGAGAAGAGAGACATCAGAGAAGACTGGAGTAGTCAGAGAGGGAGGTAAGGTAGAGAGAAGTAGCACAATATTCCCATCAGGAGGCGCAGCAGGAGCAAACACGCAGAAGTGGGAAAACACTGATCTGTGCAGGACACAGTGAGTCCAGGCTACTGAGACAGAGGTGGTGGTTGGAAGCTGCTGGACAGGCTGGGAAGGGACGAGTTCCGGAAGCCAATGCAAATGAGGCAGAGAAGCCTGATTTGATTTAGCAGGCAATGGGGAGCCACCTCTGACTCTTTAGAAGGGGAGCGATGAGAAGTAAGCAGTGATTTAAGAGGATTAATAGGGCCACAGTGCTCAGGACGGATTGGAAGAGGAAGAGACTGGCCCAGTCCCTCCGGAAAGCAGAACAGAGACTGCGAAGGAATTCAGGACTGGAGAGATGAGGTAATGCAGCACTTTGCCTCTGTTCTCCATCCACTTCTCTCTTCCTTTCCCTCTGCCAAGCTCAGCCACATCCCCCTCCCTTGAGCTTCCCCTCAGCAGCCCTTTTCTCTAGGGTCTATGATTAATTCTCTCTTAAAAGTATCTGGTGATAGATCCAAGGGGCATTTCATAAATTCTGCCTCATTATGTGAAGCCTAGTTTAAAAACTTCCTTCTGCCTAGATCAATTATGAAATAATAAAATCTGACCTGAACCTAAGCTTGCATCTTTTCTTCCCCTGAGAAAGGGATTCAGACATGCTCAAAAAGTCCTAAGAATGAGAGAATTTGACTTTGCAGTTACAGGAGCCCAAGCAATAAGTAGCTAAATCAGCATTTTTAAATGCTCTTCAAAATCAGGCACATAGATTTCTTCTCTATTCATTCATTTGTGTGTCTTGCTCTCATATACATGCACACACTCACTCACAAGCACACAGTCCCAGAATTTAGCAATGCAAGTTGGCTGCATTTAGTGTTGCCATTCCTATTAGCCTGGACTACTGAGAAGGAGGAATGTACAAAAATGGTGATAAAACAAAACAAAAAAATCCACCATATGCAATCTTTTCAAGGATGCTGGTTGCTTTTAAGGCCACTGCATGGCACCTAAATCATGGTCTTGTTCACGAATCATATAATCCCATCCATCATGCCACCTGAGGGGAGAACAATGTCTGGCTAATAATCCCCAGCATGGTGCCATATTGGGTCAAACACTGATGTAATGGTCTTTGGGTCATGAGGTTGGAGTGGCAGTGATGGTGTCATTGTGACACACACAGCTCTTTGGCTTGATGGTCTCCAATCTCAGTGTTGACTTGTCCCTATTTGCCCAGTATCATAGTTGAGAAGGTGCAGAAAAGATGCCCTAACTGTAGTTACAGTCATATCTATATTTTTTCCTTTAAAAGTATAATCTTTGCAAAAAATAATATGTCACAGATTCCCCCCCACACATTTTTTCTTGTCTTTCTAGAAGTTATTAGCATAGGCTCCTGAACAAATTTTTATGCATGTGTGCACGCACACACACTCACACACACACGATATTTCTATCCAGTCTTCAAAATGCCAATCCCATAACCATGTCTACCCAAATTCTTCGGACACTTATAACTGTTGCTTTCCTACACCACTCCTCTGAGTTCCCTGATGATAACCCAAATAGCCTTGGCTCCCTAATTTTTCTCCCTACCAAGGACAAAAATAAAAAGTCATGAATACCAGAAATTTCTAGGGGCTAAGTCAGCTTCTTCTCATGCGTTACATCCATGCTGGGCCCTGTCTGACATCTAACACTTGGTTGCATGCTAAGTCTAAGGCATGCTGGTGCTACACTTAGTAAATGAAAATCTGTTGATCCATGGCAATCAGTCAGCCCTTTTTTGCACTGACCTAAGCACTTGGAAGAATCAAAGAGTATAAGGACTGTTGTCTGCTTTCGGAGGGAAACAACTAATGTACAAAACCATTTAAGAATTCTTCAGTACCAGTGTGCCTGGGTAGCTCAGTCAGTTGAACCTCCAACTCTTGATTTTGGCTCAGGTCATGATCCCAGGGTCGTGGGATTGAGCCCCGTGTCAGGCTCTGCACTGGGCATGCAGCCTGCTTAAGATTCTCTCTCTCTCCCACTGTTCTTCCCCCATCCAAGTTCTCTTTACCTCTCTATCTATAAAAAAAGAAAAGAAAAGAAAAGAAAAAAGAGTATTTCAGTGCCAATTGGGTATTACTGGCTACAAGAGATGGCTCAGTATTGTCAACAAGTATGAAATCCAGAGTCAGAAAATGTGGACTCTTTCAACCCTTTCCCTTGTCCCATGCAACACACAGACTACCCTCAGACACTCTCTCTTTTACAACCCTAATCCAGTTCACTCTTGTCCATAGGATTCCCTGAATTGGTATTCAACAAAGTTCAATATTAATGTGGAAACAAAGATACTAGAATCGTATTTCACAAGTAACAGTAACAGAATACAAGCTATTCTGGGTGTCTACATCCAAAAATCCATCCATTAAGGTTGTGCACCTACTCTAACTAGATGGCAAATTGAGTACACAGGATCCTGACTGCCAACAAGGCCCTAAAACAGAAGCACAGGAATTTGACTGGGTTGTCCTGCTTTGGGTTGAGTTGTTGATTTATTTATTTTAATTTACTCTCACAAAGTCTTATGCTTATTTGAATTTGTGGCACAAATGTCTTGTGAAAACAACCATGTCTCTGTAGTTATTTAATATCAAAGATTCTCATCAATAAACCTTTAGAGTCCAAAGAGTACATGAGGTTAGAAAGTTCATTTATTTGTTCCCCCTGCCTCTGGATTCATACTATTTTTTTAAGAAAGAGTCTACAGTCTGTTTTTTTTAATTAAGGTTTTTATTTTAATTCCAGTCTAGTTAACATACAGTGTTATATTAATTTCAGATGTACAATATTCTACACATTACCCAGTGCTCATCATGATAAGTGTCAACTTTAATCACCTATCCCCTACTCACCTCCTCTCTGCTAACCATCAGTTTGTTCTCTCAATTCTTTTATAGTTTGTCATTGCTTGGTGTTGAGAAGCAGTCCATTGTGGCTCATCTATATTTTGCTTACTATGAATAAAGCTCATTTTCTTTTCAGATATTTTTAAAAGGAGATTTTTTTCATTCATTTGCATTCATTCAACAAACATTTACTAAATACCAACTCTATGCCAGCACTGTCTTACACATATCTCCAGCCATCCTGCTGTATGTAATTCAACAAAAGAGATTAAGTCCCTCCTAGCGGAGAAAAGATGAAGAGGAGATACAGTCCCTAGTGTCTTCTATGTAAGCATACAACTTGCAGAGGAATATCACACGACTCCTTAGTTGTGTGTACACGTGCATCACATAAGCTCTCTTAACTAGTAAATGAACACAACTACAAGAAAATAACATGAACAAAATTCATGTACTTCATGTGGAAACAAAGGTACTCAGACATGGCTGCCTCAGAATTTTGAAAGATATGATTTTCTTTATCTAATAAATATTTATTTCTTTAATGTTTATTTATTTTGAGAGAGAGAGAGCATGAGAGCAGGGGAGGAGCAGAGAGAGAATCCCAAGCAGGCTCTGCACAATCAGCAAGGGCTCGATCTCACAAACTGTGAGATCATGACACGGGCCAAGATCGAGTTGGACATTTAACCAACTGAGTTATCTAGGACCCCCTACCATCTAATATTTAACAGGTCATACATATTCTTACATATGCCTTTGATCTTCACCATGTAGAGGCCACTGACTGTGCCAGAGAGATCTCTGTGCTCCCTCCATCCTATAGACATTTTTCATTAGTTGGGAGGAGTACTCCCAGAAGAGCCTGTGAATGCATCAGGACAGCTCCAAGTGTTGGTCCCATCCATAGCCAGCCGAAGTTTATGCAGGAATATTTCATCACTTCAAAAGTTTTACTGTCTACCACAAAATATGGCAGAGAAAAATGCAGGTAGAAAATCCAGGAACTATCATCCTAGCTATACCAGAAAATGAGGTAAAATGCCTCAAATTACAGTTCTGCTTATGGCCATATGTGACTTTCATAAAAGAATTTGTAGAAGAAAATAATAAAGAAAATGTGATGAACCAAGATGAAGACATGTAGTCCCCAGTTAGCTACTCAGAGAGAACAAGTAAATCACCGGGTCAGGCTAATAGGAAGGCAAAGGTGGCATGCTATCCCCACATAGTTACCACCTCCACATTTTTTCAAGTTTTATAAACCGCACAGGAAAGTGCACACAGCATCCATGGCCCCAAAATGGTCACCCCTCATGCTCTACACTGCTTCATTGAAGGATGCCCATCTTGCATTGCTGGACACCTATCCTACTCATAACAGTCACCATTTTGAGTATGTATCATGTGATGTGCCAAGCATTTTGCATACAGCATTCCTTTTTTAAAATGTTTTTATTTATTTATTTATTTTGAGAGACAGAAAGAGCACAAGCTGGAGAGGGTCAGAGAGAGGGAAAGAACCCCAAGCAGGATCCATGCTGTCAGTACAGAGCCCAATACAAGGCTTGAACTCACAAACTATGAGATCATGACCTGAGCCAAAATCAAGAGTCAGATTTTTATCTAACTGAGTCATCCAGGCAGTCCATCACACACAACATTCCTAACCACACCACAGTTCTGCAAATTAAATGTGATTATTCTCATGACCAGAGAATAGATTGAATCTTAGAGAGACTCAGGGTCCCATAGCTGGTCTGACAGGCTGCAGAGCCTTTCTTTTGGTGATGCCATGCTGCCTCTGGTGATGTCTCTGGCACTTGAGTTAAGGAACAAATATATTAAAATTCAGCAGAAATTTACTATCAGCAGTCAAACAAGTAAAAAGACACAACCTCAAGCTAAAAACTTCAAAATGTGGAAACCAAGAATAAAAATAGGGAATTCTTGGCATCCCCTTACCTCTGAAACAGAGCTACTCAGTTGACAAAACACTGAAAATCTTATTAGATATCTTGAATTAAGGAGACATGGATGAAGTGGGTATGTTTACATTTCTCTTGCTGGGTGGGAGTAAATGGGGCATGAAAGGGGGGGTGATATAGTAATAAACCTACATTGGCCCTCTCTGTTGGAAGCTAAACTCTTGGGACCTCCTCTGAATGGGGTGGGGGGTCCCTAGGACAAGAGAAGACACAGCTACCCAGGGAGTGGATTGTGATATAAGACATTACACAAAATGGGCATGGCTCCAGGTGACTCTTCCTCTAAGCTCCAGACTCTCATACAGAGAAGTGGATGGAATGCAATTCTCAACCTCTCAGACCTAGATAAACAGTGAAGACACACAGCTCTCATATACAGAAAGGAAAGGAGCTAAGCCAAGATCCCCTACAGATATCAGAGCCATTAGAATCAGAACAGGTATCAGAGCAAATCACTCACATCAAGTGTTGTGTGCAAACTACAACAAGAACACAAAATTCATAAGAAGAGATCTCAGCGTTGAAGAAACATAATCTGAGAACAGAATCAAAGTGCTAATGCTTCATATTCTAGAAAAATGTAATAAGAACCCAAACTAATTTTTAAAAATAGCTTAAAGTCTAAATAATAAAACAGTGAAATGAGATGTTGGCAGATCTAAGAGAAAACTTTGAGGTAAAAACAATACTATTCAAGAACTAACTAACTAAATAAATAAATAAGAGTGGAAAGTGAGGAAATAAGTGAGGAAAAGGACAGTTGTAGTTGAAAGCCAAAGGATTAACACAGAGAAAGGACTCAATAATCTTAGCAAATGCAGAAAAAATTATAATGTGAGAAAATCAATTGGAATATAATAGAAAGGAGAGGAAAGACAATTCAAAATATGGATAACTTAGATAACTGGTTTCCCTAAAGTTGACAATGCAACAAAAAAGCCAGGAGAAGATGACATATAAAATAGGGAAAATTTTCCCTAAAGTGACAGAATTGAATATATGATTTATTTGAACCTTCCATGGAACATAGCACAGTGGTTTAATATGAAAACAACCATGTAACTAGATGAAGATTATAAGAAGCAGTTTCAGTAGCAGATAATCACAGGCAAGGCTCCACTCAGCATCCTCAAAGCCCCAAGCCATCCTCATTGGAGGCTCTGCGCAAAGCTGTGCTTGACAGGCAGACCAGAGAAGGGGACAAAACCAGGACTCAGCATCCTGCCAACTTATACCTAACAATGAGACGAGGTGCGGAGGATCTAGACTATCCAGAGCTTCACTGTGCAATGGAATTTTATCACTCAGTTGTAAGTGACAATAAACCCAAACCAAACTAGCTTCATTGAAAGTATGCATGTATTGGTTCACACAACTAAAGCCCTGGGGGATGTTGGCTTCAGGTGCAGTTGGCTCTAGGATCTTAAACTATGTCTTTCTCTATCTCTCAGCTCTGCTTTCTCCTGTATAGGCTCCATTCTTAGGCAAATGTTCCCCTCATGGTGGAGGTAAGAAGGTTGTCTGCTGGTAAGTCTGTACTAGGCTTACATCTACAGAAACAGTACAGTAGAAAGATAAAGACTTATTTCTAGTTGTTTCATCAAGAACTGGATCTCTTTAGATCTAGTCGGATCACTTGCCCAGTGCTTTACAAAGCCCTGTGGCCATGAGGGTTTAGTACCCTAATTATCCCTACCTGAGGTAGATAGGGTCTGCTCTACTCATGATATATAGTGTCAGAGTGGGAAAAGGGTGTTACCTACAGACAACTGAGGGCTTAAAAGAAGAAAAAACAGAGACTAGGGAAGCAAAAATAACATAGGTCGACTATACTGAAGAATAGAACCCATACGCCCATTCATGGATACCTACCTTCTCATGCACTTAAAACAATAGCAAGTAAAGGAGTGCACATTAACATGATACAAACCAATGACTCAAAGTATAAGAGACAAGGTATAAAAGGACCATCATTCCAGCGGAAGGACTATAACTCCTGAAGCCTTCATATGTCTGCCACTGTCATTATCACTGTTCATAGAACAAGCCATGCCTCTTTCCTCACAAGAGTGTTGCAATGGGCATAACACTAACAGAATGAACTAGAAACAGTTTCTTTCTTTTAAAAGCTCCCCTTATAAAATAAATCGGCAGAATGTGGAAGATCACGTATTGAGGAATGGAGAGCAGATTTAAAGACAGGGAACTAACATGAGAAAGGACATTCATGGAACATTGAGACATTCATTCCTTAAGTATTCATGTTGCACCTGCTGAGCTCCAGGCAGCCCTCCACATAATGGGGATACCGTCAGCCTTTTAAGCAAAACCTTATCTTACAGAGGAGGAGCCTGAAGCCCAGAGCAGAAAAGGAACAGAACCAAGGTCAGAGAACTGACAGTGGCTATCGTCAGAGTGTCCACACTCTGAAGCTGTGAAAAGAACATGAACTTGAGGCTCATTAGACCTAGGTTCCAATCCTGGTTCTGTCATCAACTGAC
This sequence comes from Paguma larvata, assembly GCA_030068075.1. Classification (NCBI taxonomy): domain Eukaryota; kingdom Metazoa; phylum Chordata; class Mammalia; order Carnivora; family Viverridae; genus Paguma; species Paguma larvata. The sequence continues at coordinate 98,157,287 of CM057828.1, read as the reverse complement.
TGCAATGAGCCCACCCACCTCCATCTTCTCCAGACCACATATTTTATGGCTCCCTCAAGGAGTGAATCAGGTGAGCCGTGCTGCCTCTATAGACATCTGCTTTGTGAGCTTGGGAATATTTCACGGAGATGTTTCCCTAGACAGGTTTATGGCTGGTCTTGGCTCAGTGCCTTGGAAACACTCATCATGTGATGAAACAAGAATGTCATCCTGCCGACTATCAATAAACCAACATCGGCATTCCTACCCCCACCCCAACACCACCCTCCACACATTCTTCCTCCCCTCCAGACCACTCTCTCTCCCACATCCCAAAGATATCCAAATCATCTCATTAGGAGATGACATCCAACAGGATTAGTTGCTCCTGATCCAAAGAGTGGCCGGAGCTCATCCTTACAGACACCTTTATGTTCTGTGTTAAAAGCCGGAGTTTGGAAACGAGTAAGATCCATGTCTAAAGGGAAAACAGGGAGCATGTTTGAGTTCAGGCCAGAACACCCAGGAAGTGGCCATCAGAGGACTATAACAGATCCTAGAACAACAAGATCTCCAAAGTTCTTGAATGAAAAAACACAGAAAAGATTTGAAACAGCCTGCAGTCTGGATTCCGACCCAGGTGACTCATCCTGGGCTTTCCCTGCCTGGGAGAAGAGGAGGTTTCCCTGGAGAGGTTGCATGTGGGCCTGAATTTCTAGAATGCAGGGTCAAGTGAATGCCACTATATTTAAATCAATCCTTAAGGACAATGGGGAGGAGCAAAGTGGTTCAGTGAGGCTTTGTAGTACTTTCTCAACTCCTCCATAAAAATCATACCAACGGTTTCCCACCAACTTGACTATCCCCTTGTCCAGGACACAGGCTATTCCAGGGATTGAGAAAAATATGATTTCTGAAGAAGCAAAGAAACATATAAAGAGGATAATGCAGGGAATGCGTGAGGGGAGCCAAAGGAACCAACTTCTGTTTATAAAATAAATAAATCTTGGGATGCACTGTCCAGCATGGTGACTATAGCTAACAATACTGTATTGTATATTTCAAAGTCGCTAAGAGAGTAGATCTTAAAAGTTCTCAACACAAGAAAAAAATTCATAACTATACATGGACATGGATGTCAGCTAGGCTTATCCTAGTTGATCATTTTGTGATATATACAAATATCAAATCATTATGTTGTACATCTGAGACTAAATATAATGTCATCCATCAATTATAGCTCAGTTAAAAAATAAAAATAAGTAATCATGGGGAGCTCTTAGAAAATAATCACATACAAATATTGCTATTAAACTGCATGCTGCTAGTGTGATAATCACTAGCGATTTCTATCTTCTTACTGGGTAATAAAGAATATCACGTAAATCTGTATCTATCTACCTTTTCTACATCTATATTTATTAAGTAGAATAATCAAACATATTTTTACCTTCTCTTTTCTATTAGTAGAGATACTCTGTGAACATAAAAGCAATAAAATTACACTTTTCTGAAGTTTATTTATTTTTGAGAGAGAGAGAGAGACAGAGGGCGAGCGGGGGAGGAGCAGATAGAGAGGGAGACACAGAATCCAAAGCAGGCTCCAGGCTCTGAGCTGTCAGCACAGAGCCTGATGCAGGGCTTGAACCTGTGAAAAGCGAGGTCATGACCTGTGTTGAAGTCGGATGCTTAACCGACTGAGCCACCCAAGCACCCCTAATATTACATTTCTTAGAAAAACAAAAACAAACAAACAAACAAAAAAGCACAGCATAAAGCACATTGAGGCCCAGGAAGAAAAATATGCAACCATTTCTTGGGGGACCCAATTAAATGTTAAATGAGCAAAGGAGGTTGAGGTAATGATGAAGTAGGAGATGCCAAGACCATTAAATTGCCAATTCTTTTGTGAACCAAGTCTCTTAAACCACACTCTCTCCTAACCGAGCAAATGCATATCCTGTCCTTAATGACCAATCTTAGAAAAAAAATAACAAACAAAAAAACAAACAAACCTGACACAAGGGCAGAGTGGTGTGAGATAGGTTCTGAACTGAGAATTGAGGGAGGAAGGCTGGACACCAGCTCCCTCACTCTGTCTCCACTTGGAGGGACACCAGGCAACTTATTTTACTTCCCACCGTGCTGATCTATAACTTTGGGGTGATAACACAACTTCACGTGACAACAGTTTGAAGCAAATACCATGATAGATTTGAGAAAAGTCTTTCTTAATCACAAAACACTGTCCAAGTTTCAGTCATTGTTATTTCCTGTCCCCTTGCCATCTGCTGGCATCCTGTTGATACAACTGTGTAATTACAGTCTATCCTCCTTTTGGACTGTGTGCTTTTTGAGGGAAGGGCTTGTATTTCTTTTGCATAACTGGTGCTCAGTGGAAGTTTCTGAGTGATCCAATGGAGAAGTGACGGTTCCTGGCCTCTGCCTGTCACCCCAAGGACCTGGGAGCACTGTTTTCTGTGTGTGTGTCCGTGTCAGTGCAGACCCGGCCACTCTAGATCAGCTGTAAGGCTGACCAATTGGACAGGGCCATGCCAGGGTAGAGTCAAGCAGAATGTCTTTTCTCTGACTGCCCATCTGTTCTGCCACTGAAGCCAGGACTAAACTTAGCTATAGTGACTCATGAAGAGAGGGCTGTCCCAGACCTCACAAGTCATCCCAACAAGCTGGAGTCAATACATCCCTCCCTCTCTCCCTATCCCCATCATCCCTGGGGAAATGTGGCCTGCTCAGCCTTCACCAAGTTCGCTGGGCCCATCCCTGGGATACAAGGCTGGGATGCAGAGCTTACAAAGGTAGCAGCCCCATATGGACACCCTCCCTTCTCGATTCATGGTACCAACAGCAGAGGTTGTTTCAGAAGTCATTAAGCAAATCCTCAGTGGTTTCCTGGGGAATCATTTCTTATGAGAATGGTGGTGTTGATTCTGTCATAGTGAGACAAGGGAGAGGGACAGCATGTGGAGCCTGATGTCAATACTTAGTGAGAGCTGTCATTTGTTCTGCATTTCAGTTCTGCATTCAGTACCTCTTCTCAGAGCTCCTCAGCATCTGCAGGATTTTGGGGCAAAATCCCAAACAAAGAGGCTGTGACTGCTCACATGGGTAGCAGAGACGTCTGGTCGCTGACTCTGCTTTGGTTCATTAAGCAGTGAACTGGCACTTTCACCCCTTCCTACATGTATGTGAGGCACACAAACAGGAGTAGAGGAAGTGGTCTACCCTGGGTGTAAGCACTAAGGGCATGCATTGTGGGCAGAGGGTTTAAAACAATAATAACAAAATAGATTAAAAGTTGACATGCAGGGTACCTGGGTGGCTCAGTCGGTTAAGTGTCTGACTTCTGTCTGACTTCCACTCAGGTCTTAATCTCATAGTTCGTGGGTTTGAGCCCTGCTTAGGGCTCTGTGCTGAGAGCTCAAAGCCTGGAGCTTGCTTTGAATTCTGTATCTCCCTTTCTCTCTGCCCCTCCCTCCTCGCTTTCTCTCTCTTTCTCAAAAGTAAACATTAAAAAAAAAGTTGATCGGCTTTTTATTATCACCATGAGCTAAAAAAAACTAAAAATGTCAGTGGTAAAACAATCCTTCCCCCTGGGCTGGATGGCTTCTCCACTCCCCACCTCACCTGGAAATGCCACTGACCATACTTGCATCAATTCACCCTTTCATAATAGCCAGTCCATTATCAACACAAGGAACCATTCTGGAGCTTCTACCATGAGAAAGACATTGTGCTTGATGCTGGAGAAAGAGAAAGGTGAGGAGACAGCCATGGGTTTCACACTGGGGAGAAAAACAAGGCCACCAACGATCACCAAAGGAAATATGAATATCCCTGAGCCTGCCAACCCTGGGAGAGGTGTCTCCTTTCAATGAAATATTTAGCTGTCATATTCCATCAATTCTGACAACACATTTATTCACAGTTTAGCAGGTCTGAAATCAGGATCCATCTTACAATTGACGGTGCCTCACAACTATAATTGGCAGCGTTTTTTCTTTCCTAGTGGTGTGCAAAGCCACGATGTGTCTTGCAGTCATTTGGCATCTTGGATTTACTGTTGTAGGGGAACCCAGCCAAGCCGGCAGTGTGCGTGTCTGCAGGAATCCAGTCTTTGTCAGGTCTTCTTAGGGAAGGTTTTCAGAACTGCTCAGGAATCACAAGGCCAGCACGTCTGCCCTGCTTGCCACCTCTGTCCAGGTTCTCTCAGGCTGTCATCATCACCGGCTCCTCAGACTCACTTCCTCAGGCTGCCACCCCTTCCTCTCACTGCTGTGCCCTTATTTCCCCGAGTGAGAATTGGTTGTAGGCCGTGTCAGGCATGTGAGGAGGGTGGAGGAGAGCACAGGAGAACAAAGACACAGAAAAGGAAAGCTGAACATGGGTGGCAATGACCTCAAACCAACCCCCCCGCCCACACATACACACACACACACACACACACACACACACACACACACACACGCAGTCAGCACGGCAGCCACGCCCCTTCCAGGCTGCCACTCCCCATGTGGGGTGTCCCACCTCCCTCCTTGCTGCACCCCAGGCATTGGACCCAAACTCCCAGGGGAGGCAAGAAGCCTTAACAATATGATAATTTCTGCTTCTCTGGACAGTCCGTGCTGAGCAATTCAGTTCCTCCTTGTCACCACTTTCCATTCCTGAATAGGATCTGAGCTTTATCTTTTTTATAACCAAAGCTGTAGGAAAGAGTGTTTTCTCACCTGAGTCACAGACTCTCCAGGACTTTCTCAGACTCTTGTTCTAGAAGATCTACCGTGACCCAGAGAGTAGTGCTTCCTAAAACTTCGCTGTGCCATGAACCCCTTTAGCTGTCTGATGGGCATATAGACTCAGAAAAAAAAATTAAGTGTACAAATACATGCGATTAAAAAGGATACCAACTTTATTGAGATACGGTTGTCAAAAACATTAAAAAAAAACAATCCGCAATACAATGTTGTGCTTTCTTCTTTTTATTTTTTTTTCATTATTTATTTACTTATTTATTTATTTAAATTTTATTTAGTTAACATACAGTACAATATTAGTTTCTGGAGTAAAATTCAGTGATTCTTCACTTACATACAACACCCAGTGCTCATCATAAGTGCCCTCCTTAGTATCCATCACCCATCTAGATGTGCTTTTTTATAAACACATTAAATAACATCATCTATAGTCAAGTATAATAATAACTGCAATTTTGAAGTAGTGAGGAATGTGAAGCCTATTTCCAGATACCTGTCAAATCTGTAATATACATAAAAATATCTTATTGCTGACAATGTCACAGTCATTGCTGATATACGTTGGCTCTCTACCCATTTCCTAACTGAAATAACACTAAATTTCAGTCAGAGTTGAGTGAGAACAAAAATGACATTTTCACCAACCCAGGTTTACCAGTCCCCTTAGTTATGTCAGAGAAGGTTATGGCCTCCTACCCCAGAGCAGCAGGCACTGAACATTGGCAGCTTTTAGGATGCTGTTTTAGGGGAACGGGCTATAAGTGTTAAGTGCAGGGATGGAGATCTGCATGGAATGCCAGGTGAGCTGGGTGCTTTCTATTTGCCTCTCCAGAGCCACATTCTGCCCTTCTCTGCCACAGACTCTTTTGCCTCTAGGCTTCCTATGGGATTCCAGCAATGGGAGTCTTTGGCTAGAGACCGGAGTGTAAGAAGAGAAAGGTTGAAGTATTCCTTCCCCAGTAGCTGAGTCTCTCCAGGATTGGGTAGACTCCCAGGACCCTGGTAAGACCATCTACCAGAATCAACCAATGGATTTGGAAGACTCAGGGGAAATCCCAGCTCTAACTCAGCAACTCTGTAAACTGGATCAGTCACCCCAACACTGAGTCTCAGATTCATTGTAAATAAAATGGATAAAATGACATCTGTCCCACCTCCTTTGAGGACATAAGTTCCACACAAACACAGATGTTATTTTAAGTAAGTTAGGCAAGTGCCAGTGGCAAAGGCTGAGGGGAGCACTAGCCCTTACTCTGCAAAGGAGCCAAGAGGCCCTGAGAGACAGGAAAGCTGCCCCACATCCCCTCCTCGGCTCTTGTAGAGCCACATGTGCACTTGAGAAACTGAGTTCCATGATAGACTACAGTCCACCCTCCACGGTGATGTCAGTGACCTGCTTCCTCAGAAGGCACTTAACTGGCTCTTTGAGAATCAGTAGGGAAGACACACCATCTCTGAGACCCGCCCTGCAACCATCCAGGAGGAGAGGTAATGCTGAACTCTTTGGGAAACTGCCAGCAAGCCCTGCCTTGGACTTTCGAGCAATGGAGGGAGGACACAACGGTGGTGGCGGCAGAGACACGATGTCTGTTGCATTGGATCTGGGAGTCAGGGGCCCAAGTGTTGAGCAGGAAGCAGGCTGGACTACTGAAATAACTTCTTAGTTATTTTCCTGTATCCAATACTTCCATAACTTCTTAGTTATTTCCCTGCCATCCATTCTACAGTCCTGATTAATCTTCCCTAACAACCCTTCCAACACACCACTGAACTGCTTTAAGTGTCTTCTCTTTATCACCTGTCACAAGAGACTTCTAATCCAACCTGATTCATTTTACAGAAGAAGAAACTCAGTCCAGAGAAGGGACATAATTAAGGTTGTGTGGCTGGTTAGGACACATGAAGTCCAAACTCTTTAGCCTACGGTTATAAAATCCTTCCACTATCTCTGTCTTATGCATACAATGTTCACTCTGTATTCCAATCAGGCTATGTTCTTTACTGTCCCATGGGCAAAACGGTTTTGTCACCCTGCAGGCCTTATTTTTCATTCCCTTATGGATGGTGGGTTGGATTAAAGTACAGCTCACACGGCAGACATTCTTACAATAGGAATAGTGGAAGCAGTGCAGATTGCCACTCCTGTGAGTGGTCTGCCCAGCCCCTCAGTGTCATGGGAATGTCTCACCATGTTTTGTGGATGAACCGTGTCTGGGAGAAATTCAGAATGACTTAGGGAAGAAAATGTCAAAATAAGGGGAGGAAAATGCATCTGACCAAAGACCATAGGAAATCACTTGGTAATAGCCAACAACAGGTGTCGGAACAAATATATTCTTTCTGGAGTCAAAGACAACTTTTATAGGGTACCCGGGTTCAATAACAATAGTGTGTTACAGCATGATGGGGTTGGGTTTTTTACTCTCTTAATGTTCTCCAGATGTTGCGTGTGCACACACATGAGTGCGCACACACACACACACACACATACACACAGCTAACAAAAACAATGGTTATGGTTCAGGCTTGACCCTTGGATATTAATGTGGGTCTGCACACTAGAGTAAGCTTGCAACAGTAGAAGGTTCTGAATATTCAAGACTTTGCTAACAGTGAGATCATTGGCTACAAGCAGCCACAGAACTATCATCATTAGAGGTTTATGGGGCCCATTGATTGGCATGCAGTAAGAGAAAGGAAGAATTTCTGTATGTGGAGAGAAATTTACCTCTACCCTGTAAAACTTCAAATCTAGACCAGAAACCAATTGAAAGGGTGAAATCTTGGATCCTTTCCTTCCCAGAAAGAATTGACCTTCGTGCTCCATGCATGTTTGCACCCATGTCTACCACTGTAACTCTCAATGACATAGGTCTTTCCCACCCATCTCCCCTCTTGATAGAGTGCACATGCACTCCTGGAGAGCAGACACTGATCTGACTTGTCTTTGCATGCCACGCTCGGTACTGTACCTGATGTCACTTTAAAAATGTTGCTTAAATTGAGTGCGTGAGTGAATGGGAATAGGACATCAGTAACTCTCTGGCTGATTATCTGGTAAGATTATCTAGAACAATGATCTTCCATACCTCAGTTTTCCAACAGTCTTCAGGATCATTTGTCTATTTGTCTCTTTGCTGGGGAAATATGAACTAAGAAAACTGTAAGCAATCTACTTCTATCTGTTCACAGCTCTTATTAGAAGTTACAGGAGAAGTAAGTGCCCATGGTTATATCACCTGACAGTTATAAGATTATTCAAGGTGTCTCTTCCCTTCCTCAGTTAGTAGCAGATAACCGTGTTTTTTCTGTTGGGACACTGCCTCACACTGCACATGTGACCAGATACATTCACAGAAGTTGGGAACTTATTTACATCAAAACTCTATCTAAAAATTCAGATAAACATAATCATTTAATGATCACATAATTGCTTAGTCCTATAAAATAAAAAGGAACGTTCAGAAGGATTTCATTGGACTATAATAACATTTAATCATTTTGGTGTAATTTTAATTATTATTATTTGCTTTTATGGTCCCTTAACTAAACCATCTGTGCCGGGGTCCAGGTCCGGCGAATCTAGGGGTCCCCGAAGGATGGACGGTCAGGCGAAAGGAAATGAGAGATCCATGAGAGAGATGTAGTCTGATGACCAAGCAGGCAGCCCTGGCAATTCTGGCATCTCCGCCTGCTGGTCTCAGTGTCTTTATTTTTAAAGGTAGTGAGTGACATTACATCAATGAGTGACATTCCATAGTTTGATCTCTTTAACAATAACACATTTTTACCAGCAAGGCAGCAACTTCCTCTATCCTGTATGTTGGTTTCAGGATAATTAACATATAAATTTAGGGTGGGGGGAGAGAACAGGGTGTTTCCTTAAGGCCTTAATGTTAATTATCTACAAACAGGCCAGGAGTCATTCTGCCTATTCTTCCAACTACAGTGGGGAGGTGCAACCCATCCCCAAGATGCAACTTTAAGGTTATTTCTGGCCAGGCTACTCTCATCCATCAAAGCATCATGCTCCAGGTCCTTCCCTTTTATCTAAATGCCATAAAACAAAAGAGCATTACATTCCTTGGGGCCAAGGAGAGTAGCTCAAGAAATCCAAGCCTGAAAAATTATTTAGAAGGAGGTAAGACTAGGCGCCATTTTGGCCAGCAGGAGCTTTGCTTCAACCTTTTCCACACAGGGAGGGGTCTCAACCTGTGAGCCCAAAATGGCTCCCAACACATCTGTTAAATGATATAATATAGATGGAGGGACCTAATACTCTGTCTGATCCATGATAATTGAAGCAAACCATTTGAGATAAAGGGCAGCTTTTAAACCTATTGATTGGTGATTCTCAAATTTTAGGGAGCATCAGAAATCACCTGGAGGGCTTGTTAAAACATGGTTTTCTGGGTCCTACCCCTAAAGTTTCTGGTTCAGTAGGTCAAAGGTAGGGCCCAAGGGTCTGCATTTCTAACAAGCTCACAAGTGATGCTGAAGCAGCTGGTTTGGTGACCACAGTTTTAAAACCACTGCTATTAGCTCTATTTTCCTGCATGAAATATTTTCTACCTTTGGCTTCTATGGTAGAGATTCCTACTAATTGCTTATCCAGTATCTGTTTCCCCCTTTACTTACAAATAGACTCACATTTTATTCTGGGAAACAATGCAAATAGCACATTTCCCAGCTCTATCACCACTAAATGCAGCCAATAATAGGAATGCAGAAGCTGATAGGACTTACAGGAGATCATCTAAAAAGTAATTGAAAAACGGACACAAGCATTTTTGCCTTCTCCTCCTTCTTCCATGTATTGCAGTGTGGATATGATGGCTGGCACTCCAGCAGCCATTTGGACCATAAGACAAACTTTAACAAGGAAGACATGCACAAAAGGTCATGGACCAGAAGCGTAGAATGTCAGGGTCCTTGATGATATGCCAGCCATATCATGGAGGAGTCATGCCAGCCAGTTGATTACTTAAGATTTCTTCTATGTGGAATAAACCCCAATCTCTAAAATTTTAAACCACTGTTATTTTGGTTTTCCATTTCATACAGCAAACCTAATAATGTCTGATTCAGCTCCCAATGCACCATAGTACTCTTTTTTATCTACCAACTTCTCAAATTACTTCTGATCACTCTTCCTCCTCCTCTTCCTCTGTTTTCTTATCTCTCCAATGTCTTTTCTTTAATCATTTTTTTTCTTTATTGTGCCTTTTTAAACCACAGCTTATCCAAAGATTTTACCTCACCTCTCCTTTCCTTTCCTCTCTTCTCCGGCCCATTCTTCTCCTCTTCTTCACCCAGGAGTGTTGGTGACAATCTCAGCCAGCTTCGTTGTTCTAATTATAACCTTTCTTCTGAAAGCACCCAACTTTGAGACTGTAACTGTGCATTTACAAAAAAAAGAGCTGATACATATCTACACCTAGATACCCCCGTAGAGTGACACAGTCTTTGTTTTCAAAACTGAATTTCTGATCTTCTCTCAAGAGTCAGCTACTTTTGTTTTATTTCCAATTCCTTTTAATAGATCACCCTGATTTGAACTTCACAATCTGGAAATCTTCAAGAACTTTGCCTTCTCCTGTGGCTTGATAAATGATCAATTATAAATCCCATCAATTCAACCTCTGTGGTTTAACCTCTCCAATCCAACCCAGTTCAGGTCTTCATGACCTTTCTTCTGGGCCACTGCAATAGCCTTATAACTGCTATTCCTGCCTCAGTTCCATGCACCTGCCTGTGAGTGTGGGTGAAGTACCGTTCTCATTATATTCTACTCCCAGGCAGCCAGCATAATCCACCAGATATAGTCCACCATCTGATACCAACATATCTTTCCAAACATAGTTTCCACTACTTTTCATCATACACTTTATCCAAACTTCATCCAACCTGTATGATTTACCATCTTCAGTATTTAACCCGTAATTCTGTGTTGTCATCTTGTTGTTTATGCAGGTTCAGTTGTCGATAATCTCTACTACTTCCCACTTATACCTCAATCCTGCGTATTCTTTGGGCCCAACAAAAATGTCATCTTGAGACTCCTCCTTCCACGATATTTTGAACTGAAAGTTTTTTCTAAAATTCTATATTATTTTATATGTATATCTTAAGATACTGACTCTTCATATTGCAGTAATCAGCATACACATTTTGTCATTTTAACTAGACCTTCTTATTCATTTTGCTTATTCTTCATAGTACCAACATGATAGGTGTTCAATAAATATATGTGGGATGACTAAAAAATATTTTTATTTGTCGACTGCATGCAAAGCTACATACGTGTTGAATGTTTGACTATTACTTATAGTCTATCCTCTCATTACCATGACCACCCCCATTCCACACCCACCTTTCAGCCTGCACTACTTTAAACAAAATTGGCAAGAAGTGAGGGAAAGAAGGAAAGAAAAAAAAAGGGCTATGCCAATATGTTCACTTCTATAAAAATAAATAAAACAGAAAGAAAGAGGTTAAGTTTTCATTGGGCTTTGATGGATAAGGAGAGGATTGTGATTTTTGCTGCATGAAAGATATTTTTGTTCCTTTAAAAATATGAAGGATCTCTCTGGAAGGAGTCCAGTCCACTTGTTTCACTGTGTATCAGACAACAGGGACTTTCTATGTGCAGCACACTTTACACACTTTTACTGCTCCACTGTGACCAAACTGTCCTTCAGGGAGGTAATGTGGCCTCTGAAAAGAGCAATGACTTTCAGAGACCCTCCTGAAGCTCTTTGAGAGCTTCAGTCAGTTCCACTGCAGCACAGAAGGGAGAAGTTAAGTGCTATGATCACACACTGGGATTCATTGACCTCATGTGGTGTATAGATTGGAAGACCATGCCCTCCCCTTTGGCCTTATGGACAACTGTGTCCCGTGCTTGACACCGCTAGTCCCCAGAGACCTTACAGGAGCGTCCTGTCTCTCTTCACAAGGACACAGAGATAGTTAGAGATGGGGAAGAGCCTGCAACATGCTATTTTACCATGATGCTAATGGATCCTTTGGGTTCTCAATTTTCTTATCTGAATAGAACCTGCATAGAGGACACTTGTTTACTGTCTCACAGACACTGGTGGTAAAGAAGGGGAATTTTATTTATGCTTCTCCAGCTGGGTCACAGTCTGAGGGAAAATATTATTGACACCCAATAATCCATAAAACAGTATGGTTTATACCTGTTCCATGACCTTGAGGGATGGGGTGGTATGGGAATTTTCCTTCTTTCTCTCTCTCGCCTTCTTCCACCTGAACACATACCGATGGCCAACAAAGCAGCTCCCACTGAAGGGATCTGGTCACATTCAACCTGAGAGGAAGGGGTGGGAAATGGGAATCAGGCATTAGCTCCTGGCCTTACTACCCAGTCCTCTCCCACCTGAGGATGACAGCCTTGCAAGTGCAAGTCTGTGTCTTCTTGTGCTCTTTGGGACCTATGGCACTCTTTTCCTTTTAGACCTTCTGCTTTTGGTGTCCCTTCTCCTTCCCTAGCTGAGGCTGTGTCACTTTCCCAATGGAGTAATGAGATCTCCATCTCTTCAGTCTTCTTGTGCCTGAAACCTCCACTTAATCCCAAGAAAACAGAGGAGAATGCTCTGGTTTCCAAGCAGCTAGAAGGGGTGGAGCAGGGAGGGAGCTCTGGCTTACACTTGGGAGCAAAGGAAAAGAAATGAGGACTATGGAGTTTTACTCTGGACTGTGCCTGTGTTACCCCATAAAGAATCTGGAACCAGCACTTTATAGCATCAGGAGGATTAATGTCATTCCGAAAGCTCATGTCTGAAGACTCTTTATGAGAAATTTGTATTCCTTTTACCTTAATTTTATTTCTTGCAAAATAATAATCCTCACCTTAGTATGCTAAAGGAGTATTTTCCCCTCCCATGCCCTGCTCTTTATTACAATTTCATCCCGTGTCCTGACAAGGAGTTGTGCTTTGCTCCTTCCATGATGGTGGTGGGGGAAGGGGAGCCTCACTTCAACTATCCACATATAAACATGGCTCTGGGCTTCAGGGAGGTGATGAATTTTAGACCTATAAGTAGCTATCTGCATTCTTAACAAGCTCCCCAGATGACGTGGAGGTGCCCTACTCCTCCAGATCATGCTCTGAGAGCAGTGATGGAATGGGATCCCCACCATCCAAACAAAAGGAGCCCATGAGTCTCGGGGAATGAAGCAGAGTATGGAGGCTCTGCCACCATCCCACATTTCAAAAAGCATGTCTTTTCCCACAGTCACCATTTCAGACTAGTAATTGCATACCCAGGATGGTTCACAGAAAGTTATTAAATAGATCATCATCCAGACATTTTCAAGCATTGATTAAGGGCCTACCATGTGCTAGACATGTTAAAGTGCTTTTGTGAGCAGTGCAGGCAATGAGGCAATGAGAGGTGCTTACAGTGCAGCAGGCCAGGGGGACCCGGAGTGTTTAGGGAGGTCTTCCATACACAGTGGTAATTGGTGTTCTGTTTAGAGGAGGAGTAAACTTGTTCCCAATATCATCAAAAGCATCAGCACTGAAGGTCCAGATGTGTTTATCTTTCACTGGCTCTTGGTCCTGAGACAGCTTGTTGGATGCTTTCCTGGCATTAGACTGTGGAAGAGACACAGCTGGGCCAGGAAAGTAACAGCTCTGGCCTGAAGTATGCACCAAAGTTGTGGCCCTGGCTCAGCCACTAGTAGCCATGGACTGTGGCCCAGATCTCTTTACCTCTCTGAACTTCTGCTCTAAACATGATGCTATATATTCCTCCAACATATATCAAGAGGACTGATTAATGCCACTCCCAAGATTTTATCATAAGGCATGTTTTCTCAATCTCATCACTAACTGACATTTTGGACTGGGGAGTATTTGTTGGAAATATCTTGTGCATTATAGGACGCTTAACAATATCCCTGACCTCTACCCATCAGATGCCAGTAGTAAATCTCACCAATAACTTGTGACAACCAAAGTCTCCAGACATGGATGAATGTTTCTAGGGAGACCTCACCCCAGCTGAGAAGCACCATCATGGGATCTCAAAAGAAAGATGGCTGCATGAGAACTCAGGTCTGCAACAGCATTATATAAAATAGTAAAAACCATTATAACAATTGACGTCAACAGTTAGAGATGGGTCAGGTAATTGTGACATATTCATTTGATGGCTTATAGCTGTTACAGGTAAAAACATGAAATTATACACAAACAAAATTCATATAAAATTTATTGAATATACAAGCAAAATACTAAATTATAAATACATAATGCAGTTGAGTAAAAATGCTCTGAGTCATAAAATCTGAGGATTACATAAAAGTCATCTGGCCAACAACCTGCTTTTCTGATCCTCAGATTTCTTGGGAGACATCTTTACATCTCTCTGTGTTTATGTCTCAAATATTTCTCTCCTTCTTCTTATAAAGATGCCACTCATCGGATCTAGGGCCTTCCCTGAGCCCAGGATGATCTCATCTCCAGATCTTTAACTTAATTTTATCTACAAAAACCCTATTTCCAAATAAGGCACATTCATAGGTACTGGGGGTTAGAAGGTGGACATATGTTTAGCTGGGTGGGTGGGGGTGCAGCTAGAATCACAATATCCTCTATTGAAGAGCTACTTCTTCCTGATGCTGACAACTTCCCCATTATTGGACAACTTTGAAGTACAATGTTCTTCTTCATGTTATATAACATACGCATAGTTATCAGCACCCCGGAGAAAATGTAAGGAATTGGAAGAGTTGGATGGTAAGACTCTAGTATTTGTTTTTCTTTAGCTGTACATTCTCCCAATTAAAAATAAAAAAACTGTTTTCTTTCTTGTCTCATAGGAGCCGGTCATACATATATGTGAAATAGCTTTGTACATTTTTAACTACCAGACAAATATAAAGATTGTCATGATGATGTCACTTCATTTTACAGATACTTATCTGTTCATTGAGCTCTACCTGATAAGCAGAGGCTTAAGCCTACTCTTGGGACATTAGCAAAGGAAGGTCATCAAAAATGTACATTTTAGGGGTGTCTGGGTGGCTCAGTCAGTTAAGCATCTGACTTCAGCTCAGGTCATGATCTCACAGCATGTGAGTTTGAGCCCCATGTCGGGCTCCGTGCTGACAGCTCAGAGCCTGGAGCCTGCTTCGGATTCTGTGTCTCCTTCTCTCTCTCTGCCCCTCCCCTGCTCGTGCTCTATCTCTCTCTCTCAAAGAAAATAAATAAACATTAGAAAAATTTTAAAAGTGCACCTTTTGAAATAAGATAAAATTCGCTATTTTAAAGTATCATAAAATCATTTTTGCTATTTTTAAAAAGTTATCATGAAAAAACTCAAAACCTAAATGAATGTTCTCCTTCTCCTTCTCTTTCTCCTTCTTTTTGGAATGATACAGCTGGGAGCATCCAACATTTTTAAGTGCTCAAGGCTTCAAAGAGCATCCAGGTAATGGATGCAGGTGATGATAAAAAACTACCCATTCTTATGAACAGATCAGTCAAGACTCACTGCAGTTTCCCATTGCACAACAGCCAATTAGCTTTTCTCTCTTTCCCTTTCATTTTGTTTATCTTTCTTGTCCTTCTCTAGTCCTTACTCCCATAACAATTTCTCTTCTATTCTCTCCTTTTCCCTCTTCTCCTTCCCCCTTTCCCCTTCCTTGCTCTTCTCTCCCACTCTCCTTCCCAGCAAACACATGTCGGACATCTGGGTCCCAGCGCAGGGAAACAGAGGAGCGAGGCTGGCTCAACACCTGATGTGGATACTGAGGGGCCTCTGAAATACTCCTGGAATCCCTCTCCTGACACATAAAACACATTTGTGTTAAAGCTGCTCCTTGTCTGATCCCCCAGGCCTACTCAGTGACCACTGCCCAGGCCTTTCGAAGCCTGAACCCAGGGATCAGGGTCTATATGGGTCATTCACAAATGTAACCCATCGCTGCCTTTAGGGATTGGTGGTGAGCCCTTCAGGTGGCCAGCAAAGAGCAGCCCCAGGCGCCTGCAGTCATTGCACTAGCCAACCAGGAGTAGCTGAAATAGGGAAAAGGTGCCCCTTAGCTCTCTAGAAGCCATTGACCAGTTTCCTTATTGGGCAAAATTATTAAAACTTTCCTTCACTTTCAGCCATTACTAAAGGTCTTTTTAGCTAAGAGCCTCTTACTTAGCACGGGGCTCAGACCCAAACTGTGGTGACAAGAAATTGGTCCCAACAGTCAGGAAAGGAGACAACACTATTATTTCAGATCATCTGGAACCAGGAGCTGTTTCTGTTGGTAAAGAAATTGGCCCTCTCTCTTGCCCCACCACCAGCTGGGACCAGTTCCAGCCTCACTGTGGATCCACAGGGTAGCTTTTCCAAGTTTGGGCCTTGTTTCCCCATCTACACAGAGGATAAGCACCATGTCCTCCTTCTGCTTTCTTGGCTGGGCTGTTCTGAGAAGAAAACAAGACCAATGAGGGTAAAACTACTGGAGGTAGGTAAAACATACCCACACTGCTTTGTTTCTGAGGCGGAAAGGGAAATAGCACATCCCAGAGCCCCAGTCTCCATAGACCTCACACACTCACGCGATGGGTTGAGTAGGGGCCTCTTTAAGACATATCCACCTAGAATGTAGGTGTTACCTTATTTGGAGAAAGGGTCTTCACAGATGTAATAAGGTGGAAGATCTGAGGGCAAGCTCACCCTGGATTAAGATGGGCCCTCATTCCAATAACATGTGTCCTTCCTTATAAGAGATGAGAAGGAACAGAGATACATAGGTGTGGCTGTATGAAGACAGAGGAGTGGTGTTGGAGCTGTATGGAGTGGTGTTGCCCACACTCGCTGGAAGCCACTGAAATGCCTGGAGCCACTGGAAGCTGGAGGAGGCAAGAAAGGATTCTCATCTGCAGCCGTCAGAGGGAAGCTTGATTTCACACTTCTGGCATTTGGAACTTCAAGAAAATAAATTTCTGTTGTCATAAGCCTCTGAGCCTGTGGTCATTCATTTTGGCAGCCTTAGAGCTAATACACTCACTAAGAAAACATGACATATTGGCAAAAAATTTCAGTCTTACTAACACACTCAATATGTTGTCAAAGAAAGGCACAGATCTGGGAGTCAGACAGACCTGGATATGAATCTCAGCTCTGCTGTTTTTCAGTGCAAGGTTCTTGAGCCAGTTGCACAGCTTCTCGGGTCATAGGCTCCTCATCTGCAGAAAGCAGAGATAAGACCTCCCTTCCCAGGGTGTTTCAGATGATCAGGGTGCTGATTTTCTTCCCTCTCAACTTCTTCTTCTCTTCTCCATGCTCAGAAAGCTCTGGGAGTTCTTTCTGGTGATCTATAAAATCAAGTCCAGGCTCCATAGTGTGTGTTTAAGATCTTTCACGTTTTGCCTGCCACCCAGCCACCATCTTTCCAGAAACTCTTTTCCATTAGCTTCTCCTTAAGATCCTCTGCTTTTGGCCCTTCTTTTCCCTGAACCAGGTTTCTACCTATGTCTTCCCAACATTTATACATGCTCCCTTGCCCTCCTCCCTACCCTGCCCAAGCTCCACCTGGTCTTCACCTCCCCGTGTCACCACCCCCCCCCCCGCCCCCGTGTCACTTCCTCAGTGTTTCTGCAGCAGCGTACTGAGCCTTCCAGATTCAGCCATGGAACACTAGGATTAGGGTGATAGGGAGACAAAAATGGTGTTTCTTCATCCTGGGTCCCATCTGCTCCTCCTCCACCTCCTCTCCCATCCCTCACTTGCTTTCTTCCCACCCCAGGTGTTCTCTTGCTCCTTAAACACCCCCACCACCACACAGCTCATTCACACTGTGGTGTAAAACAATAACAACAGCTTAAAATATTGCCTCCCACAGGGGACTCAAAACCCTAAAGCTAAATAATGAATTCCATGCATCATCAAACATGGAGATAAGAGATGCAAAGCAGAGACAAGAAGGCCTCTCTCAAATCACACCCAGCTGCTCCTGCCCTCTGGTGTGTTTGCTGTTGGATGTAAGGCAGCCACTGCCTCCACCCTCCACCCCATCCCCACCTTGGTTGCTTGGTTTATCCACCTTTTTCTGAGATTTGGCCACCACTGGGCCTTGTCTCTCTGTGACTCTTTTTCTCCTTCCCCCTCCTGCCTCTTCCCTCTGCTTTTTTTCTGCTACTTCTTTTCTAATTGCTCCCTGGGGGGGATCATCCATCTTGTTCACTAGGTATTCAATTAGAGCAAACCTCATCCGCCCCACCTCCTCCCTTTTCACTCCCTCCCTTCCTCCCGCCCTGCCCTCCCCCAGATGTCACCCTTCCGCCCCCAGATGTCACCTTTCAGGAAGCAATATATAACATCCTCCATCCACAGCAGCAGTGTACTGGCCACCCGCCATTCCCAACCTGAGTTCCCATTAACTACGCCAAAGCAAATGAATAAATAAATCTCCAAGGGGAGAAAGAAAGAGGAGGAAGCACAGGTTCAGAGCTAATGAAGGTCACCTCCCAGCCAGGCCTCCCAATCTCCCTTCTGTGAAAAGAGCCCAGGACTGGGGAGGTACTTCCTCCTCAAACAAGAAGCCTGTGTGTGTGTGTGTTTATCTGTGGTGTGTGCCCTGGGTCAGTTCCAGAAGTACAGTGTATAATCATAGTTTTGCTGTTACCGCTCAGCTTAATTTGGTCTTCACACACCAGACAGCTTAGGAACACAAAGGCACAGCACCTCTTGTCACGACAGACAACTCCTGCTCAGAGGATCAGTACAGTGCTGTGCTCTGTGTACATGGCACTTTGGAGTCAGTCACCCGCTGTAGGCTGGGTAGATGGACAGTATTACCACCACCTCAGGGATGGGAAAACTATCTCACTGAAGACTGAAGATGACTCTGGAGCCAGATCTACTAATTTCTATTCTAATTTGCATTCACTGACAATCATGTTCCTCAAAAAGTGGGTACATACCCCTTGTGAATGCCAGGCTTTATGCCAGGAGGTACAGGAAACCACAGTATAAATGAAACAGGTTCTTCCTGGATGGTCAATTTCACTTGGTTATAAGTAATTTGAGATATAATTTAAAATTAATATGAGTACATCATATCTACATAGATATGAGATATGTACGTATCAATATATTTACAAATATTTTCAAGATAATATATTTACATATTATATGTGTATATACTATATATATGCAAATATATTATGGAATAGAAAATCTTTTCACACTAGTTTTTATGATAAAGCAGAAGACAAAGTAATTCCAAGCTGGTTTTCTCTATAGCATTGGATCCCAGGGTACACTATCACTCTCCCCTATAATTTAGGGATAGTCCTTGACAGGCACAGTTTAAGAAGCCCTGTCCACAGCACCCCATACTGATCCAGTGAACTGACTGTAGCCGCCAAAGAGCTCCTCATTTGTTAATTATCAATGCACATTTGTGACACACATATATAGCATTCACCCAGAATGGGCCTAACCTAATTTTGCAGTCCCTTAGCCACAACACTCATTCCAGAATCTGTACTTAGCCCACCTTGCTTCTCACCAGTTCATCACCATCTTTGCCATCTACAAAGTCACTCCACCAGAAACCTAGGAGAGTCATTCTTTCTTAACTTCACTCAGGGCCGCACCCCTCCACCATATCCAATCCAATCTATCCCTCAGCCCAAAAGAGACCCTAAGCACACAGGATTCTCTCCATCTCCACTACCCACCCCTAGCCCAAGCCCCTATAATTGCTTACCTGAACTACTGCAATAGCTTCCTAATTTTTCTTCCTTTTCCACTCTTGTTTCTTCCCTTTCGATTCTCCATACATCAACAAGAGGGATCTTAATACAAAATAAATCAATGCTTTCACTCCTGAAAATGTCCCATTGGTGCCAGATAAAAATGCAATGCCTTAGTACAGCCTTCTAGGCCCTGTGTGGCCTTCCCTAGGCCTTCTGGAACACCCTCATCTCCTATTGGCTCTTCCCCCTCACTAAGCTCCAGCTAAGCTGGTCTCCTGCCCAAGCCTTAAACAGACCAAGCTCCCTCTGCCTGAAGGCCTTTGCACAGGCTGTCCCCTCTCCCTGGAGACATCCACCCCCACTCCTGTCCTGCCTCCTGTCCATATTTCATAGCACAGCTGAGATGTTACTTCTTCTAAGCTTTCCAAGTCACTCAGTCTAGAGTAAGTGCCTCCTCCCACTGTTTTTTCTCATGGCATTTTTTTTACAGCTCCTCCCACAACTTGTAGTTGTGGAATTATTACTTGTTGCTGCCTTTACATAGTCAATGCCCATCTCCTTCTTTAGTTTATAAACTCCTTATAGACAGATATCATGTCTGCTTTGCTTAGCATCAAATAAGCAATGCTAAGCTTAGAACCTGCCAGCAAGAAAGTCCTCAATATTTTTTTCTACCTTATGAATGAATGAATGAATGAATGAATGAACCATCTGCAAATGCCACTTTGGATTGTTTTTACATTAAGCATAATTAACAATTGAAGAACAGTGATGAGTGGATATTTTCCTAGTAGGTACAGGGTTATTATGAGCATTAAATAAGACAACATACATAAACTATTTAGCCTAGTCATTGACCTTCAGTATGTAGTCAATAAAGGTGCACTATTCTTTTTTTCTAATTATCAGTAAGTCTCAGAGAAGTGTCTGATTTTCAGCCACTGTGCTAGAGACTTCTAACTGTCCCTGGTATCTTTTTACCCTTCTTTCTTTTTTTTATGTTTATTTATTTATTTTAAGACAGAGAGAGAGAGTGGAGGGAGGGGCAGAGAGAGAGAAAGAAAGAATCCCAAACAGGCTCCAAGCTGCCAGCACAGAGCCCGACACGGAGCTCAAACTCACAAACTGTGAGCCAAAATCAAGAGTGGGTCACTTAACCAACTGAATCACCTAGGTGCACCTCCCTTCTTTCTTTTAGTAATAGAACCACACCCCAACACACACACATGAAAATTAGCTGGACACACACCCACTCATTTACAAGATACATTTCCCAAGATTTTGCAGATGAAAGTAGCCTTATAACATAAGTTCTTATCAATAAGAAAATGCCATGTGCAAATTCCATGTCATTTGCTTAGAGGCAAATGCTTGTTCTCGCTTTTTATTCTCTTTCATATATCCTGGAAGAGAGACTTGGTCAAGACACAGTTTCTATCATGCCAAGGAAGACAACACCATAGGCAACAGCACAGCTATGATACAAGGGAAACCTAAGTCCCTGTGCAAACTTGAGGAGTGAAGCTTCCCTGCCGCTCACCTCGGACTGTTATGAAATAGAGGAAATCTTCTTAGTGAAAGAGACTGTATTTTCAAGTTACCTAGTTATAGCGAGTGGCCTAATTACATGGCTCTCATTGAAAGTCTAAGGGAGAAAACTGAGAATATCTGCACTGAGATTCACAATTTTTTCAGTCTAATTCTCTCTCTCTTAAACTGCGATGCCAAAGAATACAATGTGTAAGGTAATGGTTGTTTCACTGAGGTCAGGCTCAGAGACTAAGGAATATCCACTTGCTTTAATATCTCATCCTAAATCCAGCACCAGGCACTGGAGTTCTCACTCTGCAGTAGCAACTGCAAGACATTGGCCAAGTCACTCTAATTTCTGAGGCTCCATGTCCACATCCTTAAGGATGGGTATTATATTACTCCTACCAGCCTCAGAGATTCATGAACATCATATGAAAGAAGAATAGTCTAGAGAATAATAATCCATGGTGAGAAATAATGAAGACCCTAGCCACCGCCTTCTTTCGTCTCAGCCCTCAGAGAGCCTGGGGGAACACCACTTTCACAAAAGGGTCTCAGCTGAGCTAAACTGGTCCTTCTGGTTAGAGGTAAAGTGGATGTTTATCTTTCAGTACAGAGGATTAGCCATGCTTTGCACGCTTGCCATTATTCCAGCTATGTGGGCTCTTTCTTAATGAGAATGCCACTCTGAACCACATCATATCATGAGCTTTTGAGGTGCCTCTTGAAACGTATTTTATAGGTTCAGAGCCAAGGTATGGGATATTCTCAGGTAGGGCATGAGAATGGGAGGAATAGAGTGACAGGAAAACTTAGCTCCTGGACCAAGAGTCACAAAAGCTTAAATTGAGTCCCAGTCCTGAAAGAAAGTCACTCTGTGACCCTTGACAAAACCCCATTCTGGAAAACGACTGGGTTCGATCTAGTCACCTAGACTTTCCTTTCTAGTTCTAAAAATCTGATCCTAGATACTGTGGAAATAAGAACAAGGACACCAGAGAGTAAGGATAAAAAGAATGGAATTCCAACAGATGGGAACAAATTCATTCACTTGCTCATTTATCCATTCTTCCTTTCTTTTGGCAAGATGTCACTGAGCCCTTACTCTATAGGAAGCACAGCGAGGAAGAGAAAGAAGGGACTGTCTGCTTTCCCAGGTACCGGGGGAAGAAACACTGTTTGGCTGGAAGCAAATGAAGCCAATGATTGTCCACCGTGTAGTTCATTTAGGCCAATGCAGGTGGCCAGACAGCATGAGAGCAGCATTCAGTGACTGTATTCACTCATTCCTATTTTTCAATGTGTCCTTCCCTCAAGCAGTAGTAGCTGAAATAAGAGTAATGAGGAGAATCCCCGATGTTTAAAAATAAATGAAATACAAACCTCAGCATATTGGATTCCAAAGACCACCAAATTGTTATGCCAGAACGAAACAGATAAAGCAGCAACATTACCTAGAAACCCGGCTTGTTGCTGGAGATCTGTCACCAACTACAGTATCTGTGTCACTTTGAGCAAGGCACTTTCCCACTCTGAACCTTAGCTTCCTGTTCTTTAAAGTCTGGGGTTGAACTGGATTGTCTCCAAGGACTCTTCTAGTACTGATGTTACATGAGACTCTCTCTGATATTATTCCATAAGGTAGTATTCCCTTCTAATAACACAGCATAATGAAAATTCCCCAGAGCCAAATGCAACCCCTCTGTTTCCTTTGCATGGCTGATTAAATTAGTGAAAACCAAGTAGGCCCTCACCAGAGAGCCTGGGAAATTGCTGGATATTGGGAAGTTAGTGCACAGTTGCCCTTGGCTGGATTATGAAGTCCTCCAGAGTTTTCTCTGAGTTCTGATTAAGCTTGAAGCAAAAAAATTCAACAATGTAGAGAATAGGCCTGGGCCTCTCCATTACTTCTTTCTGACTAAGGGCTCTTTTCCATTTGATGCAAGGAAGTGCATTGATTCTTTGACTCATTTTTTTATGTCTCCACAACCATATTTCAATTACATAAGGCTATGGAAGCCTTGAGTTTCAGCTGACACTGATCAGTTATTCACAGTGACTAGAGACTGCATAGTGACTAGAGACTGCATAGGAGCATTTGGGAAGGCCCTTTGAGAACCCATCCCAGGGTGTGTGTGTGCGTGTGTGTGTGTGTGTGTGTGTGGAGAGAGAGAGAGAGAGAGAAAGAGAGAGAGTGAGGGAGAGAGAAGGAATTAAGGACAGGAATCTCTTTCAATTAAGCCTTCTGAGGGCTGTAGTTAAAAATTTATTAAAAACCTACTATGTTCCACATACAGTGAGAAGCACTTCATAGACATTTTCTCTTTTTGACTCAAAACTCACAATGGGAACACACCTCAAAGAGGTGAGGCACTTCACTGATGAAGAAAGTTGGGCTTAGAAAGGTGAGCTGATTTGCTCAAACAAGAAAATTGAAGCACAGGTCTTTCTTACTAATTCTGAAACCTGAGCTTTTATTTATTTTTTATTTGTTTTTATTTATTTTTAATGTTTATTTATTTTTGAGACAGAGAGAGACAGAGCATGAATGGGGGAAGGGCAGAGAGAGAGAGAGAGAGGGAGACACAGAACCCAAAGCAGGCTCCAGGCTCTGAGCTGTCAGCAGAGAGCCTGACACAGGGCTTGAACCCACAAACTGTGAGATCATGACCTGAGCCGTAGTCAGACTCTTAATCGACTGAGCCACCCAGGCACGCTGAAACTTGAGCTTTTAACAAAACTGATTGTTCCCACATTGCCAGAATGGGAAGAGCCTCCTTATGATATTAAATCCTTTCTCTAGGGGCGCCTGGGTGGCTCAGTCGGTTGAGCGCCCGACTTCAGCTCAGGTCATGATCTCGCGGCTCGCCAGTTTGAGCCCCGCGTCAGGCTTTCTGCTGTCCTTGCAGAGCCTGCTTCGGATCCTGTGTCTCCCTTACTCTACTCCTCCTTCAGCCTCTCTCTGTCTCTCAAAAAGAAATAAACATTTAAATAAATAAATAAATAAATCCTTTCTCTATGCGCTTCTTTATGATGCTAGGTTTTTTTTTTTTTTAATCCATTCTACATGAATGCCTGGGACAAGTACAAATTTGGAGGAATCGGTGCATTATCCATTCTAATGGGTGGGCTCAGGAATAACAAGGCTTCCTGGCCCCACATAATAAAGTAATGAGAAGGAGAAGTGGACTATTAATACCTATGTTTTATCACATATGGCATGCTCTGGCTTGAGGACTTCAAACTGGGAACCTAAATTTTATTCTTTCTTCACTTGCCCTTTCTTTCTGAAAATAACAGATTTTGACTTTTCTATACCTCCAAGGAGATGTCAGAGTCTCCTTGAGAAAAATCAAAACAAAGCTGTTTTGTGAGTAAATATATGCTGAATGAAGGAATTACCATAAGCCATTTATTCTAGGTTCATTAATTAACACTGCCTCATTCATCAGCTGTACTGTCCAATTTACTTTAGAGGACCAGCTGTCTCCAACTCTGGAGGGCTTATACGGGGTTGAGATCATTAGTCTCTACACCCTGAAGGAGAAGTAGAGACACAGTCTTGCTCCCTTGCAGAATTGCACACTGAGAAACTGAAAATCAGAATAGAAATGAGTTATTGACTGAATATGGAATGATCGGATTGGACCATATGTAAACGTTAGAATTGCATAGAGCTATAAAACAACATGTTTTCCAAAGTAGTTGAGATGTTCCCTTTACCATATTAAAGACTTAAGTCTAATCAGGCTTCTCACCAAAGGCTTATGAAGGTAGAAATTCTGCAGAAGGCTGTCTATAGCCCCAAGGGGTCAAGTAGAGCCAGCTTAAAATTCAGGAAACACTTGTGGTGTAGTCTAAGGAGGCCCCTTTCCCTTAAAATAATCTCTTCCCCATTGGTCTTCTGGCAATATTTGACATGACACCATTAACTTCGTTGGGCTAATAAATATTTTCCTGGAATAGTGCAACTGACATGACAAGAGCTGAGACTGAGCAGTTCTGACAGGACTGAGGAAGAATTAGCGGTCCAGGGCATGAGGCCCTTTTTAAAGGCAAAGGTGAGTGAAGACTCCCCGTCAGGGAGGTGAAAGTTGACAGCTCATTGAGGCTAGTGGTCTACCAACCAAGGAAAGGGTGTAGAATGAAGAATTATTTGTGTGCATATGTGTGTGTGCGTGTGTGTGTATTTATGTATTAGGGTGTAGGTAGGGAGACAAGCTTAATCTCATCTGTTCTTTCAGATAGTAAGCAAACATTTACAAAGCAAATGGGCATCAGACACTAAGCCAGGCAGTCACACCTTGAAACAAAACTTTATGAAATTGATTTTTTAAAAGTATACTGAGGGGCCTGGGGTCTTCGTTGGTTAAGCATCCAACTCTTGACTTCGGCTAAGGTCATGATCTTACAGTCATGAGATCAAGGCCTGCATTGGGCTCTGTGTTGGGCATGGAGCCTGCTTAAGATTCTCTCTCTCTCTCTCTCTCTCTCTCTCTCTCTCTCTCTCTCTCTCTCTCTCTCCCTATCTCTCTTCTGTCCCTCTCCCCTGCTCATGTACCCATGCAATCTCTCTCTGTCTCTCTCTGTCTCTCTGTCTCTCTCTGTCTGTCTCTTTCACTCAAAAAAAAATCTATACTAACAAGCATAAATTGGAGGAGCTCACAGGGCTATGGAAGTGAATGGGGGATCCTCACAGAAGAAAAGGGACATTTCAATAGGTAGGTTGACACAAGAAAGCTAATCCCAGAAGACAGTCCAGAGATGTAGTTTGAGGAGGAAGACAGGGAAAAGGTCATTGTGGGTATAACTTGGCTCCAACATCTATTTTCCCTCAAGTAGAAGTTGGCTCAGTAAAAAGCCGTCCTCACTATTCCCCTGTAAAGGGGCTGAGATCTTTCCCCAAAGTACTATAATGCATTTGGACATTCTCTTGCTATATTTGTATGGGAAAGAAAGAAAGCAATTCACAGCCTCCCTAGTTCTTTTTCTTGCTGTTCTCCATTTGTCTTTGTTGCTGGCATGTTATTTCACTAAAGAGGAATGTCCTATTTTTAAGAGGTGGAAGGCAGTGTGTGGGGTGGAGGTCATACTAATAAATTTTGACATGGAAAAAAGAAGACCTTCTCTTATTTCCTTATAATAAACGAAAACTAAGCCAAAAGTCTTGAAACTCACTGTCATCTCAAAGTGATATGAAGGCCTTCAGGAGGAAAGAGATGTCTTCAGAGGGTGGCTGAGTGTATGTCTGGCTGGTGATGTGGGAGTGAGCCGCAGTACCTAACTCCCCTAATGTTTTTATTAATGCCCTCAACTCCTACAAATCCCCAGATCTCTCTGTGTCTCAGTGTGTTCTTTCCCTCAGAACATGGTGCTTACATTCGATCCCTCCTGGGTGATGCCAATCCTAAATTCTTTTTGTCATTTGATATATATTTATTAATTATCTTCTATTTTCCAAGAAGCTCTAAGTACTAAGAAGTTAAAGAATTTAGAGGTGATTAAGAAAACCATTCTTGTTACAAGCATATTAGTCTGCAGGAGCTGCCATAAGAAAATATCGTAGATTCAACATCTTAAACAACAGAAATGTATTTTCTCACAGTTCTGGAAGCTCCAAGTCTATGATGCAGGTGTCAGCAGGTGTGGTGTCTCTAGAAGCCTGTCTCCTTGACTTACAGACAGCCATCTTCTCACTGTGTCCTCATGTGACCTTTCTTCCATGTGCCTGCTCCCCTGGTGTCTCTGCGCATGTCCAAATTTCGTCTTCTTAGCAGGGCACCCTCAGACTGGATTAGGGGGCCCACCCTAATAGCCTCCTTTTAACTTAATTACCTCTTAAAGGCCCTATCTCCAAATACAATCCCTCTTTGAGGCTCTGGGAGTTGGGGTTTCAACAGATGAAATTGAGGGACACGCAATTCAGCCCACAATAGTAAGTCAGCTCCCTCTGCTCATAAGAAAACATATATCTTAGGCCAACACATAAGAAAAAAAAAAGCTGCTATTTTTTTTTCTCACCCCCCCCCCCTCCTTTTTCTTAATGTTCATTTATTTTTGAGAGAGACAGAGTGCAAGCTGGGGAGGGCAGAAAGAGGGAATCTGAAGTAGGTTCCAGGCTCTGAGCTGTCAGCACAGAGCCTGATGCAGGGCTCAAATTCACAAGTGGTGAGATCATGACCTGAGCCAAAGTCAGACGCTTAACCAACTGAGCCACCCAAGCACCCCAGAAAGCTTCAATTTTTATAAAGGACAAACAGATGGAATGTGTCTTCTGGCCAGAGTAGGTCCTTCATATATGTTTGCTCTTCCAGGGGATACGGAATTCTCTACAACTCCAAGCTGTTTTCTTCTCCCAGTAGAGATTGAATATGCAAAGGTAATTCCAGGCAGAGGGAACAGGCAATGCAAAAGCACAATCATGGCAGTTCCTATTTAGAGAGTAGGATGTACAGGATAGTATCTCCTGGGGGAAGGTTAGGAGAGAAGACAGAAAGTCTACAAGGCAGAAAAGCACTGGACATTTACATCACAGATTCCAATTTTATCCTGTAGGCTCAACAATAGGGCTGCAACTTGGACAAGGCAGAACATTTTGACTTGAATCTCTAAGTTTTTTTAGAGATATTACTGAAGCAACAACAAGGAGAAAGGCCAGAGTGGGTAGAGATGCAGATAGGGACCCCCCTTAGGAAGGGACTGAAACGCTTTGGGACATTTTCCAGTGCTTCTGTGAAGAAGTCACAGAGGTAAGGGTCGAAGTTGCCTCATTCCAAGGTATGGAATTCCGCCCCCTCCCCCCCAATCCCCCCCCCCCAGTCAAAAGATTCTGGGCAATATTTTTTTAATCTCTCAGAACAGGCAAATGCCAATGAGGTCAGATTTGGGGAAAGGTCACTGACCAGAGAAGGTAAGCACCTTCTTTGTAAAGCCTCCGGGCACAGTGCCATTGGTTTACCTTGTACTTGAACCAAAACCACACTGAAGGAAGAAAGGAATAAAATCAGAGCCTCCCAAAAGCTATGTGGGGAGTCTCCATGATCATGTTAGCTGTTGGATAATTAAATTACTTCTGAGAAAAGTAAGATATATTTCCTCTTTCCTAGTGTAGTATTTTTGGAAGAGAAATGTGTGCCTTCTGCTGGCTGCCTGGTGTGTCCAATTCTAAATGTCAAGGCCAAGTCCTGAAAATAGTGCTGGAGACATTTTGTCTGAGAGGTGAGTCAAGGTAGGTCCCTCCCTCTGAATCAGATGAGGCTTCTCCACCAATGGGAACAAAAACTTGCCTTCTGCAGATGCAAGATGCACACTTTCCTGTTTCAAGAGGGCCATATGATTGGACTTTTTTCTTTTAGCTTTTCATTCCTTCACTCAACATTTGTCCAACACCTAGTATATGTCAAACTAATGATAGACACTGGTGGTACAAAGGTGAATATGACACAGTCCAGAGAAGTTTCTTGCTGTCTGATAGGGATGAGACAGAGACAAATGGATGAATCAAAATACCATATAACATATACTTTATTGACCACAGAGGAAGAACCACACCTGTGTGATTGCTATCCTCAGACAAAGCATACCATGATGTACATTGGAGATGCTGGATCCAAATATGTAATTCATTGGCCTGTATGGGTACCTGTAATTTCTACATTAATTATTCCTTGGTTTAAGACCTATTTAAATCTGAAATGTTTTATTCTAATCACATCCTGATATTTCAGCTCAACCACTTAAAATAATCATTCACTCAAATAGTATGAAGGACATAGAACTGGCAGATGATCCATTAATCACCCAAACATTTATTAACTATCTCTTATCTAAAATGTCCTGGACTTGGGCACTGTAGGGAGGTAGAAAGGCATATAAAGAGGAGAAATGGAAACAGGGAAGACAGTTAGCAACTGCTGACTGTCAGGCATTGTGTTGGTATTTGACACATATTACTTTACTTATTTTTGAAAGGAAGGCACAATTGAAATCTCTGTTATATAGGTCAAGAGTCAGGTAATGTGAGGGGCACCTGGGTGGCTCAGTCAGTTGAGCATCCGACTTCAGCTCAGGTCATGATCTCGAAGTTCACAAGTTCAAGCCCCGAATTGGGTTCTGTGCTTGACAGCTCAGAGACTGGAGCCTGCTTCGGATTCTGTGTCTCCCTCTCTCTGCCCCTCCCCCGCTCACACTCTCTCTCTCTTTCTGTTTCAAAAATAAATAAACATTTAAACAATTTTTTAAAGTCAGGTGACGTGAAATTCTCAACTTCACACAGACAGCAAGGAGCAGGTCATTGCCATTCCAAAGCCCATGATCAACTCATCACTCCCTGGTAGTCTGGCAAGGGTGCTGGAGGTACATTTTGTAAGGGAAGGTAGGGGAGAGGGAAAACCCTCATATGAAGTAGAGCAGTAGCATGGATATCTGAGGGCGAGGGACACCCAGTGCAGAGCCCACTGTGGCCTGATTTTTCTGGAGGTGCAGGGATAGAGCACACACCTATCTGCACCTATGCACAAGTGTAAGTATGTCCATGCACTATTGCATTTGTAATATTACTGGCTCAGCATTAAGGGTTGCTGTAAGATGCATGTGCTTTGTACATACATGTGCTACCATTTTTCAGGTGGATGTACATGCTCATATTATCAAAATGACCATCCATTTACAGGAATTGTTGGATCTGTGTCTCTCTGTCATCATAAATATTATCAGTTAATGGATACCAGAAGGGCAGTCACCATTCTGTATGGGGCATGATGACGTTTTTGTTACTTAACATCAGACAAGGTCTTCATTTTGGAATAGGTTATGTGTCAAAGGACTAGATAAATTGTATGGTTCCCTCTGGTTAATATCTGTCAAGGTTATTGCCCCCACGAGGGGCCAGACATTATGAAAAGAACATTGTACATAATCTTACTTGAGTTTCACGGCAGTTGTGTAAGTGGGTAATATTATCGTCCCCACTTAAGAGACAAGAAAACCAAAGATCAGAAATATCAAGTGACTTGCCCAAGGTCACACAGCTGTTTCCAAGCTCTTTAATATATTAGCTCATTGAATACTCATTGCACCCCTGTTAAGTATGTACTATTATTATCATCCTCCCCATTTTTCAAACAAGAAAACAGAAGCATAGAAAAGCTCAGTGACTTGCCCAAGGTCAGACAGCTGGCTTTGGCCTTGTGCCTGAATTTGACCCACACAACTCAGCTCTTAACCACTAATCTTTCTCACCTACTTGATAAACTTGATTCTGACTTCTTGATGCTAGCTATCAGGCTGCAGGCTACAACTTCCTACAGGACCCTGGCTTCATCTTGTGGGTGTGGAAAAGACCCTTGAGCATATCCTCTGGCTGATAAAGCACCTTGCCTTCAAAAGCACTTTTTTTTTAACTTTTTTGGCATTTATTTATTTTGAGAGAGAGAGAGCATGAGCAGGGGAGGGGCAGAGAGAGAGGGAAATACAGAATCCTAAGCAGGCACCAGGCTCCAAGCCGTCAGCACAGAGCCCAATGCAGGGCCCAAACCCACGAGCGAGATCATGACCTGAGCCGAAGTCGGAAGCCCAACTGACTGAGCCACCCAGGTGCCCCCAAAAGCACTTTTGAGCTGCAGCTAGAATGCTTTTAAAAAGGAACTATTCAATAAATTGGGGAGATTTCAGTGGAGTTTATTTGTCATCCTAATGGGCTGATGCTCTGGACATAATCATGCACAAGATAAACTACCCAGTGGAGAGAAAAGGAAATCCCTTGCACTCGGAGCTAGAAAACACCAAGATGAAACTGCACTGAGGCTCACAAGGACAATCAACTAATCGATTATAATAGACTTTGGGTCCCAAGGGCTTCTGCCAGTCTGACTTCCCTTACCTCCTCCAAATGTGGGGGATTATCTCCCCTCAGGAATCTAAAGGTCAATGGATACATGCAATTTAAGACTGTATTATTACCATCTTTGTTCTGTCCGTGTTCTACTGACCTCCTCTCTTCCACGTGAACCACTCAGTGTCAAGCCAGACGGTCAAACTCTTATCCTGGCAAAATTGCCTTTGCATCTAACTGCAGGCCTTAAATTTTTTGTCCTTTTCTTTCATTTTTAATTTGATAGTGCTAGTTTTTACGCAGTATTACAAGTCCCAAAATACTTTTGAATGTTACTCCTGCCACTCATCGTATTAACAAATATTTCCAAGATTGAACTAATCTATAAATTTGGAAAGCTTGAACTCTTATCTTCTTCCAAGTTATTGATGAAAAGTATGGAACATAGACCCAATTCTTTGTTTATGTCTCTTGAGATCTTACTGTAGGTGGACCTAAACCCACTGAGAAAGCCAAACTCCCTGGTGACAGATCCAGCTTTTATGGCAAGTTTCAGTGAATCCTTTCTAGATCCTAGAGACTGTCACCTTCTAGTCTAAAACCTCAAAGCCATCTATTTAATCATCTTTTCTAAATGCATTAACTGCTCCAATCAAAAGACATAGGGCGTCAGAATGGATTTAAAAACAGGAAACATCTACATGCTGCCTACAAGAGACTCATTTCAGAATATTCAATTTATTTATTTGTTTATTTATTTATTTATTTATTTATTTATTTATTTATTTATTTTAGAAAGAGAGAGAGCATGAATGAGCAGGGGAGAGGGGTAAAGGGAGAAAGAAACTTAAGCAAGCATCATGCTCAGCATGGAACCGACACAGGGCTCTATCTCATGACCCTGAGATCATGAACTGAGCCCAAATCAAGAGTGGGATACTTAACTTACTGAGCCACCCAGGCACCCCAAATGTTCAATTTAATCTGAGATGTCTTGAAATCACCTTTGTCTTCTATTTTAGAAACAAAAATATATGCCTGTTTCTAGTATCTGATCCATTTTTCATGGTATCTCAAATATTATAAACAATTATCAATGACTGTAAGTGTTAATCCATTTCATATGCTAATGTGTAGTTTAGTGAAGCCAGAAGATTTGAGTTTAGAAAGTTACTGGGTAACCTCTTTTTGTCTATTTGCCTCTTTTTCCACGGAGACTGCGAATAGATGAATCTATTTATTACCCCATACACACACACACACAAACCTACCCCATTATCTATTTATTGAAGAGAACAGAAGACTCTAGTTATTCACCCAAGACCACAGAATGTGGAATGGGAAAGATGTCTCATAAAATCAGGTGGCAACATCACCTAGTCATGGCATGTCCTGAACACTTCCATCAGTTCAGAGCCTGAAACAAATTGGCAGATTTAAATGGATTGTAAAATTTTATAATGGGGAGCAAATTTAGAAATTGTCTAGTGCAGTCCCTCCTCTTGCAGATAAAAAGTGAATCTCTCAGGGAGACAGTGGCTTAATGAGTATTACTTGGTAGATCCATGATGTAGGCAAATTTAAAGCTCTCCTAATCTAGTGTCTTTTCTATTATACTGGATCACTTTTCTAAACCCTAATTGGCATATCAGATGGAGGAAACAGTTATTAATGGTGCAACCAATTTTGCCAAAACAGTAACAAGACTGTAAGTAATTTCATGAAAGAGCACTGTAAGTAAGGAGCCCGAAATAGAAGCAAACAACTCTTGCAGACATTCCTTAGAAAGGTCCTCATATCTTGTTCCCTGTCATTCCTTCCACCAGACATTATTTCCATTTTAGAGATGTGGCAACTATGGCACAGAAAAGTTTGGTGATTTTTCTAAATTTAGAGGTGCTACAGGATTTGAATCCAAAGAGAGTGGCTCTAGAATTTGTGTTTTTAATCATTAGACAAAACTATCCCATTCACTGATGGCTTCTAAGGTACACCAACCAGGCTGCTCCCATATGCCGCCCCATTTAATTGTCACAACAATGTTGGACTTCAAAACAAGTTTGGTTTTATAGCCCTTGCTTTCCTCTTCATTTCCTTTTCTTTTTCCTTTTCCTTTTCCTACCCTTCCCTTCCCTTTTCTATTGTCTTTTTAAATTATTCTCTGCTCTCTCACACATATTCGCCCATTTTAGAATGGAGGCCATCCAAGAGGAACTGATAAAGGGATTTCACAGATGTAGGATGGTGTATACGTTAAAATCACCGAGACTGGGGCGCCTGGGTGGCTCAGTCGGTAAGCGGCCGACTTCGGCTCAGGTCATGATCTCACAGTCTGTGAGTTCGAGCCCCGCGTCCGGCTCTGTGCTAACAGCTCAGAGCCTGGAGCCTGCTTCAGATTCTGTGTCTCCCTCTCTCTCTCTGCCCTTCCCCTGCTCACTCTCTGTCTCTATGTCTCTCAAAAAGAAATAAACGTTAAAAAAAAAATTTTTTTTTTTAAAAATTACCAAGACTTATTGGAATTTGAGTGGAATGAAGTCTACACCTAGACACTGAAGGCATGTTACATCATTTGAAACTTCCTCTGTTGCTTAGTGTACCTTTGAAAAATTCAAGGGATCAGACAGGTGAGATCTAAAGTGTGACATGGCCCTACAGGCAGCAGGAGGGTGAAGGGTAGGGAATACTTAAAAAGTCAAGATAGACTTCCTCTTCGTCTTCAGCCTAACTAGAGACAGAAAGATAACCCCAAAATGAAAAAGGTAGAACATAAGTTGCTACAAGCCCAATATTTCCTAAACTTTTGTTTTTTGCTAACCACATTTCTCTCATAAATGCATATTACAAAAACTATTAAAAACTTAATATTTTTCTTTAAATTGATAAATTTATTTAACTTAGAGAGTTGTTTTCTTTTTCTACAAAAATACTGAAGTATTAAGAAGTTCCCCAATTACAAATATATAACTTGATAAATTTTTGAAAAGTGAATACTCTTATGTAACTATCATCCAAATCAAGAAATGATCACCAATAGTCCAGAAGCCCTCATCCTGCCTCTTTCTTTTTTTTCTTATTTTTTTAATATTTATTTATTTTTGAGAGAGAGAGAGTGCAAGCAGGGAAGGGGCAGAGAGAGAGGGAAACATAGAATTTGAAGCAGGCTCTGGGCTCTGAGCTGTCAGCACAGAGCCCAACTTGGGGCTCGAAATCACGAACTTTGAGATCATGACCTGAACCAAAGTCAGACGCTTAACCCACCGAGCCACCCAGGTACCCCTTATCCTGCCTCTTGCTTAAGCACAGCACTTGTCTTCTCCTCAAAGGCAATCCCCACCCTACTTCAAAAACCACAATTTAGTTTGGCTTCTTTTAGCAACTTATTAAAAATGAAATTATGATATTATGTAAGCTTTTTTGTCTACCTTTTTTTAATGTTTATTTGTTTACTTTTGAGAGGAGGGGGAGGGGCAGAGAAAGGGGGAAACAGAGAATCCTAAGCAGACTCCATGCTGTCAGTACAGAGCTGGGGGTCTCAAATCCACAAACGGGAGACAATGACCTGAGCCAAAACCAAGTGTCAGACACTTAATGGACTAAACCACCCAAGCACCCCTTGTTTGTTTTGTTGTTGTTGTTGTTGTTCAATATACTGGAAGTCAGATTTATCTATGTCTGTTACATGTAGCAATAATTCATAATTTTCATTTCCTATAGAATATTTCACTATATGAATACGTTACAATTTATTTATTCTACAACAATCTACATTGTTTCCAAAATATTGCTACTACAAACATTTTGCACGTCTTTTGGTGTAGAAGCATAATATATTTCTGTTAAGTATATATTTTGTAGTGGAATTGCTGAGCCAAAGATATGTTCACCTTTAATAAGTACTGATAAAACAGTTTTCTAAAATAATTGTACCAATTTATTCACTCTAGTTCTAGTGTGACAGTTCTAGTTGCTCTACATTTTTACCAACAATTGCTATTGTCAGTTTTGTGGGTTTTTTTATTTTCATTTTTGTTTTGTTTTGGTTTGGTTTCAGTTATTAGCCATTTTGGTTTGGATGTGGTGGTATTGCTTTGTGGTTTTAATTTGTGTTCCCATTTTGACTGAAGAGATTGTACACCTTTACATTTAGATATTCTATTCAATGAAGTGTTTTCAAGTTCAAGCCTTTACCCATTTTCCTATTGGATTGCCTTACTTTTTCTAATTTATTTGTAGTAGTTATTTGTATGTTCTGGACACAAGTCTTTTGTTCCTAATACGTGTTGTAAAAACCTTCTTTAACTCTGACTTGCCCTTTCACTTTTTAATGGTACCTTTAGAGAAATATTCTTAAATTTAATATACTCCAATTTAGCAATCTTTTTCTTTGTGATTAGTGCTTTTTTATGTCTTAAGAAATCTTTTCCTATCTAAGGGGCATGAAAAATTTTTCATGATATATTCTATATGCTTTATTATTTTACCTTTCACATTTAGGTTTGCAATTCAACTGTAGATGATTTTTATATATAGTGTGTAATAGAGGCAAGATTCATATTTTTCCATGTGAAAATTCATTTATCCAACACAATTTATTTTTTTATTCTTTCTCCATGTCTTTCAGTGCCATAGGTGGTCATATACTATGGATCTGCTTCCGCATTCCCTATACCAGTCCATTAACCTGTTAGTATGTTCTTTCAATTTTTATTTTAGAAAACTTTTTAATGTTTATTAATTTTGAGAGAGAAACAGAGTGTGAGTGGGGGAGGAGCAGAGAGAGAGGGAGACACAGAATCCAAAGAAGGGTCCAGGCTCCAAGCTTTCAGCACAGAGCTCGATGCAGGGCTCAAAGTCAGGAACAGTGAGATTATGACCTGAGCCGAAATTGGACACTTAACCAACAGAGCCACCCAGGAGCCCCAATGTATAAGTTATGTTCTTGTGCAAATACTACATTGTCTTAAATAACATAGCTTCATAATGACTCAGGATACTAGGTAGCGTAAGTCACTAACTTTGCTGTTCTTCAAGACTAATTTGGCTCAAATTGGTGATTTTCAGAAAATTTTAAAATATAAACTTGAGAATCAGCTCATCAATTTCCATACACACACACACACACACACACACACACACACACACACATTTCCTGTTATTTTTGGGGGGATTGCATCAAATGAATTTTGAGAAGAATTGACATCTTTATATACTGAGTCTTCTGACCTATGAACATGGTATATCCTTTCTTATAAATCTTCCTTGGTTTCTCTCAATAATATTTTGTACTTTTCTTTGTAAAGATGTTATACATCTTTTCCTAGACTTATTCTTAGATACAATGTTTTTATTTGATTGAAATGGTGTTTTTTTAGATTTCATCTTATAATCACTTGCTGCTAATAAATAAAAAGATTTTTTTGCAAATAACGTGTTTGGGTTCAATTCCCTACTACTGTACTATTAGTTCTGTCTCATCTGCACTATGCTTCTTCTCTCTTTTCTAGCCTTCTTTGGAACTACTACTTCCCCCAATCTCCACATTAATATCTTAAACAAACCTTCTTTTATTATTCATGTTGTGGTTATCATAGAGACAACAACAAGTAACCTTGAATTATTAAAGTTTAAATTACATTAGTACTAGTATTCCTTCCCAAAGAATGCCAGGATATCGCAACACTTTACTCATTTATAACTTACTGTTCCTTGTGCTTGGTTGCCATGATTTAATTCTGTAAGATATTTTATGGTTTCATACTGTTAGTATTCATTCACAGTTGCCACATATTTAACTTTTCTGTCACTGCTTTCTGTTATTTTCTTTCTATATTTTCTAACCTTTATATGAACTCATTTTCCTTATGTAGGAATAACTCCCTTTAATATTTTCTTCAGTACAGATCTATCAATAACAGATTATCTCAAAGTTTAATTAGGTGAAAATAACTTCACATATTTTGAAAGCTATTTTATTGGATAAGGAATTCAAGATTAACGGTTGTTTTCTTCTATATCTTGATATCTTCTTGTCTTCTTACTCCCTTGGTTTTTGCTGAAAAGTCATTGGGAAGTCTTACTGCCATTGAAGATAATGTGTCTTTTTTCTCTGGTACATATATTTTTCTGCTTCTCTTTGATTTCAGCAGATTTACTGTGATGCGCGGTGCAGTTTCTTGCCATTTATTCCATTCCAGATATGCCAAACTTCTTAAATATGTGACTTGGTGTCTTTCATCAACTTTTGAAAATTCCTGACCATTATGTCTGTCGATATTGTCTCGGCACCATTCTCTATCCTCTCCCTACTCAGGCACCAATTATATGTGTATTTGCTTTCTCCTCTGTGTATCATATGTTCTTGCAATCCTTTATGTATTTCCTAATATTTTTCCACTCCACGCTTCTAACTGGGTTTTTTTTTTTGGTACACTAATCTCCTCTTCAGTTGTATTTAAGCAGCATTCTTAACTTTTTGTTGTCTTTTTTCAGTTCTAGTATTTATATTTGACCTTTTAAGTAGATTCATGATATTCCTCATCTTATTACTAATTTTTTAACAATATTCACAATTGCCACGTAGTAGTCCATTGTATGTATGTACCATAACTTCTTTATCCATTCGTCAGTTGATGGGCACTTGGTCTCTTTCCATGATTTGGCTATTGTCGAAAGTGCTGCTATGAACATTGGCGTACACGTGCTCCTATGCATCAGCAATCCTGTGTCTCTTGGGTAGATTCCTAGCAGGGCTATTGCTGGATCATAGGGTAGCTCTATTTTCATTTTTTTGAGGAACCTCCACACCGTTTTCCAGAGTGGCTGCACCAGTTTGCATTCCCACCAACAGTGTAGGAGGGTGCCTACTTCCTCTACTATGTGGCAATGAGAAAAAATGATATCT
The DNA here is from genome assembly GCA_030068075.1 of Paguma larvata. Taxonomy (NCBI): domain Eukaryota; kingdom Metazoa; phylum Chordata; class Mammalia; order Carnivora; family Viverridae; genus Paguma; species Paguma larvata. The sequence goes on along the minus strand of CM057828.1, from coordinate 98,119,536 downwards.
GGCCATGTGTAGCAACATGGATGGAACTGGAGGGTATTATGTTAAGTGAAATAAGTCAGTCAGAAAAAGACAGATGCCATATGTTTCCACGAATAGGTGGACTTTGTGAGACTAAGCAAAAACCAGGGGCAGGGGAAGAGGGGAAAGGGAAAAAAGACACAGAGAGGGAGGGAGATAAAACATAAGAGACTCTCAAAGACTAAGAAAAAACTGAGGGTGAGGGGGGATGAGGGAGGAGGGAGAGGGAGTGATGGGCATTAAAAAGGGCACATGTTGGGATGATCACTGGGTGTTATATGTAAACCAATTTGAAAATAAACTATTATAAAATTAAAAAAAACAATATTCACAATTGTTTTAAAATCTGTGTCTATTAACTTCAATATACTAATATCCTTGGTTTTTCTTCTCGTTCTCTGGTATTTTCCTCTTATTTCTTACTCATTTGGACATGTTTCCTGGTGTGTGTAAAAAGAACAGTTATGCAAATAATTGAAGCATAGTGTACTTCAGTACGGATTTTCTTTTGTTTCTGTTAGACACTTGAGCTAAGAAAAGATTATCTTAATCCTATTTTGAGCTGATTGAAACTTGGGTTTCTGTCGTTGCAAAAGTGGTTTTATTTTTGGTTCCCCCTTATCTTAAGAAGTAGCCTTTCAACAATCAAAATTGAAAGCACTCCTCAGTGATTCTTGAACTCCAGTTTTTATCCCTGAAGTCTGGAGAGATTACTGAAAGTTCACCTCAGTTTTCCATTCTCTCAGCTGCCACTTAAAATCAGCATCTGTTTCAAGAGACAAATACAGCCGAAGACCAGTTTCACTTTTCTGTGCTCCTCTTTCTTTGAGATCTTGTCCCCTCATGGTTCATGCTGCTGTGGTAGCTTTCCAGTGACTTCAAACATATTTTTTCCCTCGATATTTTAATATGGGGATTTTCAAACACAAAACGTTAAAGTATTTCACAGTGAACAGCCATATACTCTTAGAGCAGATTCTATTATTTATTTTTTTTTCATGATTGGCTTATTTTATGTCTCTCCATTTATCTATCCTTCTGTCCATCTAGCAATTCAACTTTTTACATGCATTTTAAAATATATTAAGGCCATGAGATACTTCTCTTTAAATATGTCAGCATGCATCTCATTAACTGAAGTTCAATATTGGTTTACAGACATTTTTCTTTAGACAGAAAATTTACATTAAATGAATTTTGTAAATTTTAAGTAAACACAGATTGAGTTTTGACAAATGTATACACTGTATAATCCAAACCTCCAGCGTCCATGCCTCTTTCCCTTATTTCCCACTCTGACCATCCCAGAGGCAACAGCTTTTACAACTTTATTGCACAATAGATTATTTTTGCCTGTTGTAGAACTTCATAAATATGGAATCACATACAATATATGATTTTGGGTAAGGCTTAATTCAATATAATTTCTGAAGTTCATATTGTTCTGTGTATCCATAACTTGTTCTTATTTTGTTGCTGAAGAATATTCCATTATATGAATATACAAACTTTGGATAAACTTGCTTATCCAGTCTATTATTGAAAGATTTCTAAGATATTTGTATCATTTGCCTTGTTCCTGATCCTAAAGAAAATCTCTTCAAAAGTTCACCGTTATTATGTCAGTTGTTGGTATTTTGTAGATTCCTTTTATCAGATTAAGGAAGTTCCCTAAATCTGTTAGTTTGCTCTGTGTGTGTGTGTGTGTGTGTGTGTGTGTGTGTGTGTGTGTGTTAATTATGAATAAGCTTTAGATTTAATATTGTTAAATGCTTTTCCTGAATCTATTAAAAGTATACTATGATTTTTCTTCTTTATTATATGAATAGAGTGAATTATATTGATTGGTTTTCTGACCTTGCATTACTCAGATAAATTCTACTTGGTGATAACATATATTGCTAGATTCTATTTGTTCATATTTTGTTAAGAATTTTTGCATTTATGTTCACATGAGATATTGGTCTATAACTTTCTTTAGTGTTTTTTAATCTCTTCACTTTTTTCTTTTTTTCTCCTTTCTTTCTTTCCTTCCTTCCTCCCTGCCTCCCTTTTCTTCCTTCCTTTTCTTTCTTTCACTCTTTCTTGCTTTCACCCTCTTTCTTTCTTTCTTTCTTTTCTTTCTTTCTTTCTTCCTTCCTTCCTTCCTTCCTTCCTTCCTTCCTTCCTTCCTTCCTTTCTTCCTTCCTTCCTTCCTTTCTTTCTTTCTTTCTTTCTTTCTTTCTTTCTTTCTTTCTTTCTTTCTTTCTTTCCTTTTAAATAATGTGCCTATCAAACTTTGGTATTAGTATGGAACTGGCCACATATAACAAATTGTGAAGTGTTTTAAATCTGATACTATTTCTTCCATAAATTTTTATGGAATTCGTCAGTGAAACCATCTTTTTCTATTGTTTCATTGGTAGAAAGGTTTATGATAAGTAATTCCATTTTTCTAATAGATAAAAGGCTACTTAGATATTCTATGTGACCCTGTGTTAGCTCAAATATTTTGTCCATTTCCATCTAAGTTGTCAAATTCATTGCAGAAATTGTTCATGATGGTCTCTTGTTTTCCATTTAATATTAGTAGGATAAATCCCTTTTCATTCTTCAATATTGGTAAGTTCCTTCTCTTTCATTTCCAATCTAGCTAGGAGATGGCCAATTTTGTTGATCTTTTCAAAGGATAAATTTTAGCTCTATTAATTTCTATCGCAATGCTTTTTTCTCTTATCTGTATGATTTCCTTCTTCCTATTTGCTTTTGGCTTACTTCCTCTTCTTTTTCTAGATTTCTAAGATGAAACATTTGGTCATTGATTTTTAAACCTTTCTTCTAATATAAACATTTAAGGCTGTCACTTTCCCTCGAAGCACTGTTTTATCCATATCCCACAGACTTTGATATGCTGTATTTTTATTACCATAGATATCAGAATATCTTCTAATTTCCAATCTGATTTCTTCTTTGACCTATGGAATAGCTAAAAGTGTGTTGCTTAATTTCTAATTACTTAAGAGTTTCTATGTATCTTATTTTGAATTGATTTTGAGCTTTACTCCACTGTGGTTAGAGAATATACTCTGTGGGATTTTATTCTTTAAATCTAATGAGGCTCATTTTATTATCCAGCATACAGACTTTCTTTGTAAACATACCATGTGTACTTGATAAGAATGTATATTCTGGGGGCGCTTGGGTGGCTCAGTCAGTTGAGCATTTGACTCTTGATTTTGGCTCAGGTCATGATCTCAGAGTTGTGGGATGGAACCCCGCATTGGGGTCCCATGCTGAATGTGGAGCCTGATTAAGATTCTCTCTCCCTTTGCCCCTCTCCCCCACTCACACACACTCTCTCTCTCTCTGAAAAAGAAAAAGAATGTGTATTATTCTTCATTTATTGGGTGTAGTGTTCTACAAATAGTAATTAAGTCAGGGTGATTGATAGTATCATCTTTGCCTTTACTGGTATTCAGATTAGTATAAGTTCTACTAAATGTATAAACCAAAGTATTAAAATCACTGGGAATTGTTTGTTTCTCCTTGTAAGCTTTTGCTACCTCATGTGTACCAGTTGGGAACTGCCCTCTAGCTAGAAACTAAACGACAGAACACTCACTCATCCTGTTCTCTTCTTGAAATGTCACCTTCCCTTGAGAATCTGCCTGCTTTTGTCCATTTCTTATCCCCAGTATATAGTTGTTATCTGTAGAACTGTTTACACAACTATATCATAAATAAAACCTTCAGATGGCTTTTGAAAATATTTTTTCCAGCTTTTCTAGTATTATTTTTGGTGGAAAGATTGGTATATTACAATTTCACTATAATCAGAAGTGAAAGTACCTAGTAAAAGTATTTTTAAAGGAAATTTTGAATTAATACATTAAAAAACTAAATGTAACTATTGTAATTTAAAATGTTTATTTATTGAAGGAAAAATAAGATAAAAACAAAGAGGGGGGCAAACCATAAGAGACTCTTAAATACAGAGAACAAACTGAGGGTTGCTGGAGGGGTATCGAGTCAGGGAATGGGCTAAATGGGTGATGGGCATTAAGGAGGGTACTTGTTGGGGTGAGCACTGGGTGTTATATGTAAGTGATGAATCACTAAATTCTATTCTTGAAACCATTATTACCCTAATGTTAACTAACTTGGATTTTATATTTTAAAAATGTCAAAAAAATGTTTAGCTATGTACCACCAAAAAATCTTAATATATCATACTATAATCTTAATATACACAACATGCTTTGCCAAAATACATACTGGCTAAAGTGACCAGATCGCTGAGATGTGATAGTTCAAGTTTGGAAGGGATCTTAACTGTCCAACCACTCACCCAAATCTGAAGCCCCTCCACAACATTGTTTGAAGGTGGTCCTAGCCTGAGCTTGTCCAGTGACAGAAAACAACTCATTAGTTATGAAGCAATTGATTCTATTTTTGGAAATTCTCTGTGTCAGAACCATCACCCTTGTCCTGACTTGAAATTTGCACCCCTGTAAATTCCACTCATTAATCCTACTTCTACCCCTCGAAGTCTTGTAGAACAGTCACATTTTCAGTTACATCATAACCCTGTAGATATCTGGTCTTCTTCAACTCCTATTTATTGGATGTTGCTAGGCTCCAGAGATCCATAATTCCAAGGACAGATATTTCTGCCAGCTCTTTTACAAAGAAGGAATTAGGATGTAAATAAGAGAGTAAACAATTTGACCCTAGGTTTTATTGATAGCTTGATTGCAAGAAAAATTTTTTTTAATCTACCAAAGAGATATTTCCCTAGCAAAATAAATCCGTTGTCATCTTTAATACAAAAGAAAGAAGATTTTAAAAAGCAAGAATAATAACTTGGGAGAAAAGATTCACTCCAGTACAAATCTGAAAATGCTATCTATAACATTGAAAAATAGAGTTCATCTGATTAGTCTTCTCTCTTCAGAAAGGACTAATCAATGGGAAAGCATCTTTTAAAGTTGTCTTTTGACCTCTCCTGTGATTAAAACTCTTTTCCTGTTCCTGTTGCAACCTTGCTTTCTGCATGTGAAGTTAATTTTCTCTTGTTTTGTCAGTGATGCACAATGGGAACAAAATAAAGGAAATGAAATATTAAACTGAGTTGAAGCAAGTTATGAAATAAAGGAAAGAAGAAAAGGTGGGTAAGGAATTAAAGGAAAATGGAAAACATTTCCAGAAGGAAAGCATGAAATATGTTTGTATTTGTTGTATAGAGAGGGGAGATGAAGAACAGTGTCCTGGGAATCAGGAGTTTGAGTTCCACACTCTTACTGATGAGCTTCTTAATAACTTCCTCTGTAAATCAAGGGATTTGTTCAGGAGAATCTCAGGCACCTTTCCATCTGAAAGAACATAAGTCATTCATTCACTGTTTCGACATTGCTGCCAGTATTCCAATTTGAGATATGGAGTGTGGATCAGTGATTCATTCTTTGAATCTGCTGCCAATTATGATTCCATTCTCATCTTAACCATGGAGTCTCTGCTAACCCTGGGGGGGAAAAAACAGGTTTTAGTTTATTAATTTCTATGTATAGAAGGTTATTTCCAACTCTGTTGTGTACCTCTTTCATGCACTTCATTTTTCATATGTCCATAGTTAATTAAAGGAGATCAATACAGGTAGAAAAATAATTGCTGTCCATCATTTTTCAATGGTAAAGAGAATATTTATTCATCCAAAGGAGATAATTTCTAACTTTTGGACTCATTGTTGAAAACTTTTGGCAATGCATCTTTTACTAAATGGGAGAAGAACCAGTGGAACTCTCTTATCCTCATGTGGAGGCAGAGAAGCTGGACATGGTGAAGCAGTGAAATACAAATCTGATGCCTCATGCTTACTATCTTAGCAGTAGCTCCAGATTCAAAGCTCATTCACAGGCAGGTTTTGAACACTGGCTTCCCCGCTCAGTCTGAGATCTAAGTGGTCTTTAAGTTTATGTCTATGCTAGAGGAAGAGACATTTGTATGACTGTAGATTTGTGACTGTATGGGATTCAAATGAAACATGCGTAATAAAACATCAATTGGCCATAATGTTCTACTCCAGAGTTCTATAGTTTCTGAGTGGGCATTTACAGACTTATTGCTTATGAGAGACTTGAGACTCAACTTTTTTTTTTCTGTGCATCTTGATGTTGCAAACGGTAGTAGTTTTGATTAGCTTTTTTAAATCATTGGTCCCATGCCAATGGCTTGCACCCTTGAATGAATTTTTGGTAATCTGGCACTGTGTGGCTTCGTACTTTTCTTGTGGAAGCTCTCTGATCCAAGGCTGTCATGTAGTTATACAGGTGTGTTCTGACAAAGGAACCTGCTAAAGAGATGAGTAAGTGCTGAAACCATTCTTTTTTCCATGTACCATATTACTGTTCTGGTGTGTGTTACATGCACCTAGAAAGACGTACAAAGGACCCACAGATGGACCTGATCTTACTCAACTTCATCTTCCACTGTCTTCTTTCCCTCACCACCCAAGGACAAGCTTGAGCCCAGGAGAACTGACTCGGGACATTGCAGCCCTGCTACTGCTGGTCTTGGCCTTGGACTACAGACAGGAGAGCTGATTCACATCTAAGCTCCTCCCAGTGTTCTTAGGCAAGTTTCTTGTCGCCTTCTCGGCCTCAATTTCCTCATCTGTTAAAATACCACCATCTCAAGGTTGGATGGTGTAGAGGTAACAAGCAGCTGGGTTCAAACCTCTGTTTTGACCTTCATTTACTACCTATGTATACTTGGGCAAGTTATATAAACTCTTTATGGCTCGATTTTTTAAATCAGTAAAATGGAATAGTAATAGTACCTTCCTATATATCATTTTATCCTTAGAAAAACCCTATAGAGTACACAATATTATTATTTCCACTTTACAGATTTAAAAAATTGAGATCTAGGAAGGGACAGTAACTTAGCTAAGATCACACAGGAGCTCAGACAGGAACACTGCTCTAGTCCAGTACTAGGACCAGTATACACAAACACACATGTGCATATACATATATACATACACACAGCCTTGAAACTGTACCCAGCACATTATGCTAATATTATTAACAATACCTGGTATTCAGTAAACACTCAATAAATGTTATATAGTGTTATGATGATGAGGATGATGATGATCTGTAAAGAAGTTCCCACCTGCTAACATTCCTTCCTGCACTGGGCACTGATGTTTCTATGAGGCCCCAGTTTGGATACTCATTGTTGCTTGAGCGTTATTTGCATTCTGAAGGGGGCCTGAGGACAGCCTGCTCTGAGGGTGAGAACGGGAGCAGAACTGCCAGTGAACTGACTAGTAAATATAGAAATCATCAGATGGTTGGCTGCATGGGTATATCTGTCTGTCTGTTTGTGTGCGTTTGGGAAAGCAGGAGTATGTAAGCTTATTTTAATTTGAACTCAGCTTTTCTTGGCCCCTAAGAACTGTTAACACCTCTTTTTGGTGTTTTGTTGGAACTCTGGGCATAAGGTCTTTAAAGTAAAAGACTCTGTGATTAATTCTCCTTCCTTTGCTTTCCTAGACCACTGAAGTAGAGAGAATGTTTCTGAGGATACATAGGTAATAGAATGAACCTTCTTTGCTCTCCACCCCACCCTATACACCCAGTACAGTACCTATCTTGCCAGTGGTAAGTGAGAACTGGTCTCAGGTCAGGAGGGTGGATGAAGTGACCTTTGCCAGGTCAAGACCCCTAGCCTTGAATTCTGAGGAAAGATGTGTAGGAAGAGAGTATCCCTAGGACATGTTATTATATGTTGTTGTCATACAAATGGCTAGACTGGCTTACTCCTATTTAGGGGTAAAGAGACCTAGGTCCCCATTAGCCTTAAATCCTTGGGAAAGCTGCACCTTTGGATTTCTATTCGTTTGCTTCCTGGATGTTCCCCACCCCTTAGTTCCTACTAAGGGTAGTAAATGGAGGGTGTGGTCAGAGATTTTTCTAATCCTCGATCCTACCCCAAGTACCCAAACAGAGAAAATCCCCAAATGACTTCAATACTCAATGGAAGGTATTGTGCGATGCAAACAGTCTACTTTCCAGCATCTTGTGTGTCCATTTTCCAGCAGGCCATGGAATGGGCAAAAAGCAGGCTTGCACTCAACACTGACTGTCCCAGTAGTAATAGGCAGGAACACTTCTGCTATGGGAACCACCAGGGAAACTCAACCATACTTTGCACAGAGATATTACCTGGCTGTGGTTTGTAACCAGTTGGAGTTTCCACCCACAGACATCACTCTGGGGCTACTATGGGTGGAAAGCAGATAATAAAAAAATGTATTCAAATTAATGTTTCTTTGTTTTCTTATTTATAGTCCCAATTATACAAGAAAATGAGGTTAAGTCCCTTTTACACATGGTAAAACCAAGACACTGGAAAGTTTAGCGTCGTCCCCTCACTCACAAAGGGGGAGTTTAATTCTTCCAGGCTCCAGCTTGTAGATAGTCTCTGGATTGCATTGTCTTTCAGCATTGCTCAAAATTCCTCCAGCATAAATTAAAACCTATGCTCCAACTAACATCTTCCATTTCCTCCTAAGCATTCAAATGTTCTTTAGCCCCCAGGCCCTTCCCCAGAAGAAGGAAGCCACAGTGAAAAGACCAGCAGGTAGGAGTAGGAGTGATTGGAATCCCCGACCTGGAGCCTATACATTCAACCTTACAGACTGCTCCAAGTCTATAAGACCAAAGCATCTGCATATTTTGAAACATCCAAATCAGTCCTATTTTTCACATTCATACAAAAAATTTGGTTACATCTAACTACAACCATGGAGGACTCAAGAAACAGCCAGCTGGTGAGTGGACACAGCTTAGCAGATGAATGAAAAAGACTGAGTTCTCTCACATTAATCTGAACCTCCAATATGAAATGCTGGCATTCCTAATGAGACGGCTAGCCTATTGAGTATTTTATTGTCCAAAGATGGAATTAATAGCAGTGCCATATCTATGTCAAACCCAGGCAATAAAACTTTATGAGTTCTTCCCCATGAAATATTTTGTTTATGTCACATGAGTCTAATCTAATGTTCTTTTTTTCTCTTTTTCTTCACTTCCCCACCCCCACCCTTTTCCCTGCCCTCTTTGTCTCCTGAGGCCTATTCCCTTTGGAAGTGCATTAGTTACCTAGGAAACCTTAATGTCATTTTTTATATGACTGGAGTTTGGTGCAGCATAAAGTTAATTTATAGGGTGGTTAGGAATTCATGTCATGACTAGTGAAATAGGAGACTGTATTATGATTTCTAGATCCACCTGTGTGGTAGGAATACATACCTTCCCTCTATCATTATGGGTAATTTCTTGAAACATAATTATGAATATGTATGCTATTTCACAAAATGAGTTGATCCATTGTTATTCAATGCAATTCATCATATTATTCAATCTAAGCCCTAGAACATAATTAGTAATAACAACAAACCAATAATATACTAGGCAATCTGTTACAAGTTGAAGGACATGGTGGAATTTCCTTTTACATGATGAGACAGTTCTGCCTTAGAGACAAAGAACGAATAAGATGAGATTCTGAAATCCTTCAACTATGTCTTTCATGCTCTCTGAGGCCCGAATTAGGAAACTATATAAATTCCAAATATGTCCACTACTTCATTCTGATAAGTTCTTTCTGTCTTCGTCCAAGGGAAAATATATAACCATAAAGCCACGTTAATGAAATGTTTCAAGACGGCTTACAAGTAACAAAGAGGACATTCCAGAGCTTTTTCTAAAGGCTGATATCCCCCACCAGTGTGGTTGGCAGTGCTTCTGGTAGAAGGACTATCAGACTAGGAGTTGGTACCTTCATTGTGCCTGGACTATGCTGAGCATTTTAAATCAGTTAGTTCGCGTGGCCCCCATAATACTCCTATGAGGTTGACATTGTTTCTGCCAATTACAGACAGCTTCTGAGAAGTTCACGAATCTGTCAAAGACACACAGCTACCAGTGACTAAGGGAGCATGGAATCTAGGTTCGTACAATTCCAAGACCCACTCTTTCAATGAGTTCTACTTCCTGATCTGTTACTAAGTTTGTTTTTTTGTTTATTTGCTTGTTTGTTTGTTTCCCTGGGGAAATTTATGGAGAAGTCAGAGCCTTAGCTTCCTTAACTATTAAATGTGGAGGGTGGGGGGGCACAGAGGCTGATAGAATTAGATCTGTCTTCCTACTCTGTTTAGAGATCAATGTTGACAGCAGCAAAGCTTCACTTTCTCAAGATGATGGACATTTTAGGGAAGACCTCGGCTCGCTGAATAAACATAAAGTCACTCAGTTTCTACAGATATCTGCACCCACTTTGAAAAAAAAAAAAAGAATAATGGCTCCCATGACTGACTCTTCAGGGCTTTTGGGTGGAGTTGCTAATTGGCACCATAGCTCACGTGACTGTTGGTTAATAATGCTACAGTTACAGTGTGTGTAGTAATGGGTGGGCAGCCAGGAATCTTTTGAGTGCTAGGAGCCAAGGTAACACACATCCTTACTGGGCGCTTAAATTCGCAGTCTCTATACAAACACCTTTTGCAGGCACTTTAATTGTTTCAGAAACATAGACTTTCGGGCTCCAGGAGCTCAAGCAGCTGTCTGAGTGAGTGGGGGTGGGGATGGATGGACTGGGTAGAGCAAAAGAAAGTAGGTACAAGCATTCTGCAAACCTCTCCACAGTGCCCTCCAGCAGCAGAAGAGGCAACTTGCAGATACTTTAGGAGAGGCTAAGGTGTGGAGTATAGCTTAGCAATCTAAGGCAGGAAAAAAACACACACAATGGGAGGTGACAAATATTCAAGGCTAGCTGTATGGTGTTGGGGAAAAGAACCAAGCTTGTCTTTGCCACATGCAGTCTCAGAGGGAAGGGTCCTTGGAGGCCATTCGGCCCAATTCTCTCATTTCCTGGGTCACCATGTCATAACGAATTAACTGTATGCCCCTACTGCACAAGACCCCCTCCTTTGTCATATGCCGAGCAGCCCTTGCAACAAACAATCCATTTAACTGAAACATCCAGTAGATCAATACTATTTTTCACAAGGTAAAGGCATAATTCATTCCAACATTTCCATTTTGTTTCTGTTCAGTGTTTCAACCACAGAGTGGTGCTATTGCAAAAGATAAGGGTGGGCAGAAAGTGTGCTCCAGAAATTTGCTTTAGAAGAGATTTTGTAAGGGGGCTTTCAATCACTGGATCTAGTTCCTGCCCTCACAAACAACTTTCAGGGAGAAAAAGAAAGTTCAGCAGCCTAAAACTACAGTCAACAGATGGACTGCCAAGGCCGTGACCAAGGAGTCAACTTGGAGAGAGGCGATTACCTGGCTAATCAAAAAAGACCTAGTCCTAGATGAACTTCCACACCCAGCACTGTCTATGGGGTACGAACTATCAGCTTACTTCCTAGTTCTGTTCTTTGCTTTAGCTGTCTATACCACTAAGATTTTCCTCTATTTAGAGAAACGGATTTGCTTAGAAGTCCCAATGTTCTGCAGTTGCAAAATGAATCTACATTGCATACAATTACTTTTTACTCTTTTTAAAAATACACACCTTCTACTCCTTTTTCCGACCACCTTCCTCTCTGACCACCTTGCTACTCTTGGGAGCCAAGAGAGAGACCTGGGCATCAATCCCTAGTCTTTAGAGAGGAGAGGAGAATCTTTAAGTCTGAAACAGAAAGGAAAACAGTGAAGGAAAAGGCAGCTTGCCGGCTAGAGGGAGATTGTCTGAAAAACGTCTTCCACAAAGAAAAGGACCAGTAGTTCTCCATTTGGAAAAAGTGAGGAAAATGCATCTTTTACCCTCTGCTTCTATCTGGTTCTCTCTCTCTCTCTTCCTCTCTCCTTCCCTCGGCCCCTCCCTCCACCCCCCCAAAGGCACCACACATATTTGGCAAGATTAAGGTGTCACCTCTCATATTACAAGGCGTGTTGATTGCACGCAAAGACAAACCCACCAGCTCAGGACATCCCCCACCTCAGTTGGAAAACAATACAAACTCTTCCTGTGATTGCCTAGGTCCTGGCAAAGTGTGGCGGCTAGTCAGTGCACAGCATCTGCAGAACAAATCGGGTCTTAAACTCACTGCTGCCTTTTCTTCTTTTTTTTTCTTCTGATTTTTCAAATTTAAGTTTGCCCCCTCCCTTCCCCTCCTCCCTTCAGACTGCCAGTGACCGAGGAGCTGCAGGCGGATCAGCCCGCACATGTTTTTAACCCATTCCTTGCTTCAGCAGGAGCCAACCACCTCTTTTCCTGCAACCCTCGGGTTACCGGAGGACCTGGAGCTCCAGAAAGGAGCCCTTAGAACTTGGCCAGTGGAGCTGAAACTGGGCCTGAATCCTTCGTTTGACAACGGAGGTGGGGGTGAAGTGCGGGAAGTGGGGGAGGGCAGGGAGGCGGGCCAGAGCGCCGGGAGAAAACCAGAACCCCAGCAGATCACGCCCAATCCAAACCTTCATGGTGCTGTGTGTGCCGAGTGGAGAGAACAACTCGGCAGCTTAATCTGGTCCGGAGGAGGACCTCGACATTCCGGCACGAGGGAGGCACTGAAGGAGGACCCCACTCTTTCCAGGGACTGCAGGAGGTGCCGCCCCTGGGCCTCAGTGGGAGCTTCTGGCCGTTTTTGATGTGGCAGCCTCCAGCAGCCAGGATAATGATGAGGCAGGTACAACCTATCTAGTACGCAGCCCCCAGACTCCCCATCCCCTCCTACCTGCGCTCGGACCTGAAGCCTCTCTCTGTGTCGGTTCGGCCTGATCTGCGGTGCTTCTCGGTGTTTGACCAAATTCTCAAACAAGTCAAAGGAATTTGAATTTTTTTGAACCTGGATGCTGGCTGAAACATAGAGTGGGTTGCTTCTTAGACCCCTTGGAATGGCAGAGCACGACGAGACGCAATACTTACTTGCTCCCCTCCCCCAATCGCGCGTGAATAAAAAGTCCTGGCAAAACGGGGCAAGGAATAGCAGAGACTGCAGGGAGTAAGTGGTAGGGGGCTCAGAGATGGAGTCCGCCACGCCATGGCCCGGGGCGCTGAACTGGAGGGGGTGAGGAGCACAAAACTCTGCTCCAAGGCTCTGAATTTCTCGTTGACCCCTAAGCGACAGTCTCTCCACCCCCCTGCCCCCCCCCTTTTCTCGATGGCAAATGGAAGAAAGCAAGATGACTTAACTCGGTAAATTTAGAGAGAACGATCTCAGAACAAGTGGGGTCTAATGGGCAGCTAAAATTATCGCGAAATAAGAGATTTTGCCCCCTCCCTCCCATCCTTTCCTCGAATAATCTATGGGTGGGGAGAGAGCGTCACAACTTTCCAAGCGCTACTAAGAGGTTTGTTTGTGGCTTGCCTTTTCTGCTTCCCGGCGCTGTCCCAGCGTGCAGACTGGTGGGTGCTGGGCGGGTGCTCTGCTGCAGGGCCCCATCCTAGTTTGGAAGGAAAGGGCTTAGAAGAAGTTGGAGGCTGGGTGAAATGGGAGTCCCCTATCCGTCCCTTTCTCCCTCCACGTTCACGTCCACGCTCGCGCAAACACACGCGCGCGCGCGCGCGCGCACACACACACACACACACACACACACACACACACACACGGCCGCCCCTTCCTAGGTCCCCTTGACCCCCGCCGCCCCCTACCTACTTGCTGTCTTTGACCGCCTGCACAGCGTCCTGGGTACTGGTTCCTAAGAGCAGCGAGTTCGCTGGGGAGCGATTGTCCTTGGGCGTGTTCGCGTTGTGGGGTGGGGGAAGGAGTGACGGGTGGGCTTGATAGGAGGTGGGGAGAGATCTAGAGCTGGAAGGGTCTAAGGTTTGGAGGAGGAGTTTGTACATTAGACCCAAGCCGCCAGGAGGAAGGGGCAAGAAAGGCCCTTCTGCCTAGAGAGGAAAATCTTAAATAAAAAGAATTTAAAAAGATCAAAAGGAAGTTTTTCAAGAAAAAGAACAAATAAGACAGGCTGAAGACATTAACATGTAAAATATAGCGAAAAGTTGAATATTTCGTTTTTTCCTGGATCTCTAAAAGGGGGATACTGAAGCATACTATTAACTTGGAAGTTTTTGGTGTTTTTCTTTTAGAGAGGCTAGGAGATATAACCTCGTCGTCCCACTGCCCCCCACGCCAGCCCCAAGTCGGAGGGGCACAGGGGCTCGGGCAGGCCAGGCGCTCGGCGGCCGGGCGCGGGGGCGGGCGGCGCGGCGCGGAAGGGGTTAAGGCGCTGAGCGCCGAGCCATCTGGCCGGGTTGGCTGGTTATAACCGCGCAGATTATGTTCACGGGACTCAGAGTTGAAGGCTCCTCTCCCTACCGAGCAGCTCCGCGCGCGGCCCCGCGAGAGAGCCCGGCGCAACTACTTTCTTCCCGTTTCTTTCTTTCTTTCTTCTTCTCTTTTTTTCCCCCTGCTGGGTGGTGGAGGCGGCGGGGTGGGAGAGACTTTGAATGACCGAGTTTGCGTCCACCTTTCTCTTCATGTCGACGTCCCTGGAAACAGTCACACGGATGCCATGGTTACTTCTGCCACGGTAAGGGGAGGCGGGCACGTTGGGTGGGCAAGTTCGGGGGTGGGAGACTGAGTAGGGGGCTTTTCCAGTGGACTAGCGCAGGGGTCCCCAACTCTGCACCCCGCCCCCACCCCCATCGCGCCGCTCTCACTCACTTTCCCGGGCTTGTGCCTTCCCCGAAGTTTGCGCTGGGATCTGCCCAGGCCGAGGCGCAACCGCAACCACCCCCTCCACCACACACACACACACACACACACACACACACACACACACACACACACACACACGGACACTCCTCCCCACCTCTTCTCCCGTCCCTCGGCTGCCCGAGAAACCGCTCAATATCTGGGAAAGTGATCAGGTTTAAGGGACCTGGATTGGAAATGGGGGCGGAGGCGAGGGGAAACAGGGACGACGGAAGGGCAGCGAAGGGATTCAGCAGAACCGCCCCCCAGCCCCCAACCAACACACCCGTCTGCTCCAGCAGAGAGGGCTCTCCGTGCAGCCTGTAACAAAAGGGGGTGGCAGACAGATCCCGCGCAGGGAAGAGGCGAGCGTGCCACCGCGGCTCCCCGGCACGCGCCCGGCGCCCCGCTCCCAACATCGCTGGGTTGCCTGCGTGCCTCCTCCTCCCGGGTCCCGGGAGTGGGCTGGGGGAGGGGACGCGGAGCTCCGGACTTGGACTCCCGATTCTGAGTTTGGGGAGTTGCAACTCCTCTCCCGGCGCGGCGTACCTGTCCTGGAGTACCCTGCCTCTTCCGAAAGCTTTACTCGCAACGGCCACGCACCCCGGGCTCGTTGTGGCCAGCGCCCACCCCGCGGCTACCCCACCCTGGGTCTCTGCGCAGATGTAGGAGCTCCGCGAACACTCCGTGCGTCTGGGACCCCCTGGGGGAGCGGCGGGCACGCTGGCCGGGCAGTCCCTGGGGAATTCCTCGCCATTTCTCCGAGCCAGCTCTCTGAATTTGAGGCGGCGGTGTGGGAAGGCTGGGAGACCAGGGACCGGCGGAGCTAGGTCGGAGTCAAAAGGACCCCCAGTGGGCCAAGTTACCCCATTGCCCCAAGGCGCTACTCCTACTCCAAATGAGATCTGGGACGCTTGGAAGTTGGTTTGGGAAAGGAGGGGTTGGGATGGGGGAGGGGACTCTGGTGCTTTCGGGCTCCAGTGGGTGCGCAGTGAGGAGGCGCTGCTTCTTTGGGGGGGGGGGGTGTTTGGCTGCTGCGTTCCTCAGCTGCGCTTCAAATGCACGGAACTGAGACCCTCGCGCCGAACCGGGTGGGGGCTGCTAACTGGTAAGGACTCCTCGCGTGTCTGGGAGCATTCCAGGTGGAGGGAACATTGAACTGGAGGCAGGTTCAGAGTCAGAGTGGAAGCAGTCGCCTGGACCCAGCCAGAGCGCTGGGCTCAAAGCGGGAGAGCTGGGACTCCTCGCGCGGCTGGGGGAGGGGGAACCTGTTTATGTGTGTAAAGAGCAGAGGGCGGGAGCTGGAAGGGGTGGCTTAAACGGAGGTGGGTGTCATTCCTGGAGCCTATTAGAGAAGGTGCTGCACGACCTGCTTTTTCATAAAGAGACGTCCTCTCCCAGCCTCCAGACCGGAGAGCAAGAAAAACACCTAAGCCCTCTGCCCTAAACGTCAGGAAGGGAGAAAGTTGTAACATAGAGGGAACTTTGCAGTTGGTTCGTTTTCCCTACGTTCAGAAATTCTCCAGCCTGCCCTCCTCCCGCCCCCGATTCCTTCCTGACATGTTGCACAAAGAAAGTCAAGAGGTAGAATTCAGAGGACAAAATCCAACTGCCTCTGCCTTGGGCTCAGACACTTAGACGTGGGTATGGTGTGGGAAGTGGGGAGGAGGAGAGGAAAAGAAAGCAGGTTCTGTGAACAGTATTGGAAGAAAATAGCAAGTCTTTGGGCCTGCGACAAGGAGTGTGTAAGATTTTGCCTTGATAAGGTGGAGATTGTAGCTGGAAGTGGAGGACTGGGCTCTGTGTGAATGGGTCTGCTTTGCTGTGGAAGGAGATTGGGACCCTTGGGTGCCCTGTGTGACCAGGGAAGGAGGTTTCTGGAAAGTCTCTGCACCAGGGTGTGCATTGCGGGTGGCCAGAGAGCCAGAGCTCCACCCTGCTCTGTGTGCAGTGGAGGTGTGTGTTTCTGAGGAGTCTGTTGGATGGGCATATGTGTGACTGGCAGGAGATGAGAGCATGTGGGAACATAGGTGTAGCTAATGAGAAATCTGTGCCTGTGAAGGGTGTCAGAGCAGGAGGAGAGGTACAGTGTGTCGAAGACAGATGGCTTGTGCATGCCTGCACAGACACATGGAGTGGGTGTGGCGTGGGAGGGTGGTTGTATGTAGCAGAGAAAGGTGGACGTGTGTGTGGAAGGTTGGGATTACCTAAGGGATGTGTGGGGGGCGGGGAGAGATATCTGCAGAGAGCAGAGTGTGAACTGGAAAGGTGGCTGGGATGGCACTGGGGTGTGCAGAGGATAGGAAAGTGTGGGCTCAGGCACTCATTATGGAGAAACAAGGCATTTGCAGAGAAAGATGCTGGGTTCGGTTTTGCCTTCTTCCCCTCCCTATCTCCTCAGAGAGGAAGGAATTGGACAAGGCTTAGAATAAGGGGTGTATATTTAAGGGGTAAAGCCCTGTGTGTCCGCACTAGGTGAGGATCAGGAAGGATGTCCACATAAGATTGGAGTGAGCGGAGGAATACATTTGGTATTACTGGTGGCAGAGGTGCGTGTTCTTTTATGATATATGAAGGGTGTGGGTTTATTTCATAGAGGAATTCATTGTCACTAATTAATATTGATTATTAATTGATATTTATGGAATGCCTACTGGATGTTGAGTCCATTACTGGGTACTGGGGCATGGCACAGTGCCCTGGAAAAATTCCTTTTCGGACTCAGGTGACTGTCGCAGTTTTGCCAAGAGGAATGAAAAGAGCTGGATGTCAGTGGAGGCTTCCTCAAGAACCGTAATTCAGTCTAGAGATGTTTATGGATCTTAGGGGCCAAAGGGAAGCTGACTTGAAATGTATCTGTGGTTTTGTAAAAAGGGGGCACAAAGACAGGGATGATGTCTGGTTTTGTGTGTTGGGGACTCAGCTGAAGGCTGTTCCTGTTCCTCCTGGTGGGTGTGAGCAGAGGATGGGGGCAGGTGCTGTGATCCAGGTCAGAAGGCAGGTCCTGATACATGGGAGAATTGAGTTTCTGGAAATGTGCAGTGTTTCCTCATTAGCAGGAATGAGACTTGATATATCAGGTTGGGAGTGTTTATTAATCTTTGATGTTTTCTGTGCTGTGAGTGTACAGCTAACCCAGTGTGCATGTATGTGTGTGTGCACATGCACACAGTGAGGCTGAAGTTAAGTAACTAAAAGAAGGCAAACCAGAGGATGAGAGGAATATATGTTCTGGCCCTTGTGAGGGGGGTAGGGCATATGTTTTTCCAGGAATTCTGTGTGCCTGAGGAAAGACAAAAATTGTCTTGGGTGCTCAGATATGTATTTTAAGTACAAAAGGTATAGATAAAAGAAGAGCTCTAGGCTTCCCGGAGCATTTGAGGAGTGAGGGAAACGTGACATTGGTTGTGTTCATACCCTGAGACAGCTAGTGAGGTCCCTGGAACAGAGCAGGAGGAGGGTGCTTTTGATTGCACAATACCTGCTTGCCTGGACCAGGTAATAGGGAACTTCATTTATTAGGTTCTAATCATGTGAGGGCATATAATTGGGGAGACTTTATTTGATTCCTGACATTTTTAAATTTGTGACATCAAAGCTGTGCCATTTCGAGGTTCTACCTTATTTTTAGGTGAAATTCATCTGCATAAGAAAGAGTTGATAAATATGGTGTGACCATTGATCAGAAGACCTGGTAGCAGACATTTCAGAGGATGGTGGGAATGCATTGATTCTAGTTCAGTTGTGCCCCTTTGGAGCAGTGTGATTTGGGGGAAAATGTTCTAATCCCAGGAGGGACTCAATGAGAAGAAAAGTTCACTCTCCTTTTTCCCCAGTCAAAGCTTGGTGTGATGAGGAGTGCAAAGCTTTCCTCAGAGATGAAGTCTCGTTGAACATAGGCACTAGCATGTCTGTGACCGTGATAAAAATGGGATCTGCACCCTTCCCAAGTTGGCAAAATAGTCTTAATGCCCACTGAGAATCTACTGCTCATGCACTTTGCAAAGAGAACTTTCTATAACTACCTCAGTTTCCTCACCCAAGAAATGGAGGCAACCTAACCGAAATTGCAATTGATGAAAATCAGTATTCATAAAAGGTCCTTGAACTGTTGTGAAGAAAGTTGGCCCCAAATCGATGTCATTAATTATCAGAGACATTTTCCCATTCTTTAACATAAGCTGTGTATACCATGACATGAAAATAAATGTGACTTTGAAAATAGAGAAAATAGTAATTGTCCTTAGCATATTTGAATAAAAGAGGAGCATCGTCCAGCCATCCTGGGTTACTGTGAAGGTCTGTTTTGCTCTATACTGAGGGTTCTTGGAAGGCAGTAGCCTGCCTGGTAAAAGGCTTTGGGCTTGTAAAGTGCCATGCACCCAGTGCAGCAAGTTCTTGCAGCATCTTTCCCCAGAGACAGAGATGGAGGCACAGAGATGCAGGGAAACCCACTGTAGCCTTCACGTCCTCCTAGAAGTCAGCACATGCTGTCAACTCCTGGCTCAGAGTCAGGCTCCCATCCTGGAGTTCAGTGGCCATAAATAGTCAGGAGCTAAGCTATTTCCATGAGGCACTAAACCAATTCTGTTGCTTTTCTTGGCGAGATTGGGCCAATTAAGTTGATTGGAAGAGGTCACTGCTGATGGGTCTCACATTCCCCAGGCGGGACAGGCCAGCAGAGTTTAATTACATAACATTTCCCATCCTTGCAATTCCTCTCCCAGATGGATCAGATGTTCAGACCTCTCCTCTTTCCCTCCATTCAAGACAACTAACTGAGCAGAGGCTTCTTCTCCAGGCTTCTTCAGACCTTTTTCTGAGCAGTTACAGTGCTCTCTGGCCCTGGTTGGAGGGAATATAAATCCACAAGTTGGCTGAAGTGAGAGAGGAGAGTCGGGCCGACCCAGAAAAATCTTTAAAACCCACCACCCTGCCTCAAGACCTCATCAGCTGCTGTTTTACTCTTTAATGAGCAGGTAGTTTCTGGAGGTGGAGACGTTGAACTAATGACCGTTGCCAGGGCTTTAGATTTACTTTTATTTAAAATTGAGTCTGTTGGAGAGGGACCAAATCTTCTACTGGAGACCAGTGTAAACCCCATGTGGTGCTGCTGATAAGGTCTGTGGATGTACTTTGTGCATGGACAGACGTATGCAGAGCCAGAGGAGAGCATGGGATGTGTGTGCGTGCTGCGGGACACGTGATCTCAGGAGCGGCCCCGGGTGGGCAGGAGGCGTTTGCAGAGCTTACATCATGGGTGGTAGGTACGTGGCTGGCTGACTCAGATTACACGATCATCATATTGCTTCTTGCAGAAGGGCCAGCTGATGGGAAAAGGTGGTAGCTGCCTCTTTCAGATCATTTGTATACAAGGATGGAAGATATGTGAACTTTTAAGAAGTATGAGGCCAGTATAGATGGTACCTCACTCTTGCCTGGACAGATTTCTATTAAGATCAAGGCTGGACAGAGATAAACCGTACAGAGAACTCAGTTTAGAACGCATGAAAGCACATGTAGATGGCTTTTTTGTTGTTGATAGTCTGCCTTTCATTCTACCTAAAAATACCAAGGGGCTAGAGAGTGCATGCACTCCTGGATAATCAGAATGCATTGGCTCTTTCATGTCCTCATTGATGCCTCAGTCTTTCTCAAATAGTCTTAATTGGGAACCACCAGAGGTTCTCTCTGACTCTCAGCATCCTCACAGGACAAACCTCTGAGTACAAGTGTGATTTAGCTGGAGAAGAGCAGATTTTGAAGTGAAATTTGGTGTGGTCTGTTGTGATTGCTCACTTTTTAACAGCATTTTTAGAAAAGACCCAAATCTCTTATGGATTTGTTCAGTCGGGGTTCTTGAAAATCTTAAGGTTCTTGTTCATTTAAGGCCAGAGCTGTAGGAGTAAATGGTAGCTTACTGATCTCAAAAGATCTCAGGCCAACAAGGTGGTGTCAAGCAGTGTCAGGCAGCAGAAAACCTGCTGACTTGGAGGTGGGGGATCAGGCTTGAGACTGAGCTCTGTCACTAACCAGCTGTTGTTGTGTGACCCTGCGCATTCTCTCCAGGTCTTGATTCACCCATCTGTAAACGAAGGGGTTGGTTTAGAAGATCTCAAAGTCCCATTCCAATTCCACCATCCTAGGATTCTACAGTGGCCCCATCCTCCAACACAATTGGTGGCTTGCCTTGAGTGCGTCTTGGCACACCTTAAATGAACTCCTGCTTTTTATCTTTGGGGAATGGCTTAGTCAAAGTCAGAAAGGCATGCAAAGAATTTACCATAGGGGTTGGGTTTGGCTCTCAGGTAGGCCTGATGCAAATCATCCAGCTTCTATGTGAATGCCTTTTGGTGTCAGTGTTTCTGACTAAGATAAGTACCCACCTTTAAGATGATTGATGATGATTGGGAATCTGAATGGCTCTGTCAGTGAAGGTTCCACTCTTGGTTTTGGCTCAGGGCATGATCTTGTGGTTTTGTGAGTTTGAGTCCCATGGTCTCAGGCTCTGCGATGACAACATGGAGCCTGCACAGGATTCTCTCTCTCCATCTCTCTCTGCCTCTCCCTCACTTGCACTATCTCTGTCTCTCTCAGGATAAATAAACTTAAAAAAAATCTTTTAAAAAAGTGACTGATGATGATTGATGATGATGATGATGGTGGTAATTGATATTTGAGGACTTACTGGATTCCAGGCATTATTATAATTGTTGCATGGCAGTATCTCAATGCCCAGGATGATCTCATGTACAGATGGAGAGACTGAGGTTACATGAGGTTAAGGGATACGCTTACACGGTTACACAGGTAGATATTGATGTGCTAGGTTTCCATCCTGAAGCCTGAGGCCATCTCAAGTCCATCACCTGCCAGTCTGATTCTGTTTTCTGCGTTCTGTGATGTCATCCAGATTAGAAATTGTTTAATTGCCCTCTGCAAAGTTTCTCACCCCAGAGGGTGACCTGCTCCACCAGAAGGTTCATTTTCATGTGCAAGACAAATGTTGAGGGTTTTAGCCACCTGCTGGCAAGCATGTGTCAGATCTGTCTTAGCTCCCATAGGCCCTCCCCCCTTTACTTCCCGTTCTGTTGACAAGGGTATCTGCCCTTCCAGAATGGGGGTATTGATTTAAGCCACAATTGCCTCCTTGTAAACTCTATAAGACTGGAGCTGGACATCTGGTTTTGATCTACACACCCACGAGAGGTTGTAGGTCTCAGCAGTCTTGAGTCCTGCGATGAGGGTTGCACGCAATGAAAGTGAAAGAGAGTCTGAATGCAGAACATGAGGGTTCTTCAGAATTTGGAAAATGGCTTTCCCTGATAGGCTTGGGAACTCCCTCCACTTAAACCAGGGCCAAAGTGGATGTCAATTTCTTGCTGAAAGGTTGGGAGCAGGGTTGCTGCTAAGGACTGGGATCCCCAGGCTCTATTTGCTGCAGGGATGGCAGTTGTAGAACCCCAGCTCTGGCACTTGCCTGTCACATGCCCTTCTCTGGGAAGTACCTGAAGTAGGGAAACCAGACGGGTGCCTGGAGTGCATGTTGCCATCTCCGAAGGATGTTACTGCAGGCTCTTATTCTTCCTTCTCCCTTTACTGATTTCCCCACCACCACTATCAGTACATTCAAGGCAATTAATGAGAATGACTTTGTTCTATTGATGAAGGTATTTGCAATATGCAAATAACTGTAGAACACTAAACTAATGCCTGTGAATTTGTCGTTGCTCAAAAATATGTGTCTATTTGATTTAAAACAACTTTTCACATGTAGGGTGATGCTTTTCTTCTATGTAAGAGAACATAGCCCTTTTATTTTTATTTATTTATGACAGCCAGGTCCTTGCAATTTACTGCCTCCCCTCCCTCTCTTTCTAGGTCTCAGATCCTAGAATTAAAAAAATATCCTCTCCCTCTGGCTCTAAATTACACCTTAGGGAATATATTTCAAGTGTGTAGTCTGGGATCATTTCCATACTGTTATCTAGCAGACTCGTTCCTGATTGTTCATAGGGCATGTCCCTTGCTTCCACTGGGTTCCAGAGGAAAATGCAGCTCTGGGAATCACCTGATTGCCAACAAGTGTGTCCCACAATTGGGAAGGAGCCCAGTTCTCCTGACACCTAGCTTCTGCCTCAAACAGCTTGCCCCATCTCTCCTGGAGAAGAACACGAACTAGCTTCATGACCTTGAGCAAATCACTCTTGTTCCTTGGGCCTCTGATTTCTTTTCTAGAAAGGGAGTGAATTGGATTCAGTAGAAGGTCAAAGGACCCTGCCAGTTGTGACAGTTCACATATTGTGATTCTGCTGCTCCCTAAGCCTCACTGTGGCCTGTGCCTGGAATTTCCAGGTATCCCTGCTGTCCTGGAGGACTTATGTGCAGAAACGTGGAGGGGGTGGAGGAGGAAATTAAGTTATGTGATGCCAGATAAGTTATTGAACATATGGATGAGTGTATGTTTATAAAGTGATGAAGAAGCAAGCTTGCCAGATTTGTGGCAGATCTTGGATTGGAAGTTGGGAGCATAGGGAGAGGTTTATATGGGATGAAATAGTCTGTGGGTAGCAGAATTCAGTAAGCTAAATCAGAAAGATCCTGAGCTATGAGCAAGAAGACCAGACTCCAACCTCTTACTCCAGCAGAAACTAACTGCAATTTTAGGGGGTCCCTGAGTCACACCAGGTTTCACTTCCTCAAGTGTGTTAAGTGAGAGAGTTGAGGACTACTAGCTTTAGTGATCCCTAAAGCCTTTCCTGTCTCATCCTTTGTGATGGGAATGGGGGGTGGTTAATAGAAGAACCTAGATGGATGAATGCCTAAAGGGATGTGGCTTAAATGTCACAAGTGGCAGAAGTATACGTCTCTACTTGAATTTGAGATGGCCCTAGAGGATATATTCTGTCTTCAGAATGCCCTCCCCTCCTTCTCAACCAAGGCTGTGGAAGTCATCCCTCAGGTCTTTACCTTCTTGGGGAAGCCTCCTTGTATTCTCCTGAGAGCCTGCGGCTCCCTCCCCAGCCTCCCTGTGTTATAGCACTTAGCAGGCTGGGTTTTATTTGCATTCTTACCTTTCACTAGAATGTGAGCTCTGGGAAGAAAGGGTCTGGTCTTTTCATCTTTGTGTCCCCAACACCTGGAGCTCTGTCTGCTACAGAAATGTGTTGGTGAATGAATGCATGACGGGTCATCCTTGAGTCCAAACTGGAGTGCTAAGAGACCGGGCTCATAGAGGTGATACATCTTGCCAAGGGTCCCAAACTGTGTTCTCTGTGTCTCCTTTTGACCTGTCCCAAGGCTAGGATCATGACGCTTGCTGCCTGTTCACTGAGAAAGGCTGTTTCTGCTGCCCTTTAGACTCCCCACCCCATGTCTTAGTCTGCCAAGCTTTTCTGCAAATTTGGGCTCTTGGTCACAGGTGAATTGGATGTCATTGCACATGAACTAGGACAGTCCACCTCTAGACACTTGGAAAGTACATGTGGAAAGGTTAATCAGTAAACATCATGTTGGTGGCTGCTGAGGAGCAGGCTCTATGCCAGATATCGGAGAAGATGCAGGTGAATGCCATGCCTCTGACCTTGAGGATGTAGGAGCTGGTGAGGGAGACAGAGGGGTTACATCATTGTGCTCCAGGGAGGAGCAGTGTGAGGACAGGCGATCAAGTGCAGGGCTCCTGACTGCAGTCCTGTGTTTTAGTGTGAATGATGATTGGGAATCTTCTTGGTCAGGTGCTGTCTTCCCTCCTGTAGGGCAGTGGTTTTCTTGTCCCTGAGTTCCCAATTCCAGGCCATGGCCTCTGGTAGTGGATGCTCAGAACCCATTGGGATGTGTGCCTGGGCTTCTTCATAGGGAGAGTTTGGGGAAGGTGTGTGTTGTACAGGTGTTGGGGCTTGGTAGATGTGTGAGTGTGTGTGCTCACAGGTGTGCTTTCCAGAAATTCCTCAGCTTCTGGCTTCAGTCTGCACGGATAGGGGAGAGGGGAGGTGCATCTGCTTGGAGCTAGCTCCCTGCTTCTCCCTGTAGCCTCATTGCTTAGTTATGGTCTCTGTGACCACAGGGACAGACTGCCATCTACTGTCCACTTCTGTCCTCTGAGTCCCTCCCGCTCAGTGAGCTCCTCAGCATTTTTTTTTCCCATCCTGTTTTTAATTGGTCCAGATACCAGGAGAAAGAGAATTGACAGCACATCCTTATTTAGTAATTTCTTGGGGATTTATGAGGGGCCTTTAAAAAAACATAACACATCTGTTTGATGTTTTTCTTATCCGCTTAAAAAAAGTGTTGCTTTCTGGGGAAGGGAGGGGTGGCTCCTGCCTTACCTGGTTCTTCTTAGCCACCATGCTAGGTGAGACACCAGGTGGAACACCGTGAGGTGAAAAGCAGGGCCTCGTCATCAAGAACCTTGTTGTCTGTTTGGGAGTCTGGGACAGATTGCAGAGAAATAGACAGGTAGGGGCAGGGGTGCGGGGTATGTGTGGGAAGTGGTACATAAGTGGCAGGGGCAACGGAGGCTTTGAGAGTTTGGAGGAAGGCGGAGTCCTTGTAGGCTGAAATGATTGGAAAGACATGTGGAACAGCATGACCAGGTCTGCTTTTAGCAGCTCCAGGGTTCCATGAGAGTCTCCTAAGGGAGCCACCTGATGTCCTGGCTCTGAACCAGGAGTTCTGGGACCTACAGGACCACCTTGTGACCTGGGGCTACCGGTCTTGCTGTCTGAGGGCCACCCTGTCCCTGACCACACTTGCTTGCTGTGGGAGGTGGCCCTTGCTGTCCAGCCTGTCAGGAAGCAGCAGCACCAAAGTCCCACTTGGATCTCACGCAGGGAGGGACACCTCCAGACGTGGCCCCACCTGTCCTGATGGCCCCACATGCAGTGGGAGAGAGAGAAGTTCCCCGAAGAATCTTGGGTCCTGCGCGAACACAAACATGAAGAGGTAAATGGCTTCATGAGGCGTCTGCCACATTCCTCTCCTCTGTCTCTGTCCTGGATTTTCCTTCTGAAAGGCTATCTGCTTGAGTCAAAGATAGCACTCCCAAAAGAAACTGCATGAATTCCCTGGCCTTGGACATAGCTCGAGTGTGAGATTCCCTCATGTTAGAATTTAGCCTATTTTGCTTTTATAAAAGAGTTGTGTGTTTTTTGTTTTAAGTATCCATGACTTTTTGATAGTTGTGGATTAACAAGGGAAAAAGTTGTTTTCATCACTCACCCTCATACTCTTCTTCTCTCTCTTTCTTAGTATTTATGTGATCACCAAGGAAACCTCCAGTTCATTTCATGTTCTTGTCTCATGTGTGTGTGTGTGTGTGTGTGTGTGTGTGTGTGTGTGTGTGTGGCAGGGGGAATAAGAGAGAAAGATATGTTAGATTGTGGTTTATTAGCAAGTCTAGAAAATCAAGCTGAATGTGGTTGGGTTACTGGCAGAGAGACCTCAGCTTGTCACTCTAATCCTCTGCTATTTCCCTTTTACTTTTTGGCTCTTGTATGAGTAGGGAATATGTCTTCCCAGCACCCCTTCAGTGTTTACATCTTCTTTTGGGGGCCGCTGTATAAAGTTACCGTCTGTCTGCTGCAAGTCTCCTGAGTCTTTTGGGGGACCACTTGTTAGAGGCACAGTCAAGGATAGAGCTATTCAAGAAGGTCCAATTTTTTACTAAAAAGGAAAAAAAATGTTGGGGGTTTGGAGAACGATTCCAGTTGTTTTCCATGTGTTTTCCTGGGGGCACGGTGATGTCTGAGACTCTTGACCAAAGAGAAATAGAGAGCAGGAGCTACAGTAGAGATAGAAAGGAAAATTCCTCCAAGAGCATCCAGTATGGAGGGAGATCATCAGTTCGAGCCAAACAACCTCAGGACATAGTGGGGAGACTTTCTGATGGCTTGTGATGTGATTTGTAAGCATCTGTGAAAGCAGGAGGAGATGAGGGGGAAGAGAGTTCCAGGTTTTGCCTCAGAGCAAGCAAGGGGAAAAGGCTTCAGGGTGAGAATAACGGGTCAGAAGAGCTGAAAGAAGCCAGGGTAGGTGGTGCACGGACCACCATGGGATGATATGTACAGAGATGTGGAGTCAGCAGGAGCCTACAGGTGATGGGGCATTACTGAAGACTTGGAGTCAGTCCTGGAGAGGACAGGCTTCAAAAAGATCACTTGCTGCAATACAGAGGACGGCTCTTACTATATGGCTGTTCACTGAAAGCCCTGGAGAGGACACGCTTCAAAAAGATCACTTGCTGCAATACAGAGGACGGCTCTTACTATATGGCTGTTCACTGAAAGCCTGTTGGATTGATGGAAGGATGAATGAGTGAGTGAATTAATGAATGGATTGCAGAGGAGGAGCACATCTTGATTTGGTCTCTGGGTACTCTGACTATGGTAGCTGGGGGAGATGATCCCAGCCTGGGAAGATGGCGGGCAGTGCGCTGATTGGCATGGTTCTGACTGTGGGGAAATAGGAACTAAAGCAGGAACTCATAATGCTCAGAGTTGAGAGTGCTTGGCAGTTTTTCTTTTTCTGTGCATTCCCATCTTAGTTTGAGTCCATTTACAATCAGAAGAGAAGGTGGCTTTTGGAGTTGCACCCAAAAAAAAATCTGAAATGGTGACAATGAGTTGCTCCAGAGGAGGCGGCTTGCATTACAGACCTTTTCACAGGTGCAAAGTGGAATGTGAACAGAAGCCAAGGTTCCTGGGTCCTAGGCTCCTGAACAGCAGATCCACCGATACATGATTATTATGGATGTGTGTGTGTGTGTGTGTGTGTGTCTGTGTGTGTGTGTGTGTGTTTCAAAGTCTCTTCAAAATACCAAATTCCACAGAACCTCTTTGCAAGAGGTTTTTGCAACTTTTCTCAGTACTGGATCTGTACAGAGAGTCACTTGCAAGGTCACATCGTTCAGGTTATTGTAAGGAGAGTGTGTGTGACAGTGACCCAGACAGACACTTGGCACTCTGTTTAGCAACTCAGGGTGTAGGAATGCAAGAACTCCCCTTGGTCAAGCCAAAGGGAGCCCAAGGGAACCTCAGGTGTCATCTCAAAGGGCTTTGTTCAACAGAGATGGCCCCACGTTCTCGCTTTGCTGATCTCACTTTGCACTTGGACATCTTTTACCTTTGGCTCGGTGATTGCTCTGGGTGAAAGTCAGGCCAATTGAAGTTGAATGTCTAGAGTTGAGACAGAAGCATCTGTATTTTTTAATGTCTACCAGGGGATTCCAACATGCAGCCAAGATTGAGAACCCCTGGCTTACAGAACCAGCCCACTCCACTCCATCTGTGCCCATCCTCACCCTCGGTGTGTTTGTGAGGACTTCTCACCTAGTTCAGGATATTTAGTGAGTTTGGACTGAGCTCTCCTACTCCCTACCTATCCAGCTTTTGCCTCAGACACTGGGCATCAGGAAGCAGATCCCAGGAAATCAGCAGATTCTGAAGTGTGCCACCATGCCCCATCCACTGGAGGGACTTTTGAGGGTGAATGGTGCAGAGCAGGGGAAAGAAAGGCCAACATTTCCAGGATATTAATGCTGTGCAGTCACTTTTGCATATGTCACCTCATTAGTTTCCCTAACAGCTCTCAGAGGCAGGTATTATACCAGGTTTCCACGGTGCATTTAGGATGCAAAATGGTCTGTGGTCTCTGAATGATCAGATTTCTTGCACTGGTTCTTCCTGGGAATGTGTACACCAGGCAGAGACTGTCCTCTAGGCTTAGCTGAGGATCAGGGCTGCTGATTTCTGCACTGATGACTCAGTGGGAAAGTAAGCACCTCTCTTCCCTCTCACTCTGTGGGATCCAGCCCAAGTACCATCTTAGGATAGAGCTTCGAAGAGACTCAGCCTGAGGCCATGCTTTAACCAATGGCTTCCGTGTCCAAGAACATAGTTGTTCTCTCCCTTGACATTTTCTTGTTAGGAAGCCTCCTGGCTTTCAGGAAGGCCAGTTTGCAGAGGGTCAGAGAAGGAAGCTAAAAATCAAGGTTTGAAAAAATTATTAAGGTCTGAAAAAGTTATGTTTCCAGTCACATATTCCTGAATTGTAAAGTGAACCATCTGGAATCATTGCAGTCTCTGGGTTTCTCATTTACAAAAAGATATTACCGTGTATGCTGTCAGACATGCTGGGGCTGGATGTCTAGCACCCATTGCTAAGTGTGTGCTTCTGGAAGCATTTTGGACTTGGGATTCCCTGACAACAGAGTGGCCTGAGGGTGGTTTAGAAACTATGATGAAGTGGAGTGAGCCATGCTGTCCAGATATGAAGACTGGGAAGGTGGTTCAAAGAAAGAGGTCAGATGTTGGCGTGACCATGATCTGCAGCACTGGGCAGTGAGGTGTGGATAGGACTCAGCCTGCACAGGGCACTGCTGAAGGATTGCACTGTCACAGCCGGATACAAGCCCTGCAAAGAGCAGTGGAGGCAGAAAGCCCAAGGCTCGCTCTCTCTCTCTCTGTATCATGTGTGTGGAACTAAAGTCATTCTTGGCAATGTGCAGCTGCCCCCGTCCCCCCACCCCAAGTATGCACAGCAATCACCTTTAACAGTGGCTTTTCTTTTTTTAAATCCAGGGACAGTAATATTTCAAAGGCGAGAGGAGATTGATGAGCTGAAGCATTTATTTCTGAACTCTGGGCAATTTATGTTGTTTTCCCAAATCCAATGTAGGTCCTGTTCATAAGGGACCATGAACCAAGTAGAAAGTTGACACTAGTATTGAGGAATATTAAGTACATTCGACAGTAAGAGCAGATAAGAGTGGTCCTCCAATCTCCCCCCTCCCCATAGGATTATACACGGGAGTTTCAGGAGAAATCGCTCCTCAGGCTATTTCTGCCTTAGAGCGAATGGTGAAGGAATGTAAACCTCATTACAGCGAACTATATTGAGAACTAACATTTAAGCAAGAGGACCCAGTTCTATTTCCACTTCTGTCAATCACTAATAGTCACTACCTCTTGGAGCTATAGTCTCCTCTTTTGTAAACTAGGATAATACACCCTCCCTACTTCATGTAATTAATGAGGAGTTTCAGATGAGATAATGCCTTGTAAAGTGTTTTGCAAGCTGTAAATTACTTTACTAATATATGTTATGGTTTAAACTGGTATATTCTTATGCTAATAAGACATTGTTCTGTTTGAAAGATGGCCGTCCTCCAAGTCAGGCAATGTTCCTGAGCAAGACCCTGCAGCACCTGGGTGTTTCTGCAGCCTTGGGACTTTGGGAGGTAGCCTTTAGGTGGCACCATAAGAAATGGAAGAAATGTTCCAGCTGTGGCTTGAAAGAATCCTACTTCATCTCTTTCTGTGATGTCATCTGGGATCTAAACTCAGGGTACTGCTACTTGGGAAAGGGCGGCTGGTGAGACAGAATGTCAAGAATGGACATGCGCCAGGCAGTCAAATGTCATCTAGGAAATCTGGAAATCTGAGTTTATTTCAGTACAGGTTGACCACCCCTTCTGCAAGGCCAGGCACCCAGTTTGTGTTCAGCCACTTGCCGGTGTTCTCCTCCCTCCACAAGGACACATCTGTATCTGTGAAACGCAAGTTCCTTTCCAGCACCATTGTGGGTCTGGTTGCAGGGCTCATGGATGACCTTCCCTTCTGCAGTGGCCCTGCCCTTTCGGTTTATCTTCTTCTCATTGTGAAAATCACCTTGTAATATCCTAGTCTCATTTTGTGGATGCAGTACCTTATGTTTTTGAGATTATGAAATATCCCCAGTCCCTTTCTGACTGCATTTTGTTTTGCCCATAATTCATTTTATTGATTTATTTTATCTACATAAAATGGAAAAATGGTATTGCAAAGAATGCAAAGTATGGCTCTCACTCAGGGGCAGAGAGAGAGGGAGGCACAGAATCTGAGGCAGGCTCCAGGCTCTGAGCTGTTAGCACAGAGCCTGATCCGGGGCCTGAGCCCACGAACCGCAAGATCATGACCTGAGCCGGAGTTGTACACTTAACCGAGTAAGCCACCCAAGCGCCCCTTGATTCGTCTTTTAACTGCTTACTTGGGTTTGAGTTTTCCTGGTACTAGTTTGCTGTTTTCTTTTCATGGTGCTGGCTTTCCTTGGAAAGGGAGTCATTTATTCTTATTGCCATGTTGTCTTCTATGGCAGATTCTACGACATTCCTTGCATGTGGCTTCTGTGCTTGGTGTCGACTTCTCAAGTTGTTTGTGACTTCCTGAATGTTTACTTTCTTTGAAAGGGATTCCTTACGGTTTCTGGCCAGTGAAAGTCTCCCTGCTTGTTTTCCAGCCCAGGCAGGTAGAAATTTATTTTAATGTATTTTCTGTTCTATATGTGGATTTGATACAAGAGGAGATTTGCAGTGGGTACTTAGTTCACCATCTTGAAAGGGATTCCCCTCAAAGTTCTCTGAATGCTTCAGCGAAGAGAGAAACATTGAACCTGTTTGCTGCAGTGGAGTTCATGGTAGTAACAGCTAGACTGCTTAGCACAGTGCTTGCCCCACAGCAGGGTCTTGTTCATAGGCAGAACTGTTCTGTTAGCTGTATATGATTGTCATGAAAGGTAGAGCATCAGGGACACCTGGGTGGCTCAGTCCATTCAGTGTCGGATTCTTGATTTCAGCTCAGGTCATGATCTCATGGTTTGTGAATTCAAGCCTTACGTGGGCTCCACGCTGACAGTGTGGAGCCTGCTTGGGATTCTCTCTCCTCTTCTCTTTCTGTCCCTCCCCTTCTCCTGTGTGTGCTTTCTCTCTCTCTCTCTCTCTCTCTCTCTCTCTCTCTCTCTCTCTCAAAATAAATAAAAACCTCCAAAAAATTTTGAAGTAGAGCATTGGAGAGGTTTTAAACTTCATCTCCACTTCTTAGTTATGTGATCTTGACAGTATTGCTAAGACTCAGTTTTCTTAAGCACAAAAAGATATCATCACGTTGGAAGGACTAAGTAAGACATAGTGCATGAACTCTCTGAGTCTGGAACATGGGCAGGGTTCAATCAACGTTAGTTATTATTATCATGATTATGTTTTGAATGCTATTAATTAACCCAAGGGGGAAAAAAATAACCAGACACAGTGTCATCTTAGGTAGACCCAAAGGCAGGAGCTGCAAACAGGTTTCATAAGACATTAACCAAGGAGCCTGGAGGCCATTCTCTATCTGTCTGCTCTCTGTGCCTCTGGATCCCCCACCATTCTAGGCCCAGCAACTGATGGTCCTGAGGCCCCAATCTCAGATTCCTTAGAGAGAAAGCCTGATTGGCCAACTTGAGTCAGAGGATTGTGCTAGTTCATTAGCTGCGGACCAGAGAGCAGGGTCGAGTCATGTAGTACATAAATAACTTCAGAAGCCCAGCCTTTCAACAGAGGTGCAGCTGTTCTCAGAGTGCAGGCCTGTGACTGAGTGTTTACCCCCCAAATTATCCATTAAAATGATCAGTAAATCACTTCTGAACTGAAAAGAGCAGTGAGGCACGTTAGGATTCTTAGATGAGTGGAGACAGGGATGGTCTGAAGAAGCCAATCTCTTTTGGGCTGTACACACAGTGCCTGTGCTGAATTATAGGGCAGAGACCCTCCTTAGGAACCTCCGCACCAGGGAGGAGAGAAGCAGTTCACAAAATGCAGACTTATATAGGTGACAAAGAAGCAGACCACAACGGAGCATCCTGTTCAGAAAAGGATTGGTTGGCGTGTTCCTGCAAGACTCCTGCTGAGCCTCCGGTCATGCTCAAGACCATCCCTGGTCTTTATCTTTGGGTAGCAATTCAATCAGGACCTTTACCTGAGTTGACAAGCATGAAATGAATTCTGCTTGTAGTTTAGGAAGGCTGGGGGAAGTTTGGTAGGCGGCGCCACCCCTCTCTGTCTCATGTGCCCTGCAGCACCGGGAGCCTGGAGCTTGCCTTTCAGATGAAAGGCTGCTAGTCCGGTGCCCAGCTTCCCTTCCAAGCACAGATCTTAGCTTTTCTCTCTGAAGGTCCCTTGGGCTCTCCATAGAGTCAAAAAGCGCAGACCTTCACTGTATACATGGAGTTCCCAATTGTGTGAACCTTTTACTTTTAATTCCCTGCATTTTCTAAGCTCAACACAAGGTTAAACAATGAAAGGCTTAGGATTCTCCAAAATAGCAAAGATTCAAATCCTTAAACTCTAGGCAATTAGATAACCAGTTTATGATCCCTAAGGAAGGTTTTTAATGTGATAATTTTGTTTAGAATTCATTTGCATATGGGGGCATGATACCAGGTATCCACTGTGCTAGGTACAATCCCAATCCCCGTAGCAACTCAACAAGACAGATGTAATTTCTCCCATTTTACAGATGGGGAAACTGAGACTCAAGAGAAATAAAGCTTGCCTAATGAAGCCTTGATCAGAAGCAAGATATCTCTGACATCCAACCTCATGGGCTGCCCATCTATGCTGCATCCCCTCTATTCAGAATTACAGTTGTTGTCTATCCGGCTTCCATTTGTCCATCCTTTCAATAAAGCTACATACCTTTCTGTAAGAAATATATAATTTCATTAGTGAAATTCTTTTACTGTAGCCTTTGATCTAATTGTTAGATTAACTTTTGAGTGAACTTCAAAAGTCTCAGCCATTGTCTTGCCTCTCTTTTCTTTGCTTCCTCCATTACCCGGGACTTTTGTTGAGATACAGTTTTGGTGATGATAGAAAAAAAGTGTGAACACACCCCAAACCACCTAACACTCCTATGTTTAAATAAATAAGATGCAGTGGAAAACTCTGTCCATTACACACCAAATACAGCCCAAGCTCCTGGAATACGACTTGCTTGTCCCTCCATGACACACTCTGTCTGCCTCCATGGGGTTTTCACGGCCATACTTTTGTTTATGTTACTCCCAAAGCTTAGGATTTCTTTCACCTTTGTTTGCCTGGCGGACCGTGACAGCTGCTCATGCAGGAAACTTTCCCTGAAGCCCAGAACAGATCTCTGGTTTGCCATTTACTACATTACTACCTTGTGTCCCATGCAAATAGGTTGCTCGTGTGTCTGTCTCTCCTGTGTGTCTGTATGCTCTTTGCTGGTAACAGCCTTATTCTGATCATCTTTATATTCTCCAGGACTAATTCCAGTGTTCCAGAAATGTTGGTTACACTGAACTGAACCCCAAGCAAACCTACAGCAGCACAATGGGTAACAGAATTTGGCAAGACTCTTTTCAGTGCTGCGGGATCTTTCTTTTCTGAACACCTCTTTGCAGGAAGGTTTGTGGTCATTTTTAAAAGCCTTCTGGTTTTTTTTTTCCATGAAAAATTTCAACTAGATAATTTTAAAAAGCAGGCTGATTGACTGGCCAGGGCTGTAAAATCGTGACTTTCAATTTCTGATCCCTAGGAATTTCTTTTGGCATTAATATTGACATTTGGAAGAGCTCTGCTGGCAAATAATTCTTACATCCATATCCTGAAAGACTTTTCTATACAGAAATACTTAGTAAGCAAGCACCTGCTATGTGCTATGCACTGTTCTAGATGTGGTAGATAGAGTGGTGAATGGGAAAGATTAACTCTCTGCCCTCACAGAGCTTACAATCCATAAATGCTGAAACAAACAAGCATAGAAATAGATTGAAAAATGACATTTATCTATGGGAAACAGGGACAGGATGGACCATAAAACAAAGTGATGTTACACAGTGGGAGAGGGGATTGGGATTGCTGTGTTCAAGACACAGTAGGAAGGGCTCGTGTGGCTGGGGCAGAGAGCAAGAGAGGCTGGCGGGATCGTGTAGAACCTCATGGGCCATTTACAGAGTTTATTTGTGTGATGAGTTGAAGCATGTAATGAGAAGCCAGGACGTCCCCGTGCGCCCAGCAAATGTGTTGGGAAGCCAGAGTTTTTTTTCCCCCCTCAAGTATGGTGGAAAGACACTGGGGAGGGTTTGGAGCAGGGAATAATGTCATCTCGTTAACCTTTATAAAGGTTCCTCTCCTACCTTGTTGGGGGGGCAGCCTGGGGAGACTGTGAGACCATCAGATGCCAGCACCGTGGGTGAGAGAGAATGGTGGCCTGGACTTGAGTGGTCATGAGCGAGATGTGAAGGAGCCAGAAGATTGGTGATCTGTTTTGGGAGCAAGGCTAGAAGGATTTGCTGATGGACAAGCAGTGGAGGGTGAGGGAAAGAAAGCCGTGACAGAAGAAGGGACAGTCGGAGTCCCAACGCCATTGTTCTTGTGGGGTTCTGGAAGTCACCCCAGGGAAAGAGCTTGCTTTCCATGCCTGAGTGCTGTGTGTGCCACCAGCAGGAGCACAAGAGAAAGAAAAGCAGTCAGAATGTTCAGTATGCTTCATTTCTCTCCTCTGAAAAATGAACTCTGCTCAGTGACCTAATGGGCATAAATTCTGGTTCTAAAAAAACCACTCATTCGGCAGCAAGCTACTGAGTGCCTCATATGGTAAGGTATTGTGTCCTGTGCTGTGAGGAGTACAAAAATGTGTGGTTCCTCACCTCTAAGAACATATAGTACATCTAGGGAAATAAGACATCCTCAAGTAAATAAAACTCGAGAGAAAGCCTTAGGGCAATGGGCATTTGGCACATGGAGGGCAGTTAGAGCTCCAAAAACTTTCGGTAGGTGATTAGGGAGACCCCTGGATCAGGCAAGAGAATTCTGGGCAGTAGATGTGGATGTTGGAGGCACAGAGGCAGGGAAACGTGTGTGGAGTGTTTGAGCCTTGACCGATGTGCCTGAAAGAAAGAGCTTATGCAGACCAGTAATAGAAGCTGTGTCTCAGGGTAGCTTCCTCCTCTCCCTGGGCAGTGTGGGTTGGGGGAAAGGGCCTATTGCATCCCCTCATGGCTTCTCTTCCCTTTTCTGTTTTTGGTTTGCATTATTTCCCCCTCAGAGCGTTCTTTGAACTTTCTGGAAACTCCTCTTGGGGTCTTCTCATCTGTTCCTAGTTTAACACAATGCACCATCTCACGGTGTTCCGCTTTGTAGGTTGTAGTGTTTGAGGGTCAGCGTTCCCGAAGTGTTTCTCTGTGTTCCACACTGGGTGTGTGTTGTTATCGCAGTCCCAGGAAAGGAAGGATGCAGCAGTGGGGCTTCAGGGAGAATCCTACTGCTTCTGAGTCCTGAGTGAGAGCCAGAACTCTGCCAAACCTGGCTTCACAGAGAAGAGGAAAAACACTAAGAACAAGTGTCCTCTCTGATGTCAAGTGCAAACAAATCACTTAGCTCCTCTGAGGTCCACCCAGAATAAGCTACTGGTTTGTGAAACCGTGGGATAATCCATCTGGTTTAAGCTGTGCATTTAGATACTTAAAACATTCTTGCACATGCATATGCTGGGGCATGCACATACAAACACACACATCTATCTCTCTATGCCCCTTTCTAACTTCCGATGACTTCTCTCCTCTCCAGGAGGCTAGATTCCAAGGCTTATGAAATAGACTTCTGGAAAGCTTTTCCTCCTGCCTAGCCAGGGCACAGTTTCTTTTGTTCTTCCCCTGGAGAATCACTGGCCATTGGCCCAGTGGTTGGGGCATGGATCAGAAGCACCTCTGTATTCTGGGAGCTTATTCCTAAAGTCCGAGTGGAAATTTGCACCGTGGTCTGTAATCTGGCTCCACCAGGCTTTGGGAGAACTCTACTGAAGTCTTCGACTGATCTCGTGACTCCCAAATGGCTGTGTGGACTCAAAGGAGCAGCAGACCTCCTTTCCTCTTGGCCTCTGTCATCTTTAGAGAGACATGGGGGAAGAAATGATGGCAGACCAGCATGGGAGCCGGTGAAGTTCTCTGGATCATGTGTCTTCTGTTAAATCCTCAAGTGGGAGAAACCAAAGGGCAGATATTATCTTTATTAAATGATAATAAAAGTGATCAGGGATTCCTCTGACTTTTTCTGGAGTGGTGTAAATCCCAAGTGAGAAAGATTTTGCTCTTTGTTTTACTTGGTAGGACACTCAATACCCTATTACAGTGTTGGTGGTTTAATGTTTCCTCCATCGCTCGGGATGAATCCCCTTTGCTTCTGCAGTTTCTGAATGGTTGAAACCATTTCTTATAACTCCCTGTGTCATCACTCTGAAAAGAGGAGTAGATTTGGCTCCTTTAATCTCAAAATAGTGATAATTGTTAATATTTATTAAAGTGGAAATCATGCTCAGTGCCTTATGTGCGACCTCATGAATCCTCGCAAGTACATGATGGAATAACTATTTCAATATCCCCACGCCATTTTGTAGACAAGGCTGCTGAGGCTTGGACAGGTTTCTCTCCATTGCTCCTAAGATTATCTGAGAAACTATGTATTTTCCTTGCTTTCCCTAATGTATTATCATTTTCCCCCAGTTACAAGTAAATTCCATGGAGAGTAGGGCGTTTTGGTATCCTGCTTCACTACTCTGTCTCCAGGACCTGGAGTATGACATGGCACATGGTAGTTGCTCAGTAACTATTTGTGAAATGACCATGTGACTCACCTAAGGTTAAATGGCTCAGAAGTGGTGGCACCAAGCTTAGAATCACTCTTCTAATTCTAGAGTCTGTATTCCTAACCACTACATCACACTGTCTTCTTGTTTATTTATAGATAATTTCTCTTCCATTCTCACCCCTCTCTAGCGCCTTTCGCTGTAGCTTAATAAACAGCACATCTGTCATTTACTAGATGCAGTAAGCTACTGTCTCCTGCCACATGGACACCCTCATCCCACTTGACCTCCTGAACATGATCCTCCGTTGAGTCCCTATTAAATCAGCAGGTATCGTTAACAAATTTATAGTTCTTTTATCTAATTAGAAACACAAAACAATTGTCACCTTAATTCAGAATTTCTGTTTTTCCCTAAATTAAGATTGGAGCCAAAGAAGTACCAATTGAGGCTGCTTGGAATTCCCTCTTGGTGCATCTGGTTAGTGGAAAGTAGATGAGACAGTCAGCTAAAAATGACAGCTTGAGCTTTGGGATCCTCCCAGAAGTAGTTATAACATGCAACATTGTCTTCTGATTATGAAATAACTACCTGTTCAAATGCATGCTGACTATAGATAATTAGGAAAATGTTAGGATAAGTGAGGAGGAAGACAATTTTCAGTACATATCTCTTGCAGTTCTTTCTGTGTGTGTGTGTGTGTGTGTGTGTGTGTGTGTGTGTGTGTGTGTGTTAATGTATCTCTGTGTGTTTCTTCTTCTTAGTAAGGGAGCTCTTCATACCTTATAAACTATTTTTAAATGGCATTTTCCATCTCCATGTATCGTATGTATTTTCCCATGTCTTCAAGTATTCTTTGTAAGATGATTTTCACTGTATAATAATCTATCATGCAGTGTATTTGGACCATTCCATTGCTCTGGTGCATAACTGTTTTTATACTACAATTAACCATCTTTTTATGTTTTTATGTACATTTTTATACACATATCTGATTATGTTCTTAGAATAGATTTCTATAAGTTATCTTTCTTGGCTTAAAATGTTAATATTTTTATTATTTTTTATTAGTTTTTAATGTTTATTTTTGAGAGAGAGAGTGCATGACCATGAGAGGGGTTGGGGGGTGGGGAAACAGAGGATCTGAGTGGACTCTGCTGACAACAGAGAGCCCGATGTGGGACTCGAACCCACAAACCATGAGATCATGACCTGAGCCAAAGTGGACGCCCAATCAAGCCACCCAGGTACCCCAAGATGTTGACTTTTTTTAAACAGTGGCGATTTAAAAGAAGGTTCTTTTAATGTTTATTTATTTATGTATTTATTTGAGAGCGAGAAAGAGAGAGAGTGCAAGTGGGGGAGGGACAGAGAGAGAAAGGGAGACACAGAATCTAAAGCAGGCTCCAAGCTCTGAGTTGTCAGTGCAGAGCCCGACGTGGGGCTTGAACTCACAAACTGTGAGGTCATGATCTGAGCCAAAAACCGACTGAGCCACCCAGGAGCCCCTAAATGGTGGTGATTTTTAAAAGGTTCATCAGCTCCTAGTGGGGGATCTGAGCTGATGGCTATCAATAGAGCAGCAGGGGGCTCCTCGCCCAGTCCCTGTGTCCCTACATCACTGGCTCCTGCCCCCAGGAGCAGCACTAGTGAGGAACAGTGTGAGTTATGGGAAAGACTGTCACCTCCCCCATTGCTCCATTAGCTATGTGCAGTGTTAATCTAATTTTGGATTGCTCTTCTTCTCTTCTCCCCCCACCCCACCTACCACCAAAGATGCAGGGTGCAGGAGCCAGGTCAGCTCCATCACTTACTAGTGGGGTGACCTTGAGCAAGTTACTTTACCTGTCTGTCGTCTTCAATTTCCTCCTCTGTACAATGGGGCTAATAGTCGAACTACCTTATCAGAATGTGTGAGGTTGAAACAGCCGAATCCATGTAAAGTGCTACAAACAATTCCTGGCACACAGGAACCACTTAATAAATGGCGATTTAATTAAATAAGTTTGAAGATGGATAAACAGACTATCATTCTTTTTTTTTAATTTTTTTTAATGTTTGTTTTTGAGAGAGAGAGAGACAGACAGAGCATGAGGGGGGAAGGGGCAGAGACAGACAGGGAGACACAGAATCTGAAACAGGCTCCAGGCTCTGAGCTGTCAGCACAGAGCCTGACATGGGGCTCGAACTCTGGAACGGTGAGATCATGACCTGAGCTGAAGTCGGATGCTCAACCGACTGAGCCACCCAGGCGCCCCAACAGACTATCATTCTTAATGTCTGTGTCCATATTGTTTCAACTAGACACATAAAGTCTGTTACAAGTATGTTAGCACTGCCATGTGCGTGTGACTTGCCGGCGACTTCCTCTCCAAGTCCCTATTACCAGCTCCCTCCTCCATTTTGTGTTTTTCTTTCCTTCTCTCTCCCCTCCCCTTGGACACCTGCTATTTTAGAGAGTGTGGGCTTCTCCCCAGGTTCCCAATCCAGCTGCGTGTGCATGCTTCTCTTTCCCATCCCTTGGGCTTGCCCTCCTTAATCAGTTTATCTGTCCCACTGCAGGAGACTCAGAGCCTGGCTGGCAGCTTTTCCAGTTGACTCTATCTGTGTGCTTCATGGCGGCACAATCACTCTCCCTATTACTTAGAAACCTCTTGGATCTGTGTGCAGCTGAATTTGTTCTCCCCACAGATGTGTGGGTAGTTAGAAGATAACCCCTTCACCTGGCCTCATGCCCCCTCTGACTCCCCCACTGGTTTGGGGTCTTTTTGCCAGCTAAGCACAGACCAGGGACCTCTGACCTGAAGCTCTCTCCTGCCCACCTGTGGGGATGTGTTGACTGAGGACTTCCTGGAGTGCCTGCTTAGAGGGAAGGAGGAGGAAGGTTGGGGACGT
Source organism: Paguma larvata (assembly GCA_030068075.1). Taxonomy (NCBI): domain Eukaryota; kingdom Metazoa; phylum Chordata; class Mammalia; order Carnivora; family Viverridae; genus Paguma; species Paguma larvata. The sequence continues at coordinate 98,079,531 of CM057828.1, read as the reverse complement.
CAGTTTGAGTTTTCTAGACATGTTCTAGGAGCAATATGGATCCACGATTCAGCTTGTACTCTGATTCAGCTTGTACTCTGTGGCACCTTGCAAAAACTCAACCTAAATCATCTGTTATGGACAAATAGAGTGAGGCCTTAGGGTAGGAAGGCTACCTGGGAAGTACTGTGTGGTTTCCTCGGGTTGCCATAACAATGCATCACAACCTGGGTGGCTTAAAACAACAGGGAACTTATTGCCTTACTGTTCAAGAGGCCAGAAGTCCAAAATCAAGGTGTTGGTTGTGCTCCATTTAGAGGTGCTAGGGAAGGAACTGTCCTGTGCCTTTCCCTCAGCTTCTGTTAGCTAGATGTGTCCCTCGGCTTGTAAATGCATCACTCAAATCCTTAATCTTTTCAGGGTATTCTGCATGTGTGTTTTCACCTTGTCTTCCCTCTGTGCACATCTCTCTGTGTCCAAATTTCCTACATTTATAAGGACACCAGTTATATGAGGACCCACTCCAGTGACCCGACTTTTAACTTAATTACCTCTGTAAAGACCCTATTTCCAAATACAGTCATATCTGAGGTGCTGGGGATTTAGGACTTTAACATATCTTTTGGGGAGACACAATTCAATCCATACGAGGAAGGAAAGACGTTAAGGATTCACACTCCTCCACATAGTTACGCTGTGAATGGCATCCTCTGTGCAAATACAGAGCCAGTTCTTTCCAGGATTAAGATTAAGACGGGCAGACCTTTGAGCAAAGTCTCTGGCTGTCTCAGCAATAGTTGATAGCCAAGGAGGAAGGCATCTTGCCTCCCTTGTCTCAATTCAACCATTTTTATTTTCAATACGACTCCTGCCTCCCTCTTCCACCAGTTTGGGAGATTCTGGGGACCATGGAGAGAACGTGTGGCAGGAGGCCAGCTGGTAGGGAACAGTGGGACGCGATGGAGGTCTGGGAAAGCAGAGGGCGGAGGTTAGTGTGGAAGGGGTGGAGAGAAGAGGAAAGTACAAGGAGTGAAGCACCAGATTGGTGAGGAGGTGGCGAAAGGTTGCCTGAGTTCTTGTCCCAGCCCTGCCACTAGGCTGTGTGCCTTCGGACTAGGTGTTCAACTTCTCTGGACCTTGGTTTCTCCATGGGTGAGATTGGGAGGTGGATGGCTGCTTCCTGGGGCCCCTTCCTGGCCCATTAGATAGAGCCTAATATGTGGAGCAAATGGGAGCTCTTGGCCTCCTGCAGAGAGTTCAGCCCCTCTTCCTGTGGAAATGTATCTTCCCCTGCCCACAGGTCACCCAGGACACATCTGGTGCCTGGCCTGGGCTTTTTTAAACGGCTCCCACTTCTCTCTCCGTTGCTTCCCAACGCCCTACCCCCCCAACCCCCCGCAACTGCTGTCTCCTTCCACATGTAAGCTTGCTACTCCTTTTCACGATTCACATTACTCTTTGAGTGCACACATCTGTCTTCGATTGTTGTCAGCTCTGGGAGGCTATGCCAAGCTTCTTGAACACAGCCTGCGACTGCCTGGGCTCTATCCTATGCTTCTGCCGGGAGCTGAGAGGAAGGTGCCTGAAAGCTGGGATGGGGCAGCAGTGCCGAGCCTGGCTCCAGCTCCCACCACAAACATGCTGCCCTCATAGGTTCAGTGAATCTTGGGGCCATGATCACCTGTTTAGCTCTCCTCTACACACACACACACACACACACACACACACACACACACACACACACTGCCCTGTATTTTGCAGGACCCCGAGCCCTGCCCATGCCATCCGATTTAGCCTGCATGCATCCTGGGTAGGGTGAGGCCAAGGCCTGCCCTCTGTTAATATGGAAGATGGGGAAGGGAGGTTAGGGATGGCTCCGAGAAGTGAATGTCTCACTTAGGGGCACCCAGCAGATAAACTAGAATAAGCCGCTGGCCCCCAGATGCTGATGCAGAAAAGTGGCCCTTCTATTGAAGCCTCTTTCACAATCGGCAGGGATGGTACAAAATGAGTAGGGAGAAGGGTCAGGAATGAAAGTCAGGGGGAAATATTAGACGGTCTGCAGAGTCTACGGAAACAGAACCAGCTCTGGCACACATGGGTCATAATTTCCCACCCCAGACAGGATACATGTCAGTACTGAGAGTAGAGAAAAAGGAGGGGTATGGTCCCACTGCAGGACAGGCTAGCTGTTTGCTTGTTGATGGTGTCTTCCTTCCCGTGTCCTAGAAAGTCTACAGTCAATGGGTGGGCTGTAGGTCTGCAATGGGCACTGAGTTTTCTTAGCAGGGATACCGTGGGCAGTTTGCACGGCACAGTGCCTGGTGGTGCAGGATGTCCGGGCAATACTGGTCCTTACTGGCGTTAAGTGCTACTAGCAACTTCCCTCTTCCAGTCACCATAACAACTAAGACCACCTCCATACATTCCCAAATGCCCTTTAGGAGGGGATTTACCTGCCCTTTCAGAGAATCACGTAGATCAACATTGATTAAATGAGTGGAAAACGAATGAATGATCTCCAGCTTTTGTGATTTTGCAACACACTTCAGCTTCCTTTTCTCACTGTAGAAACATACTGAACACTGGGAGCTTTGGAACCTTCAGCCCCAGGTGGAACCTTGCCAGTGTTATTTAATCCGTACCCCTGCTGCTGGGGCTGACTGGACCTGACTGCCTCAGGCAGGGCTGCCGCTCGCCCTTCGGAAAGCTCTCTGTACAGAGGTGGTCTACGTTATTCTGTTCGTGTCCCCGCTCCTCCAGCTGTGAGCCTCAGGAATCCACCTCTACCCCTCCCCATTGGAGCCGTGACTTTGGGGTCAGAGCTCTGGCATTAGTCTGCTAAGTGTCTGACTGTTGGAGGAGAGGTTTGTGTAAGATTCCCTCCACAGCTCAGCCCAGATGGGATGACGAGGACCAGATTCTGTTTCTGCGCTCTAATATTTGCCAAGAGTTTTACCAGGCTTCCTGAAATAGACAGGGAAGCAGAGCAAGCTTCCTCAGGTCAAGTGATTTGGGTCCAAGTTTATCACAGTCCTTGAATAACCGCTGTGTTAGTAGCATGAGTGTGCCAAGCATCCTGGAGCCGCTGGTCCAGGGGAGCTGGCATGAGTGTGCCAAGCATCCTGGAGCCGCTGGTCCGGGGGAGCTGGTTCGGGGAGGAAGAAAGGGGCTGCCGCCGAGCAGCCTTCCCATCCCCACCCACCCACACGGTTGCAGGGCCAAGGCATTGTCTGCCTGGGTTTGCTCACCTGCAAAAAGAAGAAAATGATCACCTCGCTACTTTTGCTACATGTATGGAATGAGAACAAAGAGAAAATATTTATGAAGTGTTTTGAATTCCAGAGAGAACAGGAACTGTATAAATTCATGGCATATTAGGATTTGAGGTCTGCATGCTCAGAAGTTAGAAATGAATCTAATCTAGTCATTGAATGCCACTGCCAAGAAGTTCCTGGGGTCTCTGAGGCTTGGCCCCCAGGGTCCCCTCAGGTCACTGGTGTTCTTCTTGCCACCACCGGATGCCTCCAGTCCAGTTCCTGCCTTAATTCTCTCCTCCTCTTGACAACCTCAGTTCTTCAGTGGAGTCCCCATTTCCACAGTTTCTGTTCAGTGCTCAAACTCACTGTAGTCTGGCTGTCACCACTGATGCACCCCAGAGCCTTCTCCGGTCCATGGCCCTTGTGTCACGAAACCCAGTGACGAGAGCCCGCCTCGTCTTGCGTGGCCCTTTACCATGCTGTCTTCTTTCTTGAAATTCTGTCCTTCCATGATACTTTCCTTAGCTGACTTTTTCTCTTCTGCCTAACCTAGCTCTCCTCTCCCCCCACACTCTCCAAAGCCAAGGTCAGGCATTCTAGTGGCTTCTCCTGTCTGCTCAACACTGACTTCCAAACACACAGGAACTTTCTCTTAGGCTTCAGACCCATATTTCCAGCTGCCCAGCAGATTCACCACCCGAATGGCTTAAGGGTACTTAACACTCAGTGCATCCAAATTCAACACGGGCTCCCACGTGCTGCAACCCTGCTCTACCTCCAGTGAATGCTCTCCAGTGTTTCCCAGCTTAGTAAATGAATCCACCTGCCATTGCATTTGGTCAAGTCAGAAGCCTGGGGGTCATTCCCAGCTTGCCCTACTCTCATTCCTCATGACCAGGCAACCTCTACATCATCCTAATTCTAACTCTAAATTATAAAGTTTGTCCTAATCTCCTCATTTCCACTGCCACTGTCCTAATCAAAGCCACTTTCATCTCCCGCTATTCTCCACACTCTGCAAAGCTAATTGGGCCATTTTTCTACATGAAATCTTATAATGGTTCTCCATTGCTTCTGAGCCCTTATCATGACTCTCAAGACTGTTCATAATCTCCTTTCTCTTTATGCATCCTTTCTCCCTCTCCCTCTCTTCCCCCTCTCTCTCCTCCTTTTCTCTCCTCTCCTCTATCCCTATGCCTCTTTCTCAGCCATACTGGATTTTGTTGTTGTTCCTCGGAATACAAGTGTGCCTTCTTGCCTCTGAGCCTCAGTACTTAGGTAATTGCTCCCTCTACCTAGAACAATCTCTCCCTGCCCTCAGTGCCTCTTGCCTGATTCTTATCACTCTTCAGGTGTCAGTCTGGGCATCACTTCCTTTGGGAGTCCGTCCCTAATCCCCTGTCTTATGCTAGGGTCCCTTGCTACATGCTCCTGTATTTTTCCTAACACCAGCATGTCGTATTCTAACTACTGGTTCAACACCCTTTTTACCAGACTCAAGACATCTCGAGGACAGAAACTATCCCTGTTTGTTCATAGCATCATTTACAAACATATCTAATGCAGTACCTGGCTTAAGTAGTTGTCAAATGAACAGATGAGTGAATGGAAGGTATTTATCCTGCAGAAACCTGGAATGGGATCTGAAGTCGGGCCTAGGATTTAGGAATTCCCAGAACAGGTGACTAACTCTCATTCACTCTGGCAAACATTTACTCCATGTCACACAGCCAGGTAAAAAAGTTGAATGAGATTTAATCCCTTCTCACAAGGAGCTTATTCCTTCTTTGAAACAAGAAATGATTTTGGCAGGTAGACAAACTGGTCCTTCTTTCTCTGTGACCAATGATATAGAAAAAGGGAGCATTCATGTGCACACATGCATACACACACATACACACAGATACACACACACACACACACATCATGCTCACACATGGACATGCCCAAACCCTTCTTCTGTTTTACAAAATGGTAACTCACTTTTCAGTGTGGGCTCTTAGCATGCCATGGGAAATCCCATCAGCCTTCAATCTGGGGAAACAGGTTTGACTCTAACAGTGAAGTTTGTAGCTCCATCTTTGCTGGTTTCCTTCCTGTCCCCATTTCTCATTAGTGAGCACTCTGCTTGCTCGCAAAGCAAACACCTGATTTGGCACCCCGCCCCACCTCCCCAAACTGTTTTTCTCCTTTCTGTGCCTAGAGTGCATCATCTCTTCCTCTTCTGGCTCCTTAGACAGGATGAAGTCAGGGATGGAGACTGACCACACCCTTCCTCCTTGACCCCCATCAAGTTTCTTGGAAGCTCCCAGGAGGCAGCCAATCCTTCCTGGTGGCGGGGGAGGAGGCTTTGAGAAGCACAAGGCTCAGTGCCTGCCGCCAGGCCGCTCAATAAGGACACGTCTGTTCATAGTTTTCAAAGATGTTGCTGTTGCTCCCCCGGCAGAGTGACACCCTGCACTGGCTCCTGCCCTTCACACCTCAGCAAGAGGCTATTTCCCAGAGGTCTTATAAGTGACTCTGTCCTCTTCGGGTTGTTTTCGTATTTCAATTACTTCAGGGAGGAACATACAGATTGGACCTTTGCCTCGCTGTGAAATTTAATTTCCATTTCTTTACACCTGCGGTTGCAATATGAGAAAGAAAAAACCAGAGCTCAGCTGATGTCCCAGACCCAGGTTATCAAGGTGCTTTGGGGTTGTTTTCCAGAAGGGGCTGCAATCCTAGAGCAGATCCCATCAGCAGGGCCTTTAAGGGGATACCTTTCTTCAGCTGCTTTCTCTTTGGGGTGTCTGGCTTCTCATTCTGTCTTCTTCACAGGCATAGGAGCTCAGTCTGAGACTTAGTTCACATCTTTACGACTGACATTAGTCATCCCAGGTGCTCACTGCAATTTGCAATTTGTCCTAAGAGGCCAGCTTATCCTCTTGCATTTCCCTTTTCCTGATCCCACTTATCAGTCCCCCCTTGGGATTTCATGGAAGCAGAATTGGTCACCATAAGGCCAGCCACCCAAGGAATTTCTCCATCTCATACATTCCTTTCTACCTCTACCCATGGCAGACTTGGCATATAATAGTTGAACATTTAGTGGTCATTCCTTCTCACAACCTGGGACACCTTCTTAGGGACAACAAAAGAGGACAAGGTCAATTTCGGTGCCCCCCACCCCAGATTGAACCTCATTCTCCCTTCTTTTTACAATAAACTGGATCAGAACCAGCAGCTCTGTAGGAGTACATTTCTTTGTCTCAAAACCAGGCCCCAGAGAGCATTTGATTCCTTGGCAGAGAGGTGTAGGCTTAATTAATTTTTCTCTTTTTTCCTTTGAACTTCTTGGAATACATGCACATACTCACATTCATGCACAATTGGGTGTACAAGAATTTTAATGGCAGGTAGTGTTAGCAGTTCTTTCCCTCCTGATACAGACCAGGGTTTCTCCATCTGGACTTTTTAGCAGGACCTAAGAATATTGACTTTCTAACCACTTGGATTTGGGTGGAGTGAGCAGAATGGGAATGGGGGAGAAGGTTCAAGAGGGAAATGTGCTTATATATAAATCACATGTGAAGGGAGTTTTGAAGTCATTATTGCTTCAGGATGTGTGAACTGTAATTATTTTTTAAGGTCTTGATTTGCCCAATGAGCATTTCCCAGGGTTGCTGCTCCAAGCATGACGTCTTTGCTGTCAGGGGGTCCAGCCTGGTCTGATACGAGTTTAATCGCTTTAAAGGGGGCCCAGGGTAGGATCCGGTTTCTCCAGGCTCTCAGCTGCGGTCAGTCCTGCCTCCAGCACGACGTCCAAATGACTTCAGTGATTAAGACGGTGGAGCTAAAATGAAGAAGAGACATTTCCCCCTTCTCTTCTCCTTTTTATTTTTTTTTCAATGGCTGGCTGCACAAGGCAGTGAATTACTTTTAGACTGGATGGCTATCGATCATTAGCCTTGCTATTTGCACTCTTCAGCTCCCTACTCAAAACAAGCAGTGCTATTTTGCCTGCCCTTTGAAAGTGGCTGGTCAGCTGCCTGTGTTCTGCCTTTTGACCCCCATGTATAGCCCTGCCTTCTTGCCACCCTCCTTCCATGTCCTCACACACCCGACTCTCCTGGACTCCACTCCTAATGCTCCCTCAGTCAGTAATGGTCATTCCAGGGAACAATTGTCAAGGGTCATGTAAAACATGCCACCCTCTGTGTTTTGAGAATGTTTTCCATCCCCAACGGCCTTTCTGGATAATGAGGAAGGTCAAACAGGGGCAGCCTACAGGAAGAAGCCCTTAGAAGGGAAATCTGTGTTCCTAAGCCATGCTGATCCAATACTTGTTTTCTGGGCTAGCAACTTAAAAATGTGGAGAACTTGGAAGACTTGGGAAAAGAAAATCAAAAGAACGTTGAACATGTTTGAGAGGTATGCGTATGGATAATTGTTAAAAGGCTGTGGCGGGGAATTAGATCTGTGTTACAACTTTGTATCAGGGTAACTAGTTCATTCATTGAGGTATGCTTCAGTGCAAGGGTGACAAATTCATCACACATACTGACACTCTCTACTTTTGCTCAAAGCAGACCTCACTAATCAATCACAGCACCCCTTACTACTGTCATTCCCTTGCCTGTATCAGATATCGCTAATCAATTATAGCACTTGTCCCCACTGAGTTTCACCAAGTCTTTCAATCCTCTACACAGGCTTCTGGGTAGCCATATATATCCATCAATTGGATTTTGAACTTAGATTGAAACCCACTGAAACCTCTTGTTTAATAGAACATTAGGCTCAGAGTCAGAATATCTGAATTCTAGTCCCTGACACCTACTACTTATCAATAATTAATTGCTAATAATGTTTCTCTAACTTCAGTTTCTTCCTCTGTAATAAGCAAAACATGCTCATCACTGAAGTCTGAGGTCAGGATTAAGTAGGAGAACATACAAAGTATAAGAAAACATATGTGGCGGGGCCTAGAACAGTGCCTGGCACAGTATAAGCACTCAGCACATGATAAGCAAATATGACTGAAGTGGCACAGGCCCCACGTGCACCCCCCAATGTGTAGAACAACGAATGGTACTTTTTTCACCCTTGCTGCTGCTTTTAATGTCCTCAGTAAGGGTACATGGAGAACAACTGGGCCCTCTAAATCTGCTGCACTTTAACTTCATACTCTTGGGGCTTAGGAAATCTCCCTTTCACGAACTAATATAATGCTCCCTTGTTGCCCTGTGGGAGAGCACACTTAATGCCCATGTGTCATGACCTGACACGCTGAGTGCCAGGTGCCACCACCAGCCCTGTGTTAGTACTGGACTTTCCAGAGCATCTTCCTGTGACTAAAAAGAATGCCAGCAGAGATCTCAACTGGTTGACACGGAGGTGGTAGGAGAGGATTTGTTGGAGGAGATGACACTGTGGTTTACCTCATTTCAAGGTCAGATGACCACAGAGTGGTGTGCAGAGCATCCCCAGGAGTAAGACGATGTCAGGCTGAAATTCAGATCTGCTTCCAAACTAGGAAGGAGGTACTTACAGAGCAGCAACCTCAAGGACCATTCTTTGAGCAAACTGGGCCCTTAATATCATAAATGTATACATCCTGAGATATTGATGTCTTTAAAATGCCCTCTCAAGTTTACATACATATATATGTCATATGTAATGCATGCATTTTACTTCCTATCCTACTGGCCTGCACTGAAAGAGGCAAGCTGAATAAGCCTCATCCATGTGGCTTCAAATTATCATCAGAGTTTGCCTTATCTTTCCATTCAAAAATTTTTAAGTCTATGTATTTAGAGAGGGAGAGAGAAACAGAACACATGAGTGGGAGAGGAGCAGAGAGAGAGAGGAAGAGATTCCCAAGCAGGCTCCATGCTGTCAGCACAGGGCTTGATGTGGGGCTCAAACTCACCAACTGTGAGATCATGACCTGAGCCGAAGTCAAGAGCCAGATGCTTAACTGACTGAGCCACCTAGGTGTCCCTATCTTTCCATTCAAATGTGGGTACTCCATACCAAAGGTTAGTCAAGGGCTTTTTGCCCTTTCTTCTGGAATGAAAGAGGCAGGACCCAGAGCATTGCATCAGGTTAAGATTTAGTTCAAGTGAAAAAAATGCATATTGATCACCTAAGTTTGTGCTAGACAATGTAGGGGTTATTGAAAGGCATAAAAATGTTGTGGCAAGATAAAGAAATATACAAAGGACAGGGAAAAATAGAAAAAATCTACAAAAGACATCATCGAAAAGTCTTGGGAGATAGATCCCAAAAGACTTCTTCGTGGAGGAGGTCAGCAATTGTAGCCTTTGGGATCAGTCTTGCCTTAGGACTCTGGATGAGTGGGCAGGGATGGTTGGGGTAAGGCAGTAGAACTGACAGGCAGAAGGAGCCCCCAGAGTAAGGCTGCACAGATAAAGAGCCCTGATGGGTATAGGTTGTTACGAGGATGGATGTAGACAAGGGACATGGCCTAAGAGACAAGATGCTCTCTTTTGCGGAGGTTGGATTTTAGAGGCAGAAGTCTGATACGTACAAGTCCTCGAACAAATCCAGTGTGGGATCTTGGCAGGTCTGCAGAATGCTTGCATGACTGGATGGCTGGCTTGGTTCGCTTCCCATTACACCATACCACTGGGGCATCTACTCACTGTGAGAGCTTGGCCAAGCTGCTGCCTCACTCTCTGGACCTCAGTTGCCACAGGTGTAGAATCAGGAGGTTGAACTGGGTTATTCAGGTCTGACACCCATGATTTTGTGATGATGATAGGAATTTGTTTCTTTATTTGCCATGTGGTATCTGTCTCCACGTGAAAGTAGAAGGTGGGGGTCCATGTCTGGGCTTGGCCTAAGTCATGCTCTGTTTTCTGCGCTGGCACTGGTAAACAGCTCAGCCTTTCTTTTCATCTGGGAGGTTCCAACGGGCTCTGTATTTGCAGGGCCACTACTGGGAATTTCATCTCCATCCAGTAAGTGCTATTTGACCAGTTCCTGTGTGGGGCATGGTGCTGGGGTTGTGTGGGGTGGAGATTCCCGCCAATATTGAGGCAGATGGGTAGACATGAAAGGAGTAGTGGTCCCCAGACCTGATGAGGATTTATTTGAAATGTGGGTTCCTGCGCCCCATTCCTTGGTAGTGTTGATTCAGTAAGCCCGGGGAGGGGCCTGAGAATCTGTAACATCAGCTTCTCCCAGATGACCACGATGGAGCTTAGAGAGCTCCAGTCTAAGGAGGATTCTCAATTATCACTACTCAGAATGACCATGCTGTACCTCACTTGCATTCATTTGAATTCAGTATCTGTTTCTTTCTTCCTGTGTCCTTGATATAGGTGTCTGTGTCCTGGGTTGGGGGCTGCAGATGGAGGGTTTAAGCTAAAATATGGGAAGACCTCCACCTCTGAGGGCCTGCATAGCTTACAGCCTCCGGAAGGCAAGCCACTCACGTGGGAAATGTTGTCATTAGCATCTGCACCAACCATTCTCTTAAGCTTTCATTTGAGACTCATGTTGTATGTACGGAGACTGGAAAAAACCCCCTATAGCGGCCAGGTCAGGTGTCAACATGTCTTTTCCAGATGTGGCTCAGAGAGGTGAAATCAGTGTGCACAACGCACAGAAGTAGCAAGGGTGAGGTCCACCACTTGAAGCACAACTCCTGCCCTCAGTTTGGTGCTGCTCCCTACTCCATTCTAAGTGAGAAGCATCCCCTCCCCCTCAGAGGTGCATTCTGGAGCTGGGAGAGGCCAGCGTCGGCTGGGGTCATTGGAGACAGCTGCATGGAGAGCAGGATTCAAGGTGGCAGAGAATTGCCTGGAGCCTGTCACCCAGAGCAGGGCAGCTGCCACAGCTTTGATCTAGAATGACCACTTGCTGCTGAGAATGACAGGTTTTTACATCTGCTTCCTAAGGTGGTGGCACCTTAGGTGTTCTGTGGTGTTTCCTCTGCACAGAATTCACCTGAGGCAGAAAGAGGACAGAGTTTATTACCCAGAAGCTTACGAGTGGGAAGATTACGGTCAAAGGTGGTACTTTTCCTAAATGAATGGAACTAGTATCTATTGAATGCCTTCTATGTGCCAGGCGGTGTGTCATGAAATGCCTCCTTTATTCCTCTTGACTGCTCTGCAAGGTAAGCATTATTAGCCTGGTTTTACAGCTGGGACAACCGAGGCTTACAGACATTGTGTGATATCGGTACAGATGGCTAAGAGATGGCAGGGCTAGCCTTCCAGTGTGGGTCTGTCTGATTTCCCAGCCAGCCCTCTTGGATCAGAGCCGCCTACTGTGTGGCTCACATGGTGGCACTGAATCTCTGGAGTCCTAGGCCAGGCACCCTACTAAGCTGCTCCATCAAGGGCACCACAGCAGTAACAACTCCGAGAAAGGTTGGTATTCATCTCATACCAGCACCTGTGGCCACTTAGGAAACATTGCCACAAGAAACTTATCGAGGCTCAGAGAGGTGACAGGAGTCACTCAGGACCACCCAGTTTCTATGTGTGGGAGAGCTCGGACTGGAAGGCAGGTCCTCTGATTCAGCCATCCTCATACCATTTGTAGCTCGGCCTCTATCGAGATCTCTGGGAGTCATAAGATCCACCAGGCCAAGGAAGTCAGAAGCAGGGCCTGAAGGTATCATCAGGCCCATGCTCCAGTCTCCAGGCTTCCTCTAGCCTGCCACGGGCACAGGTCGATATTGGAGCTCTTCATCTCTTAGAAGTCAGCTCCAGTATCTCTTGGTGTCCTTTCTGAAGGGCCAGCCCTGTTCCCCTGTGGCCAGTGGTGGAATGCACCACGGCGAGGGAAGCTCCTGGTCTAGGACAGCGGAATGGAGCTGTTCCCTTCTTATGCGGCTGAGTTCTAAAACCAGCCTGCAAGGATAAGGCCAGAAGAATGTTCTGCTGCCCTCAGGGGTGTCTTTTATGACAACTTCTTGTTCCCTCATAATTCTTCTGACAAATTCCCCTTTTGATCCAGACTTTCCTAGGTATCAAATCATTCCCGAAGTGATATGCATGTGCACACATACATGCTAGAGGGAAGTCCAGGGAAGAGGATAAGAGGGGAAATGAGAACTTTGAATCTGCTCAAATGTGGTAGAGAAATATATATCCAGAAAGTACTGCCTACTCACTGAAATGTTATTTGCCTTTTCTTCCCCCCTGGGTAGAGTCTCCTGTTGGAACTTGAAAATAAAAATTCCTCCACTTTAGAATGAACAAGGGGAGAAATGCTGTAGGTTGGGATTTCCCAGGAGGACTGGTAACCATCTGCCCTGGGATCGACTGGGGAACCTGAACTCTCTGTACTTGTTAGTTTTGTTTAGGGAAGTGAGGCGGAGAATGGGAGCAGCCGGAATGTACAGCCTCTACAAGTTTTCCTCCATGCCCTTGAAGAGTGGGGATTTACCAGGCTCTCTTTGGGAGCACTCAAATGAAATTAGGAGGAGCTGGTCGTGGGATATGGGTTTTGTGATCTTCACCAGGACTTCTCCTTTATCCTTCCAGTTATCAGTGACTGCATTCGAAGAGCAGAGTTTTGTCTTCCCAATGTACACATCCCGGTGCCTGGGAAAAAGCAGAGTTTAGTGGGGTGCTTATTTCGGTTCTGTGTTTAACTTACCTATTCTTAGCCAGATTCTCTTGGGTGTCCTCTACGATTTAATTGATCTGTTGAAGGTTACTATTTTGTCATAAAAGCAGGACACAATTTGAAAAGGAAAAATAATTTAAAAAGAATAGGTACAAACTTACATTTAATTGGGTAGACAGAACCCAGTGCCAGCTGGACTGTTAACTAACTGTGACCTTGGGCCAGCTCACTTTGGCTCCTTGGGCCTTGGTTTCTTTTGCTGTAAAATAAAGGCTGAGGCGTTAGATGACCTCTCCGCTCCTCTGAGTGCTAAAATCCTCCTCTTCTGGGGCGCCTGGGTGGCTCAGTTGGTTGGGCGACCGGCTTCGGCTCAGGTCATGATCTTGTGGTCCGTGAGTTGGAGCCCCGCATCGGGCTCTGCGCAGACAGCTCAGAGTCCGGAGCCTGCTTCAGATTCTGTCTCCCTCTCTCTCTGCCCCTCCCCTGTTCGCACTCTGTCTCTCTCTCGAAAATAATAATAATAAAAAAATTAAATCCTCCTCTTCTGCGATGACTGTTTTTTAAATGCTGCCATGATTTCAAAGCATGTATTTGGGAAGATCCCCCCCATACCCAACCCCCCACCCCGGGGAACATGACCTCGTGTTGTCATGTATCTGAGAGGTTGTCATTCGGTCAGGCTGCGGCCACCTGCAGCTGTGAGTGCCTTTGACCGGCCTAGAAGGTAGGAATTCTGAATTTGCCATTTTCTTCTCCAAGGGATTGGCCAAATGCCAGATTCTTCCACCTCCCCCCTCTCCCCCTTCCTCAAATGGTTACGCCTAAAAAGATTCTTTTGATTCATCCTGCTAGACCTGTCCATTAATCTTGCTTCTTTCAAACCTAAACATGATGAACGTCCATCCCTGAATTCCGACAATTAGAGATGAGGTATGTTTCACTGTTATGTTACCACATCGCGGTGGATTTATTTCCCAGTGCGCAGCCGCAGAGGGATAGACAGGTTGGTCCTTATTGGCTGCCTTTCCTGTTCTGCTCCACCCTCCCTGCCCAGATTCCCCCTTTGTCCCACCATCCTCTCCCCTGGATTTTTCATGCTGTAGACCTGTATACTCCTTGCAAGTGGACAGAGGAATCTTTTTTCCTCCCACTTCCCCAGACTCGGCCATCTCTCCGCTGCTCCCGCTCCACCCCCGCCTCCCCCACAGCCGCCACCCCCTTGGTGGTTCTCTGATGAGATTTCCTCTCTCAGGGAATATTTTGGTCCTGTTCTCTGTTCCCAAACAAATTCCCTTGGCCCTTTAAACCTGGTTTCAATCAACATAATCACAGTCTGTTCCGTGATATCAACTTTGCCTTGATTTGTTCGTGTAATTCGCGCTGTGCCCTCCACCTCTTGGGCTGTTTTATATATACACACTTAAATACATATATATGTGTATATATTACATGTAATGTATGTACAGATTGTAGGAGAGATACATTTTCCATCATGCCTATAATTTCTTTTCATCTTTCTCCAAATCAGTGCCTTAATGCATATCACCTAAACTGGATTCATTTTGAGAATTCTATGGGCATTTTTTACTTTTTAAGAAGAGCTGTTGGGGCATCTTGGGTGGCTCAGTGGGTTGAGCGTAGGACTTTGGCTCAGGTCCTGATCTCACAGTTGGTGAGTTCGAGCCCTGGGTTCTATGCTGACAGCTCAGAGCCTGGAGCCTGCTTCAGATTATGTCTCTCTCTCTCTCTCTCTCTACCCCTCAGCTGCTCATTCTCTGTCTCTTACTCACTCAAAAATAAACATTAAAAAAATTTTTTTAGGAAGAGCTATCTAAATCTGGGCCAAAGCTGAGTTATAAACTGAAGGCAGACTTCTTTAATCCCCGGTCCCAAATCTCATCCATGTACCAAGGTAGTGAAGAGTGAGGTGGGTGGTTTGCTTCTCCATGAATCCCCACTATTAGGAGTCTTTTCTCAGCTTTCATTCACCACCTGTTACAGGTCCTTTCTTTTGTCTGGAAGAAAGATATGAGTGAGGTGGCCCTGGGGAAGCTCTGGCACAAGGTAGGCCCTAGAAGTGTCACAGCATGGCTATGAACTCAGAAATGGCGGCTTAGTGATAAAATCTTAGTACACGCATCACATACTGAATTCTACTAGCCCAGTAATTCCACTGCCTGGTTATGTGGATATAGCGAAGCAAAACAATGCTCCCAGTGATAGTGAAGACCCCACCCCCCAACCTGGCAACCTGTGGGGTCATTACACTCATCACCTCATTGGGGAGGGCGGACACCATATAGAACAGGGAAGGCAACTGAATTGCAGAATCGATTCTGGCAAGTCATGGCTTTAATTTCCAGAGCCAGGCACTTGAGAGAGAAAAGTGTTTGGTGAATTCTAAAAATTTAATTTTACAACATTCAGAAACACAGTCTGGAGGAGTCAGAGTATGGTGACGACAGCACCACTTTCCCAAACAGCAGGGGAGGAGAGGAGACTTCTGGGGGAGGTGAACAAAGCTGAGACCTGCTTGCTCTTTGGAGTGCAGCTGGTGGGGTGGGGCAGGAGGAAGTAGAGTGTGGAGAGTCCTGGAGACAGGCAGAACTACACTGGGAGACACCACCACAACAGGGGGCACTGGACATTCCCTGGGCTTTAGTGACCATCTCACAGAGTGCAGCGTAATGGGGATGCTTCCTTATCACTTAACTACAGGCTGTGGATGAACATAGAATTGGATGGGATTTTATCACTAATCTAGAACTAACCCTGACCAGTAAGGCAAAATGTGGGAACACTGGCCAAACCTTCCTCGAAGGTCACAAATCTTGGTGAAAGTGTGTCACTTTCACATTCCAAAATAATAGAAAAATAATTATGAATCATGCATTTTTAACATTTAATTTTTGTGAGATAATTTTTGACTCATGGCCTCCATCGTTCTTTTTTAATTACACATGTCTTTGATTTAGTAAAGTTTCCTATATTAAAAACAAAAAGAATGAGAGGAACCTATTTTCCTTTTGCACTTAGTTGTTCATGAGTTCATTTTTTTTAATGTTTATTTATTTTTGAGAGATGTAGAGGCACAGCATGAACAAGGGAAGGGCAGAGAGATGAGAGAGACACAGAATGTGAAGCAGGCTCCAGGCTCTGAGCCGTCAGCACAGAGCCTGACGCGGGGCTCGAACCCACAGACCGCGAGATCATGACCTGAGCTGAAGTCGGCCGCCCAACCAACTGAGCCACCCAGGTGCCCCTCATGAGTTCATTTTAAGAGAGGCTTCTGGTGTACCAGTTTGTGTGGGGAGGAAATCTAGGGTTGGGATTCTTCTTCTCTGATATGGAGACAAGAGCCCTTTCTTACCTTCCGCAGAGAGAGGAAGCTGGATTAACTACCACAGGCTTCAGGAGGGAATGTCTAGTACATCTAGGTTTTGCAGCAAGAAACTCCCCCACACCCTGAAGTCTATCCTTCAATCCTGTGTCATGGTCTGGATGCCCAAGTGGAAGCAGAAGACATCTGTGTTCTGCGGCATTGCACCTAGAGACCCTCTGCAACCAGAGCGGATGGTGTGTGCCGTTACCGTGGATAAGCTTCCTCCACTACTCATCCTCCCTAGGCTACAGGGCAGGGGCTGTGCCCTCCTCTTCCTGTCCTGGACGAGTGTGCCCCTGCCTTCTGCTGGGTCCTGGTGCAGTGGCTGGAGAAAGGGAACTTGGGGGGGTGCATAATGGGTTCCCCTGCCTTTGCCCATCCGTATCAGCCAGCAGAGACCCAAAGACCTGGTATTTCCCTCACTTACAGAGCCCAAATGCATCCTCAGGCCATGGCATCCAGCCCTGGGACTTCTCTTCAGTAAAACACACATTGATCCTAAGAGCAGTATGCAGCTCAGATGACATCTGATAAAGGCTGTTATTTTGAAATACAAAATGTGTATCTCTCAAGTGCTGGTATTCATAGAAGCTGGGCATGTTGTCAACACCTGCTTTGAGCTGCTTCCCTTCTCCACCGTTCTATTTGGCAACAAAAGTTGCAATTCATTTCCTCCATGACTGGTCTCCCCTCTTCTGTTCTGTTACTGGGTCTTGCAATTGAAGCTTTCCATAGTTTGTTCTTCCTCAACAGACTTTGTGGTGAGGAGCGAGGAGTCACTGACTTTAAGGTCTTTTCTAGCACTAAAAATTCCTCTGGTTTTTATAGACTGTTTCATGGGCTATTAATGCGGAGCAGACTGCCTTTGGAAACAGCAATTCACATGGGGTCAGCACACCTGGATTCCTACTTCCACTTATGTCATCAACCAGGGAGTAACTTTAAGTGTGTCACTTTCCTCATAGGACCTTAGTTTCCTCATCTGTCACACAGAAACTCTATGTGGGTTAGGGAAACTCTAATGCAATAGTATATTGAAATTATAAATTAATGCTGAAATATAGAAGCAGGATCTTGATGCTCCGTTCCCACCCAGGGCATACTGAAAGAAAAGGGACCGACTTTGCAGTAAAAAAACCTTTTAGGTAGACAGCAGGGGTATGGACAGCTGATGAGAAACCATGGCGTTTCCTAGAGCCTTTCAGAAGGGTCAGCTTGAGCATGACCCTTACTATGCACCTCTCTTGCTGTGGCCCTCTTAGGGAGCTCTTCTTGGCGACAAAGAAAGGAGTCTGTTGGGGTGCAGGGGTGGTAGTGAAGAATGGTAAGAAATCTATATGAAAAGGCATTGGAGAGTGAGGTGGACCTCTGCACAGATCTGAATTTGCTCACTGAGGAGAGATTTCTGGATCTCTATAGAATTCAGGGACAGATAGATGTCTTGGCAGGGAAGTCTCTCCTTCCCAGTGGAAGTTAGAAAGTAGAGTTCAGCATCCTGGAGCTTTTGTTTTGATGGCTGGTTGGAGCACAAGGAGACAGGGTATGATCTCCCCAGTACATGGCATAATGCCTACAAGTCTGATGCAGGAATATATTATGCACAAGATGGAAAACCAACCTGGGGGCCCTGAGACCTTTGTCTGCCTACCGTCAATTTTCACCTGGTTTCATTTTGATAAATGTGATATCTGAGGTCTTGTCGAGAAAGCATCACCTGACAAGAGGTATGTTATTTAGCTAACAGTAAGGTTGCCATCTATATAATCAAGCTCTCAATAAGTTTCAAGTTTTTATTTTTTTTATGCACGGGAATGATTTGAAAAACCTATACACAGACTTTACCTTCATGGAATGGGTAAGAATTCTAGGACTGCATTGGTGAGAAGCAGGTTGGGGAGCTGTGCGCTGGGAAGGGAAAGCGTGATCAGGCATGTAGCGTACGTGAGTATTTAGGGGAAAAATGAGTCTGGGGTTGGGGGATCTGGTCCTAGCTGTGCCGCTTACTGGCTATTTGCCATTGGACGATTCATTTAACGTTCCTACGATTCAGTTTGCTTAGATTTAAAATGAAAAGAGTATTGGTCCTCATATCTCACTGAACTACTGTACCAATCAGTTTGAAAATATACAGAACAGCGTATAACTTAGGCATTACGATGACATTTGGGGCCCACTACTGCCACTACCTTCAGTGGTTATTTACTCTGACCCTTGTTCTGGTCAGTTTTTTGTTTCTATGATTTGAACCAGCCTGGGGCTGGGGGTGGGCAGGCGCTGATGTCTCATGCTGGGTAACTGGGCAGTTTTTTCAAAGCTAGCATTACCACCTTCTCTGACCTCTTGTCATGTGCACCTGTTCCCTCCTGGACCCAGGGTTCTTGGGAGGGTATTGCTAAGGGAAGTGGCAGAGTCAGAGACCACTATTGCCAGGAGCTAGTCTGAGAACTAACCTTTTGCTTCCTGCTCTGGAGTATCAGTGGCCTCAGATTTCTCTGTTGATGTCTGTATTAATTTACTCTAAGAGCTGTTATTCAGTGAACTTCTTACGGGAAAAAAGCACCCTCTCTGAGATTTACTTGTAAGATTCCAATAGAGTTCCTATCTTACTCATTTCAAAAACAGCCTTCTCTCCCCTAAATGGTCTTGCTAAAGACATGAGCCCAAGCTTTCTTTTCGCCACTATGAGGGATTTCAGCTTTTTTTTCTTTACCTTTTGCCTGCTTACCTCTTTGTACTTGTCCTGAGAGTAAATCCTTTACGATCCACACTCAGAATTGTTCACCTCACGTTGTGCCAGGCACTGTGTTAAGTAGGCAATGAGGCTGCCGAGGTGAATGAGATGTGGGCCCTGCCCTCAGGAACACTGAAGTCCAGTAGTCACCTAGAACCTCACGAGCCCCTTGACTTGGTAAGCGGTCTTCTTGGAGCCTTGCCCAAGCCTGGACTAGACCATCATAGCAGTGGCTAACAGAGCATTATGGCCCAGCTGTAACCTCACATTTGCAAGTCCTATTGGACTTGTGTTTATTTGCAGCTTCTCCAGTCTTGTGCATTCTCTCCCGCCCCCAGGAATCCCCAACCTGATACTGAGGGTGTGCCAGAGCTGTAGGATCAGGTAGCCGTGCTGGAGGCATCATGGTCTACTAGCAGGTAGTGAGTGAGGGAAAAGAGCCTCAGGTTCAGAGGGGCTTTGGACTTCTGGGCAAGTTCCTTCCTGCTTAGTGCAAGTGTCCTCCACACACCAGAGAGCTGCCTTCCATCTTGCTTCTCCCTCCTAAAGAGAGGCAGCTGTGCTGCTTCTGGGCTGTAAGCTGGGGCTGCTAGAATTGAAATTTTGATTTTTCTTTTTGCATCTGAATCCTTTTTTTGGCAGTTGCTGACACACAGTTTTGGTTGAGAGATCACCCACGTCAGACACCATCTCCCAGGATGTCCAGAAACAGCTTCTCCCAGCCATCACAGAAGTATCCTCACTTGATTGACCCATCCACTTTCTTGCTCTTGCTTCTGAGCAAGTGTCTTTAAAGGGTGCAGATAGGGGTGCCTGGGTGGCTCAGTCAACTGAACTTCCAGCTCTTGATTTTGGCTTAGATCATGATCTCACAGTTGTGAGATCAAGCCCCACATTGGGCTCAGCACTGAGCATGGAGTCTACTTAGGATTCTCGCTCCCACTCTCTCTGCCCCTTCCCCACTGGTGTGCACGAGCATGCATGCAATCAATTAATCAATCAATCAGTGGTGCAGGTGGCCCATATCAAAGGCTTTTGGAGAAGAGTGAGCATGAAAGAGAGATCCTAATAACTATACCAGAGAAAAGGCATAAATGGCCATGTGTCCTAAGAGGTTCATCCTTTGACTCCAGGGGTTGTTTCTAGAACCTTTTATACAGTATCTGCCATGAACTCAGTACCACTGTAGGTGCTAGGGACATCAGATATGGAAAGAGAGCTTTCGGTCTGCTGGGAGAGATAGACAGTGGAAGCATGGTTATAAAGGAATATAGGAAGTGCAGAGGGGAAGTCATCAGGGGGATGAATAAGAGCAGGGCCAGACAGACAAATAGGAAATGAGGGAGTCAAGGGAGTCCATGCAGGGTTGAGAAGGCACAGGGTGTGTTTACAGAACTGAAGCCCCTCCCTGTGGCTGGCGTGCATACAGTAAGGAGAAAATAGTGAGAGATGAGGCCAAGGAAGGAGGCACCCAGGACCACCGAGAAGGGCCTCGTGCCTGGCCAAGGGATTTGGGCTTTATCTTGAAGGTTTTAGTAAAGAACACATTTTGGCAGTTGGGGATTGACCCAGTAAGGCTTAACTTGAGAAAGCTCATTCCCTTCCAGTGTGGACAAGATATGCCAGGAAGTCTGGGAGAGGACAAAAGTAGGGGCTCAGATTCCACCGACATCACCTAGGCAAGAGAAGTAACTTGGTCCATAGAGGAGTGGGCTAGCAGGAAAGGGATATGTACTTGGAGAAACAGAAGCGGCAGAATCGCCTGGAATTAAAGATCAGTGATGTGGGGAGCAGGGAAGAACAAAGGCTCGAGCACGATTACATGGTGAATGCTGGTGACCTTGCCGGAGAGCTAGCGCTGGAGGCCAGAGGAGCAGAGTTCCGGGGAAGGTGGTGAAGTCGGTTGGGGACATAATCGCCCTGGAGATGCCTCGGAAACAGTCACGCAGAGATGGCCAGCGGGCAGTTGCATCCGTGGGCGTGGAGTCTAGGACTGAAGTCTGTGCTGGAGGTGGTGGTTGTGGGGGTTACCCACACATGGACAGGTGTGCACGCTTGCACCATCACAAGCACAGATGAGACAGAGGATCTGGGGAAATAGCACTGAATGCGTAAGAAGGTAAGTCCTGGTGACCATTGGATGAAACTGTGAGTGCTATCACGGCAGCGGAAGGAGGGAGATGGACAGATTCAGGAAAGACTGCAGGCATCTGTCCAATTTCAGTAAGGTGCTCAGGGGTGTCCTGATAGGACTGATGCCCTGATGATGGTGATGGAAGGTGGTGATCCTGTCTGTTCTGGGGGGCTGAGGAAATGGGTGTGGACGGAACAGCAGGTGCTCTTCTGCGAAGCTGGGCTGGGAGGAGGACAGCTATTTTCTTTCCTTTTTTTTAAGGTTGGCATCAGGCGGACACTGTACTGAGGGGAGGAAACCCATGGTGGAGAGAGGGAAGGCTGAGGATAAGGCCTGAATGGAGGCCCAGATGGAATGAGGCTCCTGAGAAAACAGGAGGGAGTGGGACCAGCGTGTAGGTCTTGTAGAAGGAGCCCTGACAGAGACTGGCCACTCGGAGGAAATGATGGCTGATACAGGACAGGCCAGCTGTACTGCCTGTACCCCGACCGTGTGGTCAGTAGTGCCCTCTTTCACTTTTGGGAGTGAAGCGGGTTTGGGGGGGTACAGGACCAGTCCCTTCAACCATGTGCATTGGAGCAGAGTCCAGCGGGTTAGGAGTTAAGGAATTCCTATCTGAGAGGCTCCTTTCTTTTCGGTGCAGTAGGAGGCAGGGTTTTCAGTGTTCTAAGGGACCTCAGGGGACCAGTGTAGTTTTGAAAAGTCTATCCTGAGGAACTGGTAATAACAGCAGCGCTTTGTTGATCCACGGCAAGGGCTGAGCTGAACCTGAGAAGGTGAATTTGCTGGGCAGCACGCAGCGCACACATGGGGTTCCTGCTTCCGAGCAGCCTGGCCGCCAGCAGGGAGGATGGAGGCTCCAGTCCACCTGAGCCCCGAGCCCTGCCGTGCAGGGCGGATGTGCCTGAGGGTGGTGGAGTGGCTGAGGCCACGCGCAGGGCAATAACTCACACCAGCAGTCAGCTGTGCACATGGAGACATTTACTGCCGCTTTATTTATGAGGGCAGAGAATTGGAAATAATAAATTTCCTGCAAAGGGATGTAATCCAGTAAATTACAACACATTCTGATGATGGAATATTATGTAGCCATCAAAATTGTGTTTGTGTGGAATTTTAATATGATGGGAGAATGCTTCAATTATAAGATTAAGTCGGAAAGTCACAAAATGATGTATATTAAACGTTCTCCACCATGTACTGCAGAGGAAGACTTTGCCTGTGTTTAAAAAAGGCTGGACACAAATATTCCATAATGATACTTGTGGGAGCTGATAGATTTCTTTATATACTTTTGCATTTTTAGAATATTCTTCAATATGCTCTTCTTTTATAAAGAAAAAGATTCTCTCTACAGAAATGTATTTAAGGAAAAAATTCTTTAAACATAAGAAAGGGTGTATGCAATCATAGTTTAATTTTGTCTTCTTAGAAAACCATTGTAGGGAGTCTCCATTCTCTCAGGGCCTAACTAAGGAGCACCACCAGCATGGCCTCGTGTTTAAGAATACGGATTTTGGTGTTAGACATGCCTGGGTTCGAACCCTAGGTCTGCTACTCATCTTCACTGCCTACTAGCTATGTGGTATGGCCATGGTGTGATCTCAGGCAAGCTACTTTCTCTTGGGCGTGGTTTCTTACTTATGAAATAAGGGGCCCAATAAATGGCCCCACAGTCTCTTTATAAATCCAAAACCCAAAAAGCTCAAAAACCCAGTGTCATTTCTTGAGATAAAAGCATATTCATTTGGCTACAAAATACAACCTGAATGGTTTATAATTTTGCAGGGGAAATCTTAGCTTGTTTAATCATGGGGTACTACCCCAGGTCCATTGGGAATATTCGGTGATATACAGTAATATACAGAGTTTCAGAGAAGAGACTGTGAACCGGAGGACCGTCCTTGGAGCATTATTGTGGAATTAAATCAATTATGACTATAGAGTGCCTACCCCAGTTCCTGGCATGGAGTAACGCTCCATGAGGTTGGCTATGATCATTATTGACATTCTAATTATTCTTGAACCTTCACTATGTAGAGTGTGTGATTTCTGCTTGCCCTCTTTTCCTTTTGCTCCTTTCCTTATTGGGACTTTTGAAGAGACTGAAGTGTGGTTTATTATGGGAACTTAGGCTGACATTGTTTAAGACCCAAGAGTGGAAAAAAATGGGAACTTCCAGCAAGAAGTTCTCATGCCTCTTTTCTTTTTCCAGATTTCTAGTTTCCTGGAGAAGAAGCCATAGGGAATAGGGCACGTTAACAGGGCACCCAGATAGTTGAAGAGCTCATTAAAGAGTAAATAGGTCTTATTGCCTTGGTGAAGAATTTAATCTCAAAGCATATGTGTTCAATGTGGAATTGTAACATATTTACAACACAGTTGCTGTACATTTAAAGATTTACTTTGCTTTAAGCTAAAACCGGTCTAATATATACATTATTTTTAATTGAAGAATGAATTTTTACTGCTTTCTATGGGAATCCACAATAAGGTTTTTTGTTGTAAGCCCGTCTAGTATTCTTGAAAATATAATTCAGTTCACAAAACTTCGATTTGCACTCAACCTTTTCAGAAGCATAAGTAGGGTACAAACTGAGGTCATTACTTCTTCCTTTTCCTGGATGAGTGGCGCTTCATAAATTCTGTTAGTGTGGCATTAGCCAACTATATTATTAACATTACCAAGGGGAATTAAAATGTATCATGTTATAGGATCAAAAGTTCCACATTCTGAATCAATGCCAGTGTATTTCCAGACCCTTCTGTTTGACCAGAGTCTGCAGTGACCCCCTCCCTCCAGCCACATGACTCACCACACTGGGGTGGAAGTCACTCACTGCTCCCACACATCTCTGTGGCCCCAGCGGCCTCTCTGTGGTGAAATGATATTGCCTTCACAACATCAACATAGAGTCACAGAGCCTCAGATCTGGAAGGAAAACTTTTTTGCAATCGGCTCTATTAAATCCAGTTAATCTGGGCATTTAGACTGCATGCCTGGAAACTCACTACAGCATGCTTTCTAGTAAACTAAAATAGATCTCCCTGAAATAGATGGCTCTAGTGTTCTGTGAGCTGGTCCAGTGGCGGAAGAGGTTGACCAGAAATCACTGCCTATAATGAGGCCTATGACCATTTCCACTCAGGTCCCTGTTCATCAGGTTCCTGTTGGCCCCACTGCGGCATGCCCAGCACAGTGTCAGGACACATTCCTGCACATTCTTGGGTTCCAGCTTATCCTCCGTATTAATCCATTCATTAGCACCAAATTACAGCATCCCTTGCCAAACCCATCAAGCATAATTGGAGCTTCTGAAGTCGGCTCCCCCAATTACATTAGTTTAGCTGTCTCATTAGCCACCACTGCATCACCCAAACCCATTGTCAGACATGTTTTCCTTCATTGTTGTTGTCATTTTCTTAATACGAGTATTGTAGAGAAAGATTGTTTTTAACACACACTTCTGCTGAACTTATTGTTTGATCTCTAGAATGCAGTACATCTCCACACTGAAGAGAGGCAGGTTGGGGGAGGGTGGGAGTAGGGGTGGCTTATTAAGAAGTGGGCAAAGAACTTGGGCCAATGGCGGATCCCATCCATCTGCATGGACAGGAGGAAGCTCTTGTGGCTTGCAGCCAGAGAGTGTCCAGCTTTGGAAATGACCCACTTCATATAAGCTGGTGCATCAAAGATCCAGTGAGCCTAGAGAAAAATGCAGTCAGCATTTTGTACTAGAGAAACTCTCCCAGAGTTCACAGAGATGAAGGATCTCTGCTCCCTGGGCGATCACAGGCATGTGGTCTGCCCTATGGACTCTTGAGGACTTTGGTAATAGAGAAGGTTGTCTTTTACGAAGAGTGTAGGACCAGGAGTCAGGAAGCAAGGATTCTCATTATAGTTTTGCTTCCAGCCATGACAACTTTGAGCCCATCACTCACCACCTTTCTGCCCTAAATGTCTCATTACCTTCTCTTTTAATTTTCCTAACTCCGTCTAGACCCAAAAAACCCTGAAGACAATAGGATAGAAGTTCTAAATTGCAGCCCTTGGCATATAACAGGTGCTCAGTGTACCATCCTTCCTTTCTGTAAGAGAGTTGATGGTTCTGCCATGTCCTCAGATGTGTTTCTCTGCCTGGGACCCATGTATCTGTTCTGGAAAGCCCTGAGCCTTCCATCTGGCCCTGGGGCCTCATGTTTCTCCCATTTGCCCCTGCCTGCGCTTATTAGGTTAAGAGGTTACCTCACTCCCTATCTCAAGGTGGCCTCTACTTGCTTTCCAGAGAACCTGTAGGGATGAAGCCAGTAAGTACAAATATGCTTTTGAGGAAGAGGAGCAACACACAGTTCTCAGGCTCCCTTGACCAGGTTGAGGTCTTCAGCCTTTCCAACTCAACCCCTCCAGAGCTGTGGAAACCTACTTTCTGTCTTTTGGGAGCCCCACAAAAACTGGCGTGAAACCATACATTGTATTTTTTAAGAGTCAAGCCCAGTCATCAAAAGATGCATCAGAAAGTCACAAGGAGGCTGGTGTGAGGGGGCAGGGCACATGGGGTAAGGGTGGGCGAGGAGGGATGGAAGGGGGCTGTCTGTATCCCCATGAGGAGCCTTGGAAGTTATGTTGGAAAAATCTCTTCAGCCTTTATTTACCATGGTGGCTAGCCACGGGAGGAGGGGGGAACCAGGCCAGGGAAGGAAGACAATAGAATGCTGTGTTGCCTTGCTATAAAAGCATGCTCTAAGCAAGTAATGTGGCAAGCTCAGTCAGAGCACTGCTCAATTAGCCCCAGTGCCTAAAGGAGGGTCTCCCTTGCAGCTGGCGGTGGTAGCAGGCGCGGCAGGCTGGGGCAGAGGAACTCAGAAGGCAAACCTGCAAGAATCCTATTGGGAATTGGCCTGGGATGAAAAGCACAGAGCGCTCCAGCCTGACCCAAGCCCATGCTTCTTGAATAGAGGGCCTGAGAGGAGCTTGATGGGCTGTTCTAGAGAGCGGCAGTGCGGGGAGCCCACAGATGATGTGACCAGAAAGGGGAGTGCAAACGTTTCATGCAGAGAGTGACCGACATATGGAACGTGTTATCGGGAAGGGTTACAGGCTGGAGGAGCTCCTAGAGTTTTTCAGGGGTGGGATGGGGGAGGGGGAAGCCCTCAGAAACTCAAGGAGGTTTCTAAACAAAAGGAATTTGAGAAGGGTTGGAGAAATAATGAGAAATGCAAACTTGACCCAGAGTTTCTCTTTCTATCTCATGGGCTTCTCCCCTGCCTGTCCTTACATGTTTGCAATTCACAGGGACCAGAAAAGGCCACCGGAGCCATGTGCCTTCCTCCTTAAGTGAGCAGAACTGGTGTGTGTGTGTGGTGGGGGTGCAGAGTTAAGGACACCCCTCAATCTTCTGTGTCTAAGGGGGCCAGAAAGAGAGTGTCAGTGCAGAGCCTTGCCTTAGACCCCTGTGGGGGGCACACTGATAGCACTGGAATGATCTTAGGATGACTTGTTCTGATTCCCTCACTCTGTAGAAAAGCAGACTGATGCCTGGAAGGTGGGGAAAAAAGGCTTGTCCAAGGTCCCACAGTGACTACATGGGAAGCTGGACGGGGGCAGGGCCCCTTCTTTGGAGTCCTCTTAACCTTTGGGTATTCTCCCCTTCTCAGCTTTGCTTTCTCAGCATACTGTGCATGTGCGCACACACACACCCACACACACCATATTCACACATAGTCACACACACCACACACTCACATGCAGACACACTCACAGATATCCACACAGAGGTGCACATCACACACTCAACTCACACGCACACACAAATGCACAGACACACCACACACACACACTTAACACAAATAGTCACATAGTCGTATATACACACACACACACACCACACACTCACATGCAGACACACGGGCATACATACCACACAGATTTTCACACAGACACATAGACACAAACACATACCACGTGTGTGTACACACACACACACACAGATATCCACACAGATGTGCACACCACACATGCACAGACGTTCCCACAAATGCACAGACACACACCACCCATACGCAATCACACCACAAGCACCCACTCACACTAATATTCAGAGTCACACGCATGCATACATACCACACACTCACATGCAGACACAGAATACACACCACATATAGATATTCACACAGATAGACATACACATCAAGTGTGCACGTACACACACACTTACACATACACAGATACACACCACACACTCACACACACACACATTCATACAAACACACAAGTATTCACACGGGCATGCACACATAGACACACTATACATGCACACAAAGATATTCACACCAACATATACACATACACACTATACAGTCATGGCTGATGCACACACCACACAAAAGTATTCATATGGACACAGATATTTATACACACACTCACACACGGACATACATATACTTACAGATACACACACCCAGACATAGATACACGGTGTTCACACAGGCATGGTCACACAAACATTCACGTTCACATTCACACACACACACACACACACACACACACACACACACACACACTGCCTGGCCTGTTTCCCAATAGCACATGCTTTGGTTGGAATTCCTCCTCTTCCCCACCTCTGAAGACCAATGAACAAGATATAAGTGGCCTATATGATCATGGCCTATTTTATGGGCCTCTACACCATCGCCAGAAGCTCTTTTTGAACCTGAGTGCTCTTGCCTTCGTGCTTTCCTGTAGTACCTGGCCTGTGGCTACCTGCCTGCCTGAAGTACCAGATTGATCATTTCCCTGGTGGGTGGAAAGAAAACATAAGCTGGTGCAAGATATGTGGGGGATATGGAAGGGTGGAGTGGTTAACATGGATCTAAGTGCACACACCCTCTGGGGTTACAGTGGTGGTGGCTTTGGAGAGGATATTCATTCCCTCTTCTCCTGTTTTCCTTAGCCAGGGAAAAGGCCACCTGTCTAGAGGTCTTTAACTCAGTTGAAAACTCCTGTTCAGAAAAGCCTTGTCTGCCTCTTTGTCTCAATGTGCCCCTTCCTCCTTCTCTCTCTCTCTTTCTCTCTCTCTCACACACACAGGCACACTTGTGCACACACGCACGCGTGCACACACACGGAAGCCTCAAAGAGTAGAGGGTGGCTCCACACCCCTGCTTTGCCACTTTGCAGTCAGACCCCTCGGGATTGCAGCACCTGGGCTGAAGCATGCCTTCAGGTGATTGGTGGCTCCAAGGAACCCCTCCTCTTCACAATTCCAGCCTCCTCGAGTCTTCAGCAATACACCAACAGTGGTCCTAGAGATGCATTTGAGATCTGTCCTCCAGAAATTTACTCAGACACTTCCAGGCAAATTTCATGAAATGTCATCATTGAAACTAACAAATGGCACATTTAATCCTGCATAGTTTTTCCAGCTCTGGGTGTTTGCTTGTTTTCGCTATGCAGCAAACCATCCCAAACTTAGTGGCATAAAATGCAGCCACTTTTTTCATTTTTCATGACTTTGTGGGTCAGGAATTTGGGGACTGCTGCGCTGGGTGATTTTTCTATGCCATGTGGCCTTAACAGAGGTCACTTGGTGGTATTCAGTTGACTGATGGGCTGGTCTGGATTATTTAGGTCAATTTTACTTTAGTGCCTTGGCAGGGCCAGATAGAAGACCATCAAAGGGAGCCTCTCCAGCATGGTGCCCTTGTGACTGCCAGATGACTCATGTGGTAGCTCACGGCTCCAGCAACAGGTGGAAGCTGCATGGCCTCTTACGGCCCAGCCTTGGAAGTCATATAGCATTACTTCTGCTTTACTGTATTGGTCAAGCAGCCACAGGCCACCCACATAGGAAGGCACACAGACACCACCTCTAGACAGGAGTGTCAAAAATTGGCAGCTGTGTTTTAAACTAGCAACATGCTTGTATATATTATCTGGCCCCAGTGTGTTTTCTGGCTAGACTCTCTTTGTAGATTGAACCATTTTTTATACCTGATGAATCAAGAGCCTCTATCTGTGCTTAAACATCCCCTTTCAAGCTTCCAGGGTGTCTCCATTGTCTCCATCATCCAGGGTTCTGTGACTGCCCTGCAGTCCTCTGAGCTCCAGCTTTTCTCTGAGACAATGAGTGCAGCCACACTCCAGAGCATCCTGAGAAGCATAATGATGGTTAGAATTAAGAGAAGCTCAGAGAAGCTCTCTGGAAACCATGAAGTTTTCAAATATAAAGGAGAGCACTGGTCTTAAGGACCTTGAGGAACGGGGACACAAAAGGGATGGAAAAGTGATCAGGGTGGAGGTGAGGTCATGCGGAGTAATGGCAGGATCACACACGGAAAGGAAAATGCACGAAATCCTAAAGCCCTCGAGGAATGTGGATATCATGTGGAGGACGGTGCTGATGCTACCCAGATACTTGTAAAAGGAAGAAGAAGGGAAAGATGCTGCTTCCGTGGGCTACCTCATTGGATAAGTCAGGCTACGAGCACCTCAGGCCGCCCACAGTGCAGTATTAAAGATGCCATGCTGGTTAGGCTCACATGGGACCCCTCTGCCGCCTCAAGGATGCCCTGCTGGCAGTGAGCCTTGTGGACAGGACCCCTCTTTGTGTTTTTAAATACATTGTCTTGTGTTGGTTCCTGATGAGCAGCACAGAGCTGGTCCTCTGTAAAGCTGGGTTCTTTTTTTTTTTTCTTTTTAAACTTTATTTATTTATCTAGTTAGTTTTTTAAAATTGATTTTGAGAGGGAGAGAGAGAATGGGGGAGGGGCAGACAGAGAGGCAGAGAGAAAGAGGATCCCAAGCAGGCTCTGCACTGTTGGCATAGAGCCCAACGTGGGGCTCAAACCCATGAACCATGAGATCATGACATGAGCTGAAACCAAAAGTCAGACACTTAACCGACTGAGCCACCCAGGTGCGCCATGGAGAGCTGGGTTCTATTCTGGCTCTTCCACTCGTTTTGTTGTTCCATTTGGGCCAGGTCACTTTCCTGCCATAATCTTCCCATGCTATGAGAATCCTAGTGGATTCGGATATTGGTGCCTGACTCTATAGAATGGGGAGGACCAGAAAATGAGACCAGTAATGAGGCTCAGGGTTGGCAGAAGGTAATAGAAGAATGGAGTATTCCAGCTCAAAAGATCCTGTAAAACCCTTTAGTTCGATAATTCTTCACCTAGGATCTGTGGACCTCTGGATTAGACTTCAGGGAGTCTGAAATGCCTTGAAAGTTTTCTGAAAACTTGTTCTTTTATGCGAACATGTTTTTTAGGGGAAAGATGCTTTAGCGTTTAGCACATTCTAAAAAGGGTCAATGATCCAAAAATGGTTAAGAACCACTGCTTCAGTCTACCAGCATTATGTTATGTGATTCTTAACCGGGAGGGATAAAGCCTCCCCAGATGGTATTCGGAAAGTGTGAGTACATTTTTTCAGTTGTCACCATGACTGGGGGACATGATTGGTATTTAGTAGATGGGGGCCAGAGCTTCATGTGGGGGGGGGGACAAGACTGAATAATGAATAACTATCCTGCCCAGATACCAGCAGCACCCTGTGGAGAAATATCATCAGGGATTCAGACCCGAAGACATGCAACGATTATCCCATTGCCACAAAGCTCATTAGTGGCAGAGTTGGGTTTTATTCATGAATCGGAGCGGGAAATGTGCCAGGAGTCCACATTATTTTATTTCTGCTTGCCAACCACAAATATACTTCAAAGAAAACCAAAGAATCAGAATCTGTCTCACCTTCGAAAATCTAGCAGTTATCCATAGAAATTCCTGGGTTCTTGGTCTTCTTTACCGTCAAATAAGGAAGGAGGAAAGAAGTGTTTTATATATTGGGAAACCAGGGAGTGTATAAATGAACCCATTAGCCAGACATGGCATAGATAGATTTTTTCAGCCACTATGAATTGGTGACACCAGCTTTAGACTGTAAAATGTACTCTTTACATTTCAGAGGCCTTGTCCTGGATGTCCCTTTCTCTAAAAAGGAAAGAAGCATTAATATGCCAGTGTGGCACTCACTGCCTGGTTCGCTGCAAGCAAGTGACAGGTGCCTTAGACTCTGTGGAATGAATTGGGAGGCAATTATACAGTACTGGCTACAAGTAAGGCCCACAGGGTCACACCAACAAGGATTTGGATCCTGGCTCTGCCTCTCAGTTGATATGTGATCCCAGACAAAATGACTTAATCCTTCTGAGCCTCAGTTTCCTCAACTGAAAAGTGGGGATAATAATCATCTTGTGAGGATTATTTGAGATAATCCATGTAAAGTATCCCACAAAGTCCCTAGCATATGGCACGGCTCAGTAAATGCTAGCTGTTATTACAAGCGATTATTACGACTCTGTCTATGATCAAAGACAGCTTTGGGTTCAGAGTGCTGGTGCCAAAATTGCTTTCAGAGGACAAGCTCTAGGTTGGTTTTCAGTCTTGCCCAGCTGCCCAGAAAGAGAGTCAGTAGACTGTTTGGGATTGGAGTTGTAATGTTTACAAAGTGACTACTGCACACTCCAGTTTTGGTGCAAGATTGATTTTCTTCCTGTGTGCACATCCCATCATCCCTTCTCAGGGGGTGAGCAGAGGCACAAGAAATCACATATATATCTCTCCTGCCTCAGTTTCCTGGTGTGTCAGGGTGTTCAGGAGAATGATGGAGGCTAGGGTGAGCAGAAGGAAGAGGTGCCCAGAGAGTAGGAGGAAGCCATCACGGTTTCCTGGAGAGGGGATCCAGACCAAAGATAACCACGGACTATTTGCCAATCCCTCATTCTCATGAAAGGAGGTTGGCCGTGGGGCCAACAGAGAGGCTGAGGGAGAGACAGAGACTATATTTGACATGGGCCCGATTGCCAAGCCTGAAGGAGAAAGGCTGCCATCTGACCACACTGCAGCCAAGTCCTCGTGGGGCCAAACCATTATGGTTTGGGTTGATCCCGGTCTTGCTGCCGCTGCCCTGGTTGATGCACAAAGATTTGGGTATTGCCAAGTCAGCTGCGGTCTTGGTTTGGAAGAGGCATCCGGAGTGTGAATGGAAGTCGTGCTTTGGGATTTCCCTTAGCTTCCAGCTCTCAAGATGAAGCCAACTTCCATTTCTGCCATTTTGATATCCATTCTTGGCTGGGTGTACAAGGTAAATAATTTATCATCGTCATTGTCATCATTATTATTACTTATTTTCATTATTAAAGATCAGTTACTCGGCAGCCCCTACCTTGTAATAATATTAACTTACAGCTGTATAGCACTTTGCAGGTAATGTGAATGGTTGACACATTAACCCAATTCAAACATGAGGCATAAATCGAAAACAAAAAGTTTACTTGGACTGTTATTCTCTGATGCTGAGAGTTTAATGCCAGCTGTACCCCAACTGTCTGTATAACTGAAGCAACCTTCTCATGCATGTTTTTACACTTGGAAAATGGAGTTTCCCCAGATCAGGAAGCAAAACCAAAATCAATATGTCTTAGAATATTAAATGATACAATAATTTAGAAATAGCCTGGCTGTACCCCATCCTCATCTTGAGGGGCTACAGCATGCCCACACGCACACAAAAGCCTGTATATGCACACCTTTATGTACAGTGGTGGATGAGTGTTAGTGCCCAGAATAAAGAAAACTAAATTTATAAATACATGCCATTATGGCCAGTAGCTGGATTGACTCAGATTTTCTCTGCAGATCCTTCCTTGTCCACCCTCTAGCCATGAAATAAGAGTATGTCGTATGCAAAGGATAAAGAAAATCTGGATTTCCTGGGGCTTGTGTTGGCATACCAAGCTCCTTTCAGATCTCTTTGCCAAGACGGGGGCCACGCCAGAGGGTTCCTTGGCCTGGGGAATAACTGTACTACCTTGCTCTTGGAGCTGCTGATGTATATTGTTTTGACATGTGCCATACCTTCCGTCTTTCACTGCCTTGGGGCCAGAGGGGAGGGTATGCTTTGAATAATGTAAAATTCCTCTTCCAACAGCTGTGCGTAAGCAAACTCACAGCTTTCAACTTCCATCTCAGGGCATTGAGCTTGGGATTTTGAATACGGGCTCCTTGTCTGTTCAGGAGTCTCTCTTCCTTATTTTCTGGCCTCCAAGAGGGACCAGTGTCAGAGATTCCTTCCTGAGAGAGGCAAGTAAATTTTTGAAGTTCTCTATTTTATCTTGTTTCATTCTGGAATATGCCTTCCCTGATGACTGTGTGCCTTGTTGCCACTGGGGAGCCAGCATCTCCTGAAAGTTAAGGAGCTTGACCTAGCCCAGATCCCGGGGCAAATGCTGTCCTTGTCAAGCAATTTCAGAACCCTGAGTTTAAGTGAGTTCTTTTTTTTAAAGATAATTTATTGTCAAATTGGTTAACATACAGTGTGTAAAGTGTGCTCTTGGTTTTGGGGGTTGATTCCATGGTTCATTGCTTATATACAACACCCAATGCTCATCCCAACAAGTGCCCTCCTCAATGCCCATCACCCTTTTTCCCTCTTCCCCACTCCCTATACACTCTCAGTTTGATCTCTGTATTTAAGAGTCTCTTATGGTTTGCCTCCCTCCTTGTTTGTAATTATTTTTCCCTTTCCCTTCCCCTATGGTCTTCTGTTAAGTTCTAACAAGAGGAACAAGAGAGCAATCCCGATCCCTACCCCTGGTCTCACTTGTTCTGGCTGTGTAGGTGTGGGTGTCCCCAGGGATTGGGGCTCTCAAATAAGACCTCACCAAGGGAAGCCCAGAGAGGTGCCTCTTCCTTCCTCAGGTCCCTGATCACTTCCTGTGTGGGGGAACCCAGAGCACACTCATCAGCATCTTTTGTGGACAGCCATCCACTTGCTCCCCAATCTTGGCTCTATTTCTTGCCCTCTCTAAGGCTCAATTTATATCTTTTTTATGCTTCATGAGACAGGGAATGGAAGAGTTGCCATCACTCCAGAGGCGAGCTCATAGCATATGAGGCAAGATTTAGAAAAGAATGTAGGGCTATAGGGGAAGACAGTGCTGTGGAAACCCACACAGCCCTGGTCATGTGAGTTCATTTCTCATTTGCTCCTTGTAGCCATTCCAAGTCACTCCTTCCCTTCATCCTTTTACAAACATTTCCCTCCCTTGTTGGTTTTGGATTCATCTTGCCCCCAGTGAGTTAACCTACGTGTTTCCAGTTTGAATCTCACCATGCTATTTCCAGGTTGCCAACCCCCACGGGTGCTGGGGAATAATTGGTCTGTCCTCACTGGTGTTTGCAGCACCTTCCCCTTGAGCGTCATCTGTGCATTTTAATTAATCTGCCACTTTTTCCTCTCTCCTGCTTCCGGATCATTAATAAAGAGATTAACCAAAACCAGACCAATCCCCAGCGGAGGCCCGGCCAGGATCTCTCTCTCCCTCTCTCTCTCTTTCTCTCTCCCTTTCTCCCTCTTTCTCGCTCTCTCTTACAACAACAAGTCTTGTCATGGATCAGAACATCTTCATGTGGTCCCACTGACTAATTTTCAGGTCCCAGGACCTGGGTTCAGAACAAAGCCAATTTGAATTAATTTTGTAATTAAGATATGGGGAGCAAGCTTAGCCAGTCTTTTATATGGCCTTAGTTTAATATTCCACCACATTCCTTTCCCTTTTGTCATTCTACTTTAAATCTATCGCTTTCCCACCTCTCCCCCTTTCCAGTCCCCGAACAAGATATTAGGGTTATCTGGCAGGATGTAGTCTTTTGAGCCCTTAGCATTAGTCAGAGACCATGTCATAGCTTCAGAAATTCTCCAAAGAATTAGGCCCTTCTGGATACAGCTGGACAGTGTCCTTGTTAACGCAGCCAGAGAAATGCATTTGCCTCCGGAGGATGTGGCTGTACCAGAAATAATGAAATGTCTTGAATTTGCATATTAAAAACTTGGCAAATTAAAAGGGCCTCCACATTTGATCTCATGCCTTCTCCCTGGGGACAGCTAGAACATAGCCTCTATGCCTTGTTTGTAAGTGATCCTGATTTCCAGCACTGGTGCCAAAGCCAGGGCTTGAGATGGGGTGTCTGGTGCTCCGTCCACTACAGCACGCAGCCTCTGCAGAGACGGGTGACCCTGAGAGGGACCGACCTTAGAGGGCATCAAGGCCCCAGCGGGACAGGAGTTTGCTTACTTTTATGGCAAACACTTTCACAGGGAATATGGGGAGGAGGAAATAGGAACAGTGTCCTCAAACACCTGGAAAGTCTGCCCAGCCTTGGAACTTAAACTTCCTCTGGAAATAAACTCTCTGGAATGTTTGAGGCTGAGGATAGACAGACCACATAGCATAATTCTTGAGAGCATCGATTCCAGGGCCAGACTGCGATCAAATCCTGGCTCTGCCACTTGTTAGGTGGTTACTCGCCGCCTTGTGCCTCAATCTCCCCAAATGAAATGGGAAATGTCCATGCATACCTCAGAGGAGCTGTTACCGAGATTAAAGAGTTAATGTGTGTTGGCCCCTGGCATGTAGCATTTTTGTTCCCGATGCTCCCATTCCATCCGGGGTAACAATTTACTCCACACGTGTGCAGCAAGCAAGGTCTCTAGGTGCTTGGTTAGGAGGAGGCACGTGTGCTGGGAAGCTAGTCCTAGAAAGGTAAATTGGAACTCAAAGGAGAGCACGCCCAGGTGTTTGTGTGTGACAGACATGGATGGCTGTGGACTCAGGTCCTGTCCCACCCCGGCCCTCTACCCAGCTCTCTTTTCCATTTCAGCTGCTTTGCCCAAAAACCCTCTGTGTGTGTTGTAAACTGAGCCAGAAAGGAGGAATCAGAAATTGCTCTCTTTTGAGTATTTTGAGGGATGGTGAAACCTTGTAGGAATGTTGCTCCAGGGACTGAGAAAACACCATATGTGGGAAAGCATTTCTAAGTGAGGAAAATAGCATCTGCTAGTTGGTCAGGATCTTGGAAAACTCTGAGCAGGGGAAATGGGCACTGGGGAGAGTATAGGAAGGGGGTTTTACTGAGGTCTTTAACAGGTCTTTTTCCAATTATAGCCAAGAAGAGCCTGGGGACCATGGCCTACTTCAGAGCCAGGCCTTGTATTTTCTTTGGGAAAAGAAGGCAAAGTTGAGTGGCTTCCAAACCAGACTTGGCAGAAGCACATACAGGATCTCAGGCCACTGAGTAGTGTGTTGGGCAGGTCTTGATCGTGGTAGGCATTCATTCACCAAGGAGACATGGAGACTCTGCAGTGGTCCAGCCCTGTGCTAGGCAGCAGGCATGCGTGCATGAAAGGGACATGGACCTTTCATCCAAGAGGAGACATACGGACGATGATAACACAGTAGGATGCTTGGATGGGGGTCTTTATTTACTACAATGACCGAAAGAGAAGGAGCATAGAGATCCTTCTAAATTGAAAAATCCACTGATGTGCCACACCTGGGTCAAGCCGATACTGCCTTCCTTTTCTCACTCCCCACTTCAGAGAACTAGTCTTCTGGGGAAAGCCCACCCCAGAAGATGGGGTGAGAAAGGAAGGCTCTGGTGACCAGAAGGAATCAGAGCTCAGATTCAGGTTCTTCTTGCCCCTGGCTTTTTCAGAAACACCACTTCACAGCTTCCTGTACTCATTTCCTTTTGTGATTTTCCTATTCTCTGTGCTTCCAATTTGCAGAATTCTTTTCTTCTCCCACAACTAGCATGGCTAGTCTGAGATCCAAGCACTTGCTAGCGGTGGCATTTGAGAGAGAGCTCTATGTTGGTGCAGATTGCTGTGGGCTGTCCGTGGAAAAGAAATTCCCGACTCCAGCTGCTCGGTACCTTGTATGTGTGCATCGAGGACAGGTGTGCAGCGACTCTGCTGCCACAGATAATTCAAGTTCATGTCCCACTAACATTCCCAGTGTACCACTCCTTGCCAGATATCATGCTCAGTGCTTTCATATAGATTTCATTACTTATCTCTCACAATAATGTTGATTATGCACAAGCCACATGATTTTTATTGAGCTTAGAATCAGGTGTTCTGTGTCACTCTCTGCTATTAACTGAGGAATCAAACCTTGAAGACTCCCTCTGCCCCACGCCAAGCCTCAGTTTCCTTCAAACATCTGTGTTTTGGAGAGTTCTATTAGCACCATTCTTGGACTTGCTGTCTACAAAAAAAATCTATAAGAAGATTATCAAGGATGAGACCACATGAACTTTTATTTTAGCGTTTCTTTCTTTCTTTCTTTCTTTCTTTCTTTTTCTTTCTTTCTTTTTTTTTTTTTTTTTTTTGGAGAGAGAGAGTGAGCGAGCAGGGGAGGAGCAGAGAGAGAGGGAGACACAGAATCTGAAGCAAGCTCCAGGACTGATGCTAAGGGGCATTTGGAAACTTTCTTATATTAGTAATTTTTTTTGTCTCACCCCCATCCCCAACCATGATGACCTGGTTTCTCTGTGCTGAATTTCAGTGTTTGGGACCTGAGAGAGGGCCAGAGCTGTCTAAAAGAGTCAGGAGACCTGTGTTCTAACCACCGCCCCCACCAATGCCCTGGGCTCCCAGAGGCAGTGCCCAACAAGGTAGGGATGGTAGGAGCAGGTCCACCCAGGAACAGCAGAGAAAAGAACCTAAAAATAATAATAAAATCAACTAAAAGTCAGTCTGCTTTTTTGTGATCAGCATGCTTTGGTGATTCTTAGCCATATCAGTGATAAAATATTTCTTCCAGACCATCTTGACTTCTCCCATTGCCCCATTTAATTCCCGCGTTCCTTGGTTGCCACTGCCTAGGGAAGGAAAACAGGTTGTCATGAGGACCTTTTCACCCTGCACAACCCCAGTCTCTCCCCGCCAGACTGCAGCGGAAGTTATAGCTCCCATCCACAACTCTGAATGGGACATCCTCCCGTGCAGTCCTTGGGGGCTGGGCTTTGCCTGTCCCTCCCAACCAAAAATGGATTGCTACTCTTACCTTTAAACGATCTCGCCAAATGGAACATCCTAGCCTCTGCAGCCAGGGCTGGCTTCTTGGGTCTGTAGCCAGTGCCATCGCACAAGGTCCTGTACTCAAGAAGGGGACCCCAGCCTCAGGGTTTAATGCTCTGTGGTTGCCATTTTGAAATTCTTAAGAATTTTATCTTCAGATCTGTGTTTTGTATGTGAAGTCTGGTAGGACCATGGAACACGCACCTGGGGGCTGGGAGTGTTGGCTCACTTATAGTCACACTTCCTGCCACCATTATCTTCACACAAGGCCCTGTAAATTAGGTAGCTGTTCTGCCTTCTGCCACCCTCACTTCTGTCCCTGGCTCACTGCACCCAGACCTTCACCTCGTATTCACCATGGCGAGGAAGCAGGGAAGAGGCACAGACATGAAGGGGCTCCTGGCCTTGGAGAAGAGGGAATCTAGTGAGACATGGAGTGCCAAGAGGCCTCTGATACCTCATACCACAGCCAATTAGAAAACACACTCAGGGATTGCAAAGAAAGTGGCAGTTACTACTTTGGGGTGGGGGCACGGGGGCTTGTAGAGAAGTTAGCCTTCCAACTGAGCACTGAA
Organism: Paguma larvata; assembly: GCA_030068075.1. Classification (NCBI taxonomy): domain Eukaryota; kingdom Metazoa; phylum Chordata; class Mammalia; order Carnivora; family Viverridae; genus Paguma; species Paguma larvata. Next base: position 98,040,949 of record CM057828.1, on the reverse strand, counting down.
GAATGAGAATAACTTCAACAGGAGGGGTGATGAAAGTGTGCCAGGGAAGAGGAACGATACGTGCACACAGCTCCTAAAGCTTGTCCAGGCAGCTTTTGGAAGAGCAAATGGGGCTGGGGCCTGGGAGTATGAGCCCCACTGTAATCTGACCAAAAGGACCACTGGGCCAGGAGTGCAGGGAACCCCTCTATCCTGAGCATTTCTCTTCCTCTTTCAACTGTAATTAGGTTTTCTTCATCTATAAAATGCAGGACTTGTATTAAATGCTTGCTTTCTATCTGTCTTCTACCCCTACAACCTTTCGGTTCCGTGTTTAAGAACCATAAAGAAGCTTCCTTTTGTGTCCCAAGGCCATTCACTGGCGCCATCCACCTTGCTTCCTGTCAGTACATCCTTGTAAATTACCTTGCTAATCTACACATCACTCTCCTTCCCTCTGGGATCTCTCACTGACCATACTTGATCTATTTCCCCATGAGCAGGTATCCTATGTATTCTTAGCTTACAGTGGCCTTGAGAGGATTTAATAAATTGTTCTTCGATAGAGTGACTCGTGGTCCCCAATTATTTTATTGCAGCTGTATTCCATTTCAGGGGTGGAGAGCGGGTGTGTAATTCTAGCTGCACGTATGCCATTCATTTTATGCTCAAGTTTCAATTTGTCAGGCCTGCAGTATTGAAAGAAATGTCAGTTATATGCAGATTGGGAGGAAGAGCAGTTATCCTGTGGGAACCACTTTCCTAGGATAATACAATTCCTAGAGCAGTCTCTAGGGGTGGGCAGCAAAGCTAGAATCCTTCTCTCGGCTTTGACCTTGACGGAGTCAGTTGTCCCACAAGAGTGGTTCCCATGGAAGGAAGATGGTCCCCTTATCAGAGAGGTGGGCCAAGGGCCAGGAGGAAGAAGCTGGAGCAAAGTGCCTGTAGCATTGTTGGCCTTTGGGAACAAGAGAGCAGTGCTTCAGACAAAGATGGGGAGAGAGACTGTGTCTGGAAGTCCCAGGAGCAAGTTAGCGTGGACAAGCTCAGGCACGGGTACTGGTTAACCAGGGCTGCTTCTCTGTTTCTTGTACCGCTCTTGTTTGTTTCCCTTCTATTTTCCCCCTGGACTTAGTAAAGTCTTTCTGCAAATACCAAAGGCGAACCGAGAGAAGCCTTTTTATTTTCCATGCTTAGAGCCTTAAAGAGGAAACCGCGAAGCCCTAGGGGCCAGTGAGGTGGTAGTGATGGTAACTAAGGAATGGAAACCTCAAGGCAGTGGTGTGGATCACAGACTGCAGGTGGAGATCACTCCTGCAGCCAGCCCTCCCCACCCGAAGAGCCTCCTTGCAGTGCCAACCTTCCGGAAAGCTGGGCTCTGCTCTAGTGAGGGAGAACCAACCAGAAAGGTATCTTGAGATCAGCCCTATAATTCCATAAGGACCCGACAGAAACCACGTCTAGAGGTTCTGCTATGGCAACGGAAGGAGACCGTGGATGGATTAAAATGCCATTTAAACAAGGAGATAGCAAAATTAAAATACAGCCACCAAAAGAAACATTTTGCACTAGAAACTTAAAAGGCCAAACAAGAAAAAAAAAAAAAAAAAAAGAATCTACAAGGAAGCTTGTTGTTCAGGGCAAGTCCAGCCATTAACTTGAGCTGGTTGCTGCTGTGTCTCCGTCTTCTGCAAGCAGTGCTCTGGCAGGGCCTCCCCTTTGTGAAGGGGGGGGTGTGTCTCTGTCAAGCAGTTGGGCACCCTGGTGAAGCATGTCCACTGGAGAGCTTGGCCAGGTCTTCCCACAGAGTGGGGAGCAGCCCACAAGTTCATTACAAGGGCAAGAGAACAGGTCCACCAGACATGGCCTGGCGAGAGCCCATCTCTGAGTCTGCAGCATGCCGGCAGCCGACCTGACCCCAGCCTCGGGGTATTCCTTTGAGACCCAGAAACTTCATGAGGTGTGGGGGAGAGTGGTAGAGCTCTGTTCCTTGAGACAATTGCATGTCTGCTCTTGTTGCTAAAAAAAATGTGAACACACCTTTGTAATTTTTAGATTCAATTTCTTCATAATTTGCCAAGGTACAGTGGACTCTGGTCTTTTCAGGCTTGAGTGATGTTTACAGAAGTAACCAGATGTCGTGCACACAGAACAGAGGGCTGCAGTTAGAGCAGACATCAAATGCAAATGCCATCAGGGATTTCTGTCTAGGAAAGAGAGTAGAGAGAGAAGTGCTCACCTCATCTCCCTCTGCCTTTAAGGCTCCTGGGAACCTGGGTCCTGGGGAGAGCCCTGACTCTTCTATACTCTAGACCTCGCCACTCGTGTTTTTGGTTTATTTGGTTTTAAAAAAATATATTTTGCCTTCTCTGTCTCTCACCTGCACAAGACACACACACACACAGACACACACACACACACACTTCTTTCCTTATCACACAGCCACAATGCTAGAGGAAAGATTTGAGAGGTCTAGGAGAAAAAGGTACTTTAAAGATTCAGAGGACTCCTATTGAGACAGTATTTCCCAGGGAAAGAAATCGACAGCCCTGGTCCCTGACATTAGAGAGGAGTCTGGGTGCTCACCTAGGAAGGTGACACCCTGCTTTTGCTTGCTCTCTCACAGGGTTACTCCACCCAGAATTACATTGATTCAGCTGCCACAGCCTGCCACTAACACCTGTGTTTCTTTTCAGATCTTACAGGTGAACAAGGTGATGTCCATCTTGTTTTATGTGATATTTCTCGCGTATCTCCGTGGCATCCAAGGTAACAACATGGATCAAAGGAGTTTGCCTGAAGACTCACTTAATTCCCTGATTATTAAGCTGATCCAGGCAGATATTTTGAAAAACAAGCTCTCCAAGCAGATGGTGGATGTTAAGGAAAACTACCAGAGCACCCTGCCCAAAGCAGAGGCCTCCCGAAAGCCAGAGCAGGGAGAGACCACCAAGTCGGAGTTCCAGCCAGTGACTGCAATGGACACAGAACTCCTTCGGCAACAGAGACGCTACAGCTCGCCCCGGGTCCTGCTGAGTGACAGCACCCCTTTGGAGCCCCCTCCCTTGTATCTCATGGAGGATTATGTAGGCAACCCCGTGGCGGCCAACAGAACGTCGCGGAGGAAGAGGTACGCGGAGCACAAGAGTCACCGAGGTGAGTACTCGGTATGCGACAGCGAGAGCCTGTGGGTAACCGACAAGTCATCGGCCATCGACATTCGGGGACACCAGGTCACGGTGCTGGGGGAGATCAAAACCGGCAACTCTCCCGTCAAACAATATTTTTATGAGACGAGATGTAAAGAAGCCAGGCCTGTCAAAAATGGTTGCAGGGGGATTGATGATAAACACTGGAACTCTCAGTGCAAAACGTCCCAAACCTACGTCCGAGCACTGACATCAGAAAACAATAAACTTGTAGGCTGGCGATGGATACGGATAGACACCTCCTGTGTGTGTGCCTTGTCGAGAAAAATCGGAAGAACATAAATTGGCATCTCTCCCCATATATAAATTATTACTTTAAATTATATGATATGCATGTAGCATATAAATGTTTATATTGTTTTTATATATTATAAGTTGACCTTTATTTATTAAACTTCAGCAACCCTACAGTATATAAGCTTTTTTCTCAATAAAATCAGTGTGCTTGCCTTCCCTCAGGCCTCTCCCATCTGTTAAACCTTATTTTGTGACCCGGCTCTCAGGAGCCACTCTGCCGCTCTGTAAAATCTGTGTACACCAGTATTCTGCATTCAGTATTGTCAAGGCCATGACTGTCGTTTTAGTAAACTTGTTAAAATCAGATGCTGTCAGAGTTGTGTGTAGACACAGTGATGTCCCCACTTCTGGTATACTTCATGTTTGATTAGTTCATTAAATGCACTGTTACCATGTCCACTGAAATGATACCCAGTAGCTTTGAGCTCCACACATAATTCTGGCCAGCAAGTTCACCGTCAAAGACTTGTTCTCTCCTTTTTTCTGCAGTCACTTTTGCCAATTAGAATCATGACTCGCTCCAACGTTATGGTCCCGGAACAATAATAACAAACCTGGCAATTTTAGTTTTGGAAGTTTCCTTTCAGCACATTTGTTGTTTTGGGGTTTGGGGTTAAGGGTTGGATTCTTTTTTGTTTTATGGCTTTGGCTTTTGTTTTGCTTTCTGTGAGTGGTTTTCATCATTTTAGGCATATAGGAAAAAATGTTTTAACTATTTGTAACAGAATAATTGTACGATTACCCAGAAGCAAGCGGAAATGGATCATGAATAATCTACACATGGCAGCAAACTTCCTCATCAGAGATCCTGTGGGTGCATGGCCTCCCCACTCCTATGGGTCCCTCCCAGAGCTTCATGAGGAATTAGAAGATGCTTGCACTTTGGAGTCAGACCTGGGTTCAGATCCCGGGTCCTCACTTCCTTGTGACTGAGGGCAAGGCTTTGAAGCCTCTCTGAGCCTGTGTTTCCTAGGGTCAGAAGGTCACATGGGGATTCTTGCTAACTCACAGGGCTCTCATGAAGAGTCAGCTAAATAACCACTATAGACTTCCTAGCATAGGGTAGGCATTCGACACAGTTCCATCTTCCTTCCCTTCCTCTCCTTTCTTAACTCTTTTATTCTTCTGTATCATTTTTTGATGGATTCATCATTCTGAGATGGAAGGAAGGTGCTACTGAGTCCCAGAGGGATTTCCATGGTGATGGCCACAACAGTACACAGAGGCAGGCCTGAGGAGTTCCCCCGGAAGCCTTTCCCCACCAGGAAGCAGACCTTCCCCCTGGAGCTAGAACCCAAGGACTCTCCTCTCCCATCTTGTCCGAGGCACTAATACCCACTGTCCCACTCTGGGGCCCAGTCTTGTGCCTTTCCTGCATTGCCCTGCCTTCAAGGCCCGCGTGTACTCTGTCTAGAGCAGCCCATGCCTAATAAAATATATGTTCTTTATGTGGCATGAACCTCTTGAAACAGACTCAGCAAATTGCAGTGGCTTTGGTTAAGGGCATCATTGTACTGCACTCGATTCTGGATGCCCAAAATACCAAGGCAGGACATGAAGAATTTGCCTTGTTCCCACTTTCTGGTAGGCACTTGCAAACACTGCAACCCTTTATTGTCATAAGCCCTTTGAGGTAGGCATTACCACCTCCAGTTTACAGGTGAGGACACTGAGACTTGAGAATTTAACTTGCCCACAGTCTGAGCAGGCAGGTGGCAGAGTAAAGAGGTCAATCCAAGCTTCAATGAGGACACGGTCTTGTTTCCTCTTCTCTAGGCCTCCTTGGCCCCCACCTTCTGTGCGACACTTTGCATTTCAGAATGAACATTACAGTTCTAGGTAAAAAGAGAGTATAGTTGCTTGCACGGAAACCTTTTGTAGCTCCTGCTTCATGAGCAAGAGCACGATCAATCAGGTGAGAGAGTAGTGGCTGTCTTATGATTGAGCCAAGCCCAGTTCTCAGGCTGGAACTAATGCTTCTTCTGGAACTGCTATTCCAAGTCAGTGTAGAGCCACCTGGGGAGATGGGCTGGGCGATAGAGACCCCAGCCTGGGAAGGCACCGTCCCTAAACAATAGAGCCCTAATGGAAGAAGTTTCCTTCATGTCCAGAGCGAATCTGGAGCAGTGTGCTGCTGGGCTAAGGGCAGCTTTGGTGAGAAAGTGAGCCTGAGGATGAGATGAAAACCTTCCAGAAAGGACTCCAGCCTTCAGGCCATTGGGATGGCTCTGCCTCCTCCGTGCTGGGTGGCAGAATAATGAAGCGTTACCTGGTTCCATTTCAGTAACTTTTTTGGCATAAGAGGGCTTTCAAGTACTGCCAAAGTCAACATGTTGGGCTTATGGGCCCAGGGTGGAGCCTTCCTCAGGGCTCCTAGGAGGCCCGTCTCTATCCAGCGTCAACACTTGCCAGTGAGATAGCTCCAAAGTTAAACTCATCTCTGCGATAGAAGAGACTTGGCATCTGGCTCCAGGAAAACTCTACACTCACCTTCGTCTTCCCGATTCGGTGGTTTCCTACTGGAGCTTCACGACACAAGGAGGTGTGATGCAGTGTGACGAACTTCACCGAATAAGAGAAAACAGGCTCTGGCTGAGCTTTGTTGCCAGCATCTGCGTGTCTGTGGATAACTCACCCGTCCTGATGGGGCCTTTCAACATCATGAGATTCTCCCACATGGAGGGCAGTGGCCAGACCGACAGTCCTCACTTTCTTAACGATGGCGACGGTGAGATGCTCTGCTGGCCATTGGTGGGGGCTTCTCTCTGCCCTCTCATAAGTCTACAGGCTGCCTCTATCTACAGGCTGTGTGAACTTGAGCATGTTGCTTAACCTCTCTGAGCTGTTATTTCCTGGTCTATAAAATGAGGATAGTGCCTACTTCATAAGATTGTTTCCCAATGTAATCAAATCATCCAGTTCTTGGCTTATAAGTCCCTCTGAGTGTTACTGATGATAACAATGATGATGATTAGCTATTGGGGGATTTGCAAGAGTCCTCATTCTGGAATTCTAGTAGGAATTTCCAAACTTTGCAGTGGAGGATTAGCCCTGACTAAAGTATATTAATCACCAACCCCCCAGGAGGCAGTCTTCAGTGTAATATTTCCCCAGTTCCCCTGGTCCAGTCTTCCTGACAGGCCTTGAATCGTCAGTTGACACACCAGGAAAATCCTAACCCTCCTCAGTGGAACTACTAGCAACCTACGTGCTTCTCTGATGTGCATGAGTGTGTATTTTGTTCCTTCTTGCAAATTCTTGAGACAGCCTTGTTCTTGCTGCATCTCCTTCACACTTGTATTCAATGAGAGTTGGCATTTTTAAGGATTTCTTTGTTGTTCCCTTTCCCATATATATGTTCATGTGTGCTTTTTAGTTTATTTAGTCAATGTAAAAACCCTCCACTGAGGCTTGGAGGAACCATCTGCATTTATTTTATCACCTTTGAACATGTGTTCAGAAATGAAATCTGTGTAGTCGTCAGTTTATGGCTACCTAGAGATTTGTTTGACTTCACCAGGAAGACGCATCCCCCAGACTTCAAGCTCTGATGGCCCTGGGTGTGCAAATCCAATGCCAGGTCCTCGATTAGGCTTGGCTTTCCTTGCCTTCCAGAACTCCAGCTCTGCTCAACCCCAGGGAGGGTGCTGGAGAATAGCCAATAGCCTACAGCAGTCCCTCCTTCCACTCTAACCCCACCCTTGCCTCTGCCCCCACCCCACCCCACTGCCACCATCCTAACCCTGGCCCAAGGTCCTTGAATGTGCTCAGGGTTCCACAAACCCAGGACAAGCCACAGTCACTGCAGGCTGATTCTCTCGACTGGAACCTTCTTCAGTCTAACCCCCTAATCTAAAGAGACCCAGACTCCTTACTCATGCCTTCTCAAGTTACACCGGGTGAGTGTATGTCTCGAAAGGCACACATGTTCACAAGAAGCTGCAATGCAGACACCTCGCTGTTGACTGGAACCCCTGGGACTCTGGTTCCAGATGGAGGCTGGCCCGGCTGGGAAAAGCAGAACCACCAAGCAGGTCAGAAGCACTCTGAAGGGCAGTGGATTTGTTTCCTCAGTCCTGGCCTGTATTTGATTACAGTATACAGAAGGTCAATGAAACAAGCACAGATGTGCCTGTGGTGGGGGCCAGGGGAGCAGAGAAGCAAAGAAGTAGACGGCAAAGAGATATCAGAAGCCTTTTCTAGAAGCTGGCTATCTATCACTGATGAGTTTGGCGGAGTTGTTACAGAGTTCAGTTAATGCTATTGCCTGTCAATTATAGAAGTCTCTGTGGCAAGAAAGCATAAAAGTTTACGGAAAATTGTGAAATATAGCCTAAAGAGTTAGATGGTTTTTCACAAGGAGATGCATGGAAGTGGATGTGTGTGTATGCATGTGTGCATTTGCACATGTGTGTGTGTGTGTGTGTGTGTGTGTGTGTAGCTGCTTTGATATCCTAACCATTGATGTATTGCATTTTTTTAAGGGAAGGTAATGCTGGAAAAGAATGCCCTGGAACACAAGTTTAACCTTTAGGAGACTGAGCTGGTAGCCAGCTGGGGAGCATATGGAAAATGAACATTCTTGGGGCTAGAAAACAGGCTGATCAGGGTTGAGGATTTACAGACAGAAAAGGCATCAGGCAGCCTCCACCAGCCAAAACAGAAGGAGCTTAATCATGGGCTTTCCGATTTGGTAGGAAAGCACTGGAAGCTGGTGCTGGGCTTAGGGGGTGGAAGATAAGGACCAAAGAATAAATAATAGTAAAGTGATCATTTACTGGCTGATCCTTCTGTGTAAGGCACCGTGTACACCTGGTAGTTTTAACTCTTTCATGCAGTTGAGAATGCCGGTTAAAATAAGTTATCACTTGCCCAAGGCTGAACAGCTAGTAAGGGAAAGTACCCAGATAGGCACCCCGAAGGTCTGTGTAGTTTGGAGGCACAAGGCTCTTAACTGAGTTAGTAATACAGTAATGGAGAAGAATGGTGAATGCTTCAGGGGACCCTGATGGCTGAATTGCAACAGGGTAAGGGGTGTGAGGAGGATGGTATGCCCTTGGCACATAGGGGCGATTGAAGGGTAAAGTACAGCAGAGATTCCCAACAATTGCTCCACCTGAGGGAGCTGCCAGACTCCGTGAAGCAGCTCACAGCAGCAGAGAATTTCAGGAGAATGGAGAGCATGAGTGGCCTTCTTACCCCACCCCTTCCCTCCCCCATCCAGCAACTGAACAATCACTATGCTAGGGAGAAGGTGGTTGCAGCTTCTCCCTGAGGTATAAAGATCAGCATTGCTATATTATTTCTCTAGGGCTTTTACAAAGAGATAGAAGACAGGAATTTCAAATTCAGGTAGAAACTCTCATCCTCCCTTCCAAGGCAAAAATCTTTTGTTCAGCCTTTTTCTTCTTAATTTGTGGAATGTCTACGAGATGTCACGCATCTGATCCACCCAGATGGACTCAGCACAAGAGATGTCATCCCTCCCAGAAGAGCAATGAGTGGAAAGGATGGGACCTTAAGGCACAGCAGCATTGACTGACCTTTATCATTTCCACATCTTCTCCATAAGCACCTCCTCTAATTATCTGATAGAAATCCATTCCTTATGTCAAAAGCCACATCCACAGATACAGCTCTAACTAAATTGTCAACAAAAGGGCTACAGGAACCCAGAAAATTGGCAACTAAATGCAGGTTGGGACCATTGAGGAAGGCTTCACTGAGGAGGTGACCTCTGAGCTGGCTCTTAGGAGTTTGACCAGGAAGAATGAGAAGAACAGTATTCCACGCAGAAGAATAGCCTACAAAAGTGCGTAATGGTGACGGGGTCTGACACACGAAAAGAAAAATAAATAGTTTGGGGTAACAAGAATTTCAGGACTGTAAGAAGCTGGAGGGAGAAGTTGGGACCAAATAATTCAAAGCCATGTATGAAATGCTATGAAATTTGTATTTGATTACTTGGGTACCCCCAACTTTAGCCTCAGAATAATCACCGAGAAGTGTTCTTAGAACTGACTGCTGAGCCGTGTCACCTGAGTTTCTGATTCTTTATCTCTGGGGCGGAGCCTGAGATTTCTAACATTGCATTTCTAACAAGTTCCCAGGCGATGGTGGTGCGCACTTTGAGAATCACTGGTTTGCTTAGCAGTGAGGAGTCAATAAGAGCTTTTTCATCTACTTTTTCTTTAAGAGGATGATTTTGGTGGCAGTATAACTGACAGACTGGAGATAGGTTGATGGAGTGCTAGCTGGAGATCAACAAATAAATAACCCAGGCTAAGGAGAAGGCAGTGGGACAGGGGAGAAACATTTTTGGAGAGTTGGAGAAGCATTTTTCAAATGTTATCAGTAAGATTTGGTAACCAATGGATTTGGAAGGTGAGAAAGGAAGATGTTAAGAAAGATGACCACAACATTCTCAAGGCATTGTGGTTCTAAACCAAATTCAAGAGGACAGCAAGATGAGTGGGTCTGAAGGCAGGAATGATAGTGAGTTTGAAGGGGCCGTGGGACATCAAGGTAGAGATAACCAACAGAGAGTTGATTATCAAGATAGCCTTACGCTTGGGATTATGAAAGAACAATTCTTCCATATTGAGGAATAATCCAGCATAGATGAGCCATTTGAAAATGGGTCTAGTCAAAGCTCTGTGGATGCGTTGAAGCGCATCAGCAAATCAGGGTGTGGAATCTAGATTCTTCTGGGGATCTATAGCCAGGCCTCCATTGCATGCGTTCTATTCCACTCGCCTTCTTTATCAATTTGAAAGCTGAACAGACAGATTCGAGATGACTGAGAAGCAAATGAATATTCTGAACCTCAGGGTAGTATCACTCCCTGGAGATGTACCGTGGTAGCCAGCTTGAGGATACTACCAGCACAGACAATTTAGGTTACATTTTAAAGGGAAAAGTCAGATGTTGGGAAGCTGAAATCTAAAGATTCTGTCAAAAGAGGACTTATTGTGGTTTTATTTTCTAGGCTAGGACCTTTACCAATTGTTAACATGCCTCCTTGAAAGCCTCTTGGTTAATCAGGAAAATAAAAGATTGCTCTCTCAATTAGGAAAATCCTGGAAGAATCCAAACACCCTCTGCTCTGGTGGTGCAGACATGACATTCCTTCTGCCTTGAATGCTTTCTTTTTGTCCTCCCCTCCCTTGGTCTGACTCACTCCTGCTCAGTCTTCAGATCTCAGTTTGTAAATTCCTTTTTCCTGGGGGACCTTTTCTGAAATCTCCTCCTGAGTTCATTACCCAGCCCATTTTATGTTCCCATAGCACCCAGAATTTTATCTCCTATCACATTTCCCAACAAAATGAGCTACATAGTTATTTGTGTGATCACTTGTTGGACATGTTGCCCCATTTGGCTGTAATCTCTGTGAGTAGATACCAAACTGGTTTTACAACCATATCCCAAAATGCTGGGCCCTATGCTCTCAATAGGCATTCAGTCAATATTTATAGTACTAACAAATAAATGAGTTCCCTTGATAAACGGGGATCACAATAGGAAGAAGGATTTTGGTCAAACCTAAGGGAGAATGGATTAGTATGGAAGATGGTATTGCTCTTTAGTCATTTAGATGTTGATAATGAGTTAGGAGAATATGTTTTGGAGGCAAAAGTTCTTAAATCTATTAATATGCAATATTCTGCAATCATAATGTCCTTTTCAGTCTTAAGCTATGAGACTCCATTATTCCATTGGTAAAAATGTTGGAATGAGAACCCGAGTTGGAAGAAAACAACTTTTAAATATAAATTAAGGGAAGCAAAACATAAGGGCATGAACGGGGCTATGTTTACACTTCTTAAATGTGTTTTTTTTTAATTTTATTTTAGAGAGAGAGAGAGAGAGCATGAGCAGGGGAGAGGGACAAGAGGGAAGGAGAAAGAGAGAATCTCAAGCGGGCTCCACAGTCAGCAAGGAACCTGATGCAGGGCTCCATCCCATGACCCCAGGATCATGACCTAAGCCAAAATCAGGAGTCAAAAGCTCAACTGGGGCGCCTGGGTAGCTCAGTTGGTTAAGCAGCCAACTTCGGCTCAGGTCATGATCTCACGGTCTGTGGGTTCAAGCCCCGCGTCGGGCTCTGTGCTGACAGCTCAGAGCCTGGAGCCTGCTTCAGATTCTGTGTCTCCCTCTCTCTCTGCCCTTCCCCTGCTCATGCTCTGTCTCTATGTCTCTCAAAAATAAATAAAAACTTTCAAAAAAAAATTTAAAAAAAAAAAAAAAAGCTCAACTGACTGAGCCACCCAGGCGCCCCAACACTTCGTAAATAAAGAACATCAGGTACTGGTTGAGCGGTCGTTCAACCATTCAAGCCGCATTCAGTCAACAGGTTTTCATAAAGACCTACCTACATGCCAGGTTTCCACCTGGACATTAATTAGTATAATGACAAAGAAGCAGATGACACCCATACATTAGTGGAGCTTCCCTGTCTAGAGGGTGTGACAGAGAAACAAGTAAATAAATAAGCAAATATGTATATAAGATCCTTTGAGGCAGTGGTAACCGCTAAGAAGAAACATGAAACGGGCACCTGGGTGGCTCAGTCGGTTAAGTATCCAACTTCAGCTCAGGTCATGATCTCACAGTCTGTGAGTTCAAGCCCCACATAGGGCTCTGTGCTGACCGCTCAGAGCCTGGAGCCTGCTTCAGATTCTGTGTCTCTGTCTCTCTCTGCCCCTCCCCCATTCGTGCTCTCTCTCTCTCTCTCTCTCTCTCTCTCTCTCTCTCTCTCTCTCAAAAATAAATAAACATTTAAAAAAAATAAAAAAAGAAGAAGAAACACGAAACAGGCAAAGGATAGGAACGAACAGGGGGCAGGTGGGGCAGGGGGGTGATGGTGTCACACGCCATACATTGTCCTGATTAAAAGGCTTGCTTCTTGAACTTCAAGCCTCAAACGTTGGTGTACCTAAGGGAAGCCAAACACATTTTCTAGATCCAAGCAATTAGTGGCCTTAATTGAAGCAGAGGATCTGTAACCAAATGTCAAAAGTCAGGCTTTGGCAATAGAAGTGCAAACAAGGCCCAATGAATGAATCATCTCTGGGCAAAGCTTTTTATCAGAGACCTTAGGCACCCCATTCTCTCTTTTGCATAGTGTTGCTTTTCGCCAGAGGGTCTTCTTCAGCCTCCCCTCCCTCCGAGGGACTTTTTACCCTGTCAAACCTGTTCCATTCCAGAGAAACGAGACTCAGTCACTCCCTCCTAGGGGCGGCCCTCTGATCCCCCTCCAGATGCTGAAAGTCCTGGGGTGGGAGAAGAAGGGGGTAGACAGGGCCACTCCCTCTGAACTTCTCTGCCTCTGGCTCCTGTTAGCAGGTCCCCAACCAGGGTGGGGGGAGAGGTTTGCCCTACCCAAGGCTAAGTTTCTGGCTCTGGTACCCCAAGGAGACTTTCTTTTCATCTAAGTCATATTTCAAGAAAACTCTCCCTGCGGCCCCATCACAGTGACTTTTCTTGAGATAGTAGTTGGGTCCTTTGTATTCTGCAACCCTCAGTTTTCCTTTCCTGAAAAGTGGGTATAAAATATTCCTTATTCAATTATAAAATATCATGGGTGCTATGCTCACCTACCTTAAAAATGAGTGGCTGGGGTAAGGATTTTGAGATTGCAAGAAGGAGAGGCAAGCAGGGAGGCCTCTGAGAAGTTCCAGAAAAAACATTAGAACCACTTGCTTCTCCAACCTACTATCCCAGCTGGACTCCAGAGAGGTTAGACAACTTGGCCAAGGTCACACAGCCAATATGCAGGGCAGAGCTAGGATGGGAACTCGATCTTCTGTCATCCTGTCCAAAACACCCTCCACACTGCCTCAGTAGGCTCCTCTTGACCAAGCTGCAGGAGTGAGGGACAGAAGCAGTCTAGAAGCTTCTACTGGGCCAGTTGAAAAGCTTTCGCAAGGGCCTTGAAGATGTCACCCCAGCATCTGCCCTGCCAGCAAATGTTTCTGCTATTTCCAGGAACTTCTCAGAGACCCGATTCTTCCACATTGAATCTTCCATCCGTGGCTATCAGACCCTCCAGAGACTGCCCCTCAGATCTGTGGGAAGATGTGGGGGCCCAAGTCCAGCCAACTTACTCTTGGTCCCTGATCTTATAACCACGTGATCTTGGTTAAGTTCCCTGATTTCATTGTCTCAAGTTTCCAATTAAATGGAGACGATGCATGACCTGCCTTTTCGGAGAGAGCAAAGATGTCTGTGGCTGGAGCAGACAGTGTGAACCAGCGGATGGCGGTAGACTGGAGCAGGGGGGCTCAGGGCCTTCCCAGACCTTCTCTGAGTGCTGGAATATAAAGAATTCCTGAGTACTCCAGAGGAAAGGTGGTGGGAGCTCCCTGGGGGCACCTGGGACAGCAGTTATTTCTACTGGGTGCAGAAGTCATTTGGTATTTTAACACCTGCCCCGCTGTACCAACACCTTCTGGCCTCACATCCACTCTGCCTTCCTCACTGGGAAGTGGTCAGGATGGATGGCAAACATGTGATGCACATGCCAGCACACTTGGCATCCAGGATGCTCTCAGAAACACTGGCTTTCTCCCCCTGATACACAGGACCTGTGCCTGCAGGCCCCCAGAAGGGGGATCCAGCTGGCTGCATTGCACAGAGGCATGTGTTATCTTACTGCCCACCACCTCCCTCACTTCCGAGGAGGCATCTCTTTTTCTTGCCTAAGTCCCTCCAGTGCTTGTGATTTTTTAGTCCAGACCAGATCTGAAAGCTTTCTGACGTCCTTGTAAAAAAAAAATTATATATATATCTTAGGCTCCAAAAGCCCAGTACCAATTGGATGAGAAGAAGTTCATAAAGCAGAGGATTCCCGCATTCTGCCAATTTCTTTTGCAACATCTACCTTTTCTCCTCCTTGTGGTCCAGCAGACAGTAACTCCGCCAGGGCTCAGGTCTGCCCTTGCTTCTGGTGAGACATTGCCCTGTCCTGGTCCTTTCTGCTTAGCAAGGGGAGGGAGAAACACACACAGGTGAGAGCTCATGTGCCCATCAGGAGCTACAGATGTGAACCCTCCCACCCTGGTCCCACCACAAGAACTCAGATGAGGCAAAGGTCTCTTGGCCACATCCATGCTCTTTTCCCTCAGCACCAGCTCAGTGTCAGGACCCCATCTGAGACTGCAGCACTCCCCTGGAGAGAGAGGCACAGACAGCAAGGTGATCGATGTTTTAATAGTTGCATGACAGATTGTGATTAGGGCAAAGAAAAGGGGCTCTTTGCCTCAGGCCAACCAATAGGTTTGTGCTTTTGGAACATAGAGAGTGAGGACAGCAGGGGCCCCATCGTGGAGGCCAGTTGTGTCATGCCAAGGAACTTGAACCTTGTCATGCAGAAAAGGGGGGGTCTGTCTCCTGTGGGAGCAAAGCAGAAGAACGGCCTTCAGTAGATAGGTCATGAGGGGTCCAAGGTCTCATCGGTCGAGAATGGCTCTGAGCTTCATCTCTCTACCCTCTGGTGCTCGGGACCACCTGCACCCACTGCTTCACTGTATCTGTGCACACCCAGGCCTGCCTGGGGTGGGAGGAGCAGATGTGGCCAGCCAGGTGGTGGTCGCCATGTACATCCCAGGATGTGCTACTGCATCCTCTCTGGAGGAAGGACATGCTCAAAGTCAGGTTGAAGGGAAAGCCCTGGGAGGCATCCTGGGGACTTGAAAGCCAGGGTTAGAGAAAGGGGGTGCAAGATTCAGCATATGGCAGGGCTACCACATCACTCACCCCATCATCTGGTTCTGCACCATCACTCAGCATTGTCTGTGCATTCCCTGGTTCCCCTGGCCTGGTGGGAGGACCAGCTCTAGTTATTGCCTTTTCTGGTCTCCTGCAGCTGTAAGTCCAGATGCTGGGTCTCAGTCCCGGGACGATTACACCTGTCCACATTGCTTCCTCTCCCTCTTATCCTGTCATGCTTCCTCCTGAACTTTTGACATGAACCCTGCTTTGTGTCAACATGACAGTCAGCCCAGTGGAGTCAGCCTCCTCTGCATGGGTGTTGCAGCCTTTCTCTGCCTCTGCAACCCACAGACCCTGTTCCAGGTAGGCAAACCACACTTCCCTTCTCAGCCCATGGGTGGCCAGGCCGTGATTCTCTAGGAGGTTAGGAAGACAGCACAGTTCTGGTGGCCTTCAGAGCACAAGGCTCCTGGCTGCCCGTGGATTTCTTTGCATTGTGTGTCCTGTGCTGCTGATCAAAAAAGGCAGGGTCTTACCCCGTCCAGCAGGAGACCCACAGCAAGGGCCAGCTTCCCTCTCTCCTTTCAAAGGAGCTGAATGAGAATATTCCCAGACATGAATTTTCATCAAATGTCACTTGCATCAGGGCCCACCCAAATGTGTCCAGGAGCTCCCCATTGCTAGAACCCAAGTTTCCAGGCTGGGCACTTGGGGTCGCTGACAGTGCAGTCCAGCCTCTTTTCTGGCTCTTTCTTTGTCTCACAGACACTGAGATCAGCCCTAGTGATTATCTCCCTGTTTCCCAGATATGCGGTACACATGCCCAGCCTTGGGGCAGGCCCCACCCCAACCCACCCCGGATCTTTCCCTGACTGCCCTCTTTATCACACACAGTGGTCCTGGCTGCTGCTCTGACTTGAAAGCGATGCCCGGAAAAGGAGAAGTGACACAGGTATGAAGTCCTGACTCTTGAATGTATGACTTTCTGCTCTGAGACAGATAAGGATGCTGCACCTGAGGGAGGGTCAGTACCTCACCGCACTCACAGTATGTGCAGGAAAGTGCTGGCACTTAGTTCTCCACCCTCCAACTCCAGAGCATGAGCCTCAAAATGCTCCCCTTACAAAACTCATTTCCTCCAACTCACGAGGAGGGAGAGAGTTCTGGATTACACACACAGTGCTCCCACTGGACCCCTTCTGGGTGTGGAGGACCCACTCTTTCTGAAGGGAAAACCCTAGCCAGCCATCACGACAACTTGGCCATCACCAGAAGCTGCTCTCATTTCCCTCCTCGGGCCTGGGCACAGAATGTGCAGGGCCTGATGCAAAAGGCAAACACAGAGTCCCTTATTCATAAACAAGAAATAAACATTAACCCCAAGCACAGAGCCCTTCCATAGGCAGGGCCTTGGGTGACTGCCTGAGTGGCACCCCCGCAAAGCCTGCAGGCTCCTGGTCTGGACTCCAGAGCACTGGGTGCTTCTCTCCCAGCACTCACCACCACTGGGGACTGGGCATCAGGGCCCGTGGCCGTCCTTGCTGGATCTCTAGTGTTAGCAACATAGCAGGTCCTCAATAAATATTATTACTGAATTGGAAAGACTTCTTATATGCAAGAGGTTATACACTTCAGAACAGGTGATTCTGAGAACAAAAGAGATACCCATATGTCCAGATTTCCTGGTTCTTGAAACTTGACAAAATATCTGAACCTTCTTTCTTTTCATTTTTTTATTTTTTAAGGTATTTTTGGCAGTGAGAGAGACAGAGTGCAAGTGGGGGAGGGGCGGAGAGAGAGAGGGAGACACAGAATCAGAAGCAGGCTCCAAGCTGTCAGAGCTTCAACTCACAAACTATGCGATTATGACCTGAGCTGAAGTCTGAAGCTCAACCGAATGAGTCACCCAGGTGCCCCTGAAACCCTCTTTAAAAACAACAAAAGGCTGAGTACAGGGACACCTGGGTGGCTCAGTTGGTTAAGCATCTGACTTCAGCTCAGGTCATGATCTCACAGCTCGTGAGTTTGATCCCACACTGGGCTCTGTGCTGACAACCCAGAGCCTGGAGCCTGCTTCTGATTCTGTGTATTCCTCTATCTTTCTCTGCCCCTCCCCTGCTCATGTTCTGTCTCTCTCACTCTCAAAACTAAATAAACTTAAAAAAAAAAAAAAAAAGATTGAGTGCCATTACAGGCACACTTCCCTCAGCCCCCCAAATCCAAAGTGTTAAAATACCTCAGAATGTGACTGTATTTAGAGATAGGGTCTTTAAAGAGGTATTGAAGTTAAAACTGAGTCATTAGGGTGGGCTCGGATCCAATATGACTGGTGTCCTTACAAGAAGAGGAGGTGAGGACACAGACACACATGGAGGGAAGACCCATCCTGTAAAGACACAAGGAGAAGACCACCATCTACAAGCCAAGGGGAGAAACTGGAACAGATCCTTCCCCCATGGCCCTCAGAAGAAATCATCCCTGCCCACACCTTGGTCTTAGACTTCTAGCCCCCGGAACTGGGAGACAATACGTCCCGTGGAGTAAGCCCCAGGCTGTGAGTCTTTGCTATGTCAACCCTAACAAACAGCACGGGTTCTTAAAAAAGAAAAATAAATCACAACAAATTATAAATGTTAAAGGTCAATAAGCACCATTGAACAATCAGAAAACACGAGAAGCCTAATACAAGTAATTTCATTAATTGTCCTGCAAACTTCTAGGATACTTTCTTTCCCATATTTTTGGTCTGCGTATTCTTCACATCTGGTAAGAGTTTTGTTGTTGTGTCATTTTCTAGAGAGAGACTTGTCCTAGAGAGAACTTGGCCTCGCTGGCAGCATGGGCGATGGCATTTTGCTTTTTAATATCGATATTCCAGGAGAGTCTCCTCCAGGCTCACAATTCCTCCTTGGTAATGTGATGTAAATTTTGAGAAGTATCACCAAATTTTGGAAAACCGCTATTAGGTTTCTTTCACATATCAGCTGAAAAATGTCCATTTTTAAAAATACAGTGATTAATCTTACCTGCTCTCCGAATTGCCGACATTCATTAACCAGTCTGTCATCCCATTGTGGGGTTATGTTATCTTCGTCAACGATGGTAGTTTTTGTTGAGTCGGCATAAGAAAAAAAATCTCTCTCCCATGTGAGCATATAATTCGTTCCTTTCCTTTAACTGGATTATGTAACAATCTAAGACCTGCTCATTACTTCTAGTGGAAATGTATCATTTCTATTGGAAATTTATGTCTTTCTCCTCATAAATTTAATGAATTTATTAAATTTTATGAATTTAATGCTATCTGAGGTTTTTTTTGGAGGGTGGGGGGTTACAATTTGTTTCTCGATATCAGAATAATCTTCCTCTTACTCGCACCAGATTTTAAGAACCAGGTCACATATGAAGGCATTACAAGGGTACCTCCTGGTCTTTGGAAGGGGCTGGAGCAAATGAGGGAAACTGAAGTTTCATTAGCTTCCTGGTAAATCAGCCCTGGTCAAGGTCAAAGGCTGGGGCTCAGAAGAACTGAACCAACACACACCTCTGATACACCCCACTCCCTAAGCTGGTCACTATCACTTGCCCCAGCCATCCACAACTGTGTTCAGTCCCACAGTCCTAGGCTGCAGTGAATTTCTGTGAGATTAGGATGAAATTATGTACGTTTTCTGTGTTTGTGTGTAGAGAAAGAAAAACAATTTCCTGAATCCAAAATGAAGGTGACTCTGAGGGCATCGTCTACTCTGTTTATCCAGTCAATCAAAATAAGATTTTCTCTGGTTTTGCGTGTAAGGTTGTGCTGTTTGTCCTTTTCAGCAGTATGAAAGGGTTTGGTTTTTGTTATCCATTCTACACAGAACCTCTGCATTCCCTCAGGGGGAGGGACTTGTCAGAGGTGCGTGAGAGGAATCCTGTTGGTCCTCCAGCCTGTCCCTGCCCTTCGTGGCCCTCACCGTGGCTAACAGTATGGTCTCTGGAGCCGGGCGGTGCAGCCCTGACAAGAACTCCATCCTGTACTACCTGTGCAATAGGGGCAAACTAACTCTTCCGATCCTACCTTTCCTCACCTGTAAAATGGAGGGAAAGATACCCAATAACACAGGATAGTTGTTATAAGTGAGAAGTTAGTGAGTTATCGTTGCAGGTAAAGCACTTAGCACAGGGCCGGGCACTTCACAAATGCCCACTACAGGATAGCTGATGTTTTTATTATGGGAGTGATTGGTGACACTTTAGTGACTCAGTTGGTTAAGCTCAGGTCATGATCTCACAGTTTGTGAGTTCAAGTCCTGCATTGGGCTCTGTGCTGATGTGTAGAGCCTGCTTGGGATTCTCTTTGTCTCCCTCTCTCTCCCCCCTCCTTTCTCTCTCAGAATAAACTTTAAAAAAAATGTGTGATGGGGAGAATCAAAGGAAACTGGTAGTGGGGACTGACCCTGTCCTTGCTCCAGGGGATCTACCCATCCCCCTCCCTTAGGCCCCATTGGAAGCTGCACCGTCTGCTCTTCTGCCCTGGGTAACAGCCATACGTCTTTTCTCCTGCTGTCTATCAGATCGAGTGCAGGAGGTGGTTATACACGCCATAAAGGCTGGCTGACAAACACTGAGCGAGTATTCCAGACAGGCTGTTGTCTCCAGCACATCCCTGCTTGGCAAGAGCTCACTGCAAAACCTGACCCATCAACCACTAGAAAGGCAGGTCTGCTGCTTCTTTTAAGAAGTCTTTCCAGCTTTCACTCTCCTTTGAATTCTGGTCATAACCTGTATCTGCTCTAACTCTGGGCTCAGTTTGTTCAAAAGCCGTCCCTTACTGTCATGTATAGTGTTTCTGAAAGTGTGCACTAAAATCAAATATTCGCAAACATGGTCATAGACTTACACACCCTAGGTATGCATTTTCCCAGGGATCTAAAAGAAATTGTAACATCATGATTTTACCTCACCTTTTTCTGCGATATTTTTGCAATACGTTACCCATATTTTGAACATATTTGCTAATTTATTTCCTTTACAGTGCAACATGCACAATGAGATGTCGATATGAAAAAAACCAAAATGGTGTCTTAGGGACCAGACATCAGTCTAGGTATTTGGGATATATCTTTTATGGGTGGAGATGTTATGCCCAGAATTCGGGGACCCCAAAAACCATCAGGGAGCCGAGTCCGATGCAAGAACAAAGAGCCTTTATTCGAGCAAGCTTGAGCTCAATCTCCTACCGCACCCACGCAGCGGTGGGTCGAGAGAGAGGGCCCGGTCCAAAAACACAATAGTTTTAAAGGGGTCTGGGGGCAGTGGGAGGAGTGATAGTCATGACTCTAGCTGATTGGCTGAGGAAGGGTCAAAGGTCCTGTTCCATAGGCCACTGGGCGTGGTTCTTTTGGAACCGGGAAGTTGCAGATTTTGAGCAGGCACTGGGGACTCAGGGTGGAGGACACGGAATACAATGGAGTCAGTCCCAGTTTGCCCTTAAGCAAAATGGAATCAGTCCCGATTTGCCCATACAGAGACAGATAATAAAAAGGACACGTAATAAATAAGTCAGTGTTAGATGGTGCTAAGTGTCATGGGGAGTGGGAGAGAGAAAGCGGAACAAAGTAAAAAGAGGTCCCAGAAGGCAGGGGAAAGTAGGTGGGAGGGTTGGGAATCCTCATTGTTTTGCTGAGCTCTGAGCAAGGACTTGCAAGGCTGGTGAGGGAGAGCTCCTTGCGGAAGCTCAGGGGAAGAGCATTCTGGGTAGAGGGCCTACAGCGGGAATGCATCTGACATCCACTGGAACACAGTCTATCGGCTTAATGGTGGTGAGTGCCTGCGGGTGGCTTCTTTGCTCTTCCATGAGCATGCTTTACGATGCCTCTCTTCGTCTCATCTATGTTATGTTTGTGCAACCTACGTGTTCTTCCCCTGCTCTCCGCGTCTCTATTTTTACAAAGCAGTAAGTTAAAAAATTGAATTAAATATGTACAATAACTGCACAAACTCTGAGCCTGAGGCAGAGGGTGCGGCCGACCCTGAACTGCGGGCTGACACGCTGCGCCCCCACGTGGAAGCTTGCGAGGTTTGGCCCCTAGGCGTGGAAGCTCCAGTCTGGCACTCGGAAGGAAGTCTAGGGGTTATCAGTGCATGGTGTGCAAACGTGCATGCTGAGCACAAGAGAAATTTATGAAAGTCAAAGACTTCTTGCTGCATTAAAGAGCTGCAGGGCAGAAACAGGGCGTGGGGGAGGGGTGCGCGATGCTGGTGGAATGTGGGCCACGCCCACGCTCCGGTGAAAGCCAAGGAGGGCTTTCCTGTCCTTGAACCAGAGAGCAGACAGTCTCCCTGAGGCAGCTGTGTGCGTGGGGCGGGGCGCTGGGGTTGTGGGAGGGGGTGTGGTGCCAAGGAGGGTGCCCTGGCCGGATGGCCCGCGATGCAAAAGTGCACTTTGTACTTCTTGGCAAAGGTCCTGGTGTTTACTAGATACACATGGCTTTCTTCTCCACCAGTGTGCTCCGAGCTCCGGGCCAGGACCTTCTGGGGCAGCCAGGCCGCGGTTCCAGAGGCTTAAGGACAGGCTGTGGGACATGTGGACGTCTGGGCTGGTGAGCCTGGGAATCGGGGAGGGGGTGTCTGTGCAGGGAATCTGGCCCACCCCAGTCATAAATGCCATCCTCTTAGGGACACGCAGGAGTATTTTATTGTTTCATTGAAAACTGAGCCCCCAGTGCAGCTGTTCTGCCCAGGAATTCCAGGGGGCAGGATGGTGCGGGAAGTGGGGAGAGGGCCGGCTTCTCAAGTACGGGAGATCTTGTTACTGGAGTTGAGGGAAATTGGATGCGGTTCCAGGGCTCAAATCTTTCTTGCCCCACACACCAGGGCGCTGGCTCCACTAAAGGCGATCAAGGCGCAAGGGCCGTGTGTTTATTCCCCCATCAGGCAAGCAAATGGTTTCTGAGCCAACTCTGACAGCCTGTTTTCAAATAGGAAAAAAAAAAAAAAAAGAAAAAAAACTCTGTTTGGAGAGCAAAACCTGGTCCCTGTTAGAGGTGACAGCTCACGCTATGGTGCAGACAGGACCTTCCCTTGCCGGTTGGCTCATGGAGGGTCTTGTGCTAGCTGGTCTGTCCGCCCAGAATGCTCTTTCCTTGGACTTCCACTTGCCATCTCCTTCTTGTCTTTCAGATGGCAACTTTAAAGGTCACCTCCCCAAGGGTGCCTTCCCTGCGCTCGGTCTCTGTCCTGCCGTACCCTCCTGGCAGCTGTCTCTCTGCCTGGTATTCTCATGCCTGTGAGAATACATGCACCTTGAGAACAGGCCCTGTCTCTTCCTTTTGCTGCGACATTATTAGCACCTGTAAGAATACCCAGCACATGGCAGGCATTCAAGAAATACACTTTATTATGTGAAATAAGCATCTTGTTTCGATGAGGAGATCGAGAAAATATAACATGGTAGAACAGAGGAAAATATAAGGAGAGGGACTTGAATCAGGAAAGAAAAATAATAATAATAATAATGATTGTGTTTTTTTCTTCAGAGGTCACCTGCTCCTTGAGATCAGATGCCCTTCTGGTTCTGCCAGGCTGCTCAGGCACTGGATGGTGTCCTGATGTCACCTGTCACTTGGTGGTGACATCAAGATCCCAGTTTTCTCTCCCTTGGTCAGTCACATCCCTATCCTACAGGGTCCTGAAATCCCTTTCTCATTTCTAAAATGCTGTCCTGCAACCTAACAAATTTGACTTCTTCCTTCACTTTGGAACGGGTTGTCATTTTACATTATAAATGTTAAAAAAAGAAAACTAAACGAACAAACAAAAACCCCACTTTCAGTCCCTCCAAACACATCTGGATTCTCCTGGAGCCAGCAGTAGCTGTGTGACCTTGATCGAATTGATTCTCCCTCTGGGCTTCAGTTTTCTGTTAAGGAAGGAGAAGTTAGAAAGCAGTGAGTTTCTGATGCCCATGCCCAGATAGCATCCACAAAGAGGGCTGCTCCTTTGATGAAAGCCTCACTTCCTAGCATCCCTGGAAATTATAGGAAGCAGAGGATATCCTATCCTGGAAGATAGAAAACTCCCTGCAAGTTGCCTCCCTGCAAAAATGGCCCCAGTTCTCCACATCCCACCCTGTATCCAAGTCCTTTGCAATGTGAGTTCATAATTTTTTCATCTAAACATGGAGCCTGTGTCCCCATTCCTTAAATGGCCAAAAGAATGCCCTAGAAGTATCGATGAGTAAATCTGGAGACTTTTCAAGAGGCTTTGCACAATTCCCTTCTCCTTCCTGGACTCCTGGTACTGCCATATGCTAGGCTAGCCTATTGGAGGGTGGGACATGTGAATGGTGCCCAGCCACCACCAGAAGAATTGCCTATCCAAGCCCAGAAAACATCAGCCAAGATTAGCCAAGCCCGATTCTGATCAGCAGAACTGTGCACCTGACCCATAGACTTGTAAGTGGTGATAAATGGTCCTTGCAGGGTGGCTGATAGATGATATACCCGCTCATCCC
Source organism: Paguma larvata (assembly GCA_030068075.1). Classification (NCBI taxonomy): domain Eukaryota; kingdom Metazoa; phylum Chordata; class Mammalia; order Carnivora; family Viverridae; genus Paguma; species Paguma larvata. The sequence goes on along the minus strand of CM057828.1, from coordinate 98,017,255 downwards.
CCATGGCATCCCAACCCTCCCTAATGTTGTGCCCTTGACCTTCCTTGCATGTGAGCTTCCCTTTCTCCCTCTGCACTGACTACCTTATTTCTTAAAAATACAGTTTTACACTCCAGAGTTCAGCTTTATGTATAAGGCATACAGACAACTGTCTACATGATGTAATTTTATTTTTCAAGGTCTCTGAAAAACTGAGTGGCATAGAGTATCAGCCACTTGGGCCAGCCAGGGTATTGGAAGCTATGGTCTGAGGAACCCATCTTTGAATTACCATACAGATTCTGCACATAATGTAGATGAACACACAGCCCACCTCAGTTTTGGTGGCAGGAGCTGGCAGGTGAGCTGAGAATGAGATGCAGGATTGACTGCTTCCATGATTGGGAAGGGCCCCTGTCAGGGCTGCAGTTTTGGCGGGGTGTCCCAGTAGAGGCCTCCATGGGGTCCCTGGAACTAAGCAGGCCAAAAAAGCGAAGAGTGCTCAGGCATGTCTACACTCATAGTTTTGCTGTGGATTGACCCTGTTTTGATACAAGCATTCCATTTGCCTTCTGAGTTTAATTACCATTTGTTAGAAGTCTAACCTGAAGCAGGCAGACACTGGGCTAAGCCCAGGAGATGACAAAAATAAATGAGGCAGAGTCCCTGCCCTCAAGCAACTTGCTAGTTCATAATCAGAAAAGATCTAGGAGTATATGCCAATACATCACTAGGTTCAGATTTAGTTCTTTCTTCTAAAAGTCTGGTGATAAAAGTCAATGATCAGCAATTAGAAAGATCAATTAGCAGGATATTTGTATTACCTATGAGTTTAGAGTTCTTTAAATTTTACTCAAACTGCCTTTCTCTATGCACATACTATTAATATTCAGAGACAAACTCTTGATTTGCAACCCTCTCCCAAAACTCGTCTCCCACACTTTACCCACCTCTGTAAGTGATTCCTCTGTTCATCTACTTGCTCAAGCCAAAAATAGAAGGGCATCATGTATAAACAAAACAAAACCATATAGATTTATGTATAAAATCTATTATTCTTTCTTTTGCACTGTATCTTATCCACTATAAATGCTATAATTCTGAGCACCTGAGTGGCTCAGTTGGTTAACCATCTGACTCTTGATGACTGCTCAGGTCATGATCTCATGGTCGTGAGATTGAACCTTGAGTCAGGCTCTGCACTGAGCATGAAGCCTGCTCGGAATTCACTCTCTCCTTCCCTCCTGTCCCTCCCCCTGCTCTCTCAGAATAAATAAATAAACTTAAAAAAATAAAAATAAATAAATACTATAACTCTACCCTCACAATGTACACAAAAGCCAACCACTCCCCACTATGTCCACCACTACTACCCTGGTACAAGCCATCAACACCTGTCCCCTGTACTTCCGCACAAATCTAACTTGTCTTCCTACTTCATTCTTTTCTTGCTTACTCTTACATCCATCCTTACTTACTCTTGTAACCAGTGGACCAAAAGATCCCATTCAAACAAAAGTCCAACTATGTTTGTTCTCAACTCAAAACCCTCCAGTGACTTCGGCCACACTTACAATAAAATCCAAACTTCTCATCAGAGCCTACCAGTTCCCAGATGACCCGGCCCTGACTACCTCTCTTACCACATCCCCTCATCATTCTCCCCCTTGCTAACCCTGCTGTAGACACTTGGGCAGTACTGCTTTTCATTAAATCTGACAAACATTCCTACCTCAGGGCCTTTGCACTACCTGTTCCCTCTGCCTGGACCCCTGCTGACCCAGCTCTCCTCATGAACTGTTTTTTATGACATTTCTATCTCTACTCAATTTCTACCTCTTTAGAAAGAACTTCCTTGACCACCAGAGCTAAAATACCCATCATTACCACTACCCATTCCTCTTCTGCAATGCCCTTCACTCGTCATCCCTTTGAACAGTGTTTACCACCACCTTACGTTGTATTATATACTTGTTTATTTACTGATTCGATGCTGAATGTGGGCCGCCTGGCACAATGGTTCCAGCTGCCTTATGTCCCTCCATATACCCAGGACCATGAATAGTACTTTGTCCTTCCCAATTGCATGATAGGCATTTATGGAATGGATGCCTATGGGTTCACATTCATTCTCCTAATTCTTCTAAATGTTCGATTTGTAAAATAATCATTAATTGAATAGGCAAGTCTCCAGCATAGCTCAAACATTACTCTTGGAATTCAGAAGGTGTGAATTAAATTCCATTGCCTCTCTGTTTTTCTTTCTTCGAATCCTGTCTTCCTCCCTCCCTTCCTAAGAGACACTGTCATTATTACTTCCATTTTACCAAGGAGGTAAGTCAGCCTCAGTCTTTGCTTCCTCAATAGGATCAACCTCTAGAAGGCAAATTCTGTCCCAAAATTGTGACCAGAGAAAGTCACTCTGGGGCTCCCTTCTAAGGCACCACTCTGTTCTCAACACCTGCAACGCGGGAAGGGCTCCCTGACCAGGAGCTGCCTCTGTCTGGCTGTTCCCGCTCCTTGAAGGGCAGGCTGGTACTCGCCTGTGTCTGTGAACAGGCACCGGGCTTGTGGGTCTCTGGCTTCTAGGAGCACTGCCAGTCTTCAGGAGCCCCAAGGCTTTGCTCTCCAGTGCCTTTCTGTCAGGGGCAAATAACCAGTTGTTAATGTCTTCCTGGGCGTATGCGCTTGATGTCATCACAAGGATCTCTGTAATTGACATAGGCTGGGGTTCAGACACCCAAGGCCTCCAGGCTGACAGCAGTATGGGGTCATTTTCAATTAGAGGATGAGTTACAAAAGAAGAAAAAGTCTAGCGTGGAATCCCCTCCTGAAGTCTGCCTGCCACAGGCCTGGGGACTCCCAGGTGGAAGACAAACAATCTGGGCCAGCAGTGTGGCCCGGGGGGAGGCGGGGGAAACAGCTTGTGCAATGGTACAATCCTGCCCTGGCACGGGCTGCGCTTCCAGACAGGAAAAGAAAGCACGGGTGCCTCCGTAGGCTAGCTGTCTTCTGGACAACCTCCCTTTTTCCAAGTCCTCATTCCTACGACAGAGGCCACACAACACAGGGCAGTGGGCAAGAACTCTGGAGTCCTACAGAATCAAATCTGAACCCTGGTTTTGCTACCTGCTAGCTGTGCGACCTTGGGCAAATTCCTTGACCTTGCTGTTTTAACCAGGACTCCAGCAGGAAGCAGAGGAACAGTCGAACTGGATAATTTGAAAAGAATTGTATTAAGGGATGAGGGAAGGTGCAGCATGCCGGGGCTGGGAACAGCAAGGGACCATGACCCAGAGCAGGCTGGATGAGGGTGAGCCTGTGAAGGGACTTCGAACAATTAAGCAGTCAAGACAAAGAATATCTTAAAGCAATATTTTTTCAAATTAAGATCAACATAAAAAATCCCTAGTGAGTTGTGCCTGGGTGGCTCAGTCGGTTAAGCATCCAACTCATTTTTTTTTTTAATTTTTTTTTTAATGTTTATTCATTTTTGAGAGTGAGAGAGACAGAGTGTGAGCAGAGGAGGGGAAGCTAGAAAGGAAGACAGAATCTGAAGCAAGACCCAGGCTCTGAGCCCTTAGCACAGAGCTCGACATGGGGCTCAAATTTGAGGACGTGAGATCATGATCTGAACCAAAGTGGGATGTTTAACTGATTGAGCCACCCAGGCGTCCCAGCATCCAACTCTTGATTTGGGCTCAGGTCGTGATCTCGTGGCTCATGAGTTTGAGCCCCATGTTGGGCTCTGTGCTGATAACATGGAGCTAGCTGTCTCCCATTCTCTTTACCCCTCCCCCAATTGTGCATGCACACTCTATCTCTCTCAAAAATAAGTAAATGAACATTTCTTAAAAGCCCATAGTGAACAAAATATCAAAATCCTAAATAAAAACAAGCTCCAACAATGCCCTGCTGAGCCATGATGGAAGCTCAAGGCAAAAGTAAAAAATGTGCATACCTATAGATACATGTTTCTATGTATTTATAATGTTTAAGTTTTCTCAGAGCATATAGTTTTTAGCATAATGAAAATTAAAAGTAAGTATATAATACTCAGCATAATTTGAGACTTAAATATTTTATTCACCTCAAAACCAGATTGCATCATATTTTTACTTTCCTGGCTTAAAATGAAAACAACTTCATCAATAATGTTTTCAGAAACTATTTGTTAATTTATGTCATTTTCAATTCAGAGAAATTGCCGTGTTTGATGGTATCTCCTGACCAAGTAACTATCTTAAATAACTTTTAGTTAACTTCAGCTCACCAAAATGTCTCTCTCAGGTCAATGCTAACTGAGATGGTTTAAAATAAAATTCTCAAGGGGCATCTGGGTGGCTCAGTTGGTTAAGCATCCAATTCTTGACTTTGGCTCAGGTCGTGATCTCATGGCTAGTGAATCTGAGCCCCAAACTGGCCTCCGTGCTGACAGTGAGGAGGTTGCTTGGGATTCTTTCTCTCCCTCTCTCTCTGCCCCTCCCCTATTCACTCTCTATCTCTTTTTCTCATAATAAATAAATTAACATTAAAAAAATTCTCAAGGCCACTGTTCCAAATTTGGAAAATAATGCACTATGCAATATGTGTGAATCACATTTGAAGACCCAAACACAATGCTGATTTCATATTATTAATGATCGATAGTTATGTTAGTTAAAACTACTCCAGATGAAATTTCTATAATGCTCATATCATCAGTATGTTTAAAAGCTTAACCAATGACTTCTTTTTTTTTTTAATTTTTTTAATGTTTATTTATTTTTGAGAGACAGATAAAGACAGAGCATGAGATGGGGAGGAGTAGAGAGGGACAGGGAGACACAGAATCTGAAGCAGACTCTAGGCTCCAAGCTGTCAGCACTGAGCCCAATGCGGGGCTCCAACCCACGAACTGTGAGATCATGACCTGAGCCAAAGTCAGATGCTTAACCAACTGAGCTACCCAGGTGCCCTACCAATGACTTATTTTTATAAATCATATCTTGTTATGGAAAATTAATTTTCATAGTTAAAAATTTGAAATCCAAAGATTCATTGTAGATAACTTTAATATCTCCATTTTGAATGTGGACGTAGGACACCTAAAATTTTAAGTTCTATTTAATATGCACTGACCTCATCCTAACTGATAGTCCGATCTGTGATCCATACATTTCTATTTCCTTACTTCTTCTTTCCTTTCTTCCTAAATTCAGAAAGCATGTTTATAGCTGCTGATTAAGTCTTATATTCATCAAACATATTTTCCAAGTTATTTCCTCTTATTTGTCGTAACTCACAACTCTCAATTAAAAATAAGGTAAGCCAAGAAATAGATTTTTGAAGTATTAATGATGAGTTTCTTACATTCAAGTTTGGGAAATAAAATTAGAATACATTCAGTGTGGTGTATAAATAAAATATTTAAAATATATGAAAATAACATGAGTTTTCATACACATACTTCTCAATTTTTCGATATTTTTCAGCTAATGTTCTAGAAAAAAAGACCATTAAAAACAATATAAAAACATGTATATAAAGGCCCTCAGTTCTCCTGTGGCCTCAGGCTCCAATCTGGCTCTGCAGGACACAGCCATGCCCATCCCCTGGCCTGGTGAGGAAGGTTATGAGGAGCTTCCTGGAAGCTGCAGACAGAGTAAACAGGACTAATTGACAGGAGCTGGGACCTTAGCAAGGAAAAGTGAGGAAAGCATCCCAACCTCATTCTCCTCTCACATCTCCTGCTGGTATTCTGCATGGACTGGACCCAACTGCATGCCAGTGGGTGAGGGAGCCCACTGGTTGGTCCTCGTGGGCCCCTGTGGTTTAGCTCTGTAGCACAGGACAGAGAAGAGATTTGGAGGGGCGTGTGGAAAGTTTACAGGACATTCTCTCCGTCTTAGTGTATTTGCTCCAAAATACAAGGTTTTCATACAGGAAAAATAGGGCAATGTATGTAAATTGCCCAAGTTTTGGCAGCCACATCCCTTGAGCCAAGATTAGGGCTGAAGTGGAAATAACCACTGCTGGTAGTAGAGCAAGGCACTTCCAGATCACAGAGGGGCGACAGCAGGGTCCTGAGGCCACATGGGACCACTGTGGCAGGACTGGCCCCAGGAGGGTCAGCTCTGCCTTCGGAGAAACACAGTGATTGGATGGAATGAACTTTGACTTCCTGGCCTCAGTTTCCTTTTCTGCACAGAGTCTGATTGTGATAGAACATACCTATCTCACAGGATTTTGAGATAATGCATGTGAAAGCATTTTGTAAACTCTGAAACATGTTAATTTTTCAACTGGGGTGGAACGGCTGGTGCTTTTTTCATCCTCAAAACAGAAAACCACATAAAAGCCATGTGGACATATTGTCTTCTTTACTATGAAATCAGATGCAGAAAATATTTTCCTTACTTTAGGATGCCATGTGAATTATCCATGTTTGACAGAATATTAGCATCCAGAAGTAAGGAATTAAAAGATTCCAATACCAACTTTCTCCTGTTTTGCTAAGATGTTTTGAATCCACATCCCCTCATTGTTCCTCAACCTCCCTGCATGCAAAGCAGGAGCTATGGTGCTTAATTAAGTGCTTTATGCTTTGGAGAAGAGGAAGGAGTGAGTGAGTCGCCTTGACAACTCAAGGCTTTTGTCAGCCCAAGTGACCCGTTCCAAGAGGAATATGTATTCTATAGTAGAGTTCAAAAATACTGAAGAATGTAGGCGCATCTAAAATGTTCCAAAACTGAAATGGCACAGAAGATTGTTTTTGAGGGCTTCTTCTCCTGGAGGCAAAATGAGTTGGAAAGATCACATAATTGGACCCCAGGGGCAGAGCCCAGCCCCAGGCTCCCTGGACAGGGTCAGAGGAGAGTAGAAAGTACATGCCTGTCCCCGCCTCCCCATTTACAAATGAAAGATGGGATGCACAGCCACTATGTGACCTCAGAGGCCAGCACCATGGCCACAGGTGCACCTATACATAGGAATACCCAGCAAGCTGAGGGTGGGCCTGCTGCCGGCCAATAAGGATGGAATCATGTGGTAGCCAGAGAATCCCTCCGGGGGGTCTATCCAGTCCTGCCATGCTTGACTCTGACCCTGAGTCAGCCACCCTCAGCCTCATTCCTCAGCTGTGTGATGAGGGGCCAGGGGTGGGCCAGGGTACTATAGTCTGAGTGTTTGGAAGAATACCTGGGAGTTTTTAAAAATCCACTCTCGGACTTTTGCCCCTAGAGATTATGAGTCAGGGGATTTGGAACACAAGGCCAGAGTCTATACTTTTTGAGATACCTAACAGTGGCTTTGAGGAACAGCCAAACTTGGGAACCATGAGTGCACATGGTCCCCTGGATCCCACCAGCCCTTCTAGTCTGTGGGTAGAAGCTGTAGAGACAGTAGGTTTGGAGCATAATGTCATGGAGGGGCAGGGAGAGAGAGAGCTTCTGGCAGGGAATGGGGCAGGGATGGTTACAGTAGGTGCAAAGGCCCAAACCTCTTTTAGCCTATGCTGAGTCCTGGATGGATTTTATTGATATCACCATGTAAAATCAGCACACTGTCCCAACTGTTTCCATGCCTCAAATGCTGTCTCACCCCAGTAAAATCCAAACTCATTGATCTAAAAAGTCATAATAATAGCAACATCCTAAACACTATGTTTACCTTCTCAATCTCTGCTGGTGCTTTTTCTGTAGCCTGAAAATAACTTGCAAGGCACTGTGTCCAGTTCTAGATTCTTCATCAGACTGGCTGTTTGGTAGAGAAGCAGGCGTCTCTCTTTTCACGAGAAGTGGTCAGCTGGCCACAGGAGACAGTAAGAGCTGGTGGTGGAGGAGCCAATAGGAGATGAGGCCAATTACAAGTGGTATGGAGGAAAGCAGAAGCCCAGAGAGTGGGTCTGGGTGTTGGAGGTATGGCAGCAGAATGGCCCTACCAGGCAGGGCAGGTCACGGGCCTGAAGCTGGGGTGGAGCTGGATGCTGCAGAGGCCGCAGAGACACTAAGATGGCTTAAACATGAAGCCTGAAGCAAGCTGGGTTGTATCCCAGAGAGAAAGTAGGGACAGAACCTCCAAGCTGTAGGCAGTGCTAGACAGTCCACAGTCCCAACTGCTCAACCCAGAGCCCTAGGCAATGGCTGGACACTAGGCTCCAAGGCTGGGCAGGAATGTAGGGGAGGATGGGGGAAGGCCATTAAGAGGGACTACCCATCACCAATCCTACCTTATACCAGCTACTCTGCCACATTCCTTTAGATCTTATGACACTCGGAAGTCATCTGATCCCCATTTTATGGGGGCGGGGTGGGTGGGTCCTGAGACTTATAGAGTGTCAAGGACATGGTTGATGGACGGCAGAGTTAGTATGTAACCCAGGTCCGTGTGACTACCAAGCCTGTGCTCTTTGCCAGGAGGCCAATCAGAAGCCGGGAAGAGGAAGCTGGTCAAAACCAGTCCATGGAACATGCCCCAGAAAGATTCAGTGTTGGTGGTGAGGACCACGAGAGTGCTCACTGGATCCCCACAGCTTTCCAGACCTAGGCAGGGTTGGTTACACCGAAGGCTGGGAGGTTGGGTGAGGGGCCGGTTTGGCACTGGCTCTCTATTCTCTCTCCAGCAAGCTTGGTGGGTAGGTCTCCGAGGGAATGGAGGTCAGAGCCAGGGTGAGGGCATAGGACAATAGATTCATCTGGCCCCAGCAGTCTGCAGGAAAACTAAGGCCCAAGAACTGCCCAGAACTCCACCTAGCATCTGTCAGCATTAACCCAGTGTCTGCAGGGAATTATACAGTAAAGACAAGTGTGGTCTGCAATGAACTTAGGTACAAGGAGGCTTCTGGAAAAGAGCGATCATGACAAAGTTGTTGAGAGGTGCTCAAGGCCTCAAAGGTGGAGAAGGACATGCCTGGACAAAGGGGAGACATTTCAAGTTGGGGCAAGAATGGTGTGTGGGATGGCTCAGAGCTGGTGCGACACCTGTGCTGAATTCGGGCAGAGTGGTTCAAATTCCAGGCTGCCACTTGACCAGCGGGGTGGCCATGGGCCAATCCATGACTTATCTGGGTCTCCACTTGTCTCCCATAAAGATGGCAGGAATAACACAAATCTCTTGATTGTGGTTTTGAGGAATAAGTTAGATCACATGTGTAAGGCATTTAGCAGAGTGCTTGGCCTGTGCTGGGGCACCAGGAACAGAGTTACGCCTGGGTAATTCCTGATGGTACCAAAATTCCTGGTAGCTAAAATGGGAGGAGAGAGGAAGCATGGTGATGCTGAGGGGGGAGTTGACGTGAGGTCATCTCATGACTCAGCTGACATAACCGACATCACAGATGAGGGGCTTGGGAGCTGCCTCACAGAACACAGAGGGAGCAGAACACAGGGCTGGTGGCCAGGTTTGCAGAGCTTAGTTTTAAAATCCAAGAGCACAGGGTCGATGGTGCTGCCTGGGACTGCGGCTGCTCTGTGCTGAGGGGCTTGGGATACCCACTTGCCTAGGCTCCTTGGACAGCTTCCAGAATGCCAGGCAGCCAGACGTGAGGTCATGTGTTTACCATAGGGAGTGTGCAGCTGGGGTGGAGGGGAGGGGAAGGAGGGGGCATTGAGGCAGGAACCTACCGCCCCTCAGTGTTCCTGTTGAAAGGAACTGGATCAGAGACCCTCACGCAAAGCATGCATTGGCGGAGGGGTGGAAGGGAAGGGTCCTGCATCTCTGCCCCTCCCCACTCCTACCCTTGTTTCCTTTACACTGTCCTGGGCCCGGAGCTTGGTGGCAGGTGTTGGTACAGGTCTGACAGGCACCCGGTAAGAGCACAGGCTACTCAGGTCATCTTTCAGTCACTGCCCCAACACCTCAGGCAATTGAAACTCCCCAGAAAATGGCCCTGGTGGAGAGGAGAATGTGCTCCCCCCCCAACCACAAATGCCACTGGATGGAGTGGTGGGAGTGGTTAATGAAGTCAGAGCACCGGAAGGGCTTCAGAAGCCATCTGACCCAGGCTTCACACTTCACAAATGGGGAAACTGATGTCCAGAGAAAGGAAGTAGACTTCTCCAACAACATGAAGCATTAGAGGTTGTCAACGGCTGAAAAATGCTACCCCTTCTCCCAGAAGATATGCATGTCCTAAGATACTGAGCAGAGAGAGAGAGAAGACGCTGACCCTGAAGAGGAGAGAGATGTACCTGCAAACCTCCAGGTCCTGGAAGACTGGAGAACAGAGCCTCCCAGGGGAAGGCACCCCTCCAGACACATTGATTTGGGCCTGGTGAAACTGATTTTGGATCTCTGGGTCCAGAACTGGAAGACAATACATTTCTGTTGTCTTAAGGCTCTGAGTTGAGATTTGTTACAGCAGCCGCTGGAAACAAGTAAACTAAAGTGACCAGGCTCTGCCCCTGTGGCCATGCTTTCCCCTATCATCAGCTGCAAGGACAGAGGAGGGATGATGAAGGCCAGGAAGGCAGGGGACCCAGTTGTCATTGAGAGCTCTCCTCAGTCCTGCTGTGTCCCGGGGATAGGGACAGAGACACACTACTTGGGCAGGCAGGCCGGCAAGTGTGTTTGTTCACTTTGTCCTGCGTGTGAGCAGAGAGCCAGCCAGAGGAGGACGGAGGCAGAGCCCCAGACCAGCTTCCTGCTACTAACCAGGCTTTAATGCTGTCTAAACACAATTTGGGGTATTTACAGTTGAAATTGCTACTGTGTGGCACTGAGCATTTGGAGCATCTCACTCAGCATCTCCCTGCAGCCCAAGGGGGAGCTCCTGGGATTGATTAGGAGTAAAGCCATTTGGGGAAACAAGCGTTAGGGCTGGTTAGCATTCCCTCCCTGTAGACTGAGGTGGTCATGAAAGAGTCTTTCATCTGCAGCGCAAGACAGGCCAGAAGGCTGGGCCCAAACTCCAGCTCATAGCCACTGTGTGTTCACCTTGAGAAAAAGGCAGAAGTTTATGTGAAAATCCGGAAGGTGGGTGTAGAAGATTGGGAATCCAGTCTGCCTCGGCAGCCTAGAGCCCCGAGGCCTCGGGTGAGACTCTGGGCCTCCTGGAGGTTGTAACAGTTAAACAGGTAAGTGTCTATGAAAGGGCTTTTGTAAGCTGTTAGAGGCCCTGACTCCCAGGGCTTGTTACTTCTACCCCCTTAGCCCTGCTTGTTTTCCTAATCGAGTCCTACTTCACCCTGGTCAAGAAGGTCCAATGGGAGGTGGGAAGGTTATGATGCCACGATATACCTGACCCGAGCCATCCATCCCACCCCTGAAAAATAGCAGAGCAAATATTACCATAGGGGCACACACACACACACACACACACACACACACACACACATTTCCAAGGACCTGGGGGATGGGACAAGCTTGGGTTCTTGAAAGCCCTCAGTCTGACAGGGGACACTAAATGCATACATAGGAAATGACCTTAATAGAAAGCAACACATCTGAAAGTGCCAAGTGACACAGCCCAGACAGATGCAAAAATGCTGAAAGCCCACACAGCTGGAATCCAGGGACAAGGCTGGCCCAAAATGCACCTGGCACTCCCCTGCAGCCTTACACTGAGAGCTTTGGGGCCCAGTGCCAGGCCCCTGTGCATGCCAAGGAGTAGGAGGAGGGTGGGGCCGTCTGGGAGAAGTGCTGTGCTCAGGGCAAAAAGCAGGAAGGGTGTTACTGGGGTGACAAGGGAAAAAGGAGATTCTGGTTCAGGGACACTCTGGTCCCGTGAGCCTGGCAGAAACTGGCAGTACCTAGGATAGGATTCTGGTAGGAGGACCTGTGAACTTAACACTAGGTATGTAGGAGGGAGTAGGAAGAGCCTTGTCCAGGAGGAGCCTTATCAGGGGATCGAGAGCTCCCCTGAAGTGCCACCTGGCTGGGACAGAGTTCCATGTCAGTACCCCTGAGAGTCGGGTGCCCAACCACAGGCATGAAGTCTGGAGGTGACCAAAATTCCATGTTCTAGGACCTACATGGCAGAGGGAAAGCCAGAGTCTCACAGAGGCAAGTCAGAGTTCTGCCACAGTGACCAGGCAAAACCCTCCCCGCCAGGTCAGGCTGTTGGGCAGGCAACATCTGGACAGGTGGACTTGCCAGGCAGTGAGCATGCAGCGCTAAGTAGGGAAAAGAAAGCTAATCACCCTTCTCAGACAGTGGCAGGCTGTGACCGTGCACTGCTCCCACCGCTGTTACTATCTTTTCCTCTACATCCTCCACCCACAGTCCTCTTGCCACGATGCGTTTGATATCAATGGACTTTCTAAAACACATTTTAAATACACTGTGTTTGTGTGTTTAATCTACACAAATGACATTGTGCTGTGGACTTCCTGCTGTTTCTTCTCTTTCTTAAATTAAAATTACGTTTTTAAGATCTGTCTGTGATGCTCTCTTTCAGTCTACGTCTTACAGTTCCATGGAGCACCCCGCTCCCTTTTCACTTAGCCAGGCCCATGGGGACGTGTCCTAGCCTACACGTGACTCTGCTTATGTCCTCTCATGACCGGGCTTCAGTCACTACGACTGAATATAAGGCAGACTCTCTTATACATTCCAGGTTTCCCTCCAGAACCTCGGCACCACCAGTGCAGGCAGGAAGCCAGACTGGTCCTCACCCTCATCCTTACCATCATCCTTGACACTCTGATGAAAGCGAAGTTCAGGGTTTTGTGGTAGTTAAGTCTGAGTTCACATCTTCACTGCATCACTTACTGGCTATATGACCTTGGGTAAGACACTTCTCTATGCCTGTTTTTGCTTCTATAAGATGTGGATAGTGATACTATTACCTCATGGCATTAATATGAGGAGTAAATGAGCTAGTAAAAGTGTGGTGCACATTAAGTGTTTAGTAATTACTACAATTACTACTACTTGCTGCTGCTATTAGTACTAGCACATCTAGTGAGATTTAGCATCTCTTTATATACTCGTTGGCCATTTGTTTCCTCCCTATTGTGGATTGCCTATTCATATCTTTATTTCCCATTATTCAACTGGGAACCTATGTTTGCTGCTTGTTTGTGTTTGCTGAATATCCTAGATATTAGTCCCAGGCTTATTTTTTATTTTTGGAAACACCTCCCTATCTGTTACTGGTTTATTATCCTTGACAGTGATGTCTGTTGTTAAACAAAAATTCTGATAAAGTCAGATGTCTCATTTTTTATTTCCTAGTGGTTTGTGCTTTGGGAGTTTCATTTAATAAATACTTCACTACACAAAAATTAGAAATATATTATCTCTTTCCTTTATTATGTTGTAATTTTACTTTTTATATGTAGATCATTAGTCTTTCAAAAGATCACATTTATGCTTGGTAAAGTAGGTATAGAATTTATTTTACTCCAATCTAATTCTTTTTTTCATGATTTTTGTGGTGATTCATACATATATGTATATGTAATATACATAATATATAACATATATATATTAGGAAAGGAGTATATATGAATATAATGAGGGCTTTTAGCACTGATTTCTGTTGCATTGATCACTTTGCATATCCCTGCAGCAAAATCACCTTGCTTTTATCGCTAAATTACTATAGGTTCATAGTATTTTCATATTTTATGAGTAAGATGACTATCTTGACTTAGTTTCTTTTTACAAAGTTTAATTAGCCATTTGTGGATCTATATTCTTTGATACACATTTGGAATAAGTTTATGTCCCTCAAAAAATTCTTATGAGATTTAAATTGGAATTATAATGACTTTATAGATTACTCTGGAGAGAATTGAAATATTTACAATGTTAGATTGACCATTCATTAATGAGATACATTTCTTCATTTATTTCTGCCTCATTTTTATTTCCTATTTCCTTTACTTCTTTAGGTTTACTCAATTGCTCTTTTTCTACCTTCTTGAGTTGGAAACTTAGCTCATTTGTTTTTCTTCCTTCTTGCTTTGTGAACAATGTATTTAAAGCTGTAAATTTCTCTCAAAGAAGTGATTTAGTTGTGCCCTACATATTTTGACACATGGTGCTTTTATTCTGTTCAGTTTTAAGTACTTCATACTTTCCCCTCTGATTTCCTCTTTAACCAAAGGATTATTCAGTAGCATGCTCTTTAGTTTCCAGGCATATAGGATTTAAAAAAACTATCCTTTTGTTATGAAGTCTTCACTATATAGTGAAGTCAGAGTATAGTTTGTGCAATGCTGGTTCTTTGGAATTTATTGACACTCCCTTTGTCACTCAAGTTTAATGCTGACCTTTGTGAATATTCCATGTGTTCTTGAAAAGCATATGCAGTCTATATTTATTAGGTGTGAAATATGTATATATTAGTTCAGGTTTATTAATTGTAGAGTTGAATAATTCAAATCTAGCATATCTTTTCTTTTTTTGTCAATTTCATTGATTGGTTTCATGACGGAATGTGTTAAAAATCACCAGGTATAACAAATGATTGATCTATTTATCTCAAAACTTAAGTCTCAGTTTTTACTTTGTATATTTTAAGGCTTTATTTTTAGGTGCATACATGTTTGTGCTCACTATCTTATCTTTGTCTATTCGTTTTAGTGATGAATAGTATTTTTCTTTGTCCCTTCAGATGAAGTTTACCTCAAAAGACATTTTGTCTGAAAAAACTCGGTACTGTGTTTGGTACCTATTTGCTTGGTATATATATTTCCATATTTTTGTTTTTATTTTTGTGTATATGCAAAGAATACTTTTAACACAAACCAAAGGGGGTCAAAATCAATAAATGTGCACATGAAGCCACTGTTCAGCTCAAGTGGTAGAACATTAGCCTCATGTGCTTCTTCCTGAGCCCATCATGCTCCCTTTACCCCCAGAGGTAACCTGAATTTTTTCTGTCATTCCTTTACTTTTCTTTTTTTAAATGTTTATTTATTCATTTTGAGAGAGAGAAAAAGAGCACACAAGCAGGGGAAGAGAGAGGAAGACAGAGAATCTCAAGTAGACTTTGCACTGTCAGCACAGAGCCTAATGCAGGACTTGGACTGATGAATTGTGAGATCATGACCTGAGCTGAAGCCAAGAGTTGGTTGCTTAATAAACTGAGCCAACCTAGGTGCCCCTTTACTTTTCTTTATGTTTTCACATATTTGTGTATCCCTACATAGTAAATCATCCCATTTTTCATGCTTTCTAACTTTACATGAATGAAGTAATATTGTATTTGTCTTTCTGTGACTTGCTTTTTCTTTAAACTCAACATTATTTTCATGACTCATCCATGATGATGTGTTTATTTTCACTTTTTGATAGTATTTCACAATCACAATATAATTTATATATAATATATGCATATAAAACATAGATCAAACTTTATTTATATTCCTATTATTTTCTAGTTTTTAGTTTTTGATTGCAATCTCAAGCATTGCTGCCATGAATATTTTTTTTATCTCTCTCTCTCTCTCTCTCCTGATATATAAATGCAAGAGTTCTATCTTGGTTACATATTGTTGGGCTGGTGAAGGTTTGGACTGGAATTGCAAGGTGTGCAATTCAACAAAGATATGCAAATCCTCAAAATTATGTGAATATTAGAATTCCTTGTCCTAATAACCACATATTTTGACATACCTTTTCTGATTATTTTTTTTTCTGTCTATGCTTTGTTTTGAAAAATTTCTTTTGGAAAATTTCTGAGACATTAGTTCTGTCTCTAGCTGCTTAATTTGCTGTTTAATCCATCCATAGAGTTCTATTTTAAATATTATATTTTCTAGTTTCTAGAAGTTCCATCTGATTCATTTTAAAATCTCATTGGCTTTTTTGATAGTCTTTGGTCCTTACTAATTTCTTCAAGCCTTGATTTTATCTCTTAAAGTGTAGCAAAGGTATTTATTTTATTTCTATATCTGATTATGCCAATATCTAAAGCATTTGCAGGTGTGGTGTCTTTTTTCTGGGCCTACAGATTAATAAAGGGAGAGGCTATCAGTTTGCTCTGTGAAATTATAGCAGAGGAATACACACATTTCTGGAATGGGGTTCTAGCTATGGAGCTGGAAGGGCTAATCCCAACAGCTGGGCTTGAATAGAGACCCAAGTCCCCAAGACAGAATTTCCTGTCCTTCTCCTATCTACTCCCCCTCCATGATGTACCTTGAAAAGCAAAAAATGGGCAGGTCCTTTATCTCTCATGCCACTGGGCTATGACTTTCTTATCTGCTGACGGATAACCCAAGAAGAAATTATATTAATACAGTGTGGGATTAATATCCTTTTCTGTTTGTAGAGTCACATGTGGAAGAAGTTTATCACTTCATGCTGACTGCATCATACCAGTATCCTTAGAGGCACATAGAGAAACGTTACATTCTTTGCCTCCATTTGTGAAGGCAGACAGGTCGCAGAAAGAATCAGGGCTGGGAGAAAAGACAATTCTGTAGACGGGAGCCCATCCTAAATGAGAATCATAAGCAAACCTTGTTTATTACCTATGCAACAGTTACTTCTCCTTTACCTCCCCTGAAGAAACCCTGACATTTCTTAGGTATTCACCTCCAGGAGACAGAGACTTCAGGGGAGGCTGTGTTGGTTTCTTCATTCCTAAGGAGAGATGCAAGAAAGAGCTGACCACTATTCTTCCATTGGAAATTGTCATGTGAGGATGAGATGTCTGGGACTGCCATAGCCAACTTGTAACCATGAGGGGAACCAGCCTGAAGATGAAGCCACCCTGTGGAAGAGGATAGAGGAAGAGAACCACAAGAGTGAGGAGCTAGAGCCCTGACCTATGGAGCTGACTCTGTTTGTACCTTCTTATGTGAGAAATGAACCCCCTCATTGCTTAAAACTTTTGAGTCAAGATCATCCATCCATAACTTGTAACCAAACATCCTAAGTCTCCCCGATTCAAACCTCAGCAACTACTGACATGTTCTTCATCACTATAGTTTTTCTTTTCAAGAATATGCATGTATATATACATACACACACACAAGGCCAATACAACATTATATCTGTCTCTTCCAAATGGTTAAAAGAAGAGTTTTGAGTGAGGTGGTATAGAGAAGGGTCTGGAGCCATGGATCACTCTGGCAGTCTGTTAAAGCCCATAGCCACTTCTCAGAATCATGTTTTTTAAAAACCTAGAATATAATAAACACATAGTATTACAAATGAAACCAATGATATTAAAACACAGATATCAAAATATGACAAAAGCATGATAAAATGCCTTTAGTAATGCAATAAATAACAAGATACAGCAGCAATTCCAAAAACTACCATTATTTCAAAGTAGTGATGAGTATGATGGTATTTCATGACATCCATAACAACTAGGATGTGATAGGAAACTATCTGTGCATTCTGTTGGTGACAAAGTCACTAGAACCACCATTAGTAATGTGATCTGGCAGCTATACTCAAAATAGATGCATGTGCTACAATTCAGTTAGAAGTTAGTAAAATAAACATATATTTTTTCCTATCCAAGCCCTTGGGTGAATTCTATCCAAACATAACTTGGAAGTCACTGAAACTTGGATAAGAACCCTTCTTTTAGAGATAGGCTAGTGACTTCAAAGAAAAAGATGTAGCATCTTCTCAGGATTCCATCCTGCCTTATTGATTCAGACCTAAATAACCCAGTTACTCAGTGTTTGATTCAAGGAGGCAAGCTGTATACCTGCTTTGTTGTTCTGCCCCATTGTGCCAGGGAACCAGACTGGGCTTTGAATATGCATGATCTGGGGTAGTGCTTGTCACTTCTCCCAGATCATCACAGAAGGCCTGGTGGCACAGATGGGGCCTGCTCCATGCCCTCCAACTCAGCAGCCTGGAGCCATCCCAGCAGGAGCGATGGCACCAATCCCT
The DNA here is from genome assembly GCA_030068075.1 of Paguma larvata. Taxonomy (NCBI): domain Eukaryota; kingdom Metazoa; phylum Chordata; class Mammalia; order Carnivora; family Viverridae; genus Paguma; species Paguma larvata. Next base: position 97,999,486 of record CM057828.1, on the reverse strand, counting down.
GCCCTCACCCCTCTCTCCAGCCCCACCTACTCATACATTCTGTGGGCCCCACCTACTCATACATTCTTGAAGCTGCATGTCCATCTGAGGACCACACCCCTGAAGGGAAAAGAGAAAAAAGGGGGAGGGAACCAAGTCAGTAAGCGTAACATGTGTGGGGCATTACGACAAGCACTTTGCATACATACCCTGTCAACACAGCCCTGTGACGTGGGTGATATTAACCCATCTTGCAGATAAGGACACAGAGGTCCTGAGAGTGAGTTGCATCATTTGAGGCCCAGATTGGTGGAAGCCACATTTCCCAACATAATGCACAGAGTCCAAAATTGAGAGCACACCATGTGTTTGAATGAGTACCTACTAGTTGTAGGCGATAGAGCTGCAGTGGAAAGAAAAACAAATCCTCTTCCTCTTGAAATTCACATTCCAGTAAAGAGAAAGGCAATCAAAATAAGTAAATATCAGGTGTATCAGACTATTGCAAGAACTCTGGAGACTGACAAGGGAGACAGAGGTGATGGAGATGCTGGTGATCACCATGGGCTCCTTAGAGAAAAGGAAATTCCAGTTGAGGTAAGTCTACAGGAGTGAGGTAATGAGCAACATGCAGGGGAGCACCCACACGGGAATGCCTGGCACATGACAGTAGAGCTCAGCATGGCAGGAACAGAGTGAACAGGAGGAATATAGTAGGAGCGATGCTGCCGTGCAGCTACTGCATACCAATATGGGAGTACTGATTGTGAAAATACTGAAAACCTTCCAAGCTGGTTGGTAAATAACCTCTCTTCCAAACTCTCAGGCACCACCTCTGCATTACTCTAGCCCCATAGACCTGCCCTCCCTCTTGGAACTCTTCAAATCCAGCAACAATGAGATAATGCCTGACAGACCAGGTAAACTTCAAGCCCTTCCTCCAGCCCTGTGGTGGACACCAGTTCAGACTGGTCAGTGCCCACGTGGGCAGATTTTGTGCTAACATTTAATAGTCTGAATATCACCCTGTGATGCAGACAAAGTTGAAAAGGGAGCAGGATTCAGATAAGGTAGTAAAGACTTTGTTTACTTTGGATGGAAAGGGAGCCCCCTTGGAAGTTCTGAGCAGAGGAAAGGCATGGTTAGTCGACAGATTTAAATGCCTGATCTGGAAGCAAGGGCTACAGCAGGGAGCCCAGGAGGCTATGGTCAACAATCCTGCAGAGCTGGCAGTGGTTTAAGTGTGGTTCAGCTGGCAAGAAGTGGTCTGATTCCAGACATATTTTGAAAGTAGAGCTGACAAATGTGGGTCATGAAAGAGGGAGAGGGGAAAAGGATGATGCCAAAGGTTTTGATCCGAGCAGCTGGAAGAATGGAGTTTCCATCACTGGAGATGAGCGAGACTGTGGGTGGCACTCGGATGAAAGACTGACTCTTTGGACTGAGTAAGACACCAGGGGATTGACACCATGAAATGTTTTTAACCTGAGCAATTGGAAAACAGAGTCGCTATATACTGGTATGGAAATCCTGCAAGAGGAATCTAGTTGCAGAGACAGTAAATTGAGATAAAATTAGATATTCATATAATCCAATAGGCAGTTAGAGATCAATGTTTGGAATTTGCATTTAAAACCTGACACTACATGAGAAATAATGATGTAAGGGTAGGGATAGGGGAAAAAAAGATCCAAGGAGTAAACTCTGGGGCAGATGTAAAACAAACAAACGAACAAACAAAACAAAACAAAACCAAGAAAAGGAACAGTGAAGCAGGGGGAAGATCCAGAGGGAGGGGTGCCTTTCAGTCTGGTGAAGAACAGCATCAAGGAGCAGAGTGTAACCACCTGTAGCAGGTTCTGTGGGTTCTCAACAAGATAAAGACTGAAAACGTCTCTGGATGGCACAGCGTGGAGGTGTTTGGTAGTGGCAACAAAAGCCAGATGATGAAGGTTCAAGAGAGAACAGGAGAACATTCTTACCAGTGGAGACCACTGAGATTTAAGTCTTTTGAGGAATTTTACTCTAAAGAAGAGCAAGTAAATGGAGCAATAATTGGAGGGAGAAGTTTTTCTGTTTTTATCTTAATATTACATTACATATTAATTACTATTAATATTAATATTCTTAATATTATATTACAGCTTATTTGTGCTGGTGGGAATGATCCCAGAGAGAGAAATAGATGCAGGAAGGTCCCGGACAGGAGAACGCTGGAAGGCAGAAGTGCAAGCTCAAGGCCTGCAGGCTGGAGGGCAAAGGCCCACCTCTAATACCTCCTACCTTCTCAGTGAGAAGAGAGAGGGTGAGGAGGGAATCACTGATGGTCTGAGGGGAGAAAAGAGACCATGAAAAGCAAAGCAGGAGAGTGAATGGGCTGGGAGAAGATGTCAGGCAAGCTGTATCGCCACCCTCCACAGGCTTGGGAGGGCTGAGCTATTCCATTTCCAGTTTCTTTGCAGACACCATTCAGATCGCATACAGAAGGAATGGAGGGTGAAGCAGAGAGCTTCCCGTGTGGTGTCCAGAGCTCCTTGAGACAAGGATGCGCCATGCCTCTAACACCTCCACAGTCTGAGGTCACAGTGTACAGAGTAGCATTCACTGCCTGGTTGATGACCCCTCATCCTAAAGTACCTTAGCCACCAATTGCCTGTGTCTGCAATTCTAATTTAAAGCTTCCTTTTTATCTGGACATTTTACGACTATAGTAGGGCATACCTCCAATAAGGTACCTAAATCTGAAGGACATGAAACCACCACTCAAGTCAAGGGCATAGGACATTCCAGGCACTGAGAAGATTCCTTCCTGGTCTCAGAAGTGTTGGGAGCCATTTTGGGCTCACGGGTTGAGATCCCTCCCTGTGTGGAATAGGTGGTTAAAGCAGTTATGAGCTGGCTGAATATTGGTGTGATTTGTGTAAATGTTAGGCTCCTATTATGTAAATTCACTCATTCACAAGCAAAGGACAAGCATTGGGAATTCTGTCCTTGCCGGATAGGTTGCACCTCCCCCATTGTGGTTGGAAGAATAGGCGGAATGACTCCTGGCCTGTTTATAGATAATTAACATAGGCAGGCCTAAGTAACATCCTGTTCTCTCCCTCTGCCTTAAATTTATATGCTAATTAACTTGAAAACAACTTGCAAGATTGAGGAAATTGCCTCTTTACTGATAAAAACACATTATTGTTCAAACTATGCTTACTGATGGGATGTCATTCATTGTTGTAACTCACTACTTTTAAATAAAGACACTGAGACCGGCCAGAGGCAGATGCCAGAATTGCCAGGGCTGCCTGCTTGGTCATCAGACTACATCTCTCTCCTGGCTCTCTCACTTCCTTTCGCCTGACCGTCCATCATTCGGGGACCCCTAGATTCAATGGAACTGGACCCCGGCACAGAAGCTTCCCTCCTGCTCTCCCAGTCAGTGACTTCCAAAATAACCAGTATTCTTGTTTTTTATAATTTTTTTTGCTTGATTTTGAACACTGTATAAATGGATTCATAATTTAAATATGTTTTATGTATGGCTTATTTTGCTCAATATTATGTCTGCAAGATTCATGTTGTTGCATATAATAGAGTTTGTATTTTTTCCTCTGATGCATCGTATCTGTTGTATGTGAATTTATCATTTCTATTTATCCATGTACTATTTATCCATGTACTATTGGTGGGCAGGAAGTTTGTTTCCAGTTTGGGGCTATTACAAATAACGCTGGTATGAGCATTCTTTTACAGTCTTTTTCTTTTCAAAAATATATGTATATCTGCCAGGTATATTTGTAGGTGTGGACCCTGGTGGCTCCTCAGGAATGTGTGTGTTAGCTTTCAGACAAACAAGCACACAACTTTCCAAGTGGTTACACCAATTTGGGTTATATAGCTACAGTAATTCCTTCTCTTGAGCCTTAGATATTTTTCAAATCTTTAGAAGGTCCTTCTTAGATTCCTTTAATTTCTTTCTTTCTTTCTTTTTTAATGTTTATTTATGAGAGAGAGAAATGACATGAACAGGGGACAGGCAGAGAGAGAGGGAGACACAGGATCAGAAGCAGGCTCCAGGCTCTGAGCTGTCAGCACAAAGTCCGATGTGGAGCTCGAACTCATGAATCATGAGATCATGACCTGAGCCAAAGTCGGACGCGTAACCGCCCAGGTGCTTCTCCTTTTGTTTCTCTTAAGAAGAGAAATGATTTAAGTCTGGGAAGTGAACATCATACACATGCTTACCTGGGACCAGGAATAGAATATTGAGGGTTCTGAGTGGCAGTGGGGAGAAGCTGAACAATAAGCTCAGGATTAGCCCTTGTTGGGATGGGGAAGTGAGAGGGCATCAGAGTCAACCTGCCCTGATTAGCCAAGGCTGGTCGCATACAGAAGTAAGCAGATCCTCTTCTGGGTCTGGAGGGCCTGCAGCATCTAAGGACATGGAGCCCTAACACACTCACTGCACCCCCATTACTCTATCACCCACTCATGTGCTTTGTATACCTTTTCCTGATGATCCACTCTGATTCATTACCAATGTTATGCCTTTTTTGGGGAATTGGCTCAAATGGTTTTTGGAAAGCTGCATAATGCAAATAGTGTCTTAGATTATGAAATTATATTAAAATTTTTGTAATCAAGGATCTGGCAAAAAAAATCAACGATTATAGAATCTCCTTCGGTGACAGGCCAGGATCTCCCATGAGTAGGTCTGTAGGAAAGTGAGGCGGGTGAGCACATGATCTCTCTAGGTTATTGTGAATCCTAAGAGAAAAGAGAGTGGGCAGGAGCAGGAAATGTTTCCCTCTTGGGCATATGAAGGAAGTAAAGAGAGTCAGAATACCCTAAGGAATAAATTCAATCATTTCAACCTAAGCTCCAATTCTGCAGAGCTCTGGGTAAGTCCCGTTGTGTGTCCTTGGCTCTAGAATGAAGTACCAGAAAATGCTGTTCAGGAATTATCTGACTGACTTCCTTACAGGATAGGAAGAGCTAAGAAAGCACCAGCTGATGTAGTAAATAAACCCTAACATGTCAGTAGCTTGACACAATAGAGGTGTACTTCTGACTCCCATAACAGTCCAGTGTAAGTGTCCTGGTTAGAAAGATTCCAGCTCAGGGACTCCTGTTTCTGGCTGTGTATCCAACATGTAGATGGAGATAGCTGTGGAGAAGGCACACTCTCCTTTGAAAAAGACTTTCAGGTCATTCACATTAATCTACTAGTGAGAACTGGTTATCCATCCACACCTGAATGCAATAGGAAGCAAGGACATCTGGTCTACCATGGCCATCTTTAGGACAAACTCATGGCTTTCTGTCTGATTTATGCAGATTCACTTTATTATGCCAAATGTCTTCCTCTGTAATTATTCTATGTTTTAGTATCAGGGCCCAGATCATGTCTTATACATTTCTGAGCCACCAGCCCCCAGCGCACTGGGGGAACTCTGTAACTGCTGATTGATTGATTGATTGATTTTAGCCCTTTCTAGAGTTTTACAAAGGACCAAGCCCTAATTCTTATTTTATATTTGTCTACCTACATCTCCCCCTCTACTCTGCAGTCTCAGCCCCATCTAGCCCAACTATCTATTTCCCGGACAACCATAACTTCCCCACCCTTTTTCTATCTGTAGAAAAACAATCATGCTCCTTGACTCAGTTCAAATGGTGCCTCAATAGCTAACCTTTCCCTGTTCACCAAAAGTTTTTTGTTCACAAATTTGCACTTGGCCCTACTTCCTGAGAATATTGTGTTCTCAAATGCATGTAACAAATTGCCCTTCTAAATTCTAGTACTTCCATGCCTCTGAATCCCTCTTAACACTTTGTTCTGAAACAGGCAAAAAGAAAATGCTCAGTGAAGGCTTGCCAACTAGTGGGTCAACAAGATGAGATTCTCACACTCTACCCAAATATCCCCTGGACCAACTGCCTTCTACCCACCTGCATCAGCACATAACTCAATAAAAGCCAAACTTTTTACTTGCAAACAGCAAGATTAGAATGCAGCTTCACCTCTACCTTACTCCCCTTATCTCCTCCTTGTCATCACAAGTGAAACTCACAAAAGAACATGTGAGAAAGGAGAATAGCTGGAAGAAGGGAATATATGATCCCTGTGGCATAAGCTTAAGTGTGTGTAAGTGTTGTGGTGGGGAAAAAAGGCAAAGTCCTAAGGAAAGTGCATTCCACACCCAGTCTGCTGAGCATCAGAGGGAATCAGCCGGACCCAGGATCAGTGGTCTCTGAGGTTGGGGAGAGGGCAAAGAGCACACACCAAACCCTCTCTCCAGGGGTCTTCTTATCTAAGCAGTGTTGGGTCCTATAGTCTCCTGGCTAAGACCATGAGCCAATGTTCTACAGAAGAGAAAACATTGCATATGGTTGTCAAGGAGGCCAGCTCTCTACTCACTGTAATGAGGTAGGTATTTACACTTCATCTGTGAAATGGACATGACAACCTTCTGCCACTATTAGATCCACAGAGGCATGGAAAAGCAGCTTCCATGATCCAGTGATCAAACTTTCCAACAAAGGACCTTACACTGAGTATAACCAATAAGTACATTCCAAACAAATATCTGAGAGTATTGTAATCAACTCTCCCAAGACCTCAGCATCCTGGAGCCACAGATTACAAACACTGAAAGGAACTTGAAATGTTGGTCTAGAACCACCTTCTTCTAGGACCACCTTCTCATTTTCTAGATGAGCTACATTTCATTCTTGAGCACTCAGATCAATTGCTGGGACCTGACTAAGCCCTGGACAATAAGGCATAAAGAGAAGTTATAGAGTGGGGCTTCCAGAAAGCTCCTAAGAAAAAGAAGCCCTTTCCTCTTTTATCCTTAGAATAAAGTGATAGTTGGAGCAGAGGCCATTACAGCTCTGAGATGACCTTGAGGAGAGAAGCTTACACGAGTCCTCTGGATCCTGCAAAGGAAGCCTTGTGTTTGTTCCAGTCATCGGCCAGTCATGCCTCTCCCCACACAACAAGGAATGCCCCCTTCTGGATCACTTTGCTGATATTCAAGATCACATAATTTTCAGACTAAATCATGCCAAGCCCACCCCCAGGGTAACATGTCCTCTTCTGTGTGTCTGTTCTCCCAAGGATGGAATATGTCATCAGTGTCAGCACCCCTAAGTGTCTAGATGTCTGGTGGTCAAGGAAGGCCTCTCTGAGGAAGTAACGATTGAGCAATGACTTGAATAAAGTAAGGGGAGAAGGGATGTGAGAACCTTAGGCACAGAAACCTCAAGTACAGAGGCTTTAGGTAAGAAAAGACTCATGTGTTTCGTGAAGCTGTGGGACCTGATTCTCTGGAAGCTGGCACCACAACATTCACCTCAGAACCCATGAAAGCCAGCCTATGCCACCAGAGTATAACTCATGGTGGCTATGGAATTCCATCTCCTAAAAACAATTTTGAGTCAGGTAAATTCTGAATTTAAGTTCTATATAAACTAGACTTTTGCCCCCTCTCAAATGTTCTGTACAACATTCTCACATTTACCAAGGCTGTAATGACACCATCTTATGGTTGGCCGCCGCTGGCCATGGGCAGTATGGTACCAGAAGTCTGGTCTGTATTATCTGTTCCAGTTGCTATTCTCTCTTTCCTGGAACATGGTTTCCTTTTATCTTAGACTAATTTGTTCCAGGCCCTGGGCTCGTTTGCCCATTTGGTCTTTGGCATACCAGTCTGGGATGAGTTTGATATGGTTCCTGGCCTGGAAGCAGGGGGATGAAGGAGGTGACCTCCAGAAGAATCCACAAGCCATGGGAATTATCAGTGTGTGTCTGAGTCATGTCACCACCAACCAGGCCAGAGTTTGGTCCATTTTAGCATCCGAGAGTTCTTTCTCAGCAGGAGGGAGAGATGGGAAGGAAATGAATTAAATGTAAGCAGGGAGAATAGTGTGAGCGCTGTCCTCTCTCGCAAAAGATTTATTGCATGGAGAAGATAGCAGGTGTTCGTTAAAATGGGTTTCTTTGTGTTTAAATCTATTATGTGGTGGTGAGAAAATGTAAGTTGCCTTCAATGCAAATGCATCTTAGCCACTCAGTCGCCCTCAGAAAGGATGCCAACTGGCTCAGAGTATATTCACAAAGCTATAATAAAGGCAGACACTCTCCAGGGCTTTGGGGATGTGATGCAGGGCCAGCTGTGATTAATACATGTCCTGAGATTGGATTAGAAATGATAATTACCTCTTCCTTTAGGAAGAGACTAGGATTTGGGGAGGCACAGGAGGGACATGAAAAATTGGAGACATACAAAACTTTGCCTTCGCTACAGTCTCTTCAGGAAATCTGGAAGGTCCGATGTTTCTTGATAAGATTTCCACAGAGAAGCCAACTTGATAGATGCCAAAGGTTTTCCCATCTTGGATTTCATTTATGTTCTGGAGCCAAGGCAAAGGTAGGCAGCTACCCACTTGTTTCCTTTGGAATGAACTCAGGCAAATTCCTCAGGGTTGTTTATGTTGGCCGCCTGCAGGGACTTAAGAGCCTGGAAGCAAGAGAGGGCAACCTCCACTCAGAGTATCTGAGCAAATTCCAGTGATCTAAGCTTCTGAAGGGGAGTTTCCAGGTGGGGTGGAGTGCAGGGCAAGTGGAAAGTGAGGAGACTTCCAGGACGAGGCACCTAAGAATTGGTACTTTTATGCAGAGATATTCAAACATTTTGTACTTGGAATAGTCCAGACAACTAGACCGGACAACTACAGAGTCCTGAGTTCCTGTAGTGTGACAGCATCACTCCTTTATCCCTTCCAGGATCATAGGGAGGACCAGGAGTCCTCCAGGGAGTAGCTGAGGTGGCCTGGAGGTACACTTGAGGAACTTGGGGTTAGGGTGAGGCAGTGGCTATTTATAATCTAGTAGAAAATTATTTGAATATTTTAGTACTCAGTCTGGCCTTGCTGGTGTGTCAGTGAAGTATGGGCTTTGCTCCTCTGAGATGTGGCTGTGGAGAATGTGGCAGTGAGGCGTGGAAAGGGGAGGGCAGTGGTGGGTCATTGTTGCTTTCCAATGAAAGTCTCATTGCTGACCACCTTCTAAATACCTGCTCCATCACTACATTGCTTCTTACCTCCCTCCCTCCATCCATTCCCACCCTCCTTCCTTACAGCAATCAATCTTCATCGAGTGCAGACTATGTGTCCAGGGACTGTGTGAGGCTTTGGATCCTAGAGAGACTAACATGTGCCTTTTTTTTCCTTCAGGGAAGTCAAGCCCACGGGTGAGCTGTACCTACCCTAACACCAGGGTGTTTGTAGTGGTTTTGTGATAGAAGAGTGAGGATCCGGGGATGGGAGAGAGGTCTGTCTGAAAAACAGTGTGGAGAAAAGGCTGACCCTTTGGTGTCTGCAGCCTTGAGTGGGAACCAAAGGTCAGGTGTAAAACCATGGGTTTTCTGGCAGCACACCAGAAATGAGCATTCCAGATGTAGCAAAAGCCTAAGAAAGGAACATGGGAATATATAAGAGATGACAACAGATGGGTTTGGCCAAAGTAGAAAGTTCTTGTAGTTAAATAATGGGGGGGGGGGGATGGGGGGAAGGCTGGGAGAAAAATACCTGATGGCAGCAGGGCAGAGGAAATAGCATGGCCTTTAAGAGAGACCTGGGTTTCAGGCCTTTAAGAGAGACCTGGATGGCTCAATCGGTTGAGTTCTGCTCAGGTCATGATCTCACAGTTAGTGAGTATGAGCCCTACATCGGGCTCACTGCTGTCAGCACAGAGGCTGCTTTGGATCTTCTGTCCTCTCTCTCTCTCTCTCTCTCTCTCTCTCTCTCTCTCTGCCCCTCCCTTGCTCATGCTCTCTCTCTCTTTCAAAAACAAACAAACATAAAAAACAAAAGAGACAGACCTGAGGTTTACATTCAGAGCTCATGAATATATTAACCAGGTGTCCTTAAGTGAATTAAAGAGTATCTTAGAGTACCAAGTTTTTACCCATTAATTGGATTATTGTTATGGGTCTTTGTGAGGATTACAAATAATGATTCCAATGTGCCCAGTCCAAAATAGTCCTAACGAGTGATTGTTACATGTGTACATATCCATCTCCTTCACTTTCCCTAAACCCCTTCAGATCCCAAACCCACCGTGTGTACATAATCCCCCTTAAAGAATGAAAAGGGTAATTGTAAAGTGTTTGTGGAGGCAGGTGGTGGAATGGTAAGCCTGGGACAAGTGGCCATGACCATGGTGGACCAGGAGTTTCCTGGTTTTTGTCCTAAGAAGCATCACGGAAGGGCGTGTCCAGGGACAAGCGACAAGGTTGATCCAGGAGGAGCCCTGGGCATGAGAACTGAGGGAAAGGCAGAGATCTCAACCTGGTGAGGATGGCGCAGGAAAAGAGAAAGGTCAAGCCATGGCTGGACACCACGTGGAATCATGGGCCATGTGGTGGGTCAGGCAGCTAGGAGCCACAGCCTTTCTGGACCATTGTTCCTGCTCAAACAGTAGGGATCATGTAACTCAAGGAGTCCAGTTAGATACTCAGTGAAACTTTGCAGCCTCTGTTGTTTTAGTAGTTGAATGAATTGATAATCCTTGTGTTGTCTGTTACCTGACACCCCCCCTGCACATACTTCCCCACCCCTCTCACCCTCCCTACTTTAACTCTTTTGTATATATAACAGCAACTTCAAATTTTTCTTCAGAGTGGGTGATCTATAAAGAAATAGAAATATCTTATGTTTTTTAAAAGTCTCTTTACCAGTGAGACATGCTTTTATCTGACCCCTTGCTTTCCAAATGGCATGCCACTGCCCACATGCCCCACCTATAAGGGGCAGAGAAATAGTCACATAATATCTTTTCAATATAAACTCTCATGTGAGTGGATGCTCTTCGATGTGGATCTGATTCTTCATTTTTGCCTTTATTGAAAATAGATTTGAGACTGCAGACATTCACTGATAGACAAAAGACACTTTTCAGAAAGCCCATATTTGGTTGCCAGTTCTCTGAAGGTCCTTTGGCATTTTCTGATTTAATTATCCTGGAAAATAATTGCCTCCATGTGGCATCCTGAACAGGCAGTAGTATAACAATGTTGTATTCTAGATGTGCTGTGATGCTATGAAGTAATCATCCAAAGATCAGTAGAAAAGCCAGTTTTCTTCCGAGGAGATTTCAGTCTTGATGATGAAGCATTTCAATCCAGAAGTCTACCCTGCTCCCACAATAAACTCTCTTTTCTTTGGTAGACATTTATAAAGAACCACTCAAGGAAACCACAAAAACCATGAAAAATTAGTTTAGATTAATGCATTTTCTGAAAATCATGGTCTAGTGACTGAAGCTTATACTTGGGTATCACTTGATATGTTTTTAATGGAGTTGGTGCAATGTTTTCGAAAAACCACGACATACTTATTCGACGTCAAAGCAAGGCATTTGTTTTAAAAACCAAGGCACGTTAACAGAAGTGGGGAGGAAAGACAATAATTCTTTAGTGCATCCTGGCCAGTGACATTGCATTTGAGGTCTCCCTCAATAGTTTACTCATCTGGAAACCCAGGCCGGGATGGAGTTTAGCAAACGTGCTGATGTCAAGAATGCTAACCAGCCAGTGCCGGATACTCTACAAAGATCATTTCAGCACGAAAATACTCCATTTCCTGGCATCTGTGCCACCCTCTTGGAACCTGGATGTTAGGTTTACTGTTGGCCACAACAGTCTCTACCAATGGATCTTATACTGGGCAAACATTTGTGTTAGCCATTGATGATGATGTTTGTCTTCTTAGAAATGTAGGTGTTTGTTATAATATCACTCCTTGATAAGGATCTCATGCTCTGCAGCCCTGAGAAGGAGGCAGGGCAGGTATCATTTCTATGTTCCAGATGGAGAAAGAGCTCAGAGAAGTTGGAGCTTGCCCCACTGACAGAGTGGGCACTAGAACAAAGTCTGGCTCCAAAATGGAGTGTATTTTCCATTAGAGTACATTGTCTTGGCACCATATGAGACTCTGTTCCCCAAAAGGCTTTACCTAAACACAAACATCTGAGAAATGTGCCTTCTCACTTCTCACCAGTGAGTGGTTATCAGCACAGCTTCTGCAGGGGAGGCAGACTGCAGTTCACTCCAGCTCAGTCACTTCCTCGCTTTGGACTCTTGAGCAGAGGCAAAGCTTCTCTGATTCTTGAATTCTGCATCTGTGTGTGTGACAGAGTGCCAGAATCCCCTGCCATGACCCCACATACCATTTCTTCCAGGTAATTTTAGAGGCTCTAGATTCAGTGAAGGCTGACACAAAGATTTCCTTCTGTGTGACAAAGGATTCCACAAAGTGGAAGGAGACTGGAAGCTTCTGTAGCCTTAGAGAGGCAAGCCCTTTGATTCAGCTTGGGCTAGAGGGAAGATCTTCTCAACCTTCTGAGATTCCCAACTGAAAATCTCAAGCTGGCATTTATGAGAGTAGATCAGTGTGGCAAAAAAGACCCCAAGGCCTCATAAGGGATGTCTCTGTGTGGAAGTGGTGTCCAAGGTGGTGAACCTGACTTAATCCAAAGATCTGGCCATTCTTGGGGAAGGACGGAGCCTGGTACATATGCGGTGAGGCTGAAAGCCCTTGGGGATCCAGCCTCCTCTGGCACAGTGAGGCCATACCTTGGAGCCCAAATGTGGGCCATGACTTTGTTATGATCAGAAATCTGTTCAGTAAGGGTGACCATGTTAAGTGGCAAATTCTCCAATGGTGCCCCACGTGCACATTAGCCAAAAAGGAAAAAATACACCTTTGCTATCCCTTCAAGGGGTCCCTGAAAGCCCCCTTGGGGTGGACTATGCTCTGGGAACTTGGAGGAATCAAAGGTAGGAGGCCTCAGGAATAAATGAAATAAATGAAAATTATGCTGGCACTCAAGTGATTAGTGGGAAAAACAGAGACATGTAATCCAAGTTGGTGGTGTGGCTCACCTGGTTAAGTATAAGGTGGGGAATAAAAACCCTTCGCAGGTGGTTGTAAAGATTAAGTAAGGTGATGATTGTACAGTTCTTAGCACAGCTGGCTCTTAGTGAGTGCTACTTGGGCAATATTATCACTACTGTCACTACGAGTACTGTCACTACGATTATATGACTCCATAGGCCTCAGGCAGAGCATCTGGGGCCAGGTTTTTGAGGGAGGTGTCATGATGTCGAAGAAACACAGGCTAGAGTCTGAACCTCAGGATTAAAGCCCCTGTAGCTTCAGTTTCAGGAGCCAGTGATAAGAGGCAACTTTATAGTGAGGCTCCTCCCAAGGGAGCCCAGGATCTATGGAAAGTGGAGGCAAAATGACTTCCGAAATGTATGGAAAATTCTTTCATATCTTAGAGCTTATATATGAAAGAAACTTGAGAGAAGCTTTCCAAAATTTGACAATAATCTTAACATTCAGATGAAATCACCAATAAGCTGTGGAACTGAAAAAAACTTTCTAGGTTCTTATTTTCTATCAGAAATAAAAAGCACAGTTGGAGGCGCTTTGAGGGTCATGGGCTTCCATGCAGACATGGCCAAGTCCAAGAACCACACCACTCACAATCAGTCATAAAAATGGCACAGGAATGGCATTAAGAAACCCCACTTATAAAGTTATGAATCCCTTGAGGGGGTAGACCCTGAGTTCTCGAGAAATATGCGCTTTGCCAAAAAGCACAAGAAGAGCCTGAAGAAGATGCAGGCCGACAATGCCAAGGCCAAGAGTGCATGCATTGAGGTTATCAAGGCCCTCGACAAGACCAAAGAAGTCAAGCCCAAGATCCAAAGGGCAGGAACCACAAGCTTGCCTACATCGCTCATCCCATTCTGGGGAGATGTTCGCATGCCTGCATTGCCAGTGGTCTCAGCTTCTGCAGCCCAAAGTCTAAGGCCAAAGCTCAAACCAAGACCCAGGCTGCAGTTGCAGCTCTGCCTACAGCTCCTGCTGTGGCTCGGGCTCCCAAAGATGTGCAGGACGCCCCCTCCCCCACTGAAAGGCTCCAGCATAGAGGCTTCTGTCTGTCAATGTGAGGACAGAAGGACTGGTGTGACCCCCTTGGCTTCTATCTACAGGGGCTGGTGTCCTCTTGTGCTATTGGTACAAATACATTTGTGGCAAGATCTGCCCAAAAAAAAAAAAAAAAAGCAAATTTTGATCAACTTTGCTAGGGGAAAGACTGAATTACCGTTCTCTTTCTTAATTGAAAACCTTGTTATGAAAAGCAATTAAAGAGCACACGACTAAAGACGTTGAGGGAGCAGTATTGTAATATAAAGGTGAGGGAGTCAGTTCACTAATAAAAAAAAAATAAAACTATTTGTTATAGATTTTGTCATGTTTCTGGTTTAGCCTAAAATTTTTATTTTGGAACTTTTCTTTTCATGCTAAATACTCACTTTTGTACCTGATTTTATTTTATAATTTTGAGTCCTTTTTCTTGAAGAGGGCCCCTAAAATTGCAGAAGCTTCTGGGCCCACAGAACCAGGATCTGTCCATGTTAATCATACTACCTACTTTTGACATAGCGATATTGAAAAGTGCTCTACATATGCTGCCCATTGACATGGAGAGGAGCCTCAGGGAGCTTTCTGGAAGAAGGTGGAACCATTGAGAAGATAGATAAAGAGAAAAAACCTTGCCCTATGATAAGATAGTGAGTGATCAAAAGAGACAGGTGGAGTACAGCGAAGCCAGAGCTGAAGCAGTTAAAAAAAACAAATTTGAAGTGTTAAGGAAGACCCTGAGAAAAGTTTCTGAGTGTAGTAGGAATGAGGCCTATTTAAGGGGCCTCATCTGTTTCTCAACTAGCAGCCTCACTCAGACCAAGCAGATGTGGTTCTTGATAGAAGTTGACACATGCTCTCTGAAGAATTAGATGCAGGCCAACCAGAGTCCATCATGCTGGGAGAAAACTAAGAGCAGGTTATGATGTGGGATGCATGTCAAAAGTCTGCCTCCTTCCCTTAGGGCCTATGGCTTCATTCCCCTAATTGAGGAAGACATCTTGGCTTGGAAGCCTCAGTCCTCAGCTCCTTGCTCTGTTAGACAGACAGGAAGTGAGACAAAGGTGGGGCAATAAAACATGAAGGTTCCTGAACTCGTATGTAGAGCTGTCTTTTTGAATTCCCATCTGGCTTTCACCTTGCACTTCCTTTCTGCAGATAAAGCTGCATGCACCATGGGAAGGGCAGAAGAATATGTGGGTTCCTCTGTGTCTGGGCAAGAGTCCTGGTGATGCATCTGTCTTCTAGCCTGATTTGAAGGGGTCTGGTTGTGGGGGCACTGCCATTTCCTGCTGTACAGAACAGGGAAGGGGAGCAAGAGGTTAGCCAGATGTGTAAATAAGGCTGCATTCTGAGGAAACATCTGCTCTGTCTTCCAGAACTTGCGGCTAAGCCTTCAAGGGTGGGTTCTGCTCTCTGGCGCCCTCTGCTGTGGCTGAACAGATCCAATACCACTGTGGGTTGGGACAAGAGTAGAAATTCCAAGCAACTCTTCCCTGGGCTGAATTGGGTTAGGTTATCCAAGACACAGATGGCTAGGGCTTGGGTTGTGAAAGATGAGTAGAATGGTAACATGGAAGATAAGATTGACCATGCTATTCATGTTTGCCAAACCATGGTGAACCTGTAAAACTGTATATGTCAATGCAGGAATGGATGTTAGCACTTGTCCAGTCCAACGTCTTCATTTACTAGCAAGGAGCATATCTTGGAAAATACATGCAGCAAGTAAAGGTCAAGTCATCAGTAGAACAGGAAATTCAGAAGAGTAGGATTATGAGGGGTGAGGAGCGAACTTCACCTCTTTCCCAGATTATCCATGAAGGATCATACAAGTGAGAGCTTCGAAATTGCTAGAATAATATATTGGAGATTATAGATGGACTGCTTCTAAGGGGAGGAGGCAGAGAAAAAAAAGTAACATGGTACTCCAGGAAAGGCATGCTCTTGAAATACGGAGGATCAGGACAAGGAAAAACATGCTGAGAAGAAAAAGATGGTGGCAATGAAGATAAAAAACTGGAAAGCTGATCCAAACCTTCATTGTTTCCTTAAAGTAATCAAAACAGTTGGAATGGCTACACTAGACTCTATTCCTGTACTGGAAGAGTACCTTCCAGAGCCGAGAAAGAAGTGATATGCAGACTGAATGTGAACACCTAATTTCAGGCATGTTAAATAATGAAACCCGCATCAAGACACATTCCAATGAAATTTTTGAATTCCAAGAATACATTTTTAAAATTCTATTTGCATGAAGGCAGGAGGAAAAAAGAAATGTACAAAGGAATATCAATCAGGCTTATGCCAGAGGTTTTCCCTCTCAAACCTTGGAATTATTGGCACAGTCACAATGTTTTGAAAGGATGGTGACCCGAGAAAGGTAAATCCAGTCAAGTCATCATTCCAACAAAAGCAAATCCCTGCCCATGTCTTTGGTCAGGTCCCCTGGAATGGGAGCTGCATACCTGGCCTGTAGGAGATTGACTGGGAAGTGTGTTCCAAAAGGGACACCTGTGGCTGGGTGGGGGTGGTGGGGGTGGCGATGAGGTAAGCAGAACGGGCAGCGAGAAGAACTGAGTTGCAATACATTTTGGCCCATTCCATATGAAGCTCTGGGGCTGAGGAAACCCTTTAGAATTATCTCGAATTGAGCCAAGGTGGGCCTCCTCCACCTGCAGAGATGAGAGCCGCCCCCAGCAGAGAAGTGGCTCTGGCCCAGGCAGCCTCCTTTCACTCACAGCAGTTCTGAAAGGGGCTTCAAACTGTGACCGTCAGCAGCTCGGGAGTGAGCAGCTCAATCCTGGAGGGATCTGGGTAGAATCCTTAACACCACACTGTTAAAAAACATTTGACCTGAAGGTATACTCTGGCCAACTAAGGAAGACTGTGACAATATAAAAAGACTGAGCAGGGCACGGGTTGGGATGAGCACTGGGTGTTCTTGTATGGAAACCAATCTGACAATAAAAAATTATTTAAAAAAAAGACAGGAACGTTTTTCTAATTTATTTTTAACCTCAAGCCCTATTTGGCTACATATTTCAAACAACCATGGGGCAGACTGGTCTCTGAGTTTTCCTATCTCGTTTTTGTCCTTGCTTCTAGAATGCCCTCCACAGCCAGGTGGAATCTCCTACCACAATTTATGTCCCCTTAAAAGAGCACCTGGTAAGTTTTCCTCCTGTCTTTCTTAATGAGGACTCATCCATCTACAAGGTTAGAACTTTGTTTTGGGTGCATTAGCAAACCCAAAGGCTTTTATTAGCCTGGCAGAAAAACAAAGTTCCATATGGCAAAATAACAGCCATTTTATTGAGGAGTTAATGATGATTTTCTGCATCTTTAAAATCCTTGCCAAGAATAGCACCCTTCCCCCCCCACCCCCCAGGCAGGATTATCCTAGACAGGGCTCCTCTGGAGAGGCTATGAAAGGAGAGAGAGGGAAGGGAAGTCCACCTTTTATTCCATGCATTTTTGTTTACAATAAGTACATCGAGAAAATAGCCATCAAGATTATTTATGTAGGAGCACCTGGGTGGCTCAGTCAGTTAAGCATCTGATTCTTGATTTCAGTTCAGGTCATGACTCACGGTTGTGAGATCAAGCCCCAAGTCTGGCTCCATGTTGACAGCCTGGATCCTGCTTGGGATTCTCTCTCTCCCTCTCTCTCTCTCTCAAAATAAATAAACAATAAAAAAATTATTTAGGTAAATAAGCCATCAAGTGGATTCCATTTCTTTTTATTTTTAATAGGAAAAAACTGATGAACCCAATGGTAAATACTGTTTGCTGCTATGACCTCCATCTAGAGAGCTCATGGCTGTTTCTCTTGGAGGTAAAATTTCAGATGATTTAAACTGTTTTATTTACATTTTACATTTTTTGCATTTTTTAAATCTTCTTCAATGAGTATATATTACTTTTATGATTAAACAAAATAGATGCTATTACAGATCAATGTAAGTGCACGTATACCATGAGAACACAAATGAAGTCAAACTAAACTCAGACATTAACTGTTATTATTTCTAGAGAAAGGGCATAGGAAAAGGAGCAATATTTTTTCATTTTTCAGTGTTTCAGATGTTTGCTTATAATTTTTTTTTGTATTTTATGATGAAATGTCAAAATTTATAATTTCCTTAAAGATCAGAGAGTAGGGGGGCACCTGTTTGGCTCAGTCAGTTAAGCATCCAGCATCAGCTCAAGTCATAATCTTGAGGTCTGTGAGTTCGAGTCCTGCGTTGGGCTCTATGCTGATAGCTGTGCCTGGAGTCGGCTTTGATTCTGTGCCTCTCTTTCTCTCTGCCCCTCCCCTGCTCATGTGTTGTCTCTCTCACTCTCAAAAATGAATAAATGTTTTAAGAAAATTTTAAAAAAAGAGCAGAGGGTAGTTTCATTGTTTGTTTTAAATTAGGACTGGGGATGCCTGGGTACCTCAACTTGTTAAGGGTCTGACTCTTGATTTTGGCTCAGGTCATGATCTCATGGTTCATGGGATCAAGCTCCAAATTGGGCTCTGTGCTGAGTGTGGAGACTAATTGAGATTCCCTCTCTCTCTCTCTCTCTCTCTCTCTCTCCCTCTCTCTGCCACTTCTCTGCTTTCACTCTCTCTCGCTCTCAAAATAAATAAACATTAAAAATAAATAAATTAGGACTGCACCTACTGTCTCTCTACTCAGCCTAACAAATCCTTTGGGAAGTTCTTAACCTAAATCCTAGTTGCTGCCCTGTTAGGCAGGCATGTCTGGTGGTCATGCTGGTAAGGCAGGTGCTGAGATGATTTGAGCCTGGTGGTGGGGTCAAATCACAAAATTCCTAATTCATTTGTAGTGAGAGAGAGGGAGAAAGGGGAGTCCTTTCAGGGTAGAAACATGTAACTGGGCAGATGGAATCTCCCTTCCTCTCCATCTAGATCTCCCTGGGAGGCACTGTCTGGCCTAATCACTAGGGTGTGGGCTTTGGCCACCACAGGCTTCCACACCCAATCTGTAATCCCTTAACAGGAAGGGGTGGGGCAGGAAAAAAAAAAACAAAAACAAAGCAAAAGGTTCATTATGCAATGGAAATAAAATGGAGCCTCTACCCCTGCTACCAATCTCCTTTACCTTGCTCAACCTTTTTTTCTCCATAGCACTTATTACCTCCTAACATCCTATATAGTTTATTTTCATTGTTTATTATATCTTCCTGGCTTACCTATAAGAGGGCAGGAATCATTGTGTCGACTGATGTATCCCAAGTGCCCAATATGGTATGTGGTAGGTGTTCAGTATGTACTTTTGAATAACATTCAAAATTGACAACTGAGGGGCACTTGGGTGGCTCAGTCAGTTGAGTGTTTGACTGGCTCAGATCATGATCTCAAGGTCTGCGAGTCTGAGCCCTGGGTCGGGCTCATGCTGACAGTTTGGAGCCTGGAGCCTGCTTAGGATTCTGTGTCTCCCCCTCTCTCTGCCCCCCCCCACTCCCACACACACACACACACACACACACACACACACACACACTCTCTCTCTCTCTCTCTCTCTCTCTCTCTCTCAAAATAAACATTAAAAAATTGACAACAAATTTATGGGATAGAAGGATTGATGACCTACATGAAGTGGAAGAAGAAAGCAAGACAGCATATACTGCATATCTGCAATCAAAAATACAGATGCACTTGAGAGAGAATGACAGTCTGGAAGGAAATACAGCAATTGTTAATGTTTATTATAAATTTGGGGACTGTGGGTGATTTCACTTTATTTTTTTTCTTTGATTTTGGGTTTTTGTTTTGTTTTGTTTTGTTTTGTTTTGAGAACAGGGGAAAGAGTGAGAGTGGCAGAGGGGCAGAGAGAGAGAGAGAGAGAGAGAGAGAGAGGGAGGGAGAGTCTTAAGCAGGTTTCATGCCCAGTGTGGATCCCAATGTGGGACTTGATCCCACAATCCTGAGATCATGACCTGAGCTGAAATCAAGTTGGATGCTTAACTTATTGAGCCACCTAGATGCCCCTTCATTGTTTTTTAGATCGCCTGACTTTTGGTGTGCAAGTTCCACTTCTGTGATCATATAAAAATGTATACCTGAAAAAAGAAGGAAAAGAGGTGGGGTCTTGAACCAGCTGCAGTCAGTGCAAAGTGGGTGTCTTGCTGGTGGAGGTGGCCCCTGACCATCAGCATGGACCGTCACTGCTTGCAGGAAATATCAACCCCACCCATACCGGTAGGAGTCCCTGGGGATATCTTCCTCCTTTTTATGGGCCTGCAATCTCCACGTCGTGAATGCCCCTGAAGTGAAATTTTTCTCTTATTGAAGCTACTTCTCTCTCCCCGAGTTAGCTGAGCCTGTTGTAATGTGATGCAGTGTTTTGGTAATACTGTAGTTTGAATCTAGGCTAACATGGTAAGTTTGAACATTAAAGCATGAAGTGGTTAAAATTTATCATAGGACTACTGGTATGTGAGTGGCGTGGGACAGGATTGTCTGCTGCTCCCACTAAAGCTGTATCTATGCCCTGGCATCGCCATGAAAGAAGGGGCTACTTTCCAGAGCAAGAGTTGGCGGGCAGTGCGATCCTGCACGTGGCCAGGAGAACACAGAAGCCATGGGAGCGGCAAGGATGACCAGCCCGGCACCCTGGGCGCTCGAATTACCAGATGTACTGAAACATGAGAACACTCGTGTCTTCTCTGGAGTGTGGCTCTCCTTGAAGCTTCCATGCATACACTGAGAATGACCTGGGAGGACCTGGGGCTGGGTCCTGAGGAGGAGGACTGTGCAACAGGCTTCTGGACAGCGTGTGGGGCTGAAGTATGTGAAGGACGGTGATGAATGGTGTTTGGCCTTTGCTTCCAACTATACTTGAAAATCTCACTCCCCAGCTCTGGGAGGAAACATGTAACCTCAGAACCATCTTGGGTCGGTCATTAATTCGTACATAAAATGGTAAGCCCTTACCTCCCCTGCTTCCACATTTCCTGCCTCCTTTATCCCTTATATTTCTCCAGAGCCCTTATTATTAGCTAAAATCCTGTGCCTCCCCAGAAAGTGAGCTCCATGAGGCAGAGATTTCATCGTTTCTACTCTGCTTATCTCCCATCTGAGTGTCTGGGAGGCAGTAGGTCTTCAATAACCATTGGTAGGAAGCAACAGAAAGAGAGAGAGAGAGCCATAGACAAGGAGACACATCTTTATAAGAATGTTTCAATTTATTTTATTACTTTAAACCTGAACCTGCATAAAGTGATGGTTAGTTGCACAAGCTCAAAGCATCCCCATGACATGGAGACAAGCCCAGGTTGGGACCTCTACCACTCACCATCAAGTCCAGTGGCCACAGCCATCAGTCCTATTACTTAATTTGCACCCACTGAGGCTATGACAGTCCCAGCTGCAAAGCGACTCAGAGGGGTCTGCTCGGGGAGCTGGTGGGAAGGGCTGAAGAATAGCTCAGGAAGGGGGCTTGCTTCTCTCACAGCCTGTGGCCACCTGAAGGGGGCCACCTGAGGAAACACAGGGAAAGTGCATGGCGCCTGGGAGCTCTGGGGTAGAGACACCCTCTTGCACCAGGTGACTCAAATTGGGGTGCCAATCTCCCAAAAGGATACAAAGAGGACCTAAAAGAAACTTAAGCTTGAAGTTTCTGACAAGCAGCCCCATTTCTCTTCCTGCTCCCGCTCTCTCGCTCGCTCTAACCCCTCTCTCTCTACACAAATGCACCTTTGCAAGACCCCCTGAGGCCGGACCCCTGCAGACGCCAGCCAGCCCTCTCGCGCAGGTGCAGGGGCACTCTCCTTGAGGTCCCAGGTCGGTTCCGCAGTCCCCCACAGTGGGGCCGGCTAGCTCACACGTTGGTGTGCTGCGAGGCAGAAGATGCGATGCTGCCCGGCTGGCTCCGGCCCGAGGGTGCTGAGCTGGTCGCCCGGCTCCTGCTCCGACGCCCGCCTCCCAGGCTCCTTGGGGCTGGCTCGTCCATCAGCTTGAGTTTCTCATGCTCCTCCTTCAGGAAGAAGTCCACCAAAAGGCCCTTCTCTTTCTTGATCTGGTCGCTGATGTCCGTGGGGATATCTGGGATCATCCAGTCCACAAGGACACTCAGGAACATCACGAGATTCTGCCAAAAGCAAGGGAGAGGGGATGAGAGGAGAAGCCTGGCCCAGTGGGTTGGAGTGATGGTCTCAGCAGTTGGGCTGGCGGTGTGGTGCATGGTGGTAGTGGTGGAGAGTGCAGACCCAGGGGCAGGACACCTCCATGCTTTCTGGCTCTGCTACTTACTGGCAGGTGGTCTTAGCCAATGAGTAGAAGTGTCCCACATTCCCCATTGAGAAAGTGGAACAGTAGCAGCACCTGCCTTCTGGAATTGTTGCAAGTATTAAGTCAATACCTTGCACAAGGCGGGGCTTGGGAAGTGTCAGCTATTGCTTTTTCCCCTCCTGTTCTGACCCTCAGCCTATAGGTCCCCTGCTCCAGAGCCTCCTGGGAAGGGGGGACAGGGCCCGCTGGCCTCTCCAGGGCTTCTGCTGGGCCAGTGGCTCCTCTCTGGCTTCCTGCTTGTCTTCCCGTCATCCGTATCAGAGGCAGTCCTTTGGTTTCTGTGCTGAATTCTGGCCTCGGAATTCTGGTCAACCTCACACCCTTCCTGCTAAATCAGTCATACTGACCCAGCTAGGGCCTTTGCCTCCAGCTCCCCCTTCTCCTTTCTAAGCTTCTGCGCACACTTGTAATTGGCTTCCTTCTTCCACCTATGGAGCCCCATCCCTTCCCTTGGAATTGCAGGTAACACAGGACTACCTTACCCTGCAGTGTTTTCCACTGAAGTGAATGCATACATTACAACAGTGCCATCATGGTCCGATATATACTTTTGTAACCTGGTCCCCATCCACTTCCCCAGGCCACGCTCTGCCCAGTATGCTGCCCAGTGGTGGCGTTCTCTGCCCGCCAATCACATGCTTGCTCTGGGATCCGGGGATGAAGATCATGAGGGTATGGCTGTCTTCCAGGCTCCAAATCTATTCCTTGACCTTGAACCTCGCTTGCACGTAGGGGCCCAGGGGACCAGCTGCTGTTTCCAGAGGCTCCTGAGTGCATTAATGCTCTAAAGCTTCTTCAAGTCACACTCTTCTCTTAAGCCAACTTTCACAATGCGAACGAGTTTTACAGGTGAGCTGTGGGAAAGCCAGGGGACTCCTGCAGGGGGGCATTAGAGTGGTTTTTCTAATGCATCACCCCATCTCCCCAGAGGAAGAATGGCTGTCTTCTTTAGGTGAAAGACTAGCCGAGGGGCTTCTCTACTTCCTGGGTCAGGGTCAGGGCCAGATACCTTAGAGCCCTCCAGAGATCTGCCTTCAGGGAATATAAAAGCCTGAGGGAGTGGAAGAGAAAAGGATCTTGAAGGCCGGCAGGACCCCAAGTGGGAACTGGGGCCGTGCACTCCCGGATCTCTGCCGTGCAACCGGAGCTGCGGCTATTGTCAGAGATAGCAATCACAGGGCTAGAGTTTGCTATTCACTGAGGCATGGCCGGATGGCTCTGGGGCCCTCCCTGCCAGATGTCTCAGGGGCTGAGGCACGCTAACAAAGGAGGGAGCCAGTTGAGAGCTAGAAGAATGGTTCAGAACTCGAGCCCTTTCTTGGGCTGCAGAGACCAGGCGGGACAGTTTGTCTGCATCAGGGTTGAGATTCTGGTTTCCACAACTCTTCTCACTTCCTGTCTTGTCTTACGTCTGAACGGGAATCTATCTCCACCCTGAAACTTACTCCACATCTGTCTTGTAACCTTACTCTGTGTTCTATTCTCTTGCTGCAAATCCATCCATGAATGGAAGCCCTCTCAAGAGGCTTCCTGCCTCCTCTGGGGAGGCACTCACTTCTGCCTGCCACATGCAGACACCCCTAGGTCATAGCACCATGAAAACCCAGAGATGAGGGCAGGCAAGAAGCCGTGCTGTCTTTACCCGTGCAGCCTGGATTCTAATTGGCTACTCTTTATTTGAACAACTCACCTGGAAGATTATGACAAAAGCCAGACGGGCAGACAGAATGGACCAGTACTGTTTGGAAAACTCATATGGGTTCGGGGCCCATGGTGGCTCTCGGTAATCCTTAAACCTGCCCAGAGAGAAATGTGGTGTTA
This sequence comes from Paguma larvata, assembly GCA_030068075.1. Classification (NCBI taxonomy): domain Eukaryota; kingdom Metazoa; phylum Chordata; class Mammalia; order Carnivora; family Viverridae; genus Paguma; species Paguma larvata. The sequence continues at coordinate 97,975,389 of CM057828.1, read as the reverse complement.
AGACTGGGATGAGGTGGCGGGAAGGAGGTGCTTCTCTGGGGAAAACCTCAAGGATGAGAGCAACAGGTAAGCCCCTGGATCCCAGACTTGGGAAGTAGCAAGGAATCAATGGCCCTACCAACAAGTGTCCATGGAATAAAAGGACCAAATCCCAAAACAAACAGTGTTGACCTGAGTATGTCTTTTTCCTATACTTTCTCCAACACCCCCCATAGCTTCCTCTGGTGTCTGGATTCTTCTTTGAGAGGACCCCAGGGCGGTGATTCCATGTTGGCCCCACGAGCTCGAAAAGGGAAGGGAGACGCTCAGAAACCTTGAACAGTTATCTGTAGCCCATGGGCTCAGAGAGGACACAGTCACCTGTGGGCAATCCCAGGATTCCTTTCTGCCTGGCTGCTTTGGGACCACAGCCATAGAGGGGGCTGGCCTCGCCTGGTGGCTGCATTCTTACATCCTAAGGAAGGCTGACTCAGACCAAGCTCAAGGCTGAGTGAATTTGGGGGATGGCAGTAATAGTCACAGATGGTCAGTATCCTCTTCTATTGACCACGTTTATGATCTGTCCATGTGGCTTAAGAAACAAAATGTTAGGGGCACCTCAGTGGCTCAGTTGGTTAAGCATCTGACTCTGATTTCAGCTTAGGTCATATTCTCATGGTCAGTTGTGCAATAGAACCTGACATTGTGCTCTGAGCTGAGCAGGGAGTCTGCTTGAAATTCTCTCTCTCTGTCCCCATCTCTGCCCTTCCCCCTACTCCCTCTCTCTCAAAAAAAAAAAAAAAAGAAAGAAGAAGAAAGAAAAAGAAAAAAGAAACATGTCAGTGCCTGATGTAAGCTCATTCCTCTTTCTCAGACCCATGGAGCCATCTAGGGCTTTTCCTCACCACTGCCTTTTCACCCCCATTCTGTGATGACTCATGTTAAAAATGGCTCATTTTCTCGGACTCACTTTTTTCTAAGCCTGGAAAAGTGACAAGAGCTGGTATCAGAAGAATTATGACCCTTCGTGGAACTGTTTTCTCCCTGGAATTCAATAGATCTTTGAGGCTAAGTAAAAGCAAAACAAGCCCCGGGCAGGGGGAAGGAGTAGGGTGGCATGAGGCCACCAAGTGGGGTGCATGGCTGCCAAGGAAGGCGGGGCAGGGGGGCAGGAGGACTCTGCCTGAGGAGGGGCCAAGAAGGAACATACAGAATGTGCCAATCCCTGAGGAAGGAGCTTTACTGGAAGTTTCTTCATTGGATCTCCACCACGACATCGTCGGGCAGGCACTGATATCTGCATATGACACAGGAGGAAACTGAGGCTCAGGAAGCCGAGTCAAGGTGAGACACTCCAAGTCTGGCTGAAGGCAGGCCTTTTCTCTATTGTCACAGAGCACCTCACCAACAGCTGTGGTTTGATGCAGGAGATTCAGAAATGGGCGCTTTCTGTCCCTTCCCTGCCCTGAACGAGCCAGCTGCCCTAGAAGATCCAGGTAAAAGCATGGCGGCTTCCAACTGTGCAAGGAGAGATGCAGGAAAAGGAGAAGGAAAAAAGAGGGAGAGGAAAAGAGATACATACACACACCCAGAAAGAAAAAGGCACAGCGGCAGAGTCAGCAACAGAAAGAGACAGAGGCGGATACTAAACAGTCAACTAGGTTTGGGCAGGAGGCCAGGAGCTGCCCCTTCCCCACCCCCACTTCCAACAGCTGATCACAGCTGTTGCAGGCTCGCTTTGCCATCCGGATGAAAAGCAAAACTAACTACAGCCCAGCAAAACACCACGAGATTCAGCATATCCATCCGTGGCTGAGGACAGAAGCATGGCCAGCCCCAGATTATGCTTGCTAACGGGAGACAGGGAGAGCATGGCTAAATGAACAGGGATACCTTGGAGTGGGAAAAAGCTCAGGCCCGCTCACCATCCTGCTGCCCCCACCCCCCCACCAAAGGATCTCACGGCAAAAAGGGATTTCTCTACTCTTCCCAAGACCTCAGGAGGAGGTGTGCAGCACATATGCCCACTCTGTACCACAGGCACCTCCTCAGGTCCAGCCCCATCCCTCCTGCTACAGAGTATGTCTTGTTCTCTAGCTCCATCTAGGAAAGGACAGCTGCTCACTGGCCTTGGTGTAGTGGCCTCTGCTCACCCCTCTTTTTCCCAGTCTGAAAAGAATCCATAAATAATCAAATTCTGGTCCCACCTCTGCTCCTCACTCGCCACAGCTTTTGGAAATGTTACTTTGCCCTCCGTGAGTGTCCGAGACATTTTTAAAATCCATTTAAAATCTATTTAATCAAAGACCTGGGGAAAGACTAACACAGATATTTCCAGAAAACTTTACTTGAAAATACCCCTACGCCAATGGGCTAAAGGTAGCCCTGTTAGGGAACGACAGGACAAACTATCCACAGAAAAGAACAATACACAATTTAATAAGTTATGCATCTGTTCATATTTCTCTTTCCAAAGCTAACTAAAAAAAAACTGTGACCTACATTACTAAGGAATACATTTTACATTAATGCGCACATAAGTACATGTCACAGAAATAAAAATTACACAAAACACACTTACCCTTGCTGTGTGCACTGGTATCTCATGATTCTATCCTATCCGAGTCTTCAAATACTGATCATGATCTGCTAAGGTGATTTCATAACCCACTAATGAACAATGACTTATAGCTTGAAGAATATGGTTTCGGTAAGCCTCTGCCACCAGGTAAACGATTGGTTGTTTGCATTCCTATATAAGTTCAGATTTCATAATTTTTTAAAGCGGCATCCTAAGAAGTCAAACTTATCAAATGTTTTCACTGAGCAACAAGAAGATGCTAATTAAACAAAGAGATAATTAAGACTAGAAATGACCACAAAAAATGGATTTAATTGTGTCCGTAGCAGTGACCGTTGTCTGCTAGGTCTGTTTGGCTTCTAAGCCCAGTGCACAGCACTGGCAAAAGCATGGGCTTTGGAGTCACCAGGTGAGGGCTTGATGTCATCTCTACCACTTTAGTTCTATGTCCTCTAAAAAGTTACCCGATGTGCTGATGGCCAAGATGCTGATCTATGGAATAGCCTCAGCACTCCATCTCCTAGGCAGCATGTAATGAGGAAACGTCAGTGAAGGGTACCCAACGCCACCTGGCCTATCAGGTATATGCCCAATACACACTAGCTATCCCTTTTCCCTTGACTGAAGGCAGATTATGGAATACGCCTCTCTCGTTACGAGGACAGAGCACATATGCCCCTGTTCCCAGCTCCTGCTGGCATTCCAGGGGATTTCTGAGCACTCAGGCACAGATGCTCCAAGTTTCCCACCATGCTGATATGAATCAGAAAGTCATCCATGGCCACACCTGCAAGAGGCTTCTCTTGGGATCTCTATTCAGGGAAATGGCACAAGATAGGTAAGCCTCAGGCTGGTGGGAAGTATGACTTCTGCTCCATTCCATCAGCTCAAAGGTCTTCTAAAACCAGATGCTTCTCCCGGTTGAGAGAGTGGGTCTCTCAAAGTCCCTCTGTGGCCAAGCACAGGATGAACCCCCACAGTGGGTCATGTCCTGCACCCGCTGACTGAGATTTAAGCTTGGAGGTATGATTTTAGGAGCCATTCCTATCTCACCCTCACCCCTCCAAGGCTCTCCTTATTCTCTTTGAGCCTTAACATTAATTTTGAGAGTTTCCTTGAGTCTTATAATAAGGAGAGGCTTGTAATTATGAACGACTAGAGTGTCTAACATGCGAGTGTGCACTTGGAGTGGCTCTGTCACTTAGTAACTGTAAGACCCCAAGAAACTTATTTCTCCTCTCTGAACCTTAGCATTCTGATCTGTAAGTGGAGCGAGTGAAACGTGTGTCTCAGTGCTGAGTACACAGAAGTGCTCCAGTTTTCTGCCACCAACTACAAATAAATGAACACATGTGCATGTACATTAAATGTTAAAGGAAAGCACAGTGAAAATTAAATAAGACAATGCATGTGAATGTGATTTCTGGAGGCTTCCGCAGAGAATCAACACAATGGTTTCTTCTAGGAGACAATGACTGGGGGTGGAGGCTAAGGAGAAATTCTTTTCCTTTTGTGTACATACATATGTATACAGAATTACTTCTATGATTAAAAAAAAGGTCATACTTTCAAAAGAATATAATTAATGGTGATATTCGGTTGGGCCAAATGCATTTTTTTAATGTTTATTTATTTTTGAGAAGAGAGAGACAGAGCATGAGTGGAGGAGGGGCAGAGAGAGGGAGACACAGAATCCGAAGCAGGCTCCAGGCTCGGAGCTGTTAGCACAGAGCCCGACGCGGGCTCGAACTCACGGACCACGAAATCATGACCTGAGCCGAAGTCAGATGCTTAACCGACTGAGCCACCCAGGCGCCCCCCAAATGCATTTTTATATTAAGCTTTTGGGACCAAAATTATAGTGTTAACTAAGACAGACTCACAACAGTAAGTGAAACTGGCACAAAAATCATTATGTCATAGCTTTAAATTACTTTATATGGAGATTGTTCTAACACTATGCAAAATCACACTGAGTTGTATTTATACACTACCTAAAGAAATAAGGTTCCCATGAATTCAAAATGTATTTCACTATTATAAAACAAAGCCATGAAACACCCTAAAGGTTCTATGAGTTCACTTGATGATGATGTATGGAGAAATGTCTGAGAAAGACTCACACAAAGGTGTGACTGAGATTACTGTTGGAAAAGTGCCCAGGACTGGGCAGAGGTTAGGGTGGAGGTAGGACAGAGTTAGAGAGGTTGCTTGTAATGTTTAGAGTTTTTATAGAATCTATAGAATAGATTAATATATTACATGTATCATAAAATATTAATTTTTAGAAGCAGAAAAGAATCTTTGGAGACTATTTATTCCAAGTCCTCATTTTTATAGATGGGGAAACTGAGGTGTGGAGAAGGAAGAGAGACTCCTGGCTCAGATGTACCCCCCCATCCTCACTTGCAGGGGTGACCAGTGACAGTGACACCTGCCACAATTCATCCTAATACAAAATCACCATGGGCAGGAAGGGTGCGTGCCAAACTTAGGAGTTAGTCATCAACACTCAGGAGCGGCTTTTTCCAAAAAATGAGGTTTTAGTTACACTATGAATCAGTTAGTAAATACATTTCTCAACTCCAAATAGTGGTATGTTATAAAATTTTTTAATAGTCCCAATGGAAATTAATGTCATATTAATGCTAAACACAATTATATACAATATCTTCATACCATCTAAGCTACTTCAAACCGCCTTCCGAAATTGGTCTTTGACAAGGGAAAACAGTACAGGCAATTAGGAACTAATGAGAACCACGTTAATCCAGTGGTTGATAAAGATCAGGAAAGGCAACACCCGGAAAAGCTGATTCTCTCTCCGGTTTCAGCGAGGAACAGATGAGAGGCAGCCATGGACCAAAGAGAATTCGCCTCTTCAAAGACTTTTCACTTGACCTTGGGATATGAAAGAACTCAGGTCCTGCAGAGAATCCTAGGAGGAGTCATCCAAGGATGCTGTTTCTGAGGCTCAGCACCTCCAAGCAGACCTATTGCATTGGCCATGCCCAAGTAGGCTCCCCAAGCTCCCAGACCCAGATCCCTGGCCAGGCCCTCTCCCCTGCTGACCCCTCCGCTTCTTTCCAATGAAGCCAGGAGCCTAAGCCACCATCCACCATACAAGACATGGTAGCCTTTTGGCCCTGTTGATAGCCACTAATCAGGCCTGCCGCCTGATATTGCCGGACTGTTTCTGGAGCAGACCCCCTGCTGGAACAGTTAGAGGCCTGAAGCAAACGTTGCTCCAAAAATGCTGGGAATGCATCTCAAATGGGCAGCTGGAGACTTGTCCTAACGTTTACTGCTATTTTTAAGATACCTCTATCCCTGGCGAGGCTGGGTTGGAGCCCAAGACCTCAGTTTTATTTGACCGCATTTATCTCCCGAGGTCACTGAAAGCTAAGAATAAGAAGGGTCATGGAGTTCCCAACACTATTTGCCAGAAAATCAGGGCAAACTTTTCATTTCCCACCACGGAAGCAGTTTTAAACAGTGGCTTTGGGGCTAGCTCTAGAGCTGTCTCTGTTTCTCACAATCTCTCTCTCCTTCTCTCCTTCTCTCTCATCCTCCCTCCCTCTCTTCCCCTCCATCCCCCACTCTCTCTCCTTCGTTTCTATTTTTTACAGCCACTGAGGATTCCTGGCTTACAAAGACATCAGCAGGTTAAGCCACTACTCCCAAACTCCTGGCAGACAAGTTCACATGGCATGCAGTGAGTAGGGCACATTGAGGCAGAGATTTCTATCAACAATTATTACCCATCTAGGAAATGTAGCCCCAAAGTACACCAATTTGATATGCTGTATCTAGATAATATGCTGGCTTTGTTCTCTGGACACCTGCTTACACTGTAGAGGGAAGCATCTTTTTATTGCACATGTAACCCACTGCTCTTCACACTGCAGCCAGAGGGAATGCCAATGAGAAGTAGGATCTCATCCCTGCTGCCTGTGGCTCCCCACTGCCCTAAGAGGGAGTCCACACACCTCCATATGCCCATCACGTTCTTCATGGTCTGGCTTCTGTTTTTAGTTCCTGCCTCACTTCTCAGAGTCCATCCTCCACTCCAGCTCCCACCATCGAGCACCACATAGCCCATCTACCTGGGATACATTGTTCTCCCTGGACCTTCTTCACCACTGAAGGCTTCCTTTCGGTCACCCCTCCCACCTGGCTCAAAACCCAGACTGGCTTTGTTGTGCAAATGAGGTGCATCAACAACCTGGCCACTCTCTGGCCATTCTTGTACTGTTCGATCTTTAGGTTTTAGCTCCCTTGGAGATTTCCCTGAATACTGAAGTCTGGGTTAGGTGCATGCCTCCTTCTTTAGGGCTCTCACAATTCCTTGTGGTTACCCTATTATAAATTATTAGAGCTATATTTTAATTGCTTGCTTCCTCGCTCATCTCCTCCATCTAGACTTCTTGAGAGAGGCACCTGTGTCTTGTTCCTTATTATGTAACCAACAACAAGTCTCCATAGTAAGGTCTCCAAAATAGTTGCACAGTAAACCCATAATCCTTGCTGGGACTGAGTAAGGAGAAAATGACAGACGCTCCAAAAATCATTTTGGTTTGATCTTACAGATAAGTTTTCTTGACAGAAATATAGAATGTACTTCCTACACATGTACCTAGTAATAACTCTGCCACTTCACTGGAAAAGTTTTGTTTGTTTGCTTTGTTTTGTTTTAATGGGCCACAGATAAGCCATGATTCCATCGGCTTGCATGGAAATGATAGAGAGAAGAGTTATCAGGGATTTACAGCTGGGAAGTCCAGTGACACTGAAAGCAGATACAACAAAGCTTGATTTGCTCCGTGTGTACTAGTAATACCTGGTATGCTGGGCATTTGTTGTTGTATCCATTCATCTTAACTTCTCACTCAGGAGCTACCTGATACTCTGTGCTTCAGATGGAGGTAATTTCACCTCCAACCCCCAACTCCACCTCTGGCTACAGTGATTGATTCTGGGAGGGCATGCATATTGATCCTAACCAATGTGCTGAAATGAGACTTTTGCAGGGATCATTGGGAAAGAGGTGTGGGCTTTTTATCACTTGGACCTGGACCATATAGCTGCTGTCAGTCATACTCCAATCACTGACTGGAGTATAGCTGAGAGGGAGATGGAGAAAGATTTGGTTTAGGCAGACTTGATTGAATCAAGTCTTGCCTAAAATCAGAACCACTCTCAACTTTCAATATGGGGGACCATTAAAGTCTTTTTATGTTTAAGCCAGTTTGAGCCTCTGATATATCTGGAAAGCTTATTCAAAGTGTTATCAGAAGATCTGATGGTCAGGGGCAAGATCATAGGCCCTCAGTGCTCTTGACAGACATGTGCTTCTAGACCAAATAAGGAAACACACAGTGTTATCCTTGCTTCCCCACACAATTCACACTGTGTTGCTCCCTGCTACACCTGGGATTTGAAGCTTGCATTCTTGGATAAATGTGAGTTTTACTACAGGATCTGTCACTGAAAACCTTTGTAATCTTGGAGAATTCTTCAACTTTCTAGGCCTCAGTTTCTTTTTATGTAGAATGAAGAGCTTCAACAAGATCATTTCTACACCTTCTGGTACAAAATGATTTTGTAGGGGTGCCTGGGTGGCTCAGTCAGTTAAGCATCCGACTTTGGCTCAGGTCATGATCTTGTGGTTTGTGAGTTTGAGTGCCACGCTGGGCTCTGTGCTGATAGCTCAGAGACTGGAGCCTGCTTCAGAGTCCATGTCTCCCTCCCTCTATGCCCCTCCCCCACCCCTGCTCTGTGTGTGTGTCTCTCTCTCAAAAATAAATGAATATTAAAAAAACCTTTAGATAATGATTTCATAAATATTACTTTTCAGTGCCTATTTAATGTAAACCTGTTGACTGACTTCATGTACCCCGCTGGAGCAGATCTAGATGCTACCAGAAAAGCCAGGAGCTGGAACAAATCCTCTGTACAGAACCATGTATTCTGGATCTGTAGACCAATATCCAGCATCAGGGACAGACAGTCTGGCAGACAGAAGTGGCCCCTGGGCAGTGCACCAGGGAGCAGATTTGCCTGCATATGACCTCAGTCCAGGAGTCAGACTCTTGAGACCCCAGATGTGCAAATACTGGAAACATCTAGGCTGACACGAATCAATATATGTAAATAAATTTACTCACCTATTCTTAGATCTGGTTCCTGGTTTTGAGTCATTTCCTGGTTGGCCAGAGTTGAACCCTAAATATATCACTTTTAGAGCCAGGATCCCCTTCTATTTAAATCCCAAATTGTAACTCAGTTATCCAGGTTGGGAAGACCAATTTGTTTCCTCTCTTTTGTGGTGTCAGACTGTAAATGAGAACCTGAGCAGCCATCTCATGAATGGCAGACCTTAAGTACCAAATGGGCAAGCCTGACACATACACTCAGGGTCACCACTGTCACAAATGCAACTGAAAAACTGCTTCTTCAACGGAGGTATCAACAGCTTTGACATCAGATGTGCTTGGAGGTGGCCCAGAAAAAGCCCTCTATGCTTTTTCTTAGGTTTTGGTTTTTGTTGTAATTATTGTCCTTTTTTTTTGAAATATATAAAGGTGTGATCTTTGGTCAAGTCCTTTATGGGGACTACCATTTCACAAGGGTACAAAAAGAGAATTTATTCCCCTCTGTTCTCTTTATTTGCCCTTCTTGGGTTAATAGTGGAGAGTTTTCTGTTTCTTGGCTTCCATGATCCCGGCGCTGGTGGTTTTCAATCATGACTCTGACCTGGACCTCTCAGTAATTCCAGCTTAGTGTGTCTGGGGGTTAGGTGAAAATTGCCCTTTAGATTTCTTACCATTATTTTAATCAATGTGATTGGAATCAAATCCATCATATGTACCATAAAATTAGATTCTCTTAGCATCTTCCCCATCCCTGTCAATGGACCCACCAAGTCTGGCCCTCTGACTTCAGCCCAATCTTGGGAGGTATCTTTGCCTCAGGATCCCTTCTTATGTCTCTTGCCACTAATGCTGTCATGTATTCTGGTAAGCAGCTCATCTTCTCACTTCCCCTTCCACCACTCTTGTCTATGCTCGCCACGGTTCATGGCTGGTGATGGCAGCAGCTCAGCTACCCTCCTGGAGTTACCCCAATTCTAGTCTATCCTTCTCTCTGAGACTGGATTAATTTTCCTATGCCTACACTTTATCTAGCATTCCTGGCTCTAAAAAGGTAACTTCTTATTACACTACATTACAATTCTTGCAGTATTTCAAAATTTCCCATTATCTACTTCATCCTACCTATTCAAATCCAGCAATACTTTGGCTTATACTATCCTGAGAGTTTTGATATATTTCCTATATTATTCCTTATTACTATGAGCACTCTCCTTGCTAACGACATCACCTAGCCCTTAAGTGTTCATCTAACATCCCAAGTTCACGAACCCCACCCCAGCCCATGCCAACTTCCCACTTAGCATACTCTTTCTGTCTTAAGACTCCTCATGGGCCCTCCAGGAAGCCTATTCTTCCCATTCTAGCCCCCACTGATCTTCCTTTCCTCTGAACACCCACAGTGCTCATGGTCCACACTAGATACAATCCCTGAATAGCCTGCTATGTCCTATCCACTCTGTTTATTTCTTCCAACCAGACCATAAACCCCTTGATGGTAAAGACAAGGCTATATACTTCTTTGCTCCATAGTGTCTAGAAAAAGGCACTCAATAAACATTTATTGATGCACTGAAATTGATTTATAGTGATTTGGAAGGTTGAAGGTAGGGGCAAGAGGGAGAAGAGAGTGATATCAATCTATATCTTCCAGATAGTTACTTGGATCTACCATTTCCAGTCATCTGCTGCCTTCCTCCTCCCGAGTACTTTACCTGCAGAACTGAACCTCCTGGTCAAACTGTGAGTTTTCTGGTTGTGTTCCCTCCTTCAGCTGGCTAACGTTGAAAAAGGAGAGGGTGTGGTTGACAAAGCCATGCAGGGTCCCGTTGTGACTATAGGCGTACTGGTACACGAGGCGGGGGATGAAGTCAGAGGTTATGGCAATGACAAAAGCCTGCAGGACAGAACCAAATACACTTGAGGAGTAGTCAGGATGGACACTATCAGGTGGAATACGGCCCCTCTGGCTAGAAATACTGCTACCCCTAGGGCTCCCCATCCTGAGGCACTGCTCTGGCCGATACAGAAGTCCTTATCTCTGAGCTCCCACAGCTTTTCCATGTTTGCTATGTGTAAAGGAATCTACAAGACAGTGGCTGTCAGGAGGGTGAATTATAATCACTGAAGCAAAGGATGCTAAGCCAGTGTGGATCATTTGGTTCTGGAGGGAATGAGCCAGCTCTGACCAATCTGAATTGACACTGGTGTTGGCCAAGTCAAAGCAGAGTAGAAGATATTCTGAGAAAATTACTGATAGAGATTAGACTGTCACTTAGATGTGATGTTCAAGGACACTGAACGGCCATGTACATCTATCTCTGAGTGACACCAGAAAACCAGGAATACTAAGGCTATGGGTCCACAGTTCCCTCAATTTGACCCCTGTCTCTCAGCACTTTTTAGCACAGCATGTAACAGAGGTTGTTCTTTAAACCAAAGAAAGGAGAGGGTCTTGCCTGATCGAACCACATGTACCTAACGTACCGTCTGGCATATTTAAGTGTTCTATAAATGTCTATGGAGCAAAGCAAACACCAAGTGAGTGATTGCATGTTTGAATGTGGAGGTACTTTCTGCAAAGAAAACCTTAAATCTTTTTGGCAGGTGTTTATTCTGTATTCTGCACTAACAATTAAAGCCCTTTTAAAAATGTAGTTTAGGCATTGTTTTCTAAATGTATATATGCGTGCAGATGGCCATAACCATATTTGAGAATGAGTAATGTGCTTACAATCACCACAGCTACAACTTACTGAGCACTTGCTATATGTCCTTTTATCTTCCCATCTAATTTCCAAAATTATCCTATTTGGTGGGTAATCTTAAGCTCTCTCATTTTTACAGAGAGGTAAAGAAAACTTAGAAACCCAGGGAAGTAAGATTTCTTGCCATTCTGTTGTACGATGGAAAGAAAGTATCTAGAACACAGGGCCTCTTTTCTAGGAGACACAACCCCAAAGTAGCTACTGATATGTTTTCAAATTGCACCTTTATTTCTCAGCCACAAGATGTGTGCTTCCTGTCTCGAACATTCACAGTGCAGTGGGCTGATTCTCTCTGCCTCTCCCCGTGCTTCTCCAATCATTTTATGTGTTCTTAATAGGCAACCAAGTCACAATCAGTGTTTCTCTCCCAGGGGAAAATGGGCAGTGGCTTTCTTAGGAGGGGCCAAGCCAATGGTCTTTTCTTGGGAGCTGGGACAGAAGACCTTGGCTGGCCACCATCTGTACAAAAGGCAAAGCAAAAGTTGCTATTGGCTTGGGCCCATCAGGATTTCCTCTGAAATGTGGACATGTCTGGCAAGGCAGTTAAAGAGATCGCAACAAGTAGGACCCCTCTTCTTGCATGTCCTATCTTAACCTACACAGTGCCAGAGTCCATGGGAATAATTAGGACTTCTCATTGACAGCTTGGAGGAACTGTAATTAGGAACCGTGGCCTGGGCAATGCTCCAGGTATTGTTTAGCTCAGGAGGAGAAAAAGAAAGGAAAGAGATGGATAGATAGGCGGAATTCTTTCCTCATTATTCTTGGCTCTGAGGAAAGATCAGATTTTGACTCTTAAGGCCAAGGTATGCATTCTGGTGGCTAATTATCTTTCTTTCTCGTATTGAAATTAACGATACAGTGGCACAGCTCTGGCCAACGGCATCATGTATGCACTATTAACCAGGGGGCTGCCTTTAATAAAGCTCCAAAAGGAAAAGGCTGGGAGGTACCACGGGCCAGTATCCTGCTCTGAAGACCCCAGCTCCTGTGAAAAGTCCTTCCCACAGAGCTGGGGTGTCACAAATTTAACACTTACGTTGCTGATAACAGAGAACTTGCCGATCCCGGAGAGAATGTCAAACCAAATCCCTGTAAGACAGAAAGAAGGGCGTCTGGCTCACCCCCACCCTTGGCCCGGTGACGACAAGGCTGCAGCTCAGGGTGATGCTCCACAGGCATGTTACCGGTGGAGGTTTTCCGGGTCCCCCAGGAATGGGCTTGCCTAGAAAGGCTTAGATGTCCGCCCCGCTCCAGTGCCGTCTGGATTGTAGGGGGGCAAGTGGGGGTGGACAAAGGCCTCTCAGAGCTTGAAGATATGAGGATAAGGACCTCCAAGGGCTTTCCCCAGCTCTCCTGATTCCAGACCTGGTGTGATGGTGGTGGCAGGTCATAGCAGAGAGAGCGAGGGGACAGAGGCAGAAGGCCTGCCATGGTCTCTAAGCAGGGGACATACCGATATCTTTGGTTCTCACGGCATCTGGCCGTCTCAGCTCAGTCACAAACTTCTTTGCATCAAGCCGCACTTCGATGACATTGTTGAGGAGGGCAAACACAGGTGCCAGAGGGAAGGAGGCCACAAAGAGGGTGACAAAGCCAAACTGGATGACTAAGAGAGAGAAGAGCATGAGAAGCTTCGCTGGGAAGAAGCAAGAGTTAGATAAACTTTGACTTGCAGCTATGGCCCCTTGTCTTTTCTTACAGGGTCTCTTTCCTACCTTAGTCTCCCAGGTGCCCTTTTTCTCTTGCCCCACAGTCCTGGGTCTTTCTCTCTCAGTACCTGCAGGCCCACTGGCCAAGGCTATCACCTAGGAGCAAAGCTCTGCATTAGGCGCAGTGAGGAGACGTGAGGAAAGGAATCTCTCCTTTCCATCACTCTATGTCCAGTCGCTAATCTCGGTCCTCTCACAGGTTGACCACCTTTCTCAGCAAGGGTCCAGATAGTAAATATTTTTGTATTTGCAGGCCACATAGTCTTGTCACAATGACTTAACTCTGCCATTGTAGAGTGAAAGCAGATAGAGACAAAACGTAGATAAATAGGCTTGGTTGTGTTCCAATAAAACTTTATTTACAAAGCCACTACATAAAGTGAGCTGGATTTGGCCCATGGGCCATAGTTTGCCACCTACTGATGTAAGATAAAAATATCGCCTCCCAAGTTTGGCCTTTTCTTTCTATACCCATAGCCCCTGCCTTTATTTAGAAAGTTTATTCATTCATCACACATTTATGGAGAGCTCACTGAAGGTAAGGCACCTTGCCCAGTATTTAAGGAGGTGAAGGTCTGGTCCTACTTTCAGGGAGCTAGGTGTAAAGCAGAAGAGAGAAATGTGCACAAAGATGTGACACAAGATTTTATGCATGCCAAGACAGCCTCCATATCAAACACCTAAGCTTAGTCCTGAAAGGGAGGCCTGGATTAAAGAGAGCATTCCAAGCCTTGGAAGCAGGGAGAGCAAAGGAGAGGAGGCAGCCTGTGCCAATCAGATGGCCATGTGGAGTCCAGCTCCTCATCCCTTCCACCTGGACAACTGTAAGAGCCTCCTAACTGCTTCCCTTGTCACCAGTCTTCCCAGAACCTCCAGTAGTCTGATCCTGTCACTTACCTCCTCTTGAAAACATCTGCTGGATCCTCTGTACTCACTAGATGTAGGCCAAATTCCTTATCTTAGGATGCAGGTACCTTACAACCTGCTCCCAACCTACCTCTCCAGCCCCGTCTTTCAACATCTCCCCAACAGCCATCATTCCTCTGCCTTCTGGCACTGAGCTTCTGCTCCCCCCTCATCCTCCCTGATCACATCAGGTGCTCCCATTCACTTGTGGACAAGCACTTGTTCTCCAGCTAGTAATGTCCGTGCATCCTCGAGACCATTCAAATGTCATCTCTCTGGAGAAGCCCATTCCTCCTGCTCTATCCCCACCCCACTGCCTTTGCACCTGCCTCTGTTATAGCCATCGTTATGTGCTGTCATGACTGATCTACTCATATGTCTTCCTTTCCCATTAGAAAGGCAAAGGCTCCCTACCCACAGTCCTGAGTCCCAGGAAAGCTACCATGTAATAGGACACCCATACATACCAAGGGCAAGTTATTTAACTTCTCCATGTCTTAGTAACTTTGACTGTAAATTGAGGATGATAATACTCACCTAGGTTGTCACAAGGGCAAATGATACTGTACAAATAAAGTGCTTAGAATAATGTGTGACACTTAATAATCGTTCAGTGATGTTACCTGTTATGTATATTTTTACTCTTGTTGTAATAAATATCAACACAGATGGCTGCCATGTATACTGCACACTTACATGTTAAACAGACACAAACTTTTTTTTAAATGTTTATTTATTTTTGAGAGAGAGAGAGAACACATGTGGGCAGAGAGAGAGGGAGACAGAATCTGAAGCAGGCTCCAGGCTGAGCTGTTAGTGCAGAGCCTGACACAGGACTCGAATCTATGAACTATGAGATCATGACCTGAGCTCAAGTAGGACACTTAACCAACTGAGCCACGCAGGTGCCCCTAAACAAACACAAATTTAAGATGTAAGCACTGACTGGAGTCAGGAGGCCTAACCCCTAGCCCTGGATATGTTTCTCACTAGCCATATGCCTCTGGGCAATTTACTCTATTTCAATGGACTTCACTATCCCCATTGATAAATTCTGAAGAGACTGGCTTTAATTTCAGTTAAATGCTGTGATTCTCATTCTCTTGGACAAGCTTGAAGATTCTAGGATATTCAAAGAAAGAGTGAAAAACAGGATTCAAACTAAAAAAATGATAATAAAATTAAAAAAAAAATAAATGTTCAAAGAGGGATACACCTAAACACAGTCGAAGTTTCGAGAAAGAGAACATGTGTGGAACTTTACCCAGCACGACTGCTTTTGATTTGGCAGCTTGCTTGGGTCCACAGTTGTAGGTTATTGCTCTTGCTGATATGAGTCTGTCACTGCCATGATCCTTGATGCCCAGTGGATTCTCAGTTGGCCCTGGGAGACCAGCAGGTGCCAGTTGGTGACAAGATGCACCAGAAGGCACTGATTTGTCAAGGTTGGGCCCTTGGAATGATGGCTGCCACACTGGCTGGGTGAAGCGGTTGGGGAGGGAAAAAGAAATCTTCAAACATAAGCTCTGGGATCCAGTTCAAAATTCAGGGTCTATGGCATCTTTTAAATCAGGCTTAGCTGAGGAATTCACTTTAGAGTTGGGGGTGGGGGCAGAAGGGGTGGAATTAACAAGGAAAGCAAAACAGATGTTAGACTAGTTTTCTAAAACCTGTAAAATGCATGTCTGTATTTAAGTATATATATGAACGTGTCTTTATTTATGGACTTCTAAATGGGTCTTCTTGATTCTAATGAGCTCAGTTCTATAGGGCAAATGCTCTTTGTCTTGTAAGTTACTTCCTCTCACAGAACCGTGTAAACTCTCCAAAGCCCCAACAAGGGCTGGGCAAAGAGACTGACAGGAAAAGGAAGGGGCAGGTTACTTTTAAATGACTGTAAATGTAGACAGCATGCCCTCACCATACCCCTACCAGTGGTACTACACATCCAGTGTCTTCTAAGCTACAGGAGAATAGGACTCTCTACTTACTCTCTTTTCCTTCATGTCATCTCCAGAGGCAGATATGAGCCCTGTACCAGGGGTTGCCCTGATAGTTTTCTTTTTTACCTCCATAAGCTCTCCAGACACACAGGCTCCCTTCGATTTCTCTTCTTTTGGCACATAAGACTGTCAGTGATGGCTCAGCGCTAACAGTGTCCATGAATTACTCCAAGCCCATGACATGGCTCTTGTCTTTCTCCTTGCCACATAAGCCTATGTGTCTAGCACTGGATAGCCTCAAGGGGGTGGGCTCAGCACAGGCCAGTGGAGCTGCCCCCCCTCCAATGTTACCCAGGGTACCTAGGCCGAGATGAACCACTCTCTGCAGATGCTCTATTTCTGCAGGTGCTGCCTGTTTGGACAGGACACACTATATATATCTAGGAATCAACCCAAAGAGGCAGATACAAATAGGAAGCTTTGGTTTATCCTGGGGAAAAAAAACTATATATAAAACTATAGCCCTCAAGCATACAAATTCCAAATCCAAGACTTTTTCTTTTTAGTCAAAGGCTTAAATGCTGTATCAGATGGGCGTCCTTCTGGGTTCACTTCAGAGGACATGATGATACCGGCCTTCATCAACACCAAGGTTTGCTTCTAAAAACAGCCAGCCTCCACTGGGAGAAGAACAATGCCAGGAACCCTCAGTGCACTGCATAATAGAAGCCAGCTTGGCTTGACCAAGAACAGATTAAACCTGGCCAAGCCAATTATGGAGGAATCCATAAGTTGATTTTCAACTAAATCTTTACAAAGCCTGCTGTAAAGTGCTCCAGAAATGCTGAGCTGGAAGCAGAAAGACTGGAAACATTCCGAGGCACAAACTCCATCAGTTTTCTCATCTCAGTCTCTAGGACCTTTTAAAATAACCACTTAGCCCTATACTGTCTGGTGCTGGAGACAATTAAAATCTTGGCCTTGGTTACCTGGGCTTAGGTTAAAATAACAAGGAGGAGTGTATTAAACTAAACAAGATGGCTTCCAGCAAGGACATTCTAGGACAAAATGCTTAAAGAAGAAAAATAGTATATTAGGTAGAATAGATTGGCCAGGATTGGTGGAAAAGCTCTTGATGGAACATAGTTTTTACTCATTTATTTAAAATTCTTCACTGCAAATATTCACTCTCCCCTCACACATGTGCACGTGTACACACACACACACACACACACACACACACACACACACAGCCCAGATCCTTGTCAAGGCATTCAAAACCCTTTGTGAGCTAACCCTAATTTATTTTTGCAGACACATCTCCTCCCCACCCATGCTCTGTGCTCAGGGCTAATACTTAGCTGGTATGCTTGAAGACCAACTCTGCCTACTTTCCAACCATTTTGAAACCATTTGTACTTCTTCAAACTCACCATGTTTTCCATATTTCTCAGGCTCTGTACATACCACTACTCTCTGTAATTATCCTTCTCTTCTTGTCTGCTGAATGAATCACTATCTACATTTCAGATCCAGCTCAAATCTAACCTTCTCTATGGAGACTCTTCTACACGCCAGTCCTATCTCCTCACCCAGGCAGAAGGGAGAGCCATGGTCATCTCTCCTCCTCACTCCCAACAAAGCCTTGCACATGTCATTCTATTTGTCTGTCTAACTTGCTCCCTAGATGGGAAACCCCTTGAGACCATGGCTATATCTGATTCTTTTCTGAGTCCTTACAATTTTATGTGGTGCCTATCTCACAGCAGATGTTCAAAGATTATTTATTTCATAAATACACACTTCCCCTTTTTTTTAAACAGCTGTAAACACAAAACAGATACAAAAAGAGGCAGCCTAAACAGTGGGAATGGAGTCACCGTACTTAGTGATGGTGACGTGAGATGGAACATAAATGCTAACACCTCCACACAGCAGTTCTTAGTGCTGTAACGTGCACAGGAGACTTTGAAGAAAGTGGTGTAAAACCAGTCAGTTAGGAGAGTCTAAATCTAATGAAAATAATTATAGCATTTCCCCCCTCAACTTTCTATAGCTTAGTAAAAGCAACACAGTCTGCTTAAGGGGATTAAAAACAG
Organism: Paguma larvata; assembly: GCA_030068075.1. Lineage (NCBI taxonomy): Eukaryota > Metazoa > Chordata > Mammalia > Carnivora > Viverridae > Paguma > Paguma larvata. Next base: position 97,957,249 of record CM057828.1, on the reverse strand, counting down.
GGGGCTTAAGAATCTTCCCTTTTATGAACCACTAATAAGCAGCAATGCGAGGAAATCATCAAGGGACACACTGATGTGAGCTTGTCTTCTCACTCAGGAAGGAGTTACTGAAAACATTCAGCTACAAACAGCCTATTAACATAAGCACTTGTGTGAAAACACAGCAAAGGTAGGTCATCACTATTGATTTCATCAGCCCATATTTCAAGGCTGTACCCAGTGATGCCCTTCCCCTGAGGGCAAGGGAAGCCAACTGTGCTCAGCACTGAGAGTATCTATTGTTAAAAAAGAATTGCAAGTGTTGGTTGATCATTAAACAGAAAGCGATGCTGAGAAGCACATCATCTGGTTCCTCAGCCCGGGCCTCTACTCCTTAGGAAAACGGTTAAAAGCCCTGAAAAAATATAAGAAAGTTCTCAATACCCATCATTCACCATTCATTCATCCATCTAGCAATCATTTATTGACCACATTCTATACACTGGGCACCATGTTTCTAGCTAGGAAACAAAGATGAACAGATTACTCCATAGTTGTCATCCTTCCAAGAGCTCATAGTATGCAGTGAAGAAGGTGGCCATGAAAACAAACCCTGCTGGTGTCACAGAGTTAGAACTCTAATGGCAGCATTAACAGAGCACTGGGGCAGGAATAACCCACATTCATCAGCAGATTGATGAAGGCTTCACAGATTCACAACCACTGGGCTTGACGTGAAGAACAAAGTAAAAGAGGCATTTGAAGGTTGGCTATATGGTTGGTAGTTAAGATCTGTCCTGAAAATCCACAGATCCAAATTTACAAATGAGCTACTTAGGAAATAAAGACAGTGAGTGGAATTCCTTTTCAGTATGTATTGAGTCACTTGGGGGTTATACAATGGATCGAGCTCAATTCAGAAACTCTGGAAGTCATAACAGGAAGGAACAGGCTTGAAGTAACAGCTTAAATATTAAGAGTTTACTGCATACAAATCAATGCAACATTAGGACAGATCAGCAAGGCATATTTTCTTCATTTACTTGTGAATAAGGGAGACCCAATCCCCACTTTGTCCTTACCCCCACACAAATTCCAAAATACTAGTTTCTTCAGACAGAAAAAGAAGGTCCAGGGAATTTTGAGAGTCCTACTCTTCAACAATTCAGAGTCTAGCTATAACAGGAGAACTCTTGGTGATAGTATGACGCAGACCAGTCCATTAGCAGCCCTCTTCCCTACCTTGGGAGCAGAGGCTAAGGTCAAGAGAGCCTTCAGATGAAGCCTGATGATGACGACAGAAAAGGGCAAGAGAATGTGACTCTCAGCCACAGGGGGCTTAAAGCCCTGGACTTTTATGGTCTTCTGGAAAAATCTGCCCACTGCTCCCCTTCCATATCCTTTAAGCAAAGCTCTAAGTGCTCTGACTTCATGGAGCTTCAACTAACATTTCCTAAACATCTACCATGTGTAGGCAGCATGCTCTCTGGTTCATAAAATAATCTTCAGTGTCAAATATTACTATCAATTTTTCAAGTAAGAAAACTGAGTCTCAGAGAGATGAATAATTTTTCAGGGCCACCTAGCAATTGATGAAGCTGGGAAACAAAGATAGTTTCTGATGCCAACCAAATTCAATATCCTTTCATCACACAAAAATGTAAATGCTCGACTCTGTGTCCGCTCTCACATCTCTTAGGTTTCCTTTATTGGATCTTCTCCAATCTGATTTCTAATCTTCTTGTCAAAAAATGAACCAGCAATCTGTGCTGATATTTTAGTTCTCCAAAACACCTTCACTCACATGTCTTGTATGGCTGGTGCACTGGAGCTGTCCCTGCTGTTGTCTGGGTCATTACTCCTGGCAGGCCTACATTTGTGCCACTTCAAAAAACTTACATTAGTGGACCTAGTTGAGCTTCTTAAAACAAGAGAGAACTGAGTTGGTGACATCTACTGATTTCTGATTTTCAGAGAACAGCCTGGTGAATTTCCAGTAAATGTCTATTGTGAACAAATGATTGACCTGGCTTACTCACACTTGTTTACTTTACCCACCTGCAAAATGGGAATGTGAAGGCCAGTTACTCATTCATTCGTCCCATCCATCCATCCATCCATCCATCCATCCATCCATATATCTATTTGAGCTTTGGTAACACAGTGGGTGAGGTAGACGGGCAATGAAATTAGGCATAATTAGAAAGAAGTCCCCAAGCAACAAATCATGACTAAGAACCTTTGTTTCCTTTATTCTTTTCCCCTTTCATCTTCCCAAAGGGCTGTCAGAAAGTCAACAAAAGGAACATATAATGAGGTTTATGGAATTTTAGAAAAAAGGAAGTAACAGAGGAAGGAGGGAGACACAAATATGCAAACTCTTATTATGGGGCCACAGCTGAGCAACAGAGTCCACTCTGAGCTTCCTGATTGTTCCAGAAAGAAGAGAAGTGGGAAAGTGATGGCGTTCTTAGTAAGTTTTAACCTTAAAGACTGCCTTCCATTTATTCATTCACTCATTTCATAATCACTGACTGGGCATCTCCTGTTCATCAGAAGCCTTTTGAAGTACACTAAGGGATATCATATCCAGATATACTCTTGCCTTTTCTCTTAAGTATGTATGGGTAGAGGGACTCCTAGTACAAAAAGTGACAAGCAATGTATACTTAGAGAGAGAGAGAGAGAGAGAGAGAGAGAGAGAGAGAGAGAGAAATGACTTATGACTCACCCTACTTCCCAAAAACACTGGAATGAGACCCTGGATACTGCCCAAACTGTATTTAAATGCCATTTGGAGAAGATGGCAGGTGCCTGATTATCCAGTGAGATGACTCAGTTTGTATAAACAGGAATTTCCTGTTCTTTAGCTATTGCCTTGTAGCACACAATCTTGGAGTTCTATGACAAAATATTCAAGCTTCAGTGCTGATGCTCGTACAGATACTCTGGAATATTTCATCACTTACAGCTAAGGCACCCTCGGGACTAGTTTTACATATCCAGTCCATTGGAAACTTGGAAATTACCCAGTGTGGTCTCTACTATCCATGACCTAAGAATATCAGAATATGGAAGGGATCTTGGGTGTCACCTAAGTCACTGCTCTATTGGAAACTTTCTATTCTTTCTTTAGTAAAGGGCTACCTTTACATGATCATTTCCAGGGGAGGATACTCAGTGATGTATAGAGCCAGCTATTTCCATTGCTCTTTATTCTCTGTCTCAATTACAAGTCACTGAGACTTTGGGCCATTTGTTATAAAGCTTTATCATAGCTGTAGCTGACTGTTACATAGGATATTTTGCCTGAATTACCCAGATGATCAGACAAGTCTACTAATTTGTATGGCTTTAGGAGGCCTGCCTTTGGGAGGATACCATTCCCTAATCATAAGCACTTAAAAATAAAGAATCTTGGTCCCTGGCTGGGGGAAGTCATGGAGTAGACTGTTCTGGCTAAATCAACACAGCTGGAGAGCACTGATGAACAGTGATATCTGTAGAGTCCAACTGTCACTTTGTATTCAGGGTCCTCACTATGGAAACACCTCTTACATTCTTTTTCTTTTTTCTTCTTCAAACATTTATTGAGTACCTATTGTATGCCAGGCCCTGTGCTTAGGTGCTATGAATGAATAAAACACAAATCCTGACCTCAGGAAGCTCCCTTCACAATTTCGTAAATATGAACACAGGCCACTGGTCTTCAATTGTATCACTTATTTATCTGATAAACTGGCAATAAACTTGATCAAGAGATTCTTTGGGAACTTATAGAATTAAATTTGGGCCTACATTCTTATGCCAAAGTCCACTCTGTACAAGTAGAACTACTGCAAGTAACAGAGAACTAACTTCGCCTGCAGCCCTTAAAGCAATTGAGGAATTTCCTCCCATTGGCCCTGAGGATAACTCCACAACTGGGCTGTGAGGAGCCTGTGGTCAAAAAGCTTTGAAGCCTCATTTTGGGGTTGGGGACAGTAATGATTAATGTCATGGCCTGCGCCTGGGCCAGCATTCTTTCCTCCCCTCAGAGATGGGGGTGGGCCACTACCCTTGAAGTCCTTAGTAAGCTCTTCAGGAAAAGGGTTTGATATTGGAGATTCCCTCGAAAGCTTGCTACTCACCTCACGGGTTTCTCCAGCTTAATCCCTCACTCTCAGGTTTCTCTTTGTCTGGGGCTGGCCCATCCCCACCACCAGTGCTGCCCAGAGGTAGCTCCCTACCACCAGCACCCCCTCCACAGGCTGATTCCCAGCAACCTCCCCACATCACCCCCCAACTCCCAGCTTCCCCTTCACCTCATGGCCCCTCCTCCATGCCTGCTGGGCCCTGGTTCCAGCTCAATTTAGAAAAATGTAAATATAATACATCTCTCCCTGCTGCCTCCCTCAACTGATGACCTGCCTCACCATTACAATTGACAGGCTCAGAGTGGGCTCAGTGCACTTCCTGTCTGCATGGGTGGTCCTGGGGATCACGGGGAAGGAAGCTGACAGCTGAGAGCAGGGCCAGGGATCACCATGTCAGGCACACCAGAGGGAGTGGGCAGCTTTGGTTTCACTGCTCTCATTTTTTGCTCAAAGCTCAAGACAAGAGCCTTTCTGGAATTGGGAGGTCTAGCCTGTTGGGAAGGAAGGAGGAAACCTTGCTCTACGTCTATCCCTCTGCTAAAGCCCAAGTTCCCATGAGTTCCGATGAAAGTCTCTTACATAATGATCCAGAATGGGGCTCTAAGCTTCAGTTCCACTAATGAGTCTGTGCAGGCAACCTTAAGCAACTTGTATCATTCCCTGGGCCTCTTGGCTTCAAGGTGCTCTGTCTAGTTGGATATATGAACTGGGATGTCAGCACTGGAAGAGACCCTGGAGGCTACCTGGTCCAGTGGTTTGAAACTCTTTATTCTTGTCAAGACACTCAGTGAAAAATGATTATGTGTGCCATTCACTTCCATTGGGGTGGCCAGGTTTTGTGCATGCTGAAACTTTCCTTGCCTTGACTCAAAAATAATCTAGAAATGTGAGAAAGTGAGGGTGAAGCTGACACTGCTTCACCTTGTATTTTTAAACTATATTATCAGTAGGAGCACTAAGTTGTGATATATTACACAGTTGGTTGTGACCACAGACCAGTGGGTCAGGTCTCTGCAAAGAAAAACTCACCATCTAGTCTAATTCCCTCTGATGTCAAGGAGGAAAGTGAGGTTCAGAGAGCTGATAGGAGGTGCTCAAGGTCACACTTGTAGTTAAAGGCAGAAATGAATGCACACCCACTTCTCGCCAGACACCCTGGGAAGTCGGGAAGGAGAGAGATTGCTTGCTCTGCCGTACAGTGATCATCTGAAGAGAAAAGTGGTTTCACTTTGAAGACAGAGGTGCCGAGATGATCACCACCACAAAACCTTAGTCATCCGTAGAGATGGCAGAAACTATTGCTTCCAACAAGGTTTTGACATTTGTGGACTTCAGTCTTCTCTCTGGGCAAGCTTTCTCAGGACTGCTACCTACGAGCAGCATAGAAGGGTTCATGTTACGCCTTCTCTTATTTCCTTGGCTTACTCACTGGAAAGGAGTACATAATAGGCCTGGGCTGGGGGAGGGGAGAAGGCAAAAGCAAAGGGGAGGAGGGGGAGGGGAGACAGGAAAGGAGGAGGAGAGCAGAGAAAAAGAAACAGGGATAACTCAGATTCTTGGTAATCCACTCAATGGATTATCAGCCCATTAATATGTGAGAACTGACAGCAGCATTGCTAGAAGTGAGATGTTTCAGCCTAGATAAGAGAAAGGCAGAGCCAGATGAGTGATACCCTCCTGTTCAGAAACCTTTACAGGGTTTTTGGTATTTTCAGTGTCCATGCTGTGCGCAAGGCTCTGTGGCTCCAGGAACCTGCCCCCCAGGAAATCAGTTACCCAGAAGTATCAGAGGCATTGCTGTCTTAGGAGGCAGTTTGTCTGAAATCCTGGGGTGGGAGTGGGGGCAGCTAAAATCCTGAGGAATGGGAGAGGATGGGAGGGGAAGGAGGAGGGGAGGAAAAGCAGGAAGGGAGGGGGAAGGGAGGGAAGCTGATTTGGGGAGGAGGTGACAGCAGAATAAGAAGGCACAGGGGATTCCAGGGCATGGAAGAAGGAGAGAAATGAAGGCTATGAGTGAGAAATTGTCTATTGGGGTCCATTATGGCCAGACCCAAGAATGTGTAAAAGGACCTAGGGTTAAATACATTGAAACGATGTCCCATGAAGGCCTTGGGAAAGATATGGGAACCCTGAAAGTTTTAGAACAATGGATGGTAAGACCAATGCTAACCTTGGTAAGAGGAAACAGGGCAGTAGAGAGACGGTGGTGGTTGCAAGGAGTTGTGTTGAGGGTATGGCAGAAAAAAGTACCAGGTGTAGGAGATTAAGAGGCCTCCAGAGATATTCCAGAGGAAAGATGGGAGCCTGCATGGAAGGTGTGTAGAGACAGAAGAGTGAATGGGCAGCAATGTTGAGATTTCTCAGCTAGGGGTCTGGAGGGCAGGGAAGCCATACATGTGTGTTCGCGTGGGGAAGGCAGGAAATGGTCATAGAGGAGCTGAGTCTCTGGACAGAAGACTTGACAAATGTCTCCCCTGGATGGAGGTGGTAGGTGGGAGATGAGTCTCTTGTTTCTAGGCCAGAGTTTGTTCTGTCTTAGCATATGGATTCAAAACCCAAGGAAGTTTGGTGAGTTGGCAATTACAAGTCAGAACAAAGAAGAGAATGGACAATTCTCTGTAACATCTCTGCTCCATCAAATGGAAGTTTGAAAGGGCTAGCCTCTCTGAAGAAAGCACAGTCAGCTGCACTGCATGTGTGCGTGCATGCATGCGTGTGTGACAACAAGGCCCTTTCTTGTCTATCTGCCCCTGTCACTCTGCCACTAGACCCTGAGGCCTTGGAGGGTCTGGAGCCCACTTGTTGCCTCTGTGCCCGCAGTGCCTGGCACAAGTCCTGGAGCAGCAATGCCCTCAGGGACGGCCGGGGTGGGGGCACCACAGAGGGAAGACGTGAAATCCTAGTTGAGCTTAAATCCAAGTCTGAGGGACAGCATTCCACTCTGTCCATTTTGGCTAATGACTTGATCCCTGAAGGCAAAGGAACAAATTAAAGCCAGAAGTGACTTTTCTTTGAGAGAACCCCTGATAATAAACATGGTTCACTTTGGTCTTGGGAGATGAAAACTGTTGCATATACATATATGTATGTATATACATGTACACATACATATATATATATATATATATAATATGTATTATATTATATATGTATATATATTATATATATAAAAATATCCCACAGTGAAAAGGGAGGCCATCCCAAATGTCGTGGGAAAGAAAGAAGTGGGACCTCTATTTCTCTGCCATTGAAGGAAGGGAGCTAAAGTGCCATTCATTCAAGAAACATTTTATTGAGGTCCTACTTACTACATTACAGGAATTGTACCAAGTGCTGAGACTAGGGAGGTATAAGGGCATCTCTGCCCCCACAAACTCACATGTTTTCCTCTACAAAGCATGTATAGGAGAAGAGAGGAACCCAAAACTGCTTCCAAGAGACAGGTTAGAGCCTGAGCAACCCAGCAAGAACTTGCTGCAGGCAGGCGGACTAACACAGGCAAACCCGGCCCTGGTGACCACAGATAAACATGTGCGCATGTGCAGAGCCAGCTCAAGGATGCTTTTACAAACTATACTGTGCAGGGCACTGGAACTTTCACTTAAGAGAAGTCTGTCAGGTTGAAGGATTTTACGTAGAAAAGAAAACATGCTCTAGACTGTACTTTAGCAAAGCCATTTTAAAAAGTGACAAGGAAATGGGGAAGAGGAAAAAAAGGAGGCAGGGGACAAGTTAGGATGCATTTGGAGTCATGCAAAGGAGGTGGGAAGTTCTAGTTATAAAATAAATAAGTCAAGGAGATGAAAAGTACAGCATGGGAAACAGTCAATAATAATAAAAAAAAAGTGGAAGAAGAAGAAAAAGAAGGAACAGCAAGGGCTTGAGTAGGGATGCAAAATTCTTAGTAGAGGCAAAGCCCGTGAGGGAAGGATCCATGAATATAAAAGCCTCTGGATCATACTGAACTGGCCTCTCCTCAGCAGGCACTGATGCAAAGTCAGAGAGGAATCTTGGAGAAGACAAGGTCTGTGCCAATGCAGAGATGTTCCTTCTGAACCCAAAAGTTCAAATCTGTAATTTCTGGAGGGCGTTGCATTCCTGATCTCTGAGAGGGACTTGCCCCATGCGTTTCCACCCGCTGGGTGACTCTTACAAGTCTTGGGGGACAGCCCTTGGTCCTCCAAAGTCATGACCTGGCCTTCACTCCCAATGACTGAGTAAGTAAATATTCAAGCACAATGCACCTGCCTTTCTTTTAAAGTTCGACAGGATGCAAACTCATGACCAAGAAAAATGAGGTTTTCTTTAACGACTATGTGAATGACAGAAAAAATTCATCTTGTCACCCACATTAAGGGCCTCAAAGATTAAGCTGTATTTAAGAAGGTAGAGGAAGGTTCTAAGGGGTATAATTGAATTCCTGAGTCAGGAAGACAATAGTGATTATTTTTTAGATGACTGAAGGAAGAAAAGTTTGTGGGTTTTAGATAAAGAGATGACAAAAAGAGCCCATTTGCGATGCCAGACTTGACAAGGAGAACCCCACGGGCTTAGATTCTCTGAAAAGACAAACATCTTGGAGTGTTTACCTCTCAGACTTCTGAGTGTGATTTTTAGATTTGCCTTGGAGTCTGGTACCCACAGTCTTTCAACACTATTGCCCAACCCTATACTAATGGATCAGGAAGAACCTCTGGGGGTCACTACACTGAGGGCTTTAAACTGTTTTTAGTCAATTCCTAGATTAAAGGGAAAGAAATTGGAACTCTTGACAAGAACAGTGGCAGCTCATATTCATGGACTGTCTATGTGGATCAAGCACTGTTTTTTAACTATGCTATATTCATTACCTACTTCTCAAAATCATCCTGTAAGGTAGGTGCTATTATCATCAAATCTGCTTTCAAGATGGGGAAACGGAGCCTGGCTGACTTTATGCATCAGTCCAGAGTCACGTAACTAGCCACAGCAGGCTTGGGACTGGAAGTCTGATGGTTCAACTCCAGAGCCCCCCTACCCTCACTTAGCTTACATTGCTAGATGGAGTAATATTTGGTAAAGTTGAGTTCTGCAGTCTGGTCTTTGATTGTACATGGGAACAAATACTCCCTTCACAAGGGTCAAGAGGATATTCCAGAGACAAAAGGAATACAAGGGCTCTAACTCAGAAACACAGCTCTTGCACTTATATAAAATATGAAATAAAACAGTCACATCTCTAACATGGCTGATAGCTTGGCAAAATGGCCTAAGGAGTTCTGGGAGTGAATTTCTGTGGAACCCAGCTTGGAAAACCCATGTGTGATTCTGGCTTCCTCCTCTACCGAAGGCTGAATCAGTATCAACAGAATTGTTGACTGAATCAACATCATCCTGAACTGTTGAAGGCTCTGTCCTGGTCTCTAAACTTGTTCCTTCCCTTATACTCTTAATACATGTCTGACTAATGAAAGAATGAATGAATGACTGAATGAGTGCACCTGTGTTTCTTCTTCCTTCCTTAGTCTTACTACCTCCCTTCCACACTTGCTACTATCTCCTCAAGGGAAACAGAGTCACAGCACTGGCCAAGATTTTACAACTGCTCCCTATGGCCTGATGTGAAACACAAATCTGTCTGATCTTCAGACAAATTAATGTACCAAGTCTTTATTTAAACCCTCTGTACCCAAAACTCACCATTTGCTATGTCAACACTTACTTGTGGCCAGGAGACTCTTTGCACTTGTGAGTCCTTTTCCTTAGAATGCTCTCCCTTACTCTCATCATTAGTATGTAGACCGTTAGAATCAGAAGGGACCTCGGGAATCAAGTCCAACCTCCTACCTACAGCTGGAAATCTCTTCAAAACATCCTTGAGGGGCACCTGGGTGGCTCAGTCGGTTAAGTGTCCGACTTCGGCTCAGGTCATGATCTCACGGTTCATGGGTTCAAGCCCCGCATTGGGATCTGTGCGGACAGCTCAGAGCCTGAAGCCTGCTTCGGACTCTGTCTCCCTCTCTCTCTGCTCCTCCCCTACTCATGCTATGTCTCTCAAAAATTAAATAAACATTTAAAAAAATAAAAATAAAAAAATTCCTTGACCCACCATCAACCAAGCCCCACTTTGAAAATGATCCTTCATTTGCCACTTAAGTTGTTAAAAACTACCTCTGTTAATAAGCCTTCCCTCACTAATTAAGAAATCATTCATTCATTTACTCGCCTTTGTTTATCAGATACACTGAGTGTCTGTTATGTGTCAGGAAATGTTCTGGGTTATGGAGGGCATGATAATGAATAAGCCAGATTCCTACACAGTGTTCTTTAGAATCTAATAGTCTGGGTCTGCAGAAGAACAGATAACGTGAGCAGTATTACCATAATTCTGGAAGACGCACCATCCGTGTGTGTACCATATGTAATGGGACAGAAAAGCAAGCAATTAATGATTCCTCTCAGGAGGAACAGGGCTCAATCTAGGCAGACTTTACAGGGGAAGCACCATGAAAAAGCTAAATCTTGAAGGAGGAGTCTGGAATATTCAAATCAGCAAAGTGGAATGAGGAGGTGACCACAGGGGGCTGAGCATCTCAAACTTACTGTACACTGATAATTACTTCATATCACATTACTTCTGACTACTAAATAATTTGTATTCACTGGAAGAGTATTTTGTACAGTGCCTGTGGCTCAATGAATTAGTCTAATCCTTTTAGAAAGCAATTTGGTAAGATAAATCAGGAACTATACAATGGCTGTAGCTTATATCTAGTAATCACATCTGTGGGAATCTACTGTGAAGAAATCATTAGCAAATATGTAAAAGATTATATGCATGGAGATAACAGATTATCAAAATAGGGGAAGAATTGGAAAATGAGTCTCCAATGTGCTTCACTGGAAAATCGGCAAACTACAGTACATTTATTAGAGGTGTCATTTATTATGCAGCTCTTAGTTTGAATATTATATTACAACTTGGAAATATTTATTCATCTAATGCTAACTGAAAAACAGCAACAGATGTGTGTATATGATCACAACTTTATTTTAAAGATCATATACATAATAAAAAGGGTCTAAGAAGAAATGGCACAAAAATGCTAGTAAACATTAGGCTGAAATGAGGTAAGTCTGGGAGACACATTCCCTTCTTTTCTCTATTTTCAAGTCTTCTGTTATATGGTTGTTTTGTTCCCTTATAATCTGTAAGTAGTTGTGTGTGTGTGTGTGTGTGTGTGTGTGCGCGCGCGTGTTTTGTTTAATCTAGAGCATGAATTTCACTCTCTATAATCGTGGTATAAACTTCTTTCAGAAGTCACTAAGTCTTCTAGTTCTTGTTTTTTTCCCTCTTCTCATTACTTTGTAAAGTGCTCATTTCTGAACACATGGTGGGTGTCCATTCAGTGATACAGTGGCTGACAAAGTGCAGCATATACCCCTACACGTGGCTTTCCTAGGGCCTCAAGACCATTAGGAGAATAAGCAATACTTGACAACACAGTTTTTATATGTGCTAGATGCTTTTCTAAGCACTTTGCAGGTACTGATTCATTAAATATGACAATCCTATGAGGTAGATATTATCTTATTTTTTTTTTTTTACAACTTAAACTGATACACATAAAAGTTAGCCACTTACCCAAAGCTGTCCAAATAGTTGGGTCACAGAGCCAGGATTTGAACTCAAGGAGTAGAGCTCAAGTGTCTCTGCTCTTAAGAACTGAAAAGAGGAATCTTTCAAACAGCTAGCTATCTAGACAGATAGGCAGACAGGCCAGGAAAACCTACCTAGATAGCTGGATGGTGGGGGTAGAGGACTAGTGTTGGAGGGTGGGGGTTGGGAGACAGAGTCCAAGGATTTTTAATGTAAGCCCCTTCCCAAATGGAAGTTTCAACCTCTGGCAGCAATTCCTTTCTGTTAGGATGACAGACATCACGTGGTATCTGGAGTATGAGCAATCACCTCTGTGCAAAACCCTGGCTCAGTGCTGGAGAAGGATCAGAGGTAGTACTTAGATAAAGGCAAAAAGCATAAGGGAGGTATGTATTTCCATAAACTGGGTCTTGATATTTTCCTAGCCTATTGTTCCAAAGCAGATACGACTGTTTCTCTCCTGGTGAGTTTACTTAGATTACAAAGTACGGATTTTGCCTGGAATTTTAGATACCCCAGAACTATAACAGACCTTTTATGGTCATCTAATCTAGACCCTGTCTATCCCTCTACTCTTAACATACATACGTACATTCTTGTAAACAGAAGAGGAGAAATATCCACTAGAAATAACGAAGTGAGGGACGTAGTACACAGAAAGGCATCAGTGGCCCCCTATTGCAAGTGATTAACCAAAGGAGGCAGGAGACAGTATGCAAACACAATGACAGGTCCAATGACAAAATACCAAGTGATTCTTCTTATGGGCCTCACTGATGTTTCTCCATACATTCTAGGTTGAATAAATGTTTAGATGATAGGACTGACCTCTTGGTCTTATGTTTTTAATTCATTAGTTCCAAATATTGTGAAGAGGCTTCTCAAATATCTACCCCAATAAAAGTTCAGGATTATTCACAAGAAACCAAAAGTCTGAAGGCAACTGATCTAAGTTGGGATATTTATCATGGAGAACTCGAGCTTCCAAAGTGCATCTGAAATGACTAGATTCTACCAGCCTATACTACCTGTACTTCTGCTTTCAAGCCTTATCCAAGAACAATAAGAGGCTCTGTAACTAGAAATATACCTCTCATCCCATACACAAAACATCCCAACATTTTAAGAGAAAAGTTGACATGTTACCTGGCCCCACTTGAGTAGAGTGAGGGACTCTTCTACATTCTCCACATCAAAGATGTTATGTATCCTTGTCCTGAGTGTTACAGGATTACTCTTCCTTAATGGCACCTCTATTCTTAAATTTAGGCTTCACTATTTCCCTTTAAGTTTTATCAATGCCAGAAATCATGGGAAGAGACCTGAGAGACCAAACTTCTTATATCATAGATGAGGAGAGGAAGCCCAGGAAGAAAAGTGTATCACCCTAGTGTCAAGGTGGTGACAGAGGTGCTCTTGGTTCTCATTCCAGGACTCCTTCTGCTCTACCCTCAACATCCATGTGGCACTGAAGGTGACACTGTGTAGCCATGAAGCCCAGGAAGAAGCAGAGGCTGCTCCTGTCATTTCCCTACCCCTTTTCCTCACCCTTTTTTGAAGATCTCTTGTGTGAACCTGCCCCCAGTAGAAGGAAAGATCATGGGGTCTTACTCATCTCCATGTACTCTGGAGTCAGTCCAGTGTATGGCTCCAAGCTGTAGTCTAGGTCCCACTGCTCTGGATGCTTTGAGTGCGCAGAGTCAGTTTCTCCAGGTTCTGTCTCATCTTTCAGCTTCCGAAAGAGTTTCTTTAGCTTCCTGGGAAAGAAATGGACCAGTCACTAAAAGCTGGAAGACAGAGTTAGTTCTACAGACAGAAGGAGGAAAAAAAACTAAGGCTTTTTGACACTCTGGTTATCCCTGCTCCAAGGACACACAGAGGGATACTAAAAGGACTCCTTCTCTCTTAGACAACCTGAGGTTTTTCAACAAGGTAATGGAAGGGTTCCCCCACAAAAGGTCGGATTTCTTCAAACCCAAAGAAACTGAATTCTTCCTACTGTTTGATAAACAGCAAAATGGTTGGCCCTTCTTGCCAAATGCTGAAATCATCCTATTGTCTAACAGGTGATTTATCCACCCACCCTCTTCATGGGGAAGAGAGGATATCCAGAAAGTAGTAGAAAGATGATTTCCTCCCAGCTCAAACATTTTCAGGTCTTAATAACATAAACAGCACCATATTTTAATTAAAGCCAAGCTAAATGTTATCCTCCATTCTTATGGGTAGACTTGAATCACCCCAAGATTCACCTATTGAACCACTAACCCCAGATGTGCCTGCATTTGAGGACAGGGCTTTTAGTAGGTAATTAAGATTAAGTGAGGCCGGGGCACCTGGGTGGCTCATTCCGTTAAGCGTCATGATCTCACGGCTCATTCGCTCAGGTCATGATCTCACGGTTCGTGAGTTTGAGCCCCACCTCGGACTCTGTGCTGACAGCTCAGGGCCTGGAGCCTGCTTCGGATTCTGTGTCTCCCTCTCTCTCTGCCCCTAACCCTCTTGCTCTCTCTCTCTCTCTCTAAAAAGTAAATAAACATTAAAAAAATTAAAAAAAAAAAAAGATTAAGTGAGGCCATAAATCTGGGGTCCTAATGCAACAGGACTGGTAGCTTTATAAGAAAACGAAGAGACATGTGAGGAAGGACATAGTAAGAAGACAGTTATTAAGCCAGAAGAGTGCCCTCATTAGAAACCAAACTCTGCCAATTCTTGATCTTGGACCTTCCAGCCTCCAGAACTGTGAGAAATAAATTTCTGTTGTTCATGCTACTCAGTCTATGATATTTTGCTATGGCAGCCCAAGTAGACTACGGCAACCAAGATAACAATGGCCCAGCCTCTCAGGATTGGGATGAGAATTGAGTGAAACAATGTCTATATGATCTTTAGCATAATATCTGGATATAGTAAGGATTCAATAGATAACAGCTATTTTTATTTTTAATATTAAATGCCAAAATATGCCTAAGGGTATAGTCTTTTCATACTCCCCACTGATGCACAATCACAGGGAATGAAATTAGGTACAGGAACGAGGTGCCAGTTCTGTTAATCAGTCTAAGAGAAAGTTTCTAGGAGATAGTTGGGAGGAGACTTAATAGCAGAACAGTCAGAATCAAAGACTTGAAAAGTGAAAGGGATTTTGAAGTCCATGTTCCGTCCAATTCAGGAATTCCCCCCACATTCCCCCTACAGGATCATATAAGCCCTGTGTAGCTATTTCCAGAAGAGCATTCTCAATATAATTAGGTATGGCATTCCATTGTTAGAAAGTGCTTCTGACAGTTAGTGGAAATCTAATGGTTCAAAACAATTGTTTTGATCAGTGTCTTGTCTAGTATCATTTGCCATCAAGAAGATGTAGTATAGCGGTGTAGTGTGGTGGGTAAAAGTCTGATCTTTGATGTCAGAAAATAATTGTTTAAAGCCCAGTTTCACAACTCACCAGCTATACTTTCTTGGTCAAGCTATTACAACTCTATAATCTTTAATTTTCTTAACTATGGGAAAATAAATATCGGCTAGTCCATAGGGTCAGTTAAGGAGATAATCTATGTAACAATGCTTAGCTTAGGGCTTGGTACATGCTAAGAGCTCAATAAATATACTTATCTTTGTCCCTGTCATCACCATCATCACTATCACCATCACCATAACAGAAGGATTTAAAGAATGAATTGAGAGTCACAGAAGCAACAGTAAAATACAATATTTCATAATAAAAGAGCAAGCAAGAATTCTGTGATAATAAGAAATTGAGAAAAATCTAGCTGAAGCCTAAAGATTCTGAAGCCAAATAGTATGGAAAGGTTGAGACCCTGTCTGTAAGTCAGGGCAAAAGGAGAGGTGAAGAAGGAAAAAAAAAAAAAGGAGAGAGAAAAGAAAAGAAAAAAGGGAAAGGAGAGAAGGAAGGAAGGATAGAGGAAGGGAGGTCCAGAATCAGAACTCAAATTGAGACTTTTCCTGCAGATACCAGTAATCAGAAAACTTGGCCAAATTTTTAGAAAAGAATAATCAGTGGTTTTAATTAAATATGGAAAATTGAGCAGATGTATATATCTCTTTTCTTTTCTGAAATGCTACTAAAATGACACTGAATGAATTTTAAAATGTACAAAACCACAAGGTTAAAGATAATAGTCATGAATACAGCACTGTATAAGAGATATTAATAAATATCTTGGAAGACAGACAGTGGATAAAGGGGTTAGCAAAGCTGTGATGGCTGAACACCAACTGCATGCAGTGAAAGGCGACAGAAAAAAAGCAAACCCTCTCATGTTGGAATCTCAAAAAGGTTCAGGAGTTTTAGGCACTAGGTATCTCCAACATCGGCAGGATCAAAAAGTTTATTCAGAGGAAAAAATGAACTGGGGAGATTCTAGATCTGAAATAAGTCCAATAAAATGATTGGAAGTAAAAAAAATCAATAAATTCACAGAAAAAATAGAAAAGGCAAACAGACAATAGGAAAGAAAAGATAAGAAAATTAATTAGTCTAGCAACTCCAACGTTTAATCAGAAAGAGAAGACAGAGAAAATGATGAGGAAAGCATAAAGAAATACAAGAAAATGTCCCAGAGCTGAAAGATATGCATTTTCTGATTGGAAGGACCAACTCAGCATAATGATGAAAAAAAGGACTTCCACCAAAGCCCAGCACCATGAGATTTTACAACTCTAAGAATAATGAACATGATTCTAAAAGCTTCCATGACCACAGAGACAAACAGATTCTCTAAAAATTATTTGGAATAAAAAGATATCAGAATTCTCAACATCAGCCCTTGACATTAAAAGCCCCAGAGAAATTCATTAATATTGAGAAGGCAAATGATTTATAGCAATGGATATTATACCCAGCCAAAGAATACATCAAGTGCAAAGGCAGAAGGAAGAAATGTAAAACATGCCTTTAAAAACAAGGTTTTAAAAAAGATATTCAGGTATCCACTCTCGTGAAGTTCCTGGGGGAGGATGAATTTCACCAACTGACAATATAAAACAAAAAAGGTAACAATGGAATCCAGCAAATAAGAATTTCACAGAGGAAAGGAAGTGCTGGATCTAACTGGGATTGACAGCTATCTAGAAGGTTCGGTGAACAGTTTTGGTTTGAACAGGAGAATGAAGATTCCCAGAGGTTGGTCTCCAAGAAAAAACAAGACATCTGATGTGGTAAATGAGGCCATCTAGCTGGGAAAGTGGACACTTAAGTACTACCAATAATGTGTAGTGAGTATCATTAAGGGAGAAATTTAGGAAATTATAACAACATAAAACAAAGAAAACTAACCTGACCTAAAGCAAAGGATGTTTTCCCTGAGGAAGAGATGCATAAACCAACTAAATGATAAAAGATGGCAGAAGCATAGGAAAGGGAGAGTGGCATGATGGGTGAAGATGTGTTCTAGGCAGAGGAGATCATCCGTGCAGCAGACAAAGGTAAATATGAGAATGGCTCAGAGAAGGGACTGAGTGGAGCTCCATATGCTGAGAGCATGGCGTAGGAGAGGAAAAGTGAGGAAAGAGAAGAGCAAAAATGCAGGGCAAGTTCACGGCATGGAAAGCCTCATTGGGCATCTTAGGCAGTGGCCCAGGTGACAGATTATGGCAGCAGAGTCAGGGTGATTACAGTGGACATGAAGAGGCAGACTGAGACAGTTTCAGGAAGCAGAGTTAAGAAGCTAGTGGTGATCTATACGTGGGAAGGAATGGAACCAAGGACCATTCTGGGGTCTTCAGGCATGTGTGTGGATGGTGGTTGAGTTTGCTGAGACAAGAACACTAGAGAAGAGGCCATTTTGATGAGGGGGAGGCAGATGTGTTGAGGCAGAGGATCCCACAGGACAAGTAAGTAGGAATGTCCAGTAAGCATTTTATACATGGGTCTAGAGCCCTGAAAACAGATCTGGGTGGAAGCTAACAAGAATGAGAATCATCCTGGAGACAGCAACCAAATCAGAGCAATGAGCCCCACCTGTGGATGGAGCACAGGGAAGGAATTACAACAGTCCAGTGATGGGGAGAGGGAGTGGAGCCTTCCAAGGGCAAGAAAGCAGCAATCACAGGAAGAGAAGGCCAACCACAAGATCATGTGGCAAAGAAGGGAAGGGCAGAAGGGGAGCTTCGGGAAGACTCTGCAGTTGCTGTGTAATACACTGTGGGCATGTCAAAGACGATGACGGGAAAAACAACCCACAAATAATTCTTATGAACCCCTCCTTCCCAGAAGTTCCCCTCTTGGAGATGTCAGTGACCATTAAAAAAATTAATAAAGAAAGTACCTCGAGAACAAGATTTAACAGGAATCCTGAAAATTGTATAACATACAGATGGGCCGTTTGGAAAACTTCAGATTATGATTCTGACCGTATGATGCACTCACTCGTTAAAATAACTCCTTTGATGTTACCCCCTTGTCCTTTTCATCTGCTCTGCTATTTTTCTGTCCCTTTTTTAATGACAGGTCTGAGAAACTGTCCCGAAGGCTCGGAGCCTTTCCTTTGCTTGTGCCCCATGGGCTCACCCCAAGACCATGGTGATTGTCTTTCACACCTTAGGCCTTCCTGCCACAGGAATCTGGGCCCCAGGCAGCTCCGCATGCCTCAAGCCTCGTTAGAAGAGGCAGAAGCAAACCCTAAATGGGCCAAACAAGACAAACATAGGAACCTCTGAGCTATGTATTCCTTTCCTTGACACCTGACAAGGTTCAAATTTGTTCCTTAAACTTCTGATTCATGGCCAGATTCCACTGTCTTTGAGAACACAGACTTCCGTTGCCTGTGATGCCTTTAAAGAAAGACTGTTTTATGTCTTGAAATGTAATATTTATCACATTTACTGAAAAAAAAAGCATGAAGTTTATAGAATCTTATTGGCCATGTCCAGGGAATATTACAACTATTTGGGGATGTGATCTGGGGTTTTTAGTAAGAATAGGGATGAGGATACATTTTGCTAGTGGAAGTATTGATCTATTTGCTCTGTCTCAGACTTTGCCTAGCAGAGAATCTGGCATTTGGAAAAGGTAGCATTTTACCTTTTATTTTTTTAAAAAAAATCATCTTTCTGAATGATAAAAGGCCCATTTTCAACTTTCCTTCAAAGAAGACTGGAGCTAAGTTTGAGATAAAATTATAGTGAAAAGTCGGGATATGAGGTGGCACGTTTTAGGGGCACCGTTTGATTCGTATCCAAAGTCTATCTTGCACAAACACATATGGGAAAGGCGGGGTGTGGGGGGCAGCAGGGAGGGAACGGAAACACCTGATAGGGGACTCAGGTAATAAATAGCACAAGATCAGATTCTGCCATACCGCCCGCCATGTCTGAAGTCATCTCAGATGGAGCTGCCGATGAGCATTGTTCTGGGGCCTATAATGTTTAAAACCATCCAGTTCCTCTCTGGAAAGCATCTGTCACAACTGTGTCAGGCCCCAGGAGCCTGGGGTTGCCGAGTAGGGATAGTTCGGGGCCAGAGCACGCAACTCAGTTTTATTTTTTATCATGTCCTCAATTAGTTGCAGAGATGCCTCATAGAGCCTAGTCCCCTCAGTTTTATGGCCTCCCTTTGAAGCACTTTGTGTTTCCATCCCCAGGGTCTCTGAATCAGACCTAGCCAAGGTGGGACTGCTGCCGTCTGGTGGAAGGTGCCTGGACAGAGCTGGGCTTCTGCACAGCCCTGTCTGGGACACCTGCCAGATTTAGGGGCAGCAAAGGAGAGTCTGAGAGAGCTGGTGGAGCTTATCCAGGTCCCAAAGGGCAGCTGTACACTATTCATGGACATGCCTGGTATCTGTGCCAGCCTTGTGGAAGCCTGTGGGATTAAGAAGTGATAATATTGCTCTAAAGCAACATTTTCCGAGCAACAGTCACATTCCACCAGCAGTTCATTTGACACCTTTGGAGGTCTCTACACTTGGCTCTCATCTCATTAGAGCATCTGAGAGAGTTCTTTCCTTTCCTGCTCCTGTTTAGCCTCTCTGAGGGCAGTCAAGGAGAAAACCCCAGCCTGCAGCTGGCATGTCTTTAACAACTCCCCGGTGCCTGTGCAGCTTCCTTTAGAACAAAGAGAATGCAGATCTTAAGCTAATGTCATTGGTTGTTTAATAATGTTTACTTTTGATTGTATTTCTTTCTATTGTGATTTGCTGTTCACAGTAGCTGATAGTGTACATTTTCCGTTTTCAGAAATGTTATGAATTTAAATAAAAAGTGAGATAGTTTAGAGGAAATTAATATACAATAGCCACTTAGGTAGTTATGGAGAAAAAAATTTAAAGGTCAGTTCACAAATCAGTGAAGATTGGGAAACAATGTTCTACAAGAAGGCTACTGGACTACAAGAGTCTCAAGGGCATTAAAATTGTGGTTATGGTATTTTTGTAAGACATTCACACACAAAGACTCTAATAAGAATGTTTCACCCTTCACCCTCGGAGAGAGAGATAACTGACTACCTGGCATACTGATAAAGGTCAATCAGATAGTCTCTAACACTTTACAATTTTCTTTGGAAGAATCTTAGAAAACTGCTTTCAGAAGTAGATGATAAACATCTTCTAACTGTATGATCTTATGTTTTTTTTATCCCAAATATTCTTAACTAGTGGAATCACCTACCTAACTCCTCGGACTTGCTTCTGTTTTTAAAAATCAAATCGGGCCTCTAAGACTAATATTTATCTCCTTTGGGGAAAGAATTTGATGTAGGCTCTGAAGGTACATGGCCCAAAGGCCAGCAGGTCCTGAACAGAAGAGAAAAACAGTGCTCCTGACTTGGTCTTTTCAAGCTCACTCTTGAGCTTGCAACACTCACAAAGCATCACTTACGAACGTAAAGCTAATGAAGCTCAGTAACACCTCGGATGCCTGGAGCCCCTAAGAACAGTTCTTCCTTTCTTGGATTTCGTAAGCTCTATTTTCTAGACAGCTGAGCATTCATCCAACCTTTATTTTTCAATAAGCCAGGTTGCATGAAAGTCTTTCTAGAATAACTTTAACAAGGTCATGCAGGGAGTATATTATACTGGTTCAATTTAAACCCAGATCTGTTGGACAATCTCTGTGCTACCTCCTCCAAAGAATTCAAGACCACTAGGTCTAATTCTTACAATTTATACCTCTTCTTCCTCACTGTCAGGTTCAAGAGTCATTTCTCTTTTTACTAGGAAAGACTCCTTTTTATTTTCTTGCTTATTTCATGTTTCTCAACTGCATCATACATATAAGGATATCGCCAGGTGGTTGAACTCTGGATTGGACAGGGTCTAATTTATTGAGAGTGGGTTCTGAATAAGGGGTGGAAAATCCAATAATCACCATCATAGTGATTTCATGTAACTGAACTCAAAATACAACCTGTAAAATTACAAGGGAACTTTGGAGACAAAAGACTCAAAGGCTTGGTAGAAGGATTTCTGCTCTATATCCTCAGGGATTAACTACATATTTATTATTATAATTAACTATAATCTTATGTAGTTCATATAGATATTATAATTAACTACATAGCTATGTAGTTATGTTGTATGTATCCTTTAGAAGACTAGAAACTGAAATAAGGAACAATCTTTTGAAACAGAAGTGACTTGTATTTGGAAGCAGCAGTGCCTCGTTTCACTGAATGGAGGACAGGTTCACAGAATGTCACAGCTGAAATGAGAACACTTTGGAGATGATTCTAATGCCATCGTTTTCATTAGGGGATGAGGACACTAAGGCTTAGAGAAGTGATTTGTCTCCAGCTTCATGAGTCACTGTGCAATTGCCATCAATTTAAGTGTGGTATAGTGAACACATATCAAGCATAAACAAGAAAACGTAGCCTTTGAGGCAAATGGCCGTGTGTTAATTTCATCTGTTATGGAGCTGATGGAGTTGCTGGGTGGGGCAAATGCCAATACACTGTCCAAACATATGCCTGAGCTCTTGCCTCTCTTCTATCTATAAAAGGCCTCTGGTTCAGAGTAAATGGGCTAAGTGGTAGAGCAGATGTCCAGGCATGAATAAATCTCATGCCTGCAAGTTGTATACAATTCCATCCAGAGCAGAATAATGATACACTCTGGAAGGACAGGTGTCTTCCCCAGATGTTGAAGGAGAATGGAGACTTTCCTTTGTAACAGCAGTAAAGGGGGTGGTCTCTTAGCTTCAAAGGAGCCAGATGTGGCTTTGGTACATCTTTTCTTGGTCTGTATATTTTCTGGATGTTTATCCACAACAAATGTGGTCTCTCTCTGAGATGGTAAGTTCCTAGGGAACAGTGACCATGTGTCTTACCAGCTTTGCTGGACTATCACCAAATGACTGTCAGTCAGAAAGTTGGGGACAGGGCACAGTTTCAGAGCATTGGGTTTCTCAAAATTGATGATTTCCTGACTGATGACTAAAGGCTGGCTGCAGCAGGGAGGTGAAACAAGATGCCCAGGCACCAACATTCTTGCCAATCCTCCTCTAAGGAAAACACACACCCAAGGGCCACCTGAGATTGTGTCAGTGTGAGGGCAGAAAAATACCGAGCATTCAGCCTAAGTAATGGTACGAGAACCCCAAAAAGCAATAGAAATATGTGGTGGTGGTGGTGGTGGTGGTGGCAGTGGTGGAGGTGGTGGAGGCAGCAGTCGGGATGGCGGTGGGGGGAGGGGGGACAGGTTTACATTTTTCTTTGACCTGAGGGTAGATTTTCACTTACTGAGTTTTATTTTCTTTTAGATCCAGTGCCTACAAGTCTGTGTTTATTTTCAAGTCAATCTCAATGCAACGCTTAAAAGAAAGAAGTCCTTCTATGAAATTTGTATAAAACCATGTGAGAGGAGAGAGAAGATCCACATGCAAATCCAGCCCAAGGTTCACCAGCTCTGCACCCTTCCCCACCTTCCAAGACCACATATTCCACAGTTTTTAGACATGTGTCTGAAGCATTACATAGTATCTCCCCCTTTCGTATTCATTTCTACCCACCGTATGAAAGTCTATATTACTTATTCAGTGGGAGGACAGCAAGCATTAAAAATATTTTACACTTTGAGGTCTGAGATAGACCTGATTCCTGGCTCTGCTACTTAGTCATTACATTAACTTAAGCAAGCGCTTAATCTTTCTAAGCCTCAAACTTCCCCAATCAGATGGGCAGACAAGCCTTGTGGGAGGGGCCCTGCCTCATGGGGGAAATTATTGGCAAGTGGGAAGAGGAGTAAATAACCAGGCTCTCTGAGGGGAGGAAACGGGGAATATCCTGCTGAAAGTCTGGCCCTGCTGGACTAGGCTCTGGCGGCAAGTGAGGTCAGAAAAGTTCATTACATACGGGACTCCGATCTCAAAGATGTTGTTCTGAATCAGCTGCTTCCCCAACATGATGATGCTGAGCTGAATGCAGAGCTCCATGAGGCAGCCGCCCGGAGCACACTGCCCGGAAGAGAAGATAACAGAAGATGTGGTTAAGACCAAGGGGAGCTCAGAGAAGCAAGGGCGAGAAGTAACATGCTGAAACAGGGGTAAGGATGAGGCTGGGGCCAGGGGTGCACCTACAAACCACCAGCCAGCCATGGAACACCGGTGGCTACACTTGCCTCTTCCATACGGTAGCCATCAAACACATAAACGTAGCTTCCGGGTCTGCCCACGAACCTGAAATCACAAATATGGGAGAGTTAGGGAAGGAAAAAGGCAGGGATGCTTGTAAGCATGGCCTTCTGAGTGGAACAGCCACCTCCCAGCATCCTCCTTGAAAGTACTGGACAGTGTCGGGGCTAAATTACCAGGGACCCTGCCACCCAGGGTTCCAGGGAACAGGGGCCCAGGCTGGAGCTGGTGTGGGGCTGGGAAGGGCACGTGTGTGGGTGTGCCTGTGTGACAATCTCTGAGCCTAAACACCAAAAGGTTTGCATGATCTGTAAGTGTAGTCTCTGTGCACCCTCTTCCCCCAACTAATGCCAAGAATTGAGTTCTGATTGTAGCTCTTCAGTGAGAGCTTCTGATTTCCCAGGAAACAAATGGGGAGATGGGCCAAAGTTTCAAGTACAGATTCCTGGGACGCGACAAGAAAAATCCAGACTTCTTACTGAAAGTATCTAAAGGAATGGAAGCAGCCTGCCTCATGCTTCTTCCAAGTAGGGTCTATTTTATTGGGGGACAAGAGGATGGGGCAGGTGGTGGGAGGGAGCAGAGAGGTCAAAGCCAATCATGGAACCAGACAGATAACAAGAAGATTCCTTCTCATTTGCAACGTCAGCCCCTCATCCATCTGTTGAAATCCTATCCATCTATTTAAGGCTCAGTTCAAATCTTCCCTTCTCTGTGAAGACTTCTTACTGTCTCTGTTCACAGTTAAGTATTTCCCCATTGCTTTCTTAACACCTCTTTAGTGGCATTTACTGTAGTTTTCTGTTGACAAGACCATCTCTTTCAATATACCACAAATTTATCTAAGGGCCAGGACCCTATTTTTTGGTCTGGAATATCATGTATAAAATTTGCTACTGATATTAAATCTAGAGAGAAAGCACCAGTGGAATATATACCCATTAAAATGGATAGTCTCTCTGCTGCTATAATTTCATAAGAGTCAAGGGCAGAGATCTTAGGAAGGAAGCTGTGGTTTGGGTCAAAAACACACTTATAAGAAACTATCAAATATGTACAAGAACAGTTCTTGCTATCGATGCCTGCTTGATGATAGGAAAGCTTTCCAGACAAAGTTAGTCATTACTGGGAAATCTCCTTATATGTAGCCAAGTGATATGACCATGAAAAATATTCATCAGAAGTGATTTTACACCTAGACAGGTTATATAATAAAGAATCTGGCCGGCCTTTGTTGGTGTTGGGAGCCATTTTGGGCTCACAGGTTGAGACCCCTCCCTGTGTGGGCTCGCAGGTTGAGACACCTCCCTGTGTGGGCTCACAGATTGAGACACCTCCCTGTGTGGAAAAAACGGTTGAAGTAAAGTTCCCACCGGCCAAGATGGCGCCTAATCTTACCTCCTCCTAAATAATCTTTCAGGCCTGGATTTCTTGAACTGCTCTCATTGGTCCAAGGGATATAATGCTCTTTGGTTTTATGGCACATGGAAAAGGAGACCTGGAGTGCGATATCTTGATGGATAAAATCTGAATGAGAGTAATCTGGCCAGAAGTAACCTCAAAGTTGCCTCTTGGGGATAGGTTACACAAATTGATCATACAGAATAGCAGTTATGAGTTGGCTAGAAATTAGTAGATATTAGGCCTCAAGACTCCTTGAACCAAACTAGATTTTCCCTGCAGGTATTGCATTGTGTTAATCATCCCCTCAGCCCCACCATAAAACCTCAAGGCACATCTCTGTAAAGCTTCTCTCAGTATTTGATTAACAGACTGATAGGAGAGATTGTAAAGAGACTTAGGACCTTCCCCGGAGTTTAGCTTAGCCAAAAGTTAGAAGCACTGTTTATAGATAAGGTACAAACAGTAGCCAAACAAAAGTAGCTACACATATCTTCACTGAGCAACAACAAATATTGAGCACCTCCCTGAGGTTGGCATTTCACGAATCCTTTTGCTATTCTCATCCCCATGCTCCCTTATAATAAAAAGGCAATAACAAAATACTTTTACAGAAACTGCTGTTTGTATAAAGAATAGATAGACATGAGCCCTTATGATATAGGCTCACTCACTCACAAAGGAAAAGAACTTAGACAAACATTAGAGATCATGTCTCTACCAAGCAAATAATACCTCTTCCATTATGGTTAAAGATTATGGATAGAATGACTCCTAATCTATCCATAGATGGTTAACATAGGTCTTAAAGCAACAATGAATGCGCCCTCTGTTTACTGAGGCTACAACAACCCTGCTCTCTTCTTAAACATCTTGTTATTTTCTCTGCTATAAGCCTACCTAACTCTGCCCCAAAAACAATGCGTGATCTATAGTTTGGAACAGAGTCATAAAAATGGTTACTGCCTAATCTAAGACTGTCTCCTTCTAGGTCTGGGGGATTCACAAATATGCTGACCTAAGAAAAATTGTTAAAAATGCCTTGTCACTGATGTAATGTCACTCACTACCTTTAAAAATAAAGACACTGAGACTAGCAGGTCAGAGACACCAGAATTGCCAGGGCTGCCTGCTTGGTCATCAGACTACATCTCTCTCGTGGCTCTCTCATTTTCTTTCACCTGACCATCCGTCCTTCGTGGACCCCTAGATTCACCGGAACAAGGATCCCTAGAATTTCTCAGCTGTAGTCTCTTTGTTATTCATGATGGGCTCTTGGGACTATACCTAAATTTACGCTAATGAGATCACTCAGGATGGGGCAGGCTGTTTCAGAAAAACCAACTATGTGCTTAGAGGATTGGACCTTTGATCCATGTAATAGCAGCCTGACCTCAGGGAAGGGGAGGAGGGCTGGAGGTTGAGCTCAGTCACATGGTGAAGGATTCAACCAGTCATACCTACCTACGTACTGCAACCTTACAAATTCTGGCCACTGAGTGAGTCATTTTAGAGAATTATCAAACCTGAGGAGTTAGTAGTCATACCCAGTGGGTCCGAATCATGAGTGGCATAGGAACCCCAAGGTCCTGCAGCTAGTGCTCGGAGTGAGGGCAGTATTGTGGAAGACCATGCCCTTACTCAGTGAAGTTCATTCTAACTCAAGGTAGCTAGTGTCAGAATTGTATGGCAAGAATTCCAGGCCACTTGCTAGACCTGAAATTCCCTCCTACCTCATCCTCAAAGTTGGGAGGCCCAGATTATTCTAAGACTCACCCTCTGGGGTCCAGGGTCAAATCCCTGCACAGTTTCCCTGGTTACCTGAATCTGAAGATTCTAATCCAAAATGACTTGGTACTAATGCCATTGCTTCAGGAATGACAAGGTGGGGATGGAAGGGGGGAATAGGACTGAGGGCGTGAATGGGCTGCAGGGACAAGCTGACTACAGCAGGGGCCCCACTCTTAGTGACAGGAGGCCACGTGTGACACCATTATACTCACCTCCCCTTGAAAAAGGCCACGTAGAAGATAGGCGAGTAGGCATTGACAAACTTTAGCAAGAAAGCTTTGAGTATCAGGCGTTCTTCAAAAGTCTGTTCTGTTTTTGGAACCTCTGAAAGATAAGAGCAAAGCTGCTAAAACTGAGAGGCAGATTTTTCACCTCTTTAGTGCTTTAATCCCTATTACATGAGCCACTGTCTCTCAGCTCTTACTGCTTCAGGGTAGAAACAAAGAGACCTCTCTGGCACAGAACTGAATTCATCTGGGAGGTCCCAAATGGTTTACCTGGTACTATGGGGCTACAAAAGGCCAAGGGTACATATAATCATCACCTTTCTCCTTCCACTTCCCTCCTCTTATCCACTCCAGCAATGGTTTCTTACCGTATCCCTCTAAGAGGGATCTGAGCCAGCAGAACTTTCTCCAACCACCCTCTCTTCAACAAGGGGCATTCAGCTTTTCCCTGTGTGATTGCTGCTTCCATAAGATTTATCTGAACAAAAGTCCCTGATGAAAAAGGCTTGTTAACTGATGAAGTACAATCAATAGGCAGCAAAGACTTGTCTGGAGCACCACAACATTGTTCTTCTTTCGGGCCTCCTTCATTTCTAGCAGGACAGCCTACATCTGTATGCTCTCAGGATAGGCTGAGACACCTTGCATGCACTCACTCAAATGATGATCATCAGATAAGTGAAATAAGCACAAGTCTAATGTCTCGAACTCGGGGGTCATGGCCCAGTGAGTTCTATGATGTCCAAGCAAAGAAGCCAACTGATAATCCCCAAAGGGGCCTGAGAAATACTGAGCAGAAAACCTCATTGTTGCCTTTGGAAGACCCGAGACCCATGGGATGCTTGGTGGACAACTGGCAGAGTGTTTGATGGGGATTTTGCAGACTGTGACAAATGGCTTGGCAAAGATAGGAGGTTATGGGGCCACATTTCAGGGGCAGAAAGAAAGCACTAGCCCTGCATCATGTACACCGATAAGTATCGCCTGAAAGTGTGCTGAGCACAGAGCCAAAGTACCAGGACCATGCCAGCCAGGAGGTTCTGTGTCCAGATGCGGCTGACGCACAGACCCACCTGACTTCTCTGCCCACCTGACTCACACAGAGCTTTTGTCAGAATCTTTGGAAAAGTAGACACAAAACTCTGTTCCCTCCCCTAGAATTCCCCTCCCTGGCCCCTCCCTTTGTACAAATCCTCCATATCCTTTAACATTCAGATCAAATGCTGCCTATAATCTCTTTCCCGAAGCCTTCCCAGATTACGTCAGATGGTAGCAATCTCTTTTTCTCCTACAGTATTTTATATTTCTTTATATTAATTACCCACATCCATGCCCTTTGAAAATCACAACAGTAGCTTTCATTGATCTTCTGTCTTACCTGGGGTTACCTGCTGTGTCAAGAAGTAAATAGTTTGAGAGTAAGTGGTTTATTAGAGGAGTCCTCCCAGGAAGATTGGGGTAGTGAGACAGGAGCAGGGAAAGCAGCACGGATGTGTTCATGAACAATTTAATGCTGCAGGCCATTGGGGTTCAGTACCACTGGGGGGGGTCTTCTTAGAGACTGTGAAACTCCCCTCATAATTTTTACACTGAGGAGTGAGAGCACGTGGAGTCCCTCACTGGTTGAAGGTTACTGCTGGACTTGACTCTCTAGCACTTCCACCTTGTCCTCTGCATGGGCTAAGCATGCTCACAACCAGAGAACACTTGCAGGCAGAGAGCTGCAGTGACCTCCTGGATGACCAAAGGGATTGTGCACCTATGCAGGAGTGTTTGCTCCAAGCTGGCACCACACCCAGGTGCATACATCTGCTATCTCATTTCATCCTTACCTACTTGTGTTGGGGAGGGTAGTACATTTATTTCACTGTTATAAATAAAGGCAGCTGAGATCCAGTGAGGTGAGAGCCTTGCTCAAGATCACATAGCCACACTGGCTCTTATTATGGGTTACATAAGAGTTAAGGTTTGACCTCAGATCTGCCTGTCTCCAAAGACAATTTTTACTCTACCACGCTGTGAAATCAAGATCTTTGATTGCTGTTTACATCACACATTCTCTCTTACCTCTGCACCCTCCACCCACAGCCTAACATGATATATACCTAGGAAATATTTGTGACTTCATTCATTGAACACCCATTGTATGATGCCAGGATGAATGAAGACTTTACACTTCCTTCAAGGAGCTTCATTTAGTGAGGTCTCTGTGAAAGCCTTCTGCAAACTGCCAAGTCTTTTCGAGGTTGAATCTATGAGTGGCAAGGTATCATTTCCCCTCACGTCACGGTGGAAGGGGATCTTAGGGAAAGAATGTTGTATTTCCATGATCTGTTTTCCCACATAGCACAGTGTGCCCCTCCTTCATTTTCAATGTTAGAACACAGTCCTGAGGATAAGAGACAATGCCCAACAGCATCAGTGGTGGTCTAAGCACAAGCAGAGACCTACTAAGGAGACTGTCACAGGCAGATGTGAGCCCTTGGGGATGAAAGACCCTAGGAGGGCCCTTGACAATGGGAAGGCTTAGAGATGCAGATACCGATCACAATTATGATCCTGGCTTTGACCTCTCCCTATGGCTGAAAGAGCCTGGGGAAATGAGAGCTACTCATTGTCTAGTGTGTCCTAGCCCCCATGAACCCTAAGAAACATGGCATCACCCCCAGGCAGCCAGCAACACTGAAAACCGGTTCATTCTCCAAGCGCCCCATCATCCTGAAGCCTACTTTAGTTTGCTTATGCTCACAAACAGTCCTAGAGGCCCTGGCAGGCCATGCCGAACCTACAGAGCACCAGTCACACTATTCTGGGCTCAGCTGTGTGTTGAGGAGAGTGACTATTCGCCTGTTTTACTCCAGAGATGGCTTCAGGGGCAGATTTTCGCATCAGACACACCTGACTTCAAATGCAGAGCATAATTAGAGGTCTGAACTTCTATAAAAAGGATAATGACATCCGCCTGACAGAGTTGCCCTGAAGACAGCACAGGATGCTTAGAAAGCCCTCAGCCTAGTGCTTGGCAAGTGCCAGACCTCAATAAAAGATAGCTCCTGTTGTCCTAAATAGTGTTCTCCTCTTGCATCACCTCCTCCAAGCTGGCAGCCCTGCTTTCTGCATATCTGTGGCCAGGTGTTTGTGCACATGTCTGAGTCCTGAAGGTTCTGGGCATCATTTCCATGTTGATTGATGAGCACTTTCTACCAACCAACCATAAGGATAGTGAGGACGTGCCCTACTGGCATGTAGCTGGGAAAATCTAATTGAAATAGCCCCTGTCCTCACCTCTGCAGAAGTCTACCACCCAAGCTTCCCGAGGTCCTCCAGACAACTATGGAAATGAACACTGGCAGGGAATCTGGAGACACTGTCCCAATTTTATAAGAGACGAAGCTGGAAAAGTCTACCGTACTATCCCTCAGCTGGCAGACGGCTTGGTGGTTTTCTCCTTCTTGCTGCACCTGGAGGGACACAGCATGGCCCATGAGACAGAAGTTCGGGCCAGTCCCACACTGCCTTGCTCAGTAAGCATTTGGATAATGAGCTGTGCTCACCATTTACAGTGAACACTGCCTCAGCTGCTATTTCCTCTTTAGTTTATGTACATCAACAAAGTCCCTCAGATATTTAAACCATAAGGCCTTTTCTCTCCCTGCTACAAATTCTTCAGTCTGATTCTTATTCTCCTTGACAAAAGGAAAAAGTGCTGGCCCAGGAAATACTTACCATCAATTTCTAAGGTCACTTTCCATTTTAAGATCTCATAACCATAGGAGCGCCTGGGTGGCTCAGTTGGTTAAACATCTGACTTTAGCTCAGGTCAAGATCTCATGGTTTGTGGGTTCAAGTACTGTGTCAGGCTCTGTTCTGATAGCTCAGAGCCTGGAGCCTGCTTCATATTGTGTGTGTGTGTCTCTCTCTGTGCCGCTCCTTGGCTTGTGCTTCATTTCTCTCTCAAAAATAAATAAACTTAAAAAAAAATCTCATAACTGTGAACCCCCATGTGGCTGTTAACCCTCGCTTTCCCCCATGCCACCCTACCGTCACCATGCATAGTTTGGGAGGCTTTTTTACAATGAGCACAGTCGGATACACATTCTGGGCCACAGCTATCACTAGATGTACTCTTCTAAGCATATTTATAGAAAAAAAGAAAGAAAGAAAGAAAGAAAGAAAGAAAGAAAGAAAGAAAGAAAGAAAGAAAGAAAGAAAGAAGAAAGAAAGAGGAAGGGAGGCTGGGAGAAAGAAAGAATGACATGACATGACGAAACATGACTTGGAATAGTGAAAAAATATTTATCATTTACTAAAAATTCCCTGTCACATTCCAAGGAACACTGTCTGTGGGTATGGAGTCACAAGAAAGTAACAGCTAAAAGACAGATCTGCCTAATTTCAATTTCAATTTAATTTAATCAATGTAAATTTCCCTACCTTATCCACAAGATAAGAGATGGGAGTATTGGAGTTAGATGCAGGGCCATGCCCATGCCACGGGAGGGGCAGAGAGGGACAGGAGGTGAGGTGGTCTCTGCCAAAGAAGAAATGTAAGTGATGGGGGAGGGGCGGAGGCATCCAGCAGAAATGTTCATTAACTTCTCTGTCATTTGTAGTGGGATCCCATAATCAGCCTCTCCACAGAATCTTTAGTAAAGATGCATTAAAACCTGCTTTCCTCACCAGTGTTGAAAGAATCCTGGATTTGTTCTTAGGGGAGGGATATGTCAAAGGACTGAGTCCTGCTTCAAGATGGCCACAGGTCATGAACAGAGACTGCCATGTGCCCTGCTGTGTCTGGATTACAGAGGAGAGAGAGACACAGACAGAAGGAAGGAAGAAAAGGGAAAGAAGAAAGGAGGAGGAAGAGAGGAAGGACAGAAGGAAGGAAGGAAAGAAAGAAGGAAGGAAGGAAGCAGGGAGGGAAGGGGGAAGGAAAGAGAGGGATGGAGGGAGGGAGTAAAGGAAAGAAGGAAGAAAGAGGAGGGGAGGGGAGAAAGAGGAGGGAAGGGAGACATAGTGGAGGGAGGGAAGGAGGAAAGGGAGGGAGGGAAGGAAGAAAGGGAGGGAGGGAGGGAAGGGAGGGAGGAAGCAAAAGGTTTTCAGTAGGATTTTGACCCTTTGCCCAGTGTACCTGAGGCAGACAATTCAACAGTAACAATCACTTCTTGTCTCTCATTTTAAAATATTTTGAGTATAAGAAAATTAAAACTTATGTCACCCAAAAATAAGTAATCAAGGTCTAAGGGGCTGAAAATTTGGAAAACTTGTCATGTAAACGTGGCTAGAAGGGAATTAAGAATGAGGAACAGAGAGGCACGTGTCTTTGATTTTCTTTAATAATCTCCTTTGAACTCTTTGTACTCAGATCTCCCAATCCCTGCAGGAATTTCCTCCAAGTTCTGGAGAAAGAGAATCCGATCCTTTCAGGATGCTTTACTCCAACTGGAAATGAGTGGCTCCCTTCCACCATACTGATAAATCATGGGCCTAGTTATTATTTATTAGTGTTATTTCTGAAAACAGCCTTTGCCTGCACCTTTAGGGCCATGAGCCACCATAAATAATGGGCATTTCCAATAAACAATCCAAATCCACTTGATAGGCCACTAAATCAGCTGGATGCTCCCACCTCAGAGAAGCTCTGCAGCCACGTAATGTGCTTTGCTGAGCATTCCAGGGAAGGAAGCCTCCAGGAAACACCTCCCAGGAACAGAGATAAGTGGGGGTGGGGGTGGGGGGTATCAAAGCCCTGAAGCTCCAGTTGGACTATTGGATCTGTCTCAGCAGCCAACACTAGGAGCCTCAACTGTCTATGACAGAGACTACATGACTTAAGAAAACAGAACAAGTTTTCCCAGAGTCCACTTGGGATGGGATGATTCTTCAGGCCAAGTAGAACAATCTGTACTGCAGGCCACTGGGCAGGATCCCCTCATAAGACACAGACCTCTGGAGTGGTCTGAATCTGAGACCATGAGAAAAAAGCCCAGCCTTATGCTTCATAAAACTCCAAACGCAGTGCCTTTAGACTGCAATTGCTACAAGGAGGTAAAGGAGGGAGTCAACACAGAGAGAGTATGAGTAGGTAGAAAGCAACCCCTCTCCATCATTATATGCTCCTGAAATCCCACATCACTCAGAAAGTCACCCCAGGTTGATTGGAGGCCTTCTGAGGGTTTCATCTGCTCCCAACCTGTTGAAGCAGATTTCCAACAGAGGGCAGACTCTATCCAGGACCAGAAAGGGCAACCACATGGAATTCCTATGCAGAGCCATTACCCAGCCCCCTTTCTCTTAAGTGTTAAACCTCTGGAGTGTTGTGTCATGAAAAAATATGAGTACAAATGACCCAGCTGTAAACTGCCTTGGAAAATAATTAGTATGAAAGCCCAAGTTAGTCCCAGGGGGCCAGCTCAGAATTCAAAGTCCCCAGAGCTCCATCCTAATCATATGGAAACAGTATGGCCAGCAAGAGGATGCCAGCTACAGAACCTGAATTTTCGAAAAAGCAGCTCGGTGTAACTGGAGCCCCCAGAAACCCAGCCAGCAGATATAGAATGACAGCGACAAAAGGAAATGAGATGTCCAAGTGTATGTTTTAGGCAGTACCAGCCCTGGCACTGCTGTGAGCAGAAGAAAGGAGGGCCTGAACCTGTGTGGCTGAGTCAGAAAGCAGAGGCGCCTGTTCCTCTCCCCACCTCTCCCTCAGGGCAGATCCCGCTTCTGCAAACAGCAATGTTTTCTGACAGCCCTACCATCTGGCCTTGCGTGTGTGTGTGTGTGTGTGTGTGTGTGTGTGTGTGTGTGGTGTGTGTGTGTGTTGGGGGCAGGGGCAGAGGTAGGTGTGTCTCTGCCTCCAATGTGATGCTGTTGCCTTGTGTGTGTCATCGGAAGGGAATCACCTTAGGAAAAGCCAGCCAGCTGGGTAATTAAGCAGCCAGAGCATTGCCTAAGGGAGCTGAGAGCCCCAGAACTAGAGATTAAGGATGGGCACTCCTGAGATACGCCTGAACTCTAGAGAACTTTCCTCCCTTAGAGTCAGGAAGATGACTCTTGATCCCAGACTAAGGGACGTGAGACCTGCTGTGCTGTCTAGCAGTCTAGCCCAAAATGATAGTACTGCAGGGCATCTCATTTCAAGAAAGAAGGAGGGGTGCCTATGTGGCTCGGTTGGTTAAGTGTCCAGCTTTGGCTCAGGTCTGATCTCACCATCTGTGAGTTCAAGCCCCGCGTCAGGCTCTGTGCTGACAGCTCAGAGCCTGGAGCCTCCTTCAGATTCTGTGTCTCCCTCTCTCTCTGACCTTCCCCCACTCACACTCTGTGAGTATCTCTCATAAATAAATAAAAACTTTAAAAGAAAGACAGAAGGAGACTATACAGGAAGGGGGCATCTGGGAGGGAGGAGAGGAAGAGAGAGAGACTGATTAATACTATCATGGGCCAATCAGAAGAACCCCATGCTCAGTGCCCACTGTGGGTCAGGTGCTATGGGGGCACTTGCCATGGATGCCCATGTGATTGCTATCACTCCCCTATGAGGACTGTCTCCCATGGCAATGATAGGAGTGGGGAGAGAACAGGTAGGTGTGCCTGGTTTGTGGACACAGACACTCTCGCAACACCAGTGGGTCATCTCGCAAACACACACAGGTCTCAAAAAGCCCAGTGAGTAGGAAGGGAGTCATTCCACCTTAGCCCATCTCCTCATGCCTTTCCAGGGAAGGAGGCTCAGAGGGAATACTTTTATCTTTTTCATCCTTCTTTAGTTCCACAAATGTTTATCAAATGACTATTATGTGCCAGGCATTGGGCACTGGGAATACAGCCGAAACCAATAAGCTCCCTGCCATGTGGAGCTTAGAGTCTAGAAGAGGGGCATAGATTAATGAGACTATTCTGGAGAGCACTGAAGATAAAAGGCAGGGGATGAGGAGAGGAAAAGGGGGTAGGAAGACTGTTTCAGTCAGAGTAGCCAAGAAAGGCCTCTGGGGAGTTGACTTCTCAGCTGAGGCCCCAGGGATGCAGTGGAGGGAACACGAATGAGCTGGGGAGGAGCCACAGGTGGTAACCACAGGGAAGGGCTGCAGACGGGAGATACCTGCAGATGTGTAGGGAATGGAAAGACCCCAAGGACTGGAGCATTCTGAGCAATAAGAAAGCATTTATTAGGCAGTAGAAGGTAGGGGCAGGTCAACGGGCCTCCACAGGCCACAGGAAGGACTTAAATCTCACTGGAAGCACAATGGGAAGTCACCTTGGGGTTTTGCACAAGGGAGGGATAAAGCAAGATTATATTTTTAAAAGATCACAGAAGATGGGCTATGTATATGTGTGTGGAGGGGGAGACAAGTGTGGAAGCAGAGAGACAAATGAGGAGTGTACAGCGGTCCAGGCAAGAGATGGCCAACATTAGGATGGAACCTGTGAACTGTGATCATATCTGGGGTATATTTGAAGGTGGAATGGACAATACTTAACAGACTGGACTCTAGGTGTGAAAAGAGAGAGAGAGAGAAGGAGGAAGGGAGGGAGGGAGAAAAGGAGGGAGGGAGAGAAAGGGAGAGAGAGAAGAGGGAGGGAGAGAAGAGGGAGGGAGAGAAGAGGGAGGGAGAGAGAGAGAGGTGGGGTCCAGAATGACACTTGGGTTTTGGTACGAACATTTGAGTGGTTGGTGGTTCCACTTCCCTGAGAGGGGAAAAAAGTGTGTGAGAAGTAACAGGTTTGGAGGGGAAATTAAGAGCTCAAAGTTGGACACATAAAGTCAGTCCTTGGACCTCTGGGTTTCTGTCCTCCCTGGGCCATGCCCACAGCGGGGTAGAGCACTGTATGAACTGCAAATCATCCTTCAAAGTATCCGGCCAGCTTCAAGGAACCAGAGACTTAGGCAAGTCATGGCCCCAAGTGGAGGAAACACCTTCGTGATATCCCAAGTGCTTCCTGCTTCTGGTCTTCTTCTGTGTTCTATAACACAAGTCACAAGGCTGTAACAGAAGAACACAGGAAGACCTTGGGCCAGAAGGACTTTTCTGTCCCAGTGTTCCCAGATAAGGGATTTACTTTTCCACACCTCACTGTCTTAATTCCTAAGATGGGAACTTCCTTAAACATTTCTTTTTTTTTTTTTATTTTTTTTATTTTTTAATGTATATTTCTTTTTGAGAGACAGAGAGAGGCTGGAGGAGGAGTAGAGTGAGGGAGACAGAGGGTGTGAAGCAGGTTCTGCACTGACAGCAGAGAGCCTGACATGGGGCTTGAACTTGCGAACCGCAAGATCATGACCTGAGCCGAAGTTGGGCACTCTACCGCGTGAGCCACCTAGGTGCCCCTAAACATTTCTTGTAGAGTCTGAGGGAAATAAAGTTTGGAAAGCACCAAGCCTAGAGGAAGGGCTCCAACACTTGCTTTTATTATTTTATACCAAAGCACTCTAGCAGATATTTAATTTGTACACATGCCTCCTCTTTAGTGAGAGAAGTACCTGCAAGTTACCTAAAAATCTTGACAGAGTCCTCTTAGAAGGTTAGGGTGGGCATCACTTGGGTTGGTGTGGGTCCCTGGAGTCACCAGGGTAATCTCTCTCTGAGGGAGATGCAAAGAGGTAGCATCAGATCTACCGTGTTTTGAAAGGTTAAGAAGACAAGCTGTATGTTCTGGTGGATTTCCAGGGGGAGAATGGAGTCCTTGGTTCTAAGTCTATAGGATGGATGGCATCCTGTAAATAGGGGGTAGAGGTGTAGACAAGTGTCCTGAAAGCAGGGGACCCTGAGAGCTGCAGCCCTTGACTGAGCTCACTCTAGAGGGGAGGATCATCCTCATTGAAGAGCAATGGCCTGCCCAGGGCCTGCGGCCTGGAGGGACCCTCTCAGCAATGGCCCAGCCTCTTCTGTCAGATGGAACAGGACCAGCATCCAACAGCAATACTGTGTAGCAATGAGAGAAGGGCTAGTCATACTGAAGGTCTGACTTCCCTGTTTAAACGTGGATGTTGGCCCGACTGCCTCTATGAGTCAAGATCCCAGCAGGAAGCAGAACTCACCTCCTCTGGTTCAAAGGAAGTGAACCTAATGAAGGTAGTACTTACAGCAGTGAAGGGGCAAGGAGAAGAAATAGTTGTCACTGGAGCCCAGGAAGGGCCATGAGGGAGGATTCATCCTGTAGAAGCTGTGGTTAGGAAAGGGTGCAATTGTTTTTAAGTTTTTTTTTAATGTTTATTTATTTTGAGAGAGAGAAAGACAGAGCATGCAAACAAGCAGGGGAGGGCCAGAGAGAGAGGGAGAGAATCCCAAGCAGGCTTCGCTGTCAGCACAGAGCCTGATGTGGGGCTTAAACCCTCAAACTGTGAGATCATAATCTGAGCCAAAATCAAGAGTCAGACACTGAACCAACTGAACCACCCAGGCACCCTGGAAAGGGTGCAGTTTTGTCAGAGATGAGGGAGAAGCAGGCAAGAACTATCCCCAATTCCCCCTCCTGCCTGCTAAGCTTCCTTCCACTCTTCCATAGCTTCCTATCAAAGTCAGAGTGGGGGAGCCCCGGTGATACCATCTGCGGGGCCTCGGGGATGCTGGACATGGTGGAGAAAGGTGGAGAAGGGGCCTGGAGAGAAAAGGCAAACAGAGAATGCCCACCATACTCCGTTCTCTTCTTGTGGCTTAAATCTTGAGTCTGGATTCTGAGAAACTCAAAGAAAGGGAGAGGAATATATCGGACTTCCCGCTAACAGGAGATATGAGATGTGTTCATAGTTACAGCTCGAATTTGGGAAGGAATTTTTGCCAGTTATATGAAACTATTATAAGTAGCATGCTCCTAATAATAGTTTCATATAACTGGAATGAATTGTTCCACGAACTTGGGCTATAACCATGATCAGGTCTTTTTTATTATTAGCAGCAGCCTCCCATGATCCTGGTCCCTCCCAGACAACGTTTACAA
Source organism: Paguma larvata (assembly GCA_030068075.1). Classification (NCBI taxonomy): domain Eukaryota; kingdom Metazoa; phylum Chordata; class Mammalia; order Carnivora; family Viverridae; genus Paguma; species Paguma larvata. The sequence continues at coordinate 97,919,552 of CM057828.1, read as the reverse complement.
TACTCCAGGCCCGCAGCACTGAGGGGGTCCTCAGACAATGGCAGAATCCACTCTCACCACACCCTTCCCCTGGCCTCACAGATGGGCAGGCAGGAGGCTCTTCTTCCCTAGTTGCCTGAGGCCACCCAGAGAGTCAGGAGCTCGAGTACAACCCCGCAGACCTGACTCTGAGGCCAGATTTCAAATTACCAGCACTACGGTCTCCCCCAACTGCCCCCAAGAAGGCACGGGTCCTGGCCTGCACGCACCCACCCTCGTCCACATGTATCCTCGCTGTGGAGGTACATTCCTGAGCAGGCTGGGTCTGCAGCGAAGCCCACTCCCCTTGTCCCAGTGCTCCAAACCAACAAAGCCAGCACGTTCCTCTAACTCGGAAAACACACACTGTCCACATTTGATGGAAAATTAGATCCATCCATGTATGTCCAAAATGTTCTTCTTTAAAGAATCTCTGATGTCCTGGCAGTCTTTGGTAGCAAGCTTCGTCTCCTTTTTTTCCTTTCTTCTCTCTCTTTTCTCCTTGGTAGTGATATATTGACTTTCCATGAGGGTAGCTTAGAACTAGATACAAGATTTTAGACTGAGGCATGTCAGTTCCTCAGATAAAAGCTTTTTTAAAAAATTTAATAAAGCATGTGGGACCCCAAAGTTTGTGAACTTTGTGCAAGCGAACCTAGGAGACAGGAGACAATGCACTCAGAGCTTGCTCCCTCCAAGTCTCCCTGCCCCCTACCACTTGACACTCACATGGGGCATTGCCTTTTCAACCTTCTGGAGCCTCTGGTGTGCTTTCTCTTTCTTTCTCCACACATCTAAAATTTCCTGAGGAACAAGGACTGCTACATATTACCAGACAATAGAGTGCCACAGTCTTAGCATGGAGGCCTGACTCACCACCTCCCAGCCCCATGACCTCAGGCCTGTTAGCTATTTATCTCTGAGCCTCAGTCTCCTCTACTCTAAAATGGGAGTGTTAAGACTCCCGATGCCCTTAGGGCTTGTTTTGAGAATTAAATAGACTGATAAATAGAATGTGCTCAGAGTGGCGCTTTGCATGCTCTAACATACATATACACACATACTCACACACACCGCTGACCGGATGCTCCTGAGTCAAGTTTCTAAGTGTCTTTAGGCTTCCCAGAAGTAAAACAAAAGCAATGACCAGTTCCCCGCTCTACAGTAAGGATTTTGTGGGATGATGTATGTACAGTGTCCATGAGTGCCTGGCACATGGCAGGTGCTCCCAAAAGACCAGGTCCTATCCCCCATCCCTCCTTTTTTCCCCTTTCCTAGCCCCACTTCAGTGGTCTTAGGGCAGCAGCACTCAGAAGCAGGGAATCCACAGTATTTAAACAACTCGCAAACACAGCCATTTTCATACAACCTAGAAACTCTGACTCAGCACAATCATCGTCCTTTGAGCACCTGTAAGATGCCCAAACTCATAACTAGGAGAGACTCACCACAGAGTGAAGGGGGAACCGCACAGCTCCATACACAGCCAGTGCTGTGTATACAGTTTTGAAAAGGAGAGGAAGAGGAGGTGGTGGTGGCAGAGCTAGAGATTGAGAATGATCCTGATAAAAACAAGCTGCTGGCATCTTGGTTGTTCAGTCTGGAAGCCTGCTGGCAGCCCTGCCTCCCTCAAGGCTAGAATGCAGACCAGCTCCCCTTTTGGGCTGAGCCTGACCCATGCCTACATCGGTCACCAGAAGACCCTACAGTTTTAAGAAGCACTGGACATCCTGTTCCCCATCTGTGGGCTTAGAAGCTCGCTACCTCAAAGGCACCATCTATCCCTGTGTCCCAAGGAGGAAGCTGCCACGGTGTGCATGTTTGTGTCCCCCCAGAATTCATATGTTGAAAACCTAATCCCCAGTGTGATGGTATTTGGAGATGGGGCCTCTGGGAAGTGCTCAGGCCATGAGGGGGGAGCCCTCAGGGGTGAGGTGAGGGCCCTTGTAAATGAGGCTCCAGAGGGACCCCCAGTACCTCTGCAATGTGAAGACACAGCAAGAGGACCTCGAAGAGGACCCTTTCCCAACTCTGCTGGCATCCTGGTCTCAGACTTCCAACCTCCAGAGTAAGAGAAACACATTTCTGCTGTTGATACCCACCTCCGTGGTATTCTGTGATAGCAGCTGGACAGGCTAGGACTGAAGCATGCCTTGGGCTCATCTACATGGTGACCCATGTCACCTTGCCTCATACCTTGGCTTCCCGTAATATTTGAGCCTGGTCTGATTTTTCTGGGAATCTGGGGTCCTGATGTTCTGCCCAGCTCTTGCTTATTTCCCATCCCAGGAACCATACCCTTCCTATAACCACCATCTGGGACCCCTTCAGGAATGAACAGATTATTGGGTCTGTCCTATCCCACCCATTCACTGGGATCCTCTTAAACTAATTATTGACACTTGCTGAACCGGGCTACCCACCTTGCAGAGTGGGCTCTGGACACCAAGATCCCAAGCTTCATTCATTTCCCCCCGGCAACCCCATCCCACCGCCCAGGTCCCAGCTCAGTCCCTGCTCCACCACTGTTATGCAGCTACCAGCTCACAGTGTGTCTTGTACCCGGCCCCGAGACCATTGTTACTATGGCAGCCAGGGAGACAATTACTGACTTTATCTACCACTGCTAAGCCAACTCTTAACACGTTCTGGATTTTGTCACAAATATTTGTGGCAAGAATGGACCTCAGATGGGCCTGATGTCCAAGTCTGTTGGGAGATGCTCCCAAGATATCAGTCTTCACCACCCGGCCTTGCAGGAAACACTTGGGAACTCAGGGTTGTTTACTCCAGCTGTTTGCACCTGGTTAGCAAGGCAGTAGTCACAGCCTCCTCAGCAATCAGGATATCTGAGGCAAGAAGCCAGACGGGTATTAAAGCCAGCGTGAGAATGGCAAAGGAAGCCGCTAAGCCTAGCAGAGTCCTCGTTCCATTAGGTGGCCTTATTCGCAGCTTTTTGTCCCCATGCAGGCCAGGGAGACTCTGCAGCCATACCTTTGCCTGAAGGTGCACTGGTCACCCTTGCTGTGCACAGCCACCTCGGTGAGTGGGTTAGTGTGCACCCTCTTTGCCATTAAGGACACTTCAAGTCTTCCGAAAGCTTTGATGCATCTTTCAGTGACTGTCCAGTCAAGACAACTTCACATCTACCTTATTCATCTCAACGTTTCCACAAATCCTTTTGTAAGTAGAAAATAAACACATAAATGCTCACGGTAGCTTCCCCTGTGGCTTGCAGGATGCCTAGCCAATGAGCATTCCCCCCCAAAAATCTTTTTGAATGCATAAACGAAGACAGAGATGTATTTAACCAATAACTGCATCAGCACACTGACAGATCTACTGTGAGGCAGGAACTGTAGGGGACATAAAAGGAAATATAAAACCGAGGAGTTGTTCTCCAAGGCTTTGTAGCCTGGCTGGAGCAAGCAGCAGAGACCCTTGCTGTCCATGGAATGTCCACACACTTCTACATATCTTCCCACCGCTTCACAATTAGGCTGCTTCCAGCCAGCGTGCTGTGAGCAGGGATGGTACTACCAGACTGGAGCGTTTCACAGCCTCCATGGTGTCCATGTGGCCTCCATCAGTCTGGGTCCTTGAGCAGCTGTGTGAGGCAGAGCCCCCTGGCTGGCCACACTGGCCATGGAGTGTGAGTAAGAACAAGTAAACAACTCCAAATTATGCACCTGAGATTTTAAGATTGATTTATCACCCTGGCACAGTCTCCTCTACCCTAGGACTGGGAAACCCACACATAGTCTTGAATGCTAATTTATATCTGACCCAAGGGCAAAAGGAAGCTGTCTGTGGGGGTTGATGGGAGTGGTGCTCCCCTAGCCCAGCCCAGGGAGGAAGTTTTAGAAAGACTGACTGGGTGGGGATTTTAGTGGGGGCTAAAGACAAGGGCATAGTCCTTAGGCTATGACAATGGTCCCCAGAGAGGTGATGATCAATGGACAGGAAGGAGGGAAATGATGAAGGAAAGATCAATAAAACTTGTTCCAGAAAAGCTCTCTGTTTGCCCAATGCCACATATCTGGGAATGGGAGGGAGAAGGAGTCAGGCCCAGAACTCAAAGGTTCCTTCCACTGGGTTCCCGAATTCGGTGGCCCTTCCACTATACAAAAACACCTGTCTGAGCCTTCTGAGAACATCCAGTCTGAGGCAGACAAGAGCAGCAACTTAGGACGAGGCCCACGTGGGTTCCTGCATGGAGACCTAATACACCACTTCGGTCCAGACAGTAGGAAACGCACATTGACAGAACCCAAAAGATATTTGCAGTTGAGAGAGAGAATTTGAGTCTGAGCCTTAGTAAAATGAGGATATAATACCCTCCTTGCTAACTGCACATAGTTTTTGTGAGGATGAAATGGGATAACAGAACTCTTTTAAGTTGAAAGTCGCTTTATGAGTATTGCTATCACAAAGAACAAAAGGTACTTGCTAGGATTTCATCTCCTTTCCAGAGCACAGACTTCCTTACTAGCCACTGGTGTCACAGCGTGGAGGAGTCTGAACGTTTTGGGTGAGGGAGGGAGTGCTGTTAGGAACTCAGTGGATGTAGCTTCATGGCATGGACAGTGTTTTATGGCCCAATGCAAAGAGAATTTGCCCCACATTGTACACGAGAGGTTCTCACTAAATCCTTGTTAATGAGGTTCTAACTGGGACCATGCTCTATCTTCTAGCCCTACCACTCTCTAGAGCTGTGAAACACAAGTGAAACAAAGTAATGTAAATGGGCAGCAGGAAGAGATTTCGGCACCATCGCCAATTTCCTGTTCCTCTCTTCCCTACTTCCTGCTCATACACTCATTAATTTTGTTTACATTAGGCCTTCCTGCCTCTCTCTTCTGTGTGGCATCCTATGTCCCTGCCAGGATAGTTCTGCAAACATACAACTCTAATCATGTTGCATTCTTCAAAAAGGTCCCCAGTGGTGTGGGGTCAGAGCCACTGAGGGGGATTGGGGATGTTTCTCTCCACTCCTGATGCTTCTCTGATGTGGAAGGAGTGTGCCTAGTTGTAATGCCCTACCTTGTCTCCCCCAACTCATCCTTTCCTCTCTTGGGGGACAGAGCTTATCTCATTGGTCAGTCTGGAAGGTGACACCAGCATCTTTCATCTACCCACCCCCTCTGCCCTTCCTCTGGGGAGCAAAGGGTCTGTGCCCTGCCCCTCCATGTGCTAAGACTTGCCTAGATTCCCTGCTCTCAGTTGCCAGCCACTAGGAGGGAGGTCTGTCTGTAATCCTGTATTAGGAAGCCTATCTGGCTCTCATGCCAAGCTGCTTCCTCCCATGTAGCCTATCTTAGCTTTAAAAGTAAAATCTTGGCTTTTGCCTACATCTGCCTTTGCTTACTTTTCAATGTCCAGGGCTGAAAGATGAGTACTTTTTATTGAATGACCCTCTGAACTCAGGCGAGCACTTTCCCATTGTTTATGAAAATCAGCAGTGTCCTTGGTCTGGCATTTGAGGTCTTCTACAGAAACATGAGGTCTGGGTCAAGGCTCTGGGCCCACTTTCTCACTCCGCTATGCCCTGGACATGCCGTAGACCCTAGAGGAACCACCAGGCTGGGCTCTTCTCGCATCCTGGACATGCTCCGTGTTTTCCTTCTTCTGTATGCTGAGCTCTCTGCCCCCCTTGGCTCCTCTGGCACCAAAGCTGTGCCCATTGTACAAGCCTAGCCCCCACGTATGCCCCCCGTGCCTTTTCTGACCCTGAGGGGTCTGATCTCTCCCTTCGCTGCCAGATTTCTCACTTGGTTTCCTTGGCTGGGAACTTCTTCTCTGCCTCCCCACTCTCCCCTCCCTCTGCACCTGCCTGTCTGAACACCACTTACCTGTGAGCAATCCAACTTGATGCCCTTACTTCAGAAGCTCTCCTTCCTGAGCCCCTAGGATGCTCCCCCTAAGTGCTTCCATAGAATCTCACATACCACCAAACACCCTGAAGCAACACTCTCTGCTGACTTTTCTCAAGAAACCTATGAAGGAATACGGATAACACTTACAAATGTGCACAGGCCTAAAGAAAACAGAGCCTCCATTCCAGATGGTACCTTGGATATATCCACATGGAGACCAAAAGCCAATGCCCACTGTAAGTAGAGGCCAAGCCAGGGAAAGGCACTGAAAGAATCTCTTTAACTGGAATTAGTGAAACCTTTCTGGAATGTTCTGATCCTCCAGGGAAGGCTCTCTTGAAGAGGGGGTTATCCTATTAAGTGTCTAGCTTATAACTGGTCAGTGAATTAAAGATATCCAATCATTAATTCGATTTTTCTGAGGTTAGTGAGAGGCTGACTGCTCTAGTCCCCAGATTCGACCAGGGAAAGAGGTGCATGTCCCCAGGCCACCCAAGATAAGTACCATGAGGAAAGGGTCTCAGTTCTCAGCTCTCCCCTGTCTAATAAGCACAAATGCCAAAAAGTGGTGCTCAGGCAACAGCAGGTTGTGGCTCAAATGACACGTCTGAATACTGAGGCCACCGCATTTTTCTCACTGGCTTGAAGCTTGGGAAGTCTGATATGCCTCTTTGAAGTCTGCTCAGTGAGTGGGGAATGTGTGGATTTTCTGGGGCCTTGGCAATATGGGGATAGATAAGACCCTCCAGGGCTCAAGTATCAAGAGCTTTCTCAACTCTGTAAACACTCCTGGGAAAATGAGGAAGGCTAAAACTCTGTAATTCGTAACAGGAAGCGTTGAACCTGTCTTGCTTCTAGGTTAGGCCAAAAAGAATAGGCCCCATGAATGATTCTTTGGGGACAGTGAGGCAATCAACTTGGGCTGGAAGACCGCTGATGGAGAATGCCCTAAGGAAGATTTCTCGCTGAGGGGAGGCCCCTGGAAGGCCCTGCAAATACATAACTATGGTACTTCCTCATTTCTACAACTGAAATGCACTGTACAAAGCATCTTGTCCCTATCCCTTTCTTCATTTTCAATCACCACCAAACACCCCACATGTGTTGACCCGATGCTCGTTCAAGTGGGCCTAGGACACGGGATCTGGTGACACAGTACCGATTTTGGTGAGCCATGTGGCTACGGCGCCATAGATCTCATCCAGGATGAGGATGACCACGAGGTTGATGATGACTGCTGTGGCTGTCACTGTCACCCGGACATTGGAGCGTGTGGCCTTGTTGAGAGATAGGGCCGCTGCAGTTGTGATACGATACACGATGACCCCAAAGACAATGGAGAATGTCAGGGCAATCTGTTTGGGAGACAAGAACAGTTACAGCTCAGCAGACAAGTACTGGGCAGCTATTATTTGCTCAGCCAACAGCCCTATTTACTACATCGGGTCCTAGTAATCTGGAATCCACTAGTAGTAACAAGGGGGGTGGCATGTCCTCTGAACTCTTGTGCAAATTCTGAGGATGGGTGCACTGTCCATGAGAGACTGTCTTCCATTTTTATGATTTGCTAAATGATCTCCAACACATACAAAACCCTAAGAATGAAAACACTGGACATTGAGGTGTGTACAACACACATGGCATGATTTCTTTCATTAGCTTCCAGCTGACCATGGAGGAGAGCTGAGCTCTTATTAAACCACAGTGAATGATACCTGAGAGGTACTGCATGCTCAGTGAAGGGGCTGAGAGTACAAAGGAATAAGCATCTCAGGGGGAATAATGGGATGTAAACTGGGGCTCTCAGTGAAAGGAAACAGGGAGCTGTCGAAGGTGTCTGAGCTGAGAAGCGGTAAGTCAGCTTCATGCAGTACGTGTGGGAAGGCTGCCCGAAGAAGAATAAAGGAAGATAAACCAGGCGTGAGATTTGTAGACTCTCGGTCCTCAGGGTGAACAAAATATCACTCTAAGATTTCTCTACCAAGAAACTGTAATGGAAGCCTCGGATTTCTTCTTTGGTGCAGAAATCTCCTGCTGTTAGGTTGAAAGGAAAGCTTACCAGTCACTCGACCTCTAAGGGCACCCCATTTCCGCTTTCTAGAACCTAAGAATAATAACTCACTCTCCCAGATCAGGCCTTCTCCTCTACCATCAGAGCCAGGAGAGGACCATTTCCACAAAGCACAAGGATGTAAGGGGAAGAAAGTGCCCTGCGTAAGCTCTCAGGGCAGAGGGAAGAGATTGAACGTCTAGGTGTGTAACCTGCTCAGAGCAAAACTCTAATTTGTGTCAGTCTTCTTAGAATTGTTTCTACACAGGAGGCTGTTCAGGTAGTATTTCCTCTAAGGTCAGAGGTTGGGGGGGGGGGTTGGCGCTGGCTGTGGAGAGCTACATGGAAACATGGGGAGAGAAACGATTCCCTCTGAAGATACAAACTGTACTGGACTACATGTTCCTTCCCCAGAAAGGAGGGGAAGAAAGAGGGGGTAGAAGTGAGGGGGCTCTGGCTCAAGCAATGCTTTGCAAGCTGTGCATGACACTGGTGGGTGAATGGGGAATGGGTTGCAGATGTGTTAGGGTATGAATGCCTTCAGACCTCTGGGAGGTGCCTGGGGGTGCCGAAGTTGGCGGGGTGTGCTGGTGGCAGCCTCAGTGGTTTATCCCCGTGTGTTGTACAAATATTAGCATTTGCCCTGTGGGTGGGCCACAGTGTGAAAAAGGAGGCCTCTCTAAGGCAGGCAGGATGGCAGCGTTCTCTGGGTAGAGGGTGAGTGTGCATGCATGCGCATCTTTGGGGTGGAGGAGAGGTTACATGGGAAGGACCCTGAATGGGAGACCCTCTTCAGAGGCAAAGTGGGGGTGGGAGAGTCAGAAGGCCCAGCCTCCAGGACGACGGAGGAATGAGCACCATGTTAGTTGGAAAGGCTGGACATGACATCACTGCTCTCCAACAATGTAGACATTTTCACTTCCCGTTCCTCTGGGACGGTCACTGCCAGACAGTAAGGGCCTGGAAAATGTGGTGTGAGATTCTTTTCCCCCAAAATCACTTTTGCAGCGAAGGCTAGTGATGGAAGTATTGATGAGGCGGGGGAGGCCAGGGCATCAAAGAGTGAGTGTGAGTGAGCATTTGGGGTGGGTCTGGGGGAATGACCAGGGGGAAAACAACAATGGCAAAAACATCCTTTGCTTTGGGGTCCTGGGGGTGGGGCATGGAGGAATGAGTGGGAAGGAGATCAGCTTCTATTCTTCTCCAAGAGGCCCAGCTGCTAAACTGGGGAAGGAAGAAAACTCTTTATTGCTACCCAGAGTGTGATCCATGGACCTGCTGCATCAGCCGGCAGCTCAGTCAACGTGCAGAATCTCCAGCGCAGCTCCAGACCCACTGGCTCAGAATTTGCCCTTGAACAAGATTCCTATCCAAGTTCTAGAGGCACTGCTCTACTCACTTAGGAGAGCCCCTTGTCCTACCCTCCTGTCCTCCTGGCCCTACCTCCAACACACCCCTCCCCAGCCCTTTGCTGCTGTTCTGTGTGATCCTAACTTCTCAGCTCCTGATTTTCCCTTCAATTACAGAAACCAGTCTGAAGGACAGTCTGAAGCTTGTCCCTGCAAGCTACCTGGGAGTCCTCAAGCTAGATGAGCCTGGAGGACACCAGCCCAGTCCCGTGACCACTTTGCAGATGAGGAAACAGGCATGAAAAGTGAAATGATTTGCTCAAGGTCACAAGACACAGACTACAACCCGAATCTCCAGGATCCAGATAGGAGTTAAAGGATTTTAGCATTCAGGGGTCATCCACATCCAGCCTCTAATCTCATATATAAGGAAACTGAGGCCCAAGAAGCAGCAATGCGATCAGTCCAAGGACTGGACGGCTCCTAGCAAAGGCAGGATGCTAACAGCGGTACCCTCTCGATTGTGTTGTTCAGTGCACATCTTCATGAGCACTCATCCTTGTAACAATCATGTAAAATATGCCTTCTGCAGATGCCATTTACTGACTGTCCATGATTTGAACCCAGCTCTGTGGCTTCCATGTCTACAATCTCATCCTATCCTGACGTTAGAAGGCAGGTCCTCTATTACTAAATCCAGCACCATTTTCACCACTGTGGTTGCAGTGTTGATTTTGCTAAGTAAATTCAAGAAATATGTGCTGGGGATATTTCTTGTTTGTGATCAGTCTCCCCGCAAATAGGCCAAAAGTGGATATTGGTCTTGTACTGCATTCTGTGCCTCATGCCTTTTCACAGCAGTGCCTCGCTGCAGAACCCATTTGGTAAAGATTTGCTGGTCCCTGGTTCTAGGACCCTAGCCCCGCAGCACATGGGAATGACACCATGGTCCCCAGTGCTTTTGGTGTTCTGATCCCATAGCTTTACTTGTGGACCCAGCCAAATTGCAAAGGAAGCCAGGCTACGGAGTCCAGAGTCCTATTTAATGCTATGAAAGACGGGAAGGGTCTGGTCCCCATGCTCCGGGTCTCGCATCCTGAATCACGGTAGAGAAAACCACTGCACATGTACAAGAGTGAGCGTAGTAGCAGCTGGACAGAGTACAGGCTCAGTTCATGAGTTTCATATGCGCTGAGCAGAGCAGAGGGGGATTAGTCTGAGAAATTCCCACGGAAGTAGCTTTGGGACAGTTTCCTATGAGAAAAGCTTGGAGAAAAGAATAAAAAAAATAAAAAATAAATAAAGAGCAAGAAAGGGACAAGTCAGAAGCAATCTGGGCTGAACCAGTGGGAGAATAGCCAGTCTGAGGCAGGGCATGTAATAGTAGCTCAGTTTTAAAACACACACACACTATTGACTTTATCATTGATGTAATTGGTTGTCCCTGGCATCAGAACCTTCTACGTGCAGTTACCATTCTAAGTGTCAGGGATACAGTAGTGAACAGACCACAAGGAACGTCTGCCCTCATGACACTGATCTTCTAGTGGGGAAAGACAGACAACAAACTACTAAATTACATCAAATAGATAGTATATCTGGTGTGGTACCTACTATAGAAACCAATAAGGTAAAACAAGAGTACAGGGATAGGTTGCAATTTACAACAGGGTGCTTAGGAAAGGCATAGATGAGGAGGTGATATTTCAGTAAGGCCCTAATGAGGGAAATCGGAGGGAATGGCTGTCAGGCAGAGGGTGACCAAAGGAGAACAGGGGGAAGGTGAATGTGGAGAGGAGGAGGGTCAGTCCTGTGGTACAAGGATGCTGGCTTCTACATCTCAGGAAATGAAGGGCCTTAAGAGTTTTGAGCAGAGAAGTGACATGATTTGATCTAGATTTTGAAAAGATCAGTAATCTTATGATTTTTTTTTTGAGTAGGCTGTACGCCTACTGTCTGGCTTGAACTCACAACCCTGAGATCAAGAGTCGCATGCTCTATTAGCTGAGCCAGCCAGGAAGCTCAGTAGGCTGATGATCTGTATGTAGGGGCACAGTTAGGAGGCCACTGCAACAAGGCAGGTGACAGAGGACGGTTTCCGATGGCTGGTCCCCAACACACAAGTGGAAGTTAATGACTGCCTTGGGCATGGAAGGAACGCTCAGACACCTAGCTCTAGAGTCAGGACACTGCCTCTGATAATCCCCTCCCACATAAAAAGAAAACAAAAGGGGTTTAATTCAAAAAGGAAAAACACAGTTGTAGCTCAACATGTTGGGGTGGAGAAGAAAGAGAAAATTCACCTTTGCCCACACTGGCCGCCGTCACAGCTGGGGAAGAGGAACACAGCACTGGGCACTTCTTTGTTACCATCCCATAAAAAATATCCCTAGCTGATCTGGCAGACTGGCATCCCTGAAACCCTCCCCACAGTCGTGGTCCTGGCCTCTTCTGCCAAGGTTTAGTCACAGGAGGTAGAGGAGGAAAGGATGTTCAGTATTCATGTGTGTTGCAGTAGTACATGCCTTTGGCTTTGCCCTAATTCCCTAACCAAACCCCACTTTTTTAGAAACACCACCCTGACCCCTTTATCTGCCACTTCACACCTTGTTCTAGGGCTGTGCCAAGCCCTCTTCTTTAGAAGACAGAGGGTTTTTTTTTTAAACGAAAAAAAAAAATGAGAAGTTAGTATAAAGTAAAGATTTTTTAAAAAACCTTAATAGGTAGGAGACTACGTAATTTATTGTCCAACCCGGAATACTTTTGGAAGTAAGAAGGAGTGCTATTGGTCTTTATTTCTGTACACCTGAGAGCGCCTAACTGTAAAGGGGTAATCTTTAAAGGGGTCTCGCCCTATCCCTACCACTCTCTTCCCAGCTCCTGTTCACATGGTCTAGCTTTGGGCACTGGCTGATAACAGGTGGCGGACCCCAGACATAGAGAGACACAACAATTAGTTCTTAGTTCTGATACAAAATTTCCCATTTGTATCAAAATGTGGAGCCAGGTGGGGTTGGGAAAAGGAAGATATAATTATATATTACTTGCGAACAACACACAAAAATTCCACACCAGTTAGGAGGCCTCCATGGAATTAAAAAAAAAAAAGAATTAGACCTTTGGGGAGATGACCCACCATTGAGCCAGTTTTCAGTACAGGCAAACCTCAAGAGTGTTGTGGGTTCGGTTCTAGACCACCACAATAAAGTAAGTTATCACGATGAAGAAAGTCAAATGAATTTTTTGGTTTCCCAGTGCATATGAAAGTTATGTTTGCACTATACTGTAGTCTATTACGTGTGTGGTAGCATTCTGTCCAAAAAACTTCATCATACACACTTTAATTAAAAAATACTGCTAAAAAATGCTAACCACCATCTGAGCTTTCAGCCAGCTGTAATCACTGATCACAGATCACCATAACAAATGTAATGATAATGGAAACGTTTGAAATAATGCAAGAATTGCCAAACTATGACACAGAGACCAGAAGTGAACAAACACTTTGGGAAAATAGTGCCAACAGTTTTGCTCAAAGCAGGGTTGCCACAAACCTTCAATCTGTAAAAAATGTAACACCTGCAAAGAGCAATAAAGCACAATAAAACGAAGGTATGCCTGTATTTGTCCATGGTGGTACGGTAACCTATTTGTTGCTGACAGCAATGCTGACAACACTAGTTCCTCTCTCAGACAGCAGACAATCTTCTATTTTCAGTGCTCTCCTTGTCCAACCGACCGATCACTGGCATCTGACATAATTGATTGCTTCCACGACTCCCTACAATCATCTGGCTGTTATTTTAATCTTGTCTTTTGGATCCTCCTCATGCTCCCATTGAACATAGCAATGTCTTCTTGGGCCTCAAACCTTGGACTTTTCTCCATCGACACTCACCCTCCTGGTGATCTCATACAATTTCATGACTGTAAATACCACCCCTACCATCTGATTCGGTCTCCTCTGAACTGCAAGTTTATATCCATCATGAAGGCGACTCCAGAATTCCTCCCTCTCCCATAGTAAGGGATAACTCCAGCTTCTTCAATTGCTCAGGATAAGAACTTAAAATCCTCCTGGACTTTCCTCTGTTTTGGGTCCTATGATGAAATTCCTTTGGACCCACCTTTTCTGCAAGTATAAGCACTTGCATGGCTCTGATTCTTGGTTTTCTTTTTTTTTCCACTGGTCTAATTATATCCCAGCAACACCACCACACCGTCATTATTTATTACTGTTCTACAATAAGTGTTCATTTGATAGAGAAGCATAGCCCTCTTTTCTCCTCTTCAAGAGTGTCTTGACTATTCTTAGTCTTTGTGCTTCCATATAAATTGTCAGGGAGAAAAAAAAAAAGACCTACCAATGTTATTGTTCCATTAGTGCCCACCCAACTTACATGCTATTATTACCACATACACTGTAATTCTACCTTATTTTTAACCCTATGAGACATCATCATTACTGTTTTCACAGTCGAGGGACACATAGGCTTTCCCACGTGTTTACCACTTGTTTTTCATTCCTTCTTAAAACCACAGTTCTCCATATGGAATCACATCTGAAGTACATTCTTAGGATTACCTTCATTGAAAGATTCAATTGGTGGCAAACCTCAGTTTTTGTTTCACTATAAATATCTTTATTTTATCCTAATACTTCTACATTATATTTCTCCTGGGTATAGAATTCTGGATTATCAAGTATTTTCTTTTCACCACAGGAAGACAGCATGTCACATTGTATTCTGACTTCCAACTGCTATGTGAAGTCAGTGGCCAATCAAAAAGTCTCTTCAGTGAAGGTAATTTGTCTTTTGATTTCTGAACGCATTTGAGATTTTTCTTGTGTCATATATATTCTATGATTTCACTGTGATGAATGTAAATGTAGATTTCTTTTATTTTTCCTGCTTGAATTTCATTGGGATTCTTCAATCTCCAAATTGGAATTCTGTTAGCAGAATTAGCCAATTAGGAGACCATCAATCAGTGTATCTCACTCATTACTATTTTCACCTCTTTTTCCAGTAATGCAATTAAATACATGTTAAATCTTCTAAGTCTGTTTCCAATCTATTAATTTCTCTTTTGAATTCTCAATCTTTTGTCTCCCTATGCTGCATTATGGATAATTTTTTCTAACCTGTACTATAGTCACAAATTATCTCTTTAGCTATGTCTAATTTATTGTTAACCCCATCCATGGTTTATGTATATATGTTTACGTATATTTATATATTCATGTTCACATTCATATCACATATATTATTAAATATTATATATTCATATTCATCAACATATATTCATTTGTAGAAGATTTATTGGCTGGTTTTCAAATCTTTAGGTCATTTTTAAAATAGTTTCTTATTTTTTGCAGATATTTTCAAGCTGGATGTCTTAACCTGTGACTTATATTTCCAATACCTGTAGTCTTTGCTGTCTATCCCCACTGGTTTCTCTTTATGAGTGCTTTAGCTTCTTATACAATTGATTATTTTTAACTGTATTCTCTTCTTTGTCCTGGAAAAAATCTTCTTGGGAATTTTTTGAGGACTGGTGTAAATATACCTTCCTACAGGAGAACTTGTGTTGGCTTCTACTGGGCACCTGGAAGAGCTACATGTCCTGGACCATGTTTATAGCTCGAGGTTCCCTGGTCCTCTGAAGTGACAAACTGGGCTCTAAGTCCACGATGGACATTGTCCATGACCACTTCTCAGAGACAAAGTTTTGTTTCTCTTTTTCTCCATGTTCTGCTTAGAACAAGAACAGTGTTCTCTACAGTCCCATGAGTGGGGAGGGAGTGGGTTTAGTTCTATTTCACCTTTATTCTGAGAGTGTGGCTCTTTGTGGAGTTCCAATTTAACTTGGTGAGAACTTCCGGTTAGCATCTCCACTTTGACCAAGCCATATCCTCTGATTTCTACCCTCCTTGCCCCATAAAACCACCAAAATCAAACCCCAGGTTTTTCTGGATGGAAAAATGTCCTCAAAGTAAAAGCAGTATTAATGCCCAGGTATTTGTTTCTTGGTTCTCAGTTTCCCTTAGATGGATCTGTATCAGGAATAGCCCAGTATTGGGGCACCTGGGTGGTTCAGTTGGTTAAGTATCCAACTTCGGTTCAGGTCATGATCTCGCGGTTCATGAGTTTGAGCCCCGTGTCGGGCTCTGTGCTGATAGCTCAGGGCCTGGAGCCTGCTTCGGATTCTGTGTTTCAATCTTTCTCTGCCCCTCGCCTGCTCATGAGTGCGCATGCTCTATCTCTCTAAAAAAAAATAAACATTAAAAACCAAATGAGCCATCCTGGCACCTCTAAACAAAGATTTTAAATATAGTTTCCAACTTATCAAAAATATTGGTTAAAAATCATAACTTTAACTCTCTTCGAAATAAATATGGAATCAAAGTTTATAAATCAGAAAATTTTCTAGAAAACTTATGTTTGCCCTATAAGTGCTCCCCCCACAATAAAAAAAAATTTTTTTAGAAAAGGAATTGTCTAGTATTCTTTACAACCTACCAGCCCCTCAGCTTCTAAGAATGAAAAACACATTCATCCAGTATTTTTTGTTATTTTCAGCAAGATGGGGTGCAACTAACATCCTAACCTACCACTACTAGAGATAGAAGTCTATTTTACATATCAGTTTTCTTATTTATGTATATATTTGTCATCTGTAAATTCCCTAAAGGAGGGATTATTGTATTTTCTACTCTATCTCCAGTGCCTAAGAACAGTGTCAAGCACATAGACGGCACCCATTAAATATATATATTTTTAAATGTTTCATAAAGATTTTATTTTAAGTAATCTCTGCACCCAACATGGGGCTCGAACTCACAACCCCAAGATCAAGAGTCTCACACTCTACCAACTGAGCCGGCCAGGTGCCTCCCCCACCCGCCCCATTAAATATTTCTTGAATGAATGAAAAAACTCAGTGATGACAATATGCATATTATGGGAGGCTTTGAAATGCTAAATTAAACTTTATATCATTCCAGTGTAACACCCTGCAATTCACCACATATTCTTGAATAAATTCTACATGCCTTGCTCTTGTTAAGCAATGAGAAGGTAACAAATGCAGACTTCTAAGTTTTGGCAAGACACCTATCACCTCTGTACTTCATCTGTGAAATGAGGAGTGGAAATAGATGGTGCCTAGGATCCCTTCTCTTTTTCAATTTCTGAAACTAAGACATGGCTCCTGTCCCCACTGATCACAGTGGCCATAATAATGGCAATAATAACCTCAGATCAAGGCCAGAGTTCCCTCTGGCAAGTAGGTCCAGAAAATAATTATGAATCAGTCCTAGAATAAGCAACCCCTCCCCAATCCCACAACTAATGTATAATCCTGCTTAGAAATGCTGTAAGGACACAACTCTCCTTTGTAAAACAGAAATTCCAGTCTCGAACACTAGAAGGAATGTACACATAAAGAGGGGGCAGGTGTCTCAATGACCCGAGCTCAGCTCTCTGACCTTCACCTTCCTGAGGTCTTCTTGCTCCACTCACTGCTGCCTTACCCATCTTGGCTCCCAAGAATTAGCTGCTACTACTTTATTGATCTGACTTGAGCCTGAATTACAGACCTATTCCTTAACTTTGCTGACACAGCTGAGACCATCTGTGTCTTCTGAAAAAGTTCTTCCAAACTCTAAGGGAGAACATAAGGAAGTAGACACAGCAACACTAGGGAAGCTAAAGAATCAGGCTTGTGGAACCAAAGCTGGCTATCTTCTGTTGTTTCTAGGCTCTGTTCTCTTTCACAAACCATCAGGGAGAGCCAGCCCACAGCCCAAACAGGCTGCTGCAATTCTGCAGTCATCTTACCTGGATTACTTCTTCCAAGGTCTTGGTCTGTCTCTATACGTAAGGCATCTCACAACCCACCCCTGGAAGTTCTAATTTTAAACACCTGTGCTCAAGGCTGGGCAGACAGAGCCCCCTTCTGTAGCCACTGAAGGCCACTGACCCCCATCTCAGGTCCGAGGGAATCACCTTTCCCTCTTCAGATGGCAGATATCAGTGGTCTCACTATCAGGTAAGATCCTCCCCGATTAGACAGGACTGTGGCTTCATCTTTACCCCCTTGTTGTCCCCACAGCATACTAGAATAACCCACCCACAGCATTTGCTCTACAGGATCTACATGCATAAGTCATAGGCAGGTGTTCCATCAAGAAAATTACCATGAACAAGATGGAAGCGAAGTTCATCAAGTAGCCTGGGAAACGATCTTTCCAGGTCAGCTTATCTTCATCATCCTGTGGAAACAGAAGAGTACAAACAATCAGAAGGCACAAATAGATAAATTTATTTTCTCTCAAATTTGCACCACTTTGAATATCCTTAATCATTCATTAGATAGCCATTTTCCTAGTCTCTGATATCCACAAAAGCCCTCCTAATTCTGTGATCTCTACATAGCCTGGAAAAACGAAGGTGAAATGAGGACAAGATTTGATCCCTGCCTCAACCTGAGCTGATATTTTAGTTATCAGCTGTGTGATCTCATACACAAGTCTTGACATTTCTGACCTGCTATTTCTTCATCTGTAAAATGGGCACAGTCATGACACCCATTCTGCCTATTACACAGGATGGTTTTATTTGCTTGATTTCATTTTAATGAGAAATATGTTAATGGAATAAAGCAATGGACAGATGACAGAACCTGACCCATAGTGCAGCATCTCCAAGTAAATCACTCTTTAAAGAAAACATCAACCATTCGCCATAGATCCTAGTAAGTGTACAAATTATCCAGAACTGCTGTTCTTCAAAGAAACTATATATGTGATCATTTGTTTCCTCTGAAATGACTGTGTTCTCCCCTAGTCACAAAAGCAAACATTTTGAGGCAGAGGTTGTGCTGATGCCTTGCAGTTAGTCTGTCTGCGAATCCCACCTTTTTCCCTCAGACTGGGTCCAGTTCACCCAGACCACTTTCCTGGGACCACCATGCCACTGCCACAGTCTGTCCTCCTTGCGCGCACTCTGGGGGCCTGCACTGGCAGATCGATGCCAACGAGGTATGGATGGCAGACATCTCTACTGATTAGCTGCCACTTAACTTTAGCCTGGACACTTGATTCCTCTGAGCTGCCGTTCTATAAAATTAGAATTGGCGCAGTGTTGTGCCTACTCTCAAGGTTGTGGGGATGACCCTCTGAAGCCACGTTGATGAAGATGCCCTGAAACAGCAAAACACTCCATGCTGGGGAGGCAGGAGTCCCCCTGTATGTCTGCAATGTGTCTGAGTCAAACCCAGCAAGTGAACAGTCCAGGGCCTCCTGCTCTATTTTCTCTTCCCTCTTCCCCTTTATTTCGGAACACACCTGCTTTGGCTCTAGCAACAGTGCCATCTAGCCTGTGAGAGCTTGTACTGTAGGCTAAGGGACCTCCTGGCCTAAAAGACTTCTTTTTAAAAGCGAGTGGGCACCCACTGTGTGCAGACCCTGGTGTCAGGCATGGTGGGAAGACAGAAGAAAGTGTATATGATCACTGCCCTGGGAGGCTCACAGTCTAATGACACAGAAGGGACATCCACCAAAAAGCTTCAGGAGTCATTTGCCATTTGGGAGAGACGGTTATCTCAGGAGTGAGGCTGTAGGCAACTTGGGAAAGGAATGGTGTGTGTCTTAATCACTGCACATCGAAACTGGGCACAGGGCTCAGCTGGCTCAATAAACAGAGATGGAAGTGAGGGTTAGGGCAGAAATCATTCAGTGATTAGCACAGTCATTCCCAGATGACAGAGTAAGTGATACTCATCTTTCATAGATAGCATGATACAATCCAGGCTTTAGAAGCCGAGCCCAGCAGACTTTCCATCACATGGTGAGAACGGGTAACTAACTATAGGTTGTGACCATTATGAACGGGTGGGGCCTATGAACTTATTCCTATTAGGACTGGAACAAGACTTGTTCATATTCTCAATTAGGCCAACATTAAGAAAGAGTAGCATTCCTTTACTTTTCTCCTTCAGTGTTAATTCTTAGTTTTACTCACACCAGTGATATTTTACTTTGAGCTTTTGATGAGGAAAACTGAGGATAAGTGGTGGATGATAACACTCAATAGAGATTCTGAATGGAAATATGGTGGAGCATGGCAGGCTCTTCCTGAGGCCCCTTCAGTGCAGGGAACATTTTGATAATTCTTTTTTCCTGATCTTTGGCCTAGAGATAAGAAGTTTTGCCTTAAATGCCAGCAAACCAGGGGTGTTCTGAAATATCATGGTGATCAAGGAAAATTCTAGTTATAGGTTCCACTGGGACCAGTTCCTCCCCAGTGGGGTTCTTGAGTGAGGATCAGGGCAAAGAGCGGAAGGTAAACTTATTCTTGGTCTGCGACATGAGGGGAAGGACTGAGAAAAGCCAGTCAATGATGGTGAAAGGACTCTCAGAGTGGCCCTCAGGGCACAGCTGGACAGTCCTAGAAGAAATAGCAGAAAGGGAAGTACAAGTCAAGGAGTAGGAAATATGGCCAAGGTGAAATGGGCTCAAAGAAAGTACAACTGTAGAGAATGACTAATAAACCCATGGACAAAGTCAGGCATCCGAGATATTTTGGCTAAGGTTTCATGCCAGGTGGTTATCCACGTTCTTCAGGCCAGAGATAAGGGAGATGAGATGTCTATGGACCAGCCTCAACCCAGTAGTGACAACTCTGTCCTGGAAAATGAACTTTCGTTCAGTTTCATTCAACAAACACAGTCTGAGCACTCTGGAGGGCCATGTTCTGGGCTGGGTACCTGAGGAGAGAAGCTCAGCCCTTCCCAGAAGGAGCTCAGAGACCACCAAGGAAACAAGGCAAAGGATTTAGGGACTAATCTTGATAAGGAACCTGGTATTACTATTTTTCATAAAAATGAGACATAAAGCAATGGAATTGGGTATCTTCTCCAAGCAGCTATCTGAAAAATACCCATTTTGATATATTTGTTCTGGTGTTTGTTGAAAAGTCTCCTTCCCTCTCATGTGTACACTGATGAACCCTTTTTTCTCTAGAAGTCACAGCTTCCAATATAGACACAGTTCTCATACATTCAAACAACTATCCAAACACAAAAGCCCGGAGAAAGATTGCAGATTGCCCCCAAAGTTACTAGTAAAAATGACAGTGAGTAAAGTAGCCTCTATGTATAAACTAGAAGCTAACTACAACTCACCACTTGGTGGCATATTAAAGAGGTGAAGATTCATGGCATAATGCCATTAATTTAAATGTTCTATGCAGAAACGTCCCATTACCAGAATATGGGATAAGAAAAAGAGAAGTAGGCTTAGAACTTGAACATCTGAGTTTAACTCTTGGCTCTAATATTTACTAGTCAAGACTCTTCGAGAAATTCCTAGAACCTCAATGTTGTCTTCCATATTCTTTATTTGTAAAATACATAAAATGTAATATTACACCAAATTACCATCTGTCTTTGATTAGCCAGCCTGTGGAGAGGGCCACGCCGGTACACCCGCACACAGAGGTAAGTGAGAACTCTCAGTACTTCCCTGTTCTGTTAACAATGAAGATGACAACACTTGTCTCATCTAAGTGGCAGAGGCATTGTGCAGATAATTCATGAATGCCTCATGAGAGCTTTGTAAGCTATAAGGTGGTGGCGTACAAAAGTAAGATCTCATCAGCTTCATGGTGATATCAAAAGTATCAAAGGATTAGGAAGCACTTAGCTAATGTTCCCATTGTTAAGATATGAGCCTAGCTGTCGTCTGTGTTTGTCTGTCTCTGCTGTCTTGGGTCTTTGTCCCTGGGTTGTGGCTCCCACTTCCGAGTCTCCAAATAGCAAACAGTGCAGCAGCGATATTCACTTGAAACCAACAAAGTGCCCTTTCGGCAGACTGAAGAGTCGGAAATGGGAGCATGGACAGTGTAGCAGGTGAGAATATTATTTAAACAAAATTCTTTTTGTTTAGGCTGGGTGAGCACTCAAGATCTCTCAAAATCATCTACTTTAAGAACAGAGATCCCACCAACTTTATCATCTTCTCTCTCTTTAGTTCTCTCTCCTAAAATAGCTCTTCTCCAGGAAGACTTCATGACCTGACCAGAAGAGTAAGGTCAGCTTTTGAGTACATGTCCCTCCTTTCACTGAGCCCAAACACCCCCCACCCCCAACTGGCCTTGGTCCCCATAGCCCAAGCATACATAGCCTCTTGGGCTGAGCTTACAGTTCCTGCCCCTCAGCCCTGTGGACTTGCCTATGACTGATGCCCAGAGCCATTTAGAGAGTCTAAAGATAGAGAAAGACTTTTAGGGACAGAGCCTCAATCTAGGAGGGAAGTCTTGGCAAAGGAGCATGAGGCAGTCACGTGGCACAGCACCTAAGTCTACAGGCATGCCTGAAGCCCAGTGCTGAATGCAGTGTAATTTGTGGCTAAAATGGAAAACATTCTTTAATCCTCCCACTGGTTGGTTTAGCCAGCAGACACAGAAAAACAGACGCTGGCTCCCTGTCTCCCGTCCTGAGGTCCAGCCTGCTTACTCTGCCCTCTTGGGCTCCCCACATAGTTTTCTGCTTTACTTTCTCAGTTTCCCAGCCTGCTGCCTTGGCTTTCCTGGGTTCCAGTGCTGGGCTGAGCTCTTCTATCTCCCTGACCCCAGTCTGCACTGTTCCACTGTGTGCCCTGCCTAGATTTGGATTGGAGACAGCCCCTCCCCATTTGCTCTCTCAACAAAACACCCTTCTATACTGACCCCCTGGCAGGCCTCCTTGCCTGTAAAAGGAGGGAGTCTGGGCTGAAGTCATCAGCACCCTCCACTAGTACCATATGTGAGGCCTTAATATATAACCTCAGCCAGAACATCACACAAAGGTCTTAAGCTGAATGACCATGGACTTAGAATACATTTAAACCCTGTGCCAGACTCCAAGGCTGACATGATTTGGGTTCTGACTCCTCTCGAAATTCATTTCTTACCATTTGATCTCTTGCTTACTCCATTTCAGTACCTTGGCTTCCTTCTTGTTCACTGAACACACCAGCTGGTTTCTACCCTGAGACTTTTATCAGATTCCTCTCTGGCCTCTTTACCCAGCTGGGTCCTCTGCTCACACTGCTGTTCTCAGTTCTAGCACCCCTCCCCACCACGAGGTCTGTCCCAGTGCCCGAGTCCATCCCCTGCCCTTTCCATTCTCAATCACATCTCTTCACTATCTGAAGTTATCTTGCTTATTTATCTCCTCTCTGTCTCCCTAAGGAAAACATAAACTCCATGAAGGCAGACAGCTTCTGTGTCTAGGTCTGCACCGGATCGCTGGCGCTGAGGTCAGCCTGGTCCATGGAGTTCACGTGCAAGTAGGACTCAGTGGATAAATATCAGTTTGCAAATAACAGCCTAGCTCATTTTGGGAGTGCTCTGTGCTCACAAGGTTGAGACCGAGTATTTAATCTTGGAGTGCATCGAATTTAGTTTCACATATGAGGAGCCCACAAAACAATGCTGTGCCACTGCCTTAAGTTACACATCAGTGCCAAGAGCTAAGGGGGAAATGCAAAAGGTTCATGGTGACCTTTCAACATTTTAAGAAAAATAGTCAAGTGCATGTCTCATGGGCACTTGCCAATGAGGACAAATTCTTCTCATGGAAAACAATATAGGGAAGAGTTTTATCCTGTGATTGATGCCCAGTGGTGTTCTGACCCATCTTCCTGCCTCCAGGTGAAGAGGCCACAATCCACCCTGTGCTAATCATGAAGATCTCTGTAACAGAGACCCTGCAGCCACACTTAGCTCCTCCTGGTTGTGTCTCATCCCCTTAGGTCAAATATTACATCTTAGTGCACCTTAAAAGCCCCTAGCTTCAGTTTGGACCCTTTCCTGATGTTTTAGCCCACAGAGGAGAGAACCCATCTGCAGAACATTTGTTTACAAACTGGAAGTCCTTCATGAAATCCCCCCTTATTCTTGCTTTCTTCAGGCTCCATATTCATCATTCTTATTTTTTTCTACCAAACACACACGGCTTTGCATTCCCATCTATATCTATTCTCTCTGTACTATGATGACACTCTAGGTGGGTATCCAAAGCTCACAGTGCTGGGTTGGGCAGGGGGTTGGGAAGTAGGTCCTGAGCCTTGGAGACTGGACAGGAGAGAGTTGGGGGCTCATCCCCCAGCAGATGGTCAAGCCAAAGAGAATATGGGCACTGCTCTGCAGGGGTGAGGTCGGAATAGGACACCCAGGGTGATATCACTGGCTCCCACATTAGCTAATCATCACAACCACTTGGGGAGCTTTTCGAACTACACCAGTTCCTGGCCATGGCCCAGATCTACTCAATCACAATCTTGGGGGTGAAAGAATCTGTTTTTGAAAATGCTTCACAGATAACGCTGTAGATCAGCCCAATTTGGGAAATACTCTTCAAGACTCACTCCTCCCTTGCTGTTTTTGCTCCAAGGCCATATTCCTGTGGCTTGCCCCACTGTGAACAGTCTCGGTGAGGAGCTCACAGCATGGAAACAAGCTTGGAGACAATTCCCTCATAAGCAGAGTGTCCACACAGAATGTGTCATGTCAGCTGCACTGCTAGCCAGCCAAGTTGCCAACTGGCTCCCATCCACACCCTCCCCACCCACCCGCAGCCTGACTGCAGGGATGGAGCAGGCACCCATCACACTTGAGTGTGGGGATAAATTTCAGATCTACTGCCCTGTGTTGGCAAGAACTAGAGGGGAGCACATCTCCTAGGCATCATCCATGCTTGCAAGGCCAGCAGCTGAGGCCTGGTGTGGTTTTCAAACTATTTGTTGGACATATCAGAGAAGACCTAGACAGCAGCTGATTACCTGATTCTATTTGTAAAGATTCCTTACTTATTGAGCTTTAAAATTCCCCACTAGGTGCAGAGCAGCTTAATAGACACCATATTAGGAGATGGTCCCTGCCCTCCATTCAAAGCAGAAGTGACAGTTTTCTCAGTGGGAAAAAACTGACACTCAGAACTGTGTTGGTAACTTGTATTTAAAGATTGTGCCCTTTGAAAGATTTCATGTGCCAATGAGTAAATAATGACCTTTACTCTTCTGAGTAAGGGCACTTGGTTCATGGTTTTAGTAGCAACATCAGTACCTTCTGGCCTCAAACCAGGGACAAGGGTGTTACTCTCACACCACAGTTAGACTGTTAGATTGCATACATCTAAACTAGTAGTGTTTGTAACTAGGTCTGCATGAGAAACAATTGTTCAGGAACTTGCAACACTGGCAAAAGGACACTGTAATTAAGTCTCACTGTGGTATTTAGTGACACCGAACTTGAGCCTGCGATGTTTGTTTGTTGGTTTGGTTTCAGATTTTGTTAACTAGTAGACAACAGTGGTTAGTTGCTATTCCTCTTCATTAAAAACAGGGGTCAGAACAAATGGAAAGGAACCCCAGCAATGAAAACTGGGTAAGACACCCAGAAGTACTTCTTAGATCTTCCTCAAACGTGGGGGCTCCCGTCAAGGGAGATGTCCTCCATTATGCTTCAGGAGAACAGTAGTCTCCAACCCTGGCCCTGGCACATTCCATAGACACACCCAGAGCCACTAAAACACATCCTGTTCTGAAATTAAAAAGTGAAATAACCCATACAAGGGATGTCTCCTTCCATATGGATTGTGGATGAGGTGAGAGCCTGCCCCAGCCATGCATGCTTTCCTTTGGGTTCAGTGCTCTCTGTGACCAGGAATTGGCTCTGTCCTGCTAGGCTGAGGATACCCTGGACAGAGCCACAGGACCATAACAGAAGGCAATGTCCTTGGCATGCCTCATCAGGCTCTGGCACAGACAGGGGAGTGCTGCAAAAGACAGGAAGAAAAAGCTAGAAAGGGGAGGAAATGGAGGAAGAAGGGGAAGGATTGTTGCTCTATGGTTGAATGCACAGGTAGTCTCTGCCCAGCTTCCTCTGTTGCTACTAACGCCGCAGGGCCAAGGACAGGTCTTTGCCCACAGAAGGGTACTAGGTGGACTAAGTGCATGCAGGTCCCAGCACGGGAGGGCAAACCAGTCTTCCATCACGAATCCAAGCTGACTCTCAGGAGCTGCTATGCTGACTGCCACCAGGCCATGTGGTGAGGAAGGGAAGGACCTGGGGCCTGCTGCTATCAGTAGACCCACTGTACTGCTGCACCTCCCACCCTCATCTCATCCATATACAGACCTTGTCATCAGCCCCTCTAGCTCCCGGTCAGCACTGAGTACAAAGGATTTACTTTTGACCCTCAAGAAAGGTTATAACACATTAGTAGGCTGGTGGGGCCAGGCTTCTCAGATCCACTGGTGCAGGAGCAGCGGCCAGACTATTGAGAGGAGGTGCTAACGAGTCCTTTTACAATCATTTAGTGAGAGTCTACTGTGTGCAGGGACTGTGCTGTGCTCTAAGACTCTCCATGTGATGACAGAGAGAGATGGGTAAACACTTAGAGTGCAGTGGAGTAGTCGCTGGGATGTGGCCATACCCAGGATGCCATGGAAGCATGGGGGGAAGCGTTCCTAATTTTTCTGTCTTCAGAGAAGAGTCAGGAAAATGCAAGAATGAGTGCTTGTATACATATGTGTGCATGCACACACATGCACACATATATAATCATGTTTTGTGGTCTGGGAGTGCCCCAGAATAGTAACTCTGCTTAGCTAAGGTAGTGGTCTAAGACTGACTGTTCTATCCATCCATCCATCCATCGACCCACCCACCCATCTATCCACCCACTCACTCATCCACCCATCCACAAACTCATTCATCCATCCATCCATTCACCCATTCATCCATCCTTTACTGTGTGCTTAACCATCTACCCATCCATCCATTCAACCATCCATCCATCCACCCACTCACGCATCCATCCATCTACCCATTCACCCGCTCATCCATCCACCTATCTATCTATCCATCAATCCATCCACTCATCCATCTATCCACCCACTCACCCATCCACCCATCCATCCACTCACTCATCCATCCATTCACCCATCCATCCATCCTTTACTGTGTACTTACCATCCATCTACCCATCCATTCATCCATCCATCCACCCACTCGCCCACCCACCCACTCATCCATCCACCCACTCATCCATCCACCCACCCATCCGTCCTTTACTATGCACTTACCATCAGTCCACCCACCCACCCATCTATCCACCCACCTACTCATCCATCCATTCATCCATCCACCCACCCACCCACCCACCATCCTTTACTGTGTGCTTACTATGTTACAGGCACATTTCAGGATTCTTTACATATCTGACCTCATTTACTCCTTACAAGAACCTTTTGAGATAGGAATTATTAGACCTATTTTACACCTGAGGAAATTAGGACCTAAGAAGATTAGTTACTTGACCAGGGTTATGCTAGTACATTCATAAGTCACTGAGCTGGAGTTTTAATCTAGATGTGAATGATTCCTCAGTGTTCTTTTTTTATCTTTCCTGAATTCCCTACACTGTATCCTTCAGAACACTGGATGTTCCATAACCTCTCTCTCTTTTAGGAAATGTAATAGGCCAATGCACACCAGAGTCTCCAAGAAGACCTGAAGTATCTCCACCTAAGCCAGCATTCACAGACACAGCTGACCATGAAAGTTCTTTGGCACCCAACTTCCAGTCCCATGGCAGTTTGACAAAAGTTGCTTTATACCCTTTCTGATCTAGGATCACAATCCAGGACTTCTGCCTCCCAGCAAGGTATTTTTTTCTTCAGCCAGCAAATAATGATTTGACCTTATGCCAATCAACAACCCATCCCTTATATCTTGAAGATGTTTTTCTCCAATGGGTCTTTCACCTCTGTTCTCTCCCTTGAGCTGTGGGGCTTCTCCACGAAACACAGAGGGTAAAGAGACTATTAGACCTCATGGAAGTGAGGGGCTTGACCTGCAAGTGGTGGTTGCACATATAGTGGAACCTTCTCATCCTGTCTCCTGGCTCCGAGTTTTAAACTGTGACTGACCCAGGGCAAGCACCAATCTTCCTGGTTATTCTAGCCTCATACCTCTCACTGCAGATGCTATTGTTGGGCTGGAAGGACAACAGCCTTGCTTTCAACACTTGACCTCTCAGTCGCCAGCTTCAGCATTAGAGAGGTCTATCTGTACTTAAGTGTCTCTTTCCATCCTGCTCATAGTTCTCTTCCTGAAAAAGAGATAGACTGGCAGGACCAAGCCAGACATGTGTGCCCCCTGCCCAGAAGAGATTTTACTCATTGCCTCAGAAAGAGGGACTGGGCCCTGCCTCTTCCCACCTGCAGCCAAGAACCAGAAGCCAAGGATGACACAGTGCTGCATCCGCCTGGGGGAAGCCCCACTACTCTGCAGCCTGCCCCACATCTCTGTCCCCCCACCCCTGACCCAGGGAGTCAACATACGTCACCTCCCTGCACTCCAGGCCCTGACTCACTGCATTGTTGGGCAATGACTGCCCGGAAATCTGCAGCCTCAGCTGCTCCAACCAGGCTCCCTGCTCTGTACCACAGGGTACAGCCACCTCCCTATGTCACAGGCTAAGGGTTTTGTTTGTTTTTTTTTTTTCCAATGAGCTCGAGTTATCCCAAATGCTCAACCCCCAAGAGTGGTTGCAGTTGGTTCCCAGGGCATGCACAGGGCATCCCTTTATTTAGGGAACAAAATGCACAGCTTAACATAAGAGCGTGCCCTCTCCTGACCTCTCCACCACTCATTCCTCCATCTCCAGACCCTGGCAAAAGGCAGCCAGGGCTCTCTGGGATCCTGCATGAGGTAGATCAGAATTTATGGAGGATGCATTATGTTTTGATTGTTTCTGATATAAAAACACTGAAGACTGAGGCAGAGGCAGGGAGGGAAATCTACCTCCTTGAAAATGGCAGGTAATCTGGAAGGAAGCTACCAGGGCAACAGATGCCTAATAGAAACAAAGGGTCTCCTCCATTACTCTTGCTTTCTCTCCCTTCTTTCCATCCATTTCACCACATCTTCAACAAATACTTCTGGGAAAGGAGGGAAGACAAAAGGGAAAGAAAGAGAGTTTCAAATTACCCGTTAACTTCTCTCCCTCCTTTTTTTTCCTTTCTTTTCTGAGAGAGGGAGAGAGAGGGAGAGGGAGGGAGGGAGGGGGGGAAGAAGGGAGGGAGGAAGAAAGAACATGTAAGCAGGGATGGGGGCAGGAGGAGAAGGAGGGAGGAAGGTAGAGAGGGGGGTGGGCTCCACTCTCAGCACAGAGCCAGACAGGGGGTTCTATCTTACCACCATGAGATCATGACCTGAGACAAAATCAAGAGTTGGACACTTAACTGATTGAGCCACCCAGGCACCCCTCTCCCTCCTTCTTGGGTGTGGAGAGGAAAGCATCAGGCAGCTACCATGGGCTGCCCAGATGGCTCACATCACCACTGGTTTGTGTTGAGGAAACACTCCTGAAGTCAGGTTCTAGCTCTAGCTCTGCCACTTACTTTCCGTGTGACCATTTGGGAGCCAGAAGGAAAAAAAAAAAAAAAGACCGTTTAAAATCCTCACAACCAAATTTTACCTTGAAAAAGTAAACTAATTTTCAGAACTATGCTCATTATTACGTCTACCTCCTTTCTTCTCCCAAAGCTTCAGGCTCCCCACAAAGGTGGCCACTGATATTTCTGCAGATGAAGACTCTTTGGTAGTTATGTAGTAAATAATTAACCTTAACCAAAAAGAGGTCTCATTTTTGCCCTCAGCTGCTTAGAATGCCATCCTGATGGGAGCATCTTTGTTTGTCTGGAGTATTTGGCCACAAGACAGTATGATAACATGATTTATGATGGGGTCTTCGGGTCACATGGAATCAATTCTACCCCCAGAGAAGCTGGAGACTAAGGATCAACCATGCGGTGGTACATATGATCAAGCCCCACTAAAAACTCTAGACACCAAAGCTCTGGGGAATTGCCCTGCTTAGGAACATTTTGTAAGTTTTGTCACACACTGATGCTGCAAAAGTGACATTGTCTTGACTCCATGTGGAGAGGACACTGCAGGTTCCATGTTTGGTACTTTCTTGGACTCTACCCTATGCACTTCATCCCTTGGCTGATTTCAAGCTATGCCCTTTCCTTGAAATAAACTGTGCCGTGAAGGTAACAGCTTTCAATGAGTTCTGTGAGTCCTTCCAGCAAGTCACCTTCCAGCAACTCACTGAAAGGGAGGTATGGGGACTGCCAGACTTGCAACCTGTGTCAGAAGTGAGGGTGGTCTGTGCAGACCAGGGCTCCTAACTCTGAAGTGAGCTAACTCTTTATAGTTGGCCTCAACTTTCATGGTGGATAATACTGAGGACCAGATTGGTAGATGGTACTTCTACTGGTGGAGCCATTCCTCCTGCAGTGGCCTGGGAAATGGACCCATTAAGGGCTCTTGCTTCATGAAAAGATTACAGAGATTGCCTTAAACGTAGTAGTCAGCTTTTAGAATCGGATAAATGCAAATGTACACTGCCACAGTGTCAGGGTTGCAGAATTTTTGGCAGTCTTGGTAATCCTTCATGGAGACAGTGCTCGGTAGCTACACAGCCTTCCTTGCTGAGCCCTTGGTCCTCAGTTCATGCTGTTGATACACACTCACTGTGTTCTACTTGGTCTGGTTTCCTATATGTGTCTGTGCATATAAGACTATGAGCACCCTGAGAACTGTGACCATCTCTTACTCATCTTCCACTTTCTGGAGATCAAGGCAAAATTACACTCTAAGTGTTTGATGAATTAATTGAACTGGATTTGCTGATCTTTCAAGACAGTAAGCAGTTGCATCCATGGATGTGTGGTTATTATAGCCCCATAAACAGGTTCTCTTTAAACTGTGAGCCACATAAAATTTTACAAGTCTACTGTTCCTCTTTAAGAAGATACCCAAAAGGAAGAATCAACACAGAGGCAGCAGCATGGAGCTAGGAGCACACACATAGGATGTGGGAGACCAGGGACCTGGTGACAGCCTCATAATCCCTGGTGGCTACATGACCTTAGACGAGTCACTTGACCTACCACTAGGTCTTCTCACTATAAGGCAACAGGAAATAGTATGGCATCTGGCCACTTCCCCTCCCCCCACAGAGGTGCCAACAGATAATAATTCTAAAGCTCATACTATCACAGTTCATATTCCACAGACATTTTTTTAAGCATTTACTACCTGTGAGGGACTCCATAAAGCACTTCGACACCACTGTTTCTTTCCGTTGAGTGCCCATGTTCTGGTGTTGGGGGGTATTAGTGGGGAAGAAGCCGTGGATGGAAGTAGAGATGGCATAAGCTGGCTGTGAGTTGATAATTACTGAATCTGGGTAAGGGGATCTGAAGGTCCGCTCCACTGTCTCCTCCATTTCTGGGCATGTCTGAAATGTTCTAGTAACACGTGCATTTAAAACAATCCTCTTGGCAACAATGTGAGGCAAGTCTTCCTGGTCTCACTTGACCCATGGAAACCAAGGCAGAACTGAAGAAATGGGTGGCTTCTACAGGATGTTAAAAACAGAGCTGGGTCTGGGACCACAGGTGGCTACTTCTGTGCATTCTCCCACACCCCCAGCTGCCCATCTCTGGGGAGGTGACTGTCCCGCATAGCAGCTGCCTGCTTACTCAGAACCACACTTGCCCTCAGAAAGGGGTTCTTTGAAGGTACAGGTCTGCTTCCAGGGGAAGTACATGACTGCAAAAGAGTAGAGAGATGAGGAAAATATTCTCCTTCCCCTCCTACGCCAGAGACCCCTGTCTACCTTTCACTTGAGAAATTCAAGGAATACAGGGACTCCTCAAAGTCACAATCATCATCTGCAAACATTTGCTGAGTCCCCAAGAGCACTAAGTAGACATTACTGGAGGTCCCAAGAGTGTTATATCACACAGGCCTCTGCCTTAGCAACTGCCTCAAATCTGCTCGCGATGATACTTTTAAATTTATTAGCAAACAGTACAAAGAGACAAAAATATCATCACAACAGTCTTCACCTTCAAAAGGATTTGCTCTAGAATGGAGAGAGGACTGCCCATCTCTTCTGCAAAGGAAGGAACTGTGTGTGTGTGTGTGTGTGTGTGCGCGCGCACGCGCACTCTCACATGCAAGTGTGTGCGCATGTTTGTACGTGTATGTGTGTGTGTCAGGGCAGAGGGGATAGATGGAGCTGAGCAAAAAGAAACACACTTCTCAAAAGCCACACTAGGAACATGGCCATCTGCAGTGCCAGAGTTGACTACAGCTTGCGTTTGTTTGGAAGTTCAACCCTGGGATCTACACAATTTTCCCCAAATAGCCCCTTGGAAGGAAGAACATATAGCATGAGTAACACCAACAGTACTCGAAAGCATGGAGACACATTCAACCGTTTTCTTTACTCTGACCATATTTTGCCAAGGCACACGTCCTAGAAATCTCTCCCTCTCCATTACAGAGAAGTCACCATATGGGCTGTGTTTTCTCACTCCACGTTTTAACTTTTTCTCAAGCTCTTGCAGCAACACACTGGTTGGCCAACCAGAATACACCAAGGAGCTGGGAAAACATTGCTCAGTCACTTCTGCCACCTCAGAAACTCCCACCATGCCTGTCACGGGACATGCACTTGCACACGTCACTATGCATGGCATTGCTTGGGTATCTCCTTCTGGCGGCGGGGTCGGGGGGATGCAGGGAGGATGGCTGGAAATGACATCCCTTAAAGGCTTCCTCCACACTTCCCCTCTAAGTCAGGTGACTCTTCAAGCTATGGATGGATTCCCCATATTCTGGATTCTCTGTGGCATCTCCTGGGCTTTCCACAGAACCAAGAGGCAATCAGCAGAGCAGAAGCTAAACCCATGACCAGGCCGCCCATCCTCCCATCTAAGGATCTGTAAAAATGTATCAACTTTATGACACTGGGGAAAAAAGCCAAGTCCAACTCTGTAATTGTGGTCCATTCACATGGCATGCTGTGTTGTCAGTGCATTCTCAGGGAGGCTGTTCATGCCTCATGGAGACAAGGGCTGTGAAGGATAACAGAGGCCTTGCAATGTTCTATATTCTGTGCCCTTCTAATGATCTGGATTTTAAAAGCATAGTCCTTGGGATGAAGAATCAAATTCTTCAAGTACGTGCTGCTCAGCTCATTTTCTTTCAGGTTAGATTTGGGCCTACTGTGGATTATCTCTAGATGTCAGTACCTGGTATAAGGGAGTCAGCTTTCTATATGTGTATGGTGTGGTTGTGTGTGTGTGTGTGTGTGTTTGTGTGTGTGTGTGTGTGTGTACCCCGAGTACCTCTGAGGAAGAAGAGAAAGTAAGAGAGACCCAATACAATGAAAACCTCTGCCAAATGACCTGGCAATGAGGACTAACATCCGCCGTGGGCAGCAGTCTAGAAGTGAACAATTTCAAAGATAATTCCAGAGCATTTAGAAAGAACCAACATTAGTATCTTAGGGCAGATAATGCCATAACTTCCCTTTTGTTTGGAAGTTCCATATAATACCACTTCTGGATTTCAGGAAGGCTTTTTCATGAATTTAATTTTTAAATAGGTAATGTGCTCCAGTGGCTCAAAACACCCCAATGTATCCATGGTGACGGGTCTTCCTCTTATCCAAGTCCACACCTGCCTGGTTCTCATTCCCCAGACGGAACCACTATCATGAATTTTCTGACTAAGCTTATATAGGATGTCTTAGGAATACAGAAGTACAAATGTGTGTGTGCATTTATTTGCACTTTCTCCCACTTTTACACAAAATGAGGCATGCTATGCACCTTGTTCAGTACCTTCAGTGAAGCTTGAGAAGCTATACTATCTCTGAGAATAAGCTGGAGAAATGGGGAGTGGATGGCACTGTGCAGTGGCAGAGAATGGCGTAGAACCGGAAATGGAAGCTGATTCTGTTGACTGTCTTAGGTCCTTCCCACTGTGCTGCCTTCTCATTGCACTGTCTCCTGAATCTGCTATTTGCTCGCTGCTAAAAAAAGAGACAACGGGCCCAAAATGGAGTCTCTTGTGCTACGCCCATGTCACCAAACCAAACTGAGACTTAATACCTAATACCTAACTCGACTGCAGTTTCAGCCTCTCCCAGGAATGCAATCTTAACCAGTCAGTCTGGAATTTCCTGATCAGCACTAGGGGGATAATTCACCTGACAGACCCCTGCCTTCTCCCCAAAGATCTTGCTTTAAACCATCTACTGTTTGCTAGTAACTTCCTGGTTCTGTCCCCTTCTGCCTAGAAAAGTCTTTCATTTTGTACAGCTGTTTGGAGCTCCTGTCTACCTGGCAGATTAGATAGTAGGTGCTACCTAATTCATGAGTCATTGGATAAAGCCAACAAGGTTTTTAAAATTTACTCAGTTGCATTTTGTTTTTTAACACCATGTAAGGGAGTATCTCTGAAGCCCTGGTGAGCCTCTCAGAAGCAGTTTGTCCACTTCTTTGAGTAGTTTAAAATCTCACCTGGCAATCTTGCACATACTACTCATTTGCTTAACAAACCTTTTCCTCATAAATCATGCAAAGATAAATTCTGAGCCCTTCTCTCTTCAAATGACTAAATGGCCGAACTATGTGGAAGCCCCAACCCGGTACTCGGCACACAGTAGCCACTTCATAAAACAAATATTAGCAGAATTTGATTGATTACTAAACTCCAATTTAATGGAATCTGGAGTAATTCAGAGACAGAGAACTGGCTCCTTTCAGAGCCAGAGCAGTGATGGTTTCCTCTGGTAACAAAAGCCTTTCTCGAGCCTGAGGTCACTTCCTGCCCTCCCGCCAGAGAATCAGAAATAGTGGTTTTCTTCATTTTCAGAATTCATTTAGGAAGCACGTGGATTCCAATGGTTACCTACTGGCAATATTCAGGCCCATTCCTAGACAGAGCTGAGCTGGAAGGGCAGGCAGGTCAAGTCGGGGTGAAATGGCAACACCAAATTTGGGGGAGGGATGAGAAATCCTCTCCCAGGGCCACCTTCACTGCCCCTGTTGGCTCTCTAGAGGCAACCATCCTCCCCCACTTCACCCCTGACCTGCCCTCGCCCATCAGACCAATTCTGGTCTTCCATCAGACTGATGATCTCAGGAAGTCACATTCCTTTACTGCTGGCTTCAGTCACATACGAGAGAGGGTGACCCCCTGGAGAAAACAATATTTAACTCAGAGATTCCGAAAGTGAAGGAGAACTCCCAGGAAATTAGTTGTTGCTTTAGATGGAGACTGAGACCACTTTCCACTCACTAGTATAAATAATTATAAATTTGCGGTAGCTAGTGAGCACAGGAGGGGAGAGAGAACAAAGTAAAACTTCCATTGGCCGGTAACCTTCTGACTTAATCTGAAAGGTACACGTCTTTTCTAGGCCACCAGAGAATCTCAGGTCAAGTCCACAAACAGTACACTGGGCTCTCATCCTAATCTTTCCTTAGGGAGCCAACACAGTCACTACCTCCATATAAACATGTCACCCCTCCCCACACTCAAGCAACCCTAGGAAATCTCTCCTAGCCAGCCACAAATGAAGGAGCTTAACAGCTCTGGCAAGCAGCACTGTCTCAAATACAGAAAATGGCTGGCACGAGGCTCCCCCCGGGGTCACGGCCTTCTGTTGGCACTGTGGCCACCTGTTCCTAGAAGTGCTCCCTGGGAAAGGTGCAGAGCTCCACTGAGACCAGCTGCTGGCTACTTCCACCACCCTTTAGGAAGGCCACCCAGACTGCAGCAGTGACAAGTGCTAAGTTTGAATCCTGCCTATAACACTTGGTTCTAGGTCATTATTTTGGTTGCCGAGCCTCAGTTTCCTCATCTGTAAAGCTCTGCCTCCTTGGGGAGTTATAAGGAATAAGTGCAAGTATCCTTGTAAAATATTGAGCAGAGCGTCTGGTAGGCTGGTAGTGCCGGATAAACGTGACTTATCTTATCATCATGATTGTGGCCCTCAAGCAGAATACCACCACCACCTCCACTGCCTACTGCATCAGACTTCAACTCTGCTTTCTGGCTTTCAATTCTCTCCCTCCAAGATTTCTCCCACACCATGTTCTGGTCATCATTTCCTCCTGCTCCCCGTCAGCCATCTTCTGTTGCCAGACATTGGAGGAATGTCTGCCTATCAGCTCTTAGTCAATAACAACAACAACAACAACAACAAAAACAACAAATCATCCCAATAACAACAACAGCGACAGTCTGCAGGTGACATCTGCATGTGCTGGGTACTGAGAAGAGCACTGTATAGGCCCTCTCACTCTGTCTTCATCATACCACCTCACTTGCTCACAACCTATGGGATGGGATCAGTATGTCAGCTTTAAAGCTCAGGGGTAGAAGGTCAAGCTGCCCAAGGTTACTCTGCAACCTTACTAGAATGTAAACTGCATCAGAGCAAGGGGTGTCTGCTGTGTCTACTACCATCTTCCTAAAACCTAGAGAGTTCTTACCCTTCAACAAATATTAGTTGAATACATGAATGAGTGAATGAATGGATAGATGGATGGGTGGGTGGGTGGGAGGATGAGTGGAAGGTAGGTAAGTAGGTAGGAAGGAAGGAAGGGAGGGAGGAAGGGGCTGGAATCTGAGTCTCTGGTCAGTGTGACTCCAAATCCAGATGTGACACTCTTCCTGGTACCTTTCTATGTATATCCTATTCATCCTTAGGAGAACAACTTCTTCCAAAAGTTTTCTGCCAGCTGCAGCCCACTACTACCAGTTCTTTTCTAGTGTGTCTGTAACATGCAAAGTCTCCACCACACAATGCAGGGCTTCATAAACTCTCTAAGGGCAAGAACCACTTATTCACTAGACTTCTTGGTCTCATAAACCAGACACTTAAGAAACACCTCCTGGTTGAATGGCTTCTTTTAGGGGAAAGGCTGCCAGTCATCACCTCCTCTAGATCCCTCCATCTCCAAACCCTAGCCTTTATTATAGGAAAATGGAAGTTAACTGAGCCTTACTCTTGATGTTTTTCGAAGAGGAGCCCTTATCTCCTGACACAGTATGTCACCACCATTCTGGCCAGTTCTTAAAGCTGCTCTAACAATGAGCTGCAGAAGTAACTCTGTCCCGGGTGCCAGGAGTCCTGGTCTGAAGTCCCAGCTCTAATGGTGCTTGCTATAACTTCTCCATTCTGGAAACCAGTTTTCTCATCTGTAAAATAAAGATGTCTATGATCTCTACATTCTCATCTGCTTTGGTTATCCGTGCAACTCATGTGCTCACCCTATCCTCAGGGCCACGGACAGCAGGACAGGTCTACTTGCAGTTGAACAGCCCTTCTAAGGCGAGAGGTCTCTGTCCCACCTCCCCCTGCCCTGTGGTTAGCACTGTGATTTCCCTCTAGACCTCTACTCTACAGAGGAGGGCTCCAGGACCGGGAGCCACATCACTTCTTCCAAGATGGCACGCTGTGCACCACTCTGCTCCCCTTCCTCACAGGGCCTCTCTCCTCACTAAGGACCAGAAACACCGCTCTTCCCTGTCACATGGGCAAAAGGGGACAAGAGGAAGGCAGGGTTCTTAGCAGGAGCTACCAACAACCTCTCCTGAAGAAGCTCTCTGAGCACCATGGTTAAGAAATACTTTGGCAGGGCATTGGCCACTGAAAGGGGATCTCTCAGATAGACAGGCAGGAATAAAAAGAACATTCGGTCATGGCTTGGCCACGAAACAAACATGCTAGGCAATTGTCATGTACAGACAAAGAATGAACAACAAAAGGATGCCACTGTTTGCTTTTAGAAGCATCAAGCCAGCAAACAAGATGAAACGTGGCTCCCTGTTCACAATAATTACTGGGTGAAAAACTGAGATTACAAAGTGTACAGCACATCCTATTTTACATACACACAAAGACACACAAAAGCACACAAAGATCCAAAGGAAATATACTAAAACATTAACAGTGATTACATTAGGAATGATGCTTTTAAAAAGCATTTGCTTAAAAAAAAATACTTCTTTGTAGTTTCTAATCTACCTGCAGTGAACAAGGATTGTTTTATAAAGAGAAAAAAAAACCTAAGTTATTTTAAATGCTACCTCGTCCTAAGATTTTGAAAATAAAAATGCTAAAAATAAAAGGTTCTTCCCTTTAAAAATGTACTGTAAAACTGACACCAGATTGAGCAGAAGGAAACGCATGAGCTTCAAGCACTAGAGAAGAGATAACGGTTCTCAGGGCTCAGAAGGGGCACGAGGCAGGGAAAGGAAGAGGCTCCAGGAGACATTTGGGGCCAGAAGGCAGTGCTGGGAAGGCCCCTGGAACCCACCAGAAAGGAGAGTAAGTCATGGAAGACAAATTCCTGTTCATATACAAGTCAGACCTACAGGAGACGAATGGGAAACATAAACCAACAAGCCACTCCCTGTTTCAGAAGAGAAGCAAAGACAACATTACTCTACCTCTTGATATCTGGAGATTCAAGAAGGAATCATCCTTTCAACATGTATTTACCCTTTTATTAGTTATTAATTATTGTCCTTTGATTATTTATTACTTACTATTCTGTTAGCATCATCCATTATCCCTCTTTACCTTTCTCTCCTTCCCTTTTAGCAAAAAGGGACTTTGCAGATAGAATGACAGATGTTCCGGTTTTGCCAAGGCCCTGGTTAGGTGCCCCTGGTGTGCTGGGGAGTTTCTCTGTGCTGTCCTCCCCTCTATAGTGCAGAAGCTTCCAGTCCCACCCAAACTCATCCCCCCCCACACCACTGCCACTGACATGATGGTACCCATGGTCCTCTTCTAGCGCCAGCAGCAGGGGAAGGCTTGGCTATCCTGACCAAAGGCAATGGCCACCAGAGAGGATTTGAACCTTTCAAAAGGTACCTCTCCTTTCCGGGAAAGAGAAAAAGACACTCATCCCATCTTTTTTTTTTTTTTTTTCCATGGTAAACAAGGTCTTCTTCCTTGGAGCTCCCCTGTCCAGGACAGCAGTGATATCCCTGATGGCCTCTCCTTTCCCATTAGCCCACACTCTCCTGGCATGTTGAGCAGGCTGTAAGCAGTGTGAAAGCAGGGCACTCCAGAGAGACTGAAATGTTAAGAAAACAAATCAAGGGGCGCCTGGGCGGTACAGTCAGTTAAGTGTCCAACTCTTGATCTCCAGTCATGATCTCAGAGTTCGTGATAGGGAGCCCTGCATCGGGCTCTGCGCTGACAGTGTGATAGTGTGGAGCCTGTTTGGGATCCCCTCTGCCTCTCTCTCTTTCACTCTCTCTGTCTCTATCTCTCTCAAAATAAATAAATAAACTTAAAAAAAGAAAACAAATTGACACAGTTTGCTAAAGATGAGCAGGAGGGATGATCAGCTAGAGGTAAGGAAGATAACCCACCCCAGGGAAAGAATGAGACTCTGGACACACTGCTTTCTTCTCTGAAGCCATCAAAGGCTTTGGGCCCTAACTCTTTGTTGAAAAGTTCCACTCCTCAGGCTCAGTTTGGAGATAGTGGCTCCTGGGTAATTGAAGATGGCAGATTTTGACATGTATTTCTTAAGGGTGACCTTGGAGATGTTCTGATGCTAATTTAGAAAGACTCTCAGTTTGGAATGCTAGCTGCATAACTAGAGCCCTATACCTCCATCTCCACCAGATGTGACAGGATCACTTATGTTAGGAATTCTGAAGGGCTGTCCAACCAGAGCCCTGGACTGCTGCCCCAAGTTGGCTCCAAGTCTACCTGTGCTTAAGCCAAAAGCTTCAGGGCATCAACTGGGTGGTGAGGGTGTCTCTGGGTTCTGGGTTAAGGAGCCAAATTGTCAGCCCTCTCTCTGTGAAAGGAAAGACTGGCATATCTGGGACCACAGTCTATGTATAAAGAGACATATCAAGGCGAACACTGGGGACTGAGGTTAAAATTTTCCAAGGCATTTACAGGAACACACTACCGAAATGGAGTGAACACCATCTTCTTCTGTACTACATGAAATTAGATGGACTTGTAATTGGTTGAGTAAAAATACCCAAGAGTGTTGACAAGTGAAATAATGAAGGAAGGTCCTTGATAGTGTGCCACAGTACTTTGCTTTTTCCTGGTCAATATTTTCATCAATGATCCGGATTAAAGACAGAGACAGTAAGCTTAAAATGTGCAAATATCACCAGGCTGGAAAGAGCAGATAACACACTGGCTGTCAGTAGGAGTACCCATGAAGATCTCAGTTGCCTAGCAAGAGTAGCTAAAATTCACAAGTTGGGTTTGTATCTGACAATTGTAAGGACCTATATTAAGGTTCAAAAAAGCATATGGGTGAGCACAATCCATGCCAATGTCAGCTCATCTGAACGAGACTTAGGAATCTGAGCTCAGCATAAGCCAAAAGTGTGAGGTGGCCTCTAAAACTTAGGTTATACTGACAGATGTATAACTTTTGAAACTAATCCAATAAGTCCAACTCTGTATACTTTTGGAGATCTTTTCTGGCACCTTATTAAAAGGGACACTCACAAATAGGAAAGGTGACCAGAATAGGAAAGGATCTGGAAACAGCATCAAGTAAGGGATGGGTGAAATAAATGGAATGCTTTGCTAGGAATGGAAAACACTCAAGTGAGGCAGGACAGCCACCTTCAAACATCAGAAGAACTACCTCGTGAAGATGGCTCTGCCTCTGCTGTGTACACTCAGAGAGCAGCACTAGGACCCACTGGTGGAAATCGTGGGATTCCTGATCAAAAGGTAGAACAGGCTGCATTATGAAGTAGTAAATCTCCATCCCTAGAAGCATTCAGGCAGAGGCTAAATGAGCACTTATTGGAGACATGGCAGAACTACTGGAACCCTCACAACTCTGGGGCTCTATGAATTCAGGGCCACATAAGGATGCAAGAAAAAATCCCAGGAAATGATGAAAAGAAAACAGGGGATAGGCTGTGGCTAGCCACCTGCTGGAATTCTGGTCATGCAGATTAATGGGAGGTGACTCACAGGTGGTCTCAGGGTAAAGGACACAGACAAGGTTAAGCTCTTATAAGGACGAGCCTCTGGATGACAGAACTGTTCTGCAGGGAAGAATGGAAAATCTTTTGGCACCAGGCTCAAGCTGAGACACACCCAGAGTGGAGGAGGCACCTACTACTTGTCCGAGGACCTGGTGCGATTGCCAACAGACATAGGACCTGCACAAAAGACTTTGCACCAGGGCACTATGTTGTGCTCTGCATGGAAAGGCAATCTCTAAGCAGGGAAGAGACTTCAGATTAACTCAGAACAGACAGCATCTCTATCAACAGACCTGGAGTCAGCATGGCAACCAGGGGACTTCCAGGAGGTCACTTCCCCTGTCTGCCCTTGGCGTTCTCTTCTGTGAAGGAGAGGAGGGCTGCAGATATGTCAGACTTCCACCTCTCACATTTGCTATGACTTTCATGGATTTTGTGACTTTTGGTTCAGTGACATCAAGGTCACAGCACACAGAGAGGGACAGAGTGTTCAAGGTGTAATCAATTTCCCACAAGGATGAGGCCAAAGTAGGGTGTCCTTGGGGAAAAGCTCCATAAGGACAGCGTTCAGAGTTGTGGCTGACCCCGTCCGCTTTCCCACTCCCATCCCTGGGAACAATGCTAAAAGCGCAAGTCCCACTAAAAGTTAATGAACAAATTCCGAACTGCTGTTGGAGTCGCTTCCACCCGGGAGGAAATTTACTCTCTTCCTCTAACCTTTTCCTTCCTTATTCAGCTTCATATCCTCTTTTTACTCCCTGGAGCCCATTACTACTTATGGCCCCTGTGGCTATTTTTTGAGTCAAAAAGCTATTTATTAAGCTCTTACATCTCTTCCTTGACAGCCCTTCTTTTCCCTCGTTTCCCTATTCAATCCACAAACCTACACTTCCTTTGACTAACCCCCAGGAACACAGAAGGATCAGTCTTGGAAAGTTTCCTTCCTGGATCCAGAGGTTAAGCATAGACTGTGTTGGGAAACAGAGGGGTAGAAGGTGTAACTGGACAAAATTATAGAAGAAGAGGACTATTGCTTTACTTAAATTATTTCAGAAAAGATATTTGTGCCTTCTTTTTAATGAATTTTCCTTTTTTTCCAAGGAAGAAGGGAGGAAACAGATGCATAGAGATAATTTCGCTGGTTCTTGAATTCTTTATCCCACGACCTGTGCCTTTCTTTCCGGTTTCCTATCACACAGTTTTGGATTCTTAAATTTTCTCAACTCCTATATTCACCAAAACCAGAAAGTAGGCTGGGAATTCCGGTCTTTTAAGATTTTAAGAGATAAACGAATAATCTACAGGAGAAACTTATGCTCTTGATTGAGTTATGGGCTGTGTCTTTCTGTATATCTGTCTGTCTGTCTGTCTCTCTCTCAGTGGGGTTAGGCAAAGGAAAGGAATATGGGAAGTCAGTAATAACAATGAGGGACAGAGGCCTGGGTAGTGGTGGGTTGGGGGTGAAGAGAACCATGCTCACAGCAGCCATGGGCACAGGCCAGAGGCAAGGCTAAGAGCTCCTGCAGTTCATGCTGTTCAGTTCTAAAGCCCTGGGAACTTTCTGTGTCCAGTTCAGGTCATGTCCTACAGGCCAAGAAATACTATGTTAGGCACTGAAGAGCCTATGTTTGTGAAGGTAGTCAGCCAAAAACGCAACACATAAGGACTGTCCATCTCTTTATCTGGGTGTTAAAGATTTATTGAATTCTGCTATGTGGCTACTTCTGTGTCAAGTATGGTGGGAAATGAAATGATCAACTATGGTTCTCTACCTTCAAGGAGCTAACCATCTGGTTGATACCATATTTGAATACCCAACTTCTTCCCAACTACTCGAGTTGCCTTGGCCCTAGTATTCAGCATTGCTTGAAACACCACTTCTTCTAGGAAGCCTTTCCCTACTAACCATATTCCTTCTTAAATCTCTATATCCCTTGGAGGTTGTAAAACATAGCATGACACACCCATCTGACTGCTCACCTGAGTGGAATGGATGAAATGTGTTCTT
Organism: Paguma larvata; assembly: GCA_030068075.1. NCBI lineage: Eukaryota > Metazoa > Chordata > Mammalia > Carnivora > Viverridae > Paguma > Paguma larvata. Next base: position 97,877,319 of record CM057828.1, on the reverse strand, counting down.
ATTTGGAGACAGATGGAAAAACAAGAAAACATTGGGAGTTTTTCTTTTCCACACTGAGATATCTATATTTATCAGGAGAAAGCAGAGAGAAATGGTGACCTCTGGGATCCTGTAGCACTGAGGGCTACGATGACATAGCCATTGTCCCCTAGGGCCTCCTCCTCTCTGCAGTGCTCTTGGACCTGTCTCTATTCTGTGCATTCTAAAGCATATTATGACCCTGGGCTGTGAGACACACTACCTCCAGCTGTCTGCCTTATTATCATCATAAGCCTTCTCTCATGGCCTTCTCTCTATGTAAGCCTATAATTAAAGTCAGAAAATACAGCTCAGGCAAGATCCTGAACCGTCCTATTTTGGAAAAAAAAAATCAAGAAGTGGAGGAAAGATTCAGATGTCTCTCCCACTCTCTCTGAACTGTCAGAGATCTGAAAAAAAGATTAAAAAATATAAAGGGAATGCAATGTATACCATCTTCCCTCAACAGATTTTATTCTCTTTGGGAGACAAGGCTCAGATAAATGAAGACTTTAACACTAAACAAATAACAACAGACTTAAATGGGCAAGTTGGGGGACCATAGAGTCAATTCTGTGTTGGCCACATACAGTGGAATTTTCTGGACACCTAAATTTTAAAAATCAGATTCATCATTAGGTCATATATCTTGATTTTCAGTTTAGAAAACAGAGTCACCATGATTGTATGCCGAAGACTCAAACAGATGCTACGTGTAAGAGACCTTTAGAAGAGGGAAGAGGAAGTTCTCAGTGCAGGCAGGGGAGGTCAGAGAGGGCTTCATGGAGGAGGCCATGACAGGGACCTGGAAATGGTTCCCATCCTCCAAGTGAGTACATCTGTTAGTCTGACCCTTCCAAGGTTTGGCCTCTCAGGCTGTCTTGCCGCCACTCCTACTTTCATCTCTCTTGAATCTGCTGCACTTGGGTCCTTCCTCTGCCCCCATGTGGCACAGTGTTCCACCATCTATAATTCACTGTGGCAGATGTGTTCAGGGACAGGAAGGCGTGGAGAGAGGAGACTATAAACAACCCTCCTCACCACCACCCTGATCACACTCAAAGCTTACGCAGGCCCAACATCTTCCCTGGGGCCCTTCATGCCAGGTGTCCTTCCCACCCCACCCCTCATCAGGCCCTGGGGCTCTGTGGCTCACAATGTGGCACCAAGATCTGGCAGCAAACAGCTCCACCAGAAATACCAGCTGCTCTCAGGTTTTCAGCACCTGGGTCACCTCCAACAGTGTGACCACTGCTCCCCTGAGGGATCAGAGCACCAATTCACAAATATTCTTTGAGTCTGGGCCACGGGTTAGACACAGACACTCTGATAATAAAATGGAGAAGGCTTTTGCCATTGGTTGATAATCCAGTGAAAACAGTGGAGTAAGAAGAAATTAGTTTACAAAGGGCGCAGGGAGCTGTCCCTCTCTGGGGGCCACAGGAACAGCACGTGGTGGTCTCAGCTGAAAGTGGGTCAGCTTCCACCTGGGAATACCATTCCTCCAACAGAGTACAACTTCTTCCCAACTACTCTAGTTGCCTTGGCCCTAGTATTCAGCATTGCTTGGAACACCACTTCTTCTAGGAAGCCTTTCCCTACTAACCATATTCCTTCTTAAATCTCTATATCCCTTGGAGGTTGTAAAACATAGCATGACACACCCATCTGTTGATATTTTTAGTGCCTCCTTCCCATGGAGTTACACTGGTTCCCATTCTAACCATTACTCACTTCAGAATAAGGTCCATATTGTTTACTCCTTTTAATCTTCCCTCTGGAAGTCCTAGAGAGGCTGGTGCTGAAACAATTGCGCAAAGCACAGGCTTTACAGTCATGGGCCCTTAGTGCAAATTCTGGCTCCACTACTTATTGGCCTAGAAGATTAGGGACATTGTCTATATTTGTGAGCTTCCATTTTACCCGTTATACAATGTATATGAAATTAAACTATTCCAAGAGATGATGTAACAGCAATTAAATAATATAATATAGGGGAAAGGTCTAGTTCTGTGTCTGGTACATGGCATGTTCTCAAGAAGTCAGGTTTCTTTGGTGCCAAATTTCTACACAGTGGAGACTCAGTGTGAGCTGGAGAGTGCCTGTGGCCATCTTGGCTTGGTTATGAGGAATCAGCTCTCTCTACTCCTGGGCTGCCAGTGGGAGAAGAGACAGAGAAGGCCCCAAGTATCTACTAAGTCACCCTGGAAAGGGGCCTGGCCTTCAGAGTAAGGCCTGCAGGGCTGTCTGAACTTGACCAATTAGCAGAGGATTGGGGAACAGCCACAGGAAAGCTGGGGGCTTACAGGATACCAACAATACTCTTGGCCTGTCCCCAGGAGTCTCTGTGAACATGCAAAGGATGGCAAGAGCGAAGGCTGGTGACAGTCCACTCCTCCCAGTCAGGCCAAGTTCCTTCCTTCATCACCATCCCCTTCCTTACCACTCACCTCCAACCATCCAGAACAGAGAAGTGGGGCCTCAAGGGAAAGCTGAGGGCAGGACAGTATGACTGCCTGTGGTGGCTTTCTCGCACCAGCCTGGCTTCTGCAAATAGCTCTGCCCACAAAGGACTTGGCCATTTCCCCAATCCTTCCACTGGAGCAGCACCCCCCTCAAGTGGCAGAAGAGATAATTCTACGGAGACTGGCTTCTTCTCATCAGGAAAATGAACAGTTTTGGTATCAGGCAGAGAGGACCCAGCCCCTTAAACAGGGTGGGGCAGCCTCTACTTAGTGAGCCAGGGGGCAGACTCCTGCAGGATCAGGTCCTGGGGGAGCTCTCTGGAATGGCAGGGTTTCACTCCCCCTCTCCTAGCAGAGCCCTCCACTGCCTGCCCACTGCACATTAAGAAATGAAAAGCATATGTGTGTTCTCATAAGCCATCAGCCAAATCTGTTGACCCCTATAGAACCACTACCTACACTGTGTGTGTGTGTGTGTGCGCACACACACACACACAAATCTTTCTTAAACACTCATCAACTTGCAGGACTAACTAGGTACCATGGACAGGAATTTCCAGAGCTCTCCTTATGGGTTTCAATATAAAATGTCTACATTCCTTCTTTCTTTCCCAAATACTTACTAACCACTTACTATGTGTTGGATTAATGGAGAGAGAAAGATAAGTTGACATGGTCCATCCCCTTCAAGGAGCACAGAGTCTGGAAGGGGCAACAGATCTATACCATTAAATGGTGCCACAAAGGCAGTCAACTGTTACTCGTAATAAAATGGGAGTCCATTTTAATCCTATGGGAGCACAAAGTGGGAGTAGTTCATTTTCTTGAAGGTCTAGGGGCATCTTAAGGGAAGGCTGGGGGCCTTTACACTAAAGGGCCCCATGGGCCATCTGGGAGGCTAGCGTGCAGCACCCAAACTTGGCAGCAAGCAGCCCACCCGAGGATCTGAGCAGGGTCACTGTCATTGTGGGAACAGTTTTCTGATGGTTTGTAATGCTAATTTAAGTATTCTCTTAAGTTACTCCCTTGTGCAAACAGTGGAAATACAATGCCCTGACCCTGTTCCTTTTCCTCATGTGCATCTATCATGGCCTGCTCAGTGTTTCTGGAAATCTGGCTGTTCTGCAGAGATCATTCATTCATTCATTCATTCATTCTTGATGGCCAGGATGAAACATTCAAATTCGAGTAGAGGAGGCTCAAAGTGTGGGTGTGCATGCATTCATCCAAACGTGGATAGAGGGAAGCAAAGGGTGATGAGTAAGTGCAGTATGGAGAAGAAACTGAAGAAAAAGAGGGAGGCCACCTAGAAAAGGTTGAAAATAATCTGAAGCAACCGAGTTACATACTTGGCATATCTTAGGCTGAGAATAGTTGAAAAACAATGCTTTAAACAACTGAATTAAGCTAGTTTACAAATGGTTGGACAAGGCACTGTTTCCACCTATTCCAGTGATGCACAGTTCATCTTCCATACTCTTCAGTGATTTGCCTTTTGCACTGGACCCTCAGCTCAAAGGGCCTGTCTTGTTCACCACCTAACCCTGTGCCTGGCTGAGAATAGTTGCTAAATAAAAATGAATGAAAGACCTTTGCTGAATATGAACAAAAGGAAATGAGAGTTCAGATAGCCCCACACCAGGAAGACTGTTCTACAGGGGGGATTTTTGAAACCCCAGGATATACTTCCAGTTAAGTGTGTGCAACTTCCCTGCTGGAGAAACTCTGTGGATGGGGTTGGCATCCATAAGTCTGGGCTGGTCAGGTGGGGTCCTGCATGAAAGCTGGGGGACGCCCCGTCTACTTGCACGTTTTGGGTGCTGTGGCTTGACGCCGATCGCTAGCAGCACGCAAGGTGTCCCCTGCACGAGGCCATGTTTTCTGAGAACTTGGAGTGCTGCACAAATACCCAACATCTGTGAATTTTCACAGTACCTTTCTCCAAGGAATTCCACACACTTACAGACATGATCTCATTCATCCTCTCTTTCCCTCTGAGGCAGGGAGGGGACCAGCATGATTACCTCTGTTACACATCTGAGGGGACAGACACAGAGAAGGAAAGAAACTTTCCCAAGGTTACACAGCAAATACAGGACTGCTGAAAAGGAAACCAGGTGGTCTGGCCCCTTGCCCCGCACTCGTTCCCTCTCCTGCCTTTGCCTTGATATTATACTGAGAGTTAAAAGCATTAGGGAAAGGTACATATTATGAGGACTATTGTGTTATCATCATGAATGTCCGGTGAAATCCAATAAGACCACTAAAAAATAGTATTAGTCCTCGCTCCAAGCCTTCTTCTTCTTCCAGGTTCCTACTTCAATGATTAGGACCTTGTGGGGGAACAGAAATGAAGAATAAAACACAGGAACAACAACAGTGGTGAGAAAGAGGCCAAAACTCAACCCCTGGACCGGGGCCTGAGCAGTGTGCTGAGGCCATCAGCTCCCGTCGGGAGTGGGGATGGCTTTGGAACATTTGGTGCTTTGGGAAATCATGAAGGAAGGAAACCTGGCCTGAATACGAGCCCAAGAAGCAAAGACCGGCTGTGTCACAAGACGCCTGGAGTAAGGACAATCCTTCACAAGGAGGACCAGTCACCCCTCTCTGCTTTAATCAGAGGGCTCTCTTAATTAACACAAAGCCCTGGCCATACCATTGACAAGGATTTTCTTACAGTCAATCTTTAAAGCCCCAGCTGCCCCCAAACAAAGGCTTGACTCCTTTACTCCCTTTTGAGGGAGGCTTAAAGTACTGACTAATCTAATCCCATGTGTACCTACTCAAATCCCTGGGAGCCTAGATCTAAAAGGGCTAAGACCCAAAAGGTGAAAATCTCAATTAGGCATGCTGGTTTATCCAAACCTAGGAGACAATGGCACACAGTTTCATCCAGATTTGCCTATTACTCTGCAAATAGGTCAAAGGGTAATAGGGCCCGGGTGGTGGCTGGTTCATCCAAGGTTAGCATTCTTCTACACAATCCCTGTTCCTTAGCTCCGCTAAAGAAAAAATCCTGACCCATGGGAGTGTCCCTCTCTTGTCGGAGTTTTTCCAGCACTAGGAACACCCCATGTTTCCTACCTAACTCATATTTCTATTTCAGATGATCAGGACACCAGTCTCCTAAGTCCGTATCCCTCTGTCCAGTCTGGAGGCACAGGAAGTGCCAGTCTTAAATGGCCAAATCCTCAAATCAGGGATTTGCCCTCTCAGTCATGGAGTGGAGATGCAGAGAGCAAAGACAAAGTGATATCCACAGGGTGTACTGATTAGGAAGGCAATTAATGATCCTAGAGACCCATTTCAGAAGATTTGGGGAGGGACACAGATGGTAAGGTTACTAAAGGTCGAGTGGGATGAAAGGAGACCAAGGTGGGAACTTCCAGAAGATCGGCAGTAAGAGAAAGATGCTGACATTGAGGATACTTAAAGGGGGGAGGGTTACATATTTGATGGGGGCATTTGTAAGAGAGCAGGGTTTTGACTTGGTTTTAGGGGAAGAACAGGAGATAACTTAGAGATTATAAATGTGAAAGAAAAAAGATCATTTTTGAGTAAAAAACCCAGGACTGGATGGGGAGAGATGGAGTCATGAGCACAGAGACAGGCTTTTTGTGGGAGGTGAGAACTGGCTTCATTTCAATACCTTCCTGGTAGAGTCCAGAATCTATCATCCTAACTGTGGGCCTGGCCTCTCAGGTCCTCATGAGATGTGACCTCAAGGGCTAGGCCCTGGCTCACCAATGCTGACCAAGGTCTTGCTCCTAAGCTCTCACAGATTTGGTCTGCTCCCATGACTGGCTCTTCCCTTCCCTTCAAACCCACCTGGCATCTCTGCATTTGGCTGGCCTGCACCTCGAGACCTGCTCCCCTTCAACCCCAGTGTGACACACAAGCAGGTGGACTGAGGCTCCTGCAGGGGTGCCCACAGCAACGGGCAGGTTTAAGGAGAGAATCCTGGCCTGCTGAGGTCTCTTCTTTTTCTTGTGGCCTAGCTTAGGGTGTGACCTTGTGGAGTTGCCAGCCTGGCGTCTGGCACATAGTAAACACTCAAGAAATAATTGCTGAACTTAAGCCTGCTTTGTATTCTTCTTCCCTTCTTGGAGGCTGCTAATGGAAAATGATTTTTCCTAAGCAAGGCAGCTAAAATGTTGCTTGTGTAAGATGCTGACATAAGACAGACGCCCGACGTGTGCAGCGTGTGAGCTTCATTGTGACATGTTTAAGTCTCAGACCGCTTGTAGAAAGCAGCTCTCCATACGCCCTGCACCACCAGACACAGCAGGGCAAAGTCGATTCTAAAATTACCCAGGCAGATTTCTGCTCTGAAAATCGACTGGCTGGCTGGACCTATGGAGGAAGTCGCTCCTTAACACAAGCACTTGCGACAGAACGAATGCATGGGACTGACGGAGACATGAAGGCGAAAGTGACAAGGGTCTTGAGCCACCCTGAATCCAGTCCCAAATCCACCAGGATTGAAGCCCACAGCTTTGGAACTGCCTGCCTCCCTGCCTCACTATTTTCTCACTCAGGATTCCCCTGAAACAACATACTTAAAAAAAAAAAAAAAAAAGCCAAATAAGAGCGAGTGCTCTGAATGAGGGAATCCACAGTTGCTACTGACTTTGGATCTCCAGGAGGAAAACGAAGAAGCCAAAGCTCTTGGCCAGCTTCATGTTAACATAACTTGGCCAGCTCTGCAGATTCCTGAAAGTCTACATCCTCTGTGGGGTGAAATTCTCCCTTGCTCTGTGCCTGGTCTGTTCTAGCTCAAGCCAGGGCATCAGCCAAGCTACCCCAGGGTGAGAGTTTCCAAGGTGGCTGCCCGAGATTTCCTCTGGTCCCGGTGTTACCCTGTCATGTGAGAACAGGAGCTGGAAGCTGGGGTGGGTGGGCCCCACAACTCCCACCCTGGGAAAGAGGGTCCCTCACTCTGAGCCTCAACTGGCTTGAAGGTTCAGGCAGAATCACCAACGTTCTTTATACTTGGAACAAGTTACCCCATTCTGGGCATAAAAATAAAGCTGGAAACCTAATGAAAATCAGAAATTAGACCTAAAATTAATTTTAGAAGTTCTGACTATTGACCAGTCAGCAGGCAATTATTGAATGAACACCTACTAAGTCTCTGCACTACTCCAGAGAGAGAGAGAGAGAGAGAGAGAGAGAGAGCGCGTGCACGGCAGTGACAGGTCACAGACTCCCCGTCTCTGTGCTCACGTCAGCAGCACATGTGTCAACACTGGAATGACAGACTCCCCACCTTCCGGAAGCTGACGTAAAGAGAGGGTAGGCAAGCAAAAAGGTAAGAAATAATGAGTGAGACCGTTTGGGGGTATTGTCAGGTGCTATGCAGAAAATCTCACAAGGGCTGGCAAAGATCTCTCTGGAGAGTGACGAGGAGAGCAGACAGCCAGACAGAACACTGAGAAAGAACTTTCCAGCAAACCAAAGGCCCTAGAATGGATATGAACTATTATATTTCAGGGACAAAAAAAAAAAAAAAGAATGAATGCAACTTGAGTGGTAAATAAGGTGAAGTGTGGAAGGAGAGAGGGAGATGGGGGCCAGACCTTTCGGGGTCTTACAGACACAACGGGGAGGCCTCTGGTGGGCTTTATGTGGGTGACATCATCTGATCTATACTTCAGAAAACCATCCCAGCTAACGTGCAGAGGCTAGACTACAAGGTAATGAGGCCCCCAGAAAGAGCAGATGGGTAGCTCTTATAATAACCCAGGCTCAGTGATGGGGGTTTGGACTATGTTTGCAGGAGTGAGAAGAGTGAGGACTGTTCAGATAAAGGATATATTTCAGTAGCAGAGCCAAAGGTACTTACTGTGGAGTATCTATATAATGTACAAGGAAACAAAAAGAATTAAGGATGACTTCTAAGTTTTTGTCCTTCTGGTTTTTTTATGTAAGTTATTAAAAAAAGATAAATGCTTAAACCGGAGATTTGTGATATAAGGTAAGATGCTTATCTTCTTTAGCCATTAACTTGTTAGCTGGCTGACATCTGGTTGATACTGAATGCTAAACTCAAGGAGATGTATTGACTCCTGGATTCACTTAAGCCCCTCCTCTATGACATGGGCTCAAAGATCCCAGGTGCAGGCCAAGATTGGGCTCTAATGCAATCACCTAAGTTTGGGCCCTGGCAACGGACCTACATTCACATGGAGGGTGCTACGTTCCCGCCAAGCAGTCTTACCGCAGAAGCCCAGCATCCGGGCTAGCCCAGGTTTGTAGCAAGATGTCTGTGGCCCTGGTGGGTGTGCAAGTGATAACAGGCCATCTCCCCGGTGCCCATTCCCAGACCAGAAGGTCATGAGATGGCCTGTGTGAAGGAAGAGTTGGTCAGGGAATGGGAAGATGAACTGAGAAAGGAGGAGAATGAAAACTGGCACTGCTGAGTGCCAGTCACACAGCCAGGTCCTGTCTAATGGCAGCAGCAGAAGCAGCCGGTGGCCCCACCCTTACCGAGGCATCTTCCTCATGTGACCCTCTGGGACTCCTCCTCCAATTTTACCTACCACTTCTCAGTGACTTTGGTTGGGCTTCATTATCCCAGTCTCTAAACCCCAGACAGGCCCTGGCTCAGTGCTGGGGCATCTCTCTTCTCTACCTGTACTCACCCATTTGGGGAGCTCAGAGATCTCACGGCTGAGAAAGCATCTAAGTGCCACAGCCCATCCAGTCTGTGCTTCGCATAGGGCAGGGCCTACGTTCTTCCCATGTACCAGGCGTTCTACGAGTGTGCTTCTGCTTAGTTCTCTCGAGATCCTACAGGGTCGGTGTTCTCATGCCTCACTTTATAGATGAGGAAAACGTGCCCTGAAAATATCCAAGTGACTTCTCTCATCTCTACAGGGACCCATAATAGCTGTCACCATGCAACATGTTCACCACTAAATTCCAGACATCCTCCCTAACCAATATCCTTCCGGGTGCTCAGGCCAAAATCTTACAGTCATCCTTGATTTCATTCTTTCCCTTACACCTCACGCTCACTCCATCAACAAATACTGAGGGATTTGCCTTTGAAATAGAGCCAGAATAGGAACACTTATCACCACCTCCATGGCTATCCCCCTAGTTCAGGCCACTGTTTTTTTCCCCTGGGACCACTGCAATAGCCTCCTACTGGTTCCCTGCTCTGCCCTTGCCCCCAGTGAGTCTAGTTTCCACAAAATGATCAGGGTGAACATTCAAAAATGTTAGTGACCATGTCAGTCCTTGCTCAGAGTCCCAGTGACTTCTCATTCCATCCAGAGTAAATCTAGGGGCCTTGAAAGGTCCACAGGGTCTCCATGATCCATCTCCAGCTACCACCCTGCCCTTCCCTCCAGCTACTTCGAACTCACTGGCCTCCTCACTGCCCCTTGAGCACAACAAACTTGCTCTATATCAGGGCTTTTGCACTCATTGCTCCCCCTGCCTGGAACCCTTCACCCTCGCCACCGCTTAACTTGCTCCTTCGCTTGTGTCATTTCAGCTCAAGAGCCACTGTGCCAGAGAGGCCACTCCTGACCATCCTATCTGCCTCCTCAGTCTATCCCCTTACTCTGCTTTATCTTCACAGGACATATGGCTACTGAACATGTGAGATGTTTACTTGTTCGCTCATTTATTATCTGTCTCACACTACTAGACTGCAAACCTCCTAAGGGCAGGGATTTTTGTCCCTTTTTTTTTTTCACTGCTGCATCCCTAGAGCCCAGATCTGTGTCTGGCATAGAGGGGGGCCTCAATCAACATGTGCTGTTGTTCCCACGTACCAGGCACTTTACAAGTGCACTCTCACTTAGTCCTCTCCAGATACTATGAGGTCGGTCTTATGGTATCCCTCCTTATAGATGAGGAAAATGAGAGAACAATAAGTCATCCAGTTCAATATGACAAAGCCAGAGGGTGGCAGATCTGGGACTTGAAACAGGCCCATTTGGTTCTAAAACTCTCTCTACTATGAAAGAATATGCCCCAAAGCTCACACCAACCCCCAAAGCTTCTAGGATTTCTGCTTTAGTGCCTTAGTTGGAAGTATTTACTCGAGAGAGTCATTCAGACAGAGACAGAGATATAGGGACAGAAAGAGAAAGAGAGAGACAGAAGAACAGAAAGTCAGATGGAGGCAGTCTCCATGGATTTTCTTTGGGAAAGGCTAGCTGTTCAGATCCACAAGTAGAGTGATGAGCCTGGCTTCCCAAGGCAATGCTGGGATCACAGAATTCCCCAGCATCCTCACACAGAGCTTCCAGAAGGGCAGGCATCAGGGGATCAGATTTTTCCTTACTTGCCATTAACTAATGGGCAAATTCCTTCATCTGTTCTAGTCTCAGCTTCCCATCTGTAAAACGAAGGGGATGGCCTGATCGTGGTTCCAAAACCTGGCTATATATCAGAATCAGCCTGGAGATGCATGAAGCACATGATATTCAATACCTTATTCCTGGAGACAGACCATGAAACAGACTCTTAACTATAGGGAACAAACCGATGGTTACTAGAGGCGGGGGTGGGGGTGGTTAAAATAGGTGATGGGGATTAAGGAGTGCACTTGTGATGAGCACCAGGTGATGTACAGAAGTGTTGAATCACTATATTGTACACCTGAAATTAATATAATACCGTGTCCTAACTATACTGGAATTAAAATTTTAAATTAAAAGTTTAATTTTAAAATTATACTTGAAAAATTAAGTTTTGAAAAAGAAACAAAACAAAACCCAAAATACTTTATTTCTAGAGGGATTTTGATTAGTGGAAATCTTTGGTGGGCAGGAAAATATGTATTTTTAACGAGAGTTTAAGATCAGATCTGTGTGTGAGGCAGCATCATGGAACGACTGAGAGCATGGTCCCTGGGATCAGAGGCTGCCTGAATCCAATCCTGACTATGAGACTTTAGGACTTAATCTCTCTGAGGTCCAGACAGTTTCCTCATCAGGGAACCGGGGACAATAATATGAATGCTGTCAAGGCCTGTTATGAAGATTAAGTGCATTGGTATTAATGGGGTAGAGCAGTTGGTATTTGAAAAGTCCATACTTAAGTGCTATGTAAGTGTCTGCTGAATAATAGTTACACAGCTCAGCTGTTGCCAGCCATGGACAACCTCTAATGGGTTTTTCTGGTTTTGATATTCCACAATTCCCTGCCCCACTACTCCCAAGAAGGAAAAGGGAACTGGCCCTCATTAAACTCTTGTCTTTCAGTGGAGAGCACTCAAGCGCCACTCCTGACTCACTACTGAATCAGCCTCAACGTGAATTAGGCCCTTTTAATGACAACTTTGAACAACATGTCAGATCAGGCAAGATTATTGACACTGACATAGAATCACTGAAATGCCAAGTTTAAAAGGATCTTAAGATCATTGGTCAGCATTCTTTTCAAGCACACATGGAACTTCTACAAATATAATAATACTAATAACACAATCCAGGTCACAAGGCAAATCTCAAAAGTACCCCCAAAATCAGTATCATATATGCCATGTTTTCTAAACAAAACTCAAGCAAATTAGAAATAGCCAGGATATCAACATCCCACCCCCACATCAGAAGAAATATAAAACATACTTTAAAATGAAGAAATAACTCATAGAATAAAGAATTAAAAATAGAATTTTTCAAATATGAGGGCAAGGCTTTGGTGTTTTGTCCACTGATGAATTCATAGAACCCAAAATAGTGTCTGGCATATATGTGTTTGTTGAATTAAGGAAGGAATGAATAAATGAACAAGTTAAATGATAATAAATTTATATGCTTCATTATAAAAGAAATGACTGGGAATTGGTGAGTTGAACATTTAACAGCAAAGAACAACAGAGTAAGCCCAAAGAAAGAAAAAATTAGAAATAATAGAAGACAGGAATAAATGAAATAGAAGACAAACAATAGAAAGGGTAAAACAAATTAAACCAAAATCTGGTTTTTTGAAAAGACTAATAAAATAAACATCTGCCATGCTGATCATACTTTTAAAAAGAAAGATGAAGGGCACCTGAGTGGCTCAGTCAGTTAAGCATCTGACTTCAGCTCAGGTCATGATCTCACAGTGTGTGGTGAGTTCAAGCCCCGTGTCAGGTTCTGTGCTGATGGCTAAGAGCCTGGAGCCTGCTTCAGATTCTGGGTCTCCCTCTCTCTCTGCTCCTCCCCTGTTCATGCTCTGTCTCTCTCAAAAATAAATATAAAAAATAAAAAATAAAAGATGACATAAACAATATATGGGATCATAAAGGTAGAAGTATGATTGCAAATGGAACAAAGATTAAAGACTTCAAAACACAATTCTATGAAGAATTTTATACCGATAAATTTGAAAATATGCACAAAATGGACAACTTGCTAGGAAAATACAATTTAACAACACAGAATCAAGAAGAAGATAAAAACCTGAAGAGAACAGAATCAGTAAAAAGAATTCCATAATTAAAAAGCCACCCACAAAAACCCAGCAGGTGGGCCAGACGTTTCTAAACTGAATTTTATCAGACTTTGGAGAAACAAATAATTTTGCCCTTCGATAATATATGGCAGAAAATAAAAAAGAAGGAACAGTTTAAACTAATGACATGCAGCTTTCACAATCTAGGCACCAAAACCAGACACACAGTACAAGAAAAAGAATTAGTGGTCCAACCTCACTAAGACACACAGATGCAAATATCCTAAATCAAATATAAGCAAATCAAATAAGGCAACATATTAAAATAAGTACATAATGGCCACATTGGCTTCTACCAGGAGCCCATGCACAGTTTAACTTCAGAGCCCAATCAATGAAGCTCCTTACATTCAAAGGTTAAAGAAGAAAAGCTGCATGATTATTTGGGTTAGTATCGAAAAACCATTTGAAACTTTAATCTTATGTATCGTGGCAAAATAGGAACAGAAGGGAACTTCTTTTATCTGATAAATGGTCTCAACAAAAAACCAACCATAGCAAATTTCCTATTTGTGGATAAAATATTAAAAGCATTCCATCTAAAATCAGAAATAAAATAAAAGCCTGCATTTTTAGTGTACTAAGGAACAATGGCCACACAGTAGGATAAGAAAACAAATAAAATACAAAAATTAAAACAGAAAAAAAACAGAAAATGTTTTTTCAGAAAATGTGACTATCTACTGAGCAGAAAATGGAAGGGGCACTCTCATTTCTGACAACATGGTAAACAAAACATGGAGCCGATCCCTTCCATGTGGAAAAAACACTAATTCTTGTGAAAATATATGAAACAACACCTTAAGTATGCCTGAACCGGCGCTACAATAAAGTAAGAACAATTCCATGTAAATGTACCACTTTACCAGTTCTAAGTGAACAGGCAACTACTAACAATCAAATATTGTTAGAACTACATGAGAAATTGATAAATTTGATATTTAACTGTCATCATTAACTTCCGATCCTTTTCTCATTGCTTTTTCAACCATTGAGTTTTTTGGAAGACATTTTTTTTTCCCATTTGAAGATATGGGGACAGTTGTGATAACTCCTAGAAATCACTTCTAAATTAACTGCACTGTTTCAGGAAATGTGATTTTTATAATACAAATTCTGTAAAACATGTTCAGACCTGCTCCCTGCTTGAGACATGGTCAATTTTCATAAATGTTCCATCAGTGAGGAGATTTCAACTTAGTGCACTCAGTAGCTGATAATGCAAGAAGCCAAAACTTCAGCAGGTTACAGAAAATCTGAAAACCACAACGAGCACACTTGATCTAAGAAATTAAAGAACTAAGGAATTAAACAATATAGAGCAGAGCCATGTTTCACAAGTTCTATCAAACAACCAAAATAATGTCAATATTCATCAGAGAATGCCACAGGCATGGTAAAAACAAGTCACAGACTGGAAGAAGACATTTTCAATGTATATGACACACAAGGATAGTATCTACAATGTATAAAAAATTCCTATAAGTCAATAGGCAAACAAGTCAACAGGAAAATGAGCAAACTAAAAGAACAAAAACTTCATACGGACAATAAACCTAGGAAGAGATGCTCATTCTTATTAGTAACCCAGGAAGTGTAAAATAAAACCATCATATAGAAAACCATAAAATCGGTCCCTGTTGGACTCTATACATAAAAATAAATTCCAGGTAGTTTCAAGATTCATGTAGAAAACTAATCTTTAAAAAAATTTAGGAAAAAAATGGAATATCTTAATGATCTTACAGGGTAGAGAAAGATTTCTTAAACAAAACACAAAGAGGCACAAATCAAAAAAAAAAATCTGACTAAATCTAAATTTAAGACTAATGAAACACCACTTAATAATTACCAATTGGCAAAATTTTAAATCTGCTACCAGGAAGTGCTTGTAGGGATGTATAAACCAGTGGGAGCAGAAATTAGTTCAGTCGTTTTAGAGAGCAATTTGATTATATCCTGCAAAGATGTGTTTCCGCTAGGAGTAGGTAATTCCACTCCTAGAGAAATTCCTACATAAGCGTTCCCAGATACATGTGTAAGAGGATTCATAACTTCATTGCTGGTAGTAGAAAATTAGACATCAACCTCAGTGGATAACTGCCAGTATACTAATCTAAAGAATACAGTAATTCGGTTTCAATAAATGTACTAGAGGTACATATATCAAAAGGATCTCTCGGAAAACCAATGCTGAGCAAAAAAGCAAGTAACAAAATTATATGTGTAGTATGATACTATTGAGATAGTTTACAAACATGCAAAAAATACTATATAGTATTTGTGTGCATGTATGTTAAGTAAAAGCACACAAATACCCATGAAAATAGTAAACAAAAACTTCATAATATTAGTAACCTCTAGGAAAAGAAGGAGCAAGAATGTAAGAGGAAGGGCTTCATTTATATTTATAACGACCTTTAAAAATTCTAAAGCAAATATGACAAAATAAGCTTTACGACAAAACGTGCTTTACAACAAAACTGCGTCATGGTTACATAGGTACTCATTAGTTTACTCTTTAAATTCTTCAGTGTGCTTAAAATATTTCACAACTTTAAAAGCATATCATCAGTTTCCTCTAGTCACACAAGGCAGAAATTCCTCATTGAATATTTCTGGTGATTATCCATGTTACCTTCTATTCGATCACTTCCCGAAGTGGAGAGCTCACTACAACAGATTACTTATTCAGAACACCCAGGATCTAACATGACAAGGGTGTGTGCTATTTTTGAAAATTTTCAGTCTTAGATCCAAAAGAGCAAAAAGACTGGGGGAAAAAAGTGGGGAGTAGGGGGGCACTTATTGCATATAATATATTTGCAGCATTGCAATTAAATATTTCAGAGCTTTAGTCTCTTGCCAGAATACATAAATGTCTGAGATCCCTCATGACTCCTGCATTATCAAGATTGCCATCATCGATCACAACCTATATCTGCCCCTGTCCATGTGCTTTCTGTGACATCACCAACCAGTCATTCCCAACTCAGCAGGTCACATTCACCATGTGCTATGACAGCAGCTCCTTCTTTACTTTTTATAAGGCATAGTTTTTAAATGGGCAGGCATAAAATAATGCTCTTTTTAGAACAATCCTGTCATTGGAAGCTTCTGGTATTTACAAAGTTCTCAAAAAAAACCCAGCCTTTTAACTGAACTTTGTGATGCAGCCAATTCTGTCGGTGGGCAGATTTGACTGTTAAAAAAGTTCTTCCCCGAGGAATCTGAAATCTGTCTTCCCTGAAACTTTTACCACTTGGACTTGATTCTGCCCTTGGAAATCCCCCGAGTGAGCTTCTCTAGCAAGAGTGTGTGTGAGTCTGTATGTGTGTGTGTGTGTGTGTGTGTGTGTGAATGCGTGTTACACACCCTATCCTATACATGTTTTCAACCGCACCCCATGTCTTCTATGCTTTTAAAGGAAATCTATTTCTGAGTCCACCAAGATTCATATATGAGGGAACTGTAGGCAAAGAAACCCTAGAATATAATAAGAATTATTTGAATAGTACATAGACATTAAGGCAGTTATATTTTTAAAACTTACCTACTTAAAGTAATTGAAATTGGAATATTAATTGCCTGCCTGTCACTTCTGGGAAAATCGTACCTGTGGTTAAGAAACATAATTTCGCTAACAGATTGTTCATCATTATGGCTTTTATACAGTTGGAATCTAACGAAGTTTCATTGAAAAAAATTATGACACTTTATTTTCTTAAGAGCTGGTGATTTATGAGGACCACTTTAGTAGGCATATAGGGCATCTTTTATTGGGAATGAAGATTCTGTGATGACATTTGCTTGTCAAAGGTGGACTCTGGGTATGTGATAGGTAGATAGTTGTCTCATGAACTATTATAACTTTAATAGAGGGAGAATCAAATGTTAGTTAATGTCCTCTGCCCAAGGTAAGAGACAGGAAAGGAGGAAGGGGAAAGAAAAGAGAAGAAAAAGAGGAGGGCAGAGAAAAAAACCCATCCTAAACAAACAGTGAAGAGACAAGGGTGCCAGACCTCTAACCCCAAGTTCTCCAGCCAAGAACCACAGTGTGGTTTCCCCTCCTCACCCTCCAGCATCCCATCAGTCTGTCCACATGATGGGAGGGTCAGGCGGATCCCTCGGCCAAATGTAACCATCCATGGACCTGGTCCTCCAGAGGGGTGTACAATACAAGGTCACTTATGGGTACCCCAATTCACACACTATTACATCTGCTTAATCCGTGCCTAATACTATATAAACAACTATAAATTCTTACAAATTCGGACTCTATCGTTTTTGGCCACTCTGTGGCTTCCTAAATAGATATTAAAGGAATTCTCCAAAGCCTATCATAACTGTTGGTTTTTCCTCTTTAGTCCTGGTGTTTTAGCTTCTCTAGTCCAGCCCTGATCAAAGGTCTGTGTTTAGTTTAAGATGATCTCTACTGCCCAAACCCCAACTCTCTTGGATGGTTCCAGCTCCCTTCTTTCTAGTCATTAAGATCACAAGCCCCTATTGCTCCTTCTAAGAGTCAAATGCTTCCAGGTCAGTGAGGTTCCCAAAGCCTGTTGGCTTGTGAAGGATAGAGTGCCTTTGGCCTTGCTCAAGGGTTCAGCCCGGCCCTAGACTGACACTGTGCCCCACGCTTTCTAAGAACCAGGATGTCATGGAAAGAAAGGTGGCCTGGGGGTCAGGGATACTGTGTTCTATTCTGGCTCTGTTGCTGCCTGGACAGTTATATGACCCTGGAAATATTCCTGAACCTAACTTTCCAATTCATAAAGCAATTTTATACACATTAACTATCTCATCTGCTCCTCACAAAAACTCTACCAATAGGACAAATATTATCCCTTATGTCTCTGCTGAACACTCTGCAGTGGCTGCTTATCTTACTCAGAATAAAATCCAGTGGCTCTGTGGTGGCCAACAAGGCCCTATAGGGTCCTGTCTCCGGCCACTTCTTAGACCTCATCCCCTCCCACTGTCCCTTTGCTCTTTCTGTCACTGTCACACTGGCCTCCTGACTGTTCCTCAAACACATTGAGAAGATTCCTACCCTAGGACCTTTGCATTCACCATTTTCTCTGCCTGTATGCTCTTTCCCCAGATATCCATCCTATTTGCTTTCTTACCTCATGATGATGTCTGCTCACACGTTACCTTCTCAAAGAGATCTTCCTTGTCCACCCTATTAAAAAAACAGTATTTTCCCCTCCACTTCCTGTCCCATTTCTCTATGACCCTGTACCCTGCTTTATCTTTCTTTAGAGCACTCATCACCCTTTGATACACTACATATTTACTACATATTGTCTCTGTTGTCTGTCCTTCTACCACCAGATTGAAAGCTCCTTGAAAACAGGTACTTTGCCTTGTTCACTGTTGCAATCCCGTAATTGAGAACAATGCCCGGCACATAGTACACATTCAAGAAATACTTGAGTTGATGGTATTACCTCCCAAGTTATATGTGAGGGAGATGAGAGTCAGAGAGGGTGAGTAACCTGCTCAAGGATGGGAAACTAGTAACCATAGCAACACTCTTTCCTTTCCCTGAAAGTTGGAAGACCAGTGCTCCACTGCCAACTCTTGCACTTACCGGCCAGGTGACCTTGTCCACTCTGGATCTGAAATTTCATTTAACGATGCAGCTTATCTAATTTGTACAGCTTTACAATGTGCATAACTCATTTAGGGTTAGATCATGTTTGTTCTTTACAGTCACACCAGCCTCTCATTCAGATAGGATGGGTGTCAATCCTAGTAGTTCAGGGAAGTCAAACACCTCCCCGCAAAGTGACCCTGCTAGGAAGTGGCAGAACCAAGTCTGACTTGGATCAGGGTTCTGATCTTCTGAAGACCTAATGTGTTCCCAGAATTTTCCCCCAGAGGATGCTCAATCAAGTTTCTAGCACACGAGTCTGATGATCCATGTATCTTCAGGGCTTATCTTTGAAACACTCTCCACCACTTCCAGCCTTCTCAGCTTCCCACTGGTTTCTCCTTCCTCTGAACAGATGGCATATATGGAATTCACACCACGCTTTGTGATGCTGCTAAACTGTCTTGGTTCATTTTATTCTAAATGATATATTCTAAATAATAAGATATTTATCGACAAAGGCATCTCGATTCTCTGTCCATGTTTCAAATACCATCTGGAATGTCGAATTTCTATCACTGTCCCAGATTTCTCTTCTGAGCTCTGTATCCAACTGCCAAAATGAACTCTCCACACAGATGTTCTACAAACACCTTGATTCAGTATGTCCAAAACTGAACTCATCATCTATCCCCCAACTGCTTCTCTTCCTGTCTTCCCCACCTTAGTAAATAAAGTCACCACCTCCCAGCTGTTCACACAAGACACATGTATGTGGTTCTTCCCTATTTCCCTAACCAAACCTGGTGAATTTCACCTGCTGTGTATCTGGACTTGTGTCTACTCCTATTTCCTTGGCCTAAAAGCTACTGTCCTCACTGATGTACCAGCACATGGAGTTACTTCCCTAGGACTCCACACAGCAGCCAGAGCATTCTGAAATGCAACCCTGATCATGGACTATCACTGTTTTTAAAATCTTCCAGTGACTTCTCATTGGTCTTAAGAATAAGGCCAAACCCTTAGCCAGGTCTCCAAAGCTCCTTTAGCTCCATCTGAGCCCCTGCTCTCAACAAGACATCCCACAGTGCAGGCATCCTTTTCTTTGACTACTAAGCAAGTTGCCTGTTCACTTATACAGTGGTTCAGGGTATGTGCCCTAGAGTCAGACTGCCCAGGTGTCAAGGGTCACATGGGTCACCCAACACCCTGTGACCCTAGACACATTACTTAAACTCTATCTCAATTTCCCGATCTGTAATATGGAGATAATCAAGGTATCTACCTTCTAAGCTCCATGCTAGAAAAATTAAAAGTGCTTCAAACAGAGCCATTAGCTCTTCTTAGCTCCTCTCTTACCCTTTTGCCTCATCAACTTATGCTCAGCTTTTCAGTCTTCATTAAATATCAATTCATCAGCAAAGCTTCCTCAACAATTCAGAGTAGGCTAGTTTCTCATGTTATGCAGTCCCATGCCATTTGTGTCACTGAATGAAAGTATGATGCAATGATTTCCTTAAAGTCTATTTTCTCCATAAACTGTAAGCTTCACAAAGACAGAGATCAAGTCTGTCACATTCACTTTTCCATTCACAGCAACTAGAAAAGTATCTGGTGCAGAGCAGGTGCTCAATAAAATATTTACTGAATAAGTGATTCAATAAATAACACTTGGCATCATTTGCAAACCCCATCGACTTTGACTTTTCCAAAAGCCTCTTCTAGGTACTTAATTTGATTAACTAAATGTACTGACCCCCACCCACAAAGGTCTCTGGTGTTCCCCAAATCTATTCTCCTTTCTCATGGTGTTGTTAGAGCTCCTGGTTTTAGTTGTGTTTGTGTATGTCCAGAAGAAGAGCTATACTCCCCGACCTCCCTTTCCATGAGGAGTGAATGTTGCCTAAATTCTGGGTCACGGAATATGAGTAGAGGTCACATGTACAACTTCTGGGTCATGCCTTTAAAAGGAAAGAGGGTGCCCTCCCCTTTGACAGTACCCCTTCTCCTAAGCATATTCTTGATCAAAATATTTTTAATTTCAGCTCTTTCCATGTACTTAAAACTTTCCACTGCTATGCCCATTGATCCCAGGAAGGGATCAATACCGAGCTGGACTCAGGTTCCATTCAAGCAAGAGTTTGGCAATTAACCAGAGGCCTCCAGGAAAGCCATGAGCAGGCTTAAAACTCCCCCCCCCTCAGCAGCCACTGAGCTTAGCTCAGCTTCTTTATTCACATATGGTTCTGCATTCATATATAATTTGACCAATCTCTCTGAGAATCTATATTTTCTACAAGCAATACATTTAGGGAAAATGAGTGCCCACAAGATCATCACTTCTCTCCCTCTTTGCTCTCTCTGCACTAACAGGGTGATCTGACTGTGAGAAATTCTGGGGATGCCCAAAGCTCAATAGAGAGGTGAGGGTGCAGCTCCAGTGTCTTTAGCTGGTAGCTAAAGCTTATGCCCCAGCCTAACTGTTGTGTAAGGACAGGAAGCATCATGGGCCAGTGGGTATGGACCATGGAAGAAAGTACAGAAAAAAAGAGATGCGGTGCATGAGGGTCCAGAGGTCTGGGAAAGTGATGGGAACTGGAAAAGTTACCCAGTGAGAACAAGAATGGTGCTGGAGGACAGGGCCTTGAACATCTGCCACATCGAGTGAGCTGAGCTGGGCAGCTGGGTTGAGGATTCAGTAGTGGAGGTGACATAATGGCCAGGGAACTCATAGGGAGGCAGTGAATGAAGAAAGGTGTTAAGCAGAAGTAAGAAGTTGAAAGTGAGACCAAAGTGACTAGAAGCTCTGCCTGAAGATGAGAGATCCCTCATGAAAGCCCAAGATTACAGAGGCTTAGATTCTAGAATGCCAGGCCAATCTGTAACAGGTGATTACTGCAGAGAGCGAGGACAAGTCCCAGCTGGTATAAGAGCTCCCCAGAGAAGTGAATGGTGTAGTCTGCTCTGCACAGAGAAGGGGGCCTGGCACCCAGGACTCTTGTCTGTCCATGACATAGGGCAGAGATGACCGAGAATACTTAAGCCTTTTGTAAACAGTTTACACAGCACTGAGAATTAGCTGTATCCTCCCTTTTCCAAAAGAACAGTTTGATTTTATAGGTTCTTTCACATAAACAGTCTTGTTAATGTGGGTTGGGAAGGGAGACCTCAGAGAGAGAAGGCGGTGGTTAAACAGGAGCTAGAAACCTCTTGCCAAATTATTTTCATATTTGCCTTCTGTAACCAAAGATGAAAATCCTCTGAACAGTGTAGAGATTCATGCTTCCAAAGGACTATATGAGTCAAAGAATGACCTTATTTATCTAGGCCTATGGATAAGTATACGGCATGTAGTAGGGCCACATTAATAATCATTTGTAGACTGATTCGGTTGATGGGATTTTGAACTCCTAGGACAAATTCTAACCACAGTGGATAAAGGAAATCAAAAAGTTAGGAGTTATGTTTTTATCAATTCCGTTTAAAGAAAAAATAAGTAAATAAACTGAGGCCCAGAGAATAAAAGCTGGAATTCTCATAAATGTGGCATACTTTAATTTACTGACCAATTTCCCAAGACATGCTCCTCCCTCAAAAGCCAAGCTTGCATTTGAAATATAGGAAATCCTGACAATGCCTATACATGCTCAAAAAGGTTAAAGTGCTTCATCTCAGCCATTTGGCGACTTTAAGAAATGTGCACATAGCCACCATACATGAGACAATACACATTAGAATGTACGTGAACTTGTTTGGGCTCCCCGCCTATGATTTGTGATATTCCCAGGTCCTCCTCTGGGTATTCCTTGAAATCAGTTAGCCTAAAAATGTACTTCTGCTTTCTCCACATCCTCTCCAACACCAGTTGTTGCCTGAGTTGTTAATGTTAGCCATTCTGACCGGTGTGAGGTGGTATCTCAGTCTGGTTTTGACTTGTATTTTCCTGATGATGAGTGATGTCGTGCATCTTTTTATGTATCTGTTAGCCATCTGGATGTCTTCTTTGGAAAAGTGTCTATTCATGTATTCTGCCCATTTCTTCACTGGGTTGAGGGTTCTTTTGGGTGTTGAGTTTGGTTAAGTTCTTTATAGATTTTGGATACTAACCTTTATGTGATATGTCATTTGCAAATATCTTCTCCCATTCTGTCAGTTATCCAAACAAAACTGCAGAAACAAGTTCCTTGAGCTGTATGGGCTTTGCAGAGATCATACTGTCCAACCTCCTGCTTTCAAGCATGCCACCATCAGCCCAAACTAAAGATAAGGGCTTAATAACAGCCCTTACATAGCTATTTCTTAAATGTAATGAAGTGCCATGCTGAGATGCAGCCAAGTCCTGTGCTAGAAGTCAAAGATACAAGGTCAAACAGAAGGCCTGCTCTCTAAGAGATTTAATCTGGGAGGTAAGAATATCAGTTAGTGCTTTAAAAGCTTAAAGGAGTTAGTTGAACTGTGACTCCCAAAACTGTATATCCAAGTCCTAACCCCTGGAACCTGTGAATGTGACTTTATTTGGAAAAAAGGCCTTTGCAGATGTAACTTAGCAAAAGATCTTAAGATGAGCTCATCTTGGATTTAGTGTGGGGACCTAAATCCAATGACTAGTGTCCTTATAAGAGACAGGAGGGGAGAAGACACAGACACAGGGGAGAAGGCCAAGTGAAGACAGAGGCAGAGACTGGAGCGATGTGGCTGTAAGCCAAGGAATGCCTGGAGCCACCAGAAGCTGGATGAGGCAAGGATGGGTTCTCCCTTAGGCCCTTCAGAGGGAGTGTGATCCTGCCAAAATCTTTATTTTGGACTTTTGGCCTCTAGAACCATGAAAGAATAAATTTCTGTTGTTTTAAGCCACCCAGTTTGCAGTGATTCGTTACAAGAACCTTAGGACATAAATACGAAGGCCAATAGCTAAGTCCACCAGGGGGGTGAGAGATGGCCTCCCAGGAGAGATGACATTAGCGCTAAGTTTTCTAGACAAGGAAGAGCATGCTGGATTAAAACAGGGAAAGCATTTTCTAAGCAAAGAGACTTGCATGCCCAGAGTCACTGAAGCATGATTCAGCAAGAGGTACTCAGAGAACTGCAAGCAGTTGGGAAATGTTTGGCAGAGTGGCTTCATGTGGGCCAGAGGGAGATGCAGTTGGAGTGGTGGGTCGTGTAGGGCCTTGTGGGTAAAGCCAAGAAGCTTGAAAATAATCCTGAACACTATGGAGAGCATTAGAGGATTTTAAACAAGGGAGTGTCATAATTAGCTCTGCATTCTGGATGGATCCCTCTGACACAGCTGGAAGGGGGCCTGACAAGGGGTGGGAAACCAGTCAGGGGGTCACTGAAGAGGTCTAGGCAAGATGTGATGAGGGCCTGAACTCAGAGGATAAAGAAGGAGGGATAAATCTAGGACATTAAGTACGCCTTGGCAGACCAGATATGGGGGTGAAGGGAAGAGAGTAACTGAGGATGGCTCCAAAGTTTCTGGCTTACACAACTCTTTCAAAATTGGTGTCATCTAATAAGCATACGACACATGCATTTATTTTTGTTTTAGTTTTTCCCTTATTTTTTAACCCAAGAATACAGACATTAGATAAACTTCTTTAGTGTTTGAAGGTCTCTTTGTATCTCAAGCTACTTTAAACATTTCCTTCCAGAGAGCAGTCGGTCAAGTCACAGTTTCCATTTGGGGAAACTCGGCAGGTGGCTGAGGGGATTACTAAATCCCCCCGACCCTGTGTGCCAACATTATAATCAGCACTGTGACAAGACATGAATTAAATAGCTAAGAGGGGTCAGCACAAGGAGGGAAGGTTTATGGAGCTTCCTGGAAGAAAGATGGAAGATGACACATGGTGGGCTCTTGGGAACTGGGAGCTCCCAGCTTGTTTACAGAACAGTTGTTACCAAGTTCTCTCTGGCATGACTCACCCTGGCAGCCCCACCAACTTCCAGATTTCAAGTTGCCAGACTCCTCTGCTGGTTCCAAAACAAGGAAAACTCAGATTGGATCCTTCTTCCACCATCTACCATCCATGATATTGGCTAAAGAAGCCTGGGCGAAGGGGGTGTTCCTAGCTACACCCTTCCCCTCAGGGCTCAGCTGGCTCAGAACACTAGTCTCATTTACTCAGGGAGCCACCTCAGGCCCTACTTCTGTCTGCCAGCTCTTAGCTTCTGCCAAAGAAAGGAGACACAGGGAAAGATACTAAAGCCGGAAGAAACAAGATCCAGTATCAGGATCTGGCCCAGAGCCTGCGGACTTTGAGCAACCTCCCTGCTTTCTCAGGCCTGCCAAGATTCCGGCCCATTCCTTCGACTTTCCCACATGTGGATTATCTGCCACTCTATCAGATCACTCTGAAGTGACCTTTGTTTGGCAAAAGTTCAAAGGACACAATCATTTTAGCCAAATCCCCATTAGTCCTCCAGCTCTGCTATTATGTCCACATCTCTGAGTCCAAATGAAGGGCAAGAAAAGGACCTTAGGCAAGGACTCACCCCACTTTCTGCCATCCAAACAGGGAGTAAACAAGAACACAGGAGGCAGGGAGGCTGGCTCTGGGACTTCCAGTGGAGCTCAGGCCATGGACCTCACTGAGCCCAAGAAACATTAGCCAACTCCCAGGTCTGACGAGCTTGGTGCTACTGCCAGCTTTGTTTCCTGCCTGAACCTCCAGAGAGCCAGAAGTAGCCCCAAAACACTCCATTTATGGGAAGAAGCTAAAAACTATGGAGAATAGGGTTATAATACAGCACTTATTGTTATCCATGATTAGTGGTAACTACCGTCATTCCTTTGCTTCTCCTTCTTCTTCTCCTTTCTCTTCATTCTCCTCCTCCATCTTGTGCTTCCTTTTAAAGAGATCTACTTATTTTAACCTGGATTAAGAATTTACATTTTTAGAATTTCAAGGGTGCCCAGTTTAGAATCACAGCATGAACTACTTAGGAGCCTCCATCCTAAACTATGTATGACTGGAAAAGCAAAGACAGGGAAAAGCACAAATTTCAAATTAGGATCCCAATTAGATCAGTTTGGAAGCTAATACTATATTTTCTTGGTTTACCAAAGGGTGTGAAGGTGTGCCTAAGTACTACAGGGAGATAAAGTGACTATTGATGGAAAATTCAGTCAAATGAAAAATGATACTAAAGAAAGAACATCATATTTAGGTATTTATCAAGGGCTTTTCTGTGGATTAATAATATTTTCCATAGGTCAACACTCTTTGAGTGTACATGTTGTAAAGTTGGGGAAAAAAAATCGGCATCTCAACAACAAGAAAATCTTTCCCTTTCTCGGAAGTCAAAGTGACCCTACTTGCCCTCTAAATTGTTTCCAGAAGTTTAAGTTATCATTTCATACTTTTTTGGTTGATCATTTACCAACCGGGACACATTTCCTCTTGGAACTAAAACCATAGCTCACAATTTGTCCCACTGATTTCCCTGCCAAAAATCAGTCTTAGTTCAAATGATAAAATATCTTCATTGGAGAAGCACTCAAAATCCATCTATTGCCCCACAAGCATTTTTCCACATTAACGATGGAGTCGGAAGATGTAGACAGTTCTAGGATTTGATACAAGTTACCCACCCGTTCCCAGGATGTGATAAATGGCTCCTTGGCCAGAACTGAACTCCAGAGTCTAAGATAATGACCCACCTATGCTCCAGAACATCTGCTCTTCCCATCACACATGCAGAAAGAACAAAGGCCTCCTGCTCTCCCAGAAGGGGCACCCAAGTCAATGGGAAAGTTCTAGGACATGAATTAAGTGACCCTGGCCCACCTTCACTCACAGTGAACAACTGAGTGGTGGCAAGAGAGGCAATTACCCTCAAGCTGCTTCTCCATACCGGTCTCAAGTCAAGGGATAGCTCTATGTATTTCTTTCAACAAGTTCAAAAGCCTGTGCAATTAGGAACCCAGTAACTGAATAAAGATCTTAAGCTTCTAGCAATCTCTTCTATTAATATAACCCCTTGAAATAATCCAAACCATCCTCTCACTGACATAAGTACAAATAAATATATGTAAGTAATAATAAGTAAATAAGAAATAAGTACATTACTATAGGATAAGGATTAAGAAAACTAGGATACATTCATATGATATATTAATCCAAATAACCCAAAATCCATGAAAAGAAATGTGTTCATCACATGTTAACTACAGGTTAAGGGCTAAGAAAAAATATAATACATCCATATGATGACATATCAGGCAATTATTGAAATGATGTTCATGAACTCTACTTAACAAGACTGAGAACTTCTCATGTTCTAAGACAAAGTAAAGAAATCATGATGGGGCACTGGGCGGCTCAGTCAGTTAAGCATGCGAATCTTGGTTTTTCAGCTCAAGTCATGATCTCACAGTTTGTGAGATCGAGCTCCATGATGTGCTCTGTGCTGACAGTGTGGAGCCTGCTTGGGATTCTCTCTCTCAAAATAAATAAAATAAACTTTAAAAACTTTAAATATGTAGAATGATTTTTTTAAACCCTGTGACAATATACATTAAAATGGGGTTTACAAGAGTTTTTCTGGGAGACAAAATAAAGATTTACTTTCCTTCTTTATACATTACTTCCCTTGTTCGATTTTCTACACTTCACACATTTTATTTTGTATACTGAAAAAATAATAGTTTGGCAAAGCCATGGTTTCAGGGGGCTGGTGATGAGGATGCTGAAGAAGGACAGTCTGAGCTGGAAGGTGGCCAGGCATCACCAGAATTACTGTGTTGATTGCTGACTCCCATTCTGACACTTCAGTCACTGGGCGTGGAAGGGTCCAGAGTGGTCCCTGGCTCCACCCTGTGTCCTGCAGTCCAAACCCTCTGGTTATGAGCAAGTTCTTTCATGACTCACTATAGATCCCTGGACTGGTCACTTCTCTTAAAACAATCCAGCTGGCAAAGAGCACACAGTGGTGTTGGGAGGATTCATTCATTCATGTTTATAGACAAGTTCTCTGGGATTCTTGGATGGGAGTCACTTAATGCTAAGGAGTGTGAATATTTGGCTGAGTACATTTCCAGGGCAAGCTTCCTGCTGCAATTCTCTAAACTTGATGCAGATGCCCAAATTCAGAACAAAATTTATGTAAGTTGGCTGGTAGACCACACACCATTATAATAAAAATGAACTGGATGTCAAATATCTACAGCCAACTGAACACCATCACGTCTGTCCTTCCTAGGAACCATGAGGCTCGTTCCAACTCTGGGCCACTGATGAGCAGGACTGCTTGGCCCTAGGTGGGTAGCAACCCTTCCAATGTTATGTGTATCTCTACCACAGGGATGTAAATGGCAAAAGGTGCCATGAAAATTGGTACAGGCCCATTAGGCCCTAGACTAAGCAAAAAGAAAGCCAGCGTGTGGAAAATCCTACATGTGGCCTCATAATATTGGGAAAGCATAGTATTTTTGAAGAAAAGCAACAGCAGCAGCTCCCCAGATGAGGACTTGACTCTGGAAAGTCTGGGGACGAAGAATGACTTGTAGAGCGGGCTGCCCCTTTGCCCAGACCAGCACTCAGTTCTGGCTGTACTGCAGCCAGCTTCTGACAGTAGCAAATGACTGGTATGAGGGCTATGTAGGAACCGTGCAGAGGCTTTGGGCGCTCCTCAAGGATGTTTTTCTGTCTCCCATCTCCCACCAGTTGGAGGATAAAGCATGCTCATTTTCAGAGAAAATGGAAGGCCCAAGTTAGCCCAGAAGATCTGGAATTGCATTTCAAGGTCACTTGTAACCACATCTCAAGGGTTTCAGCTGACAAGATATAGAAATAAGATAGCTCCCACAGGAGTGGGTTTTGGACATCTTCTTTCAAAGAAGTGTGATATACAGAGATGACAGGTACAGAACGCAAGTTAAATCAAGGATCGCCTCCTCGCTCCCCTTATCACCCTGCTCCAATCTCTGAAACCCAAAGACTGTAAAGATAAGTAACTAAATTAACATCTTGTGCTTATCTTTCCTACAAAGGAGTCTAACTCCTTTCTCTCTGGGGTTGGCACATTCACTAACCCAATTCCAAAGTATATTTTCCCTTGCACTGCATATCATCTGGCCTGCCTGGGACAGCAGGCTGCCATTATCCTAGCAGGTAGTAGTAGCCTACGAATATTAAATACGCCTACCGATACGGTGTTAGATGTTGAAGAAAAAGAGAGAAACATGTATCATTGCGTTCTTAGGCATATTATGGATTAAGTCAGCTATTAAGTGAACCTCCAACTCAGAAGAGGTAACCACGGAAAATGGAGACTGGCATCGGTTTTGTTCCAGACTTGGTGCACATTAATCATGAAAACCTCACTTAGGTTGCCCCATCTGAAAGAATAGGAGACTACATAGACATACTTCTTTCCAGGAAGGTTGGGAGAACAAATGAGGTAACCACTAAAGGCATGGGGAGCCCTCAGGAGAAGAAAATTAGCATGAATTCAGATCACCATAACTAGCAAACAGAATGCTGACATTTGGTTTTATTGAACAGACAAAAGCCAACATGTGTACATGGTAATGGGTTGAGAGAAAGAACCCAACATTCTCCAAGTTTTGAAAGGAAAGAAACCTACCTCACTGAAACAGAGTAAACACCAAGCCTAGGTAAGCCTGTCACAGAAAAAAGAGCTTTTTTATTTAAGATGTGGTTGTTTCCTCAATGACCGCCATGATGAGGACAGGATATCTAGAACAAAAGGCACAAGAAACAGCCCTAAGACACCTCAGAATGGGGCGGGGGGTGGTGGAAGGGTATGGAGTATGATCCCCATCCTATCGTCTATCCTTTCCCAAAATGGAGTCCATCAAAATTCCTTAGAAATTCCTAAATTCCACTTTGGGGATGACAAACCCAATAGTCATGTAGCAAAATGAGCTATGACATAAGGGGTACAGGCATGTATTTATATCAGAAAAAGGGTATGACCAGGGCTAGTCCTTTTCCTGTTTCCTCTCGGCTCTGCCCACCGTTTGCTCTAACACATAATATAGGGACAGTGGTCCCTGAAGTCCCATTCCCCAGACTCCCTCACCAACTGGCTTTAGGCTAGACTCAGCCAAGGCAAGGACTGGTGGCAGACTGGCAGGTGGATGGGAAGAAGAATCCTGAGTATTGCTGCACTCCCTCTACCTGCTTCATGCAGTGGCTGCACCTCCGCCATACTTCCAGCACCCCGCCATACTGCCCTTCCCCTGATGGTCCCATGTCCTACCATGCAGCTTCCACCATGGTTCCAGTGCCCAGGCCTGGTTACACCACCTCCTGCCTTGGCTCCCCAGCTCTTGCTACTAATTTCTGGGTTGCTTCACCATCCCTGTTTAACTTTCAGAGATTCACACATCTAACCAACTTTCCCTGTATTTAAAATTCCCTCTGCTGAACTCCTGGGCGTCCCAAGTTTCTGACCGGATCTTGACCGATGCATTTTAGGACTTAGAAGCTCTATACTGTTGGCATCTACCTCAAATCTCCAGAAGCCTTACTACACGGTGGGAAGGTTAAATTCCAACTGCCAGCACCTGTACCTCTTTGCCTAAAGACTTGTTTTGGTAGCCTGAGTCTTTTCTGCTCGTGTGTATGTTCAGAGCAGGTCAGAAGTGCAGGAGAATTCACACACACATACAACCTCCCTCAGGGGTGATCCATGGGAGCTCTCTCCCCCACTCAGGCAGTAAAACTGCGAAGTGCCTGTTCTAGCTCAGCTCCCAGAATTTCTCAGCAGCAACATCTTCAGTTGTCCACAGCAGTAACCTGATTAACAAGGCACCTTTTATTGGCTATCTTCCTTTCTCTGCCCACTCCATTACTGGGGTTTCCACCTCTCGAATAAATTTTGCACCTGAATCCTTGGCTCCAGGTCTGTATGTGGGGCAACCTAAAGTAAGGACCCTGTTTTCTTTTCTTCCTAGTTCCTTATTCTTCATGGAAGTACAGAAAGTCATGTCCAGGAAGAACACTGTGCACGCAGCGATGGGGCTGCAGATGCTCTGAGTGAGAACCCCTTTCTCACCAGGTGGAGCATGGCTGAGCAAGCCATGGGAGGAGGGGGGAGGGAGAGGTTCCCAAAACCTCCTCTAGCCTGTGTAATGACTCGTAGAAGAGCACTGTCTCAAGGCCTCTGTTTTCTCTTCCCACAAGAGAGCAATCCCACCTGCCTCTTCCGAGAGCTTTCTTTTCTGATCATCGTGTCAAAAGAATCACAGGGAACCAGAATACCTCCCGACCCTGGAGGAATTTTTTTAAACCGACACTTGATTTTCTGGCGTGATGGGGAAGATGGCAAAGGAACCTGAAGGGCTTATGTGTGCTTCCAGGGAATTCTAGGGAAGTGAAATAATGACCTTGGCCCAGACAGCAAAAGACAAATTTAATTTACATGCTTCAGGCCATATATGGAAAAATCATTTAGACCGAAAAAAGAAAGGTCCAAACTGCAAGTCAATAGTGGCAAACATCACACATCCCGACGGTATGTGCTGGCCTCCATTTGCTACTCCACTGTTCCAACATTCTCAATCGTTGCACATATTTGGGCCTTGTGTTTTCATGAGGGTCCAGTCTGAAATACCACCCTGAATTTGCCCAGCCTCAGCTCTGAGGCTAGAGCCACCGCTTCTCCTCCCCCAGCTTGCTCTTATTTCAAGGGCCTCTCCATCTCTCCAGCTTCTCCTCCATCGCACAGTCCTCGGGACTCTCCTTATTTGTAACTTCTTAATTTAGACCCGGGCCGGTGGAAATGTATACAATGAGAGCATAGGGAAGGTCTTATTTTAGCCAGCACTTCTGATGCCGAGAATGGGCTGTCAGTTGAAGAGGGCCAGAGCCCCCGTATGATAGCCTGGGCCACCCGAGAAGTCTGTCCTTGGGATGAGTAATTCCCATGCTCCACAAGGGATATGTTTATGGACACATTCTATGCTTCTCTGGCATCCCTCTCATGAAGACCAAACCACCCTGGAGACTGTAAGTAAAGCAAAGTCTTCTGGATAAGATGTCGCATTTATTTATAAACCCAAGGATTGAAAGGGATGTCCATAATCAGAAACCCTCAGTCCCCTCCTAACATACACATACACACACACACACACACGCACACACACACATGCACACACGCTGAGAGACTGAGAGAGGAGGAATTAGAAACAGAGGCAGAGACACAGAGAGACTGTCCTGGGGCAGAGGCACTCTGTGGCCCAAGAATGTAGTCAGTGGGAAACGCAAGAGCAAGTGTAGAAGAAGCCAGTCCACCTGGCACTTCTCTAGCACACATTTTGCCACAGAATGTTGCCACCCCCAAATAAATTCCTGCAGCTTTAAAGTTTATTCACTTATTTTGAGAGAGAAAAGACAGAGGAAGAACAGGGGAGAGGCAGAGAGAGAGGTAGACAGAGAATCCCAAGCAGGCTCCACACTGTCAGTGTGGAGCCTGAGGTGGGGATCAAACTCATGAACGGTGATCATGACCTGAAAAGAAATCAAGAGTCAGACACTTAACCAAATGAGCCACCCAGGCATCCCAAATTCCTGCAACTTTAAAAGTCAACTACTTATCTCTTTAAACTTTGCTGCTCTTGGCTGTATACTTTACTCTGAAATCTCCAAAGAACTCAGTAGGTTCTTTATGCAGCGGTTCCCAAACTTTCTCAGTTTGTGGTACCCTAAATGTCTACGTAATTTTTACACAAAAGCCCTCGGCTAAAAGAAACCCTTGACAGTTCCAGAGTAGTTGAGTCCAAAGAACCTAGTAAGCATTTTTGTAGTCTACTACTTTAGTAGTCTAGTAGCCATTTGGGGAAAAATACACACAAATTGAAAGAAAAAAATATTTTACTTTGTTCTTAGCCTTAATTGCTTACTAAAAGGATGTGCTCACCTGTTGAACATTACCCAACTTCGCCAACCTTGGAATCAAACTGGACATGACCACTATCGCCTCCTGTTCCATGATGGCTTTGTGCGGAACTGGTACTTTAAGCACTGAGAGCTCAAACTCACTAAGACAGGATGACTTTGAAAGGCTTATCATGTGTATTAACACTGACACGCCCAAGGGGGTAGCTCATATGGTATCTGACAGACATCAAGTATTGCTGGGCTTCCCTCAAAAATATTTATAAATTCCGTACCTCTGTGAGTTCACTATGGCATTCTGGGGGTGTCTTGGGTCACAGTTTGGAAAACGCAGCCTTCCTGCCTTAAACTTTCTCAACATAATGAAACTATCTGTCCATGACTTTCTCCTAAATTGTGTGTGTGTGTGTGTGTGCGTGTGTGTGTAAATAAACCCATAACTAAAACAAATACAAGTTCACATACAAATCAAAGTGCCCAAGAAAAGGTCTGTAAGTGTACAAACCAAACTGTAACTGTGGCTACCTCTAGGGAGACAGCATTTGGAGTAAATGAGAGTGACAGAACCCTTCATTTTATCTCTCATGTGGAACTTTTCTTGAAGAGAATACTTTCACATATAATAACTACTAAAAAAAAAAAAAACACACCACAATTGTAATGTACCCAAACACAAAAACTTTACCTATAATACCACTTTGGATAGGGCTAATTTCTGTGCAGAGAGGATCAGTCCCAAACTCCAGTGGAGGGACTTAGTCTCTAAAGGATTCAACCGGGCTTTGTCGTACACTGATAGGCGAGCACTTTCATTTACTTCTTACAACATTTCCCTTTGAGGACAATTCACTTCCCATAACAGTGACTCTCAAGGGTGTTAGTCAGGAACAGGACTATGGGCTTTTCTACACTACTCCGTCCAGCCACCTTTCCAGAGTCTAACGGCTCACACTTTACTCACACCATGATGCTACAGAGGAGAAGGCCACTGTCCTTTGGTAGTCTGAAGCTGTTGCCTGGAGGCTGCTGACAATGACCTTATTTCCCAGGCTGCCTTGCCTCTAGGTGGAGCCATGGGACAAGATTCCACCAATGAGAGAAAAGGATGCAGAACCCTGAAATTCCAAATTTGAGTCCTTACCTATTCCTAAGAAGACATCTCCATTCTATAGTCAAACTGATGGACTCTCCAGTCCCTCGCTACATCCATTTCTCTGCTCCTTTGCTTATCCATTTCCCTTGGCAAGACTGGCCTAGGGAGGAAGGGACCAGAGGTGAGAAACAGAAACCTCTTCCTGAGAGATGGCAGAAAGACAGTGAGAGCCAGGGGAAGTGAGTGGTGAGAAACAGAAATAGATGAGCCAGAGCTGGAAACAACAAATCAAAGATACAAGAAAATAACAATCAATCAGAAACCATATAAAATAAAACAAATAAAATAAAATAAAGTAAATAAAAGTACTTAAAATTGTCAGGGGGGAGGGCTTCAGTCACAATTCAATTTTGTAAGCTGTATTTCACCCATGGAGCTACATTGTACACAGTGACCTGTTTCATTGCCCTTATTATCAAACAGGATAAATTCCAGGGGAGTGGGGATAAATAACTTAGACTTCAGAGCTAACCAGCCCTTGGTCGGTCGGTCTTTATCAGTTTAAGTAAGGGCTGGTCTGAGAACCAAGGGGCCTGTCTCCTTCAGAAGGAACATGGGACAGAAGTGGCCTCTTTCCCACCAGTCCTCAAGTTCATGCAGAAGCACAGGTGAGAATGAAGGCCCAGAACAGCACCAGCATATAGAACTCAGCCTTAATAGTGAGAGGTCATGAAACACCCAGAGAATAAAGATTAGTGAATGTCGGCACCAATGCAAATACAAGGCTTTCAGCAATGGACCCAGGCTCAAGCCTCACCTTAGCTCCTCACAATGTGACTCTTTGGCAAACTGAGTCATTTTCTATCTCCACTCTCTCCCTGTGTGAATGGGGAACCTTTTTGACCCCTAAGAAGAGTCTGAGAGAATTACTTAGATCTTTTTTTGTTTTTTTGATCCTCAAATGGTCAAGTCATTTAGTGCCTTCAAAGAGGGCCTGAGGGAACTTCACTCTGTTCCACGGAACATTCTGATGGACCACCCAGGGCCTCTGTGGAAAGTCTGGGCCATACCCCCTTGGCCAGGAAAGCCCCGACCCTCCCTGGGCTCCCTCTTCCCCCCAAGCTGACAGTCCTGAGTTTCCTGGTGCTGTTGTCCCAGCCTCCTCGTCAAAGGCCCTACAATTATGCATAATTTATTCCACATGTTTGTCTGTTGCGCCTGCCAGAGGCATCTGTCGTAAATGTTTCAATACTTTAACTTTAGATGAGTTGTCTTTTGAAATAATTGTCCCCAGGGTGGTGCACTGAACAGTAAATTAACACCCATCTATCCCCAGGTCCCCTCTTGGCACATACTCTAGCTTCGACACTCCCCATAAAACATTCAATAAATGTAGCATCGCAGGCAGCGTCTGGCCGCAACAGGAGCACAGGTGCCGCATCCGTGCTGGGTAAACAGCTGGGTGACAAGTCCCATGAGGTAAACTCCAGGGATCGGCTAGATAGGAGTTTGTTTTAGAGTCCTCTCAGTGGTTTGTTTTACAGGAGAACACGCTTTTAGGTCTCACACTTGCCATCTCCCCAGCTTGTTACATGATCCTTGTTCCTTGAAAATACATTTCCCCTTCTCTTTGAAGCCATCAGTTATCTGATCCCACCTGGGTTGCTTCGGTGCCCCCCCCCACCTCCCACCCCGTCACACACGCTTTCTCTCCTACACACACATACCAACACACGCTCTCACACATGCTCATACAAACATTCACAACAACTCACAAACGGTCTCAACAACTTATCATCCATGTATTCATTATCAGTGGTGGGCGTTCTTGCGCTTTTTGCCAAATTTTTATTTCTGCGCCCCAGGAGCTTCTTAACTCCCCAAAGCAAGGGCCTGGCTAGGAAGGAGCTATGGCTCATCAGCTATAATGAGTAAGGATGTGCTGACTTATTGACTGAACGCACGATCCAGTGCTTTGCCACTTGCTCTCAGATCCAATCTCTGCCATTCCTTTCTTCTGCTTGGTGTTGCAGGGTACTGATCCCTGAAAACAAGATTCCCCAGAAGAAGTGAACAACTGACTTTGAGTTGGGTTTGGCCAATGGGGGCACTGGTGGGAAACTGGAGGGTGGGAAGGGGAAATTCAGAGTATTTCTCTTCTACTGTTCCCCTCTGCTTCAGAAGGCATCTCCCCAAGTAGCTGCACCTCCTGCAGGGTTCTGGCCCCCACTGGGTGGTCCCAGCACCTAGCTTCTGATAATCCCGCCTCCCTCTTTGTCTCTCCAGTCCTAAGAATGTCAGCAAGTCCCTGCAGCTGCCAATCTCTGGGCTGCCTTATTGTTTCCTTCTTCCTCTACTTGTCAGGTTCTAACACCTCTGTAATTAGGTCTTCCTATTGTTTTCCCTCAACTGGCATGTGCTCTGCTTTCTGAGTGTACTCTAGCTAATACAAAGCTTATTGAAAGAAAAAGAGGCATAGGCTGGAATTAGAAGGGGCTGAGCAAAAGTTCAGATGACAAGAAAGATCAGGACTGCTCCCCAACCCCACCATCCACAGCATCTTGCCATACTCAGCTTCAAGCTTTATCATCCTGTACACAGAAAAATCATGCCCCAGGGGGAAACTTGAGGAAACCTCCAAGTCTGTCCAGGACAGACTAGTCCAGAAGAGATTCAAACTGATCCAGGGGGCTGGGGTGGAAAGAGAGAGAGAGATAGCCTATTCTTTTATTAAAAGTATCAGACCCTAGATTCTTCCTTGGAAATACAACATATATATGTTTATGTTCCTGAATTTTTCCTACTGTCTGTTGAACCTCTTGCTGTGAACTGAGGTAATTCTATTCACTGTTGTTCTCAGTGGAAATAGAGCATCATGCCATAAGCACTTAAACAAGACTATTAAAGAAAAAGTAGGGTAGCAAGCTTGTCTTGTGCCCGTCTTTCTAATGAATACCCCGTCCTTCTTGCCTTTAGTATAAGGAAGAAGCAGCAAGCTTGAATTTTAGTAATGTCTGAGGATCTGTTGAGGGAAAACATTTGAAGACAGAGAAGCACAGTAGTCAAGAGCATTGCTCTTGAGTCAGACTGCCTGACTCATACTCTGATTCTGCTGCATATTAGCATTGAGCAAGTTGTTCATTTCCTTAATCCTCAGCCTTCTCATGTTTATAAATTGGAGATAATAATGACTTTGAGACCTATATGAAATACAAAATGTAAAGCCTTACACAAAATAAGCACTCCATAAATATTACTCATAATTTTATTATTATTACTAGCTTCACTATGCCTATATCCTTGAAAATCATAAAATATATGTAAGAAGCCTACCACAGACACAGTTTAGACCTAAAGACACCTGCAGATTGAAAGTGAGGGGATGCAGAAACATTTATCACGCAAATGGATGTCAAAAGAAAGCTGGAGTAGCAATACTTATATTGGACGAACTAAACTTTAAAACTAAGACTGCAACGAGAGCTAAAGAAGGGCATTATATAATCATAAAGGGAAAAATCCGACAAGAAGATCTAATGACTGTAAGTACTTATGCATCTAACATGGAAGTGCCCAAATACATAAAACAATTAAAAACAAACATAAAGGAACTCATTGATAATAACACAATGATAGTAGATTTCTTTAACACCCCACTTACATCAATGGACAGATCATGTAAACAAAATAAACAAGGAAACAATGGATTGGAATGACACAGTGTACCAGATGGATTTCACAGATATATTCAGAACACTCCATTCTAAAACAGCAGAATACACATTCTTTTCAAGTGCACATGGAACATTCTCCAGAACAGATTGCATATTAGGTCACAAAACAGGTTTCAACAAATACAAAAATACGCAAATCATACCATGCCTCTTTTCTGACCACAACACTATGAAAATTGAAATCAAGTACAAGAAAAAATTTGGAAAGACCAAAAATACATGGAAGTTAACAACATGCTATTAAACAATGAATAGGTCAACCAGAAAATCAAAGAAGAAATTTAAAAATATACGGAAACAAACTAAAATGAAAACAAAATTGTACAAAGCCTCTGGGATACAGCAAAAGCAGTTCTGAGGCAAGTATATAGCAATACAGGCTTACTTCAAGAAGCAAGAAAACTCTCAAATAAACAAGATAACCTTACATGTAAAGGAGCTAGAAAAAGACAACAAAGCCTAAAGCCACCATAAGAAAAGAAATAAGAAGATTAGTGCAGAAATAAATGATATAGAAACTTAAAAAATAATAGAACAGATCAATGAAACCAGGAAGCTGGTTATTTGGAAAAATTAATAAAAGTGATAAATTCTAGCCAAACGTATCAAAAATAAAAGAGAAAGGACACAAATAAATAAAACCTTAAGTAAAATAACAAATGAGAGAGGAGAAATAACAACCAACAGCACAGCACAGAAATACAAACATTATAAGAGAATATTACGAAAAACTATGTGTCAACAAATTGGACAACATGGAAGAAATGGAAAAATTTCTAGAAACATATAAACTAGGAAAACTGAAACAGAAAAAATAGAAAACTTGAACAGACTGATAACCAGCAAGAAATTTAATCAGTAATCAAAATACTCCCAACAAACAAAAATCCAGGGCCAGATGGCTTCACAGGTGAATTCTACCACACATTTAAAGAAAAGTTAATACCTATTCTTTTCAAACTATTCTAAAGTAAAATTAAAAAAAAGAAGGAAAACTTCCAAATTCATTCTATGAAGCCAGCGTTACCCTGACACCAAAGCCAGACAGAGACTCCACTTAAAAAGAGAACTATAAGCCAATATCCCTGATAAACGTGGATGCAAAAATTCTCAATAAAACACTAGCAAACAGAATCTAACAGTACGTCAAAATAGTCATTCATCACAATTAAGTGAGATTTATTTCTGGGTTGCAAGGATGAGTCAATATTTGCAAAACAACCAACACGGTACACCACATTAATAAAAGAAAGTATAAGAACCAAGGATCCTTTCAATAGATGCAGAAAAACAAAGAACAAAGAACAATTCCATTCATGATACAAACCCTCAATGAAGTACATTTAGAGGGAACATACCTCAGCAAAATTAAGGCCATAAATGAAAAACTCACAGCTATCATCATCCTTAATGAGGAAAAACTGAGAGCTTTTCCTTTATGGTCAGAAACAAGACAGAAATGTCCACTTTCACCACTATTATTTAACCTAGTACTGAAAGTTCTAGCCAAAGCAAACAACAAAAAGAACTAAAAGGCAACCATATGAGCAAGAACGAAATAAAACTTTCACTATTTTGTAGATGACATGATACTACATATAGAAAATCCAAAAGACTCCACCAAAAAACTGATGAGCTGAAACAAATGCAGTGGAATCACAGTATACAAAACCAATATAGAGAAATCTTTTGCATTTCTGTATACCAATAATGAAGAGGTAGAAAGAGAAATGAAAGTACCAACCCTATTTACAATTGCACCAAAACCAGTAAGATACCTAGTAATAAACCTCACCAATGAGGTAGAAGATCTGTACTCTGAAAACAGTAAAACATTGATGAAAGAAATTGTAGATGACACAAAGAAATGGAGAAACATTCCATGCTCATGGACTGGAAGAATAAATATTGTTAAAATGTCTATAGTACCCAAAGCAATCTACACATTTAATGAAATCCCTATAAAAATACCAATAGCAATTTCACAGAGCTAGAACAAACAATCCTAAAATTTATATGGAACCACAAAAGACCCCAAATAGCCAAAGCAACATTGAAAAAGAAAAGCAAAGCTGGAGGCATCACAATTCCAGATGTCAACTTATCTTACAAAGCTGTAGTAATCATGACAGCATGGTGTTGGCATAAAAACAGACACATAGATTAATAAATCAGAAAACCCAGAAATGAACCCACAACTATATGGTCAATTAATCTTCAACAAAGCAGAAAGAATATTCAATGGGAAAAAGAGTCTCTCCAACAAATGATGTTGGCAAAACTGGACAGCAACACGGAAAAGAATGAAACTGGACCACTTTCTTATATAATATGCAAAAATAAATGCAAAATCAATTAAAGACCTAAATGTAAGACCTGAGGAGTGCCTGAGTGGCTCAGTCGGTTAAGCGTCCAACTTAGGCTAAGGTCATGATCTCACAGTTTGTGAGTTTGAGCCCTGTGTTGGGCTTTGTGCTGACAGCTCAGAGCCTGGAGCCTGCTTCAGATTCTGTGTCTCTCTCTCTCTGCTCCTTCCTGGCTCTCGCTCTGTCTCTCTCTCTCGCTCGCTCTCTCAAAAATAAATTTTAAAAGTTTAAAAATTTAAAAAACCTAAATGTAAGACTTGATACCATAAAAATCCTAGAGGAGAACACAGGCAGTACCTCTTTGATATCTGCTGTAGCAACTTCCTTCTAGATATATCTTCTGAACCAAGGGAAACAAAATCAAAAATAAACTATTGAGACTTCATCAAAATAAAAAGCTTCTGCATGGTTAGAAATCAATAAAACTAAAAGGCAATCTATTGAATGAGAGAAGATATTTGCAAATGACATATCTGATAAAGGATTAGTATCCAAAATATATAAAGAACTTATAAAACTCAACACCCTAAAATGAATAATCCAATTAAAAAATGGGCAAAATATGGGGTACCTGGGTGGCTCAGTCAGTTAAGCATCCAACTATTGGTTTTGGCTCAGGTCATGATCTCATGATTTGTGAGTTCAAGCCCCACATCAGGCTCCATGCTGACAGTGCAGAGCCTGCTTGAGATTCTCTCTTTCCCTCTCTCTCTGCCCCTCCCCCACTTGCTCTGTCTCTCTCTCAAAAATAAATAAGCTTTAAAAAAAATTTTTAAATGGGCAAAAGACATGAAAAGACATTTTTTCAAAGAAGACATACAGAGGGCCAACAGACACATGAAAAGATGCTCAAAATCACTGATCATCAGGAGAATACTAATCGAAACTACAGTGAGCTATCACTTCACGCCTGTCAGAATGGCTAAAATAAAAAACACAAGAAACAAGTGTTGACGAAGATGTGGGAAAAAGGAACCCTCTTGCACTGTTGGTGGGAATTCAAACTGTTGCAGCCACTCTAGAAAACAGTACAGGTTCTGCAAAAAATTAAAACTAGAACTATCCCAGGGCACCTGGAAGGCTCAGCTGGTTAAGCGTTCAACTTTGGCTCAGGTGATAACCTCACAGTTCATAAGTCTGAGCCCTGCATTGGGCTCCGTGGTGACAGCTCGGAGCCTGCAGCCTGCTTCAGAATCTGTGCCTCCCTCTCTTTCTGCCCTCCCCTGCTCATGCTCTGTCTCTCTTTCTCTCAAAAATAAACATTAAAAAAAAAACACAGAACTACCCTATGATCCATCAATTGCACCACTAGGTTATTTACCCAAAAGATACAAAAATACTAATTCAAAGGGATACATGCACCCTGATGCATACAGCAGCATTATCTACAATAGCCAAATTATGGAAACAGCCCAAGAGTCCATCAACTGATGAATGGATAAAAAAGCACACACACATACACACACACGATGGAATATTACTCAATTATAAAAAAGAATTAAATCTTGCCATTTGCAATGACATGGATGGAGCTAGAGAGTATTATGCTAAGCGAAATAAGTCAGTCAGAGAAAGACAAATACCATATGATTTCACTCATATGTGGAATTTAAGAAACAAAACAAATTAGCAAAGGGGAAAAAAATAAAGAGGGAGCGGCAGACCAAGAAACAGACTCTTAACTATAGAGAACAAACTGATGGTTACCATAGGGGAGGTGGGCAGGGGGATGGGTTAAGTAGGTGATAGAGATTAAGGAGGACACTTGTGATGAGCACCAGCTGTTGTACAGAAGTATCGAATCGCTATATTATATGCCTGAAATTAATATTATACTGTTGTTAACTATCTGGAATTAAAATAAAAACTTTTTTAAAAAGGCAGATTTTAAAAAGTAGATGTAAGAATATCCAAACTAACATCACCTAAGGCAAATAAGAGACAGTCTATGCCCCAAAGTTATGGGCTAATGGCCAACATCATCTCTCATATAAATAAAGTCACCAATTCTCAGAACCATAGAAGCTATAATTCAATCTCCCCATGTGACAGCTGAAGCAAAAAAGACCCAGAGAAAAGCTCAGCTACCTAATGAGAGTACCATGACCCTGCCAGTCAGCCTTGGGGCATACCACATTGTCCCTCCCAAATGTGAACATGAAGTTATCACCTCATTACAGTATAGAACGTTTCATTTCAAATCAGCATCATGTTGACATGATGTAAATTCTTCTCTGGGAAGCCTTACAAAGAGAGAACAAAAAAGCAATGGGGCCACAGCTAACATGACACTTAACGGTGAAAGACTAATTATTTTTTTCTCCTAAGATCAAGAACAAGACAAAGAAGTCTGCTTGCTCTCCTCATTTCTATTCAGCATTGTTCAAGAGATTCTAGTCAGGGAAATTAGCTGGGAAAATAAAAGATATATAGAGAGAAATAAAATGCATCCAGATTGGGAAAGGAAGAAGTAAACCTATCTCTATTCACAGATAACATGATCTTATATATAGAAAATCATAAGGAATTCACTAAAAACCATTAGAATTAAAAAATGAGTTCACCCAAGTTGTGGGATACAAATCAATACACAATATCAATTATATCTCTATATACTAGAAATGAATAATGCAAAATAGAAATTAAGAATGATTAGCAATAGATCAAAAAAATAAAATAATTATAAACAAATTTAACAAAACTATGTAGGACTTCTATATTGAAAATATAAAACGCTGTTGAAAGGAACTAAAGAAGATGTAAATAAATACAAAGATATACCATGTTCATAGATTATAAGACTTAATAGTGTGGGGCACCTGGGTGGCTCAGTCGGTTGAGCGTCTGACTTCGGCTCAGGTCATGATCTCACAGTTTGTGGGTTCAAGCCCTGCATCAGGCTCTGTGCTGACAGCTCAGAGCCTAGAGCCTGCTTCAGTTTCTGTGTCTCCCGCTCTCTCTCTACCCCTTCCCCACTCTCTCGCTTTCTCTCTCTCTCTTAAAAATTAATAAACATTAAAAAACTTTAAAAAAGACTTAATAGTGTTATGGTGGCAGTATTCCTAAATTAATCTATAGATTTAACTCAATCCCTATCACAAATCCTAGCTGTGTTTTTTACAGAAATTGATAAGCTGGTCATGAAATTCATACGGAAATGTAAGGCACCCAGAATCATCAAAACAATTTTGAAAACGAAGCACAAAGTCGAAGTCACATTCCCAGTTTCAAAACTTATTACACAAGGGTAGTAATCAAGATGATGTGGCACTGGCATAAAGATAGACACATAGATTAATAGAACAGAGTGTCCAGAAACAAATTCTTACATTTATATTGAATAGATTTTTGATGATGGTGTCAATATAATTCATTGGAGATAATAGTCTTTCAACAAATAGTGCTAGATAATTGAATATCCACATGCAAAAACAAACAAACAAACAAACAAGAATTTGGACACCTTAGTTAACTCACACACAAAAATTAACTCAAAATGGATCATACACCTAAAATGTAAGAGCTAACCCTATAAATCTCTTAGAAAAAACCTAGGAGTATATCTCTATGACACTGAACTAGGCAATGATTTCTTGGATATGATACAAAAGCACAAGTGACAAAATGAAATACATATAATTTGAATAACAACAAAACCTTTTGTGGTTTGAATTGTATCATCAATAGAATGAAAAAACAATATCCGCACAACAGGAGAAAATATTTGTAAATCATATTATATATTGGATTGGTATTCAGATTATGTAAATAACTCTTATAACACGATCATAAAAGAACAATTTAAAAAATGGGCAAAGAGGGCACCTGGGTGGCACAGTCAGTTAAATGTCCAACTCTTGATTTCAGCTCAGGTCAGGATCTCACAGTTTGTGAGATCAAGCCCGCTCTGGGTTCTGCACTGACAGCACGGAGCCTGCCTGGGATTCTCTCTCCCTCTCTCTCTGTCCCTCCCTCCATCTCCCTCTTTCTCAAAATAAATAAATAAACTTAAAAAAAAATAAAATAAAAAGTAAAAAATGGGCAAGGGATTTGAATTTCTCCAAAGAAGGCATACGAACAGCCAATAAGTACATGAAAAGATGTTCAACATTATTAGTCATTACAGATATGCAAATTAAAATCACAGTGAAATACCACTTCACACAACTAGGATAGATAAAATAAAAAAGATAACGGCAAGTGTTACTGAGATGTGCAGAAACTGGAGCCCTCATACACTGTATGGTTAGACTGTAAAATGATACAGTTACTTTGGGAAATAGTATGGCAGGTCTTCAAATTGTTAAACGTGGAGCTACCATGTGACCCAATAACTCCACTCTTACCTATACATCCACACTAAAACTTGTACACAAATATTCATAGTGCCATTATTGATAACAGCCCCAAAGTGGAAGCCATCCAGTGTCCCATCAATTGAAAAAGGAGGTGTATCCAAAGTATGTAACATTCTTTGGCAATAAGAAAGTATGAAGTACAATAAAAAAGAGAGGATATGTAGCTAAAACATGGATGAATCATGAAAACATTCTGCCAAGTGAAAGAAGTTAAATACTACATTTTGCATGATTCCATTGATATGAAAGTCCGGAATAGGCAAATCTTTTTTTTATTCTATTTTATTTATTTATTTTGAGAGAGAGAGAGAGAGAGAGAGCATGCGTGCGGGAGGGTCAGAGAGAGAGAAAAAAAGAGAGAATCCCAAACAGGCTCCACACTATCAGCATGAAACCCAATGAGGACTTGAACTCA
Organism: Paguma larvata; assembly: GCA_030068075.1. Lineage (NCBI taxonomy): Eukaryota > Metazoa > Chordata > Mammalia > Carnivora > Viverridae > Paguma > Paguma larvata. The sequence goes on along the minus strand of CM057828.1, from coordinate 97,832,945 downwards.
TTAATTGTGAGATCATGACCTGAGCTAAAACCAAGAGTCAGATGCTTAACTGACTGAGCCACCTAGGAGCCCCAAAATAGGCAAATCTATAGAAACAGAAAGTAGATTAGTTGTTTTCCAGAGTTTGGTTACTACTAGGTATAGGGTTTCTTTTTGGGGTGATAAAAATATTTGAGGGGTGCCTGGGTGACTCAGTTGGGTTAAGCATCCAACTCTTGATTTTTGTCTCGGGTCATAATCTCATGGTTTTTGAGTCCCAGTCCTGCATCAGGTTCTGCACTGACAGTATGGAGCCTACTTAGGATTCTCTCTCTCCCTCTCTCTGCCCCTCCCCTGAGTGCTCGCTTGCTCTCTCTCTCTAAGTAAATATACCTTTAAAAATATTTTAAACTTAGATGGTAGAAATGGCTGCACAAATCTGCAAATATACTAAAAGCTATTAAATTATACATTTAATTGGGTGAATTTTATGGTCTGAGGAGTAAATCTCAATAACGGTCTTTAAAAATGGGGTTGACAAGAGACACAGGAATGCTGATGCATAGGAGCACGTGTACCCCAATGTTCATAGCAGCACTTTCGACAATAGCCAAATCATGGAAAGAGACCAAGTGCCCATCAACTGATGAATGGATAAAGAAGTTATGGTACTTATATACAATGGACTACTACGTGGCAATGAGAAAAAATGAAATCTGGCCATGTGTAGCCAGATGGATGGAACTGGAGGGTATTATGTTAAGTGAAATAAGTCAGTCAGAAAAAGACAGATACCATATGTTTCCACGAATAGGTGGACTTTGTGAGACTAAGCAAAAACCGGGGGGAGGGGAAGAGGGGAAAGGAAAAAAAGACACAGAGAGGGAGGGAGATAAAACATAAGAGACTCTCAAAGACTAAGGAAAAACTGAGGGTAAGGGGGATGAGGGAGGGGGGAGAAGGGGTGATGGGCATTAAAAAGGGCACATGTTGGGATGAACACTGGGTGTTATATGTAAACCAATTTGAAAATAAACTATTATAAAATAAAAAAAATGGGGTTGATATCTTCAAAATAAAAAAAAAAAAAAAGCATCAGGTCTCGGAGATCAGGTGAAGCTAAGTTTGACTACCAACTTCCCCACACATTATATGGTCTTTGGTGGATTCCCATACTGCTCTGGGTCTCAATAAATGGTAGCTTATCATCCAACTGTAAGGAAAGTAAAGAGAGGTGAGGATATGCAGCCTCAGGGTTACAGTGAAGGCAGAGCCAAGAGGATCTTCTGGGATGAAAGAGGCATACCAAAGACCACCAGCTAAACTTTGGTTCTTTTCCCCTGTCTATTCCCCAGCAGAAGGGACCTTTCCTAAATATCCCACACATGAGAGTGTCTCTCCAGAGTCATGTTATACAGTGGGTATTGACCTTAACTCTTCTGGTAGGCAAGAGTAGCATCCCTCCCATCAGACACCAACACGTGCTCCTCCCTTCATCTCCCATCTTTGGCTAGGCTTACAGTAGGAACAGAATATTTACAATATTAACAGAATGGATGGAACAGAAGAAGGATGTTGACAATCACATTCCAAGCCATTTTCATCTCCCACTGCTCATTAGGGAAGGTCATTTTCTCCCTCTTGCCCATAAGACATTAGATGCTTTGAGCTTTGCATTCTCAACAGTGTAACGGAAATAGATATTGAATGCTAAAACATAAACATATGTATCATTCATAATGTATTCAGATGTTTTTCAATTATTCATGGTTCCTGAAAGTTATGTGACCTATCATGCATATATATTCAAGCACAGTTTATATTAGAACCACAGCCTCAATGTACGCAATTCCAGCTCCTTGGCATTCCTGCCACGGAATTAAAATTAAATGAGTAAGTGGTCAATAAAAGTTACATGTGATTTCCATAAAATTATCCATTGTATAGTGCTCTGGGGTGGAGAAAGAAGGTTGCATGGAGTTGCTGAAGCTGAGAATACAGAATGCTTGCTTTCTGATGAGGGTGGTGGTGATGATTAGTCTTTCCTAGGAATGAATTCATTATTTCCCTGAATAATTGGTGGTCTTGGACTTTTTGTCTAGGAAAAAAAATAACTCAGAGGGCCACCCTCTTTCTCTTCTAAGTCCTGTTTTCTTTAAAAAAAAAAAAAAAAAGAAAAGGAAAGAAAGAAAGAAAGAAAAAATAAAAGGAAGAAAGAAAGAAGAAAAAAGCCAGTGTTCTGGCCTCAAAAACACCACATTCTTCTGTTTTGGTGCTTGAATAAATTTGCATGTTAACATGAATGGTTCCAACTTTAAGAATGTAAAATTAAATGAAATTTGAATTCAAAGCCAAGATGGAGAAAAGACACATGCAAAAACAACAGATTTCCAATCTTGTTGATTTTTTTCAGGAACCAGATTAGGAAAGACATAAACACACACACACACACACACACACACACACACACACACACACACACACAATTTCAAAGAAGGATGGCACTCAGAGAAGACAGGCACTGCCAAAGAGGAGCCCCCCACCCCGTACCCCCAGCTTACACACACTATGAGTATTTACAGATCACAGCACAGATTCTGAAGCTCTGTTTTAATGTCTGAATGCCACCATAAAACTCAGAAATAGGACTCAGAAGACCCGTTCACCAGCACATTCCTACTTGTGAAGACCTACCCAGATAAAATGAAATGTAAGGAACTTTATATGAGCAGCTCAAGCGAGCACAGGCATGAATTTGCCTCTGCTGGCCCTAGGAGACATGCCTTGCTCAGACTTCTTCATTGCACCTTCTTGAAGGGAGTATTGCATAATGGTTAGATGCACAGACCATCAGAGATGGACGGAATCCCAGATCTGTTCACCATTTACTGGCTGGGCAACTTCTGGCAGCTGACTTAAGTTATGAACATAACTTTTTTCATTAGTTTTCATTTGCCTAACAAGAGTGCCAGCCTCATAAGTTTATCGTGAGAATAAGATAATGCACTTAGAAGGGCGCCTAACCTAGCGCAAGCATTCGACAAGGGTTAACTGCCATTGTTCTAGTTACTATGGTGGTAGTTATCATTATTAGGTATTTAGGTGATTCAGTCCTGGCCTATAACTGTTTATTTCTTCTCCAACCTGCTCGCCCATTTTTCCCAGACAGTGCCATCCAGGAAAGAGAGGCAAATCATGGCATGGCAAAAGCCTGCTCTGAATGCAGGTCAATGAAAAGTGTCATGATTCATCCCTCCTATCCACTCCTGTCAACCCCATCTCACAGCCCAGTCTCTGTCCATGAAGGCATTCCAATGAAATGACAATATCATCTTCAGAAATAAAGAATACAGTGAGAAAGAAGTGCCAGCAACTTACCTCATCTTCATCCTCAGCCATATTGGTGCCCAATTTCTGGACCACTGACTTGCCACTCGCCTTTAACATTTTCTCTCGAACTTTGGTTTCATACTCAGGCCGGGAGTGTTCCTAAAACCGAAGAGTCAATGAGTAGTTAGTAAGCAAGCAGAAGAGTGCCCCTGCCCTGTGGGTTATAACCAGACACTACGATTATGGTGAAGTCAGGACTTAGGATTGAATGCTATTTGGATATAAACTGTCACATCACACACGATCACAGGAAGTCTAGACCAGGAATACAATATGGGGAAGAGGGAGGGGACACACAATAGTTGTTACCACACTGAAAACCAAACCTGGGCACGTTCCTGGGGATGGCGCCGGTGTTGAGAAAGGAGAGAGGAAACGTTAACTGGGCAGCTAATACAAACAGAAGCATCTGGTCATCCTACTAACTATCCTCATACATCAAACTTTAAGTTTCAGGGAGCCAAATCCCAGCCAGAGAAACAGATGTGCCCCACAGCTGGGAGTTAGGGCAACAACAGAACTTCTTCCTGCTCCATTATTCTGCAAGTTAAAATGGCAACCAATAAACATCAAAGCTAAAGATGGCCACAGGGAATCTTAAAACTCACTTGCCTGAACCTGTTTCCTGTACAGCCTAGGTGAGTAACTCATTGGCAAGTACACCAATGCTCAAGAGATATCACTGAGCCATTCAGCAATACAAACCTGAATAGTGAGTCACCAGGCATGGGAAAGAGACTAACTAATCAAGAGGACTACGGTCAAATCAATGCAGATGCTGAAGCAGGAAGATGCAGGACTTACTTCAAAGAGAATTTAACAGTGTACACCTGGCCTCATTGGCAGGTCTTCCCTGCAGCGTCCAAGGACGAATATCTACAGGTGTGAGGACTTCATGTTCCTGCATCATTTATCGATAACTCAGGCAAGGACTCAGGCGTTGGCTCATAGTTGACTCAGAGTACACACATTTCTTTACCACTGCTCATATGTCAGAGATTCCAAAGGCCAAACAAGCTAGGCTCCTGACCAGTCTTTGGCTTTCCCAAGACATGCCATGACATTGGGGAGGAGAAATCATGCATGTGAATTATAAGCATAACCAATGCAATGCTATTCAAGGGTTTTAAGGGACCCCATCATTACCAATCTTTAAGGATGTATCAGCCCCCTCCCTTCCAGGACTTCTCTGCTGCAGCATGCCTGGTGGAATCTCCTCCCTCTGGAATAGCCTAGAGTTTCATAGTTTATACCACACACAGTTCTCACCTAGCTGTTTTGCATTTGAGAGCCTCCTAATATGAGGATCTGCTACCAAACCTGTCTTATTTTGTATTTTTCACAGTAATGAGCACCATGCAGAACACCCAGAAATCTCTAAATGCTTGTGAAGCTCACTGATTTCATCTCTCACCTTCGTCCATTCTCCAATACATCATTTCCTAATGTGGGTGCCAAAAGAGTTTCAGTTAAGAAGGGATTTCAGGGTCTAAGAGATTGGAAAAGCCCACACAAGGTATCACCTGAGAGTCATAGTGAGCATATCAGAAGCTCTGAAAAGTTTTACCGTGAAGACACTTGCTTAATTTTTTTAAACCTGCCATTTCTTTCAAGAATCCATTTTCTCCAACAGTTAATATCCTATAGAAATATTTTGAGAAATTTGGTTTGACGTTGTCCTTCATGGCCTCTGAAATCTGGTCACTTTTCTTCTGTATTATTTCCATGGGAGATTTTAATTAAAAAACTATAGCAGTATCTTTTCGGTGAATACCATGTGTGGATTCTAACCCCCCTCAAGCTAGAGTTGTTTCTACCTTTCACACCCCTGCAAAGAGGTTGAGGAACTTTCCCTACTGACTAGGGGGCTGCTCTTGACATGCCTCTGACTTTCCAAAGAGGTGCTGTGCCATCAGGCATGTCCCCACATTAGTGGCTGTGGCCCACCTCACCCCACAATGGGCCCCCATTCAGAACCCCTCATCTGTTTGGAACAAGTCAAGCATTCTTGGTGTATAAACAGGAGTCCAAGACTCTCAAAACAGAGTTAGGTTGCTCTGCATTCCCGCTGAGGCAGGTCAGACAAGGATCTCTCTGTTGGTGGCCAAGAAGGTCAGGTTAAGTTACAGAATTCTTCAAAGGCAGGGAGCTAGATAACTGAGCTCATGGCCAGAGAAGAATCTAGCCCCTGTGAGGGTTGCTCCAATGCACCCAGCCATGGACAGGTCCTACTTATTTCTGATGTCCCCCATTCACAGCCTCTCTGGATTGGTGGTCTGATGCAAAATCATCACAAACACATAACTCCTCCCACCAAGACTCTGGGAAATATTTCTCAAGGCTACTTCCACCTGGTTGGTCTCCTCAGGAGCTGGCTAAAGGATGGCCTCAGGCCAGCTCAGGACCAGCCTTCCCTGAGATGATCTAAAGAGGTAAATCCAGAGATACATTCAACAAATGTCTTCATCAAAGTGTTTCTAAGCTCCTGTGCTCTGAGTTTTCCAAGCTCTGAGGCCACAATGCAAGGTCCCTCCTCTCAAGGAACTTATCTTTGAGTGGAGGAAGGTGACAAGCAAACAAATACACAAATAAGAAACCAACAGATAGGGATAAGAATAATGGAAGAAATAAAACAGGATGGCTGCTTCAGAATGGGGATTTTGAGAAGGCCAGTTGGAAGAGGGTAATGTTTTGGTTGGGATGGAAAAGTCAAGAAAGTATAGGCCACATGGAGACTGGAGCATTCTAGGCAGAGGTGACAGCCAGTGCAAAGACTAGAATGAGTTTGGGAGAGAATGAAGGTCTACATGGCTGGAAGGTCTGAGCAAGGAGAAGAATGACATGTGCTGAGGTCAGAAAAGCAGGTAGAGGATTTTGCTTCCTATGTGATAGGAAACCAGCTAGGTCATCTAAAGCTTGCTGTGACAGATGAGGGATGGAAGAGAGACGGAGGGGAGGACATCTGTGTTCAGATAAGGCCACATTTTCTAAGAGGAACACCTGGGGCCCGACAGAAGCTAATGAGTCAAGTGAGGCCCACTGCACTGAAGATCATCCCACCTCATAGCAAAAGACTCTTGAGGTCTGGCAGGCCTCCCTTCAACAAGAACAGAATCCAAAGTAAGTCCCTCAAGGTGCCCCTGCTGGGCACCCTTAGAAAGGGGCTACACTAACCCAGGAAGTTGGCTCTTGGGTTTTGGTTTTTCACATCCTTCCCTGCCCTGAAAGAAAGCAGTCTCCAGCTTCCTTCCACTTCTCCCTGGTTTACAACCTAGACTTGAGGCATCCCATTTAATCAACCCTTCCTGGGGTGGCCCACCCAGGTGAGAAGGACAGAGGGGAAATGAGCTTTTGTCTGTGTGAGTTACCATTATGCTCTCCCCTGAGGAGATATGTGTTTCCCTGTGAAGACCATTATGGGAAGCATAATGCCTTAGAGTTGTAGACAGCTGGCTGTCTGGAGATACCTGGAGACACCATCTGGTTAAAATAGAAATAACTTCTAATCGTGACCTCCAAGGGCCCGTGCCTCCCTCTCCCCAATGCCCAAGTAATACCCGCCATCCTCTTGCTCTTTGCCTGAATGCAGGTTAAACCTGCCCACAACACTTCAAATAAGGAATCTTGTAAAGTCACAAATGCCTTCCTATCCTGCCTTCCATGCCTTCCCATGACCTACAGGAGATGCACGCAGCCATCAGTAACCTCCCCGACCTGAGTGCATGCCTCTATTTGTTGCTTTGTCCACCACTGCATCCCCAAACCTGTTCCTGCAGCCGACTGCACCTTCCCATCTTCTCACTGCTTCTGATCTACACCCCTAGCTTCCCCAGATCAAGACTTCTTCTTGCTGTTTCCTCCTGTGGGTACCCTTTCCTCTCTTTGAAATTTTCTCCAATGAAATTTGACCAGTCTTCAAAACTCTGATAAAAACAAGACAAAACAAATTTTAAAATGGCGTATCTTCTTCTGTCTACATTAGCCAGAAGGAATTTCTCACATATTCACCATTATATTCTAAATATTAGAGACGAGACAGCACCCTAGTTGAAGAGAACCCTTTGGAGATTTTCAGAGACCACCTGACATAGTTCCATATTGCATACCAAAACTTGGTACATAGTTGGTGCTTAGTGGGTATGTTCAGACTGAACTGAACTTAAAGTGTGTTTGATATCCTAGTTTGAAATATAAACACATTAAAGGAAAAGACAAGGCTGTCCTCCCTTCCTCTCAGCCATGCTTTGCCCTGGGCTTGTGCACTCAGGGCACACCAACCATGCTGTAGAACCAACCTGCCTTGCAGCAACCTCACCCATCAGGAGTGACCAGGGCCCGTGAGGACCACCTCCTTGTGCCACAGGTAAACCTAGTCTTGGCCAGGCCACTCTCAGCCTGCACATGAGTTCCTGAAATCATGTACCTCCCATGAAGTTATCACTGCTCATTGGATTAATCAGAAAACAGGAAACCTGGCTACAGAAAAAAATGGTTCATACGGCCACCCCTGGCAGGGCCCTGTGACTGAGATTTTGAGGGCACCGAATCATAACCGATGCCTTTCTTTGTATGAATGTGTTTACACCTCCTCTATAACAGAGCCTTTCAGGCTTCCTCAGCTCTACTTAGCAGACACACTTAGCTGGTCTCTGGGCCCGTGCAAACTTGGATGCCAGGATGTTTCTTCTCTTCTTTGGAGACATGCTAGACCCTGCATTAGGAGAGGGGGGAGCTCCTGCTGCCCCTTCTCCCACCAAAACCTGGCCACAACTCCCCTGTCTCTATCTCTTCTGAAGCAAAAGGAACCAACAGGACAAGGATGTCCCAACCAGGTCACGCCCACAGTCCCACTTCTACAGCTCTTTCTATTAGAAGCACTCATTTGGGCATTCTCCCCTAAGAAATGCAATTGCCTTCATTATTCTCTATTGCTGATATTCCTCAATTTTATCCTCTCTGAAGGTAGAATCCATACGTACATTTTCTGATTTGCCATGGAACCCATGATGCCATCAGTCTCTGGGCATATGTTCAATACACAGGACTGGAATACAGTGAGCGCGTGTACTCAGTGCAAGGTAATGGAATGCCCACCTGCCCAATTAGAGCATCGAGGAGAAGAAATGACATCATGCTACAGACATACGGAGTCACAAAGGCTTGAGAACAAGACTAAACTGGGGATTTAACTTGTTTGGTCATAAAACAAAAGCCAGAGATCCCGAGTGTAAGGCGAGGCACAGCAATTACTATGGGAGAATGCAGAGAAGGCCTGTTCTCCATGTAGCCACCATAATGCTTGTAGCTAGCCTTTGCATGTGGGTACTCAGGAAAATACAAGTGCCTCTTGATCTTTCTAGACACCATTCCCAGTACCTCACCAACAATGTCCAAGATATCAGGAGCGCCTATCCAACCAGAAGACCTATCGTTTGCCCTTGGCTCATCCTCCATTTTCACACATGGGTTATAATGTAATAGTTCAGTGGTTCTTCTTCCATAGGCATCAAACACAATCAGCATCTGGCACCCACACCTCTCCCTTGACCCTCAGTAGACTTACATATGCATGCTCTGGGTTACATGAGAGTGATTCCTATCCTTTGGCTTCATGCACACTAGCACCCATGACATGAGAGACAGAAGTTAAATATAAAAAGTTAAGTTAAATCTCAAAGCCACCATAAGGTTTTTCTCTTGTACCGCCTCTTTTTACACCTACTACCCATCAGGTCCAATGTTTTATAGCTCAAGAGAAAAGTAGGGATTTGAACTCTTGGCCTCAGTGCCTATCGACCACGGTTAAGACCATGGAGTCAAGGGGCTGATGTGGCAGCAAATGTTAAGTGGACATCTCACTCAAGAAGATCTATTTCTAGGGTAAAACCAAGAAAGGACCCAGAGAAGTATGCAAGAGAACTCACTTCTTCCTCTTCTATCCCGGTCAGGTCCCAGAAATAGCCCAGTCGCATCTGCAATCTCTTCCAGTTTTCAAGAAACATGGTAGCTTAAACAGAGAGAAAAAGTTCTATTAATTTTAAAGGGTGGATTTTGACTACCCTTTAGGTACCCCAATGGAGGTAAGGATAAACTTATAGATTTCAAATTTAGGGACTCTTTCTAAAGCACCTATTCCCTTCCTCCTACTTCTAGCTAGAACTGCTCAAAACATTCCACATCCCTAAGAGCCCACTCAATATATTTAAAGGGAGACACACATGCGCACACGCAGGCATGCACCTTCTCCCACTTCTAGGTTTAGAGGAGAGGGTAAATACAGATCTCAAGACATGAAGGCAGGATGGAAGGATGAAGAAAATAAGACTGGGAGGGTCTGTAGTCCTTCTTGACAAACCTCATCTTCCCTACACATACATTTTTTTCTTCCTGCACCTTCCTCAGCTGGCTCTCACTTGTGCCTCCATCTTTTCTTCTGTCCCCAGGCCAGCTTCCCTTCTCTGGGCCCCAATCATCCCAAGCTGAGGTTATGTAACAGTCTCCTAACTGACCCCAGTCTCAGCCTTCTGAGCCACCCTGCATGTGGCTGATGGAGCAATCTCCCCTGAGTGACATTCACCCATTCCTCCATTTGTTCAGCAAGTATCTGATGCGCACCTCCCACACCTACACACCAGTTGGTCTGCCTTCTCCAGCCGCAGCCCCTTGAAGGGCCAGCCCAACACACCCAGGGAAAACCAACACCTATTGGCTTATTATATCAGGACTAAACACCGAACACTTGCTGGTAGAGCAGGCTGATTCTCTTTTGATAACTGAAACTAGGAGATACAAAGAAAAGCAGACGTGGGATGAGCCATGCAGCACCTGAATGGAGGAAGGGCCATGGTTTCTGATAGCTCCTCCAGCTCCAGTTCCCCAGACCCCTGGCTGCCTGCCATTACCTCCATCCATGAGCTTGCTTCTTGCTTTCTTACAACAAATATTTTGTTATCTGACCAAGCTTGAACAAATTTCCTATCCTACAAAAAGAACTAGGCCTGACTAAGGTTATCTGTAACATATACAACACTGTTCTAGACATCATGAGGGAGAACAGGGGAAATTAATGTGGATTTTGCTCTCAAACTGCTTACAGTCTATGGGGGAGACTGTCAGTAGCTACGACACAAGGCATAGCATGAGCAGGGCCTAAAGAACAGCACAGATAAGAGCTGTGGGCATGCAGCAGAGGGAGTGCTAGCAGCCAGAGAAGCTACCTGAGAGAAGTCTTGAAGACAATGGCATTTGGGCTGTGAAGAAGGGGTGGGGAGAGGGTGGAGGCCCACTCTCTCCCATCTAAACTATCAATGGCTCTTTATTGCCTAAGTTCTTCTCTCTGTATGGGGGGACCCTGTATATGCAGCCCGACCCATCTGTCTGAATCCATTCCCTTGGTTTGTCAACACACAACCTCACACTTACATTGCTGCTAAGGTCACCTCCTCGCTGCCCTCCTCATCCCCAAAGCATGCAGACTGTCCCACTCTACTGTGCTGCCCTGCACTGTCCACCGTCATCCTTTCCTAACTCACTCAAGCCCCACCTCGTCCATAGGATCAGGCTTGGGGGCACCCTCTCCTCCACACTCCTGTCTGGTGCCCTGGACAAAAAGGAAAGTGATGCTCCCTGAGGCCACCTCCACACCTTGACACCACCCACAGGAAGAGCCTCGGCACCCGTTGCTGCACAATGCAGAGCAGTGCAGTAACAGGGCCGTAAACTTCCTCAGCTCTTAGCTGCCTTTCTGTCTCAGGCACAGCACAGAACTAAGCAGAACACCTACAGACTGGCTGAATGTCCAGTTGCTAAAGACTACGTTTGTTTTACTTGGCGCCTACACTACAGTGCATGGATTCATGTGGTTTCTCCCATGGATCTGAGGCTTCCTAATGTCAGTGCATCATGACCTCCTAACCCTGGCAGTGGCCTGGGGATGCTCTGAGAACAAGGTGGGGAGGAGAGCATCCATCCTTTTTCTACGCTCTTCTCAGTGCCCGAAGAGAGCTCTGCATTCAGCAGTGCTCCGAGTGCTTCCTGACTACCATCTCTATGAAGCAGAGAAGTCTGACCATGGGAGCAGAGGAGAGGGACAAAGAAGTCACTGCAAAGGGGCCATGAGGAGAAGGCAGGACCGTCATAATGATGAAGAGTGGCTCACAGCTCCTGGTGTGTACTATACACCAGGGACTATGCTAAGTGTTCTGCGCACATCTCATTCACTTCTCTCAGGAATACTATGGGGAAGTATCCCTTCACCCACCTCACAGATGACCACAATGAGGCCCAAAGGTTAAGACCCTTGCCCCAGGTATACAGCACCTTGGTTAAGAGTGCCAATTTTTAGGTGACGGGCACAGAAGAGGGCACTTGTTGGGATGAGCACTGGGTGTTATATGGAAACCAATTTGACAATAAATTATTAAAAAAAAAAAAAAAGAGTGCCGATTTTGGTTGGGCACCTGGGTAGCTCAGTCGGTTGAGCGTCAGTGAGTTCAAGCCCCCCATCGGGCTTCCTGTTGTCACCCCCAGAGCCTGCTTTGGATCCTCTGTCTCCCTCTCTCTCAGCCTCTCTACCAATTGTGCTCACTCTCTTGAAACTAAATAAACCTTAAAAAAAAAAAAAGAGTGCTGACTTTTGTAACTGGGAGCCAGATCCACACTGTTTTGCCATGGACCTCCAGCTGGTAAGAGTCAGGACTGAGACACACATCTAGGACTGCCTGGCCCCTAAGACAGTGCCCTTAACTTCTATTCAGAACAGAGTTCAGAAACTCTCTGTCCCTTTACTTTCCTTTTCAATAGGGCTTCACCCATTTTCCAAAGTTCCCTGGAGTCTGAAGCCAGACCACAGAGGAGCCAGGAGCTGGACCTAAAGACTCCCATAGACTCAGGCCCTGCTGGACTAGCACCTTCCATGCAGTCCTGACTCAGCAGCCCCCACTCCTGCTCCACTGACAGTCTCTCTGCAAAGTACCACTTCTCCCCAGCCTTCTTCCTGGCAGGTTGGGCTGCAGCCCAGGCCCACCCAGCACAGCACCACTGATCATAATAATCGTGGCAATGAGAGGCAGTACTATTATTTTTAATTGTAATTTGCAGGCAATCATGCCCAGCCGCTCTTGGCTGCCACAACCAAATACACAATCACATAAAACACAGCAAGGCTGTTAAAAAACACAACTGAACCCCCACACTATGCCAGGAAGCTCTGACGCATCCCACCCTTCCTGCTTTCCCTGCTTGGCCACAGGAGGGGGGAGAGGAGCAGGGGTGGGGACAGTAAATTATGGCAAATCCCAGGGGGTGGGAGGCATCTGTTAATTATAGCTATTGAGGAAAGAGGAGAGGTAGTTGTTGAGGCTTGAGAGTGGGAAAGTACAATTGAAAACCAAGTTTGTCTACAACAAGGGATTACGGATCCTAGGAAAGTCCATAAGGGATCACAAGCCCGGCATTATTAAGCATTAGCTACTCAATCATGGGCATCTGTTAAGACAAATTGGTAGAAATTAGGATTGTAATATATCAAAAACCGAACGTGTGTTCCAGGTTTCAAATCAGTTCCAGTGAATTTTGGGGTAATTAGGAGATGACCTGCTTGACAAGGAGCCACAGAGCTGCTTCCTAGGATGCCCCAGGCGACATCTTCAGCTTCAGCCAGTTCTACTGAACCCCTGAACCCCTCCTGTGAACCATTCTAGGACCAAATGGTACTAAGTGCCACTTCCTCCTACTTCCTGCCCCTACTTCTGTGGGCTGACTACTGCCCATGTGCTCCTGGGTACTGGATACTCCACCTAAGAACACAAAATATAATGTCCCCTGGAAATGTTTCTTGGTGACCTAGTAATATGGCTATCTTTCCAGTCTGGTTCTATCTCCACCCAAGTAGAGGTCCCTACAGAGGACAGAGAAAGCTTGTGTTCGGTACTCCCAATACTACTGACAACAGACCTCTCCCTGTCCCCTCCTCACACTTTCAGGAATGTGTGACTCATGGTCCCATCCTGGCATGTCCTTCAGGCCCCATGAGTCAGTGATAATTAAGTATCCTCTGCAAAGGATCATGGCCCTGCCGCTCTGTGATCCGATGGGGAAGCTAAGGGCTTGCATATCCAATGATGAGTAAAAAGTGAAAGTCAGGTGGCTCCTCAAGATGGGCTGAAACATGTTGACTTTGGTCCTTGTATGATACACATGGGTGTGTCTTTTTGGAAATGTCCAGTTACCACAGGGCTATTAGTCCAGGTTATTCCATTCCAGTTTGTGAATAGAAGTATGTGCGTGTATGTGTGTGATCAGATGGCTATGGCCCAGAGAAAGTTTATTACCCTAATACTCTGGGGATAAGGGAGGAGAAGGAAAATGATGAAACTTATCTGTTCTTTCCTTCACGAATCCCTTTGGTGGAAATACTTAAAACACTTCTCTGGCATTAAGTAAAATCTCTAACATCTACACTCATGGTGTCCTGGAAATTGCACTGAACCTGGAGTCAGGAGACCAGGTTTGGGCCCATCTTGACCACCAGCTATCTTGGTGACCATGGCAGTCACCCCACCACTCTGAGTGTTATACTGGGTATCTATGACTTTACGTATCTTAGTAGATAAACCTGGAGCACCTCATGGGTGTGCTAGGGGTTTTCAAACATGCATTGGTTCAAATTCTGAATAGATTATATGTGAGATTAAAACAAAATTAACATCCTATATGCTTTTTAAAAATATATAAAGATGTGGAAGATACTCCTACTTCTATTCACATGTTAAGTAAGAAAGAAAGCTACTGTCCATAAAATATTTCTTGAGGTATAAGTATTAAATACTAAAGAACATAAATCAAAGGGTATGGGCTTCTGAGCATGGTCACCATAACCACTTAAAGGTATCACCAATATAAGCAAAGCTCATGGTGACCACTTACCCCACAAAGCCATAAAGATGGAGAAGAAGACGGTGGCAGGGTTGTCAAACAGGTGGCTTGCCTTTGCTGTACCACAGGCTGAGCTGAGGTTCCAGTAATCACAGGACTTGTCACACAGGGGACACATGGTGAAGGCATTCTGCTGGTCACACATCTCTTTGCTGCAGTTGAGAGAGGCTGCTGGGTTAAGTGGAACTCAAGTAGGAACCATCCCAAGCAAATCACCCTAAAAACATCTCCCACTTCCAAATCCATGGCTGAGTTTATCAACTCCATAAATGAGGTGTGTTAGAGATGTTGGAATTGGATTCTTTGCCATGAGAGATTTCTGCATTTCGTCAAAGACATGGATGGGCCACTTCCAAGGTATGGATCCCCCTGTCACTAGGAGTGGCCTAACAGAAACATCTCTCAGAGATGTTGTACACTGAGTGATGCCTTTTATAAAGTCCCCTCAAAATGTGCTATGTCTATGAGGTTGGTGGGAAGCACCAATGACTATGAATCCATCATCTGCCTGAAGTCAGATTCCACCGCCATCACACAAGCACAGGCTGTCTTCTTAAATCCTGTTGGCTACCCCAAACAGGCATGGGACTGCTCATGAGGATGAGCAAACACAAGAGTGTGGTTGGATCAACACATGCTCTTACTTCTAAAGGAGAAACCAAAAAAATAAAAATAAATAAATAAATAAAGGAGAAACCATGGGAAGAAGAATGGAGTCACAGCTGGGTTGGAGGCCCCTTTCTAAGTGCATCAACTGCATGCCCATTTGTAGAATGGGGATTAATACCGTCAGCATAATACGAATGATCAAAACTATGAAATGGGGAATGCCTGGGTGGCTCAGTCAGTTGAGCGTCCAACTCTTGATTTTGGCTTTGTTCATGATCTTGTGGTTCATGAGTTCAACCTCCCCATCAGGCTCTGCACTGTGTCAGCATGGAGCCTGTTGGGATTCTCTCTCGCTTTCTCTCTATCCCTGCCCCACTTGTTCTCTCAATCTCTCTCTCTCTTAAAATGAATAAACTTTAAAAATTATTTAAAAAAAAAAACATGAAATGGGATTAGGTAGAATGAAGGAATAAGGTAAATTCTTCCAAAGTCTAGATTCTATGATACTTGTAGAGAGAACCATGACTCAAATAATCATTAGCTATATTCTAAGCTATCCTCAGTAAATTTCTATTTAATGGACTAATGAATATAGTTGAAATTCCATTCACTCTTTAGGGGATTAGCCACATCCAATAAATTCAGGCTCATATGAATGCTTGCAAATAAGAACCAAAGAACTACCAACCCTAATTGGCTTCTCCAGTGTCCTTCCACACTACATATTGGTAGGAAAATGAATGAACTCATCGCTTTGGTGTGTAATATTTCCCCCTGGGAATGGGTAGATGGTTAACCTTATTGTTTGGGGGAAAAGGGTGGAGAACTCAAGATTTCATGAAAATGCAGCATTGGCTGTTCCCATAGAGCAGCTGGAGACACAGCCTTAGGGAGGTAGTGGTTACTACACTGAAAACCACAGCTGTGTTTCCTCTGGAAAGAGGCAGCAGAGGGCACTACAGAGTATCGCTGACAAGTGGGAGGCCATTGCCACAGTGAGCTGCCTGGTACTCTGTGTGCTAAATCAAGTGCTTAGATGAAACCTGGAAGTCAAGGAATGCCTGGGTCCAGTTCCCTTTCATGAAGAAGTTGAAGGATTTCCCTGAGGGCTGTCACAGTCTGTCAAGTCCCAGCTTTTAGGCTTGTTTTTAATGAGCTATTCAGCACACAGCAAGGAAAGGCCTTCTGTGTGAGACAATGGAAACTCTAGGTCTCTGAGAGTAAATCTTCGTTCCTCCACTGACTCGCTGCTAAGCTCTCCATTGGCAAGTGTCAATAGCGGTGAGTCACTCACATTGACAATATTAAATAGTAATATCTGAATAGTAACTTCAGCCATGCTGGTTTTACTTGGGCACATTCTTTTTTTTTTTTTTTAATTTTTTTATGTTTATTTACTTTTGAGAGAAAGAGACAAAGACAGAGTGTGAGCAGGGGAAGGGAAGAGACAGAGGGAGACACAGAATCTGAAGCAGGCTCCAGGCTCTGAGCTGTCGGCACAGAAACTGATGTGAGGCTCGAACTCACGAGCTGTGAGATCATGACCTGAGCTGAAGTCAGATTCAACCAACTGAGCCACCCAGGTGTCCCACACTTGGGTACATTCTTATTGGCAACCTGAGAGCAAGGTTTATTCTAAGTCTTCTGGGTCAGACAAGTGTCCGCTATATCATTGAGAAGGAGTTGTTATTTTCAGAAAGGAGCATACCCTCTTAGAAAACAGTTTTACATAGAAAACTGTTAGTCTGAATAAATTATAGTAAAGAGCTGTGCTTTTAAGCCATGTTTGAGAACATGTAAGTTCCTCAGTGCTGTCCTTCAAGTATATGTGTCAAGGACATCACTTTGTTGTTGGAGGAATTTTTTTACACTTGAGGGAGGGATAATCCTAGTCAACCTAATTTTCATCGAACCTCGTCAACTCTAAAAAAGGTCAGGAATGAAAACAGTGTCAGCAACCAGCTCAGTGTAAAGCACTTTGAAACTTAAGTGCTGTATCACCAATCATTTGTACAAAATGGCAGCCATTGTAACATGGATACTCCTCAAATCATTTAAATTTGAAGTCAGAATGCTTTATAGTTATTGGGTTGTTTTGTCTGTTCGATGCAAGCAATTTGAACAGAATTCTGGAGAAATTCTGCCTTAGGAGGATATTAAATGACTTTGTACTCTCTGAGAGAGGCTGTCTCTCTAGACAAGCTGAAAAGACAACTGGAAAAATGAGCGAAGTTCACCTAGAAATGAAATCACATCTGGGTTATTCACAAGCTGCATAATCCACAGATTTCTTGTTAGAAGCAATGTGGCTATAAAACATATTTCTTCAATCTATCATTTTCTCAAGAAAGCGTAAGAAGGTTGATAAATGGCCTGGCAATCAGCTGAACCAGGACCTCAAGGTGAGTGGTGTTCTTAATCAGTAGTAACTCATTGCTCACAAATTAGGTGATACAGAGCTGTGCTAGCACTAAGGGAGGAGATGCAATATGGCATTATGCGAGAAATTCAGATACAACATCTGCTATTAAGGTCTCAGACTAAAGTAACCATTTTTTTTCAACATGGTTTAGATCAATCAGCTTTTTTTTTTTAATGCCCCAGTCTTTCCTACCCATGTAAGCAAATGCCTAATAAATGGAATCAATCCCTTGGTTTGGAGAGGAAAGTACTATAGACATATTATGTACACATGGAACTATTTATTACTCATAAGTGATATTTGTATCTCACATATCAAAGTTGTTGGTGATAAAAGGTACCATTTAAAGTTCCACATAATGTAAATTTTCTGCTTTTGATATTATACTACAGTTACATGAGACATAACCAGTGGGGGGAACAGGATAAAGGGTACAGTGGGCCCTTTGTACTATCTTCCTATTAATCTACAACGTTTTCAAAATAAAACATTTTTTAAAATGCTACATAGATAATAAATTCCAGGCTTAATGTCAAAATACTCTAAAGTAATCCCACGAATTACTTCTGCGAGTTTTTAATCATGCTTAGGAGCAGCTGACAGACACAGATCCCGGAAGAGTATCAATTTGTTTAGATTCAGTATTGGGATTTAAAGACTATCCTTTTGTTGATGGGGAGTGGTATTTTATGAGTTTTCATCAAGCCCACAGAGATTGGATTTCTGATGGATAGACAATTATGATTAAAGAGCAGTTCTTTTAAAAAATTCTTTATAATACACTTATTTTTTTTATCATTTACGTCTTCCTTATTTACCACACCCCAACCTGGGTCTGCAAAACCAACAATCAAAATTTCAACTTCATAGCAATCAATTTCAAACCTTTTTGACTGTGACCTACAGTTTAAAAAACAATCTTTTAATCAGATCCCAGTATGCAAATACACACATACTGTCTCCTCTATAAACATACTTATATAACTGAATAAAATCTCATAAAACAATACCTATACTTCCTTCTTATGATGAATACTAATATTACATTTCATTTTACTCTATCCTGTCTTTTTCTGGTTCACTTAAAAGATAACCATTCAACTGATTCTGTAATCCACTAATGGGCTGTTATACATAGTTTGTAAAACATTACACTCTTACAGGTAATAAGATACACCCGCAGTGACAACGACATTTTACATGTTATATTCCTGCATATATACAAGCGTGTGTGTATAGATCTATATTTTTCAGTATGTGCAGACCATGGTAATTTCCAGCAAAAATGGTCACCGTCTCATGTATTCCCAGATGGGGAACCAGGGCACAGGTTCTAAATCCTGACATAAACCAGGATGCTAATCCCCACTCCCACTCTCCTACATTGGCATTAGCTCTCTATGCACAGTTTGGAGTTTCCAGTTTGGATCAATCTGAGGCCCAGCTCTCTAGGGATCAAACTCAGCAAGGGAAACAAGGGAGCCATGTTTCCTGAGAAAGCACCAGGCAAGGCCAGCTGAAGCTACTTGGCTTCCAAGGAAGATATGAGCCCTCTGGGGAACTTCACATCTTATGGGAAAAAGCAAAGACTTGGGAGCAGGAGGCAGCAGAGGTCAAACTGCATCCCTGACAATTGTAAGTTGTTGAAGTTGGACAGATTTTGTGACCACACTTAGCATCAGAGTCTCCATCCCAGATGAAAATAATACCTACCTAACAATTTAAAACCATTTATCTCTACAGGATCGAAGAAACTAGTACATGAAAACCACCCAGCACCATGCCTGGCACAAAGTAGGCATCTGGTAAGTATCCATTCTCTCCTCGTGCTCGATGGCCTGAGGAAAGCACAACCTTCATCATGTATTTTGTGTGACAAAAGTCCCAGAACTCTCAGTCAAGAACACCAGACAGTTGGTCCTGGAGTTTTATACACAAAAATATCTAAACCCTTATCTCTTATCTCAAGGTATTTCGCTTTATTCTAACCACTGGCAACACCAATTCCAGTTTCTCTAGTTTACAAGACCATTTCTATAGACTGACATGGTAGAAAGAAAAGCTAGCTGGTTCCTGCCATTGGTGAAACCCTTTCCTCAAAGGAGCACAGCTCTTGGCCCTTTCTCCAGGATGGCCACTACTTCCTCTGACTACAGTAGATACCCACAGCCTGCACAGTGTCCTCATCCACCTGGCTACCGAGGGGACATCCTACTGGTACAGCGTGATCCTGCCCACAGCCATGACTACTGGCCCAGGGCCTCCACCTAATCCAAAGTGAGCCAACAGACCTTTTTCATTTGGGACCAATCAGGACCAATCAAATAGAAAGCTCTACATTATAATACCCATGAGCTATTAGTAGGACTGTTTACATCCAATGGAGAAAATCTATAATGAAACAAATACAAAAAGAACCAGAGACAGGAGATAAACAGGAGTCCCTATTTCCATTATCCCTTAGGCTAGCTAGCCACATGCCTGTCACTGGGTTCCCTGACACACCCCAGAACCTTTATAATAAATTCACTTTTTTTTTTTTTTGCTTCAATTAGTTCATGTTGCATGTCTATCACTTGCAACTGAAAAAGTATTAAAATACACTAACCCACTAACCATGCTTCGCTTTTCGAGGACAGTGCTGCAGATGGCAGGAGATTTAAATTTGAAATATAAGTAAGTGTCTCTCTTGTCACTTATAGTTTATTTCCACATACATTGACCCTTTCAACAACTATTTATTAATAGTCTACTATGCGCCAAATGTTGTCTCCTTGAATCTTCACAAGAACATCACAAGGTACGAGTTATTATCACCATTTACAGTCAAAGTAAGGGAGACTCAGGGAGTGAACTACCCAGTCCTATGGCTAATATGTAATGCTGTCCATCTTCAAGGATGCTATTTTTAAGTGCTTATACTCTTTGTAGGCTCTCTTTTCACCAGGAGAACCAGCCTTTATTCTATCTCTTGGCTCTCCAAGAGCCCCAACATGGGGCCTATCGCCTGCAGTTTCAAACTTCCAGAACCAGAGGCTGAGTCCTCCTTTCCAGAACTGCCTGCTTGCAT
Source organism: Paguma larvata (assembly GCA_030068075.1). Classification (NCBI taxonomy): domain Eukaryota; kingdom Metazoa; phylum Chordata; class Mammalia; order Carnivora; family Viverridae; genus Paguma; species Paguma larvata. Next base: position 97,812,540 of record CM057828.1, on the reverse strand, counting down.
GATCAGCCTCACAGTGTTTTATCCCAACAGTCTTTGACCACCACCCAACACCGCTCACCATTTCCTGCCTTTGGTCTTACAGAAAACCAGAGAAAAAATAAGTCATGAAGTTGTGGGGGAAACGCATTTCTCAGGCATGATTTTTTTTTTTCATCAGGTATAATCCATTTGCCCACATCAGACTCAGGCCCTGGAGAAGAGCTTAACTAGGAAAGAAAGGGAGCCACCCCAGCACAGCTCTGAAGCCATTCCCAGACTCTGTAGTTCCCAGATCTGTCTCTGGAGAGAAGTTGCATGTGCAGTAAGGGGAGGAGAGAAGAGAGGGTGAGGACTTTGGAAGGACGCATGTGAAATGTACTTGCAACCAGGATGAATCTCCAAATTACTGCCATGTGGGAACTGAGCCCTTTTCTTTAAAACTGTCTCACCTGGGAATATCTTCTTCGATTGTTGCACATCCATAAAGAAACACAATCACCCCGATTACAGAAGATGGGATGAGGAATGATGTATATAATCCCAGCCAGGCAAAATACAGTCCAATTTTTTCTCCAAAATACTTTCTGAAAAAGAAAGAAAATAGCAAAACATAGAAAGAACACCATATACTTTCCTCATTTCTGTTTGTTCTGAACCTGACAATGGGTCAGGGTAAAGAAAAAGAGATGGAAGTTAGATGGCAACAGAGGGACTTCGGCACAAAGATCCACTGGTCTCTTCTGATATGAATTATGTTCCCTTGGAATCACACACACACTCACACACCTGCCCTGGCTATTCCTGTGCCATAGCTGCAGGAAGGAATCCAGCCCTTCCTGCAAGCTGAGAATATGTCATAAATTTTGGCATCTTTACCAGACAAACAGGAACGACACATCATCATCTCATGAGTACCGCAACCCACAGAAAAACACACCTTTTCAGAACTCGCTTATATGAACAAAACACACAAATTATATAGTTGGGCATGTATACTTGTGTACACAAACCATAAAACCCATAGGAAAAGGACTAGATGCATTTTGATAAAACACTAGCAGTGGTTTCTTTAGCTGCTGGGATTATGGGTGGTTTTTTATTTCTTTATTTTTCATCGTTCTGCATTTTTTACCTCTCTTTGTTAATGAGTTATTTTTATTTAAAAAAATTTCCTTTTAAAGATAAAATTAACAAGCCATTATCTTTTGATCTCCATTCAGGAAGGTAGTAAATTAGCACACCAAGTCTCTAAGAAGGGATTTTTGTCCTTTAAACAAATTTTGGTTATGGATATCTGATGAAAAAAATAAAACCACAGGGAAACAGTAGATTTTATTTCTCGAGAGCCTCTTACATAAAACACAGGAGGGACAAGGGAGTGCAGCCCAGTCTTTGATGTGAGGACAAAAGAATAACAACAGAGAACAGAATCTATTTCTCCACTACCAGAGGTACTCCTCCCATCTTGGAAGTAGATGACTGCGAGAAAATGGGGCTTCCACCTTAACGGCAAAAGAAATCTAGATAATCTGTGACATAAAACCTTCCTTGAACCCATTGGGGAGTGGAGACTGCAAGGTAACCGTGTGAACTGAATTGAAAACAAAAACAAAAACAACAAGGAAAAGTGGGACATGTGAACAGTTTCAGATTTGACAGAGCATGGGAAGAAAAAGCAGTCATCATAAAAATGGGTACAAAGAAAAAGATACAATTTTTTAAAAGCTGAAAGGCTGTGTGTAGGTTAGCATGACATATTAGAATAACTGGGAGCTCCAGACACAACAGGGGTTTGCACTAATTCATAAGATCCTAGCCAAGGACCGCCACTCATGACGGTGGTAAGAGGCAAGGTCAGAAACTGGAAAGGGCCTCCTTAGTTGCGGAGGGGCATGAAAGCACACCCGTCTCCCAGGACCATCTCTTATTCAAATCACTGAGTGACAAGGATCAGCAGTCTGCAGTGAGGGAGGGGCAAGAGAGAGATCCCTCTGTGGCAAAGGACTGCTGATAGCTGATGGTGGAAAGGGGACAATGAGGACAAACTGTCAGCACTCCAAGGCCCACACGAAGCACATGGTAATAGCATCCCACTGCTGAAGTCTGTTGGATACTAAAGATGACTCTCACAACAACAAAATCCAAGTCCTGCTTAACCTCTGACTAGGTTGACTCTACTCCCCTTATTACTAGCGTGACAGAAGAGGTACAACCCCTTTTCAGTTTTTCTTTTCCTTTTTTTTTTTTTTAGGTTTAGGTTTATTTATTTGAGAGAGAGAGAGGGAGAGAGGGAGCGCACACGCGCGCACATGCAAGAGCACACGGGCGGGGGAGGGGCAGAGAGAGTGAAGGAGCTAGAGTCTCAAGCAGGCTCCGTGCTGTCACCACAGAACCCAGTGTGGGGCTCGATCTTACAAACCATGAGATTATGACCTGAACTGAAATCAAGAGTCAGATGCTTAACCGACTGAGCCACCCAAGCGCCCCAAGTCCATTTCTAGGTGTAAATACCATTTACCTCAGGTTCTACTGTCCTTGAATACACAACATCCAGAATTCAATAAAAAAATCTTGAGATACATAAAAAATCAAAAACTCACTGTCAAGAAATTAGGAAATCAACAAAACCAAAGTTACTTTAGATGCCAGAATTATTAGGGACTTTAAACTAATTATACTTCATTTTTTAAGGAAGAATCTAATGCAAAAAATGGACAACATGCATGAGAAAATTGGGAACTTCCATAGAGAGACGGAAATACAAAAATTTAAAGTGGAATTGCTAAGTAAAAAAAAGCAATAATGGATATCAGATGAGAAACATCTTTATTAGAGTGCCTTAGCAGGAGACTAAACACAGTTGAGGAAAGAATGAATAAATCTGAATATAAGTTAATAAATATTATCCAAACTAAGACAGAAAGAGAAAGAAAAGAAGAAAAGAAAATAACAATCGAGAGCCATAGGATAATATGCTAGGATCTATCATATATATAATTGAAGTCCCAGAAAGATTAAAATTAAGAGAAAGAGACAGAAGAAATATTTGAATGGATTATGGCTAAAAATTTTTCCAAAATTAATAAAAAACAATAAAACACAGATCCAAGAAATCCACAGAACCCCAAGCAGAATAAATATAAAAACAAAAACAGAAATCCACATACCTAGACATATCATAATCGAACTTCTGAAAAACAAAGACAGAAAATCTTTAATTAAGCTGGGATGAGGGTGGTGTTGGGGAGGGGAGGATATTGTATGCAAAGGAATAAAGGTAAGATTTATAGCCAGTTTCTTGGCAGAAACTATGCAAGCCAAAAGATAGTAGAGTGTCAACCTTAAAGAATGGAAAAAAAAATAAAAACACAAAGAACAGTCAAACCAGAATACAGAATATTATATGAAATAGTGCTCCCATGGGGGGATAAAACTAGTTCTTTGGAAGCCAAAAACTATCTTAGGTAGTTTTTAGGTGGTTTTTAGGTCTCCAAAGGGCCACAATACATAAACAGATACACAGTACATACATGGTATTAAAATTTTATGGAAGAAAGCAATATGGAATAAAGGCAGAGGAACATTGGTATCAAACAAAAATAGTGATAATGTCTCATGGAGTTTATAACATATGTAGAAATAGGACAATAATAGTACAAAAGACAGGAGAGAAAAAACCAAGAGCTGTTGGAAGGCCCATACCCTGTGTTTGAAATAATATTATTTTATTACTTTTTTAAAATTAAAATTTAAGATTTTTAAAATTTATTGTCAAGTTAGCTAACATACAGTGTATACAGTGTGCTCTTCATTTTGGGGATAGATTTCCGTGATTCATTGCTTACATACAATACCCAGTGCTCATCCCAACAAGTGTCCTCCTAAATGGCCATCATCCATTACCTGCTCTCCTTTCCCCCCACCATTGACCCTCAGTTTGTTCTCCTCATTCAAGAATCTCTTATGTTTTGCCTCCCTCTATGTTTGAAATTATTTTTTTCCCTTCCATTTCCCCATGGTCCTCCATTAAGTTTCTCAAGTTCCACACATAAGTGAAAACATATGATATCTGTCTTTTTCTGACTGACTTATTTTACTTAGCACAATACCCTCCAGTTCCATCCACATTGTTGCAAATGGCAAGATTTCATTCTTTCTCATTGCTAAGTATTATTTTATTGTATATATAAACCACATATTCTTTAATCCATTCATCAATTGGTGAACATTTGGGCTCTTTCCATAATTTGGCTATTGTTGATGGTGCTGCTAGAAACATGTCCTCCTATGAATCAGCACTCCTGTATCTTTTGATAAATTCCTAGCCGTGCTATTGCTGGCTCATAGGGCAGTTCTAGTTTTAATTTTCTGAGGAACCTCCACACTGTTTTTCAGAGTGGATGCACCAGTTTTCATTCCCACCAACAGTGCAAGAGGGTTCCCATTTCTCCACATCCTTGCCAACATCTGTTGTTGCCTAAGTTGTTAATTTTAGTTACAAAGCTGTATTCATCATGACAGTATGGTACCGGTACAAGAACATACACATAGACCAATGGAATAGAATAGAGAACCTGGAATTGAACCACAAATGTATGGCCAACTAATCTTTGACAAAGCAGAAAGAGTATCCAATGGAAAGACAGCCTCTTTAGCAAATGGTGCTGGGAGAACTGGATGGCAACATGCAGAAGAATGAAACTGGACCACTTTCTTACACCTCGCACAAAAACAAACTCAAAATGGATGAAAGACCTAAATGTGAGACAGGAAACCATCAAAACCCTAGAGGAGAAAACAGGCAACAACCTCTTTAACCTCAGCCGCAGCAATTTCTTGCTTGACACGTCTCCAAAGGCAAGGGAAATAAAGCAAAATGAACTATTGAGACCTCATCAAGATAAAAAGCTTTTGCACTACAAAGAAAACAATCAACAAAACTAAAAGGCAACCAATGGAATGGGAGAAGATATTTGCAAATGACATATTGGATAAAGGGTTAGTATCCAAAATCCACAAAGAACTTACCAAACTCAACACCCAAAAAACAAATAATTCTGTGAAGAAATGGGCAGAAGACATGAATAGATACTTTTCCAAAGAAGATCCAGATGGCCAAAAGACACATGAAAAGATGCTCAACATCACTCACCATCAGTGAATATTATTTTAAAGTAGAATGTGATAAATTAAAGATGTATTCTGGTAAGCCCTGGAGAAACCACTACATTTTTAAGATGGCTATAATTAATAGGCCAAAATGGGAGATGAAATTGAATCATAAAATATATTCATTTTGCAAAGAAGGCATGAAAAGAGGAAAAATGGAAATAAACTACAGACAAAACAAATAGAAAACAAATAGTAAGATGGTAATTTTAAAATATAAATACATGAATGATAACATTAAATGTAAATGTATGGGAAATCCACTTTAATTATAAAGGCATATATATAAGAAAAAGCAAAGAAATGAAAAATGATATACCATGTAAACATGAATCAAAAGGAAGTTGGGACATATAAAGAAGATTTCAGAACAAAGAACATTACCTGCGATAAAGAGGAGTATCAATTAATGATAATGTTGTTGATTCATTAAGAAGGCCTAATAGTCTTTTTTTTAATATTTTTTTAATGTTTGTTTAATTTTGAGAGAGAGAGAGAGAGAGAGAGACAGAGCATGAGCGGGAGTTGACAGACAGAGAGGGAGACACAGAATCCGAAACAGGCCATCAGCACAGAGCCCGATGCGGGGCTCGAACTCGGGAACAGTGAGATCATGACCTGAGCCGAAGTCGGACACTCAACCGACTGAGCCACCCAGGCACCCCAAGAAGGCCTAATAGTCTTAAATGTATAGAGTAAAATACATACATCAGCTGCGTACATCAAAACACATAGAATAAAAACTGATATAACTAAAAGGATGAATAGCCAAATTTTCAAATGTAAATTGGAGACATTAACACTTATCTCTCAAGTAATGGAAAGAAAACTAGATATAAAATCAGTAAGAACATAGATGTCATTACACACCAACCTGACCTGACAGTCCACTAAGAAGCAGAAAATACATTCTTTTCAATATACATTCACCAAGATAGTCCATATTCTGAGTCATAAAGCTAATCCAGCAAATTTAAAAGGACTGAAGTAATTAAAATTTTATTCCCTGACCATGGTTAAGTTAAACTAAAAATCAACAGCAGAAAGATATCTGAAAATAACCACAAATATTTGGAAATTAAACAACACCCTTCCAAATAACCCAAAGAAGGGACAAAGAAGAAACAAAGGAAATTAGAAAGTATTTTCAATTGAGTGAAAAGGAAAAGACAACATATCAAAAATAGTGAGATGCCATTATAGCAATACTTTGAAATTTATAGCAATGAATACTTGTACTAACATAAGAAAGTTCTGAATCAAGCATCTAATCTTGTACTTGGATTAGAAAAAGAAGAACGAATTTAATCCAAAGCAAGAAGAAGGAAAGAAATAATAAAATGGGGAGAGAGGTCAATGAGAAAGAAAACAGAAAACCGATAGAGCAAGTCAATGAAACTAAAAGCTGGTTGCTTGAAAGGATCCATAAACTGATAAATTTTCAGTCAGACTAATCAAGAAGGTAAAAGATAAAACACAAATTACCAACATGGGGAATGAAAGAAGAGACATCACTACAGATCCTATTTTCCATGACCATGTGCTACTGTTAGCTGCTTCCTCATGGGTGCGCTCATCTTGTCTTCCCCTTCACTTCACACTGCCCACCTCTGGAAGAAGAGGGGGGAACAGAGAAGGCAGAAGGCACTTAAGACATAACAAACACAAACTGCCCTAGTGCCCTTTTCTTGATTGTTTTGTACAGCCCCACTTTAAATTCTCACGACATCTTTTCCAGGTGAGAACTAAAGCTCTCTGGATAGACAGACTTGCCCAAGGTCACATGGCTAGTGCATGGCAAGCAAGAGCTTGATCCCTTGTCACCTCACCCCTCCATGTCTAGTGCTCTTGCCAAGATAACAACAGCAGCCATAGTGACTGAAATTTATTCAGGGCTGATTCTTTGCCATGCTCTAAGAGATTCTAAATACTGTCTTATTTTCTAGTTCTCACAACTCTATGAGGTAGTATGCTATTACCCACTAGTTATAGATGAAGAAACTGATATACAAAAAGATTAGCCCAAGGTCCTATGGTTGTAAGAAAGCTGAGACAAGATTCGAATCCAGTGAGGCTAACCTGAGATTCCAGCTCTTCACCTCCATAGTATACTGACTACTAGGAAGGACTTAGAGAAGGAAAGGAAATGGCTGGGCAGGGGACATGCCCAGAGAAAACTTGCTGAGTTGGAGAAGGACAAAACATAGCTACTTATCCACCTCCTGTCCCCTGCCATGTTCTCATTTTTTTCCCCAGCTCTGAAGCCAGAGCACCACAGCAACCCATTTGAGGCATTCGGTTATTCAGAGACATAAGATTTCCCCAACCACTCTCTTAACCCATATAATCTACAAATCTTTTCTCCTGTTGCTTCCCAGATTTATGCTTAAGAAGCTGATCTGATAATTTAAACCTGACTGGGGTACTTCATCACTTCCTCCAGGAAAGGAATTACATTCCAAGCTTTATGGAAACACAATATCTTCACCCCTTAAAGTAAGGGGTAGGGTATTTTGAGAACAGCAATTCTAACTGTTCTACTGAAGCAATTTACTCCTCTTTTTACCATAAAAACACTGCTGGCCAGAGGTGGACAGGAAGTCTGAATACAGAGCCTAGATACCTGGAAAAGGAAGGTAGAGAGGTCAAAAAGCATTAGGGTAAGAACAGAGGAAAAAAAGAAGGAAAAGAAATCAATTATGTCATTTAAGGGCAACAGTTTAGTAGAGTCAAAAATTCAGATGCCTTCAAAGCCAGGGAGGAAGCATAAATGTTTGATGCAGGCTGTGCAAAACCAATCATATCATCTCCAATGGAACATTAGAGGGCTTAGATCCAGGGACCAGTAACTAGTCAGCTCCAGCAGTCAAGGGTGACATGTGAAAAAATGAGACCTGTATTGCCAGATCCTACATTTTTCAAGAAAAGCTAGAAATCTGTTATTTCTCCTAATTTTTCAAAGTTGGCAACTAATTCAGCTGGAGAAAAATGTGTGAGCCAAACAAAAATATCTAAGGACTGGACAATGTCTATGGGATTATCAGCTGGTGCCCTCTCTGGTAGAGCACCTCCCACTCTCCTTCACCCATTTTGTCCATACTCTCCTCTGGCAACCATCAGTTCACTCTCGTGTTTATAGTACTAATTCTGCTCTTTCTTTGTTTATTCATTTTGTTTTGTTTTCAGATTCCACATATGAGTGAAATCATATGGCATTTGTCTTTCTTGGTCTGACTTATTTTACTTGGCACAATACCCTTTAAGTTCATCCATGTTGTTGCAAATGGCAAAATCTCATGCTTTTCAATGGCTGTGTAATGTTCCATTATACATACATACCACATCTTCCTATCCATTCACCTATCAATGGACTCTTAGGTAGCTTCCAAATCTTGGCTATTGTAAATAATGCTGCAAAAACACAGGGGTGCATGTATCCTTTTGAATGAGTGTTTTCATTTTCTTTGGGTAAATATCTAGTAATGGAGTTATTGGATCATTTGGTATTTCTATTGCTAATTTTTTTAGGAACCTCCATAATGTTTTCCACAGTGGCTGCACTAGTTTGCATTCCAGCCAACAGTGCATGAGGATTCCTTTTTCTCCACATCTTTGCAACAACACTTATTTCTTGTCTTTTTGATTTTAGCCATTCTGATAGGTGTGGTGATACCTCATTGTGGTTTTGATTTGCATTTCCCTGATGATTAATGCTACTGAGCATTTTTTTATGTGTCTGTTGGCCATCTGTATACCTTCTTCGGAAAAATGTCTATTCAGGCCCTCTGCCCATTTTTTAATTGGGTATTTATTTTCTTGGTGTTGTCTTTGGTCTTTATACATTTTGGATACTAACCCTTTATCAGATATGTCATTTGCAAATACCTTCTCCAGTTGTCAACCGCTTCCTTCACTTTGCAAAACCTTTCTATTTTGATGTAGTTCTAATAGTTTATTTTTGTTTTTGTTTCCCTTGCCTTAGGAGATATGTTCAGAAAAATGGTGTTATGGCCAATGTCAGAGAAATTACTGCCTGTGCTCTCTTCTAGAACTTTTATGGTTTCAGGTCTCACATTTAGGTCTTTTATCCATTTTGAGCTGATTTTTATGTCTGGTGTTAGAAAGTGGTCTAGTTTCATACTTTCTAGTTTTCCCAGCACCAGTTATTGAAGAGACTCTCTTTTCCTCATTGTATATTCTTGCCTCCTTCATCATAGATTAATTGACTGTATAATCATGGGTTTATTTCTGGGCTCTTTATTCTGTTCAATTGATTTATGTGTCTATTTTTGTGCCTGTACCATTGTGTTTTCATCACTAAAGCTTTGTAGTATATATTGAGATCTGTAATTATGATACTTCCAGCTTTGTTTTTCTTTCTCAAGAGCAAAAGGTTCTCTCACCACAATCAAGTGGGATTTATTCCAAGGACACAAGGATGGTTCAATACTTGCAAATCAATCAACATGATGCATCACATAAACAAAATGAAGGATAAAATTTTTATAATCATCTCAGTAGATGCAGAAAAAGAATCTGACAAAATATCAACCTTAATTCATGATAAAAACTCTCAACAAAGTAGGGTTAGAGGGAACATACCTCAACATAATAAAGACCATATATGAAAAACCCACAGCTAAGATCTTAACAGAGAAAAACAGAGCTTTTCCTCTAAGATAAGGAACAAGACAAGGATATTCATTCTAACTGCTTTTATTAAACACAGTAGTGGAAGTCCTCACCACACCAATCAGACAAGAAAAATAAATTAGAGGTATCCATATTGGTAAAGAAGTTGTTAACTTGTCACTATTTGCAGATGACAAGATACTATATATAGAAAACCCTAAAGACTCTATCAAAAAATATACTAGAAATAATAAATGAATTCAGTGAAGTTTTAGGATACTAAATTAATACTCATAAATCAGTAGCACTCTTACACACTAATAACGAAGTAGCAGAAATGGAAATTAAGAAAACAATTCCATTTACAATTGCACCCCAAAAAATAATACCCAAACATAAACTTAACCAAAGAGGTAAAAGACCAGGACTCCAAAAACTATAAAACACTGATTAAAGCATTTGAAGATGTCACTAACAAATAGGAATATATTCCATGCTCATGGACTAGATGAGTTAATTTTGTTAAAATGAACATATTACCAAAGCAATCTACAGATTCGAAGCAATCCCTATAAAAATACCAACAGCAGTTTCATAAAACTAGAACAAATAATACTAAAGTTTGTATGGAACCACAAAAGACCCCAAATAGCCAAAGCAATCTTAAAATGGTTTTAAATAGACACCACGTGTCCTATAATCCACAGGCCAACAGATTCCCTGAAGATCATTTTGTCCATTCTCTTGCCTTCAAGCCAGACAGCATTTAACCCACATCTGGTGTCACCAGACCTGCACAGGGAGTTTTCACCTTAATGAAGCACAAAAGGCCAGGCTAACAAAAGACAAGGCTTCCAGAACCAGGCTGCCAGCCCTGAAACGCAAGGTCGGCATCGGCCAGGCAGTCCAAGGCAGTGATGGAGTTGAATGCTGATCGCGCCATTCCCCAGCGATCGGCTCAGAAGTGGAGCAGACATGCCAACAGGGCATGTTCCAGGGAACCAGCCCTGTCAGCCGGAGGGGGAAAATTCCACTCTCAACTCCTGCCAAGCCCACATCAGCCTGAAAGCATGGCAAAAGCACAGCACCTTCCTTCCCGGTCTTATGAAAAGCTCAGGCTTTCCTAGCCCCTCAGGAGACAGACTGTGGGCAGGTGCTGGGATGCCAAAGAGAAAGTTTGGAGCCTTTAATTAGAGGTCACAATGGTTGGTTCTCTGGAAGACAGCCTGGAAATTTCCAGCTACACAAGAAGCCAGGCAAGCCGGCAAAGACCTTTCCTTGGTGAAACCATGAGACTGGGCCAATTACCAATGCCCCTTTCCTGTATCCTCAGCTCTTGGAAATCATAGCTGATAAGGGATCAGCACTGGGAAGCAAGGAGATAAATGCAACATTTATTCATCATGTACCATATGCCAGGCTCTGAGTTGAATGCTTTACACACAGTATCTCACTTAATGCCTGCAAAACCTTACAAGGCAAGCTAAAAAATTGGTGTTGGAATTAAGGTTAGATTCAGATTAGCAAAAACAGTTAAAGGTGACTTGGTTTGGTCAGGTTTTTAAAAAATCTCCTTGGGATAATATTCAGTCAAGTCAAGGTTCGAGCTCCCTGTCAGAATGGTCTTGCCCAGCTCAAAGAGATTTCTCACCTTTACAAGATAGTATACAGGTGAGGAGGAAGTACATGCATCCTTAGGATGGAAGAGGGGAGGAGGCTTCTGGCCCAAAGGCTGTCTGCTGGGAATTTCCTGGTCTTGACCTTGGAGCTCTGCACTGGTCCCTGCTGCTTAGTAGCTGAGCTGGGCTGGATTGGGCATCCACCAAGGGGAGGCCAGGCCAGCACGGTCCTACTAGGGCATCCACCACATGTTGCCACTTCCTTGTCCCCGCTCCAGCCTCTTCAAGTCATGAAGAGCTGGTTCATGAGAAGCTCTGGATCCTCCAGACTGTATTTGTGGTCTGTGGAATGAAAGGCGTGCTACTTCAGGCTCAGCCATCCTGAGTCAGCTGCCCCGGCAGCAGCATGAGCACTGGCACCATGCTGGATTCCGGACTTCTCTAAAGGACTTGTAATTTCCTAAGGCTGCACTCTAAGGAGGTGAAAATCCTGGGCACTAGGATTCACCCCCAAAATATCCAGGTGCTTGCTTTCTCTTGCTTGCCTCCTACTCCAGAATAGTTTGAACTCTAGGGAAGCACCAGAATAATGATCTCTCTACTCGTACCCTTCTACATCTTTCTATTTCTCTCTTATAATGGCCTTCCTTCATTGAAAAAGATGGTTTTCCCTTTCTTTCTGTTGGGAATTTCCCCATGTCTTATCACCTCCATTCCCCACCCCATTCCTAGGGAAGTACTGTCCCCCTCTTATCTTCCCTACAGCTGAGAGAGGTGGGGGTCGGTAGCAGAAAGGTTGCCGGAAAAGAAACCCAAGAAAAGAATCTATATCAAAAGAGATTTCAAACATTTTCTATACAGATATACATTATATTCATTAAAGAATGGTGCTTATCAGTATCTTTTCTTAGGGCTTACAATCCCAAGACCTGAAGTACATGGTGCTTCTCTCCTGGGAGTACAGACATGCCTGTGAGAAAGGGCCCATGGTCACAGGACATCAGGTTCTCCAGGCTTCTCCCCCATCCCACCTCTCAGCTTCTGCCTCCTGATCACTAACCTGGCAATCCAGGGCCTGAACCCATCCCCATGTGGGCGGTCCCACTGTTGAGGAGCTGCAGCTGGATTGTCACCCATCTACCAAAGCTGAAAGCAGGAGCTGGGCTGCCTCCTGCTCTGGTGGGCACAGGCCAGAACACATAGTAGTCAGCTCCTCCAAACAACAATGGAGGGCCAGGAGGCTCTCAGTTCTTAGGCATCTCAGAGAGGTCAAGAGAAGGCCTCTTTCTGAAAAGAACATTTTGCAAATATGGGGCAAATTCAGAAAGGAAAGTGAAGAAAGGGCTAGGCTTCAGGGCTATGAAAACCAGGCTTGGCTCAAGTCCTGACATTAAGAGACAACACAGATGTCAGCTAATGGGATGGGAGCACTACAGAAGTTCCAGAGGGGAAAAAATATTCCTTGGAATCAGAGCACCCTACATCCATGACACTCTCCTGTGCCACTTCTGTCAAGTGTCTCTCTCTCCCCTCCAAGTCCTCTGTTTGAAAAGGTTTCCAAATAAAGAACTGCCTGTATGAAGCAAGGGAAGTTGCAGGCCCAGGCCCAGGACTCGGAATCAGCTGGGCCAGGGTGGCCCATCACAGGCCCCGCAAGCAGCAGGTGTGTCCAGAGACGCAAACAGAACAGAAGACCGGGGAAGGCCAGGGACCAGAAGATGGAGATGCCAAGCCCAGCGTCAAATAGAGAAGGGAGGTTCAGGTGATGGTAAATTAGACAGCTAAAAAATCAGGGCTAGGAAAGTGAGTTAAAGTAGGACAAACAAGGCAGGAAAAAACCAAGCTCCAAAAGCCAGAGCATTGGCAGGATCCTCTCTAGAACCCAGGAGAAATACTGAAGACAAGTTCTAATCTTGGCTCTTTCCACACACTTGTGGATTCCCTTCAGCAGCTGGGGGGACCTCTGTTAACAGCCATGACTCCCCAGCCAAAAGAAGAAACGGATCATAAAGTAAAATAAAATACCTCTATCTCTAATTGTCCACTTCATTCCAGGTACTCTGCTGAATGCTTTCATTGCATTCTTCCTTACCTTCCTCACAAGAACCCTGTGAGCGAATATAGGGCTTGGCAAAAATGGTGTCCTTGTGTGAATGAAGAGGTTCCTTTCTCTGAAAATACACAGCCCCACATCAGGGCACAAGGCTTGGAGAGAGAGTGTGGTGTGGATTCCAGCCCCCACACACCCTCTCAGCCAGGGACCTATGGGCAAGGCACAAAATTCACAAGTGTGTGTGCAGTCCTAGAAGTACATATTATATCCCCATTTAATAGATGATGTGATGGGCATTTAAATGTTAAACACCTCACCCAAGTGCATGAAGCCATTAGGTTGTAGAGCCAACATTCAAACTCAAATCCACTGAGATCCAAAAGTCCCTGCTTTCAATTACCACACCAGTACCACAAAGCATAGAGGTGTGCCTTTCAGAAAGTCCTTCCACGAGTTAACAGCAATGGCTATAGATTCCTAATGACCCTAAAAGAGTCAAGAAGCCTCATTCCCCAGTTGTGTGATTTGTCCCCAGTTCACGAGATGGAACCACAAGAAAAAGCAAAATGATTGATACTCTCCTAGCTTGTTGGTTTCCAATCTCATGATTCCACCAGCCGACCTGACACTTCCCCATGGGTGGCTAATAAGAGTCTAGAGGTCAATGCACCCAAAGTGCAAGTCTTGGTTTCTCTACCTCTCCCACCACTCTTCAACTGTCCTCTCCCATCTTCCTCATTTGGAGACAGAACCACAGTCCAGGCGCCCAGGACAAACAAATGGAAGATCACGAACTCTGTTCATCACACTCCACATCCATTCCATCAGCAGACCCTGCCGACTGTCCTTTCAAAAGCCCACCAAATCCAACCACATCTCACCATCTCCACCACTCATACCCTGGCCCCATTATTGTGGTCTCTCTCCTGAGTCACTTTCACCCGTGCCCTGCAATCACTTTGCTACACAAAAGGCAGAAGAATCTGTTTAAGCATCCCTCAGATTTATTATTCCTCTGCTCAAGATAATTGTATGACTTTATATCACATGTACAATAAAACCTGAAATTGTTTTCATGACCTGCAGGGTCCTATCTTATCTGACCCCAGACTCCTCACACCCTTGAAACAAGTCCAACTTCAAGTTCTCCTGCAGTCCCCCCTCTTTGGCTTTGCTCCAGTTCACTCACCCCTTTTGTTCTTCAAGCATACCACATCTGCTCCCACCTCAGAGCCTTTGCTATGGTTGTGCCCTTGGCCTGGGACACCCCTCCCTCAGACTTTCTCATACTCGCTTCCTCAGAAAGGCCTTCTGTGACACACCCATCCCAAATGTCACCCACTCTCTGGCATTGGCTCATTTTTCTTCATGACACTTCTCATTACGCAACACTTTGTGCTAATTTTATTGGTGTCTTTGTCCATCTCTGCTGCTAAATATAAGCTTCACAAGAGCAGAGACATCTTCTGTCCTGTTCTCTATTGTTCCTTTAGTGCCTGGAACATGTCTAGTATACAGCAGTGGCTTAATAAGCATTTGATTAGTGGATGAGTAACTCCTCACAATAACCCCTTAGGGTGGTTACTAGGCCTATCCCTCTTCTTGGCATGAGCTGAGTATGGCTCTGAGAACTGAGGGCCTTGTGTCGTCACATGGCTAACAGGAGAAGAATCTGAACTCCAGCTCAGGGATGCCTGATTTCAAGCCTATGCTGTACCTATGACATGCATCCCTTCAGGAACGGAGTAGATGATAATGCAGACTGGAGTTTCCTGGTTTACTAAGCATTATGAGTTATTTTCTATTTTAATAAAAAAAAACTGAAAGGAACCCTAAGGCTCATCTAAAACAGAATTCTCCACTCAAAAGTTTATAAAAACCTATGGACCCTCCCCCCAGAAGCACATTCACACTGGAGAAACCAATAGCGTCTGTTCCAATTTCTATTTGTAAAAAAGCAACATATAAAATTATACAGACATTTTCTGTTTATCAATGAGCAGCATGAGAGCCTCCAAGACATATCAGATGGTGACTAGAGACACACACTTGTACCTAGTCCCCCAGTCATTTATCACCTAGTGGTTTTGACCATTTTACATTGTTTGCATTTTCTTTTTTTTTATATATATATATTTTTTTAATTTAAAATAGTTTATTTTCAAATTGGTTTACATAAAACACCCAGTGTACATCCCAACATGTGCCCTTTTTTGATGCCCATCACCCCCTCTCTCCCCCCATCTCCCTCACCCTCAGTTTGTTCTTAGTCTTTGAGAGTCTCTTATGTTTTATCTCCCTCCCTCTCTGTGTCTTTTTTTTTCTTTCCCCTCTTCCCCTCCCCCTTGTTTTCACTCTTAAATATAGTTTACTTCTTACCCACACCAATATTTAAAAATAAAGATGGAAACATAAAGAACACTGATGTTGAAATATAACATGTTAACGCAGAAGAGAAAAATGGCAAAAAAGAAGTCAATAAATTTGCCTCTAGGTTATATTCATACAGAGCCATAAATTATATACCAAAATTATTAATATGATATATAAAGATATCCTCATTGCCAAAATTCAATGTTAAGAGGTTGGAGGAGCTATTGTATCCAATTATATTCAATTGACTTTTCATTTATTGAGAGTTAAAGAATGTCCCCAACTACCATGCATGTGTCATCTGCAGAGAGCTCCTTATAAATGTAACCTAAAACTTTCTCTTTTACTCTTAGTTTGGTAATGAAGAATAATTAAATGTTGAACTCAAAGTGCAAACATACCAATTTCAAGTCAGAACAGTGTTTTTCTGTCTATTTGGAAGCTTTAATATGATTATAAGTTCTAATATAAATTTTTATATACACCATTACCCAAACCAAGGATGACACACTCTGCTACTTATAAATGTATTTGTTGGGACATGCCTTTCTTTTCTTGCATAATAATGTGATAACATAAACAGTGTGTGCTACCTCTGTCAAAAAAAAAAAAAAAAGAATAGACTTGCCTTTATGTATAATGAACATTAAAAGATGAGCTGTAATAAATTGTATAGACAGTATCCATTAATATTTATTTAAAATAAAATATTTTTCCTAGAATCATTAGATCATTACAATCATTAGAATCATTTCTTAGAATCATTTCTTCATCATATTTCACATAATTTTGACTTAAAAACAATTCCTAGAGGTGGTTAGGGGATTAAACATATGCTGCTATGAAGGTGGTCATGTGGAGCTACACACCTCCTCCACAACTCCTCCTACCCAGCTCCACAGGGTCTGTGTCCCATGAGGGTGACCTCAGTGGAGAGAGTCAGTCAGGTCTTCTGGCTCTCTGGCTTTTGGGTTGGCCTGTGGAAGGCATCAGCAGGAAATCAAAGGGTAGGGGAATAAAGGCAGTGGGGCACTGATTTCCTCCATCCATCTGACCACAAAGCCCTGGACTGGCCTTGGGGTCACAGAGCCCAGCAGAAGCCTCGCCTGCACAGTGGCTTCAGCCACAGCCCTCCTCTCTGTGTTCTATGACCACAGCTCCCTGTAGGGAGCTGTAGGTACTAACAGCTCCCCACTATTGCTGATCGACTCCTAGGGTCCCTTCCCATCCTTTCTGGATTTCCCTTAATCAATCACATTTGAGCGTGGCACCTCTTTTCTAAATAAATACAAGGTTCAACAGTCAAAAAAAAAAAAAAAAAAGCACATGAGGAGAGTTAGAGGTTGCTGATCTGTTATAATCCTCTCCTTTTACAGATTAGGGAACAGAGGTTAAAGGACCCTACCAGACTTGTCCACAAGCCCAACCAAAAACAAGGCAGAGCCACAATCAGAGACGTGAATTTGACACAGGAGTAATTGAGACCGTACACTGTACAACTGTTAGAAGAGCCATGAGTTCATACATATGAATTGCTTGAAACAGCACCGGGTACAGAGTAAATACTCAGAACTGTTAGCTAGCATCATCATCATCACCATCATCATTGTCGTGTGCCAATTCCCAATCCAGTTTAGAAAAAGGGGGACATGGACTAAAAAATACACAATCTTTTAAGCATAAGGATCCTAAAATCAATCCTATTTTGTAGATGGAGACACCAAAGCCCAAAAAGGTTCTGTCCAAGGCAGGACCCCTGCCACCTTCAGTATGAATGAAAAAGAAGTGCCAAGGCTCATGACTTGGGGATGGTGTGGAGTGAATTCCAGCTACCTAATACTCCCTTGGACAGATGCCCTGATCGGCTCTGCACAGCTGTCCCAGAATGGCCCCGCTTCAAGGTCCCCCAGCAAGTAGTTGTCATTTAACAAATGAAAATGACCTTCATCTCACTGAGTGGTTACAAATATCCACTGAGGCAGCATAGGAAATGTACTTTTAGAATTCTCAAGCAGAGGGTTCCAGCAGGAATTACCATGGCTTCCTTACTCCACATTCTTCCAAAAAGAAAAGGGGCCAGAGATTAGAATAAGAGGCTGAGGAACTGTTCTGACTTCACTATTCCATAATGTGTGGGGGTGGCAGAAAAAAAATAAGCCCTTATTCCCGTATGACAAAAAAATCGTTCTTCAGCACTCTTCAACATTCTCAAGGGAGAAAGAAAGACCAGCGCTATGATGTGTAACAACCATGCCAAGAAACCTGTTACATTTCATGTTGAAAGGTTGATGAAAAGAAGGCCTTGATTCAAAGCACAGCTTTTACTGCAAGCTCATGGGCAATGTTGGTATTGATGTTTTCAAAGAACACCTGCTATCATGGTGGAACCCCTAGAAAAAGCTCAGTTAGAGCCCAGCCCTTCCAAACTATGTCTGCTCTTTACTGAGACACAGGCAGCCCACATTCTTCCCTCAGTGTTCATCCATGTGAAAACCTAACTGGGATCTGGTTGGTTTTCTTTCCAGTTCAAGGTGCATTTCCCATCTTAAAGATAACTCTGTATGGGGCGCCTGGATAGCTCAGTCGGTTAAGTGTCTGACTCTTGATTTTGGCTCAGGTCATGATCTCACCGTTATGGGATTGAGCCCTGCATTGGGCTCCATGGGATTCTCTCTCTACTTCTCTCTCTCTCTGCCCCTTCCCCATGCTCACACACTCTCTCAAAATAAATAAACTTAAAAAAAAAAAAAAGATAACCCTGTTTGTTCTGTCATTGGGCACTGCACCTCTTCTTGATGATGTCTTTTTTCCCCAAATTTGTTCCCCTCTCATCCACCAAGGAAGAGAAGAAAAAGAAGATGTAGTAAGCACATACACTACTTTTTACATACATAGATAAGTTAATCCCTACCCTATGAGTTAGAAGTTATCCCCCAATTTGCAGATAAGGAAAACAAACCTCAAAGAAGTCAAATCCCATGCTCCAGATCCACACCCAGTTAAGCTACACACCTGAATTTCCAACTTAAATCTATTTTAACAGTCTTTGATCCTTTCTATTGCCCCACTGTGCCAATTCCAAACCCCTCTTTCTACAGCTAATTGTACCTTCCTCCTCTACCACTAGAATGTGATTAATGGCTAAGAGAATAGGAATCATTCTCTCTCTCTCTCTCTCTCTCTCTCTCTCTCTCTTTCACACACACACACACACACACACACACACACACACACACACACACACACACCAGATCCTACCAAAGAGGAACCATCTCCATTGTCTCATCTTGACCTAGAGGATTATCACAGGCCCATATGAGTTATGTTAAAAACTATGGAAGAATAAAAATTAAAAACCTCCTAATTGTTTTTCCAACAGTTAAGATGCATTGTCCTGAGTACCATAAATATTTTCTCTAATAGTTTCCTAAATAGTTTTCTCCCTCTAATCTCTCCACGGTGCACCTCCCTGGTCTCTGACAACATACACTCCCTTAGTTCAGAAACCCTTTCCAGTCACTGCCCTTTCCAGCACCTACTGTAGCCTTTCGTATGGTAAGCAGCAATTGACAGTAATGAACAAAGCAGCACAGGCTCAACAACCAGACAAAAACCAACAACACCTAAACCCCATCCTCACATATAGTGGTTGGGGGTAAAGGTGCCTAGACATGCCAAGACTTTAAGGGAGACAATCAAAATATCCTCCCCCAGTCCAATTATTCCTTCCTCAGGCCCCACATCAGCAATGAGCACTGTTGGCAGACACAGGTCTTCAGACCTCACCTACATTCTAGAACTTGGTTCCTCTGCATTGCACTGAAGCCTTATCATTAAAATCAGTAACACTGAAAGTCTGCACAGCACTTTATTGTGTACAAAGTACATTCACACACTCTATCCCGTTAAATCCTCCCAAACACTCTTTGGAAAAGAAAGTAAAGGTCACAGATGGAAACTGGCCCAAATCCCTTAAAGAGCTACAACAGGGGATGCTGGGCCTTAGGCCATGTCTTCTGCCTCCATTGTCTGGGCTCTTTTGGCTCTACTACTTTTGTATTATTTCAGTGGTTGTGTCTGGTCTCCCCAGCCTTGCTGCAACTCCTCAAGGATTATCCATCTTCTCCTCCCCATCTGGGCATTGGGCAAAGCTCTGCCCTTTCCCAGCATTTGGTAAACCCTGCTGAATGCTTGAGTGAAAGCATGTGAAGTGACCTTCCCTTTCTGTCAACCGATGGCAAGTAGAAGAAAGCAAGCCTCAAGTGATTCGCTTTTCAGGTGAGCAGCTTTTAGGAATAAAGCAGCACCAGTCTCTATGACCACAGTCCTGATTCTCTGGAAGAACCTACCTTTGGGCAGCTTTGGCCACCCCCTCAAGAGCTTTCTCCCAGCATCTTTGACTTAAAGACTAGGGATGAGGGGCTTCTTTGAGCTTCGATGCAACCACAGTCCCAGTGCCTTCTTCTCATTGGCATACAAATGTAGGAGCCTAGCAGAACTTAAGACTTCAGTCAAAGGTCACATGCTTTCAGATCCTTGGCATGGCTCCTGAGGCATGTGAGTGCAGATCGATGCCATGACCTTGAGGTCCACTCCAGCTTGTGAGGAGAGAAGCTCCCGACCACAGCAGGCCCTGAAGGACTCAGCTACCTGATCTTACGGAAAGGTCATGAATCCCTTCTCCAAACTCCCCTCAAAATACTTCTGGAAGCTGATAGCAACTGCATGAAGACCAGCTATCCCCTTTAAAATATACACAGAAGGGACTGAGATGAAAGAAAGGAAATAATCAGATGGCATGAGCTTGGAAGAAGTAAAACGGTGGCTGGACAGAAGCAGGCCACAAGGGAGACTCAGCTGTAGCTTGAGGCACCAGCATCAACCAAGAACCCTCAGCACAGCAGATGATAAAAGGAATGGTGCTTCCATCAGGCAGTGGGATCATAGTAGTGATAATCAGCTAAGGCCTCAGTAAGGTTCCCGAAAGGAGGGAAGATTCAATCATTTGTCTTTCACCTCACAATTAGGATACAGAGGAGACAAGGTCTTAGGGATGAAGGCAGCAAGGAGGAAGAAAAGAGAAGAGAGCAGTGTCCCCATGTCAATGTGATCCACTCAAAAACTGGCAAGTAGTAGCATGGGCTGAGGACCTGCAGAGGCTGCATAGGACTTATAAAAGTGGCTCTGAAGTCATCCAAAGTCTCTTCCCCAGCAATGCTGTCTGATTATTTCAGGATAAATGCATCGTGAACATATGGATTTGATTGTACCTCCCCACCCCCATCTTCCTCTCCTCGTGCCAGAAAAACACATACAGATTTCAAAATGAAAAGGAAAAAACAAAAGAACGGCCAGGGACCAAAATGCGTAGTATGGTTTTAAGCAAGCTAGGAACATGTTAGGAAAATAATTGTCGCTGGTCAACAAATCCAAACAGCAGTGGCACCCAGCCCTGTCATTAACGTTGACAGCCAGGAAAGTAACTGCAATTCAGGGGGAGCAGACATGTGGTCTGCCAGAGGGGACTAGAAATAAATGGCCCCCAAATGTCTGACAGTTAAATGGGTAAGGTGACGCATCATCTCCTACAGTCTCCAGACCAATGCATAAGGGTGAGTCCACTTGTGTCCTCAGACTTTATCAAAGGGTTGGTGTCCAGCTGGTCTCCATCTCCACTGGAAATGGAACCAAACGGCTTCCATTAGAGCAGATGGAACACAATTCAGACAACAAAAGGAATGACAGTTGTAATGTACTCTTACAACAGAGCATATTAATTGCACGCCTATTTACAAATATTTATTGAATGCTTACCCTAAAGTAAGGGTTGTACTGTGTCAGACACAAAGCTAGATGATTTCCTTTTCTTCTTTTAAATGTTTATTTATGTTTGTGAGAGACAGAGAGAGAGATAGAGTATGAGTAGAGGAAGGTCAGAGAGACAGGGAGAAACAGAATCTGAAGCTGCCTCCAGGCTCTGAGCTGTCAGCACAGAGTCCAACGCAGGGCTCGAACTCACAAACCGCGAGATCATGACCTGAGCTGAGGTCGGACGCTTAACCGACTGAGCCACCCAGGCACCCCCGATTTTCAAATATTATTAGCAATCCTCACAAATGCACTTCAAGATGGGTATTATGAACCCCATGTCATAGATGAGGATGGAGACACAGAGAAGTTAAATGAGTTTCCCAAGATCATAAAGTCCAGAGATGGTAGAATGAGGGTCGAACGAAAGTTCATCCAATTGAGATTTGTTTTCACTATGTCCTTGACTTTCAGCTAAGTGCTGAAGGGAATTCTGTGCACCTCTCCACAAAAATGAGCACACCATTTTATGCCGAGTAGATGGCGAATGAATAAATGAACAAGCACAAATGATAGGTTCTACCCCAACATTCTTATGCCGTATTTCATTAATTCAAACGTTCACCTTTAAGTATTACATAAAATAAATGTATATCTTACAATCAGAAGACTCTTGGAATCAATGAAAAAAAGTGATCATCTCAATCTAAGGCCAGAATAATGAACAACATGGGACAGTGACCATTAAGTGCCAAATTAGGTAAGTGTCATAGTCCAGACAGAGCAGTCCAAAAGTAGTGGGGTGGATTTTAGATTTAAAGGCCAATTAAATAAATGAAGGCCAAAAGAACCTTGATGAGGGTGGGGAATGGTCATTTGAGGCATCTCTCTCAGAAGAGTATATAGACGTCTTGGGGTGTCTGGATGGCTTGATCAGTTAAGCGTCTACCTCAGTTTCGGCTTAGGTCATGATCTCATGGCTCAGTTCATGGGTTAAGAGCCCTGCATGGGGCTCTGCACTGACAATGTGGAACCTGCTCAGGATTCTCTCTCTCTCCCTCTCTCTCTGCCTCTCCACCACTTGTGTACCTGCTCTCACTTTCTCCCTCTCTCTCTCTCTCTCTCTCTCTCTCGAAATGAATAAACTTAAAAAAAAAAGAAGAGTACATAGATTTCTTAAAAATAGGGGCCTCCATGCATAGGTAGACTTTGGAAGACCTAGCAGAGAACCAGGGGGAGGGGAAGAGGGGAATGGGAAAAAAAAGCCACAGAGAGGAAAGAAGACATGACATGAGAGACTCTCAAAGAATAAGAACGAACTGAAGGGAGAGATGGGTGTGGGAGGGGGGTGAGTGGGTGATGGGCACAGAGGAGGCACTCGTTGGGTTGAGCACTGGGCGTTGAATGGAAACCAATTTGACAATAAATTATTTTAAAAAATAATAAAATAAAATAAAATATAAAAACAATAGGGGCCTCATCTGATCTCTGTTTTGCTCCCCAAGCTCCCAGTTGTGCATTAGGTAAGAAAGAATGGTGGGGTCTCCCCTCTGAAGTATCAAAAAATAGAGGAAAGCCCAACCCATCAGACATTTCCAGTGATTCCTGCCCAGAGGCAGAGGGTTGAATCAGATCACCTCTGGGGAACTCACCTAGATCCAGGATTCCTTTTCTAAAATGGGAAACCTAATTGGTTGCTCACCTGATGAACTACAGAAACTTACTGTACAGTGACAGTATCAAATAAAGAACTCACTCAACAGTATTTTGCTTACTCCCTTCTCTCTAGCCAAGCTTCCTTCTTCCATTTCCACATTTTTTATCATGTTCCCTCTACACACATACACACACACACACACACACACACACGGTCATTTAAAGGTAAACTAATCTCCCTTCTCTATTCCCAATTTAAATAATCTAAACATCTACTTTCTTCAGGAAATGTTACATGGTGTTAGGGAACAGGGACAGAGAATGGTCACACACCAAGCAGGACCTTTAATAAAGAGTTTCTCCACTACTTCTCCCTTCAAAATGCTGTCCCAAGAGGTACAAGAACATAAAAACAATTCCTGCTTGCTGAAAGTAAGGGGTGAAAATCTGACGAGGAACAGGATATTCACAGGGTCTCAAAGACTGTCCTCATAAATTTATTATTAATTACAGAGGAAAACCAGTAACCGCACAGTGGAGGAATCTGGCAGACACCACCAGAACCCAGTGATCAAAGCTAACATCACCATAAAAGGGACACAGAGACAGCTCAGGCCTCCCGTGTGATATATTGAAAAGGACACACATTGTTTATGTAGGATTCCTACTAAAAATACATGATCTGGATCTAGTCATGAGGAAACATCAGACTAACCCAAATTGAGAGACCTTCAACAAAACGATCCTTTATTCTTCAAAAATGCCAAAGTCATGAAAGACGAAAACAAGCTCACAAATTAAAAGAGACTAAAGAGATACACCAACTCTACATTGGAATACAGGGTATTATTGGGACCACTGAAATTCCAGTGTGGATTCTAGAACAGATAATGACATCGACAGCAATGCTAAATTCCCTGGTTTTAAAAGTTACACTGTAAGAAAAAAAAATCTTTGTTTTTGGAAAACACACACTCAGATAGTTTGGGATAAGGAGACATGACATCGGCCACATTCTCCTACATGGTTCAATACTAATAATGTATTCATAGATGTTTATATATTAAAGAGAGGGAATGACAGCACATGCGGCAAAACATGAACAAATGATGAACCCGAGTGCTGACAATCAGGAGTCCTTTGTATTTCTGTTGCAGTTTTCCCGTAAGTTTGAAATCATTTCAAAATAAAAACCAAGAAACAAATAAAACCAATTTCTCCTCATTTTATGGGTGTCACTGAGTCTGGGCCCTAGCCTCTAAGCAGCAATGTCTGATTTCTTGGGCTCCACAAGCCATTAGGGAAGGAAACAGAGAAACATCCAGCAACACCTCGTCTCTCAAGTTCAGCTTTTCCTTTGGTTTCAGTAGAGATTGCTAGTGAACAACGTGATCACTGAAAGTAATTATCTGAGCATAAAACAATTAGTACAACAACCACAGAGAGAAAGTTAATAGCCACTTACGTGGCTGTTCACTTGTAAACACACCAGTGGTGAAAGTCGGCCAAACCCGCGCTCTGCCCTGAGGAATTACGAGTCTTAAATCAAAGTTACAAGGCAGGGCAGGCAGTAGGGGCTGTGCACATTTTGAGGGAGGCTCCAAAAACAAGCATAAATATGTTCCTGGAAGCAGTTCTGGAAGGGGAAAAGGAACCCTGTTCACTTCATGAGGTATTGGAACAGGTTGCAAAGGAAGGGGACCAGGCGTCCTTTGCTGGACATCTTTAAAAGAAGGAGAAATCATGTAGGAAAATGTTACAATGTGTAGAATTTACTTCAAAATACTTGATCATACAAAGTGCGAGCGGAGGTGTCTTCCTCGACCGCAGCTCTGACGCAGGTGCCAACCAAGACAGCCAGGTGTTCAGCTGGCGCTCTATTCAGGAAGCCCATTCTTGCAGGTGGTATCTCTGCCTCACTGATCTCCATCAACAAGCACAGCTTGGTTAATTAGCATAGTGTCAGAAATGGGTTTTCATGGGTAAAAATAATGGCCTGTTTATTGACTAGCGTAACAAATGCTAGAAAAGAGCTCTCATTTGGTGAAATTAGAGGTATTCAAATAATGTGGACTGGCTAGACCTATTACAGACATATTCCCATCCTTGCTTATAAATATCCAAGGGGGCCTATACCCCTTGTCCTGGACACCTTAGGCTAAACCCCTGTATGGCCCCACGTCTAGCTGAGTCTCTGGATTCTATTTCCCTGACACTGTTTATAAAGGTGACAAAGTTCTGTCTCTAGAATTGAGGGGTTTGCCTGGAATCAATCTTTCATGCATGGAGATGGGTGAGAGAATACAAAAGAACAATGAGTTGAGACATCCTGAACACGTCGCACCAGCTATTATTTTTCATACTTGTTAATAAATGTCACTCATTCCGAAACTGCAGAGGCGATCGTAAAAATTACGGGTGGCCGAACTGACTTAGGTCAGCATGTAGCAGATGAATGAGGGGTGGTCCTGCGTAAACACAGGGGCAGAGGCACGATGGGCTGTGGGTAGGCCTTTTTGTTAATGATCTTTAACTTAACGCCACTGCAGTCTGAGGAGATATGCCTTCTGACCTCAATTCCGAAAAATCAATGGAACTTGTTTTGGGGCTAGAGTATGGTGAGCTCAGTGAATGGTCCATGTGCACACAAAAAGCACATGTTTGCTGCAATTTGGGTGCAGTGTTCTATAAATATCAATTAGGGTAATTTCATTCATAATGCTATTCAACTGTACTATATCCTTAACTGATTGTCTACTTGTTCTGGTCAGTTATTGAGGAAGTTGAAATCCCCAGATATCACTGTGGCTTTGTCTATTTCTCCTGTTTTGTCAGTTTTTGCTCCCTGTGTTTTGTCAGGTGCAGACAATCATAAATAGGGCTGTTACATCTTCTTAAGGAGTTGGTTCCTTTATCAATACAAATATTACCCATATCTCTGATAATATTCCTTATCTGAAGCCTATTTTGTCTGATATTGACATAGACACTTTGGCTTCCATTTGATTAGAGTTTATATGGTGTATCTCCTTTTATCTTTGTACTTTTAACCTATCTGTACCTTTATATTTAAAGTATGCTTCCCGTAGGCACCATACAATTACATATTGTTTTTAATCCAACCTCACAATTATATCTTGTTTATACTTGATGTAATTACCAATATGCTTGGATGGAAGTATATCATCTTACTATTTTATTTTGCACTTGTTCAGAGCCACAGTAGGGCTCACCTCGTTCTTTCAGGGATTACCTGCCTGCTGTCTAATGTCTGGAAAGAGTTATTGCTTGATTTTTAACTAGCTCTGTAGTTGTTTATGGCAGAGAAGCTAGTCCTGTAGCAGGTACTCCATCATGGCCAGATGTGGAAGTAGAGAATCCGTGTTTAAAAGATTTCTCAGCTGATTCTGGTGTGCTGCTAGAACTGAGATTCTCTGCTTTAATTCAAGGGTCACACTTTAAATGGGTAGGATAAAGACACAGCAGAAATGTGAGCTGCTGGATATAAGACAACAGGGACTGCTGGGAGGCATCGGGAACCAGACAGCACAGTTTCCAACAAAAATTCACCCATAACATTTTTAAAACATCTTTTGGGCCAAATCTTTTTAAATGTCTCCTGGATGAAATCTTCCCTGGGGCCCCCAACTTGTGACATCTGTGACTCTTTTTTAAAATTAATTAATTTACTTAAATTCAAGTTAGTTAACTTATGGTATAGTAGTGGTTTCAGAAGCAGAACTCAGTGGTTCATCCCTTACATAAAACTCCCAGTGCTCATCCCAACGAGTGCCCTCCTTAATACCCATCACGCATTTAGCCCATTCCCTCACCCACCTCCCCTCCAGTAACCTTCAGTTTGTTCTCTGTATTTAAGAGTCTCTTACGGTTTGCCTCCCTCTGTTTTTATCTTATTTTTGCTTCCCTTCCCTTACGTTCATCTGTTTTGTTTCTTAAATTCCACATATGAGTGAAATCACATATTTCATGAGACTCTCCTTTAATGTCAATGTACCTCTTAAAATGGGATGCCCAGATTGAAGCATCATCTTCCTTGGAGGACTGACAGCTCAAGGTCAGTGACACCATAATTACTCCTCATTCACACCCCCATGAGTTCATTAGTTCAGTTAAGAAAGTTCATGATTGAAAACTAACCGAGAGCTCATGGTTAGCTGTAGCCACCTCACCATTGCCTCCATCTCCCTTGTACAAATGCCTGCCACGTCAGGTTGTCCTGGTCCTGCACTGTATTTACATCCTAACTTTGCATTTATCGCTATTAAATTTCACCTTGTTGGTTTTGGCTCCAGGTTCTTCTTGTGAAGAACATTTTGAATCTTGACTCTGTTATGTTTCAGGGTAACTACTTCTTCCAGACATGTACCAATGGAAAATCTGGTAAGTATGCCTCCCATTCTCAAAGACCCAGAGCCCAGTGACTAGATGGCATAACACAACCTTCACCGACACTGGTCAATCCGTGCTACCTCTGTTCTTCATAATCTCTACCCCAAGGAGAACAGAGAATGGAAGCACAGTAAGCACCAACAAGTACACCAGCTCTTAGAAAGTATCTTGGCAAAACTCCAGAGTGATGGTAAATTTGCAATCTGTGTGTAGATTTTGTATAAACGTTTCCATGAACACTCCCACAGCTCACTTGCACAGGTAATAGGTAATGCTGGAAATGGAGAAGCTGGGGCCACCATAGAGCAGGACTATGGAGTCACTAATCCTGTCTGGCTTTCACTCAGCAGCCCCAGATCTGCTGTGAATTAGCTGTGTGGCCTTGGGCTACTGAGCTGTCTTTCCTAAGCTTCCAATTACTGCTGTGTGGTCTCCCTCTCCAAGAAACTTTGCCCACCCTCACCCTCTCTCCCATCAGAGACTTAACCTATGCTCCATTTCCACAAGGACTGGCGTTGCCCTGGCCCTGACACACTTCTGGAAAAAGTAGTTGGGGGAATTTTACCCCTCAAATAACGTTCTTCAGTCTGATCTTACCAGCTTCCTATTCAAAATCCTCCCACATCACTTTGGCTGAGTATTTCATGATGGCTTTATGATCTGATGCCTGCCTATCTTTCCTGTCTTACATCCCTCCCCACCCTCACGTATACCCTTCATTCCTGCAAAACGCAGCCTCCTGCAAACCCCTGAATGATTATGCATTTTCACCACTGCATGCCTTAATTCATGCCCACCCACTTCCTCTCCACCCAGCTTATGTTATTATTCAGAACTCGGCCCAGTCATGCATGTTTCAGGCCTCCTCTGATTCAGGAGCCCCCTTCTTGTACCTTCTAATTCCCCTGCACATATTCTGAGTGGTCATCGCATCTATATAAATTAGCTGACTCTTCTTTTCTCGAAGTTGACTATAAGCCCCTCGATGGCTGGGATTTTTCATTACCACTGCCTGGACAGTTCCTGCCATAGTATATATGCTTGAATCACTGAGTGTTTTGAATGATGAGGGCATCAATGACGAGCAAGTCACATCACAGTGGCGGCTGCCTACCTCCCTCACAGGAGGGACCGCGCCTGTAAGCTGAGCCCCTGTCATGGCATCCTGAGCTCAGACTTGGGCTCCTGGGACTCTGTGTCACAATGTCACACAATCCAGTGTGGACTTTATAGCCCATGCATTCCCTTCTCCACCCTCTGTCTAAATCCTCTTCCTGAGCAGGCCCAACTAAATAGAAGAAGCCTCTCTTTCCTCTGTTCACAACTGCTTCACAACCAAGAAGGAGCCACACTCCCAGATGTGCTGCCTGAGAGGTGCTCTGATGCCTGGAATCTAAGGAATCAGGGAAGCCTCTGGAAAAACATCAGTTGGAAAATCCATCTGCAGCCCGCCCTCTCCAGGTCTTTCTCCTGCCGAGTCTGCTCACTGCTTGAAGTCTACAACCCACTTGTTGTTTACGTCCCTAACCCCGAGTTAGGGGCATCTGCAATTTAATTTGAGCCATGGATAGACAGGACTGTTCTGTTAGAGTTGCAAGAGCATAAGCAACCTTCTAGGCTGAATTCTGTGTGGCATTCCCTGGCACCACTCCTACCCTGAGCCTATAAATACCTTCTATCACGTTCCAAAATCACCTCTGGCAAGTCAAGATGGGAGTCAGTCACCCCCATGTCTGGAAGATGTCACTAGGGATGAACAGATACAGAGTAACTGCAATAGACTGGTAAGGAAAGGAGATGGAGGAAGAAAGAACAAAGTATGGTGGTTATTGGAGGTGAGAAAAGAGAAAGTTCAGGGGAACAGAGAGGTTAGAGGGAGACACATGCAGCCATGAAGCCTGAAGATCACTAACTCAGGCCCTGAGAAGGGGTATGAGGGACACCGGAGAGCCATGACAGGCTCTGAAACACCTTGCAGGGAGTCTGGCTCCAAATGAATTAGGTAAACAGAGTTGTCCTGGCACACCTACCCCTCCTCGCCACCCATGAAAGTATCTTCACCTGCGTAGAAACATGCCAACCCCCCCCCCACCGCCCATGCCTGGGACTCTGAGGATTAAAGGCCAACACCAAGGAAAGGGACAATGGACAGCAAAGAGAGCCCTGGTCAGGGGACCAGACTGTTCCCAGCTCACTCACTATGGAAGTCTACTTTGCATCTCATCTATCCTCACTGCTCAGTGGTCTTTCCGGGTAGCTCACTGGGAATTACTATCACCTTTCAAAGACACAGTGCTGCTCTGCCTCTCTGCCCCATGTCACATTTGTCACCCACCATCTACCTATAGAAAACACACCATTGGTTTATGTTATTGGATGTGCACACAGGCAGATAAGAGCCCCAGTTACCATAGAGGGCAAAGTGCTGAAGGGCAGCATCCATGCCTGAGGACAAGGCAGAGGACCTTCCAGTCTCCTTACACACTCACACACGTGCACACACACGCACATTATTCCCATGCACCAACCCCACTGGAAAACTCAAAGCCATTTGGAGCAAGAGTCCCCAGCCCGGGCCTTTGGGCCTTCGCAGCGTCAGCCAGCCCTCATGCCAGGTCTCCTGCCACACAGCTGCCATCCACCCTCCAGGCCAGCAGCCCCTGAGATGCCACGCAGACTTTTCCACTCGTCCAAAGCTTCTTAAGTGCTTCTGATATACACCATGTGTCCCAACAAGAAAACACACATTCATCAACTCCACGAAACACTCCAGATGTGATCAAAGCTGGAGAGGCAAAAGAAAACAGAGATGGGGGAGTTTGGAAAGGGGAGAGGAAGAGAGAAATCCGGGGGTATGGTGGCAGGGGTACCCTGGGTGGTGGTAAATCCGATGGATAGAGTCTAGAACTGGGGTCCAGACTCCCAGGCTCCAATCCTTCCTTCAACTTGCCTCATCGTGAGACCTGTGGTCCTGCCCCCAGACCAGTTTCAGGCTTGAGATTCTATCTAGAAAGCCTAGAAAGTTGGCCCTGGAAGGGATGATATAGATCACCTATCCCAACCCCCCTAATGTTAGGTGAGGAAGGCAGCAAGTAAGTCAACCTACCCAGAGCATCTTCCACCACCTCTAACCCCACACCCTTCTACCTCCCAGCTCACTGCTGTCTGTATATGTCAGCAGGTTACAGCAGCACAGATTAATGATTCCTTATCATTAAAGGAATGATGTCCCTCTGCCCCATTAAATCTGTTAGAGGATTCCGGTTCCCTTTTTATAAAGTGAGGCTTTCAAGGACCCCCAAATCTAAAATTCCTAAGTCTCCATGACCTTCAGCAATACCCCCGTTTAAGGAACCAGATATGTTTTATTCTAAAAGGTCCTAGAGTCCTTTCACCATCCCATCTAAACATCTGATCACATCCGTCCACCATCGCCTGGAGGCCCCTTTCAGGAAGCAGCCCTTGTGTGTCACCAACAGCCTTCCTCTCTCAAAGTGGTGCAAAGTGGTTAAGATAATGGGCTCTGGAGTTGTACTGTCTGAGATCTGGAGCAAGTGACTTATATACTCTGTGTTGCGGTGTCCTCTTCCTGACAATGAGGACAGTGATGGTGCCAACGTCACAGGGTTGCTGTGAAGATCCAAGCAGATCACACATACAGAGGGCATGGCGAGATGGGTGCACGGTGAGTATAGGGGTCAATGCTGTTAGTACTGGTCATCACCATGCCCACTGAGACACCTGCCACTGGGGAACAAGGACACTATAACCTAGTGAAATCTGTGGGTTAGAATGTGGAAGGGAGAGAACAGAAAAGAGACTCTGAGCTTAAGGTCATACCACCAGAACATCCATCATGTCCTCTTGGAAGGACAGAAGACATCGAGGGGTAGAAGCCGCTCTTCTCCCCAGACCCTCCGAATCCCACCCCTCTATCCTGTCAGGCACAAAATGTGCAATCTCTTTCCAGTGCCCCACAAGGAAGAACTTCAGGTCCTTTAAAAGTGAAAGCCAACCAGATCTTGCCAACATCGTCCACACAAGTGCACCCACATAAGCCAAACTCTTCAAAGACATGCTCTTTTCCTGAGGATAAAGCTCCAAATCCTCAAGACAGCCTATAGAATCCAGGAACTGAGCCCTGCTTCACCCCAGCCTAGTCTCCCATCACTCCCCTCACTGAAGATGTACTGCATCCTCTTCCAACAGTGAGGCGGTATACACAGTAGCAAAGAGAACCAACTCTGAGGCCAGACTCAGGAATTCGAATCTTTCCTCTTACTAGCTGTGTGACTCTGAGTGACTTCACAATTTCTTTGTGTTTCAACTTCTCATCTGTAAAAGGACTATAGCAATGTCTATCTCAAAGGCTGTTGTAAGTTAGCAAATGCAAAAAGCCTAAGCAGTGCCTAACACACAAGAAGAACCATGTAAAATCAGCTATTGCCTTTACTCTGCTCGACTTTTGCCTGGCTTATCTTTGCTTTCATTCATGTATCAAAACTTAGTTCAAAGTCACTTCCTTAGTGAGTCCTTCCCCAATAAGCTAGATTACCCTATATCTTTATTCCCATTACATTCCATGATCCTCTACTGTAAACCGTGTCACATTTAAAATTAACTATGTATTATCTGTGTTCCCTGCTAGATCACAAACCCCAGGACAGTGTATTCCCAGGACAGTCCTGGTTTACACTTGCTGTCTCAGTGTGGTAGGTCAGATTGGTGCTCAACCAATATTAATTTCCTGGCAACCCAGATTTGTGCTTGACTATGTATCTTCTTTGGGTAATAGAACACTAGCTAATGTGATGTTGGTGACACCTTAAGAGGTGCTGTGTGTTTCCATTCCTTTGCTTGTGCTCTTGTGATTTACCATGAGAGGAACATTTCCCAGGTAACTTCTGATCTAAGGAGAACGTACACACCTATGAAGACCTGAACACAGTCTGGGGCCTAGAGCCAAGCCCAGACCACCCCTGGCCTGAAGCAGAGCTTTTCCATTCAACCTACAGATATACAAGCAAGAAAAATAAGTGACCACTGTCATAAGCTACTGACTTTGGGGTGCTTTGTTATGCAGTATTATCATGACAATAGTTGACTAGTACACTCGGCATAATTATTAATAGTGCTCACCTTTACTCTCAAAAGTGTTCCAGGTAGATGATAAATTATGTAATTGCCCAAAGTCAGCCCATAGCTCTCTATCTTTTTTATCATTTTTAATCCCAGTGCCTAAAACCATGCCTGGCTCAGGGGAGGTGCTCAGTGAACCTGCTGGGTGAAACTAAACTGAATTACAGGGTTTCTTAAATCTCTTCTCCCAGGAACATGGAGTCTTCTTCCCAACTTCATGGTTAGATGTTAAACCTTCAGAGAAGGGCTAATATATCCAAAGGGAGATATAATCTCACAGGATTTGACAGGAAGATGTTAAGCCTTCAGAGAAAGGCTAGTATTCCAAAGGGAGATACAACCTCTCAAGATTTGACAAAGAGGGGACACAGATCATGGTGTAAGCACGGAGGATGACTGAAGTGAAAGGAAATGAACCTCCACCCACAAGAGGAATTTCTATCAGATGCACAGGTGGGGCTTCCAGAAGCTGAGTGTCCATGAGTGGGGCAAAGAGACACCCTTAGGATGGTTCTTCTCTCCACTGAGCAGCTTGCCTTCCTGACCAAAGGTTGAGGATTGGGCAAAATATCAACTGAAGGCAATATTTCCATTTCGTTATTGATAACAGCTGGAAACCAGCCATTGTCCTTACCCTCATCCAGACTAACGTGCCCACATAAAAAGTTGAAAATACCAGTCCTTCAAACCCCTCTCTGTCTCTCTTGTGTTCAGTTGAATATGGATTCTAGGAGAGAAACTGATGAGGCGGAGCCAACAACCCTGAGGCCTGAGCCCTCAAGGCGGGTTTTCCTGAGTCCCTTCAATGGGCTGGGTGACCCAGGCTGGGTGCCACATCTTTCACAGTGTGAGTCAACCATTCTGCCAGCAGCAGACAGCAATCCTTGGTGGTCGGCCAACTCATATCTTTGAATACCTTAGATAATCTCAAAAGTACTGGAGGACAGCAATCTCCCAGGCAGGGATCTTGGAGCTTTTTGTTTTATTTTATTTTGTTTCTTGCTTATGTCTGTGACTTCCAGACCCACAAAATGCTGTGGTTTTCCGTTTCTAAAACAGAGGCATGTCCCTCTGCGAAAAGCCTGGGTGTGCCGGGCTAATTAAATTTAGCTATCTTGTGGTTGTTGTTGTAACGTGTGTTCCGCCAATGTTATTCAATGTGTTAAGACGTTTTCTGTTTATGTTGGTTACATACCCATGTGGTGTGGGTGGAGAACATCACTCAAGGGAATATCATTAGCAGGAACAGGGAGCTCAAGGGTTCCAGAGACACGTGGTGAGACAGTGGCTCACGGGATCAAACAGTTGGGCTGTGTCCATGGTAACTTATCCACATGCTAGTCCCTTCCCTCTTGCTAGGGCAAGAGCAATCCCTCAGATCTACCTGAGGTCCCCAACCCCCACAGACAGGCTTGCACCTGCCATGGCCAGCCTACAGGTTTTGTACAGGAGAACAGATTCCCCTCTCTCTGTCAGGGAGAGAGACTGCACCAGGCCCAAAGGGGCTGAGTGACTTGCTCAAAGTTTCCCAGGAGAGTAGGTGAGAAACTGTCTGCTCCCACCTCACAGCAAGGAGTGCACAAGTCCTGAAAACCTCATGATCCCTGTTTTGCCACCTGCCTACATTCCAGAGAAACCACTGGACAGCATCCCCTTTAGTTTTCCACTAAAAGTGGAAAGTATCAAGACTCCTTTGTCTGGGCTCTCTTCCCCCACTCTCTCAAATGTCTCTTCTAACCACTGCCCGTAGCCCTGTGCTTTCTTCTCAGCCCTTCCTCAGCCTCAGCCATTCTGGAATCTCTCCTGACCACAAATGCCTTCATCAGAGTCCTGTAAAGCTTCTGACCGTATTTCTTCTCTCCTTCAAACTTCTGCTCTCTACTCTAAACTCACCTGTTCTATAAGTTACATGCTTCCCTCACAAACCACACTAAATTCAGTTACTACCCCTTCTAAACCTTCTACCACCCGCCCCTCACACATCAACATATATCTGGTATGTCAGCTACCTGCTGGGCACTGCTTACAGCTCTGTGACCTCCATCAACAGTGTTCCATTATGACCACCCTGTGGCCCAACATTACACTTCAAGCTTCCTGCTCCCCCCACTCTTTTAGTTTTGCTGCCACACCTAGGACAAAGCTCTTCATCCAGTAGACCCATGATGCAAAGACTGTGTTAACAGACTGAGTTCTATTTGGAGAAAAATCTTTGATAGTCCTCTGGGTTTCTTGTGACCTGATGGCATCATACTTATTCTGGTCCCATCCTGAGGCCCCCTGAGCTTCAGAAACACCATTTCACTCTCAATGGGGAACAAAAAGAAGACATTCCCATGACAAAGGCAGACCTTCCACAAAATCCCACACCTAACAGGAGTCAGACTCTGGAAGAGTCTCACCTGGTACATAGTGCGAACCTGCTGGGGTGTCTGGCTGCAAAACCTGCAAATGAGACACAGCAGCACATTGGAGTCGGGTAGGAGCTACGCGGTTGATAAGAGCAAGAAGTGACAGCTGACAATCCAACAACATGGAAGAAGTCAGAACAAAAAGACTATAAAAAATAGAATTGATAAATCAAAAGCATGGCATTCTGGGGTTGCTTAACAGAGGGAAAAATGATTCTCTCCAGCTCAACAAGCCAAGAGTAGCCCATCACCTCTGCTATGCCTAGGGGACTGTTCATAACCATGACCCCACTGTAAAGCAGAGGCTGACTATGGCCTGTAAGCTCCAATCACCAGGACCCTATGCCAATTTTCTCTTGCCTGACGTCCAGCTGGATGGAGCTCTGTGTCACCTTCAGCCACATGCTACAAGGGAAAAACCTAGTTTCTGGAATCCTGGATGGGCTACCTCTGTGGCTGGGGGAAGGTCCTTATCTCACTGAGCTCCATATCCTCATCTGTAAAATGGAGGTAAGAATACCCACGTTGCAGGGTCACTGGGAGGCACAGAGCTCACACACACAAAGTGCACAGTTACAATGCACTGATTTACAATGAAAAACCATAGTCTTATGATTATACGATATTTGTCAAAACTCTTGAGCTTGAAGGGCTATGTAAAATGCTGCTAGCTTAGGGAATATTATCATTTTCCTCTATGGAGCAGATAAACAATAGCTTTTCTTAACCAAACCTATGTCCATCACCACAGTATTTGTGCAATACTCTATCGTAGTCCTCAAAATAGTATCACGGGCCAGGTAGGACAGGTGTTATGGTCCCTATTTCATAGCTGAGGAAACGAAGGTTTGGGAGAGAACAGCTTGTCCAGACATTACATCAACTGGAAACAAAGCTGGAGTTAAAACGGACTTCTTTTCATTCTTAACCCACTCTCCTCACCTAAAGGAATGTCCCTAAGCAAGTGCCTCAGGACTTAAACACGTGCACACTTTATCCATCTTTTAACTTAATAAGTGTCGGCCTCACTCCTTCTCCATTTTCTTCCTGGATAGGAAGCTCTTATTTGTTTAAGTCTGTCTTCATATGCATCCTCTCCAAATCTTTGATCACATTTTTCCTTCCCTGAAATCTTTCCAGCCCAGCCAAGTTTTTTCTTTAGATATGATGACCTGAGTTAGATGCGTGTGAGGCTCTGCCATGATTTGGTAAGTTATGTGATCCTAAAATATTTCCTAAGGATTTCCAGGGCCTGTGAGTACCGTGACGCGTCATATGGATGTTTCTAGAAAGAGTACGGTCACCCCCCAACAATCTTTGCCTGAGGCATGGCCGATACCCCTGAGCCCATCATTGCAGATGACTAGTTTGGGGGTCAATATCCCCTCATGATCTTTTCCATATGCTTTGTTTTTCAGCCTCACAGTTACTTTTTTGTAAATTTCTCCATCAGTTTGTCCCTTCATTTCCCAGAAAAGCCTAGTGGCCATCTACAAGCTTACAGACATGACTTTGAACTTAAGCTCCATCAGAACGGGGCCACGCATAGCTCATCTCCATACATTCAGCACCAGTGTCTGACATATAGTCAGTGCAAAATATGTGTTGGTTCACCCACACTAGCTAATGTGTATAAAAGGACCCTGCTCTGAGTACCCCAGGCCGGTGAGCCTCGAAGAGAAGCATCATGATGATGAGGCTGTTGAAAAGCCTGTGTCACACGAGGACGTGCAGAAAGGCCCAGGAGCGTTTTATGTGGAAGAAAAAAAAAAGTTCAGGTATATGAGAACTGCTAGGGACACAAGAGCTTTTTTCCATTAAAGGACTGAGCTCCAGGGAGCTCAATTGGAATCCAAAGGAGGGAAATCAGCAAGTTTCCTGCTCTGGCTCCATGATCTCCTAGTGGCTAGAAATGTCCAGCAGAGAAAACAAGTTACCCCTGAGGCAAGGTGCTCTCTACTACAAGAGAAATCAAGCAGAGGCTGAGCATTTGCTAGAATATGCTCTGAGAGCAAGTCTCTATCCCTTCATTCCAGGCCTAGGCACTGAGGCGGTGGCCCCTAAGCACGTTCCTCCTCTGCGGCGGTATGGTTTGGTTCCAGCAGTTCTGGGTAGCTGAGAGTCTATTGCTCACAAGGGCCCAAAGGGGAAATAGAATATATAACTTGACATGTATTTTTAGAATAATAGCAGCCTCTCTTCTTCCCTGGGAAACTGGACACAAGAGGGTCAAGGAGGCAATAAGCTGTGAGCCAGACAACCTGTTCTTTCCCTGGTTCTGCCCATGGAATTCTGGGTGGCGATGGGGAGCATGTGTGTGCGTGTGTGCATGCGTGTGTGCGTGTGTGTGTGTGTGTGTGTGTGTGTGTGTGTGTGTAGTCTCCTGGTACTTGGGATCCACCATCTGTACCATATGGCTGATACTACAGGCAGAAAGATTAAAAGTATGATCTGAAACAGGAGCCACCATCCATGGAAGGCTGTTCTGAGGCTTGGGAGGCCACCCTCATAAGACCAAGCTGGCCTCCAGGCACAGCCTTGGACTGGAGTGGAGAGCACTGAATTCCAGCTCCTTGTCCACAGGTTGACCACAAACCTACTGCTCTCCCTCTGGGAGGGTGCACACTGAAGGACAGTGGCTCTGGGCAGAGGA
This sequence comes from Paguma larvata, assembly GCA_030068075.1. Lineage (NCBI taxonomy): Eukaryota > Metazoa > Chordata > Mammalia > Carnivora > Viverridae > Paguma > Paguma larvata. Next base: position 97,774,638 of record CM057828.1, on the reverse strand, counting down.
AGCAAGAGCCCTGTCTGTCATAGCTACATTTAATAAACAATCTTATTTCCTTATCCATGTACTTACCTGTACAATGGGCCAGAATATAACAGCACAGAACATTACTATCCTTGTTTCTGCCTTGTCTCAACCAGCTACTGCCTGCTGTTCTGTGTCTGCTCTGTTCTCCTAATCCCGGAGGTAAAGGAAAAACATTCTTCAGGCCCACAAGATACTATTTCTTTCCAGCCTTCAAAATGTTGCCTGGCTAAACCCAATACTTCAAATGCTGGGACCCATGCAAATACCAAGGTGCTAGCCCCACACTTCATCTCTCCTCGGTCTCCCCTCCCCTAGATCTAGCCTCACCTTCCTCAATTCTCTGCTAATTCACAGGGCAGAGCAAGGGACATAGACCAGACTGGAATAGAATCTATACAGGTGAGACTTGCAAGTCAACTTTTTGACCAAACGGCTCCCAGTCAAAAGTCATGAGGGATCTAGCTTTGAGTTAGTGGGATTTCCAGCAATCAATATCAGGCTAAACAGTTAATCCATATAAAGGGCATCCCAGGCTGGCCATGAAGACACATTCACGTCCTTTAACCTCAGTCCTTCAGAAAGTAACATTTCTAATTTAAGTGCCACCTCTTCTAGGAAGCCTTCCCTTCCCTTATTCTGCTTGTAGCAATTACTCTTCATCTATTGTTCTGCAGTATTATGTTTATACTTATAATCCTTATAAGCCCTCACTTCATCCTGCCTTGTGCATGTCTACCTCCCTACATAACTGATAGATCTTTAGGGCACAAACTTGCAGCTCCCTGTGCCCCCTAGTACAGAGACTTGCTCACTGTAAGCATCAGTAAATGCTTACTGTGTTGGACTGAACTGCCTTTATAAATCCCAGAGAAGGATCAAGGAGGAGGCAGCAGTACTCAGGAAATAATTAATCATGAGTTGATCAACATTTTTTCCTCTCTAGTCCCTCCCCCAAACCAGCTGCGGCCAGTCCTTCCTGAGTCTGGGCTGTTGAGAAGCCTTCTAAGAAAGAATGTGGCTTCCTCTGTCTTCCTTTTGGAGGGATTTGGATGGGTCACATTTCAGGGAGGTAGTAGTAGGGCCCAGAGACCGAGAAGGATGGATCAAATCACACAGCCTTCTGGTGGCTGTCCTAGAGAACTCTGGCAAGGACAAGGACCTCTGCCTTGCATAGGAGGAGGGAAAGACAATTCCTGTGATGCCAAGGCTCCAGAGAGGCTCCCATGGGCGGGGCTGTAGAGGGCTGGATTCTAATATGGCAGAGATGTGTAGCAAGGTGGGGTCACAGGGCCACTCTTGCTATCCACAGATGAGGCCCAACGGTTCCTGAGATGGTACGACCCCAGAGAAATCACTCTTGAGTCATTGTGGAAGTGTTCATATCTCAAGACTTTAAGCCAGGACATTTCTATAGAGAATTCCAAAGCTGCCACATGGATGGGTTCCATGCCCAAGGCCTGATTTCTAGGAAGCCTCACTTGTGAAGTGGGCATTAAGTATTGAATGAGTAAGAGTCAATCACTCCTCCCCAGACTGTAATCCTGATTCGGTGTGGCAAACCCGAGGCTGGCCATGCATTATCCTCTTGGTAAATTCCCCAAAATCAATGGACTGTAGTCACGCTAAGCCTAGGAGACTTCTAGACCCAATCTCTTCCTCACACAGTCATAAGCAAGCATTGGCAGGGGCTTAAGATAAAATTCTTGTATAACAACTTCAGCATAGTTAGGAGTTAAGTCACACTCAGCCTAAAGCCTATTTCTTTGTCTCATCCATATCAAAACCTTCCAGCTAAGAAAATCAGCCTGTGAGCAGACATTAATTTTAGTGAAAAGACACACCTGCAAAACTTCAAAAGGCCCCAGGCTTCCAGGTTCCCCAGAAAATAAAGGCTGTTTCCCTCCTGGGATGTTGGGGAGTTAACCCAGAGCAGTATAGACAAAAAAAATCTACTTTTCTGGCTGTGAGGACCTTCTTATGGCTCTTAAGGGACCAGAAGAGTCATTACTTTCAGCTATGGCATCACTTCATCCATTGTCTTGGTCACAAGCCATGTTTCTACCAGGGCATAAGGGCTGCTGGCTGCAAGTTCCCAGAGAGAGCTACTGTGAGTGGCATCCCTGCTGGATACCTCCCTGGGGAACTTTCCAGGCAATGCTAACACACGCACATGTGCGCGCGCGCGCACACACACACACACAGACACACACACACACACACACACACACACACACACACACACACACCCTCAGCTCAGGCCTGCAGGCCCCACCCGAGCTTTCTAGAGCAAAGACAGGATCCAGGGTTGGAAAGCCCTGTTAGTCTGGGACAGACTCATTAGCAGTCTCACAGTGCAGCCTGCTGGGCACGAATGAAGGTGCAGCAGGAGGAGGCAGGGGTGAGGGGTGCAGGGAAAGGTATCTTGCCTCCCCTCTGTCCACTTCCAACACCTGGGAAAGGAGCCTCAAACCCAAATTTTCAGTTTAGGCTTGAAGGCCTGTTGAAGGGGAAAGACAGTTAGTCCTGGGGCTTTCGATAGACACACAGATCTTCCACACCCACCGAGTTGTCAACTGTTCAATGCTTTAGAACGATCCAAATACTTGGCATGAGGGAGGAAGGCTGGGGATCCATAGGAGAAATAGAAACTCAGTGTAAAAAAGAAGTAGCTGAGTGTCCAAGGAAACAGGCGGGAAATGTCTCCCGTAAGCCTCTGTATGAATTACCATTTCCAACTTATAGAAGACTCTCTGCTTCTGCCAATCTTTCAACACAAGCACATGGTCACGATTTCTCCGTGAGGCACATAAAGGGTGTGGTCCACGTTAGTAAGCAGCAATAGAACAACACTGACATGGTGTGAGGTCCAGCCACAGGCTGGGCTCTGCGCAGGCCAGGTGGGTCCCGACAGGGAGTGGCATGAAAGATGGAGAAACTGCTGGAAGAGAGATGGCCCTGAAGAAGCACCCACAGGACCTGGTGTCAGAGCAGGGAGTGGCAAGTGAGAAAGAGGGCTGCCGGTAAAGAGGAGAAAGGAGTTAGCTTTGAGGAAATTGGGCAAAGTGAGCTGGGCTATTTGGAAGGCAATGTAACGGGAGTCCAGGGTGGCACCTGCTGGGTATAGGTAGCTCTTTCCCACACCTTGCACCCTCTTTTCTCTTAATGACCCCTCTCGCACCCCGGTCTTGCTTACCTGTCTCTGCTTCCCTGCCTGTTACTCTGTTCGACCCTAATGCCCCTGGCCCTTCTCTCTCTCCCACGATTGTCAATTTCTCCTTCCAGCAGCTCCTTGAGGTCAGAGACTTTCTTATACCACTGGGTGGACAGCAGCCCCCCACCACCACCCCCATACACCACCCAATGACCCCTTCCCTTCCCTTATCCCACAGCCAGCCTCGGAGAGATGCCTGAAGCTCCAGCCTTCCTCCCTCCCAGCCAAACCAGCCAAGCCGCTGGCCTCACCCAGGGGCCGTGGGAGCTTCCTGAGCCACCTGATGTGTGAGGAGCAGTGGACAGCCTCCAGCTCTGCAGCACTCCGTGCCCTGTCTAGACAGATTTGAGCTCTGTGTCCTCAGGAACCGCCAGGTCCCAGAGCAGGGCTTTGCTCCAAAGGCAATTCTTCCCCTGCAGGTGAGGCCGCTTTGGTGGCCAAAACTGAGTGCACATTGGAGCCATTTTCCACTTAGCTGGCGGCTGGTCACCTGAAGTCTCTGGGGAAAAGACAAGGCTCTCTGGTAGGGATAATTCTTATTTTTTCATCATATTTTGTAAAAAACGAATGGGTAGCTGGAGAAAACAGGCGACAGAGTGGGTGGCCACTTGGGATGTAGGGAGGAAGATCAAAGCCCACCAAGCATGGAGGAAACAGCCTTGGTGTGGCCCATAGAACAGTCTAGGTGGCCCGTGCTTCGTACAAGGCAGCCAGGGAATGGGAGGTGTGGGGTGAAGAAGCCTCAGTCACAGGCACCCCATGGCCCTGCTCTGCGACCCCCGCGCTTCAGTTAACGGTCTTCAGCTGGAACAAACACCTGCTGTCAAGAGACGTCCAAGCAAGCTCCCAGTTCCCTGGGCGGGCCGTCACATCTCTGTGTGGGAGGTGAACCTACCCAAGCTGCGGCCCCCAGGCTGCTTTCTTCTTCCAAGAAGAAGCTGGAATTCCTCCCTCTGGACACAATCCTTCTGGCTGCTGCCCCTCTCACAATCCCAGCCCAGGGCAATTAGCCAGGAACACTCTCCGTGTTTACTGGCTGATTAATTAGCTCATTAGAAGAGCCACAAGTGACTGTGTAGCAGGGAGTCCATTATGGCAGTCATGAGGCCAAAAGTCCCCATCTTTTTCAAATGAGCCTGTGCTACCAAATTTCCTCACAGATCCCTCAGTTCAGCCTCCCAATTTATCATTATTTTTTCCAGTTTATGATAACCAGGATCCTGAAGACCACGGAGAGAACATGGCTTGCCCAAAGAAGCCGCAGCCCATAGTGGTGGGCCCAGCCTCCACTCTCAGCCCAGTGCTTTCCCGCTTCACAGTGCTGCCTCCCAACATTCCAGCTGGGAACGAAGCTGTGCTGAGAGAGCCCACTGAGATTCCAGAGTCCTCACCCCACTTGAGGCTAGTCAGACCCATAGCATTCTAGTACATTCTCTCAAAGGACTTTCACCAATGTTCTGTAGAAGCCAGGGAAACTCTCAAGGTACCAGGACATCATTTGAGGGGCATCACTGAAGGGAGGGATTCTAGTCTCTTCTCCCTTCTAATGTGAAGAAGCCACAAAAACCTGAGATTCCCTCTAAGACCAGCTTACTCCTCGTGTGATTTGTCAGGTCTTCTCTTCTCTTGGTCAACACCACGGTCACTTGGGCATAACCCAAGGATCTGCTTCACCCTACCCTCCAGACAAATTTGAAGAATAATAGTAAGAGTGATCGCTGCATTCACACACACACATGAGCAGGCAGGGAAAGAGACTATGTGAGGAGAGACAGAAGTCATGGTATATCAATGTACACTATCTGCTGCCCCACACAGACCTATCCCCCTCCCTGCCCTGAGCTGCTTCTCCATGCATCAGACATAGAGCAGGACAACCATAGCCTAGAAAAGCAGATCCCTCTCCTTGACCAACAAACTGTGAGGAATTAAGAGGGTTGACAGGTACCTTTCAGAATCTGCAACTCTAGGGTCCTCCTGCGTGCCCCCCACATCTTACCTTATGAGGTCAATAGGTTGAAACTTATAAAACACTCCATAGCGTGCCCATTCTTGATACAGCAACTAAACAAGAAAAACAGGGAAACAGATAAGAGTGGGAGGGGGACAACTGTTCACCTTTTGTTGTCCACCCTAGCAAGTCAAAATTTGAGCCCCCCAAACCACCCTAGCAAGTCAAAGTTGAATCCCCAAAGTTCAGCTTCTAGGAAAATTCTCACAAGATCCACCAGAAAAGTATCCAAAGGCAGGAGGCTATAGAGGCTGACTTCCCCTTTGGCTTACAGGAGGCTATAGAAGTGACCTTTATCTCCCTCTGGGGTAGTGCCTGACAATCGTAACCCCACCTTCTTTTTTCCTTTGTCTTGCTTCGTCCAGGAAAATGAGTCCTGGCTTGCCTTCTTTCACTCATATAACAAATATTTATTGAACATCTACTATGTGCCAGATGCTGGATATAGCTATAAACCAAACAAAGTCACTGTTGTCATGGAGCTTACACCCTGATGTGTGGAAACAAACAGAAACACATCAACATATTAGATTTATAAATGCTTGGGGCACCTGGGTTGCTCAGCCGGTTAAGCATCTGACTCTTGATTTCAGCTCAGGTCATGACCTCATGGCTCGTGAGTTCAAGCCCTGTGTCAGGCTCTGCACTGACAGTAAGGAGCCTGCTTGGGATTCTCTCTCTCTCCCTGCCTCCCTCCCTCTCTGTCCCTCCCCATCTCACCTGCTTGCGCATGCTCTTTCCCTCCCTCAAAATAAATAAGTAAACATTAAAAAATAGATTTATAAATGTCTTGAGGAAAAATAAATCAAGGCAAGGGAGTAGAATACAAAGGGGGGGGAGTGGGGTGGGGTAGGATGCTATTTTAGATAGATGGCAAGGGAAGGCATCTCTGAGATGATTTCTGAGCTGAGACCTGAAGAAGTGAGGGGATGCGCCAGGCAGAAAAGCAGTCTTCCTGTGCAAAGGCTCTGAGGAAAGTGCACGTGTTATATCTAGGGAAAACAGGGAAGCCTGTTTTCACTGCTAGGGCAGTGTGACCATGAGGTGAATAATGGGAGATGATGTCAGGAAGTACTGAGGTGGCAGATGACTCAGAGGCTTGGAGGGCACCCCAAAACCGTTGGACTTTGAAGGAAGCCGGGGGTGGGGAGGGTAGAGATTTGCAGTAGTGGGGAGAAACAGTCCACCTTGGACTACACACTGCCCACTCCAGCTGCTGTGTGGAGAAGAAACTAAGAGCTGGCATAGGAATAGGGGTCTACCATAGCAGTCTAGAAGAGGTAATGGTGGCCTTCACCACAGAGGCAATGGGGGAGGCTATGAGAATTGGTTGATTCCACTTTAAATGTTAAAGGTAGGGTAAGATTTACTGTTGGATTGGATGTGGAGTGAGAGACCGAGAACCTGGCCTGAGCTGATGAGTAAATGGTGATTCCACGTGCTGCAATGGGGAGACTGTGGTAAGAACCAGTCAGGAAGGTAGAATCAGGAGTTCGGTTTGGGACACACTAAATCTAAGATGCCCTTTTGCCAACCACGTGCAGCTACTGAGTAAGCAGCTGGACGTAAGCTTCTGGAGTTCAAAGGAGAGTCTGTCTCCTTTGCAAAGAAGATGTACATTTGGGAGGTGTCAGACAAGAGATGATTTATAAGGTCACTAAACTAAGGATCTAACCACCAAGGAAGAGGAAGTAGGTAAGGAAGAGGCGTGACATCAGGACACCGGTGCAGCAATGGTCAGAGAGCAAGGAGATGATGAACAGCACAGGAGACAGAAGAGCAGCCAAGGATGTGGAGAGCTAGAAGTGTGTGGTATCCTGGAAGCCAAGGGACAACTGGTTTCAAAAAGAAAATGGCCAGCTGTGCCAAACACTGTTGATGGGTCAGGTCAGATGAGAATGAAGCAGTGACTTCCAGATTTGGCGACTGTAAAGTCATGCATGACCTTGACAAGAGTGGTTTCCATGGAAGTGCGGGGGCAACACCTGAGTATAACACATTCTAGGAGTTAAGGGAGAAAATGAGGCACCAACACACCAAGCCATGCCATCTTGCGACATTTTCACAGCAACATTAGCATGGCCAGCATGTGGACAAAATCTAGGAGTCAATCCCAATGGCAAAGCACATTTTGGTTTCAAACACTTGGCCGGTGAGCTTCACAGATCATCCGCCAGGAAATGAAGTAACCTGGTGATGAACCATCATTAGACATCGTCTAGATGCCCATGCTGAATAAATACTAGCGTGTGATCAAATTATATGTCTAACAAGTGGCCATCTGTTGATGTTCTTTATTCTCCTTACACATCACGCGTCCTTATACATCACACGGAATTCACAAGGAATTCTGTCAAGGAGACCTTGCTCTAACTAGGTATTTTGGATATCCAGTTGCATATCAGGAAGCCATCCTTTTCACCTGAGAACCTTTAAAGACATGATTTTTTAATAAACTGACATAAGAACTGGCATTCCTACTTAATGGGTAGAGACTTCTATCGTCATCATACCTCCCCACCACTGCAGAACAGAACCGGAAACCACATGGACCCTGACAGAGCAAACTGCAGCCACAGTCACCACCACTTGCAGTTCAGGAAGAAACCTACACACACAAAGTGACGATGACCAGCAGAGCAGGACGTGAAGCCACGCGTTTGGATGCCGCTCGCTCTGGGCAGGTGGCACCTAACCTAAACTCACTGTTACTATTACACCATCTCCTCCCCTTCGCTGGGGCGCTTCTACTACCATGGGTCTTTATTCCCTCTCGTAGTGCACCAGCACCTGGCTGTCACGGCGACATCATCTGTGGCCCAAAGGGAGACCAACGTGCGTCAGGAGGTACGGGCAAGGACTCCCCTGAGGGCTGTAGGTCGTCACTGCCTGCCTCCCGAGCTCTGACCTCCAGAGCAGATTCCTCTCCGAGTCACATTTCAAGCCAAAACCTGAGCCTGAGAGCACCCATCTGCCACTGCCCTGGAGGGACAAACTAAAACTCTCCAAGAACCAGGAGGGCACAGTTGGCTCAGGCCCAAACTGACAGCCAAACTCACAAGCCTTGCCCCTGATGGGATCCCAAGCATGCTGCAAGGAATGTCTGGGGGTCCCTTTCTCAGCACGACACCCTCAGAGCGCAAAGCTAGATTCAGTTTGTGAGGATGACCCAAGAGAACCGTGTGAGCGCAGTGCAGACAGGCGGGATGGACACAGAGGACATCACGGGGCAGCCCCTGCAACGGAGCTCCAGCTCCAGAGCACCGAACCCGGGAAGTGACGCAGCAGCTAGGGCCGAATGCCCACATGGCTCTGATCAGGCTGGCTCACACCTCTCTGTAAGAAGGCAGGGAGAGGGGTGGGGAGCCCTGCAGACCCTTTGCCATCGCTACAAATGTTCACTTACACATACTTAGAGACCAAATGGGCCATGCTACAGCCCAGGTTACAGGGCCCCAGAGCAGACCGGCAGTCAGGGTGGAGGGAGGCGTGCTCTGGAGTCTCTGCCCACTAGCGATTGGCATGGAGGAGGAAAGTACAGAAAGACATCCACAGTATCTCCTAACAATCCCTTTACATGTGCAGAATCTAGATCCTTCTAATGCAGCTTTTAGTAAATCCACTTTCTCCCTCAGAGCTATACCATGTCCTCTTCGCAACCAGACAAGCCTGCGAATAGATTAGGGAAGATCTGCAGCTCCCTCTCAGTGGACAGTGCCTTATTTCAGAGGCCCTGGATGTCATTCCAGACATGTCGGCCTGGCCCCAAACTTTTATGGCAGAAAGCAACGACCCATCGGGACCACCCCGCCTGATGGATCAGGGCACTGGAGCAGCCAGTAGGCTCCCTGGGGGTCACGTATGACAGTGGGTCAGTTGGTTTCAGTATTTCATGAAACTATAAAGGAACCCGACTGTTAAAACCATTTGCAATGCCAGTGAATGGCAAGATGTTTGAGACTCAAGGCCCACTAGAACTCATCCGAGAGCCAGGCTTGCAATAGGAAGAAAGACGCCAGCTGCAGCCTACCGAGAGGCGATGATGGAACAGGGTGAACTGAATGGAAGAGAATGGAATTCTGCTCCCAGATCCTGCAATGACCTGTTTGAATTTTTGGCGAGTCACTTCAATGATCTCGGTCTTCTCCATCAGCTAAATTACTGCAGGAGGAGAAAATCAAGCCTCAAGCGACACCCAGGACAAAAGCACCTTTCCGGTCAGAAAAACAGACTGACTCTCTTCACACACCTTTTAGCGGGTCGCTTTATAACGGTCCACTAGAGAAAACAATCATGTGCAAAAGCTGGAAAATTTAAGACTCAGGGTTTAAAAACTCCTACGGAGAGTCACATTCCAGTGATGTGCCTTAGGTGCCCCTGTAAGTGGGTGGGGAAGCAGCCGGGAGCTGGCAGGGCTCAGGCAGCCCTGAGAAGATAGTTATGGTCACTTCCCTGGGATGCTTGGGAAAACCAGGCAGGTCCAGCTAATACGGAATTACAAGGCTGCTGGCAGCCAGGGGGGACCCATCCACATCTCTGCTGCTCCCTCTTCCTGCTTCCCTGCTTTCTAGAAAGGTGTGAAACCCAGGGCAACTGGGTGGCTCAGTCAGTTAAGCACCCAACTCTAGATTTCAGCTCACGTCATGATTTCAAAGTTTGTGAGTTCGAGCCCTGAGTCAGGCTCTGTGCTGACACTGTGGAGCCTACTTGAGATTCTCTCTCTCTCTCTCTCTCTCTCTCTCTCTCTCTCTGCCCTTCCCTAGCTCACTCTCTAATAAATATATAAAAACTGAAAAAAAAAAAGAGAAAAGGAAAAAGAAAAGAGAAAAGAGAAAAGAAACGAGAAAGAAAAGAAAAGAAAAGGGAAGGAAGGAGGGAGGGAGGGAAACCCCTGTTCTCCAGAGGCAGGCTGCGTCTTGTTAATTACCCTCCAGGAACAGGGAGAGAGAGACTTCCAGCCCCTGGCTGGGGCTGAGTCATCGAGACTGCACAACTGCACAAGACAAGCCTGAAGGGAAGAAGACTGCATTCTCAGGGGCCTCTGGTCTTTCCTGGGATCTGCCCACAAGGAGCCTGGGCCTCGGGGAGATTATGGGAACAGGCACAAATTGCAGGGAAGAGTAAAGGAGAACATCCAGGTACCGGAAGGATGGGAAGCTTGGGGTGCCCTTGCAAATCACCTCTAAAGGCCCCTAGAGGGGCAACCCCACTGCAGCTCCTAACCCTTCTCCACACCCCTCAGCAACAGATGCAAGGATTCTCCCTGGCATCCAACCAAAATCCTTCCTGCAGCTCTCTCCAAGAACACTAGACTATTATAACGCAATTAAAACAAATCAATATGCTGCACGTATTCAGAGGTTTGGACTCTTTCTTCCTTAGGATACTTTTAGGCCCCACTCATACAGCACTGAAACCGTGAGAACAAACCCAGCACGGCACTGAGAATTCCCCCTGCCTCACACAGGACCCTGCGTACCTGGCTGGAGAGCATGGGCTGTGATTTGGACACCAGGGTTTTAGCCCTGACTGGACAATCATTTGTGACCATTGGAACCGTCTTCTCACCTTTCTGAGTCTCCGTTTCCCAACCCAAATGGACAGAAAAAAAGCTTTCCATCTCTCACGGATTCCCTTACCCCCAGCCCAGCAAAGACGATATCCCTAACCATGACCATGGCAGAGGAAAATAAGGACTGGCCAGCAAACGCAGGCAAAGCCACAAGAAAGGGGCCCCTTGTCTTTTGAAGACAGCTGTCCACCTTTTGACATCAGCTTTGGGAATTACCCACCAAGGTACAGCTCCATTCTTCCTGGTCTTTCCCTAACTCCCAGATTCTACCCATCCTGCCGGTTGGGCCGTGTGCTGGGAATAATTCTATTGGCCTACCCGAAACATTTCCTGGAAGGAAAAAATTTTGTTGTGTCGTGTTGTTAATGCTAACGTAATATCATTCCAAAGACAAAGAGACATATATTTTAAATAGTCTACAATTTGCTTCCCTCTGCCTCTGTGCAGGTAAGAGAGGTCTGGCTGCTTTCTCCTGGAGTTACTGTGTGTTCCTGTCTCTGGAATGTTTCTGTAAAGTGCTCCACCTTGACCGTCTGGGGTCACCACCTACTCAGCAGGAGGATCCTTAGGTGGGCAGCAGTGGCGATCACTCTTTAAAGGGGAGGAACATGAAATGAGAAAGTGGGAGGGCAGAAAACAGTTGGGGTGAGCTAGGTGAGATGTGGGGAGAAATGCTTCCTCCTTTTCCTTTAACTCTGATCCGGGACTTTTCAGGAAATTAAACACCGAGACTATTAGCATCAGATAGAAAACAGATGAGGTTAAGACATCACAATACTACAGCAGATTCCCTGGGCAGCCAGAGAGGGGACATGTGTAAGCAATCACAGCAGTATTTCTGGAAAAGACCTTTTATGTTTTTAATACTTAACACTTCATAACAGGGACTAATAGGCAGGATAAAAAGAAGGCTGCTCAAAAGGCAACTTGGGGGATGAATAATTTTCCAGACAACAGAGCTGGGGGGAGGGAAACTCCTTGGGCTTCAATTCCTCAGCCCTCCCGCCCCTGCCCTCCCTCCTCTGTTCCCCAGAGTTGCTGATGGTTGGGGGAAGCTGGGTGGGAGGATGGCATGAGGGCGTTGGACAGCCAGATGGGGCAGTCCCCACTAAAGAGGTGGGTGATCCTTAGAGCACCACGCCATGGCGAGAGAGGGTGGTGCACCCAGGCAGAAGAACCAGATCTGGGTGGAGTGCCTGGAGAAAGCTGTAGGGGAAGGTACTGTCTGTGATTGGTGCAGGAGGGGTCCTTCCAAAGGGACCTTTTCCTTCCCCTATTACCTCTGATCCTAGCTGCCCAGAATGTACAGCATGACTGAGCCCCCTTCTACCTCATATCTCTCATCTCTAACTTGGGAATGGCTATACCCCACTTGTCTGCCTAGAGAATAAGACGAATAAGTTAAAGATGACCCCCTCCTGAAAAAAACAGCCATGATGGCATGGATAGTAAAACACTTAGCAGGAACATTGGATTGGAGAGTCAGAGGTATTCCAAGCCTCCTCTCTGTAAACTGTGGCAGTGTCTGGCACAAAAACAGACACAGAGACCAATGGAATAGAATAGAAAACTCAGAAATGGACCCACAAGAAATGGCCAACTAATCTTTGACAAAGCAGGGGAAGAGTATCCAATGGAAAAAAGCCTCTTTAATAAATGGTGCTGGGAGAACTGGACAGCAACATTCAAAAGAATGAAACTAGACCACTTCCTTACACCACTCATGAAAATAAACTCTAAATGGATGAAGAATCTGAATGTGAGACAGGAAACCATCAAAATCCTAGAGGAGAAAGAAGGAAAAAGCCTCTTTGAACTAAGACACACCAATTTCTTACTCGACACATCTCCAAAGGCAAGGGAATTAAAAGCAAAAATGAACTACTGAGATCTCATCAAGATAAAAAGCTTCTGCACGGCAAAGGAAACAACCAACAAAACCAACAGGCAACCAATGGAATGGGAAAAGATAATTGCAAATGACATATTGGATAAAGGACTAGTATCTAAAATCTATAAAGAACTTACCAAACTCCACACTCGAAAAACGAATAATCCAGTGAAGAAATGGGCGGAAGATATGAACAGACACTTCTCCAAAGAAGACATCAAAATGGCAAACAGACACATGAAACGATGCTCAATGTCACTCATCATCAGGGAAATACAAATCAAAACCACACTGAGATACCACCTCATACCAGCCAGAATGGCTAAAATGAACAAACTAGGAAATTATAGATGCTGGCGAGGATGTAGAGAAACAGGTACCCTCTTGCACTGTTGGTGGGAATGCAAACTGGTGCAGCCACTCTGGAAAACGGTGTGGAAGTTCATCAAAAAAATGAAAGTGGAACTTCCCTATGACCCAGCAATAGCACTGTTAGGAACCTACCCAAGAGATACATATATATATATATATGCACACACACAATGGAATACTACGCAGCAATGAGAAAGAATGAAATCTGGCCATGTGTGGCAACATGGATGGAACTGGAAGGTATTATGCTGAGTGAAATAAGTCAGGCAGAGAAAGACAGATGCCATATGTTTCCACGCATAGGTGGGCTTTGTGAGACTTAACAGAAAATCAGGGGGGAGGGGAAGAGGAGAAGGGGAAAAGCCACAGAGAGGGAGGGAGACAAAACATAAGAGACCCTTAAAGACTAAGAACAAACTGAGGGGAAGAGGGGGGTGTGGGAGGGGGGAGAGTGGGTGAAGGGCACAGAGGAGGGAACTTGTTGGGATGAGCACTAGGTGTTGTATGGAAACCAATGTGACAATAAATTATTTTTAAAAAATTGTGGCAATGTCATCGTGGGCAAGGTGCTCACTCTTTCTGTGTCTCAGTTTCCCAACCTACAAGTTAAATTAGGACGCTCAGTGTTTCTCAGTAGAGCCTCTTTCATCATGACAGGTGGGAACATGCTTCTTTGTGGGACTGCTGGATAGATTTCAGGATGGTGTGCACTGTGGGCTGTCCAGGCGCTAAATGCCACTGTGAGCACCCCATACACGCAGTCACGTCAATGACCACAGACGGCCCTCACATTTCCAACACCTGGAGGGTAGGGGCCTGTGGAAGAGCTGCTGAAAAATATTTAAGCAGGCAAACAGGACATTTGGGGCTAGCCCCACACCCACCTACAGTGTCCTGTGCCCAAGCGCTCAGTGCAGCCTGGGGTCGGCTTACCTTTCTGTCATTCGTGTCATCCCCTGGGCTGTCATATTCACCCTGTAAGAGAAGAGGGATTGCGGCATAAAGTCAAGGGAATTATCAAAAACAGAGAAAGAATTTTCTTTTCAATCTTCTAGCGTTACCCCTTTCTGTCATTCCCTTTTGAGGCAAGTCAAAAGCCTGACACAGTAAGGAGCCGATATTCAGTTTTGTTGTCATCGACACTTGCCATGTTTCCTCTGGACAGCTTCTCACACAAAGATGCTCCCCTCCTACGCATCTGCCATCAGCCTGTGCCTCCTCAGAGCAAAGGCAATGGCAGAGGCCTGTGACCAACAAACCGTGTGAACTCACCTTGTGCCAGGACACAGCGCCCCCTGTCCACAAGTGGCAGAGCATAACAGCATAGTTGCAAATAGCCAAGGTATGGGGGAGGGGGGGGGGAGGGAGCGGGACGGGAGGGACTGCCATCTGGAAACTCCTACGGACACTCGGGGACCCCCACCTCCACAGCCTCATTGGGCATGACTGTGTGACCCATGGGAAAGAAGTGACCAATGAGCAGTGCAGTCATGAGGACACCTAGTTCATGGGCCAGGCAAGTTCTTCACGAAGCGTCCTGAAGAATGTCATCGCACTGTATCATGGAATGTTTATAACACGACTCCCAGTCGAGGAAAGCTTTACGTACAAGTCCCTCTGTTTTTGCTACTGAACCAAACAATAGCATAAGAATTTTGAGATTGGCTTCAACAGTGTTAAAATATATTTGTTAAAAAATCTGAGAGTTAATACATATTTGCCTATTCAGGATGCGGAATTTCACACCCACACAAAACAATCATACACAAAATATCATCTTCATCTTTTTCAGGGTCTAACTGTCCAAGATGTGTGTTACCCAGGCCTTCGACTCTCCTTCCACCGCCACCCACCCACCTTCACCACCACCTCCTTCCATCAAACACCAGCATGGAATGTCTGTCTTCCCAAAACCACTGCAGGGCGTGTGGGGAATGCTCCCATCAAAACCGGCTCATCCCGCCATTGGGACAATACCCAGAGAGGCAGTTATGGGGATTGCTGTCGGCCCCAAGGAGGCCAGAATCTGCCAAGGCGTCTAAGCGGCGTGACTCCCTCATGCCCCACCTGCCATGTACTCAGCCACCGCGTCGCCTGTGTTGCACAGCCATTTGCAGACTGCACAGAAATGATACTTACATCATGAAGAGGGTAGGCAGCCTCATAGATGTTGTTTGCGATCAGAGAGTTAATGCCTGTAGAAGAAAGGAAGATGAAAATGGTAATTATAGGGCAGGGAGTTCTCGACTTCACCTTTCTCTGTTGGTAAACAGACACTGTGTGCTCCTCTGTCACCCCCCAATCTAGAAGTTATTGTTCTTAGCCTAAGAACAATATTTTTATTTCCGAAAAACAAAGTTCTGTTTCAGTATTAAATGTGCTCTCTCGAACCTCATGCTCCCCCTTTCCTCCTGCCCCTGGACCACCACAGAGTCTCCGTTGGCACCGTCAGGTCACACTACCTGTGTTCAGTGACAGCACAGGAATGACTCTTTGGATTAATGTTACACGATCAGTAAAAGCATATGTCAGAGCATCCCACAGCACATTATCAGAACTCATTTCTGCTGCCTTCCCATTCCGTTTCAGAGCAGTGTTTATTCCTGCCCATGGCTGGTCTGTCTGGACCATTCGATCCCTGAGGTAGAGGGCCATAAGGCAGTGGTTCTCAAAGTGTGGTCTGGGGAACCCTGGGGGGTCCCCATGACCCTTTCAGGATGCTTCCAAGGTCAAAACCACTTTTATAATAGCACTAGGACATTTTTTGCTTTTTCCTTCCTATTCTCTCATGAGTATACAGTGGGGTTTTGTGACATGGGATGGCATCATCCCCCTGACAATGAATGGAATGTGTGCTTGTGTATCCTTGGGCTTTAAAATCTCCTCAGTTGTGGGGCACCTGGGTGGCACAGTTGGTTAAGCGTCTGACTTTGGCTGAGGTCATGATCTTAGGGTTCATGAGTTCAAGCCTTGTGTTGGGCTCTATGCTGACAGCTCAGAGTCTGGAGCCTGCTTTGGATTCTGTGTTTCCCTCTCTCTCTCTTTCTCTCTCTGTTCCTCCCCTGCTCCGTACTCTGCCTCTCTCTCTCTCTCTCAAAAATAAACATTAATAAATTGCTTTTAATTTCTCAGTTTTAATTTCTAATACAATAAATATTGACTGATATAACCCACCAAAACAAAAGTAGATTATTGGATGCTCTCAATAATTTTTAAAAAGTGTAATGAGTTTCTGAGATCACAAAGTTTGAGAACCACACAAGAGATTCACTTTTTAATCCCAACAATATTTCACACCACATGCACATAGCAGACCCTACAAAATATATGCTAAATGAGTCAATGACTCTCCCTATAACTCTGGTAGAGTCGCAACAGAGAACTTTCTGCCTAGCACAAAGGCACTGTTATTTACTGGTTTCATTCATAGTTTTATTCAGAGACTATAAAATGGTCTGTATGGTCTGACTCAGGATAGTCTGTCCTGGGTCACTGGCTCCCATATGGGAGACATTATATACCAATCCTAAGTACCGACGACCCGACCATGCGAGGATGCGTGTGTAATCATGGAGAGAGAGAAGGAGGGGTAAGCTCTGGTTCATGGGGATTTCCCTTCTCAAACACACATTCTGTTCTGAACCATTCTTTCCAGAGAGACTACAGACAGTCATGAGATGAAAAGAAAATTGGTTTGGGAGGAAAACATGTATCATGTACAAATGCTAAGTAATCGGCATTTGCACGGCTCTGGATAAACGACAAGGCTGGATAACAAATCTGGACAACGTTTTCCACCTTCTCTTCCCAAGTGACACCCCACCCACAGACTCAGAGACCACAGAGGCTCTCCAACAATCCTCTCTCCTCATCAGGGCCCTCTTCTTCAAACCCTGCCCTATTCGCCTCATTTCTAGGGCCCCAGAAGCCAGGAGGACCAGCCATGGGCCCGATGTGGGAGCAGAGGCCCTTGGGAGACTGCAGAGGGCACTCTCGGAAACGACCACTCTTGCAGTGAGTTGTGAGCCGCCGCATTACCAAAGAACCAGTCCTCTCCTGATTTTAAGTTTCCTCCCTGGCATGAACATAAACTGCCCAAAATAACTTTGGGGGTTAGGGGAAACAGACAGTGGGTAAAAAGGAGTGCGGATGGGGGAGGGATTCCTGGGGGTGCTGAATGAGCTGCAGATCTGTCTTACTCACAAGACTACAATTTCACTCTGAGCATCATTAATCAGTTCAAGAGCCATAACCACAGCAATGTGAAGCCACCCTACAATAATCAAGGGGAGGAGTCCTGAGTCGGGACAGGGGGTGGGGGTTGTTCCAAAGCTACGAAAGGGATGTCGACATAGATAGAGGCTGAAGCATCACAGGCGGGTCAAGTTCTAGACTAGACTGCATCCCGTGAACTACCCCCACTCGATCAATCACCGCACTCACACCCATGGTAGTAGCCACAGCAGCAACATACACCCTAAAGACAGTCCCCAACCTGCATGGAAAAAGTGAGACGGGTGTTGAATTCTCTGCTGTGCTGGGCACTGAGTACAGCAGCCGAGTGTCTGATAGCATTAGGCTGACAACTTGGATTCAGGGGTCGTGCTGCCAGATCTTCAGGAGGATCTAAATTGCTGGAGGTCTCAAATACAGCTTCCCTTGCACCACATGCCTGTAACAGGCAGCTCACTTCACTTGTAGGATGCTACCTTCCCCTTGTGTGCCCCCTGAAGGCTTACAAGGTACCCAAGGTCAGAGAGCATTCCCCCCTCACCTATACGTCTCATGGCACCTAGTTCACTGCTGGGAACACGCAAGGGATAACGGTCGGTAAGAGAAACCAGCCCCATGGCTAAACGTATTTCAGTATCTCTTCCCATTTATCACAGACACCATCTTCCTCACTACTCCAGTTTTCTATGGCAACCTATGCTGATGAAGAACCTTTAAACTCCAGTCAATTAGTCTGTTTCCTAGAGAGGAAACCCAACCTCTCTTGTGGCCAATGCAATTCAGGCCATCAAATATGAGTTGTCCCAACTCAGATAACCAGAGCCCCAAAATGCTGTACATGATGTGCCTCTGTCCTCCAGGGCTGTGTACCTTCTTTTTTCGGCTGGTATCAGACACGCGATCATGCCATAGAGGGAGGCAACAGCACATAGAAGAAAAAGGAATGGGGAGAGTGGGGGAGAAAATACTATTGAAAATACTACTGAAAATAACTATTCAGACACAAATTCACCCAAGAATGGGAACTGCTTTGGCCTCTTGGGTCACCCACAGACTTCAGAAACCAAGATCCTACCCCCAAACAAGCATGGAAATCAGTTTGAAAGAAGAAGAAAATAATCAAAAGTTTTTTAAAAAGGAGTCTCTGCTTTGAAAACAAATTCTGAATTTTTTCCTCTCTTTTCAGCAAAAATGAGCTAATTGGTTCCATCATGCACCATTCCATCTGGCCATAATGGCAAAGCTTTCTTCTTCGGGATCACATCTAGTCTTTCCTCTCTGCTCTAGACCCAGGGAGACAGAGAGAGAGAGAGAGAGACCCAATCACTCACCCCACTGCCCCCAGAAAGGGGCCAGCAAGAAGGAGAAAACACAGAGGACACTGTCCTTTCCCTCTCCCCACAAAAAGAAGCAGTGTCTCAGCTCAAACACAGCCCAGCTCACTGAGTACCCCTTCACTGAGGATTCCCTACAGTCCCTTTTAGTCACTAGGTTCTTCATACTTCTTGCTCTTAGAACTATGGTCCCTGAAGGAAAGGGCTCGTGCTTGCCCTCTGGCCAATGCCAACCACAGCTCTGCATAGCCTGCCCCGGCCAGGCCTGGCAGCACTGTCCCCTGGCATCATCCAGAGGGTCAGGGCCAAGGAACAGAGCAGGGCGGGCTCAGGCTCTAGGACTGGTACCTAAAACACATACTCGGAGCACAAAACCCAAGGCCTAGTATTTAGCTTCCAAGACATCTCTGGTTTCCCGGACACAAAGGATCAACCAAAGCACAGTTTATGGTTGGCCTCCCAAAGAGAGCCTCATTAAATCTATGAGTGCCGCTGGGTGATGGGGACTGTGGCTCTACTCCCTCCAGGCCAAACTCAAAGAAAACTTTCATCCAGCGGGACAGGTACTTAGAGGGATGGGGCTGAACTCTTGAAAACCCATTTGGTTTTGATTCCTCCCAGAACAGGGACCAGTCCGCCCGGCATTCTGCTTTCATCCCCCTATTCCAGCCGGACGTAAATCTAAACCAGAGGCTCCAGATGGTGCATTTAACAGAGACTATATTTACCCATCACCAAATTGTCTTGACGTGTGCTTAATTACTTAAATGCCTTTAATCCCAAGCCTTTTCTTCTAACAAAATATAAACCAGTTCAGCTGGATGAATGATAAACCAGATGTTTACAACACACAACACGGTCTGGCTTCGGTCAAAATAATTAAGACATCGTCTCCTGAGTGGGGAGGAGAGAGGCCCAAAGCGTACATTTGTTGAAATGCTCTGACACCAAAATGTCTATGAAAATGTCGTTCCATCAGTCTGTAATTTTCTGTCCATGAAAAAGCAGCAATAACTTCCATACGAAAGGAGTAGAAAAGGTGTCTCTCTCTCTCTCTCCCTCTGACGTGGTCAAAGGGGCTTGGGTTTCTCTCCACAGTAAAGTGTGCTTTAAAGGCATATAACCAATAATACTGCAGTAATATTGTATGGTGACAGACGGCAACTACACTTATCATGGTGAGCACTGGACAATGTGCACAACTGCTAAATCACGACATTGTACACCCGAAACTAACAGAACACTGTATGTTAATGACACTTCAATTTTTTTAAAAAGGCATTCCATGAGAGGGTGAATTTACAGAACCCTGACAGGTGCCCTTACATTATGTTGATTAAGGGGGCATCATAGTGCTAAGGAGGCACGAAGTTACACCAGGCCAAGCCCGCTCACACACCACCACTGCCATGCAGAACCCAAACTCGTGAATATATTCAGTCTCTGAACACTGTGTGCACATTCATCCATAATTCCTCACTTTCAGCGGTGAATAAGGGGGAAATAAGGTTATGGATGGCACAGAAGAAACCACCATAATTATAAATTAGACCATCACCAAATGCCAGTCCACCCATACTTTTTTAAGATCAGTAACCCTTTCTTTACCTTATTATGCTTGTTTTTACCCTCCTGTCCACCCTTCCACCAAAGGAAAAAAGAAAAAGGAAAATAAAGACAGAAAGTCCACAAAGCCCTACTGCTGGCTAGAACAAAAGGGACTGATTACTAAATGTCCATATGACAAATGTTAGAAAAGTAACAGCAACAAATGGGCCCTTCACAGAGATGACTTGGTTATCTTTAGGTACTTCAGAAAACCAGTGGCCAAATCCCCATTTCCAATTCTGGGATGTGAATAGGTCAAGAAGCCTGTGGCAGCCAGCCCAATGTCATCTTTATCTAACTTTAGAGTTCTTAAGAATCACCTGGGTACCTTGTCGGAAATACAGCTCTTGGAGTCCTGCCCCACAACAGAGTCTGACTCAGCAAATCTAGCATGAAATTTGGAGAGCCACACTTTCTGAGGTACATCAGGGGATTCGGATGCCTTTGGAACATGGCCACACCCAAGCAATGTCACCCAGGGCTGTGGACAAAGGAACGATGTAGGAATGCAATCTTTTCTCTCAACCATGCTAACCAGTGGTCCTGAATCCTCCCCGTCCTCACCTTCCCTTCACTGTCTTCTCCCATGGTCTTTGAGGTCCATAAACATCATGCCACTTCAAATCCTTGCTATGGCCCAGGACCTGCTCACTGTGAATTTATAGGAGAGCCAGTCCCCTCTCTAAGGCCAGCTGGCACTTATGGAAAGGAGACCATGTTACTCCTTTGAATCAAAGTCTATGAAATGCTGGACCTGGAATTAGAAGCTTCAAATACACTGTGGGGTCCCTCTTTATGTTACAAGGGGAGAAAGAAACGGGCCCAGTGAGGGAATGTAACTTGGCCTAAGTTTCTCAATTTGCTCATCCCAGAGCTGAAATGACATCTGTTTCTCCAGTCTTGCTGGATGTGTGCCTATCTTCCTTTTACTCCTTCTAGATACACGCTCTCCCCTTGCTCTCTGGCTTTCCACTGGGTTCAGCAGGTCAGAGGGAAGAGGGACCCCTGACCTCCTCTCTGAATAGTCACCTGCTCATCCCAATGGGTCTCCTCCTTACCCAGCTCTGTCCATCCATGTTCTAGTAACCTCTCTCTCAACTCATGGATCTAGAGCTAGGAACAGTTTTACTGCTCTAATTTCAGACATCCCCAACTCCCTGTCCATACCTTTGTAAGTGGTGTCTCAATATGTCTATCTTAAATTATTCTACTTTGAGTGTGTCCTTTGTTCCTGTTAGGACCCTGACTCTCAGGAGTGGCTCCGTCATGTCTTTTGTATTATGTGCTCTCCTTGTATGCATCTCTCTTGCCAGACAGCCACGTGGCAGCTGATTTCCTCTTCTCAAATATTATCTCATATGTAAGCCCTGTAAGAGCAGGGATTTGTGTCTGTCATGTCTGGTTGATTCACTACTCTCTTCCTTAGTTTTAGAATATAGATGACACATGGTAGGTGCTCAATAAATATCCACTGAGTAAATCAATGGATGTTACACTGGGAAGACCTTAGCTTCCCCTTCTATGAGAAACCTTTCCCAGATAACCTCATCCATTTTTTCATTAATTTAATTGAACTTAATTAATTAATTTAAAGAGAACTGAAGAAGAGCCAGGACACCTGGGTTCTAAATCTGGCTCTAAATCTCTGACCTGGGGCATCCTGTTAATCTCTCCATTGTGAAATTAGGTAATACATGCTGACCCTACTTTGCACGGTGGCCTCAAGGATCACGTGAGAAATAAGTGTGAAAGTGCACATGTGCAAGTGGTCCTTGTTATTCTGGCTACAGTAATACCTTATGTGTTAAGAGATCTTTTATCTGCTTATCTCAGTTGTCACAACAGAGATCCCAGAAGAAAGAAAAAGTACCTCAATCTCACAAAACACATTCCCTAGTGTTGCATGCCGTAAACACAGCAGAATCCTCAGACCCTCCCTCAATGCATTTTCTCTCTTTGCTCCAGATTCTAATAAGCTTCTTTTTCTTTCTCCCAAACAGCACAGTAAAACCAAAAGAGCAGAATTCAGGGAAGGAGGTTACCAGAATCAAAACTTCAAGATATCAGAGCGCGTGGGGCAAACAACCCCTAACAATACTTTGGTAATCCTCAAGGAAACATTTTTAAAAATTATGTTTTTTTTTAAATTTTTTGTAATGTTTATTTATTTTTTTTAGAGAGAGAGAAAGACAGAACATGAGCATGGGAGGGGCAGAGATAAGGAGACACAGAATCTGAAGGAGGCTCCAGGCTATGAGCTGTCAGCACAGAGTTCAACACCGGGCTCAAGCTCACGAACTGTGAGATCATGACCTGAGCCAAAGTCAGACGCTCAACCAACTGAGCCACCCTAAAAACTTCTGTTCTTAGTGATGATCCTGAACCATCCAAAAAAGGTTACATATGCATTTATATAGAGGGTATACCTTGATCTATTCTACATAAGAAATAAGAGAATAGTATGAGAGATTTTAGAAAAATTTCTGTACAAAATGATGTTGCTGAGGACATTAAGAACTAAACTACTAACCATACTCCTCTTTTAGTTCAAGGTCAAATTTGTAGCCCAACTGTAGGAACTACAGAGCCTTATGGTTTAAATATTTGTATTCCATTTTTCCCCCTAGTTTTGACATTCTATTTTAATTTGTGTTTTTCCTGGTTCTTATTTCTTAATTTATTTATATTATGCTGTTTTATTGTTTTTCTTGTAAGCCACCTCAGAAATTTTGTGGAACAAGACGGGAATATAAATAATTCCATACATGCAACTCATATACAGCTTCATGCTTTGCAAAACTAGGCTCTCCAAAAAAATGTATTTTCTACAAAGAAAAAAGTGATAATACTAAATGCACAGGAGTTTGTCTGACTTACTATTATCTTTAGTATATTTTCCATCTTTGATTCTAATCTTTCTTATTTTTGCCATCTTCTAATTCTCTTTGTAATTGGATACAATGGCAAAGGGAAGAAAGGTTTGTAAATTGGCCACAGTAATGGCCATGTAAAAAGTAATTCCGGGGGTGAAGGATCAATAAAAATACCTTGGAATACAATTCTAAGCACTATCCTGTTCTCCCCTGTTCTCTTCTTTTTATGAGACGGATTCCTCTAGAGGAATCTAAGTCAATTCTAGTCATTTGTGCTTCTCTATAAAACCAGAGAGACGGGCAATAAAATCAAAATTTACCCCATGGCTCAAAAGGCCATATTATCTTGAGGCCTCTGAGTGTCTTTACATTCCTCATGTTTTCTGATTTTCTAAGTAAGATGGCACATTGGCCAAAGAGCTTAAGGGGAACTTGACTTTCCAACACAGAAAACAAACAACTTGAAAATCAGCTTGGGGTTTCTCTTCTGCTGGGAACCAGAGACGTTCAGTCATATGTCCCTTGTTGCAAAGCTAGTAAATCATCGACAGCTACTGTTGAACTAACAGACTATTGGATGGGGGTTAGGGCTTCGACACATGGATCGGGGGAGGGAGGGACACAAACATCAAGTTCATAACAATAGGTAACTATTAAGAGGTTTGGATTTTATCTAAGGGAAATGTGGATCTATTTTGTCATTTCAAGCAGACCAGTGAAATAATCAAATGTGCATTTTAAGAAGCTCACACAGGCTGTTAATGTTATGGGTTAAAAATGGGTAAAACTTGGGGCGCCTGGGTGGCTCAGTCGGTTAAGCATCCAACTTCAGCTCAGGTCATGATCTCACAGTTTGTGGGTTCAAGCCCCGTATCGGGCTCTGTGCTGACAGCTCAGAGCCTGGAGCCTGCTTCGGATTCTGTGTCTCCCTCTCTCTCTGCCCTTCCCCTGCTAACACTCTGCTCTGTCTCTCTCTCTCAAAAATGAATAAACATTAATAATAATAATAATAATAATAATGGGTAAAACTAGGGTTAAGAATACCTCTTAGTGATTAGGATAGTAAATTCAAGTAAAAACGCAATTGATATATAGTAGAATAATGGCTGTAAAGAGTCAAATTGTGTCTGTTTCATAGATGTTCACAAGATCAACCCAATAGCACTTTGTTAGTTTCTGGCTTGAGAAATTAAGAACTAGAGTTCACTGAAATTTGGGGTACATGGATGGGAGCTGGGTTGTCCCCCCAAAGGGAAATCTGTATTTTTTTGGTTTACATTGTGCCTGAGGTTCCTTCAAAGCATCTGCATGAAGACGCTGAGTGTGTAGTTAGACATTTCGTCCTGAGAATCTAGAGAAAAAAATAATTCATCATTTGATTTTTTATAATGTCCATGCTTAAAGTACAGAAATCAACAATGGGGTTTTAATATTTATTTATATAGTGAGTTGCTTAAAGTTTAACTTAAATTATATTAGAATGACACTAATGAAGAAGCTTTGAAATATGTTAGCTTTTGTTTTCCTTCATTTTCATCATTTCGTAAGTGCAAGAAAACTGAGACTAATGGACACAATAGTCTACCAAAATCTAACCCAATTTAGTAGAGGCAGAACTTGAACTTACTTCTCCATGTTTCCCTGCCAAGGGCCTATCAGAAGTACCTTGGTGTTTTAGGACCTAAGGTTCAACATATGTTAAAAGAAGGTGGGCTCTCCCTTCCAATTCAAGTGCCTATAAATCGATGGCCAGATAGCTACTGCTTCTTAGTAACAGACTTTAAAGAGTCAACCTAATTCCACCTACGGTTCACAGCATCCCAAAGGCAGTGAAACTAGGATTTGGAGGAAAGAAACCCAAGTTCTAGACCCATTTCTGACAGTGACTCAGTATGTGATCCTGGACAAGTCACGTGTCCTCTCTGTCTCCATTTGCAGAATTACTGACATGCCACCTTTCCCCTGAGCTATGAAGTGAATACTGAATAACTTCTGTGACACTTAGACACATACATGGAAGTCAATTGCTTCCACCTCTGTGTTCCCTCTGCACTCTGTACATGTCTCTATAGTTGTACCTAGAAGATTAGCTCATAATTATTTATTTACATGACTGCACAGCTAAGCTAAGAGCCCTCAAGGCTAGAAATTAGGTCAAATTCATCTTGGCATCTCTCAGTTTCTATAACATCATTTGACACATAGAAGATCCTCAATAAATGTTTTCTGAATGTCAAACAAGGAAGAAATATTTGAAAACTACGCAAGAAAAACAAAATTCTTAAGAGATTTGATTTATCACCAAAAAACTCAGATCCTCAAAGGAAAAATAAAAACACTTTGGTGTTAAAGCAGAGGATCCCTAATGGCCTTTCGACAACCTAGAGACGGTCTCTCAAAATAAACTTCAGTTTTCAAGGACTTACAAGACAAACTAACAACTTTGTCCTCAATCTTCTCAAAGACTCTGCAAGATAGACGTTATTATCCCACTTTACATCCAAGGAGACTGAGTTGCAGAGAAGTTATTTGTCCACAGTTACAATTACCAGCAACTGTGTTGGTTAACGGGCTAGCCATGTTTAATTAATTTGCTAAACCAAATTCACCATGTAGAATGTACAAGGCAGACAGCTAGGTGCACTGGGGCATAAGAGATGATTCAACACACCTGCAGGACGATTTGGGAGCTTAGGCCATGGACATAGCTATCAGCAAGAAAGAGACTGAGTCTGATGGGAGTTCCAAGGACAGGGCATTGGAAGAACCCACGGGACAACCATATTTGGTCTAGGGGTGGGCATGTGGAGATGGGAGGAGGACGTTCAGGTGAAGCGAATCATGTGAGAAAAACAGAGAAGACAGTGGTCACAATAACAGGAAGAGAAGCAGGAGTGATACAGAAAGAGGGGGAATTAGATAGAAATGGACATTTGATAATATTGATTTTAAGGTTCTGGTGAATATCTCAGTGGAGATATCCACCCGGCAGTTGGAAATGTTGGGCAGAACTGGTGAGAGAAGTGGTAAATAGAAATACATGATTTCTAGTTATCTGTATAGAGAGAAAAGTAAGGAGGCCAAGGGGATATAGAGAAGAAAACATCTAAAATCTAGGAAGAAGGATGAAGAACCAAAGAAAGTGTGGTCCATGAGGCAGAAACAGAATGGCAACAGAAGGGCATCTGGGTGGCTCAATCATTAAGCATCCTACTCCTGACCTCAGCTCAGGTCATGATCTCACAGTTCATGGGATCAAGCCCTATGTCAGGCTCTGTGCCGTCAGTGTGAAGCCTGGTTGGGATTCTCTCTCTCCCTTTCTCTCTGCCACTCCCCTGCTCATACTCACTCTCTCTCTCAAAATAAAAAAAATATATATGTATTTTAAAAAGAGTGTCAACAAATTACTACAGCAGTAACACCTTCCTGGATATCAAATCTCAGAAGATGAGGGTCCATAACAAAGGCTTGGAAGGATGTAGGAGGTTAAGAAACAGGAAGACTAAGAAAAAGGCCATGAAATGTGGGAAGTTGAAAGTCACCTATGACATCTGAGGGACCAGGTTTGGTCAAAATAGGGACGGTATGGCATGATAAAAGGCAGATTAATGGAACTAAGGAGTGAACTGGTCAAGAAGTGAGGTAATTCAAGAATTCTGATGAAAAGTCATGAGAAAATGTAAAATACATTCTAAGATCTCTTGACTCTTCTGGTTGTCTTTGTAACCAAGGAAAAATGGCTGCTCCAACTGAGGGCTTCAGTCCTTCCATGGAATCGAGCTGAGCTAATTAATTACCTCCCTCACTCATGTCCTGGCCTCATCAGCACCATGTTCCAGACAAATAATATCACATGTAAGACTTGACTTTTAAAAACTAGAGTGTTATTTGGGATTTTGTAGCAAGATGAATACATCAATGCAACCCGTCATACTAAATCGCCCCCTTGAGAAGTTCTGCACTAGACTAAAGGCACTATCACTATATAAAAACTGTTCTGGTTCCTTCTCCATTAACGCTCTCTTGGTACTATGGCAGTTCATGAATCCTCCCACAAAAGTTTCCAATGTTAGCTTTATTATCATTAGCACTGTTGTGATTCCTCGGCTTGATTGACTACATTATTCACTAGACTTGCCTCTAAATGACTTTGGACTCTTTTTAACTCAAGGCTGCCTCAAAAGCCAAAGATCTGCCACCCAAGAGTATATTCTGAAGGAATTTCTCTCAAAGGTTTCAAAAGTCATTCTGAGTGCTGGAAGCACATTTGGAAAGAGCTCTGACCTGCAGAGCGATTCCTGTGGAAAGGACATGTGCTTGTGCTCGTAAGCTCTCATCTCTACCTCAGCCATTTTCTGTGTCTTCTGCAAAGTCAGCCAGCATCAGTTGTCCTGCCTATGGGCTCCCAAATGCTGACGTTCCTACTGCAAAGACTAATACCCTCAAGTTTCAAAAACAAATCCCCAAGGGAACAGATTCAGCCGCATTCAGTGACAAAACCTGAACTCAGGAGCCGCAATTTCAGACCAACATGTGACCTCTGACACTCACCCTGTGGGAGGTCGCCTCCTTCACACATAAAGGGAGGAGGCTACACTAAGGGGCCTCTGAGATTTCTTCTTAAAAAATATATAATAAGCTATACCTGCCATGTTTGGGTGATTATTAAAACCTTGTATAGGTTGTGGAGACAGGGATGAAGATCTGGCAGAAGTTACAGCGATCTGGGGAGTGCCCCTGCCCCCACGAGATGGGGCACTGCTGCTCCCAGAGAGCAACCAGGACCCGTGGACCCGAGTGCAAGCAGCCTCCCCTCCTCCGTAGGGGCGTCTGTTTATTTTGTTCTTTGCTGCCCCCACAGTGAGTCACAGAGAGGACAGCTCTGGCACCATGGCAGCCCGTCAGTACTGGGCCTGTGGGCGGCGGAGGGGGTCCTTACCCATCGTGTTGTTGGCCCGAGAACAGGCTGTGCGCTTCAGGATCTCGTGCACCTAAAACAGACAAGAGCAGGGCCGTGAACATCGTGACCACGTGTGCCACCACGCGAGAGGGCAGGTGGCAGACCAGGCAGCTTGGACCCACTTCCAGAGAGGAGGAAGCCAAGCATGTGCCAAGCTCGTGCACTGCACATCAAACCCGTTCAAACTTGAGTCCTTTGAGGAAGGAAAGAACCTAAGCCCCTCATACATACTCTCTCCCCTTTGCCCCACCCTGAAAACATAAATAAAGGCTGTAAATGGACTGCAGTTACAGAAGGTAAGGAAAACACACCAGGAAGCCCAGACCCACATGCCTCTGGAGAGCTTGGGAGGGAGTGCCAGGGCCAGAACATCCAGGGAAGGGGAAGAGGAGCGTGTCCTGTCCGCCAACCCTGAGTAGCACCACGCTGGGGAAAGCCCAGGATGAGCAGGCTACAGAATCCAGTTCTAGGCCTGGCTCCTAGCCAAAGAGTCCTGAACAACCTCCCCAAGGTCCCTGACAGTCCATGGCCTTCTCTCTAATAGAGTTGACTCACAGAGTTGTTCTAAGAAACCATGAAAGTGCTTTATAAACTCATAAAGGGTCACCTACAGTTTGTTCATTGTTACTATTATTTCTTTGGTTTTTTTCTGAGTCCTCATCTTATCTCCCCAGTCAGACACTTCCTCAAGACTCCATGTCTTGGAGCACTTCTGGGGCACATACCAGGCTCCCAGCCCAATGATGACTGCATGCAGAAATAGGCCAAGAGAGCCCTGGATGTGGGGCTTGCAGGGACCTGTCTCTCACATGCGAGGGCAGGCTACAGAGAAAACAGTGACACAGGTAAACCTGTTGGCCAGCTAGTGCCCTCCAAAGGCTATAGGAGGTGCCCAGCAAGGAAGTCTGCTCTGGGATAAGTAGCTGGGGTTCTAGGACACCTACAAAGAAGGGGCACGGGGATGCCATTTACAGATGTGAGCAAATTCCTCAGACAAAAGTCCAGGGTAGGGTAGACCGCAAGACAAAACTTAAAGGCTCTTTTCTCCTCCTTCTCACTATATAGGGCAGACTGGGGAAAGGGAGAAGCTTCTAGAATGAGAGCTGAATGAGAGAAGTGTATTCCTCCATCATCATTCACACTCCCATATTCCAGCCACAGACCTAGAGCAAGTGGAAAATAAATAACTTCCAGCAGTATGGGGCCCAAGAATGTTTAATTCACTTATGATACTGTGCAGTAATTTGACAGCAATAATAATTAGGAACAGCATTTATATGGCATTGTACTATTTTACAAGTACTTTGCAATTACTTGGTAATCTCCACAACACCCTATAACTCCCCCATAGACATGAGGCCCAAGCCACAGGGAGATTTAAACAGCTTGTATAGCATCAACCAAAAAAAAAAAAAAGTGAGACGTTTATGCCTTTTTCCATAGCATGATAAATCATGTGCCCATCTGAAATCGTACTGCAACACTAGGGTAAGGGACCTGAGGTGTGTTCGTGCCCAACCAGCAAGCAAAGAGTCAAGGTCATGTTTTCAGTGTGGCTTGGAAATGTTCTGTAGCTTCCTCTAATCACCTGTCACTTCTTATCACCTGACTGACCTAGAAGTCCTTCTAGCTACCTGACTCTTACTCCTTCTCTGTTGAAACTTAGGTTCTTTCCTAAGAATCAATGGAAATATACTGCCATTGTTTCCACTGTGGCATGAATAAGTGAGCAACTTTCCTTGGGCCCCTCTTTTTCTCCTCTGTCCATAAGCTGAATGCTCTAGGCAGATAAAGAATAAATGGACCAGTGCATATAGACACACCACAGCTCAGGTGGAGGCCACAAGGGCACAGGCCATATACAGATTTTCATTGGAATCCATCATCCTGCAAAGTTCAAAAACTTGATTTCAAAAGGGAAAAAAAATGTAGAAGAATGGCTACAGTCATGAATTTTGGCTTTCTATTGAATGGGCTGAGAATTTTATTTTTGAACAAACTGGCTAGTTCTAGCATCCCCTGTGATATAAATACACGACATTCCTTAGAGGGTAAAAGAAACACTGCAGCCCAGCCATGGGTCCTCATTCAGACACTACTGATCTGTATGAATTGTTTTCAATCCACTGCTTCTCAGAGCCTCAGTTTCCTCAACTGTCAAGCAAGGGGGTCACCTGATTAGCTGAAAGACCCCACCAGCTCGGACATTTCCTGTTTTTGTGACTCCAAGAAGGGCCAAGGTGGAGAATCCTAAAGAGAAGAGACTCCTCTCAGTCGATGAGTGAGGGCAGCTGTTTGTTACTCCTTTTGCCACTAAGATTGGGAAGCTCTGGGATACTTCTCTTGGTTGCTGGGCAACCCCAAGGAAAGGATGAGGGGAGGTAGCAGGAAGTGCAAGAGAAGGCCCTGCCACACAGGGTACTCAGCCTTCCCCTATTTTCAGAACCCACCACTCATAGTTGACCTGCATACTTACAATGCGGCTACGAGTGGCATTATCAAAGAAGGTGTCCTTGTCCTGGATGTTGTACCTGGAGACACCAAGAAAACAGAAGGTAAACTCATTTTATGACCCTTGTCCTAGACCACTGTCACCCCAGGGCCAGAGCAAACCTTTAGAAAAGCAACACAGCAAGATGTGTGAGACACACATACTCACACATGCTCACTCACATGGTGTCTATAATTTTTTTTGACTCAGTAATTGTGAGAACTGATCACAGAAATGAATCCTAGGAAATATAAATTCAATAGAAGAAAAAACTTCCATAAATAAAAATGTTTGTTGCAAAGTTACTGACAAAAAGGATAGTGGATATAAAATGTGATTCCAAAATCTACAGGGTGGATTATCATGCGGTCACTGAAAATTATAATTACGAGAACATCCTAAATAGAAAATCTTAGACTGTGATAGGAAAATATTATACTATGATATGTTTTAAACATGAAAGTATGTAGAAAGGGTTCCTGTGTAAGGACAAAGAGAGTAAAAAATATAACAACCACAAAAAAGAGTATAGTTTCCTGGTGCTGGGATGATAAGTCTTTGTTTTTCAAATTTTCATTTAATGTTGTCACTACTGTCACATCAGTTAGTTACCAAACTCCTAATTAGGCAAGGCCAGAGTCTGTTCTCCACTTCACATTGTGACCTTTTCGCTAAAAAGAACACCTGTGTAGAGCTGACTGTGCTCAGGCCATAGATGCCTGGAAAACGCTCCCAGCCTCCCCGGAGCCCAGTTGCTTGAATGTATGTGTTTCTTAGTAACTGATGAAGAGTAGAACATGATAGTACGTAGACCTCCTAGACCTTTCCTAGTAACTGATGAAGAGTAGACATGATAGTACGTAGTTTTCAGTAGCTCTGAAAACTCAGAAGATGGAGAGCACATTTGGGGTGGGAAGAACAGAAGATTCTTCCAGATGGAGGTGTTTAGGAACTGGATTTGAAGGGTCCCAGGCACTGAGTGAATGGAGATGCATGGGAAATAGCAGTTCAGATGCTGGCACTGGCATGCAGACCCAGGGAAGGGGAAGCATGGAAGAGGCTCAGAGCACAAAAGAACAGCACCCAAGAGGTCCAAGAGGTCAGCGTGCCAGTCCCACTTCAGCCACTTAATGCTGTGTGAACCTGAACAGACCCTGGGCCTTAGTTTCCTCTCTATAAGAGACAGATATATCTGAATGGCCACCTCACGAGGCAGGGTGACGTTGTGACTTATGACAAATACATCTTTTAGTCTTCATCCAGGGCTCGTGACTCACAGCTCCCGAAACCCGTGGAATTTTCCGAGCAGTAAGAGCAACGGGAACATCTTTTGTCATACTTGGCCTCCTGTACTCAGTTCCCAAAATCACCTGCAGAGCCAGAAAGGTGGAATGGTGTCTTGTTATTCATAACAAGCCTCTTTCAGCCACAACTAGGCTTTTATCAGTGAGGTGACTTCTGGAAATCCCCTAAAGATGGAGAGGAGGTGGGAGAGGGATTGCCAGGGGAACCAATCTGGAATAGAAGGTAGAACTTTCAGTCCCACCCGTGATTTCTTGGGAGGTGAGGGGGTTAGGAGTTGAATCAGTTGCCAATGGCCCATGATTTAATCAACTGTGCCTTACATAAGGAAGCCTCTAGAAAAACTTGAAAGGAAAGGGCTTGGAGAGTACCTAGGTTGGGGAACCTAGACACTTCGATATGCCCCCACAGTGGGCCCCAAGCTCCACAAGGACGCAAGCACTTTCGTTCAGAATCTCACTTTATGTATGCCTTCATCTGGCCATTGATTCATATCCTTTTTAATAAACCAGTAATCTACTGGGTAAACCAGTTTTCTGAGTTCTGTGAGCTCCTCTAGCAAATTAATCAAACCTGAAGAGGAGGTCATGGGAATCCCTGATCTACAGCCAGCCTGTCAGAAGCACAGGGAACACCCTGGACTTGTGATTGGCAACTGAGGTGGAAGGCAGTCTTGTTTCACTGAGTCCTCAACCTGGGAATGTGATCCTATCCCTAGGTAAGTAGTGTCAGAACTGTGTGGAATTGTAGGACACCCAGTTAATGTCAAAGAATTCCTTGGTGGATGGGAAGACCCACACACACATTGGAATTGGTGACTAGAATTGGGGCCAGAATTGGGACCAGAATCATGAGGGAGAATAAGGATTCAGTGAGGAAACATGTGCAAAAGGAGCAGTAAATACACATGTATAGAATTATTATCTAACACGGCAAAGATGGGTAGAATGTCATCCAATGAACAGTGGAAACACAGCTTTGGGAATGCCATCCCCCCAAAAGGGACAGATTCTTCTATCTTGTCTACCTCTCCCTGGCCGTTGCTTTCCCTCTTTCACTCCTGACATTCTCTTATTCTCCCATCAGCACCTACAATAGAACTCATGCTTGCCTGCTCCAACTCTCACTTCCCAACCATGACTCATTCCTCCAAAGGTTTCCCAGATGACCATCCATGTGAAGAGCTCTTATTCCCCCCAATCCCTAGGTGGAGTCTCGGCAGGGGTCTCCTCAAAGTCAGTGAGTACATGAGTACACAGATGGGAATACAAAAATCCAGAAGCTTTATCCTCCTTCTCTCTGGTTTATCACGATATGTTGAAACCCTATTAGACTAGGAACTGGGCAGAATGGTTTCCCCACAGAAGGCAAACAGGTATCTGACCATTTTCTCACTGAATCCCAAAGTTTCTGGCTGTCTGCTCCATAATTTTCCATCCATCAAGCAACATGACTAAAATGGAAGGTGCCCCACAAGCCACTAGACACATGTTGGGAAGTTCTTTGGGATAATCTCACTTAGGTAAGGGGATTCAGAAGCAGATGCAGAGAACATTTCGCCATGAGAGCTTGCCTCCTCCCGTATCTCCCAGGCACTTGGGCACTCACTATGGGAGCTGAGGCACTGAGTGGTGTTTGATTTCCCTCCCCATCCCCTGCCGCATCTCTACGCCAACAGCTCCCATACTTACAGATACATTTTCTCCCTGGAGAATGGGTAGGAGAGATTTTTCATCTTGTTGTTACTGTGGTCTGGAACTCTGGGTTTCAGGGGTGAGCTCAGCTTCTGCAGAAGCTCATTGAACTTCTTCGCGATGCTGCCTTCTGATTTGATCTCGTACATCTACGAAAGGCAAAGTCACAGGCCTAAAAAGGAGGCCACATCCAACCGAGAGAAGACTGACTGCAACCACAGCTGCACGGGGCACCAAACCTCCAGTGGGGGACACCTCTGGAAAGAGGAGGAGACTGGGAGAAACAAGTGGAGCCCTCCCTTTCCTGCTGCTTTCACAAGGGCGTGGGCTCTCGACACCGTCTCGGTCATCTGTGTGAATGGGCTAACCAGTGCAGAGAAACCAGCGAGGAGGCCAGATTTGCTATATGACTTTGTTACATCATCTTAAAAGAAAAAGAAGACCTACTATGTGACAGTCGCCATACTAAGTGCTCCACACAAATTAGCTCCAATACACACAGAAACCCAGCTCAGTAAACAATACTACTCTCATATTATGATGAGGAAATTAAGGCTCAGAAAGATGCAATGAGCCAACAAAAGTCACACAGATAGTAACTGAGTGACCACTTGGATTTAACTCATGGCATCCTAATCAAAGTCTGTACTCTGAAACTACACCTTTTACATGGTGTAAAAGGGCATGGTGTGTACCTTTTGGGAAATATCTGATAAATATGTCTGTTTTCAAAGTACTCAAGGCGAGTACCTGCCTTGAGTAAGATACAGAGTTAGTACCAAGATAACTATTGAGATATATATAGATATATAGATACACACACACACACACACACACACACACACATATATTACACATATATATAAAGTACAGGGTGCTTTTACATACATTACAGCTCTTGTTCTTTCTAATTTATAGATGTAGTCATTGAGACACGGAGGGTGCACTTATAGCAAAGCTGCAATGGATTAAAGGTGGCCACAAATTTCTTATACAAATTTTCCTTTCAAGAACTGCTATTCTGTTCCCACCCTCTTAAACCTGAGTGGGCTCTTTAGCTGCTTAACCAGTACAGCAGAAGGGACATTCTGCCAGTTGCATCCTTTAGAAGATGGGCAGCTTCTGTTTTGGTTTGCCTTTGTCTCTGGAAGTCTGGAGCCACCAGGAAGAAGTCCATGGGAAGGTAAGAGGGCTCAGAAAGACAAAGGACTTAGGCTGAACCCGGTCTCTCAGCTGCCTAGCTAGCCACACATCAGGCATATGAAGAAAGTCTTCTTGGATCTTCCTGTCCAGGTCCACCTCCAGCTAAATTCCACCAAGGGACCCAATGCAATAGAAGTAGAAGTAGAAGTAGAAGTAGAAGTAGAAGTAGAAGTAGAAGTAGAAGTATCACCCAACCCAGTTCTCCTCAAGCTCCTAAGCATAAACTCATAAGAAAGGAAAAAGTGACTATGTTTTCAGCTACTAAGTTTGAAACATTTGTCATGTTGCACTAGAAAACCAGAACAAGGGCCAACATCCAGATCTTCTAGCTTGAAAGCCGATTTTCTTCTCTATCATGGTATCCATCCAGTGGCTTAAATCTAGAGAGGCAGTAAAACAGGTATGAAATACAATGTAGACAGACGTAAATGCCGCAAAAGCCATACAAAGTATTTGAGGGTTCAAAGAAAGGAGAGAGCACATCCAGTTGAGGAATCAGAAACATGTTTCATCCAGGGAGTAGCACTTTTGTTGAGCCTTAGCAGAAAGGTAACTTTCTCTTGTTATCATTTTGTTCTTTAATAAAATAGTAAGTTAGGGGGAGCGGAAGAATGTCCCAATCTAACAAGTGAAACATAACCACAGTTTGTTTACTTCTTCTAACAAATTTTTTGATGCATTTAGATTTTATTTCAATTACAAAATTAACACAATTCTAGTAAACAAGCAAACCCAAACTATAAAAGTATATTAACTAAATGTGAACAGTTCGATTTCATTTCCAACTGAATCCCACCATCCTTTCCAGAGGAAATCTCTATTAACAATTTAGAGTTCATTTCATCCTAACTTTTTCCATACACATTCCTTTCTAAATGTAACTATGATCCTATTTCATGTATGGTTCTACAATTTGCCTGTTTCACTTAGCAATATATCACAGATATATTATCTTTCCAGGTCAGTTCATATAGAACTACCTTAATGAATGTGTAATATTACACAGCAGATGTGAATCCTAATTTGTTTAGTCATTTCCCTAGTGATGGGCATTTATTTTATCTTCTACACAGGCTGTAACTTGTTTGATCGCACTTCTCTTAACATTACCTTATGAATAGTTTGACTGAATAATGCTTGAATAGATGCAGGCAAAGAAATTCTAGGCAAACAAAAAAGTAGAAAAGTTCAAGTCTGATTGAAGAAGGGTTACATAGCCTGATTTCTTTGGAGCAAACAGAGAGTGTAAACCAGGTAATAACTGGAGTATCTGAATCCCCAGCAAAGCCCGTGTTCTTGACTGTTCTACTCTACTGCTTTGTTTGCTAAAATGTGACCTTTCATGGGGGAAAAACGATGTGCCACTTATAATCATGCCTCCACTGTCATTAAGTTCTTGAGCCTCCTGACAAACCTCTCCATACACATTGGTCTCTACAATGCAAAGAGTTCATCCCTCAGGAATCTTTGAACCTGGACAGACAGGGACAGAGCAATGACCCTCTCATGCAGTCCCAGAACACATCTCAGGTCATTTGGGGTAGATGCTGCCCAGGCATGTGTCCTGCACTGAGATTGCAATGTGCTAATCATACCCATCACCATGTGTCTTTCGATGGCATTTGTGTGGAAATAAAAGTTTCCAAACAGGAGGGAAGCTGATTGACTCTGTCTTCCAGATGACTTAGAATGACAGACTCAGACCCACGAGGGTATTTCTTCTTTGTCCACTTATCTCCATTTCTACCTCTACTTTCCTACTCTGGGAAGCCTTCAACTACTGCAATAACTGGCTTCCCTATATCTTCTTCCACTTAGGGTTACCAGGCTTAACAAACAAAAATTCAAGATGTCCGGTCAAACTTGAATTTCAAATAAACAGTGAACCATTTTTAGTGTAAGTGTGGTCCCATGCACTATTTGAGATACACTTTATATTGAAAAAATATTCATCGTTTATCTGAAATTTCAACTTAAGTAGGTATCTTATTATTTTATCTGGCAACCCTACTCTCATCCACCTCTATTCACTCAATGCACTGGAACCAGAGTGATGTTTCTCAAGCAAAAATCTGATGTTACCTCCCTATGAAAAAGACTTCAACAGTTATATTGCCCTAATGAGAAAGAGCCAAGTTCTTAACACCGCCCATGGGACTCCATAGAAGCTCCCACAGTCCCTTGCTCACTGCACCCAACTGCTGGCCTTCTTGCAGTTTTCCCAACATGCTGAGTGCTCAACACTCTGCATCTACTCTCTGCTCCCTCCCCAACTCTCTTCACATTTGATGCCTCCCTCAACTGTCACTTCCTAAAGAAAGTCCTTCCTGGCTTCCAGACAAGGTCACATCCTACGTTCACAGTATTTCATGGGCCCAAATTCCTCTCCTTCATAGCACTTATTACAGTTGTAATTTTACATTTATTTGAGTGATTATTTGATTAATGTCCAGCTGCCTTACCAAACCATGATCTCCATGAAGGCAGGACACCGTCCAAACAGTTTCCTATCTTTGAATGACTGAATGAATCAATGATAAATTTCAGGGGAAACTAGCATTGATGATGGCAGTTGCTGCCCAAGAGGAACCCACGCTGGGGAGAGAACAGCCATAAGGTAACAGGCCTGGTAGAAATAAATGAGGTTGGAGAGTAAAGCTAAAATCCCAAAGACTCTGGCTGGGAGAACAGCTTCCCTCTCTGTCCCCACCAACTGCAAAGGCACTTGGGAGCCCAGCCCCAGCAGAGGCCAGGAATGACTGTATTCAACAGGTACAGATTAATAACCCAGCAACTGTATCAGAGCTTTGTTCTGGCAGAAGGTTAGCTGAGAATCTCCACACAGTTCTTCACCCTCACCCTGGCAGTGGATCTGTTAGAGCTCACTTAGAGAAATGGACTAAAAGGACTAGGCACCTATGGTATGTCTTTAGAGGGAACAGGCATGGGCCCAGGATGCCTTTTGATTGTTTCTTGATGGGGGATACTCCAAATCATTGAAAGCATTATCATCCGCCTCCAGAAAAAATGTAAAAGGTGGAGAAGGAGAGTCTCACCAGAAACATCAAGGTAACATCCGCTCCACAGCACTGACCAAGACCCCACACAGTCATGTCCAGGCTGAAAGATCTGACCAACTTACCTTGGAAAGAGATTTCCCAGACTTCAGGGACTCTTGGGGGATGAGCCAGACATGTATTCACAATAAAACACAGGTCGGCGGCCCCATGGCACAATGCCACGGACACTAAGCTCACAGGACAAAGAACCTGCTCCCTGCCTCCATGCCCAAGCATTGTAACTATTCCTGAAACTTCTTCCCTCCCTTTTCACCAGGTCTACTCTTACTCTTCCTTCACCACTAGGCTTAAGTATCAACTTGCCCAGAAAAACCTCCTTGGTCGCTTGCTTCTTGTCATGCTTCTCCGGTAACCTGTGAACAAATACCTGTGTCATGAAGCTTATCATGTTCTTTTCTAACTCTTGGCTCACTTCTCTGTCTCCCCATGTGACTACAGACTTCTAGAGACCAGGGACCAAACCCTGTGTGACCTTGTCCACAGCAGGAATGAATGAATGACCTAGGTCCTGGTCCTTGCTGATACCAAGGAGCTGTGTGACTTTAGGCAAGTCACTCTCCCTCTCAGGTTCTTCATCCCTAAAGAGAGAACTAGGGAATATCCACTTCCCACTATGATGGAGTAAGAGGGACCAGATTTACCCTATCAGAAACAACCAAAACACCCAGACAAAAACAAAACAAAACAAAAAACACATGAAATAATGATTGCTGTGGCCTGAACGTTTATGTTCCCCCAAAATTTGTACTTTGACATCCTTA
Source organism: Paguma larvata (assembly GCA_030068075.1). NCBI lineage: Eukaryota > Metazoa > Chordata > Mammalia > Carnivora > Viverridae > Paguma > Paguma larvata. Next base: position 97,736,021 of record CM057828.1, on the reverse strand, counting down.
ATGCCCAGTATGATAGTATTAGAAGGTGGGGCCTTTGGGAGGTGATTCGATCATAAGGGTGGAGCCCCTTCTGCCACTCGAGGACATAGTGAAGAAGTACCAGCTATGAACAAGAAATGACACCCTGGTTGCAGACTTCCAGCTTCCAGAACTCTGAGGAAGAAATTCCTCTTGTTTATAACATATACCCTGTCCATGGTATCCCATTATAGCAGCCCCAATGGATCGAGACCGTGGGTGTCAGGATACCAGCTAGCAGGCAACAAAGTTCCTAGGAGACAGGAAACAAGCAAGATGGCTCCTGGGATGGTTCCAGCTCACTGCCTTGAGAGAGATTCTCAGCCAAAGGGCAGGAAAAGGAGACAAGTGGGGCCCATCAAACTCCCCGAGCTGAAGAGACAGAGCTGTAAGTCTGGGGAGGCCAAGGCAACTGGAGTTCACAGGAAAGGGTAGCCCAGAGGAGAGAGCTTCACAAGGAACCCTAGAGACCTGCAGAAGGTCCCCTGTAAGTGTTTGGCCATATAGGTGCGAGGGAACTAGCTGAGCCTGGAGAAAGAACCATCTAAAAGGACTGAAAATAGCACCTCTTCCCATCAGGCAGAATGGAAAATCTCATCATCCACAGGGCGCTGGGAAGACTACTCAGGTTGACTCAGTAGTGGGGGATCATTAGCCCTAGACCGTGCACTGCTCCAGATTCACTTAACAAATCATAAAAGAAAGAACTGGACTGAATGCCTTGGAAAGTATTGTCCAAGTCTAACAGTGTACAGCTTTAAACATTTAATGAAAAAGGAATACTCATGATGTTCCTATGTTTCAACATTGTAGCGCCTAGATGCAGGCGCTGAGCTCGGTGGTTGATTTGCCAAGTGCTGGAGAAGCACAAAGCTGGTGATGACCCTCCCAACACAGAATGCTTTGCAATGTGCCCAGCACTTCCGTAGGCACCACTTCACTGGGCCCCATGAACACTCTACAAGCGTGCCTGCCAAGTAGCATTAGCATCGCTACTTTACAGACGGGAAAGCCGAGACTCAGGGGCAAAGAACTGCCAGAGTCGCTGGTGAAACCGGACCTGAAACCCAGGTTTCCTGACTCCCCCATCCAGGCTCTTTCCTTTAACCTTTGATCCTTGAAACAGCTCCATGATCCCCCAAGAAGGAAGCAGGCTGGAGCTCCCTTTTGGTCCCCACCAAATCCAGCAGGCCAGGCTCTTCTCTTGTGTCCAGCAGGATCCAGGAAAGGTACCCTGATCCTCTTTATTATCATTAATATGCTCAGCAGCAGCCTCGTTATTACTGTTATTCTTGGACATCAGAGAATTATGAACATCCTCAGAAATGGCAAGACACATGTTAGCCAGCTGTTCCCCATTATGCCCTCCCTGGGTACACGATACGCCTTTCATGTGCTTAAAATCATAAATAATTTTTAAAGTATGTTGCTCTTATTTTTTATTCCAGGGCTCAAATGTGGTTCTCATAAAAGCTCACTTTGGCCTCATTGGCACAGTCTAAGAGGTTTACCAAGATCCCTTCTTTTCCCCCCTCCTTGTCTCCCTCTGCCTCTCCAGAGGGGCACAGCACTGTGGTCTCAGGGCTGATTTGTTTCCTTCCTGCATTGAAATCATGTTTCCTCCTGGGTGCAAGGAACCAAGGCTATGGTGATGTCTATCATGAACAGATACATACTATTATCCCCATTTTACAGATAAAGAAACCAAGGCACAGAAAGCTTTACTAACATGCTCAGTGTCATACAAACATGAAGAGACCCAATGACCCCAGAGTTCAAGGAGAAGGTGCAACAATACAAGCTGCAAATAATATAATCTTGATCATCTGTGAGTCACTCACCTGTAGTGACCTAAGAAGGCCTCTCCTTACAACTTGTAGGAAAAGTCCGTGAGAAGAACACAAACCAGGCATCAAGACGGACAGTGAGCCCAGATGTGAGCATGTGTGTCTGCTTATATCCCATGACCCCAAAAGTCTGCCTCTTTTAATCTATTTATGCTTTCCTCTGCTCCTCGTCACTGGATAATTGAGGGTCAACTGTTATTATTTATGACATCTCGCTCATCTTGAGCACTAGGACTGGGCTGAAGATCAGCATCACACCCACTTCCTGACCTTTAATGTCAAAAGGCTCAGGCACACCGAGAAGTCAGTATGGAGAGTGGTACCGCAAGCCACTAGCCGACAAAGGTGGAAGTCTCTGACTAAAGAAATTATGAGAAAGGGAAGCTAAAGATGCAGCAGAATTTTCCCCCATGTTCTTATCCCCCATGTTGGTGCCTGAGAGGGCAGAGGGAGGGATACACATGCACAAGCACGCACACATGCATGCACACTCTGCACTGAATTTGAGGACTAACACGCATAAGCATCTACTTGTGTGTGTGAGTGTTAAGCTATTCACCAAAGTGCCAACAGCACCAGAATTCCCAAGATCAGCTGCATCCTAGATCCCACAGGGAGACTCTGTGTGACACCAACAACAAGAGCTAACCAGTCTCTGCATCCCTACCTGTGCTAATGGATACATGTCCTGTCTGAAGCAATGCTGAGCCTGGAAAGTGATACGCTTACAAAATGCACATTCTTTTTGTCTAACTCTATATTCATTTATGGTTTTTAATTCCATTTTGGTATGTGCTGTACACATGAATGAATGTTTGCTGACTTTAAAAAATTGGGGATAAAATCCAAACTACTTACATGGCTGACGAATCCCCTATGAGCCGCACCTCCTGCCTCCCACTGCATGCATAATGGCATGCTGGGCTCCTCTTAGTTCCCCACACAGGCTAGGGTTTCCTTACCTTGGGGCTGGATGCCCTGTTCTTCCCTCTCCTGGGAAGGATTCACCTATCCTCCCCATCAGGCAAACCCCAACCCAGTCCTCAGGTCTAAGCTCAAATGGCACCTTCCCTCACCCTGCCCCCTCCCCCCCCTGCCTAAATTAGTTTCCTCTGGTTGGCTCTCCATCCACCCTGCTCTTTTTCTTCTGTAGGTGCATCCCAACTCATACAGCTCTCTCACTTCTGAATCTTCACCATGCCAAAGCCAGTGGGGCCAAGACCAGCTGTGGTCACCACTGAATCACCTGCCCTCAATAGAGTATCTCATACATAGTGATACTCAATAGGTATCCACTGGATGGGTGGATGGATGGATGGATGGATGGACGGACGGACGGACGGATTGACAGGTGGATGGGTGAGTGGGTAGATAGATGAAAAATGCGCCTTCCAAAAGGCTAGGACCCCCTATACACAACCTAGCCCCATTCCAGCTACAGTTAGACTTTTCCCAAATGTTTTTTTGGCAACTGAAGGGGTGACTAAAAACGCAGAGCAGAAATGGGTGACATGGTGCATATGCTGCCAGCTCCATTCCTGTAGACAGCCCTATGGGATGATAGCAATCCTTCCTAATGCCCTCAGATAGGTCTCAGAGCCCACTCAGCACCAGTTTGCAGCCAGCTGTCACCATAGATTAGGTCTGGTATGTGTGACCCATTCTTTCATTCATTAACACATATTGGTTTCATGCCTGCTCTATCCCAGGCCCCTTCTACATATACCTGTATCACAAAACCAAATCTCTGCCCTCCTGGAGCTTCCACTGTAGTGGGGAGACAATCAAACAAGAACACAAATACATGACTCAGGAGCCAGTGATGCTGAGTGTCAGAAAGGAAAAACAAGAGAAGGGCATAGAGAGTGGCCAGGGTCATGTCTCATAGAAGGTGGACAGGGAGGACTGTCTGAAGAGGGGGCATATGAGCAGAAATCCCAGTGAAGTAAGGGAGTGAGTTCTGTAGGTAGTTAGAAGTCTTCCGAGCAGAGGGAAGAGCTGGCAGCGAAGTCCTGAGATAGAAACAGGTTTGGCATCCTGGAGGAAGAGCAAGGAGGCCAGTGAGGCTAGAGCAGAGCCAACAAGTAGGAAGAGGTAGGAAATCAATTTCTGTATCAGAGATGGCAGATGTGGCATCCACTCAGAGTTCCTGATGTAGACATTATCATTCCTGGCCCCTCTCTGACCAACAGCCCTTTAATGCCTACTGCAGGAACCACAGAACACCCTCAGGTTGGACCCTGCCCCAGCCATGGCACACATCAGTGGTCCCACTCTGCCGTTATGCTCAAGTGCATATTCTTGGACTTTTGTTGGTACAGTGCTGGTAAACACTCACCAACTAACTGGAAGTGCTGTTGATTTGTAACATTTGTGGACAAGCTCTGCCCATGAGCCCCAAGTGCCAGAAGCTGACTGCCTCTGCCTGCTTCTCCATCTCTCCCCTCCTGCTCCCTCGTTCCCATACATCTCAGGAGCTGCCATGGCCAAGCTGGAAGAGCATCCACATGTCCCAGTTACTCAAGACGGTCATGGTATAATCATTAGGAGCTCTTCCACTCTCAAAGGGCTCCACTTTGGGTGATAAATTCAAAGATCAGCCTATCCACTGCACTCCGGCACCAGGTCCCAGCCAAACCCAGTCTGGCACATGTTACCCAAGTTCAGAGAAACATGACTCTAGGCTTTAACAAAAGAAAGACACCACTTCTATATCCATTTTTTTAAAGCATGAGTCTTAAAATAATACAATTCAAAATCACTTCCCATTACATTTTCGTATTTTCAGCTTCACCATTTGTGAGCCCTGAGTCAGGCTTATCCATTAACAGACCAATGCTAGGCCTGCCAGGCCCATATGGTCTCACCAGGCCAGTATGCATGTCTAGAACATGGCCATATGCCATCTCAGGTTCCTCACTCAAACCACAGCACTTAGGTGGCATCAATTATTTTGTTTTTACTTTTGAAATGAGAAGCATTAACAAACACAAAAAGGAATTAAAAGTCTAAGTATTCTTCACTCTTTCCAGCCTATTTAAATACCAAAGAGCATGTAGCACAGAGCCCATAAAGATATCAAATATAAACCCAACTTTTTCAGCTGTGCCTCAATTAAAAACAAATGTCTGGGACCAGACAATGACAACATGGGGCAAGGCCCCACTTATAGTCAACCCTATGTAAACACCAACAGTTCTGGTTCATTTAAAAATTACTGCGGATAATAATAATAATAATAATAATCTGCCGTCAAGGCATCCTGAAGGCTGAGTAGACAGTGACCCTTCTCCCTGTGACCAGAGATCTACAAGTTATCCATCCTCAAGAAAGCTCATTGGGTTTCTCCTGCTTTTCACTTTCTGGTCACCAGAGAGGATTCATAAACTATCAAAATAGCCCAAGAGTAATTAACTCACCACCAATGAAGGAAGGAATTGGTCTGGATGAGAAGAGAAAAGAATGTGCCTCCTGTTGTGGAAGATTGCACGAACTGTACACAGCCGTGAGCTAAAAGCTCTGCTACTACACTGTGGGTCACAGCTACGAGATCATCCTAGGGAACAAGGATGACCTGACATCAGTCGGCCCATCCATCTAGTATTTACTGACCATCTATTACTTCTGTAACACAGAGTTTGCAGGGAATACATAGGAAAACAAAAATTATTGTTCTCAGCAGGGGAGGGGGATTATGGCACCTTTGGAGACACAATAATAAGGCGCCCAATATAGTAAAGGAAAAACTAACAAATGAGAAAAATCCCAACTGTAGGTTGACTAAGAATCCACTTAAGGGGGTGCCTGGGTGGCTCAGTCGGTTAAGCGGCTGACTTCAGCTCAGGTCATGATCTTACGGTCTGTGGGTTCGAGCCCCGCATCAGGCTCTGTGCTGATGGCTCAGAGCCTGGAGCCTGCTTCAGATTCTGTGTGTGTCTCTCTCTCTGCCCCTCCCCTGCTCACGCTCTGTCTCTCTGTCTCTCAAAAATAAATAAATGTTTAAAAAAATAAAAAAAGAATCCACTTAAGGAACAAAGGAGGGTCTATGAGGGAAGTGAGATTTGCGCTGGGACACAAAGAATGTGTTTCTTTATTGTTTATTGTGTATTTAGAGAAGATGGGAAGATCATTCTATGACCAGAGGCAAATATTTAAAGCATGCGAAAAGTCTCCAGGCCCTGGAAGACAGAGTAAAGTACTCTCCTCTTGACAAGAGTCTAAATCAGGGAGCTCAGTGTAGACTCCACAGAGAGGCATGGGCAAAAGAACTCAGAGAAAACCCAGTGACATTATCAGGTTCAAGGACAAAGATCAGCTCCAGATACACAGTGTCCACATGCTAAGTGTACTACCTTATTCAGCACACAGCTTGAACAAGTGGCAGATGTGGGACACTTTTACTCTGAGATATTTGGACACAATCAGACTGTGAATGACCCCACAGGAGTATCTATCCTCGGGTCCCTCAGCTAACATCAACAACAGGGAAAGAATGAACAAATTCATTAACTGTCACTTGGCTGATGTGTAGATCCCAGCATTTTAAAGCTATGACAGAGAAGTTAGGGACCAACCTCCATACATTACAGATGAGAAAGCTATCATCCAGGACTGCTAAGTAACTCATTGTGCCAGTCCAAGGCAATGACAAGAGAAAAATTCTGACGTGTTACCTCTCCCAGCCCAGGAGTATTTAATCTGGAGTAGAGTTTCCCAGGGTATGTTCTGCAGACCACTGATTCCCCAGGATTTCTAGGAACATACCTATGAACAACCTATGAGTGTTCAGAGGAAAAGAGTCAAAGTGGAACCTTGTTCTTTACTGAGAGTCTTCCTAGAACTTTTAATTGGTCAGAAAAGTTTAAATATTAGTGTTTCTAAAGTCTGTTAGACCATGAATTATTTTTATTTTTATTATTTTTTTATTTGAGAGAGAGAGAACAAGTAAGGGGTAGGGATAGAGAGAGAATCTTAAGCAGACTCCACACGCAGTGCAGAACCTGATGCAGGGCTCAATCCTACAACCCTGGGATCATGACCCGAGCTAAAATAAAGAGTTGGGATGCTCAACCAACTGAGCCACCCAGGCACCCCAGACCGTGAATTATTTTTTTAAACAAAAGACCACTGGTTCTAGAGTATAGGCTCTAAGAAATTATGTTCTAGACCATGCTAGCTCGAGCTTCAATTTGGACTCTCCAATAAAGTGAGAGAGTAAAGTACTCTCTATACTATAGAAAGCACAGCTTTGCAGTCAGAAAGAAAAGAGTCTAACCCTTTCATGCCATGTGACCTTAGGGAAGCTTATTAACCTCTCTGAACCTGTTTCTTCATCTATAAAATGGAGCTAAAGCTAGTACCTACCTCATATTGTTGTGAGGATAAAAACAAAAAGCATGTAATGTTCTTATCAAAGAACACAGTGCATAAGAAACATTTGCTATATTTAAAACTCAATTTAATTATTTATCAACTTCTATGTATGGCTATAAGTTCTTTTATTTTCCGATATTTTGAGTGATATTGTTCAGAGTGGTTTTATTACCTTTCTCCTCAAAGTCAACCATAAGAATTATGAAATATGGGCAACTTTTAAAACATGCTAACAGGCTTTATCCTTATTTACCCCTTATCAAGGCAGAAGCGTTCACCTAATCAAACCAACAATAATCTTTGGGAACAGAAGTATAAGTGGGAAAATAATTGCTGACTTGAATAAGCAGCTCTTTTTAGCCACACTGGGTCTCCTTCCACCATGCGTGCTAAGGTGAGCCTCTTCCAGACTCTTCTGATCTCATCAAAGCAGAAACAGAATGTGAAACACACACAGACGTGGTGAGGTCATGCAGGAGGATGCTTGCACAAAGGCTTCTCCAGACAAGCCCACAGCCCAACATCAAGGAATGAACAAGGCTACTTCGAGCAACCTTAGAAAATGCCAAGTGGATTCCTGGGATACAGAGCAAACCCACAAGCCTACCTGAGACTCAGGTCTTGGATGATTGGCTTATTGCTTCCTGCCCAGAGGAAGAGTATACTCATTCCCCAGGGATGTCATAATAACCTACCACAACGTGGGTGGCCTCAAACAGCAGAAATGTATGCTCTCACAGTTGTGAAAGTCACAAGTCTGGAATTGGGCTGCCAACAGGCCTGCACTCCCTCTGAAGGCTATAAGGGGAAAATCTTCCTTAGGTTCTGAGGGCCCCAACCATTCACCTTGGCTTGGGTCTACATTTCTCCATTCACAGCCTCTGCCTTCACTTGGTCTTCTCCCTTATGTGTTTGTGGATCTCAATTCTCTTTCAGCCGATCATTAGATTTGGGTCCACCCTACATCCAGGATGATCTTATCTTGAGATCTTTACCTAATTATATCTGCAAAGACCCTTTTTCCAAATAAGATCACACTCATGAGTTCCAGGATTAGGGCTTGGATACCTATTTCTGGACACCACTATTCGGACCACTACGAAAAGGATCAGGGACCTTAAAAGCACAAACACTTGTGATGGCTAATTTTATGTGTCAACGTAACTGACCATGGGGTGCCCAGATATTTGGCTAGCATTATTCTGAGTGTGTTTGGAGGGTGGTTTTTGGATGGGATTAACATTTGAATGGGTACACTGAGTAAAGCAGCTTGCCCCACTAATGGGGTAGGCCTCCATCCAATCTGTTAAAGGCCTGAAGAGAACAAAAAGGTTGAGTACAAGAGAACTTCTCCTGCCTGATTATTTGACCTGGGACTTTGATTTTTTTTTCTTGCCCTCAGACTTGAACTACATACGGCTCTTCTTGGGTCTACAACCTGATGGGCATTTGGACTGGAACTTATACCATTAGCTCTCTTGGGTCTCCAGCTTGCCATAATCACTTGGGACAATTCCTCATAATAAACATAAAACACACACACACACACACACACACACACACGTCTTATTGGTTCTATTCTCTGAAGGAACCTGATTAATACAGGCCTCAACTCTAGATAACTGAGAAGAAGCAAGAAGTGCTGTGGTCCTGGTCAGGCAGAGTCCCTGAAGCTGGCTGGATACCATGAGCCAGAGGGAGGGTTTTCCCATGGAGCTTTTGCAAAGCCACAGTTATCAAATGAGAATCACTAGAGAGGCAGTAGCAGGAATCTGAAAATAACTTCCAATAATTTATAAAGCTTAATGGAATGAATATTTTCCTCTAAGGGGCCATTCAGGCTAACCACAATGCCAAGTTACTTTGCTTTTAAGCTGGAATTCTAATAGTTCAGTGTGATAACACCAATTTCTGTTTTTTTTTTATTTTTTTAATGTTTATTTATTTTTGAGACAGAGAGAGATAGAGTATGAGTGGGGGAGGGGCAGAGAGAGAGGGAGACAGAATGTGAAGCAGGCTCCAGGCTCTGAGCCATCAGCACAGAGCCCGACGTGGGGCTTGAACTCATAGACCGCAAGATCATGACCTGAGCTGAAGTTGGACGCTCAACCGACTGAGCCACCCAGGCGCCCCAACACCAATTTCTTAATGACATTTATATGTATGTGTGTGTGTGTGTGCGCGTGTGTGTATACACATATAGATATATTCATTCAGTTAATGAAAATGAAATGATGAATTATTCTTTAATAAATGCAGTTTGGTAGATAAAAGAGATTTCAAACCATGGGTTCCATGGAGAGACTTAAAAGATGAATATTTCTGCTCCTTTCTCTTTGGATCATTGACTCATCAGAAATTTCCATATATTACTTTGTACTACAATCCACCTTGTGCTGCAGTTAAACATGGCAACCTCAATTTTTATCCAAAAGCAGTTAAAAAATTGCTATGCAAAGAACATTCCAGCACCTTATATGAACTTATTACTGAAAATAAGTCCCTTATATTGTGTCCTTTATATTGCAATTATACTTTAACAACAGGAAAAAGTTTGCATCCTCTGACAAAACAGATGCTCATCTCCATGGATTATGTGAGCCACAGTCCTTCCTACCTTGGCTACCAGGAAGCTCAAAGTGAAATCTTGCATAAATCACTCTTATTTTTTCATTTCTACTATCATCATTTCCCCTGCACTTCCTTGCTTTCCCCCAATTACAGGGTTCTTTTGTATTTACCCCTTCTAAAAATGATTCCTTTGTATTTATGATTTTGGTTGTAACCTCTCACAAATCCTGTTTTGCAAAATAGGCCAAGTTCATGGGGGCAGGGCCAGTAGTGAAACTCAAGTCTCCTTTTGCCACATCTGCTGTCTCTTCCTTAAAATGGGCGGCTTCAAGACCTCCCGCCTGCACTGCGGGGCTGAGTGGTCTTCCTGCTGGCTCTCCCAGGGACTGCACCACAGGTCTCACACATGCAACCATTATGTTTAGGGATGCCCCAAGGAGTCATGCTCTAGGAAACAGAACTATCCCAGCACACAGTGCAAAGGCCATCTGTTCCCGCCTCTCCCCAGACTCCATGTCTGGGCTTCTGGCTGCCTTAGCAGGTTTAAGGAACTGGGTCCAGTTTCCCCCAACACTGCAGATGCTGGCTGTGAAGGAAAACAGCAGGAAAGAGCCAGCCGATTCGTTGCTGACTATGCTAACCCTATGCACATCACATATGAACAATAATAGCGACAACAGTAATAGTACCAGTTATCATGCATTGTGTGTGCCTCTATGCTAGACACCCGACATCATCACCACTCCTTTCAACAGCCTGCCATGACATTTATTACTCCTGTTCTGGAGATCGGGCTTGCTCTAAGCCTGCTTTCCTAAAAAGGTATAACGTGCTGGAAGCTAACAGCATCTACTTGCATACGAAGGGCTCATAAGCTAAAGTCTTCACAGGCTCCTGGGAACAGCAAAAGTGGCCCCTGCAGTATCAGTCTCTCTATTCCTAACAGCTACATAAGTTTTGACAGACTGGACAAAAGTGATTTTCACCCACCCTAGGCTCGTCACTTCTTCCAAATTTGATGGATTCTGGCTGGATTAATATGACTTCATGGACAAGAATGGACTCTGTTACCTCCCCAGCCTTGTCTCTGTCACAGGAAGCACTTGGAGAGTAAGTGAACATAAGGGCTGAAAGGGGGGGAATGTTCGTTCATATGGATAAAAGGTGAATGAGAAAGAAACATAAATGTCGACCACAATCTAGAAGGCCCACTTTGGTAACAAGCAGAGGTGAGAAGGCATCCATTTTAAACCTTCCCAGGCTGCCTGGGGCCAAAGGCCAGGCCTCCCCACCCACTTCCTATGCATGAATGTTGAGAGTCTCTCGAAAAATGTTGGCTCTCCTGTTGTTGTTCTTGGAAAACAAATGTTTCCTTCCAAGATTTCCCCTCCTGGTTAATATCTGTGTTCAGGACTCTGAGTCCCTGGATGTGTTACTATGGATTTGTCCAGGTTTGAGATCTCGATTTCGCGATTTCCTCCTCATCGTCCTGGTCTCTCCAGACCCTGCTGAGTTATGATACAAACCTCCACCGGCCTGGAGGATGCTCAACTGATCCCATGCTGTGCCTCAGCCTTCCTCCAAGTTCCCCCCGCCACCAGGATGTGGCTCTCTGCAATGCAGTTTATTCTCATCGTAGTCATTTCCCAAGCCCACTAAAATAGGAGGAAAATGCCACTGGCCCCCATGCTAGCCTTTCACAGACCTCCCTATCCATGCCTCTGGGTGTAGCTCCCACCTCCACTCCCGTGATCAGGTTCTCAGATTGATTTTGAAAAACATATGCATCCTACCCTGCCTACCAAGTTATACCCACCTCTCCTGGTTATGACATCCCCTATTAGGTCAGCCACTGCATCCTATGACTACAAAGAAGATTGGTGCCATGTGGCTGGACTCACCGAAGGATGCCACAACAGTCCATGTGTGTCAAGTATGGGACCCAGAAACTTTGGGGAAAAGTTCCTTCTGTTATATCTGCAGCCTTCTAGGAGCCACCACCTGGCTTTGCTCTCCCCAGACTCCTTGGCCCATCATATTTACATATAGATCTGTGTTGTGCTAATGAGTTGCCATTTGAGATAGTGTTTTACTCATGCTTTGATGTCTGGGGATGTGCATTCCTCCTGTCGAGCCCTTTGATGGTAAGCTGAGAGCATGAAATATTTCTGTGCCCTTCAGTGTTTCTCCAAAGACCCTACAGTGGGTGCTCCATCAGCGTTGGCTGCAGTGAAGCAGACTAGGTTGGGAAGAGGCTAGGAATTGAGAATGCACATAAAAATATTTGAGAACACAGACACAATGATAAACTCCTATATTTCCATAGCACTGGTTAGGAGTTAGAGTCTTATCACACCCTTCTAAGAAAAATAGGGCAGGTATTATTACAGCCTATATCATAGACAAGGAAACTGGAGCTCTGGAAGAGTAAGTGACATCTCCAAATCATACAGCAAATCAACATGGAACCAAGGCTAGAAGTCTGGTCTTCTGAGGCCCCTACCACAGTGTCTGCCACCTCCAGCCTCCCAAAAGGAAAAGGAAGAGGGAGCCTAACTGTGCATCAACAAATGAACGGATAAAGAAGATGTGGTATGTGTACACAATGGAATCTTACTCAGCCATGAGAAAGAGGGAATTCCTGCCATTTGCAACATGGATGAACTTTGAACACATTATGCTAAGTGAGATTAAATCAGAGGGGAAAATGTATTATATATCACTTATAGGTAGAATCTAAGAAGCCAAACGTATAAAAACAGAGAGCAAAATGATGGTTACCAGGGAAATGAGTCAGAGGATAGAACAGATGCTGTTTAAAGGGTACAAACTTGTAACAAGTAGTAAATAAGTCATAGAAATTTAACGCACCGTAGAGTGAATACAGACGACGACCTTATACTATAACCAGAACTTAATTACTCCAACCACTAAAAAGAAAGAATTATTATGTAACAGTGATACAGGTGTTAATGACTCTACAGAGGCGCCTGGGTGGCTCAGTCGGTTAAGCGGCCGACTTCGGCTCAGGTCATGATCTCACAGTTTGTGAGTTCGAGCCCCACGTCGGGCTCTGTGCTGACAGCTCAGAGCCTGGAGCCTGCTTTGGATTTCTGTGTCTCCCTCTCTCTCTTCCCTTCTCCTGCTCACGCTCTGTCTCTATGTCTCAAAAATAAATAAACGTTAAAAAAAATTTTTTTTAAAATGACCACTACAATGGCACCCATATTATAGTATATAAATGTATCCAATTTACATGTTGTATGTCTTCTATTTATACAAGGTTATATGTCAAATTTATTTGATTTATTATAAAATACAAAAAAAAAGACAAATAAGGAGAGAAACTCAAAGATGGTTGCACTGTAATATGCCCTTGCCCTAATCATCCCATCTACAAATTCAAGTGCAGGTACTACTCAAATTGTAGATGCTAGTTCCAACAGGCTAAGCATATGCAGGTGCATAACTCTGCAGGAAGATAGGTCATTTAAGCAGATCTATGCTCTCAAAGGTATGAGCCTGTGCGAGGACAAGCAGAGACCAGGGGCAGGCATTACTTGGGGGCTGAGTCTGGGAGTGAGGAGGAGAGGAAGGCAGTAGAGAAATGAGAGGTATGGTAGGATGTCCCAAGAGCAGAGAGGGAGGCAAGGAAAAGGCATCAGGAGAGAAGGTGCAAGGGAGAGGGAAGAAGAGACAAGAAGGATACACACTTCTTCTGTGTCTCTAGCTTTCCCACTATAAGGAGTGTCCTGGGAGACAAAAGCCATAGCATGGGCTTCGGAGTTTTGCTCACCTTCTTTCCAAGGATCAGCCAGCAGAGAGAAAAGACAAGAAGAAACAAACAGAAGGAGTTTAAAAGAACATTCGATATTCACATAAACCAGAGAAAGGAGAAGAAATATATTGAAGTTAGAAGCCAGACTAAAGAGAAGTGAAATAGTTGGCCAGGTTGTGACACCACCAGAGGGAAACAGAAGCCTCCATCCAAGACTGCATGTTGCCAGCAAACCAGAAGATCATTTAATCATCTCTGGAGCAGGAGAGGAGGTCCACAACAAAGATGGCGCTACATTAGGAGCAAGAGGTCCAAAATTAGGAGACAATGCAGTAGTGCAACTGAAGGGACAAAGGCCCTGGGACGGTCCTTGTGAAAAACAAGACACTCAGGCAGGTGACCCCAAAATATTTACTTCTTCATGGCAGAATACTTATAGCTGATATTCATGTCTGTGTTTGTTCATTGTTTGTCATTTGTCCACCTACCACAAAGATATCATCTGTCTCAATAAACCTATAAAAACAGAACCAACAGACTTTACCCTCCTGAGTGGGGGATTCATGATGGTAACAAACATGCTGGTATTTGGTTGAGTGAATTTTGATGGCGATGGTCAAACTATTGGTAGTGAAGACGGTAGAAGCATAGACAATGATGTTGATCAAAATGGTGCTGCCAACTCTGAGGACAGTGATGATAGTGAAGACAGTGATAAGGCAGGTGGTAACAGTGGCAGTGCAGAAGGCAACGGACATGGAGTTCTATTCCCGATGGGGGAGGAAATGCTGGTGATGGTAGAATGAGGAAAATGACCTCTGCAAAGTTAGGTCACCACTTGTGAAACACTATGGATGTGTGTGTGTCAGAGAGAGAGAGACAGGGAGACAGAGACAAAGAATCAGAGAAAGACAGAGACAGAGAGAGACAGAGAGAGAAAGAGACATCATCTATAAATCACTCATTAAACTAGAGCAGCATGTGCCCCAGGACCCTTCCTAAAGAGACATCACAGATATCCAAAGTCAATAGCCACTCCTTTCTCCTAAAATGCCTAATTAAGAAAAAAAAAAAAGAATGGTAAATCTGTGGACACTTTTCCTTTCTCTTTGGAAGTGTTCACTGGATTTTGTTATACAAGGAAACGTTCACCTAGGAATTCCCCGGGGGGATTTTGAAATCACACATAAACTATACTAGCTGAAAGGAACTTCAAAAAATCATCTGAACTATGTGGTTCTCAACCCAAATATACATCAGAATCTCCTGAGGATTTTTTTTCTTCCCAATATTGATGCCAGAACCTCATTCCATATCAACCACCTGAATCAAAATCCCCGAGGTGGGACGTTGGCATGAACATTTTAAAAACATTCCCCAGATGATGTTCTTTTTAATCAATTCTCCTGATTAAAAACCTTCTATTTTACAGAAGAGATCAGCAAAAGTTTAGTGGTACAGTCACAACCAGAATAGGGATCTTAGAAGCAAGTTCAGAACTATTGTCCCTATGTGCTGCCTATCCAGTCCGCATGACTTGCTGTCTGCTCTCATTGCCACATCTGCTCTTTAAAAAAAAAAAAAACATGCCTGGAAGTGTCAGGACCTCAAGAAGATGGGGAAAGGAAGTATAACAGAGAAACCAAGAACCTGGACCAGAGCAATGTCTGGCTTCTCATGAAGCACATCCCAGGTGGAGCTCCAAGGTGAAGAGACCTCCCAAACCCGGCCCCTCTCTGCACCCCAAATTGCTTTCCCATCCCACCCACATCACTGCTCCATAAAGTACAATTTCAACTCCACAAACCCTCATCCCCCAAACCCTGGCCTTGTTCCCACACTATTCCCAGTCAGCCCGCCCTCAGGAGACCCCCAAACCCAGAAGAAACATGCTCATACTTTCTTGGTGGGGACTTTGATCTTCAAAAACTCTGCCTCTCTGGCCAGCACCTGCCACGGGGCGTGTATCCGGACAAAGATGGATCCCTGGCTTTTACTCTGCAAGGTACAAAGGAAGAAGAAATGGAAACACTTAGAAGGACATCGCTTAAATTCCTGTCTCCCTAGCTCTCCCAAGCTAGAAGCCCCGACCTGGCATTTCTTCAGTTTCTGGTGTTTGTTCTCTTTAAACTTCACCAGGGTCCTGTCCCCTCCCACCCCTACCCAGTCACCAGCTCTGTTCCTGAAAGGCCCACATCAAAAACCACAGGGTAATGTTCCCAAAGTATGGTCCCTGGAGGTTTGGTGGCTTCGGAGGAAAAGAAGAATCAAAAGGAGTATGTTCTCAAGATCTGAAACATAAGCAATTACGATTTTCGCAGAAACCCTAGAACAGTCTTCATAACAGTTAGGGAGTTTTCCTTTGCTAGCATTCAGTGAACAGCCTGCAACTCACCCTATTCACATAGTTTCACTGTTTACTGTTAGTTCATATTTATGCTCCTATCATGCTGTGTCATAGCCCCAAATGACAAAAGTGGCTCATCTAATCCCCAAAGTAAGGATATAAATAATCATGTAAACAGGGGCACCTGAGTGGCTCAGTTTGTTAAGTGTTCGACTTCGGCTCAGGCCTTGATCTCACAGTTGGTGAGTTCAAGTCCCACATTAGGCTCTGTGCTGACAGCTCAGAGCCTGGAGCTTACTTCAGATTGTTTCCCTTTCTCTCTGCCTCTTCCTAGCTCACAGTCTGTCTCTGTCTCTCTCTCAAAAATATATAAATATTTTAAAAATTTTTTAAATAATAATAATGTAAACAGTACAATGTAAAATGACATCATCAATATAAATCATGAACAGGGCTCCAGTGTGAATACAGAATATGAATCTATGTCCCAGAACAAGGAATTACATGAATGTATTGACTTCACCCAAAAAATAAAAAGGAAAGGAAATGCAGTGATAAGTATTTGAAAATTAGGTCTTACTGATTTAGTAATCCATTTGGCCCTGGCCACAGCGTCTGTGATAAAAACTGGTCAGGGGGCACCTGGACGGCTCAATCAGTTAAGCATCCAACTTCAGCTCAGGTCATGATCTCATGGTTTGTGGGTTTGAGTACCGCATCAGGCTCTATGCTGACAGTAAGAAGCCTACTTGGGATTCTGACTCTCCAATCTCTCTCTTTCTCTCTCTCTCTCAAAATAAATATATAAGCTTTTAAAAAAATCGTCAGATTAGGGGTGTCTGGGTGGGTCAGTCAGTTAAGCATCCAACTTCGGCTCATGACATGATCTCACAGTTTGTGAGTTTGAGTCCCGTATCAGGCTCTGTGCTGATAGCTCAGAGCCTGGAGCCTACTTCAGATTCTTGTCCCCTCTCTCTCTCTGCCCCTCCCCTGCTTGCTGTCTCCTTCTCTCTCTCTCTCTCAAAAATAAATAATAAGCTTTAAAAAATTTTTGGTCAGATTATGATGTGAAGCCATTAGTTTCTTCCCAACTTCAAATAACATCTCAATTTTTTTTTCAAAACAAGCACACAAAGAAAACAACTACCTCTGACATTCATTCAATTAGTTTTGTCACTAAAGAATGAAAGGAAACCAAAACAAGTCAGAAAAATGGGCAAAAGCCCCATTATTGGTAAGAAGCTTCTAAAACCACCTGCAGAATTAATTACAAACACGGTGTTCACAGAGAAAGCAGAGCAAACCAGCAGCACCATGCCTTCATTGGATGACTATCAGAGATCACATAAAACCCATATGCCATGGTGGGAAGATGCTGGCATCCTGGCCAGCCTGTCACTGACATTGGAGTGCAGCTGAGGGGCAGGTGGGAATCAGGTCCTAGTGAGTGTGTTCCAAAGACAGACGTGCTCGCAGCTCCTTCTAGGTCCCCTGAGGTTTCTACTGAATTGTGGTATATCTTGTGAAGCAGGAAGCACAGAGACCAGCATTGAGAAGACACAATTCTGCATGCAGCAAAGGTGTTACCGCTCACATAAAAGCAGGAATCCCCTTTGAAAATCCTTCCCCAGCTTCATTCATAAAGATTGGTTGGTGTTCACCAATCAACCCTCTGGTCTTGGTTTTGTGTTGAAGAGAACAATGGAAGCCATTCACATCCAGCCTCTTACCATCAGCTTTGCCAGCATGCTGGGCAGAGAAACAGGTAGCAAACCGGAAGACTGCTCTCCCCACTGAAGTATATGGACTACCGGCGGTGCTCACAGGACGATGAGAAGATAAAGAGACACTTTATGGTGTTCAGAACGCAAGTGAAGACTATCTCTATGATTCTAAATGGTGGGCTCACAACACATTCAGTAATTCGCATACCCAGAACACCTACTCCTCACTTCAGGGATGAAAGCTTATGATTTAAAAAAGAAGAAGGAAGAAGAAATAGAGATTTCACATGAAGACTGAGCCACAGTATGAAAGTCTTAGAGGGTCCAGAGTTTGCAAACATCCGAACATAACAGCCACGGCCATGATGCATATCTACTGAGTGCATATCATGTGCCAGTACTGAGCCAGACGGCCATGGGTTATAGAGCAAAGAAGATGTACAGCCTTGCTGTCAGGCAGGGACTATCACTGTCTCTCTTTTACAGTTGGGGAAATCAAGGCAGGGAAAATTGAAATAATTTGTCCAAAGTTACACAGATAGTGTGACAAAAAGGTATTCGGGTCAAAGCAGTCTATGCACTACCTGATGATTTCTGTGGCCATGGAGGTAGACATAACACGCTACTGGGCAGAGTTAAAAGCCATCTCCAAGGGCTGTAGCAGAGCATAAAGACATGCCTTTCAGACTAGAATCAAATCAAAGGATGGATAAGGAATCTACGAGGCAGTCCTAAAATGAAACACTTGACCTTCCGGCTTCCAAGGATGACATCGTTCTGACCCAACACTGGAAGTGGTTTTCGGCAAGGAATCTCCTCAATTTCCAAGTCTGTTTGTGGTTACACTGTCCAGGATTACTATGCAGAGTCATCAATCACTTGCTGCTACTTCTAACTGTAATTTAAGCTTTTCTAACTTAGTGAAAATGAAGGGTAAGAAAGGAAACCATCTGGGAAGCTGACCTGCAGCCCCAGCTCTCCATCATGGCCCCAGAAAAGATGTTTGTGGTGAAAGACGGCGAACAGTACCATCCTTCTCGCTGAGATGAAATCATGACTATTACTGATTTTAATATATGATGTTTTGTCTTTATTTTTAAAATGTGATTAATGCCTTTTTTTTTTAGAGAGAGAGAGAAAGAGACCACATGCAAGCAGGGCAGGGACAGAGAGAAAGAAACTCCTAAGCACGCTCCACACTCAGCACGGAGCCCAATGTGGGGCTCAATCCCACAACCGTGAGATCATGACCTGAGCCAAAATCAAGAGTCAGACGCTCAACGAATTGAGTCATCCAGAGGTCCCTGAGAAGAATGCTTTTTTTGAAAGTTTATATAAAACTGGTAGCACAAGAATGCACTGAATGTCCATTAAGTAGCTACAGATGCTAGAAGTTTGAGGAAGGGTTGAGAAGGCAAGTGTCAAATCCCATGGCCTTGGTGGCAGACTGCTAGCTGTCCCCTGAAAGCCATTATCGTCTCCTTCATCCACTTTAAAACTAAGTGGATGGCCATCCAGAATCAAGCCTGTATCTCCCCTGCAGTTAGATGTAACCATAACACTAATCATGAAGCAGCTGCTGGTCACCCGCTTCAAAGACAGTCCGTTGTCCTCCCTACTCCTGATCTGCCACCTAGAACATGGAGACAAATATCTCAGACCTTGAGGTCAAAGTCAAGGCCAAAAACAGCAAAGTATCAAGAGAAAAGTCGGGTCCTAACCTCTCAGAGTGTCATAAGAGCCCTGGGCTGTCCCCAGGATTCTTATGTGAAAGGTAAAACTGTTGAGTCCTTGTGATTTTAGAGGGGCTATTAATTGCAGCCCAACCTTTTTGCTCATTGCCTCCAGCAAAGTATACTTCTTCACTCTCCTCAAATGGAACTTGTTTTAAATGAAGATAAAGGCTGGAATGCAATCACATGGTGCCAATATCCATTCATGTCTCTTTCAACTCAGGCAATATTGTTACCCTCTCCTAAAAAAGAAAATCACGGGAGCTGATGTGAAATAGTAGCTCATGTGACTGGCCATGTCTCTTGAAGAAAAATAAATACTTGAAAACCCCTGAGAACCATCCCCAAAGGCAGAAGCTCTCTTTACTAACCCAGGAATCTAAAATTGGAGATTAATATAGATTGAGCTTTTTAAAAAAATGGTTTCCTTCTTCTCAAGGCTCAATTGACTTCCATTCTTCCCTGTACTTGGATTCTCTCAATGGCCGAAATTGTAATCACAGTGAGTAGATGTTTAATGCTTGTCTTCCTGGAAGACCTTAAGCTCAATGAGGACAAAGAATGTGTCTATCTTGTTGACTGCTTTGTCCTCAGCAGCCAACACAGTACTGGCATAGGTAAACACACACTAAATATCTACCGTAACATCAACATGCATAGATACCTAGTTCTGCTTAGATCCTGGGATTTGTGTGTTTTTTTTAGAAGTTTACTTATTTATTTTGAGAGAGAATGAGCAGAGGAGGGGCAGAGAGAGAGATCTAGAGACAGAATCCCATGCAGGCTCCGCACTCCCAACACAGAGCCTTCATTCAGGGCTTGATCCTACAAACAATGAGATCATGAACTGAGCTGAAATTGAGAATCAGACACTTAACTGACTGAGCCACCCAGGCGCCCCATCCTGTGATTAATCTCTAAACATTGGCTACCACAGCCCAGAAAGTAATTGGTGACCTTTGGCCAACCACATTTAAATCTGGTTCTATTCTAAAAGAATAATTCAATTACTCTTAACTATCATTTCTGAACTGTTTTCTCATATTAACAACCAAAGTTATTCAAGATTCCACCTGACCAGGAATCTTATGAAGACCTTAAAGGAGGACCTCTCCCCATTCCTATCAGTAGACCCTGGCCCTCACTGCATTTGCGGACCACTTTTCCCTCTCCTGGAAGCCTAACTCATTCGGGTGCTCACAAAACACAATCTGAACTGAGCCAGGACTGCATATACCCAAAACCTTTCTGCCTGATAGCCTTAAAGGGTACTGTAGCATTAAGAAGAAGAATGAGGGATACCTTGGAAAATAAAAGGGACATCAAATGTAAAAAGTCTTTGGTATCTTTACTTGCCAAGCATCAGACTTCCATGGTATCATTCAACATCCTCATGCTGACAGCTCAAAGCAGAGCCAGCTTATGGCAATGGTGAACTTCAAAAGAATGCACTGATTTGGTCAAAGTACTCTGGAGATAAAGAGGCCTCCAAAGATAGCTAACATATCTTTCTCAAATAACAAATGAAGACCTAGAACTCGGGAGGTTCAGTTGCTTGGACATGGACATACAGCCAGTTGGTAGCAGAGCAAGGATTAAAATCCAGGTCTCTTGATATCAAGGCTCCATCCTACAGTCCCTGTGCGGGATGGCACCACACGTCCCAAAGGGCTCCGATGCAGCTGAGGGCAATCCTGCAGCCTCTCCGAAGAGAGATCGGGTAAATGCGAGATGGAGGAACAACAGCGCTAGAGGAGGGAACTGCGCCCCTAGCCACCTCTCACCAGTATTCCAGCCACTGCTCAAGGCCCTCGGCCGGGACCAGAGGCCAAGCACTCCTGGTGAGATTATCCGTATTGTTTATGTCTTGTTGTTGTTATCCAAAGATTGCATGTGGCTTTGTAAGACCACGTCCTCCCTCTAGAGAAACAAGAATGAATGGGAGGCAGCCCCAGCCAAACACTGGAAACCGATACTCCACAAGCCTCCTTCCCACGCAGTCCTGCCAAGCCACCTCAACGCTGACCCCAGACGCCTGAGTGTACTCTGGTCCCGGGCCCTGCTGTGAGCCGAGAACATCAGCTGCAGCACATCATGGCCCAGGAATGGGGCTGCCAGAGGAAGGGTGGGGAGATGAGCATGTAGACAATGGAGAGGGACAAAGCGGGGACAGACTTGTCTAAGATATCACCAACCTAGGCCATCTTGGATCAGCAGGGAGCACAGGCATATGGTCCCACAGTGACTGTGAGAGAAGCGCTCTGTGACTCCCACATTCTCACGTCACCACAGCTGATGTATATACAGCTAGAGGAGTTCCACTAGGTGGGGCTGAGACCGGGGCTGGGGTAGCCATCGCCACAGACTAAAGAGGAGTGTAGAGGGGTGGCTCTGAGACTTTTGAAATGAGAGAAGGAAATGAGGGGGTCATCACAACTCCTCCATCCGAGGAATGCCATGGTCTACCTGTGTCACTGTTAAGACCAAAGTCTTCACTTCCCTTCAGCCATCCAGAACTTGCAACCTATAGTCAGGGAGTGGGCTCTGCCTGGACTATCTGGAGACCCAGAGACTTGGAATTAGGCACAGGTAAAAATGTCCTGACTAGAGGAGGAGAGAGAAAAGCTTGCCTTTCTGGGAGGCCTTGGATGGGAGCAAGGGAAACCTCTTTTGAACCCTAGCCTCTCCAGACCAAGGTAGGGATGGGCCAGTGATCAGCAAAGGCAAAGGGCAGGACTGAATGCCCACCATACCCTGTCCTGGAAACCCAAAATATACCCATGGCATGTCCCCTCTTACAGGAAAGACTTTGCCTAGTCCCCAGCCAAAGATTCGGGACAACCTAGCCAGGGTTCTATGAAAATGAAAATTCAGCCAATCTCATCCTTTATTCAAAGCATCCACCACCAAAGTTCCTGGAAAGGGAAGCAACACTCTATGCCAGGAGGATCTCTAGGGTCAGCTACCAAAATGGACAGGTGCCCAGATGCAATTAACAATGGACCCACACCATAGTGTCTACTGTGTATATCACCTATTACTGCACTCCAGACAGAAGCCCTCCAGAAAACTTCTGCTCAAAGCCCAGGTAGAGATGAAGAAGTGAGAGGGAACCTAGGAGAACCGAGAAGTCAGACCTTCTTACACACCAAAGGCTGAGAGAACCTGTTCCCCCACCTAATCCCTGAGCAGAGGCCCCCAAGGGCAGCACCCTGGAAGAAGTACCACATGAATAGAATAGGAATAAGTGCTCTCTGGGCCTCATCCTACTTCAAACATCCTGCGGAAGAAATGAGGGGAAATCTTCACTGTACATGACACGACATGGGAAGACTGTAGGTCCTTGGGCCTGAGGGCCCGGTCCTGGAGCTCAGCTCTGTCACTTACCAGCTGCACCATTTATGACAAGTCACCAAAGCTCTCTTTTTTAAGTTTGTTTGAGAGAGAAAAAAAAAAGAGAGCACACATGTACACGCCTGAGGGAGGGGCAGAGAGAGAGGGAGAGAGAGAATCCCAAGCAGGCTCCACACTAGTGAGGAGCCTGACATGGAGCTCAATCTCACATAAGATCACAACCTGAACCAAAACCAAGAGCCAGATGCTTAACGGACTGAGCCACCCAGGGGCCCCATCACCAAAGCTCTTGAAACTCAGAGACAATGTTAAAATAATTATAATAATTAATAATAATACCACCTGGAGGAGAAAAGGATGAACTGTACAAAGACACACATAGAATCTTCTGTGGAATAGATAGGTTCATTACCTCGATTCGGAAGATGACTTCACAGGTGTGTACATACAACAGAACTCAACAGACTTGATGCTTTAAATAGTTGCAGTTTACCACAGGTCAGTTGCAATGTATAAAGTAAGAAGCTAAACAGAAACCAAGGGCCAGGGACCAAATTTCTACAAAAACAGAGGACAAAAATCCATAAGCCTTTAAGAGGCTGGCAGAAAGAACAGGGCCTCTTCCAAAACTAAGGAAGGCTGGCAGGTTGGAGGGGGAGAGGGTGTCTGATGACTAGGTTTCAGGGACACAGGCCCAGCCCCAGATAGAGGGGAAAAGGTCACAGATAAACCATGAGGAAAGACCGGAGGAAAATGCTGCCCTTTCCTAGTCGTCACAGTCGGAAGTGGAATCAGATGCTCCAGAAGGCTAGCTCTCAGTGGTGTGTGGGCTTCCCCCTCACCCCCAGCAGGATGCTGCGAGCATTTCAATGTCCAGAGGAAGGGAGGGCAGATGTAGGGAGGTGGGCAACAGGGCCCCTGGTTGGGTGACAGATACATACTCAGACCAGGGATGATCAATAGGTCTTGGGTGGACGGGGACGGACCCGGTTTACTTCTCTTGCCTCATCAGCCCATCCCATACAGCACTGTAGTGTTACCAGAAATGCTCCAGAGCAGACAGTAAATCCTAGGGTCACCCTGAGGATCCTCAGTGAGCACCACTAAATTCAACAGTCATCAGATCTTTGGGTATCAGTGCCCAGGATCTCCTTCCTGACCTTCCTTCCTTTGGCCTCTGTGATAAATGTCCCAGTCAGAGAGAAGCATTTCCAGGCATTTAAAAGCCCATTGTATTACCTTTAAAAGTACCCTATCATTAATATCCCTTCTAACTCAAAACTTATGTGATTCTTTGATTTTGATACTTTTCTTCCCCCCGAAGACACTTCTATAAAATCTTCAGGCTGTCATTAATTAACTCCTCTCCCTCCCAAAGATGTGCCCCTGTCTTAGCGGTGACTCACCTCTCCCCTAAGAAATAGCCCTACTATTTTCTGTGATTCAATCATATCAACATGTTTCAATTCAACAAGTATTTATTGGACAACACCGTGTGCTCAGCAATGTGCTAAGAATTAAGTGCATACAGAAGAAATATAAGCTATCATGCCATTACATGGCTTTCAGATTCTTTGGAGACCAGATGAACGATACCTAACACATTAAACAGATGAATAACATCGTAACTAGGGGTAATTAATGTCAAAATAGACAGGACAGCTAGTGAATGTTCATTTGATTCTTGCCTCCCTTTCACTCATCAGTAATTGCCAGATTTTTGCTCTGAAAGAAATTCTCCTCCTGGATCTCAGCCCATGTTTTCAGTGACCTAACCCTATCACCAACTCCAGGGATAAGCCCAATTAGCCTGAGCCAATCAGCATATCCCTCCCCTAGGCCAAAACAATTGGCTCTAGATTATGTTTGTAATGCAGTCAGAACCAATATGATGTGAGGAAGTGTTAGCCAGGGATTCTGGAGAAAGCAGCTTTCCCTTTCTGCCCAAAACTCTGGAGACAATAGTGGAAGTCAACTTGCTCCAAAAGGGAAGATCAGGGTCAGCCAAGGAACCACTGAGTAAACAGAAGATGAAGTAGAACCTGCAGAAGGTTAAGCAGAGAGATGGAGAAATAGGTAATCCTTGGAGACATCATTTGAGCTGCCAGATCAAGCTTCACCAAATTCACTTATGAGTTTTCTGATTACACGTGCTCATAAATTCCCTTTGTCATTTAAGCCAGTTTGAGTTGGGTTTTCTGTCAGTGCAACCAAGAGTTCTCACTGATGTGAGAAACCGGTGGAAGAGATGCATCTGGGCTAGAGGAGCCAGAACGGATGCCCAAGAGAACAGGGAACTTGAGTTGTACAGTGAACACGATATGATGGGCTTTACACATGTGAAGCGTTCTGGGTGGCACAGAAGAGAAGAGATAGGCAGACAAAGGTACAAGGAGGAATGTGTGCAGCATGTGGAGACTAGTCTGCCTGCAGCGGGGTGGAAGCTAGGGAGCCAAAGGTCTGAGATACGGGCTGTGCTGGCCACACTGCTCACTATGTTACTGCTGCCCATGAACCTCACAACAGCGACCTGGATGGGTCAACCCTGGATGGGTCAACCCTGTACAGTCACCTAGATTCATTATATCTTCAACAGGATAAAGAATAAGAGTCTTCCTTTTCAGGGAACCCTGAGAAAACGCCTTCCTTTCTCAGTGAAGCTCAAGTTGGGAATTTCTTCCTATTTTCCAGTGAGCCCAAGAAATACAATAGGTGGGCAGCGACTGTCCATCCGCTCTGCAGTTGGTCTAGACTGTAGTCAACAGAATAAAGAAACAAGCCTCCTATGTGCCACTGTGATCTTCTGCAGGTCAGGGGAAACAGGCTTCTTAAAGGCAAGGCTCTGGCTCTTTATTCTAGGGGCCATTCATCCTTCATAACAGAGATCTTATATACGGAGGCAGGGTAGACTTTGAACATGTACAAAGAGGCTGTAAAACCTTCCACAACACTAATTATATGCTTTATTCAGGTAAAGAACACTTTCTTCAAACCAAATATTTCAAAGGGCTACCCTGGTTGAGCTTTGGATGACCAGAACATCACCTGCTCAGCCGTCTCTGGCCCCGATATAGTCTCTGTGCCACCTTTATGCAAACCACAAGAGGTGTACATTCCCTTTGGAAATGGGTGAAAACTTCTGATTGTCACAATGCCTAGGGAGTGCCACTGTCATTTAGTGGATGAAAGAAGGGGTGCCAAATATGCTTCAATGTTTTGGAAAGTCCCACACGAGGAAAATTCTCCTTTCTGAAATATACAGTGCCCTATCAAGAACCACGACCCGAGAGTTCAAGGACCTGCAGTTGAAAACCAACATGCTGCCGGCAGATCTATCAGACCAGATATAAAAGGGGTTGTTAGCAATTATTGCACCAGCTCCCCACCCCCCGCCTGACCAGACCCAGACTTAAGATCCAGACTTAAGACATATTAAGGTAGAGCTTAAGAAAATTATTTTATGAATAAAGGCTGTTAAAGTAATTAAGATCTAGATCTTGGCTCTGATATTGAGGAGCTGAAGAGGAACACTCAGGAAATGACCTGTCACTGTGATGATTAAAAAGAAGAGAGGAGTTGATTATTTTGTGGGCTTCCAAGAATATCCAGAATGAGCCCACCTGCCAAGTGTGCTACGAAAATAATCCATTAGCCTAGAGTGGCCTGGGAGCCACGGGATGAAGTAGATGGGGTCTCTGAGAACCAGGGTACATTTAAGGAAGAGTCCAGAGAGACTCACCCTAACATCCCAGATCTTCCACATGCCCCTGTGTGACGATGGATATGGCATATAGTTTCTCTGAGACACACTTTTCTTGTTGGTAAAACATAAAAATAATAATTCGAAGCAGCAGTGACCTCACAGAGCGCCTGTGAAGACTAGCAATGCCACAAGAAACGTACCTAGCATGATACCCGGCACATATGCTAAAAGCAATTGGATTCTGCAGATGGTGTCCATGGGCCAGAGGAATTTGAATTGAGGGGGTTTGTGCAATCCAGTTTCCAGCATCCTCCCTCTTTTCCCAGAAAAACCTGGCTCCTAGGGCATTTTTTCCCCTATATGAAGCAAGAGCCCAGTTTGGAACATGTACCCTCCATGCAGCCAAAATAGGCTTTTCCACAGCCGTGAGAGCACATTGCCGTGGGCTGGCCCTGCCTGAGACTGCCCATCCCTCCCTATAGCCTCCAGTTGGGAAGAAAAGGGGTCATCAGCCACACTAATTAAATCTACAGATGATAACAAACTGGGCGGTGCTGCAAACAGCACCAGAGAGGATGGGGAAATAAATGAGAAGGGACTTGGGGAGTTTAGAAAATATGGGACAGGAAATAACAAAATGAGATTCAATGCAGAAGAATGCGAGTAACTAACTGGGGGGAATAATCAGAAACATAGATACTGAGCGGGGAGAGGGGAGCTGGGAAAAGGCTGAGAGATGAGAACTTAGGCAGCTGACAGGTGGCAAGTGGGAGAGTGGGCAGCAAGAGGTGAGCGACAAGAAAGGGATGGAGGCCTAGTGGTGAGGCCACAAGAATAAGGTGCTGGTGTCAGCTGAGCCAGTGTCCCAGCTCCCACCCAGCTGGGCGATGTGACATTCTCCAAGACTCACTTCCAAAGGCAGTCCTCCACGCAAGCTGCACCTCAAGTCACACCTTCTTTAAGAAGCCCTTCTGGACTCTTAAAGCAAGGGACACTAGTCTCTTCACATGTCACTCAGTTGTGACATGGAGCACCATGTCTGACGGTGGGCATCTCTGACTCCCTTGCCTCCAGGGCAACAAAGACCTAGCTCTGGAGCTCACTGGGTCCTCCTGGAGCCATGTGCTAAGCAGCTAAGCCCATGGTAGGTTTTCAACAAAAAGGCGGAGGAGCCACTGACATCATCTCGAACAGCACAACGAAGAGAATTTCTCTCCTCTTCGTGGGTCAAAATTATTTCTGAGGCTTCTGTGTCTTTATCTCTAGGCTCCCTATCCTGGTAAAATTAGCCTCGTGCATAGTGTCCCGGAATCAAACACATGTTGTTTAGCCCTTTTTCAGGCCAGAACACAAACCAGAGGTCACTTAGGGTCCAGGAAAAAAGGATGAATAATGGGCTTGGGGAACAGAGTGAAGTGTACACCCCCACCTCGGCTGACAGTCGACGATAACTCCTCTGATTTGGCTGTGATGTAGGCAGTGGCTTCTCAAAACTAACACGGGTTTCCCTGAGGCACTTGCCTCCTTTACATGGAAGCTTCCTATACTCAACACAATTGGGAGAATAAGGTATAACTCATTCTCTGGAAACTTGAGTGAGGCTCTGCAGAGAAGCCACTGCAGCTGGGGCCCACTGTCAAGTCAAGCTCTTAGAAGAAAGGCAAGAGCCCCTCATTAGATCCAAGAACACCACAGTTCTCCCTAAACATGTGTGTTTCAAGGGATAAAAGGAGCAAACACCAAAAATTTGCTTTGAAGCTCAGCCTACTTTGGCATCGGGGACAACAGGAGGGGAAAGTCAAGAGCCAAACGTACTAAAAAATCTCTCTTTAAGAAGCTGGGGGACGGGGGTGTTTTCAGTGTTTTCTCTGCATAGCAGGTTCACCATATCCCAAGCCAGCAAAATCCTCTGCTATTGTGAAGTCTCTGCAGAAAGCAAGCTCACCGACTTTTGTGCTCTCCTGGACCCACACTATTCCGGCACCACTTACCCCCAAGGGCGAGCAGTGGGAGAGACTAGACATGAGCTGATGACACAGAACCCCAGGTCCTGGTGCCAGCTCTGCACTTGTACCTTAGAGACGTCACACCCGAGCCTCTCTGGGCCTCTGCTTTCTGCTTACTTATAAAACGATAAGGCTGAACTTGGAAGGTCCCCTCGCACTGAAAGATCTTCAACTTCACGAAAGGTGGGAGTTTTCTTAGCAATTCACCCTGAAGCACTGGCCTTTCAGTCATTCTACCACAAAAGTAAGTTGATGGGCTGCAAAGCCCCCCATCTTCCCAGGGATAAACTAGAGCATAGACTCACAGAAACTGTCACCAACTAAACAGAATAATATTTCTTCTGTCTTATTTCCCTAAGGCTCCCATCCCTATTCTCATATTCCAAAACTTGAAAGGGTCAAAGGTCCAAGTCAGGAGGAGGCACCTCTCTCCTGGATGAAAAATGCAGCAGACATCCACCAGCAACAGTACTTACTAAATGTTGGTCAGCCCTGTGCAGTTGTGCTTGTACTGCACAAAGATGTCACATTATATAGGAGGGTCCCAACCACAGAGAAGTTAACTTAGAGTTGATAGTTTTCTGACACATGGCAATAAAGTGTCTTGATCTAACAAAATCATCATGTTAAAACAATTTTTTTATTTTTTTAATGTTTACTTATTTTTGAGAAAAGAAAGAGTACACACACACAAGCACAAGCAGGGGAGAGGCAGAGAGAGAGAGAAGGAGGCACGAATCTGAAGCAGGCTCCAAGCTGTCAGCACAGAGCTGGACGTGGGTCTTGAGCTCACGAACCACGTGATCATGACCTAAGCCAAAGTCAGACACTTAACCTACTGAGCCATCCAGGTGCCCCTTAAAACAACTTGTATAAGAACGGAACCAAGGCATCTTGAGGAAGGAAGACCTTTTTCTAATTGGCACAAAGATATCATATGGACTAGGTATAGCCCCAGTCTTAATCCTGGATGCTGACCCACAGGAAAAAAAACAGAGAGAAGACAGGAGCACTTAGTGTCCCTTCCAGGGCCCCAAAGCAAAACCTGCTCTCAAGAATATAATCTGGAAAAGTCATCTTCGCAACTTGTAAGTGACCAGTAGGCCAAAGCAGAACACCTCCTGGGAATATATATATATATATATATATATAAGGAATATATATATATAAGGAATCAATATATATATATAAGGAATCATATATACATTATAAATATATATATATATATAAGGAATCAAAGAAATAATTTCTTAATAAAGACTGGGTGCATAACTTCCTCATCAAGTACCAAGGAACCCAGCACAGTGCTTACTGCAGAGTAAGCACCCCAACAGCTCACTGGAATGAATGGAACCAATGGAGGAATGTAGAACCTACTAGTGGGTAGTGAAAGAATCCAGGACTCCTATGTCCTAGCCTACAAAGAGACCATGGTTGGCTAGAAAGCCCAACACACCCCATTTCGAGTCCCTTCAATAAGTCCTGCTCAGGGAGTTTCATGGGCGTTTCTGAAACCAGAGAAAGATGGAGATACACAATCTTTTAAGCTCATTTTATTCATCCCTGCAACCAAGAGAATCAGAGAAGCAGTCCAGAGAATAGTCTCAGGATGTCCATCAGCCTTAACAAGGTTCAGGTAAATGAGACAGGAATAAAATACATCTGCCATCATCCCTCTCCTGATATCTAGCTGTTTCTGAGTGCTCTCCATAGGAACTTCCACCTGCCTCTGTCTTGCTCTGAAGGGTCTGTGCCCTGAGCATTCCCTCATCTTGGCTCACCTGTCACTTAATCCACATCCTTTCCAGCTGAGTGAGGCCCTGGATGTCCTGAAGGAGCTCGCAGTCTAACCCCAGACTCTCCAAGAGACTGAGTTTGTCAGTCTATGACGAGGCAACCCCCAGAGGCACTAAAGCCTGAGAAAGATCTGCTCCTACATGGCTGCACCATGACAGGGGCTTGAACGCCTTCTCCCGCCAATGACTCACAGCAGGCATGAAAGCCCATGAGGAGGCTGATGGGGGAGAGGACAAAAGTCCAGGGGTATCTCTAAAGAGGCTCAAAAATCATGCTATCTAGCTGATGGTTGCACAGTTTTGTGAATATACTAAAAACGGCTGGGGAGGCTGAGGAAGCTTTTAGGGTATGAGAATTCCATTTCCATTTTTTTTTTTTTAATCATGCTACCTAGACCTTCGTTTCTGCCCATAAAGAGGACCAGCCCTGTCAGGACTCCGGAAGAACCTTCTAGATAGTGCTTCCCCAAGAAAAGGATGTGCCCATGGTCATGGGAGGAGACAGGAAAAGAAACCAGCTCCAGAACCTGACAGCCCTGCTATTCCTTCTGTGTGACTTTGGTGGTGATCTGACTACTCTGAGCCCTGGCCCACCGACGGGAAGAAATGGCATCCTTCATGGAACCGCTGTGAGGAGCCGACGTGAAGAAGTGTGGGAGACACCGTCCACGGGCATGCATGCGGCAGGTGCACACCTTCGTATTTCCTTCGGTGATAGGAACCGTTGCACTTGGGCCTTTTCTTTTCCTCAATATTTGGTAACCTGGGCAGGTCGGCAAGGCTACTTTATGTGACCAACTTCTATATTGCTGTAAATAAAAAAGACCAGCTAAAGGGGATGAAAGACAGGGGGTGAGGACTGGGGAGGTGACAGGTCCTGCCAGGGTTGGAACTATGTAATTTTTGCTCGAAAGTGCCGAAAGCAGTTTTCTTTGCTCTCTCATGACACCCAGTGTCCCTGGGCTCCTGAATTCTGGTCTGTATCCTCTGGCTCCATCGCTGAGCCGGCCAAGTCTCTGACTGTGGACAACTTTTACACTGCTGTACGAATCTGGGACTGCGTAGCCAAACACTGGCCAAGTCGTTTTTACATCACATGCCTGCTACATTCCCCTCCCCATCCACACCCCAACCTGTCTCTGCCTCACTGGAGGGACCGGGGCTGGGGCCTGTCCAACACACTGGGAGAAGCCAAGGGGAGTCTGCGCAAAGACTGAAAGGAGCTGGGAAGAGCAGGTCCTGTCGATGAGGGATGGGCTGAGCTGGAGCATCATCTCTGGCTGCTCTTCTAGCCATTCCGTCAACACGCTGGGACAAATGAGGTGTTTCTGTCAATCACCAAAGATGCATGGCATCCCGACTGAATCCTCCGTGCACTGATGTGGCTGCCTGGGAGACATTCAGCATTTAAAGAAGCACCTTGTTCAGGCATGGTGAAGCGTTCTGGAGGAAAGGCCCTGCAGGTGGCCACAGCATGTGTGACAATCTGCACGGGGAGCTGTAAAGTCAGTTAGGGCTCAGTGAGGGGCCTCTCAGCCCCGGGGACACCAGCTAAGGCTGTGAAGCAGTAACATGGCCCTACTCCCGCCCTGACCGAGGGATGCCCACAGAAGCCCAGACTTCACACCCACACATGGGAAGCTGGGGATAAAGTCCTCCAGGCTCACTGCTTTCACACACAATCATGGAGACTCCAGTCTGAACAAGGAGGGGCTCACAGACAGAAGCCCTACCCAGACTTCCCTCAAGTAGCATACAGACTGGGGAACCCTCCAGAAAAAAAGGTCTGAAAGTCTGAGGGCTACAGCCAAGTTAAGAGAGAGGGGCTGCTAGGAAGAGACTGAGCTTCCCAGTCCTTTCTCCTAAAGAGCCAGGCCATGCGGTCAGTGCCCTGGGGCTCAGGTCACAAATGGCAGAGAGAGACGAGACTTCCACCTGACCTGCCATTCACTAGCTGGGTTAGCTTAGACTAGACACCTCCATCCCCTTCCCTTTCCTTCACTTGTGCAGTGAATGGTGGAGAGAGAAGATCTGTGAGGACCCTTCCAGCTCCAGCTCTGTGTGCCTCTTTGATGCTGTATACTGAGTCGCTCTTGTTACCGCAGTATGGCCTTAGGTCCATGCAATCCCCTGTTGTCGCAGCCTCCTGTCTTTTCTTGGCCCCCCGCCTTGGCCTCTCCTCACCCCTGGTTCCTGTGTGTACCTGTGAAAGTGTACCTGTGGGCACACAACTCCCTCCCAACCCTTCATGCCTCCTGCCTGCCTGCCTGCCCTTTCTGACTTTTTACTTCCCAGTCAAAACCCTCATCCATGGCTCCAAAGTTCTCCCCCAGCCAGCTCCCCCACCTTTCCCTGAATTCCGTGTTAGCTGCACGAACAAAACTCTGAAAGCCCCTGAGAATAAGGTCCATGTCTATTTTTTATTCGGAACTCTCGCCTGCTGAGCCATCATCTAGGTCAGGGGGCAGCAAGCTTTTCCTGTAAAAGGGCAGACAATCAATATTTTAAAGTTTTTCAGGCCACATGGTCTCTATCACAACTACTCAACTCTGCTGTGCAAAAGCAGTCACAGATGATACATAAATAAATGTAGCTGAATTCCAGTACAATTTTATTGACAAAAATAGGTGGTGAGCTAGATTTGGTCTGCATGCCACAGTCTGCCAATCATTAATCTAGGGCAGGTCTCACTGATAGACACACCTCCACTTGGCCCTTCTCTCATTACTGTGATTGTCTACGTGAAGCTGGCACTGTGGGTTTTGTTTTTTTAATGTTTATTGATTTTGAGAGGAGGAGTGTGTGCCTGTGCACATGAGCAGGGGAGGGAGAGGGAGGCGGGGGGGGGGGGGGGGAGAGAGAGAGAGAGAGGGAGAATGAATCGGTGCAGAGTCCAACATAGGGCTTGATCTCATAAACCATGAGATCATGACCTGAGCTGAAATCAAGAGCTGGAAGCTTAACCAACTGAGCCACCTGCACCCTAGTGTCTTTTAACTGCTGGATCTCAGTCTAATACTGTGCCTCATATATATTATACATATATATCCAATAAATATTTGTCCTATTACCACCCTGATATGATGGCACATGTTTCACATCTCATGACCTAGGGAGATCATCACTAGGACAGACCTATGAGATATCAAGAGGCAGACAAGCCCCAGTGGGAGGATTGCCCAGAGCCCAAACCCAACCACACAAGTTTGTACCGTGCCTGCCAGGGAATGCAAGGGAGGGCAAGCTGGCCTGCTGGCCTCAGCAAGGCTCTTGGAGGGAACTGCATTCTGCTACATCAAAGAGCGCACCTCCTGATCAAAAGTTTGGACCAGACCCACTGCCTCCTGGACCCATTCCTCCACCCCCTCCCACGCTAACTAACCCCGACTAATAGCCTTCCAGGGACCGCGATCAACCATGGAAGGCAGACATCTGTGGCAGCTTCTTAGTGCCTTTCATCTGAACCCGCAGCAGATGCCTAGTGTCTACCACCAACACATTCGTTAGGCTGCACAGGTAAGACAGAGCATCCAGGCCCATCAGGCCATTTGACTTGGGATATCCTTGTGACAGAGTGGGAGAATCCTCATTCTACAGAAGACCAGACTGAGCTCAGAGAGGCTGTGGCTTGCTCAAAATCACTGCAGTAAGCGGCAGAACTGGTCTCAGAGCTTGAACATGACGTGAGCGCTACAAAAATTTGATGTGACCAAGACTGCATCTAGACTAGCAGAGAAGAAGACTCTTTTCTCACTGATGCATTTCAAGGGAGCAGAGGGACAGACAAATCAGAGCCCATTCAGAGGAGAGAAATGAGAAAAGAAGAACTCAAGACCACATCCAGTGAAAAATGGATGGTGTTTGATTAGAGAAGGCAAGGGTATGGGTGAGGGATCACAACCTCCAGCCACCTGAGAAAGAAGTAAATGTCCCTCATAGTCCACTGTCTGGCCATGCTCCTCCCCTGCTCACAAAAAAGAAGGAAGGAAGGAAGGAAGGAAGGAAGGAAGGAAGGAAGGAAGGAAGGAAGGAAGGAAGGAAGGAAGGAAGGAAGGAAGAGGAAGGAAGGAAGGAAGGAAGGAAGGAAGGAAGGAGGAAGGAAGGAAGGAAGGAAGGAAGGAAGGAAGGAAGAAGGAAGGAAGGAAGGAAGGAAGGAAGGAAGGAAGGAAGGAAGGAAGGAAGGAAGGAAGGAAGGAAGGAAGGAAGGAAGGAAGGAAGGAAGGAAGGAAGGAAGGAAGGAAGGAAGGAAGGAAGGAAGGAAGGAAGGAAGGAAGGAAGGAAGGAAGGAAGGAAGGAAGGAAGGAAGGAAGGAAGGAAGGAAGGAAGGAAGGAAGGAAGGAAGGGACAGACAGACAGACAAACCAAGAAACAGACTCTCATCTACTGAGAACAAACTTATGGTTACCAGACGTTAGGTGGGTGGGGACATGGGTGAAATAGGTGATGGGGATTAAATAGTGTACTTGCTATAATGAGTCCCGGGTGTTTTATGGAAGTGCTGAATCACCATATTGTACACCTGAAACTAACTGTATGTTAACTAACTGTAACTTAAATAAAAACTTTAAGAATCATGTCCTAACATATGATTAGGTTCTTAGAGCATTATTTTAATTACTTCACCTGCCTTTTGGAATAAGGCAGTAAATAAACATTCCTTCATCAGTTCCCATTTTGAAGTGCAGAGTGAATGGTTATTATCATGGGTTGAATAGTGTCCTCTAAAAATCCATGTCCACCTTGAACCCCAAAATATGATATTATTTGGCAACAGGTCACTGCAAATACAGTAAGTTAAGATGAAGTTATATTGGATGAGGGTGGCCCTAAATCCAATGCCTGGTGTCCTTATAAGAAGAGGAAGGAACACAAAGGGAAAAAAGACAATGTGAATAGAGGCAGAGACTGGAGTGATGTGGCCATGAGCCAAGGAAAGCCACGATTGCTGGAAACCACCAGGAAGTAGGAGAGGGTCGTGGGCCAGTCTCCCCTCAGCGCCTCCAGAAGTTACAAACCTGCAGACATCTTGATTATAGACTCTGGCCTCCAAAACTGTGAAAGAATAAATTTCTGTGGTTTTCAACCAACAAGTTTGGGGGTAATTGTTTATGGCAGCCTTAAAAAACAAATAAAGTTATGGACTTAGAAATATTGGGGCACCTGGGTGGCTCAATGGTTAAACATCCAACTTCGGCTCAGGTCATGATCCCATGGGTTGTGAGTTTAAGCCCCACGTCAGGCTCTGTGCTGACAGCTCAGAGCTCGGATTCTGTGTTTCCCTCTCTCTCTCTCTCTGCCCCTCTCCCATTTGCTCTCTCTCTCTCTCTCAAAAATAAACATTAAATTTTTTAAAAAAATAGAGAAATATTATCAGGCTGAGCACTTCATAGAGAGGCAGTACTCCAACATACTAAATTAAGAGCATGTAACATGAAGCCTAACTGCCTGGGTTCAAGTCCGCAGCCAACCATTCACCAGCTATGTAACCTGGGGCAAGTTATGTAACTTTTCCATGCTTTCTACAAAATAATTAAAGTATCGACCTCCTAAGACCATTTTAAGTATTTAGTGCATAAAAACATGTAAAGCACTAAGAACAGAGTTTCTGTTAAGGAACATACCTTATAAATTTTCACTATTACAATCAGCTAAAGACGACTGGTGAATCTGAGTTTTATATTTTACTGTAATCGCTACTCTAACAGTAGACAGTAATTAGGAGTCTCCACTTAATAAAGGTGAAAGCACTGTACCAACCAAATTATGTTTGATGTACTTTCTAATTCTTACAATAAGACTGTAAGAGAAGTAGAATAATCCTCACTTTACAGGTGTAGAAATTGAGGCTCAAGAGTAACTCTTCAGGACCACGTCATAAGAAGGGATCCAATCCAGATTTATACTCAGGTCTATGTGGCTTTAATGCCTTTCCAAAATATCATGCTGCCCCCTTGGGCAGGGACCAATTCAGTTCCCCACTGTATTACCAGCCCTAGCACCATGCCTGGATAATAGTACCTGTGCCCCAACACTCGACTACCCTGAATACTAGCATTAGTGACTTTCTCGTAAGCTCAGTCTACATGGCATAGAAGCAAGCACCCAACACCACCAAAACTAGACAGCAATCCCCAAATGAATCGACAGATTTATGGGAACGTCAGATTTCCACACTGATCTATATAGCATCCTATGTAGACACACAAACTTGCTGAAAATGTGTCTTTTGTCATTTAGAGAACTCAGGGAAGGTGGCACTAAGATTCAGGATCCCCTTGGAGGATCATGCTGTCCAGTAACTTTACTGAGATTTCAATTTTCCATGGAAAATGGGAGCAGGGAGAAAAGGTGTACCTTCTAAAATTTTATCTTAAAGCAGAATCCTACTCCTGTTCTACTCAGGTCTAGCTTAACATTTGACTGGAGGGAAGAAAGTGGAGATGGCCACTGAGAACATTAACCCTGAGACCACTGGCACAACCACAAGCTTGAAGGGTCTGTAAGAATGGAACAGTGTTCCTTCATCCGTCTCCCTTGAAAACTTGGCTTGACATTATTGCCATCCATATCCCCTGCTCCCAGACAGGAGGACAGGGGCAAAAGGGAAGGAGGCAGCACCAGGGTCAGGGGTAAGCACGCACATGACGTACACTCCATACTAAAAATTTTGCCTTCATATAATCAAAACAGCAGATGGAACTGCAGGCAGATAATAAAAGTTGACTGTACCCAAGGTTTCTGGTAGATTTCCGACATGATAAGGCAGAAAAAGTCTAAACAGACAAGTGACTAAGTATCTGTAGCTCAGATACAGATAAGAAGAGAAAAAATAATCTTAGGGGGCTGTACAGACATAAACGTTTAGTGAGCTCTCTCTGGGTACAAGACCAGTCAGTGTGAATCACTAGGGTTATAGGAATAAGACGCCATCCCCACACATCAGGAGCTCAGTGTCTAGTGGGGAAAAAGATATGAAAACAAACCATTACAACATTATCAAGAGCAAGAGAAGTGGGAAGGAGGAAACCTAGGAGGTCAAGGAAGACTTCGCATAAGAGCAGGCTGGAGCTAAGACTCATACCTTAGGGAGGAAAAACCATGTCAGGTGGAGGGAAGAACATGGGCAAAGGCCTGGAGGCAAGAGGCAGAGCAGCAAGTGGTTTGGTGTGATGGGAGTCTAGTGTGTGTGTCTGGGGTCAAGTTAGTGAACAGACCTACTGGAGATAAAGCAAAGACAAGGGCAAGAGTCTAAACACAGAAACCTGCTACAAATGCGTAAGGAGTGTGAACTTGATCTTAGGTGCTTAGAAACCACTGAGAGATTTTAAATAAGGGATTGACTTGGTCAGATTTGTATGGAGAAAGACTATCTTGATATAGTATGAAGATAGTTTGTAGGAGGCAATCTAGGGACCAGTTGAGAGATACTGCAATAATGTAAGGGGCTGGAAATGGATATGGAAACAGAACTGACGTGAGTTGGTCTCCAAGTGGATGTGAAGGAAGGGAGACATCTAAGGAGGCTTCCAGATTCTGACATGGTAGAGAAGAATAATGGTTAGGACAACTCCCAAGATAGAGAATGAAGAAGGTTACAGGACTGACAGAGAAAATGTTAAGTTCATCTATGAACACATGGACATCCAGCCATGTGTGGTCAGGAGACAGGCAGGAGAGCATGGGCTAAGTAAGAGCGTTTGAGAATCATCACATGCATGTAAATAATAACTTAGCCACAGTGACATGGATGAAACTTCCCACTCCCAGAAAGAGTGTTTGAAGAGAAGGGTAAAAGAAAAAGGAGAACAGGAGATGAAGATGGAACTCTAAGAACACTGCTCTGTCAATGGAAGATAAGGGCGGAAGAGCACATGAGAAGGAATAACAAGGATGCCCAGAGAAGCACAGGAAGTGTAGGTACGAATCCTGTTACAGACCCTGGAAACCTTCACAAGAGAAAATCTCAAGTTGGAAGTGGTCAACTGCGTCAAATGCGAAAGAAAGATCAAGTAAAAACGGTACTGACATTGTCTTTGATTTCACTGAATGGAAATATTAAACAAAATTAAACAATATACAGCACATTAACATAGTTCCTAAAATTTAGCAGACACTTGTTAAATGGCATTTGGATGGACGGGCAGATGGATGGATGGAAGCACTTCATACTGACTACCCCAAACTGAACTCACTGTGTGCCTCTTGGGTTGTATTTGTGATGGTTTCTTCCAGAGCCAGAGACAAAGGTGACCTCAGGGCATCCCTTCCAGGCTAAGTCATATAGTCATCTGCCTATATCTCTACACAAAAAAGAGCTGTCCAGTCCACAGAAGAACAAGAAAAAATTTATAGCTATTTTACCAAGAAGGGTCTTCCAAAGGTCATTCCATCTATCCCCCTGTCTCTGGCAGTATGTCAAGAGCAATTTTTAACGCACGCCATCAGTAACATACAGAAACCCACATATGCATGCATCCAAATCAGACTTGCCAGAAGGAAGGGAGGAGTAGGTTTGCGTCTACCCTACCACCTCTTGCATCTGGCGGGGGGAACGGAAAAACTCCTCATCAGCATAGCTGCCGCCCCTGGAGCCAACAGCACAACCACAGAGCCAAGTCTCTGTGAAATGCATCAGATCAAACTCAATGATCAATAATAAAATCAACAGCCTTCGCAAAGCCAAAGGGGTTGAAATTCAGAAGGGGCAATCCTGTAATTTCTCCTGGGGCCATACAGCACACTCATTTTTGTGAGATTTACAGCTTTAACCAATTCTCCGGACGCAGGACAATGTTACAGAAGTCAAACCTTCTGACTAGGTGAGAGGCCAGGGTCAGGGGAATAACAATATAATAATCAGAGGGGCTCATGGACCCCTAGACCCCCTAGTCCCACCAGCTCTAACAAGAGAAATCCAAACTGCTTAGGAGAGTTAACCAATCAAACCAGAAAATCCAACAGCCATACAGTTCAGCTGGAAGAATGTTCCTTTATTAAACAAACAATGTGTCTGGAACACTTTTGGTCTCATTGTTCCATTCCAGACTAGAGACTGAAGCTATAGAAATAAATTAGCAATTTCAATACTGCTCATCCTGGGCTGAGTCTGCTGGCAAATTGAGATTCTTCCTGGCGGGGGCCAAGAACTGAATTAACTCTTGCAGGCTATGGTTGGAGGGGGGCAGCTGGGGAGGCAGAGAAAAGAGATCTCAAATCAAGCCACTAGTGAAAGAGGAAGGCTGGATGGCACTGAGAACAAAGGTGCTACCTTTCCTTCGGGGATCTTTAAGAATGGAAAAGAAAGGAGAAGGCAAAAACCTCTCCAGATTGAGACTGTATGCCAGCAATACCAGTAGACCCTGACTCATATCCACTCAGTCAGCACAATCCATCACCTCTCCTAGGGTCTGAAAGAAATAATGCCTCTCCCCAACTCAAGCTCCATCAGGGTACACCAGGAGGAGGTGAACGTACCCCCATGAGACTGTGGTCTGCATTTTACAAATGGGAAAGTTTGGAGTGATTTCTGGGGACCACTTGACTTCAGAACCTTCTACTGTGCTCCATCTTCTCCACTTCTTAGGGAAGGGAATTTGGAGAGCCATGGCCCTTAATGATACCTCAAACAACAAGGCCAGGATCTGGATGCCTCCCCACAGGCATGGGGCTGTGCCAGCTTCAGGTCGTGGTCTGCCGGCTGGAGAGAGGACATTCACAGCTTGGTCAGACATCAGAGGGACTGGTGGCCAGAGGACTAGCCATGTGACAGGTCTTCTTTTCCAAAGTTCAGAGGAAACCGACATCAAAGCTAGGAGAGGCGTAAGCTGGGTGGTCTGAGAGAGCAATTAGGGAACAGGAAAGGAAAGGAGAAAGGAGAGCAGAGCACCCAGTCGCCCACATCCTCAAACAGTGCTGCCTTTGTCTTCCTGACACAAAGTCCAGCAGCACACAAAGGCCCCTAGAGAAAAGGCCACAACCTTTCTACAACTAGGCTCAGGGAGCACTGCGACACCCAGAGCCACACAGTCCTGTCCACTGGAGAGGTGATGGACAAAGGGAAAATTCTCAAGAAGAGAGTGAGGTTAAGAGCTGGAAGAGGATGCACCTGGGTGCCTCAGTCAGTTGAGTGTCTGACTCTTGATTTCAGCTCAGGTCATGATCCCAGGGTCATGGGATTGAGCCCCACGTCAGGCTCCATACCAAGCACGGAGCATGCTTAGGATTTTGTCTCTCTCTTTCTCTCCCCTGCTCATGCTCGCTTGCTCGCAGTCTCTCTCAAATAAAAAATTAAAATAAAGTACCCATAAATTTAAAAGAGCTGAAAGGGGAGACAAGAGCAAATAGGGGTGCATGTGAGCAGAGATGCCTCCCTGTGGCTTTTCCTGCTAGGAAAACCACATAACCCCCTCCTCCATCATTAAGGCATGTCAAGCACTCACCATACGCCCTCCTGGAAACCACTAAGGCCACCACCTGTGTGTTGGCCTCAAATCTGAGTGGCTCGGTTCCCCTTCTCCGGCTTCCATCCTTCCCCTGCTAGGATGCTGAAAACTAAGATCAGTTAAATACCTGAGGCTCACACACACAGCCCACGCTCACTCCAGTGCA
Organism: Paguma larvata; assembly: GCA_030068075.1. Taxonomy (NCBI): domain Eukaryota; kingdom Metazoa; phylum Chordata; class Mammalia; order Carnivora; family Viverridae; genus Paguma; species Paguma larvata. The sequence goes on along the minus strand of CM057828.1, from coordinate 97,695,163 downwards.
GCCTACCCCAAAAAGAAGACTCACGTTCCCCAGGGGTAGGTCCACCTACTCGATCAATAAAACAGACCTGGAGAAGCCAGGTGCCCCAGAGCTTACTCATAAACTTATGACAACTCTGTACAAGCACTCACGGAAATGTCACTTAGTGGATTGTTTTATTCGCATCCTGAGTAATTTCTCTTGCTCAGTCATCAATGCCATCAAAACTGCAAATAGCACAAAGACTTGAGTGGGTTTGTACCTGCATACGTCTGCTCAGCTGTCCGACCTCTGGCTGTTCTACAGGACTCTCCAAGTTTGGAGAAAAGGGTCCCCATGGGGAAGCAGTGAGAGCCCTGGGCCAGGAGCTCAGGTCTTCACTTCAAGTCCCTGCTTCTCTACTGCCTGGAACTGGGGCCTTGGTTTCTCCGTGGAAGCAGAAGGGTGGAAGCAGTGACTAATGTCACAGGTCATTTCTAGCTGTGACATTTTCTGGGTTTATTTAGTGCACTTGAAACAGTGCCAGGTATTTATAATGAACAATTATAACAGCAAACATTCACTGACCTGGTGGTCAAAAGGTTTGAGCTCTGTACCACTGTGCCTACGCCTGGAAAACTGGGTGAAGCTGTAAATGTCACAAACATGAGCATACCATGTCAGCCCAGGAGAAATCACAGGATTGCCCTCTCTGCACGTCAACCCCTGTGGGGCAGACACTTCTCAAAACCCTTCTCGTGTATTATCTAACTTAACTCCTCACAACAGCCCTGGCAAGCATATCTTATAATCACCATTTGACAGAGAAATAGAGGCACGGAACAGTTTAAAATATGGTTCCAGGCACAGAACAGTTTAAAATATGGCCCAGGTGGCTCAGTTGGTTAAGCACCGACTTCGGCTCAGGTCATGATCTCACGGTCTGTGAGTTCGAGCCCCGCGTCAGGCTCTGTGCTGACAGCTCAGAGCCTGGAGCCTGCTTCAGATTCTTTGTCTCCCTCTTTCTCTGCCCCTCCCCTGCTCACATTCTGTATCTCTGTCAAAAGTAAATAAACATTAAAAAAATTTTTTAATGTGGCCCAAGGTCACACAACTAGTAAAAAATAGAGATCGCAAACCCTAGGCATCTATCTCCAGACCCTGAACACTGACCCTGACATTCTGTGAGCACACCAGCAATAAATGAAGGGAAGGGCATTTTGAATCTGGGCCTCTTCCCAGCCAGTGTGCCTGGCAACGCTAGATTGCAGCCACGGTCTGGCAGTGATTATAGCTGCTGCCACCAGGATGCTGTAAAATTCATGAAAGCAGAGGATGCAATTACTGGCATCTGTTCAGAAGGCAAGGGCAGCTTCAGTTTCAGACGTGTCCTCCCACCCCGTCTACCTGAGCAGTCTCTTCTGCAGACAGTGTAAATGCCAGCCAAGTGCAGACCTGAAAGCCTGCCCTTCTGCCTCCTTGCCCACCCCTCCTTCCCCACTGCTCTAATTGCAAATATCCCCTGATGAAAAGCAATCACAACATGATGGCAAGGTGGCCTGAAGGCAAGGTCGGGTCACTAAGGCCCAGAGGCCATCTCTGTCCGGATCCAGGACAGTCCACACTTTCTGCACCTTTCAGAGGTGGTGAACCAGGTCATAGCAACACTAAAGCCAGGAAACTCTTCTTAGTGAAGATGTCCAGCCTGCTTTGGGAAGGTGCTTCCACCTTGCCTAATAGTCTCCATTGGAGGGAAACAGCAATCACTTAAGCCCTTCTCTCCAACCTGTGACCTAAGACAACACACTGGGCCTGCAGATCACTCTAGATCATCTGGACAGAAAGTGGACCAAACAGAAGCAAAAGGAAGCCAGCAGGCAGACCTGCAAACCCACTCTCTTCCCCCAGCGTGGTGAAGGACATGGTGAAGGACAAACATCCCCAGGGCAGGGCTATGTGGATGAAGAGCAGAGAGGACCCAAAGCAGGGACACCACCTTCCCAATCGCCACCATCAGAACCATGTTCAAAAATCTGGTTCCGATTTGCTGCAGCCATCTATTGCCTGATTCTACCAGAAAGCACTACATTCTTGTTCTACTATTTCATCTCCCTCTGGTCCAGCCTGCTCTGGCCCCATGTCAGATTAATATTCCTATTCTGTGGAAGCCGGACGAAATTTCCTCTGGTGGGGTTGACCTCTCCAGTTGGCCCCGGCTGCCTGGACGCTTACACAGCCAGTGGCAGCCACCACTCCTTCCCCAGTGCTGGGGTCCGGAAGCGTAAACACTCCGGGCGGCCTCGGACTCACACACAAAGTTATTAGGAAAGAGTGAGACTTTACAAGGTGTCAGACCTTTCACTAAGCCTTCAAGTTGGGTGAGCTGAGCTCAGGCTTTTGCAGAGAGAGAATAACTAAAGGGAAAATGCACTAAAGGCACAGACCAGGCTATGTCTGAGGGTCGGTCGTGCTTACTGACTAATGACCAAGGCTGGGCAAAGGGAGGTGGCCGCAAGCAAGTACAGTAATACTTAATATTTACAGAGCAACTTACCACATGGCAGTCACTGTGCTATGTAAGGGTTTCAAACGCATCATCTCATTTAATTCTCTCAACAAACCCAGAAAAGACACACAATTCTTTTTCCCACTTCACAGATAAAGAAAAAAAAAAAGGTGAGCCTAAGAAAGGTTTGGTAACATGCCCAAGGTGTCAGTGAGTGGCAAAGCTGAGGCTTGAACTCGATCGGTCCAAATCCAGAGTCCCAGTCCTTAACCATTGAGCACACTACCAGCATGGGCTGAGTTCTTTGGATCATCCCTCAGAACCATGCAATCCTTAATGAGCAACAATGGGGATGATTTTGAGGGCTGTGCAGTGGCTCATTAGGACCCTGGGCCAGTACAGTCCTGCCTCCATCTGCCTTATAGACCCTGACTGTGAATCAACACTGACGTAAGAAATGGGACATCGGTCTATCAAGGCAGACTTCATCCAAATCCAGAGCAAACTTCCTGTGTCTGTCTTTCTGGAGATGTATACCGCTGCCCCTCTCCGTGAGCAGGGATCGCCAGAAGAAAACCACGGATCCTATCACCCAGTAGACGCCTGCAGTGGGCCAAGAGGACTCTGACTAGAGTCCTGACCTGGGACTCAGGACCAGCATTTGAGGAGGAGAGGCCCTTCCCAGTCTACAAACCTAAGCTGCCCTGACCCTCCCAAGCAAGTTTCAAAGCAAACAGGAAAAGCAGGTCCTCAAACAGATATCTGTACACCCATGGTCACAGCAGCATTACTCACACTAGCCGAAAGGTGGAAGCCACCCAAGTGACCGCTGACAGATGATGGAGAAACAAAAATGTGGTCTATACGTATGGTGGAATATTATTCAGACTTAAAAAGGAAAGGAATTCTGACAGAGCCTACAACATGGATGGCCTTAAAGACATTGTGCTAAGTGAAATAAAAAGACACAAAAGAACAAATGCTGTATGATTCTACTTATCTAAGGTACCTAGAGTAGTTCAGAGAGACAGAAGGGAGAAAGGTGGTTGCCAGGGACTGGGGATGGAGGGGTGTGGGGAGTTAGTGTTTAACGGGGACAGAGTCTCACCCGGGGAGGGTGAACAAGTTCTGAACGTGGATGTGGTGACCGTTACGCAACAAGGCAAATGTACTTTATGCCATAGAACTCTGTGCTTAAAAATGGCCAGCATGGCACACTGTATGTTATTCAAAATTGTACATATAATCTTATGTATGTATAGGTATTTAATCTATGTATATTTCACCACAATTACAAAAAATTTATAATATGATGTCTCTTGAATCTAATAGCCATTAAAAATTTGGCTTGAGGCATGCCTGGGTGGCTCAGTCAGTTAAGTGTTCAACTCTTGATTTCGGCTCAGGTCATGATCTCACAGTTTGGAGGACTGAGCCCCTCATCAGGCTCCATGCTGACAGTCTGAAGCCTGCTTGGGATTCTCTGTTTCCCTCTCTCTCTGTCCCTCCCTGCTCATGCTCGCTCGCTCGCTCTCTCTCTCTCTCTCTGTCTTTCCCTCTCCTTTGCTCTCAAAATAAATGAACTTAAAAAAATTCGGCTTGGATCTTAAAAAAAAAAAAAAAAAGCAAAAAGGAATAAGTAATTCACAAAATCCACAGGTGGAAAGGAGCTACATTCACTAGCCTCAAACCCCAATGAAATGTTAAGGATGATTCACTGAAATTCAGGAAAGTAAAAGTTAAATCTCCCAACATTGAATAATTTAAGGAAGTAACCCTACCTGACACAGCAGCGTCCTCAGTAAAAATGTATGATTCGAGGCAGATCACTCACGAAGGGGCTGGGACCGACCCTGAGAACCCACTGCTTCCCTAGTGAAGACTTTGATTCTGGGGGCTGGCCCCTTCCCCGGCTGTATGGCAGCTCCTACCCACCAGTGTCCAGGGAAATGGGGGCACCTGTCCCCCAGGGGCCCAACTAGCCATATCACTGAATCACAACTGGCTTTCTCTCTTCAGCCATTCTCTCAGTCAATTCAATTAATACTTTGTGTGCGCCTTCTCCATGCCAAGCACAGTGTGAAGCTCTGGAAGCAGGAGAGGAGGGGCAGCACAAAGGGAGCAGGGGAACTAACGTTTTTGGAACACTGCAACATGCCACACACACCTCTAAGCTCTCCACAGGCCTGCACGCCTCACACAAGCTCTGTGGGGCTCGGCTTCTTCTCCTTCTCTTTCTCTTTTTTTTATGTAAATGCAAACGCCTCATGAGGGAGACAAAGCTTCTGGCACTTACACAAGGATTTGAACCTAGACTTGTCTGGCCCCTGAGTCGGGGTGCTTAGCCACGATTCTGCCCTGCTCATGCAGAGATACAGACATTCATGCCACATGACCCCTGCCCTGGAGGAGGGCACACGCTGCAGAGAACAGCAGGACAGGAGCAGTCATATCCAAGAAACGACTTGCTCAAATGTGGGCCAGCATATGAGTACCCAGCAGCCTCAACAAGAGTCAAGATGGCTACACACGGACGGGACTCGTAGACGCTAAATGTCTTCTGTCTTTATCTCTTTCCCCTGCCGGTGGCTTTCCTGGGAACCAGGACCACATGTCCTCCTCTCCATAGCCCCTCCTTCCCCATGCCACACTGAGAGTGTCAGAGTTGGGGTGGGCTGACCACCAGATGGACAATCGCCCCAGGAATGACAAAGTGGGGTTCCCAAGCAGAAGGACGATGAGGCCTTTTTAGGTCAGGGCCTAATGAGAAGTAAAGTCTTCTTAAAGGGGGGGCAGTGCCTGGCTTGTAAGGTTTCACTCGCGTAAGCAGCCCCCCCAAGGCTCTTTACTGCCTTCTGGCAGCCTGGAGGACTTCTTGGGTGTGCAAATAACGCCCTGGGGCTAAGAATTCAGACAGGAAAGATAATCAGAGGCAGTGTGTCTGTGGACAAGCAAAAGCAGGTACACAGACGGAAAATAGGACTCATCAGGTCTGTGTCCCCTCTGGTCTGTGGCCCCTGGGGCTTAAGATTCCACTCTTTTTAATTTTCTGCCCAGACCTACAACTCAGGGAAAACAGTTCTGCCCAGAGGTAGTAATTCCCACCTGTACTGAGTCCTTGGCAGCATGGAAAATCTCCCCCAGGGGCCTAGGGAAAGTGGCAAGGCCTCTTGTGGCTGCCCAGCTCATTCCTCTAGTATGACAGACACTCTAGACGCTGGCAGCCTCGATGCCAGTGCATAGGCCAGAGAACGTGCTTCCAGCTGGTCACACTGGAACTTTGTGCATCAGGCAATGGAGTAAGACCCCGTCTTAAACCCTGTGGGGCCCCCCAGAGGAGGGCCTTTCACCCAGAGCCCAAGGCAGAGGTGTACACGTCAGAACAGATGAAACAGACTGCTCTGTCTTTTTATAAGGTGTTTATGTACTTAATCTGAAGTTAATTATTTTTGAGCAGCTCGATCTTCCAGGATTTTCCTAAAAGCACATACTAAAGTGGGAGACAGAAAAAATCCAACCCAGCAATCACTTCTCAAGCCCTGTGTTAAGGACCAGGGAGCGCAACTGAATTTCTTTTTTCTAAAATTCCCATTCTTGTGACACACATTCAAGAAATATCTAACTTTTCTTTGATTTAAAACATACAGGGGCGCCTGGGTGGCTCAGCTGACTTGGGTTCAGGTCACGATTTCACAGTTTGTGAGTTTGAGCCCTGCATCAGTCTTTGTGCTGACAGCTCAGTGCCTGAAGCCTAGTTCAGATGCTGTGTCTCCCTCTCTCTCCCCTTCTCTGCTTACATTCTGTCTCTCCATCTCTCAAAAATGAATAAATATTAAAATAAATTTTTTAAACATATATACATGGAAAGCCTGGTATCTGTAGGTATCTGTAGGACCACACCCCTACTTTCGTCATTGCCAGGATGGCATGGACAAGTAGGGTTCTTCCCCTGCCAACCAGTTTTTCCTTGTTACTCAGAAATGAGATGAAAATTTAGTTCCTCTGACTGTCTTTCCTACGGTCAAAGATACAGCCCACAAACAAAGAAATTCAAGAGTTATTAGATGTTCCATGACATTCTGCTTTAAAAACATACCTAAAGCTGATATCTTAATACTATAAATTCCCTATGACAGCATTTCCACAAGTCTTGAGTTCTACAAACTTGAAAAGCTCTATAAACTTTTAAAACATCAACCATATTTCCCATTTGGCCACCTAATAGATAATAAACTCCATAATGTTTTATTTCTTTTAATCTCATCTGCTCGACCAAGGGATTTCCACTATTCTTTCTCTTGAAAGAAGAATATTATTATTAAATAATAAACCATTGGGTACTTAATGTTATTAAAATGAAGTAACTTGACTTATAGTCTACTCTGGATAAAAAGTTTCCCTATGATTATTTAAGGACAGACTGTATCAGTGGTTCTCAAAATGTGGTTCTGGAACAAGCAGCATCAGCAGCCTCTGCAAGCTTGTTAGGAGTACAAATTCTCCGGCCCTGAAACTAATGGAATCAGAGAAACTCTCAGCATGGGCACCAGAAAGCTGTGCTCTAAACAAGCCTTCCAGGAGACTCAACTCCGGGTAAGAGGATGTAAGCACATTCCTGCATCTTTTCTTCTGAATATAGCTACGAAACCTGAACAGAAGGTATGGAGCAGTTATTCGAGAATTCTGAAAGGTAAATAGTAGTAGGCAGACTAAGGAACTAAGTGGCTCCTCAAACTAATACCAAACTGATGTTTTCCTCCTTCAGTATCCCCCAGCTTAGAGCCAAGGTGATCCAAAACCCAGACGTGGGCATCACCAACACTGCAGAGAGCCCCAAGAGAAGCTCTCTAGTTTGGGCTTAAGGAAAAAAAGGAGCCTCTTAACACTCAGAGAGAAGGGAAGCAAGCCCCCGTTTTTTTTTTTTCTTTTCTCCATGCTTTTGCACCCTAGCCCACAGGGCTTAGAAGTCTAAGGGAAAGGAACCTTCGCCTCTGAACAGAGGGGCTGTGCCCCCAAGAGGGTGGAGCAAACCCCTGTTGCTGCTTCTCTCTCCCTCAGTTCTCCCACCACTTGACCCAAATACAGGTGCAATTGTGGGAAATATGCGGCAGAAGAGGGTAAGCAAATTCCAAGGTTTCTGGACAAAAGGTGACAAAGGGCATCCTGGCAAACCGGAAGGTACAAAAAGATCATGGAGAGGAAGGAGCACAGCAAACGGTCCCCATAAAGCTGTTCATGAACTCTTTCGCTTACCCCCGGGCTCTACATCCATGCATCTGACCCTAAAAAGCAGGCTACATAAAGACCCAACTATGTGGTAGACCACTGCCCGTGTTTCACACTAGCCACCTGGGAGCCTCATGTGACAGATCCAAACAGCACAAGGCTTTGAAAATGAAACTGATATTGAAGCCACAGCCCACAGAGGACTGGTCAGAACGTGCAGCCTCCCCACCAGAACAACTGCCTGCTAAATCACAAATAGGATTAGGCAGGACCCAAAGCCTAATTAATAATATTGAAAATGTCCAGGACACACTCAGAAATTACTGAGCATGAAAAGAACCAGGAAATGGTTTTATAGGAAAAGACAACAGATGCCAACTCCAAGATAACAAAGATACGAAATATCCGGCAAACGCCTTAAAGTAGCTATTATAAAAATGCCTCCAAAAGGGACACTTTTGAAATAAATTGATAGGAGCACGTGTACCCCAATGTTCATAGCAGTCGACAATAGCCAAATCATGGAAAGAGACCAAGTGCCCATCAACTGACGAATGGATAAAGAAGTTATGGTACTTATATACAATGGACTACTACGTGGCAATGAGAAAAAATGAAATCTGGCCATGTGTAGCAACATGGATGGAACTGGAGGGTATTATGTTAAGTGAAATAAGTCAGTCAGAAAAAGACAGATACCATATGTTTCCATGAATAGGTGGACTTTGTGAGACTAAGCAAAAACCAGGGGGAGGGGAAGAGGGGAAAGGAAAAAAAGACACAGAGAGGGAGGGAGATAAAACATAAGAGACTCTCAAAGACTAAGAAAAAACTGAGGGTGAGGGGGATGAGGGAGGGGGGGAGAGGGGGTGATGGGCATTGAAAAGGGCACATGTTGGGATGAACACTGGGTGTTATATGTAAACCAATTTGAAAATAAACTATTATAAAATTTAAAAAAATAAATTAAATAAAACCAGTATAACCACTAAAAAAAAAAGAAAAGAAAAGAAAATTTCAGAAAAAAAAAACTAGAAGACAGAAAAATGAACCCAAAGAAGTTTCAGGAAAAAAATACAATAATCAAAATCAAAAGCTCATTGATGGCTTCAATAGCAGAATGAAGGTAAAAGAAAAAAGAGAATACTTCAAAACATCAATAGAAATAATCCAATCTGGCTCTCTTCCAGCGGCATGGGGTCCAGAAGCATTCAGAATGGTCCAGCATCTGACGTACCATCATAGGCTGTCCTACAGTGCAGCCTCTAACAAAACTAGGCTATCCTAGACCCCTGATAATAAAAGCATTTACCTTTATACCAAAAAGGTTAGGAGAGTACTAAAATCTGAATGTGGCATGTATCCAGGCTAACTTCGAGGAGTCTGTTCTGGGAGATCTAAAGTTCTCATGAGGTTGTCTAAAACAAGAAAACATATCAGCAGGGTCCATGATGGTTCCATATGTGCTAAGTGTGTTCACGACAAGATTAAGTGTGCTTCCCTTACTGAGGACCAGAAAATCGTTGTGAAAGTGTTGAACCCACAAGCACAGAGTCATAAAGCCAAATTTTACAATGAAGCTCTTTTGAGTAATAAAAAAATAAAAAAAATTATCCAATCTGAACAACAGAGAGAAAAAATCATTGAACACAACAAAAAGAACCTCAGAGACCTATAGGACATTATCAAAAATATCTAACATTAATGCCACCAAACCTCCTGGAAGACAAAAGAGTGAGTTTAGTGCAGAAAAAAAAATTCTTAATATAATAACTGAAACGTCCTCCCAAATCTGGTGAAAGATATAAATGTACAGATTCTAGACACCCAGCGAATCCCAAACATAATAAATCCAAAGAAATCCATATTCACACATTATAATCAAACTGTTGACAAAACTAAAGACAGAAAAAAAAAAAAAACACCAGAGATAAACAGGAAACAATAAATTGAATGAGTGCAGATTTCTCATCAGGAAACGAGAAGGCCAGAAAACAGTAGAAGAACATTTCGTAAATACAGAAAGAAAAGAACCATGAACCCAGAATTCTCTATCCTGTGGAAATATTATTCATGAATGAAGGTTAACATAAACGATTCTCAGATGAAGGAAAATGAGATAATTTCCTGGCAACAATAATAGCACCGCTAAAGGCAATTCCTCAGACAGAAGGGAACTTAGAACATCAGGAATGAAGAAAGAGTCGCAAAAATGGTAATTATCTGAGTAAACGAAATAGACCATTCTTCTCTTCTTGATTTTTTAAAAATATGTTTAGTAGTTAAAATAAAGATTGTAACATTCTGATCCATTTTCAATAGATGTCACTGTAATTATGTAAGAAAAATGACTAGACAAAGCAGGAAGGGCAAAGGGACTTATGAGATGGTAAGGTCTGTGCACTCACCTTGAAGTGGCAAAATACTGATTCTGAGTAGACTATAAAAACATAAGCATTATCTACTGTAATCCCTAGAGCAAGCTAATCAAACCATAGAGAGAAACATAGTCTTAAATAAGCTAGCTCTTCAGGTGATTCTGATAATGCTTAAATTTGAGAACAAATGGACCACCTGCATACACAAACACACAAAAAAGATCTTTCAATCCAATTGAAATCCTGATTAGTAGTGCCTATGACACTGCATCTCCAGCTTTAAGAGATACAGGGGATGATTCTGACCTAAAAAAGTTCTAAAGGGATTATCAGCAGAATCATAGAGCATAAGCAATGAACAAATAATAGGCCTGTTTGTCAATTCCCCAGCAGGGTGAAAGGCACAGCTCTTTCCCTCCCCTGGACCAGTAATCAGGGCTGGACACTGGACATCTGGTTTTTGAGACTCACCGATGGTCCTTGTAAGGAGACTTTGATGGAAAAAACTGAGGGCCTTGCTGACTACCAGTTGTGGTGGGAGGAATTCACTTGGCATTTCTGTGCCTTCATCTTCCCCTCCTTTGAAGCTCTACCATTCTATATGTCAAACTGAAGATAAAAATAGTAACACCGAAGATGAGGGGTGCTTCATGGAAACCTAGGAGGGTTGACAACCAACACTTTGTGGGGGTATTACCTATCTCTTAAGAGAACAAGAAATGGACAGAAATAAATCAGGTAATTCTCTCAACTTCCTAGTGAATTAGAGAAATACCCCCAATTAATGATTTTGGGCAACTGAATTTCAAAGAAATCCCTTGTCTAAAGCTCAAACTGGAGGGGATATGGGTATATAAAGAAGGTAGGAAGATAAAAAATTCTGGGTTAAAAATATAATTCAGGAAGAGAACCACGAAGGGAAAAACTTTGATTGAGATGATCCATGGTTTCAAGCTCTGAAGAAAATTCTAAGTGGAGATATAAATTCAGGAGCTCTCTTAACACAAAGACGGCAGCAGAAATGTTGGAAATAAATCATCGTGGGAGTAACTGTAAAATGAGAAAAGGTAGCCTGGAAATGTGATTCGAAGCAGCCCAACATTTAAATAATAACCCCGGGGCGCCCTGGGTGGTTTATTCGGTTGAGCGTCTGACTCGTGATTTCACTAGGTCATGATCCCAGCGTCTTGGGATCAAGCCCCACACCAGGCTCCACACTTGGGATTCTCTCTCTCTCTCTCTCCCTCTGCCTCTCCCCTGCTCGTACACAGGCATTCTCTCTCTCTCTCTCTCTCTCTCTCTCTCTCTCTCTCAAAATAAAAAAAAATAAAATCAAAACCCAATAGGATTAAAATAACGACCCAGCAGAATAACCCATGCAAGAAGACTTGGAGGAGGAGGCCAGAGAAGTAGGAGGAAAATCAGGAAAGCATGGCATTAGGTTAGATAGTGTTTCAAACAAGAAGAAAAGGTCAGCTGTTCCGATGTTGCTATAAGGTTAAGGAAGCTGAGAACTAAAATATCCGTTACGTTTTCGAACCAACCAGAGGGAGTCAGTCATCTGTACAAGGCCATTTGGGGCACAGTGGTGGGAACGGAAGTCAGACTGAAGGAGCTCGCCTGAGATAAAAAAAAAAAAAAATGGAAAATGAGTAAAAATAATGAAACAAAAAAAAACTTTGAAAGGCTATGAAATACTTACAAAAAGTGCAATGTCACTGAGATACCACTTTACACCGGTTCGAGTGGCTAAAATGAATAAATCAGGAAACTATAGATGCTGGCGGGGATATGGAGAAGCAGGCACCCTCTACACTGTTGGGGGGAATGCAAATTGGTGCAGCCACTCTGGAAAACGGTGTGGAGGTTCCTCAAAAAAATGAAAATAGAGCTACCCTATGACCCAGCAATAGCACTGCTAGGAATCTACCCAAGAGACACAGGAATGCTGATGCATAGGGGCACGTGTACCCCAATGTTCATAGCAGCACTTTCGACAATAGCCAAATCATGGAAGCAGACCAAGTGCCCATCAACTGACGAATGGATAAAGAAGTTGTGGCACATATATACAATGGACTACTACATGGCAATGAGAAAAAATGAAATCTGGCCATGTGTAGCAACATGGATGGAACTGGAGGGTATTATGTTAAGTGAAATAAGTCAGTCAGAAAAAGACAGATACCATATGTTTCCACGAATAGGTGGACTTTGTGAGACTAAGCAAAAACCAGGGGGAGGGGAAGAGGGGAAAGGAAAAAAAGACACAGAGAGGGAGGGAGATAAAACATAAGAGACTCTCAAAGACTAAGAACAATCTGAGGGTGAGGGAGGTGAGGGAGGTGAGGGAGGGGGGAGAGGGGGTGACGGATATTAAAGAGGGCACGTGTTGGGATGAACACTGGGTGTTATATGTAAACCAATTTGAAAATAAACTATTATAATAAAAAAATAAAATAAAAATAAAATAAAAAGTGCAATGTTTAAGATAATGAGGTATTAGCAGAAAGACAGTCAAACAGACCCACAGAATAAAATAGCGACTCCAGAAGCAGCCCCACATGCTTGTTTGATGACGTCTAACACTGCAGAGCCCTAGGAAAGGACGGTTCCTTCAACAAACATTGTTGGGTCAATCAGACATCCATGTGAAGAAAAAAATTAATCTCGACTCCCAACCATGCCACACACACAAGAAAAAAATCAATTTTATGTGGACTATAGTCCAATAAAGTTCTGGAAGATAACATTAAAGAATATATTCATGACTTGTACTTTATAGGTGATGGTTTCTTAAACAGAACACAAAAAGCACTAATCATAAGAAAAAGATCAATAAATTAGATAGAGTAAAATTAAGAACCTCTATCAACCAAAGGGCACAAATGAAGAAGGAAAGAAAAACCAAGAGTGGAAAAAAGATACTTGGAAAACAGATACTCAGCACAAGACTTGTACCAAGAATATATGAAGAACTCCTTCGAATCAATGAGGAAAGCCCGACAATACATCTTTTAAAATGGTCAGAAGACATGAACAAGCACTTCACGAAGAGGCTATCCAAATGGCTGGGGAAAAAAATACATGTGAAAATGTTTTCATCTCATTAGTCATCAGAAAAAGAAAATTAAAACCACACTGAGATACCACTACGTATGTAACGAGAATGGCTAAAATTAAAATGACTGACAATGCCAGGTGTTGCCAAGTATGTAGAGAAATTGGAACTCCTGTACACCACTAATGGAGAGTATAAGTTGACACAAAAACTTTGGAAACTGGTCAGCTGTGTCTACTAAACACACACATATATACCATATGACCCAGCACTTCCCCCACAAAGAATACTCATCAGAAGCACATTCACCAAGGGGCGCCTCAGTGGCTCAGTGGATTCAGCATCTGACTCTTGATTTTGGCTCAGGTCATGATCCCAGGGTCATGGGATCAAGCCCCACACTGGGCTGCATAAGATTCTCTCTCTCTCTTTCTCCCTCTGCCCCTCTCCCCCCACTCATACTCTCTCTCTCTCTCAAATTAAAAATTAAAAATTAAAATAAAGAAGTGCATTCAACAAAAGATTTGTAAAAGAACAGTCAAAGCAACACTATTCATAGCCTAAAACAGAAAACAATGTCCAGTGACAGGAGACTGAGTAAGTAAATTGTGGTTTCAAATGAAACAAATACCCTTATAGTGAATAAACCACCACTACACATAATATAGATGAATATCACACACTTAATGGTGAGGGGAAAAGAAAAGAACGAGGCACTAAGTATATACTGAATGATTCCACTTACATAAAGTTCAAAAACAGACAACACTCATGCATGAAGAGAGAAGGATATGGTGACCTTTGGATGGGGGCCCGTGACTGGGCAGAGGCCCAAGGGGGTTCTGGAGAGCTGGAAATGTTCTATTTCTTCATCTGGGTGGTGTTACACACATGGATCCACTTGGTGATAATTCATCAAGTCCTACACTTACAATTTGTGCACGTACGCTTTTCTGATACATGTTACGCTTCAACAGGAAGGTTTCTCTAAGCCTGGCTGTGAAGAAGAGAAGCGAGCAGGTCATAACTGGAGGGGTAATAGGGTTGAAAGAGGGATTCCTAAAGGCAGGAAAAAAAAAAAAACTGCAGCCAAGAAGCTTGCTGTCTCTCACTACAGTGGGAGAGACTCCCCCTGCTCTCTGCCTGAGCTGGGACTGTGCATTCTGCCCTTCTGTGTCTGTGCACGGGAGACACATAGTAGACTAATTAAAACGACCCCTCTGGATGGTGCTTCCAGGTTAGAAGTCAGAAAATATATCTTTAACAGTCATTTCTTTTTTTTTTTATAGAGAGAAAGGGAAGGAGGGAGGGAGTCCAGGCACCCAAGCAGGGGACGGGGGTGGTGAGAGAGAGAGAGAGAGAAAGAGAGAGAGGGGGAGAGGGAGAGGGGGAGAGGGGGAGAGGGGGAGAGGCGGGAGAGGGGGAGGGAGGGGAGAGGGGGGAGAGGGGAGGGGGGAGAGGGAGAGGGAGAGGGAGAGGGAGGGGGGAGAGGGAGAGGGAGAGGGAGAGGGAGGGGGAGAGGGAGAGGGAGGGGGAGGGGGAGGGGGAGGGGGAGGGGGAGAGGGAGAGGGAGAGGAGAGGGAGAGGGAGAGGGAGGGGAGAGGGAGAGGGAGGGGGAGAGGAGGAGAGGGAGGGGAGGAGGGAGAGGGAGAGGGAGAGGGAGAGGAGAGGGAGAGAGAATCTTAAGCAGACTCCATGCTCACTAAGGAGCCGGATACAGGGTTTAATCCCACAACTCTGGGACCTGAGCCGAAATCAAAGAGTCAGACGCTCAACTGACTGAGCCTGCCAGGCTCCCCTAATGGTCATTTCTGATCACAGCTCAGAGGATTACAGACCTCATGTTATTAGGAATTCTAATGACTGAGCCAAGGAGCCAAGTCACAGGAGTTCCATCTCCAGAGGAGGACACAAATGTATGCGGTGAGTTAGCAGCTATCCCCCAAAATCGCATGGTCCCTCAAAGACCATGGATTCCGGGATCCTCGGGTAGGTCCACAGAACCCCGGGGAGTAAGGTGGCAGCACAGTGTCATGGAAAGTGCATGGCTCTGACATGGAGTTCCATCTCATCTCTGAGAGCCTGTTTCTATAAAATGAGAATAATATCACAATAACTGCTACCTCACAACAGCTTCAAGAGAATAGGAGTATGTACTCGGGTGACCACACAAATGCTTGTTCCCAGGGACACCTGGTGGCTCCATTGGTTGAACGTCCAACTCTGGCTCAGGCCATGATCTCGTGGGTTCGTGAGTGCAAGCCCCGCATTGGGCTCACTGCTGTCAGCCTGTCAGAGCACAGCCCACTTCGGATCCTCTGTCCCCCTCTCTCTGCCCCTTCCTCACTTGTGCTCTCCCAAAAATAAGTAAATATTTAAAAAACGACTAAACAAAACAAAAAATGAATGTTTGTTCCCTTTCTCCTCTCCCTTCCCGAGGGTAGTGGAGGGTTTTCAGAAAAGAAAAACAAAACTCTGTCTTGCAAAGAGTTCCCACACACCAGGGATGCAAAGGTCTCTAGGATTCCAGAGGCATGTTCTTGAGACCACGCAGTCTCCTGGTGCAATTTATGCCAGGAGCTAATCCCTCTACCTCTGCAGTGCTCCTTCAGCCCATCCACATGGGTTTCTGTGTTTCTACATGGCTTGGGTGTGTACACTTTTCCTAGACTGGGGGACGGGGGCAGACACAGCAGCACAGTGTGTATGTGTGTGTTTCACGCTGCAGCTGTTTGTTTCCCCAGCTGAATTTTAAAATCACTCCAAGTTCATCAGCATCTTCTGAGGAAGCCTCCTAAACGGCAACATGTTCAAAACTCAGAAGCTGCGCTGGGATGGGGAGAAAGAGCCCTGAGATGGGGGACCGGACGCACGAGTTCCGTCTTCAACGGCTCCCCCCACCCCTGCCTCGGCCAACTCCTTCCCTGGTCACTCGAGTTCTGACAATCTCCTAGGGGAGCCATCCGACTCACCCTCATTCACGCCCCTCAACCTCAACTCAATCATGGTAAACCGAGAGCCCTGGGAGCACTGCACCCAGCTCCACCTTCTAGCTCTAGGTCAAGGTGAAGAGTGAGAAAGATACAGCAGGAGAAAGACAGGGTTGTTTGGATAGGCATCCATTTCTGAGCCCCTCCTCGTCGAGAGAGACTTAACTTTCCACGCCTAATAGTGAGCACCCATCTAGAGGACAGAGGACAATTTTTAACGCTTCTGGGAATTTGAGAAAGTTACCAAACTTCTATGGGCCTCCGTCTGCAAAATGAAACGAGCATTAAAGACTCTCAAAGGTGCCTTGCAACTCTGACGTTCTGAGTCATCAGGCTTACAATAAAATAAAATAGAAAAGATTAAAATAAAATAAACCCTTTTCCAAAAAAAAAAAAATGGGGGGAGCATTCATTATTCCTCTGCATTTAACTTGTGGCCCCTGCCATCCTGGCCCAGCCCCCTCCCTGGACAGGAAATGGCCCCAATCCCCTCATCCGGAGGCACTCAGTGGCTTCATCTGCTGAGTATTTAATTAGAACTGGTGATGGCTGTTTGGATAGAGCCAAGGCCAAGAGGGCAGGAAGGCGTCCCCTTGTTCTCGGCTCAGGAGACTAAGAGAAAGCCGAACATCTGGGACAGGTCTCCGGGTAGGTCGTCCCCCTACTGGCAGTGCTCGATGGCTTTCTGTGTTCATCGGTTTAGATGTCTTCCTGGGGAGAGCCTTGACTTCAGAGGGGTGGGGACCCTCTCAGCAGGGGAACAGGCTCTCCCCAGCCCAGAGCCCGCTTCATTGGCGGTTTGCTTTCAGAGGGCTGCAAGCAGCCCAGCAATCCCGTGCGAGGCTGCAAAAGGGACCTGGAGATGTTAGCAGACCCAGGCAGGAAGTAACAATGAGCAGATTCAACCTGGAAAAATGCGGCCGTTGCATCTGGGGATAAATAATCAGAAACACAAATACTCAGGTGGGAGGGAGATGCCTGGAACAGGAAGCGGCCAGACAGCATTTGGACAGGAGCTTGCAATGTGATCTAGTGACAAAGAAATTGCTGGGGGATTCACGAGCTGGATGCACAGAGGTGATACCCCAACAAGAACAAGGAAGGAACAGGGGCGGGGCCAAGCAGCTGTTCTGCGCCTCTCTAGAGGCCAGGAATAGGTGGACTAAGGGACTGAGATGGCAGCAAGAGAGGTTTAAGTCAGACTCTAGAAAGAACCTTGCCCCCATGAGGTATAGGGAGATATTTTCTGAAATGATGGAGAAGTCTCAAGGAAGATGTTTGAAGGGCAGGGACAGGGGAAGCCTGTTCCAGAGGCAGGGGCGTGGACAAGATGACCTCCAGACATCTCACGCAGCCCATTGAGGAAAATGTGAATCTGCAGGAAACAGTGAGCTGACCTGCTTATTGGTGCCACAAGAAACAGAGGATGGAGGAACCCAAACCAGCCAAAAACACTGAAATTCAAGATCTGGGGAAAGTCATACAACCGTCCTGAGTCTGAGACAAAGCTGGGAAAAGAGCTCCAATCTGCAGACTGCCAGACTCTCTCCTCCTCAGGCCCACAAGGAAGAGATTTTCCAATCCTCCCACTGGCTCCATTGCCTAGGACATGGGAGCTTCAAAATGAGGCTCTGGAGACATGAGCCACATACATGAGACGCAGCGGGGCCAATCAAATGCATGCTATCTGACCTGCTCCTTCACCAGCATATTGTTGCTCTGGAGGGAGTTAGGTTAGACACCAAGAAGAACTTCCCTCTTGAGTTTTACGATACCGTACAAGCAAGCAAAAGAGCCAGTTTATATCCTCTCTTCCTCCTGGTAGGATAATAGATTACAATGTGCTTGGAGCTATATAGTGCATAGCATTTCTCACCAAAGCAGAGTGAGAAAGGTACGGTGTGCCTCCCTCAAACAAACTTGAGATTTGAAAGTCCAGGTTTAGAAAGCAGATAAATTACACTGATTATCCACTTTAATTTTATTATTATTATTATTATTTTTTTAATGTTTATTTATTTTTGAGAGACATAGAGGCACAGCGTGAACAGGGGAAGGTCAGAGAGAGAGGGAGACAAAGAAACGGAAGCAGGCTCCAGGCTCTGAGCCGTCAGCACAGAGCCCGACGCGGGGCTCGAACTCACAGACCGCGAGATCATGACCTGAGCTGAAGTCGGCCGCCCAACCGACTGAGCCACCCAGGCGCCCCTGATTATCCACTTTAAAAATGGACTTACTGGGGCACCTTGGTGATGTGGTCAGCTAGGCATCTGACTCTTGATCTCGGCTCAGGTCATGATCTCACAGTTCATAAATTCAAGCCCTGCATCAGGCTCTGCACTGATAGTGTGGAGCCTGCTTGGGATTCTGTCTCTCCCTCTCCCTCTGCCCCTCCCCCACTTGTGTGTGTGTGCACTCTCACTCTCTTTCAAAATAAATAAAGAAATTTTGGGGAAAAAATTTTTTTAATGGACTTACTATAACAAGTCACATTAAAACACTTAAAGTTCAATGAGGATTTTAAAATCAGGTTAGATTGCTAGCCCAAACCCAGGCACAAAGATTGAAGACTTAGTCACAGGCCCAGGAATGTGAAGGTCTGTATGATTCCAGGTGAAGCTTCCTGGGGTCCAGTCAGCCTTCTGGTAAGGTATTTGATACTGGCTCTTAGCTTTTGAAGAGCTTTCCAAAGACCCCAAAAAGAAGAAAAGGAAAAAGAAAAGCCTTTTAAAGGGGGGCCTCCCCAGGGCATCAGGACAACAGACAGGTGTTAGAGTCTCATCTGGATGGGCGACTACATCTCATGTACAGACAGGTCAGCCTAAAGGCCAGAAAAAGACAGAAGTGTTTTAAGGATCTCTGGACCCAAGATCAAGGCACTAGAATAACAAGGAAACTGAACCTCAGGCATATGCCAGGCACCGCTCTCAGCACTTTGGGGTATGTCATCTCGCTGAACCACTTGTTTCCTTGACAAATATTAAGTACCCACGATGTGCCAGATGTTTCTTCGAAACAGCTCCAAAGAGATCCAATTAGAAAACTAAAGTGACAGGAGACATCATACGGTTTGCCCAAGCTCATACATCGCTTAGTGGCTGAGCTGGGTTTCAGATTCAGACTGGCATTCCCACTCTGCTTACATCAGAACTTTCTCTCTCAGGAAACCTTCCAGCCCTGCCTTCCCTGATTCCAAGCAAGACAGTTAGAATATGTATCTACATACACATGCAGACGAGCTCTGTGCAATTTGCAATCACCCAAACCAGTGAAGGTGAGGGGTGGTGCAGATAAACCATAGCTCTTTGGTCCTGGAGGGTATTACACTCTGGGTCTGAGGGAGGGAGATCCCAGCATATCTGTCTGATTCAGCTGGCTTAGGCTAAGATTAATGACTGAATTAGCTTCCATTTCCTGAGCATCCTAACAGCAGGAGGGAATGACCCAGAATGCAGGAGGCTGTGAGCAGATTAACCACTCACCACCCTCCATAAGTAGCCACACATGGAACAAACCTGCACATTTACAGAGATCTCCCTACATGACCCTGAAAACACTGTCTGCCTTCTGTTTCTTCATTAAACACTGACCTCCCCAGAGGTACTGACCATGTCCTTCTTCCCAGATCAGAACAGAAGCCTTTGCACTTAAAGGGCATTCCATCCCAAATGGTGCCTGGCTGTTACAGCATTAGGCTGAAAGGTAAGCGGCTTATGACAGCTGGGGTAAAGAAAGGAGGGAGGCCTGTCTGGGGCCATGGTCCTTGAAAAAAGAAAAGAGCCAGTATTGTGTGATTTCCAGAGCCTCGCTCCACCTGCTGGTGCCCAAAAGCCTGAAGCTTTGATCCCTTTTCAAGTGTAGCGGCTTCAAAGCAGGGCTACATAAAGGGCCCAAAGGAAAGACCTGACAGTCCATGTAAAGGATGTAGAGTGATGGAGAAACCAGACGGGGAGAAGCCACAGAAAAGGAGGACTGAGCACGCTCAAGACCAACACTTCCTGGTCCCTCATACCCACTCTAGTGCCCGAAGGCAGGAAAGGGCAGTACACACACCTAGGGATCATGCCAGCCCTGCACCCCAGGGAAGCTGACTTTCCAACCTGGCTCAAAGTCCTCCCTGCTGGGGCCCCAAGAAGGTCTGGATGCCACACTTCCCCGATGCCCCCACAGCAGCCCACATGCTCTTCAGCTCTTGCCGTGTCCTTCCCCAGCCTCAGCCTCCCAGAAAACCCTGCTGCCTCTCACCCCTGCCTGCTGGCTCTATATCCATCTAATGGTCTCAGGACCAGCAGATCGATTCTTTTTTTTAATGTTTATTTATTTATTTTTGAGAGAGAGAGAGAGAGAGAGGGAGAGATGGTACCCACAAGCAGGGGAGGGGCAGAGAGAGACACACAGGATATGAAGCAAGCTCCAGGCTCTGCATTATCAGCGGAGAGCCCAGTGTGGGGCTCGAACTTCCAAACCGTGAGACCAAGACCTGAGCCGAAGTCGGACTCTTAACTGACTGAGCCACTCAGGCGCCCCTGGGCAGGTCAGTTCTTGCCACAAACACAAATTACAAACCTTGTAATTAAAAGGTATCTTGCAGGACGCAGCTGTTCCCCAACCCATGACCTCCCCAGACAGGATGGAAGACAGGTGTGCCTAATAGGAAGCAAAGAGGTAATCAGAGAATAATCTCAAGTCCAGAGGCCACCTCTTCCTATCCTCAACCTGCTTCAGCTGCTGGCAATCCCGATAGTGAGAATAAGGTCACCCCTTCTGTTGGGAGCCGTTTTGGGCTCACAGGTTGAGACCCCTCCCTGTGTGGAAAAGGTTGAAGCAAAAGCTCGCCAGCCAAACTGGCGCCTAATCTTACAACTACTCTCCTTGGCCTAAGGAATGTAATGCTCTTTTGTTTTACCGCATTTAGATGAAAGGAAGGACTTGGAGCAGGATGCTTTGATGGATTGCATCTGAATGAGAGTAGCCTGACCACCTTAAAGTTGCATCTTGGGGATGGGTTGCACAGATTGATAGCCAGTTATGAGCTGGCTGAATATTGGTGTGATTTGTGTAAATGTTAGGCTCCTATTATGTAAATTCACTCATTCACAGGCAAAAGACAAGCATTGGGAATTCTGTCCTTGCCAGACAATAATAATAATGGGGTTGGACCTCCCCCATTATAATTTGAAGAATAGGCAATGACTCCTGGCCTGTTTATAGATAATTAACATAGGCAGGCCTAGGTAACTTCCTGTCCTCTCCCCCCAGCCTTAAATTTATATGCTAACTAACTTGAAAACATCGCTGCTTTACTGATATAATATTGTTCAAACTATGCTAACTGATGGGCTGTCACTCATTGTTGTAATGTAACTCGCTACCTTTAAAAATAAAGACACTGAGGCCAGCAGGGCAGAGACACCAGAGACACCTGAAATGCCAGAATTGCCAGGGCTGCCTGTTTGGTCATCACACTCCATCTTTCTCGTGGCTGTCTCACCTCATTTCACCTAACCGTTCGTCCTTTGTGGACCCCTAGATTCGCCGGAACAAGGACCGACCCCGGCACCCTTCCTTACACCAAGCTCAGATGACAGAAGCATTATCCCTGGACAGGTGGGACACCACAATGACTGAGAGCTCAGACCCCAGGTCTGTCTGCATCCCTCACTGACACCAGCCGTTTGACCTTGACCAAGTCAGGTAACCTCAGTTTCCTTATGTATAAAAGAGGGGGCAGTAGTAGTAAACACTCCAAAGGGTTGTTACCAGGATTAAATGAGTACCTTGATGTCCCTACCACAGAAGTCATTGTGCTCATGAAGAATAACTTGGAAGGCAGCAGCAAGATGCTCCAGGAGGGAAGGGTCCAGATTCCCATGGCAGGAGGGAGAGAACAGGTACCTCCCCCACCCCAACACCAGCAATACTGAGACCAATAGTGACTGGATGAAGATGGGGTCCTGATCCCAAAAGGGCCTTCCGGGCACGGCCGTGGGTCACGTGGGCAGCTCCTGACACAGTGTCCACAGCAAACAGTGCCTGCATCTTTTTCTGGAGGACTGGAAAATCACGTCACAGACAGCAGCCTGGTACAGACACAACCCCGCCAAGTGCTTCACTGCAGTGGTCTGTGGGGCCATGGGATGTGCCCACCGGCGCAGAGCTAGAGGCTGCTAGAAGAAAGAAGACGGAGGCAGCTAGAGAAGAAGGAAGATGGAAAGACAGAAAAAGGCGGCTGATAGCCCTCAGGGCTTGGGGCACCAAACCCCCCCTAACACCAGACCTGAGGGTGACCTGTGAGGGTTCGGGTGTACCCACAAGTCTCCTGACCACCCACCTCTCCTTAGGGTGGGTGGCTCTGACGGGGAGACAGGCTGCTATCACATTTTCTTCCCTGGATTTTGGGAGCCGTTTTGGGCTCACAGGTTGAGACCCCTCCCTGCGTGGGAAAGGTTGAAGCAAAGCTCCTGCCAGACAAACTGGCGCCTAACCTTACCTCCTTCTAAATAATCTTTCAGGCCTGGATTTCTTGAACTGCTCTCGTTGGCCTAAGGGATATAATGCTCTTTGGTTTTATGGCACATGGAAAAGGGGACCTGAAGTATGATGTCTTGATGGATAAAATCCGTATGAGAGTAATCTGGCCAGAAGTAACCTCAAAGTTGCCTCTTGGAGATGGGTTACACAAATTGATCATACAGAATAGCAGTTATGAGTTGGCTAGAAATTAGTAGACATTAGACCCCCCCAAGACTCCTTGAACCAAAACTAGATTTTCCCTGCAGGTATAGCATTGTGTTAATCATCCCCTCAGCCCCACCATAAAACCTCAAGGCACATCTCCGTAAAGCTTCTCTCAGTATTAACAGACTGATGGGAAAGATTGTAAAGAGACTTAGGACCTTCCCCGAAGGTTAAGCCCAGCCCAAAAGTTAGAAGCACTGTTTACAGATAAGGTACAAACTAAAGTAGCTACACATATCTTCACTGATCAGCAGCAAATATTGAGCACCTCCCTGAGGCTAACATTTCACAAATCCTTTTGTAATTCTCATCCCCGTGCTCCCTTATAATAAAAAGGCAATAACAAAATACTCTTACAAAAGCTACCATAAACCTATAGATAACTACATAGGTCTTGCGACAACAATGTATGTTGTAAAGAATGCCTTGTCACTGATGTAATGTCACTCGCTACCTTTAAAAATAAAGACACTGAGACCAGCAAAGCAGAGATGCCAGAACTGCCAGGGCTGCCTGCTTGGTCCTCAGACTCCATCTCTCATGGCTCTCTCACTTCATTTCGCCTGACCGTCCGTCCTTCGTGGACCCCTAGATTCGCCGGAACAAGGACCCCAGCACTGGTTGGCGAAGGAGATGAGGGAACCAAGAAGGAGAAACAGGAAGTGGGAGGAGACTCCCCAGGAAGAGCGAAGGGATGGTTCCACTGGGAGATGGGCGGGGCTGGGATAACAGAAAGCACCCCATCTCTGGAAAGCCTTTCCCACCAAGCCTAATTCTTGTGGACCTCTCCCTCCCTGTGGACCTACGGTGTACTGTCTTTGCTACACATTATGCTTTAAATCAATTCAACAAACACTGTTGAGTACTTAGTATGTACCAGACACTGTCCAAAAGAATAAAGAAAGAATGAAACACAGTCCCTGTTCTCAGTCTTCAGTCTATCCAGGGACAAGTGAAGCTCAGAGGCTATACTAAGTGCTTGGGTGACGTTGTCCAAGTACAGAACAAGGAGCATCAAACACTGAATAGACACAACAGAGCATCAAATAGCATTTTTAAACAGTGCAAACGTGAGCCCCTTTCCAACTTTCCCACAAAGATAAAGTCTCATTTAGATGCAATACACCTTTAACCTCTCCGACACTAGCTAAGCCTCCTTCTCAAGGAAGAGTGAGCAGGGCCCCCCTAGCCGGAGATCTTCCGCAGCCGGCCGTGTCCCAACAGAAATGAATGACGTTATTTTGTTTCTGCTGTGGTTTATTTTTGCAGTACTGTCTATTTCTTGGCCAATGATACTGGTTCTCTATGATAAGGATATAATATTTCCTTTTAAGATAAATTTAAGAGGCATCTGGTGGCTCAGTCGGTTAAAGTGTCTGACCTTTCATTTCGGCTCATGTTATGATCTCAGGGTTCGTGAGTTCAAGGCCAGTGTCAGGCTCTCTGCTGACAGTGCAAGGCCTGCTTGGGATTCTAAAAAAAATTATTTTAATAGGGCACTTGGGTAGCTCTGTCAGTTAAGCATCCAACTCTTAATATCAGCTCAGGTCATGATCTCACAGTTCATGAGTTCTCCAAGCTGTTAGTGCGAGCCTGCTTGGGATTTCCTCTTTCTTCCTCTCTCTTTAACCCTCCCCTATGCTCACTGTCTCTCTCTTTCTCTCTCTGTCTCAAAATAAATAAATTAATTAAAATATTTTTTCTTTTAATAAAATAAATAAATTTAAGTTTAAAACACGAGCCAACTTAGCAAAACAGTTCAGCAAGTAACAGTACAGAGAGTAAACTCCTGATACTGCTCAGCATTGGTTTTCAGGATCATGACCATGGTATTCAGAACTGGTACTGTGAGACTCTCCGACCCAGAAAAGACACGGGAAGCACATGTACCTACATGAGATCTCATTTCCTGGCTCGACGGTAAACTTCCCGCATCTCCTCCCTTTGGGGAGGCCTTCATGTGTTCAGAATATGGGAAGAAAATTCAACTCAGCTCATAGGGCAAGTAAAAAGTTGGAAAATTAAAGCAAAGCGTGGACAGGCAGGAGAGCCAACTCGGGCCCACTGGCGAAGAGGAAACCCCACACCATCCCTACAACGACTGTGAAGACAAGCATGCTTCATTTTCTGACAGCCTACAGTTTAGAAAGTATGTTCACCTGTGGAGGGTGCTGGCTACCCATGTCAGATAAGAAAAGAGACCCAGGATGGCTGACAAACTTGCGCGAAAGCACACATCAGTGAGTCCCGCTTGTGGCCCTCCACACACGAAGTTCTCCCCACTACGTTCTGCTGCTGGGCAAGTCCAGGTGACCCACATGAAGTAACTCCTACCGATGGCCACTGGTTTCCTAAAACATTCCGCTAGCAGAGCTGGGACAGCCAGGCTGTGCTCACAGGCCATGGTATGAGCTGGTCCGAATACACCCCCTCAGCTCCACGGTGCACAGCGAGAACAGTACATAGCAACACACACAACACCATAACCATGGACAGGTGGTATGTGCAGGGAGCCAGCCATGAACCCACACAAACTCTGAGGGCCCCGGGGCTTCAGCTCCAAAGTCTTTGGGGTTTTGTGTCTGCACTTGATGAAGAAAACTCAACAGAACAGCATACCCATCAAATTCCACTCCTTCGGACACACTGTACCTAAAAAGGTGCTAAAGCGCCACAGGCCATCTCTGTGGCCAGGGAAGCCTTGACCCTCCGAGGGCCTGTGGCTGAGCTAAGTGTAAGTTCCCTGGGCTGGACGAGTTCAGAGAGAAGGGAGAAACACAGCTTTAGCTAAAACATTCATAGCCAGACATACTCCACCCTTTGACAACTGACAGCAATGGATGGATCCCCAAGCGGAAACTCAACAAGACAGTTACAAGAATGTCAGTGGTCACTTGGCCCCTTGGACTGATGAACTGGACATGGATTCTGGCTGTTATCCATGGTGGCCTGGTGTGCAGCAGATGAGAACCCCAAACCAGCAATGCTCAAGAATGGTGAACGTATGCCAGAAGGTGTCAGAATGCACCCAGGGCTTCCTAGGAGCCATTAGGCCATAAATGGCAATCTCCATGAATCTCGCTGGGGAGATTCACAACACTCTTGCCTTAGCTGAGCTCCAAAGTCAAGAGGAATGGAGGGATGAGGGAAGGTGGTGTCTCCAAAGAGCGCTGTCTATTTCAAAAGACAATGACACAGCTAACAACCCTATCAGCTCTCCTTCCTTTTGCTTCCAAGGTACTGACACTTAGTCCTCCTCAGAGTCATGATTCACAGAGCAGGGAAGGCTGGGAACACATCAAGGGCACTGTTGCTTTCGTTTGCAGCCTGATGTAAACATGAGCATTATCTCCCCTGGAGGAAAGCCATCGCCCTGCTCAGACTCACCAATCTACTCACCCTTTGCTGATCCAGAACAAAGGTCAGCTTCTTAGCAGAATGTATCACCGGTGGCATATGTTCACAACTGCCCAAGCCCACAGGGGCCTTGCAGCCCCATAGGAGCTGTTAGAACACACTTCACAAAAGCCCTTCAAATACCAACAAGCTTAGTCCCAACATTCAAACCAAGACAAATTTTAGTGGGAGGATTCACAGGATGGGCGACAAAAACCCACAACCAAAACTAAGTTGGAAAACTAAACACAATTGGCTAATTCTAAGTTTTCCTAACATTAATATTCTTATACTTCTCATCCACTTCCTCTGCCCTCAACAAGTACTTATTGGCAGACAAAGAGGAACAGCTGCCAAAGGTTTAAGGAAAAGAACAATTTTAAATTGAGAAAAATCATCTTTATCACTGCAATTTTCCAGTAAATTGAAAAAACAGTAGCAATTTTTATGTTAGCAGGGACTACATCGGTCTAAGTCATGGAAAGCCAGCACTCTCCAGTACACAGTTTGAGAATCCCTGATGATCCCCAACCTTCTCCTTTTCCAGATGGGGAAGTCAAGGTCCAGCTGGTGGTAGAACAGAACCTAGAACCCAGGTCTCTGGTACTCAGCCCAACCCTCTTTCCTCTCCATGTCCTTTTTGAGTTTGAACACACTTCCAAATGCAATTAGCCATGCAGGCCCCAAGTAGCAGTGGCAGCAACATGGAGGGGCTCAACGGATGTCACAAGTATGCTCTGTTCACATGCCCCTCAAATCACGACCCTGCCTCAGGACTCCTCAGGAACCTTCTCTGAGCCAGGCAGTCTCCAGAGAGCAGCCGGTGGGCATCGCCATGTGATCTCCATGTGGGGAGGGGCCATGCAGGACCACCACTCATTCCCTGAGGCTTCTCCTCAGTCTTAGGGGTTATGTTCAGGGTTTCATTACCTTTTTTGGGCCTTGGAGCCCTAAGATGGTCAGCTAAAATCTACAGACCCCTTCTCAGAAAATTTTTAGATGTGTAAAATAACTATACAGAATAATGAGGAGACTAAGTATATAAAAATATAGTTATTAAAATATTTAAGGGGTGCCTGGTGGCTCAGATGGTTAAGTGTCCAACTTCAGCTCAGGTCATGATCTCACAGTTCGTGAGTTTGAGCCTCACTTCGGGCACAGCAGAGAGCCCTCTTCAGATCCTTTGTCCCCCTCTCTCTCCAGCTCCCCTCACTGGTTCTCTCTCTCTCAAAATAAATAAATAAACTCATAAAAAAAAAGTATAAGCATATATTCATGACATAGTCATATGCCTGCTTTTTTATCAGCACATTAAATAGCAAGACCTAGCAGCACAACTCAAAACTGTCATAATTTCAATTTTTTAATGTTTATTTAGTTTTGAGAGAGACAGAGCATGAGCAGGAAAGGGGACAGAGAGAGAGTCAGACAGAGAAACCGAAGCAGGCTCCAGGTTCTGTGCTGTCAGCATAGAGCCCGATGCGGGGCTCGAA
Organism: Paguma larvata; assembly: GCA_030068075.1. Lineage (NCBI taxonomy): Eukaryota > Metazoa > Chordata > Mammalia > Carnivora > Viverridae > Paguma > Paguma larvata. Next base: position 97,667,417 of record CM057828.1, on the reverse strand, counting down.
CCCACAAACCGTAAGATCATGACCCGAGCCAAAGTCGGACGCTTAACCAACAGAGCCACCCAGGCGCCCCTAAACTGTCATAATTTCAAAGCAATGATAAGTATCCATGCTTTTGGAGATTTGTGCAACAACTGTATAATGTGATAGGAATCCATGTATGACTATCAGCGACAAACTCACAGGAACTCAGAGTAGTGTGGCTTCGTGCCTATACCCTTAATTGAAGTAAACGCTAAGTTCCACTTAAATGTTGGTGAAAATAAATACAATTTTCTAGCATCCAAGTTTATGAATTCTGTCACTAAAATCTATTTATGAAACTCCTGAGGTTTCAGAGCTCCTGATGCTGCCTCAGAGCCCCAGGGTCATCAGATAATGAGGCACCAGGGCACCCAGATGAGCTGAGCTGAGGTGGCAGGGAGACCCTGTCTGCAGCAAAGAGGAGACACGTAAGGCTGAAGTGGCCCCAGAACCATTGTCGCCACATACCAAACACCAGATATAACCACCGCGTGTCTCCAGACCTGGAAGGCTCAATGAAAGACCCTTCCACATGCAACACTCATTTCAGCAAAACTTCTAACTTGCACAACGTCCACCAGCAGCTCAGGTGCAGAGAGTGAATCCTTCCCAGAGACCTGGTAAGAATAGGAGACTCACTTCTTCTCTCTCTGACCCTCCCCCACTCATGCTCTCTCTCTTTCTCAAAAATAAGCAAAAACCAGGGGGAGGGGAAGAGGGGAAAGGAAAAAAAGACACAGAGAGGGAGGGAGATAAAACATAAGAGACTCTCAAAGACTAAGAACAAACTGAGTGTGAGGGGGGCGAGCGAGGGGGGAGAGGGGGTGACGGGCATTAAAGAGGGCACATGTTGGGATGAACACTGGGTGTTATATGTAAACCAGTTTGAAAATAAACTATTAAAATAAATAAATAAACATTAAATAAATAAATAAATAAACAAACATTTTTTAAAAATGAAATAAAAAATAAAAATCCTCTTAAAAAAAAAAGAAGTCTTTTGTTCTGGGGGTAGTTGTGTGGCTCAGTCGGTTAAGTGTTCAACTTTGGCTCAGGTCATGATCTCACAGTTTGTGGGTTCAAGCCCCATGTCGGGCTCTGTGCTGACAGCTCAGAGCCTGGAGCCTGCTTCAGATTCTTGTCTCCCTCTCTCTCTGCCCCTCCCCTGCTTGCACTGTGTCTCTGTCTCTCAAAAATAAACAAACATTAAAAAAAAAAAAAAAAAAAGAATAGGAGACTCAGCCATCTCACTTCTGCAAGGACCCGAGCATCCGGGGAAGAGAAAGGGCAGGTGAGCCAGCTGAGAGCTTCCAGACAGAGGGACGACTTGGAGTCACCCAGACCGTCTGTCACTCTCCTTGTACCCTCTGTTACTGCTCTTTTTAGATGGATCTTAGGTGACTCTCTGCAGTCAGGTCAGCATCCCCAATAGACTATGAGGTCCTTGAAGGCAAGGACCACATCTTAGTCACGTGTGTCATCAGATCCCAGGATGTGGCACCTGTAGGTACTCAGTCAACATCTGCTAAATGAGAGGCAGGAGAGGACGGCAGGGACAGAGCTGAGCAGACCGCCCCTGGAGCTGATCCCCTGAGTGTCCTTACAAGTGAAGTGACTGCGCAAGCGGCCTCCAGTCCACAAAGACCTAGAACTTATCAACTGACAAATGGAGGGTGGCCTTCCTTCCCCATGTCTGTCTCAGGGCCCAAAACATCTAGCACTGCCCTGAAGAGGCAGGATTAATTAGCGGGATAGAGACCAACTTTTCTGTGACCCTCTCTTCACCAAGTGCAGAGGCTCATGTAAATGATAGCAGAAAGCACAAGGGATACTCAAAATATGTAACAACCACCACGGCGTATGAAGTCAGAACAGGCACCGGCCACGGACCCTGGTGCGGCAGGTCGTACCAAGAGCACAGGTCAGCCCCCACCCCTGTGGGAAGACAGCAACTCAGCTCCAAGGAAGACAGACTTACCAGAAGGAAGTCCCCCTTGACTTGCTTCTCAGCACAGACTCTCTTTCATCAACGTTTCATTTATGTAAGACATTAACTAGCACTGTGACCTTGTATAAGCCACATCCTCCCATCTTCAGGCCCTGCTCTCTGAGAGAACTGAAAGAAATGATCCAAATTCCTTCCGGCTCTAATATCCTATGACTGAATTTTCTCATACAACACCGGCTGCACCTGATAACAGAAAACCAGCAAGACACACAGCCAGCTGAGGTGGTACACAGGCCAGAGGCCCTCAGCCAGGCCAGTCACTGACCTTGCCCTCCATCCTGTGGGGTGGGATTGGCAAATCAAAGCCTGGACATGCCTTCCAGCCCCTCTTGAGGAATCCTAGAGACCTCGAGAAGCCCTGGTCAACAGATGGAAGACACCGGACATGAAGGACATGAGCGAGAGCCACACCCTAGTTCCCATCCTCCACCCTAGAAACCGCCCACCTGCTTTTCACCAGACCCACTGCCCAGCCTCTTTCACGATCTGACAGTGCTCATCTCTGGGTGAGTGACCATGTAGACTAACTGTCACCCCTGGAGAGTCATTTTAGGAGAACAGGGGAAGCAGCTGCAAGGCACAGGCCTGCTCCTCACTGGCCTGACACCGGCTCGGACAAGGGACAAGCTGCTTGAACCACCTCAGCATGGTCGCCATTAGCATCGAGTGAGAACACTGAGTGTTAATTTTTGTTAACTCTTTGGAAAAGGACACATCTACCCAGTTTGGGGGGAACCGGACTTCCCTCCTTGCTTCTCTCTGTACCCTACCCCCAGGTTGCCGAGTGGCCTCCCCCTCAGAGATGAGATCCAAGCAGCCCTGCAGAGGCTCCGCTCTGCTCAGCTGTGCGGCCCCAGGGGCAGGGGTTGCTGGGGCCTGTCTTTGTTGTGTCCCCTGAAGATCCCTCAGGGTAGGAGAGAGAGGCGGGTGAGAAGCCTAAGGCTCCCGCATGTGGCTTCAGGGTGGGGCACGTGGGACAGGAACACATGCAAAGCCAGGGGGAAATCAGCACATTTTCCTCAGTCATTAGCACAAGTCAACAGCAGTGCAACCGCTACCCACACCCAGGGGAGCACAGCAGCCATCACCGAGAAACAGCAAGGACCGGGGCATCATTAACTCCACATTTGTGTTTTCCTGTGCTCGCCGGAGCTTCTCCTCGGAATTCCGGGGAAGGACGACCAGCCCTGCGGTCGAGGGCTTGGCAGGCATCCCTGGTGTGACAAAGACCCCAGAAGTTCAGACAGAGTTCGAACCCCAGTTGGATCTCAAAGTAGATGTCACCGTGACTGAGCCGCTAGCCTTTCTCAGGCTGTTTCCTCATCTCCTTCAAAAGACAACAGCCACCTGCCAGGAGAGTCCCAAAGACAAAATGAGGGACAAAGACAAGTGAAAGTGGGATCCACGTCAGCAGGTGGACTGACGGCATTCAGGAAAGTTGGTTTTCTCCCTTAAAATCACAGGTTAACGATAGAGGGCAATTTCCCAAAGTCACCCAGCTCCGTCCAGGGGCCTAGGAGGACACACTGTTTAATCAGATGTATAAAAACTCTTCTGAAAAGGAAGTGGGAACAGAAGGTGATGACAAAGGTCAAGAAACAGTGGCCTCTGGTTTTAAGAAAGTGAGAGGACATTCTGATTTTCTTGGCCCACATCTCTTCCCCTAAATGAGCCTTCACGGGAGATTGTAATGTCCTACCCGATGTCCCCCACCCCATTTCTCTGGCTCCGTGCAGTAATTTGGGTTCGATGTCAGACGTTCAGGGCTCTAAGGTGAACAGTCAGGTGTCAGGGCCATCCTAAGGCTTGTGGGGAGAGGTCTCCTCTCTGCAGAGAGGGAAGGGATTTGGTCTGTCCTGGGCTCCCACCTGACACCCAGTCAGAGAGGAGAGCACCACCTCCTGGCACCTCCCAGCTGCACTGTGCCCCTTCCAGGCCTGGCTCTGCCAGAAGCAGCCCAGGGATCTGTTGGAGATGCCGGGCCATGCTGAACAAAGGCAGCTTCTGTCCTAATCCCGGAGGAGCTAGCCCCGTGCAAGGCGGCCCCTGGCCTCCCTGTCAATGCCCTCTCCTCCATTCCCAGTTTGGAAGGTCCAGCTCCCCACACAGAGGAAGTTGTGGACCGTGCCTGCTAGAATTTCAGGGCCTTTACACCCTAAGTCCACAAACGCCCCCCTAGCACTGCGCCTGGCTCTGGGATCTGACACCCCCCCCCCCCGGTGCCCCTTGTTCATCTGAGTCTCTGCCTCTGTCCTCTGGCTGTCTGGGTCAGAGCAGGAGCTCTGAGAGAGGGAGGGAGGAGGTGTGTCACTGAAGGCCTCGTTCAGCCCACCAGCTCCACAGCCCCGTCTGGAAGCTCTGGGTGGGTAAGTCCCTCAAATGTTCACATTAGCCTCCCACTCGGCAGTGATGCCCGTCTCTAGACAGGTACCCTCATGAATCCAGATTGGCAGTGAGGATGCAGGTGCCTCTGCCACCCATAGGCATCTCCAGCGCAACGTCTTCATATAAAATCCAATCAGATGGTTACACATAAGAAAACATAATATGCAAGCTGCCATCTGATAAATACTAAACAGCCTTTAAAATATGAACGATGTCCATACACGGAACTACGCCCACTAACTGAGAATGTAGAACACCAAATGGAAGGCATGCACCAATCAGCCTCCCGTGTAAAGTACGCTCGTCGACCAGGGGCTTCCGGAAATGACTCCTCTGATAGTCGATCAACCAGAATCTGATGGACGCAAAGTTCTTTTGAATTGTAAGACTAAGTGAATAGTTTTTAATGGGTCTCTGATACAAACCCATTTCCTCTCCATTTATCTTAAAATCAAATTGAAACCAGAGCCTAAAAGACACCGTGGCCCAGAGGGCAGGGGCGGCTGAGCAGATGAGGCCACAACACTTGCCCTCCAAGCTGCCGTCCAGGTGCAGCCAAGGGTGGCCACACTCCTGGGAGATGCCAGCTCCAGACTGCTGCTGAAGGCAAAGACTGAGCATCTGATGCACAGAAGAGGCCCCAGTGGGTCCCCAGGACAGGTGTTCAGGGCCTCCAGCTAATGACGCCCCAGCCAGTTGTGGCACCAACCTGGCAGTACGGGGGAAGGGCCTGGAGGGGGAGCCAGAGAAGATCAAGGACTGCTGGCCCTGAAGGAGATGACAATTCTCAATCTTGTTGGGGTGGCACACGGTTGGAGGCGACGTGGTGCCCGTCACCCTTGGGGAAGTCATCAGGTAACTGAGGGGACGGCAACTTGCTCATCCATCAGGAAAAACGGGTTAGAGATGCAGGTGCAGAACATGAAGGGTCTCAAAATACAGGGCCGAGAGGGAAAGTCCGAAATAGAATGAGCTGTAAAACAGGGTGCCTCCTAGGTATGGTTTCGAGAAACTGTCACAGCCAGTGGAGCCTAAGGAGGCAGGACACCTAAATGTAACGTGGCATCTGGGATGCGATCCGGCACAAAAAAGGACAGTAGGTAAAAGCTAAATAAATCTGAATAAAGTAGAAATTTTAGTTAACGATAGTGTATCAATACTGGTTCATTAATTGTGATAAAGGTACCATATTAACGCGGGGGCACCTGGGTGGCTCAGTCGGTTAAGTTGGCTCAAGTCAATGATCTCACGGTCATGAGATTGAGTGCCACACTGGGTGGAGTCTGCTTAAGATTCTCCCTCTCCCTCTCAAAAGAAAAAAAAAGTACCATATTAACATAGATGTTAAATAGTAGAGGAAGCTGGATACAGAATGGATGGAAACTCCCCGTCCAATTTTTCTGTAAATCTGAAACTGTTCTAAACAATAAAATCTGCTTTTTAAATGAAAAGCTGGCATAAAGCAAGATCAGCACCATCCACTGCCCCAGTAACGTACCACACTGGAATGACCGCCTGTGGAGGGAACAGGCAGACATCAAGGCAGGCATTTAAGTACGTGACGAGAGGGTCCTCCCTGCACACCAAGGGGGAACATGTGCCATGACTGACAAATGCCATTAACGTAACGCTGACAGTGCCATTAACTCAACGCTTTGCATCAGAGGTCCCCAAACTAACAATAATTAATTTCTCAAAAAGAGAGACAGATAGACAACAGGAGAATGGGTCACAAAACCCACATGAGTGGTGGGGGCTCTGGTGACAGAAGGGGGCTCTGGGTAGCTGAGTGACCTGGAACGGCCTCGTGAAGAAAAAGAGTTAAGTAGGCCTTGAAGCTGAGGGATGTGGGGAGTGGGGGGCGGGAGGCGCTCTGCACTGGTTGCAGACCAGGGATGACCATTGGAACACGCTCCATGCCCCCATCTAACACTGGTCAGTCCCAAGAGCTATGTCTGGGCCCTCCTAATCCCCAGCCAAAGCCAGGAAAACCAAAATGGAACCTGCTGGTGGGCAGCAAAGCTGGGCAACAAATAGTGAGAGTAGTCGTAAGAGTTGCCGGGGCAGTTACATTTGAATTTCAGATCAGCAACAAATAATTTTTTTAGTATTAGGTATATCCCAAATATTGCATGGGATATACTTATGCCAAAAATTGATTTGCTGTTGATCTGAAATTCAAATGTAACTAGCCATCCTGAATTTGCTAAATCTGGCAACTCTAAATAATAATAATAGCAGTGACATGCACTATTACTACTCTAAGTGCTTAATTTACTTGTCTTGTTTTCATCTTCAAACAACCCCATGAAGAATATATTGCTATCCCCTTTCTAGAAACGTGGAAACTTGGACTCCAAAGGAGCAAGTCATTCACCCAACGCTGTGAGGCTGGTTGATGCCAGACCTGGGATGTGAACATCTGTCTAAAGAGTCCACCCTCTTGAGCATAATGCTGTGTCCCAACTGAGTAGCTGAACGAGGCCCAGGCCTCTGCTCCCTGACACCCAAAGACACGTGTGTCCACAGTGGTGGTGCCAGGGTCCTTGCATGGTCCTCAAAACACACCACCACCTGAAAAACCTTCCCACCAGACCCAATTCATCAAGTGAGCTTTGGGTTTCAAAAAGTGAAAATCAAGGGAGCCCCAATTATTCCTAAAAGAGCACAATCTTCCTACATTGGTGGAAAGAATAAGGAGAGAAACAGCTCCTACTCTAAGGGTCTAGATAGGCAGCACATGTCAGCAGGACAAGGGTCTGAGCAAAGCCACATGCCATCCTCCCTGGAGACAGAGAATGGATGAATGACCCCTGGGGATTCCTTCCAGTTTGGGGACAATATTAACTTGAATCTTATAAAACAGGTTTCTGATGAGAATGGCACCTCACCCCTCAGCATGACCCATATTTAAAATAATCCTAAGGAGCATTTATTGAGCACCTACTATGTATTACACATTGTGCCAGATGTTTTCACTGCCCATCGATTGATGGGGCATGTAAATCTACAGTCCAGCAGGGCGTTTAACTATTTTGCAGATGAGGGACCTGAGATTCAGGGAGATCACTTATTTATTCAACTACACTTGTTAAGTACCTACTACACGACTTTATTGTTCAGACTCTGTCCTGAGTGCTGGGGATGCAGAAGTGAACCAAACAAGACCCCTGCCTTCATGAAGCTAGTTGGGGCACAGATAAAAAACAAATCTATTATGGTGTCAGGTAGTAGTGCCAAGTATGATGAAGGAAAGTAAAGCATGGTCAAGGAACAGAGTGATGGGGTGGGAGTATTTTAGCTAGGATGGTCAGGAAGATGTCTGGAAAGAGGTGACATTTAGGCAGAGGTCTGAAGTGAGGGGCTGAGCACATACAGGTCTAGGAAGGGTGCTGGAGGCAGAGAGGAGAATCAGTGCAAAGGCCCTGAAGTAAGGGTGACCAACACACAACCAAGATAAGGCCAATGGGCTGGAAGAGGTACAGGAAGGTGGGAGGGATAAAAGAGGGGATGGTTAGGGCAAGTCATCTTTAAAGGATCTCTGTGACATGAAGAAATGGATGGATGGATCCAAGAATGGATGGTCGGATGGACAGATGGATATGTAGATAAATGGACTTCCATGGATCCCTTTAAGCTGCTACTGACCAGGGGTGAGACTATATGTAGCTCACAAGTTGATAAAATAGGTCCAATGTTCAGTTTCCAATTAATCACCTCCTTCAGAGGGCCTCGGGCAAGCACATTCCTGAGTGAAGGATATCCACTGGAGAGGAATTTGATCCAAAGTTGCACAGACAATCTGGGTCTTCATCCCAAGGAAACCATTTGCAGAAACCAAGGCAAGGCAGAAATGTCTTGCCTCCAATCTCTAGGCCAACGCCCACGGAACAGGCTGGACATCACCACCGCCAGGGGATTCCCCCAGGCAGAGGCACCAGCTATACCAACACTCTTCCTCAAGTCTTTGAACAAGAAAATCTGGTATGCTCACCACATTGAGAAAAAAAAAAAAAAAAAAAAAAATATATATATATATATATATACACACATATGTATATATATATGCCATCTGCCAGAACAAAGCCAACACTCCCTGCAGGTGACACTGGTCACCAGGGCCCCAGTCCTACAGGGCCATCCCATCCCATGACCCTTTGCTATCTGCCCAGCCTCACCTCCACATCCTTCTCGAGCTCCAGCCCAGCCTCCATCAGGTTGTGCTCAAACTCCTCCCGCTGCTCCTTCCTCTCCTCCTCCAGGGCATCGAGTGGTCCTAGCTCAATGTCACCGTGGCCCCCAGCATGAGGCTCCTTGCCCGTCTCCCCATTGGAGACAATGGCCAGCGAGTGACCAGGGGAGCCATGGCCAGGGTGCACCCCACGTTTCCGGTAATGGTAGGCGAGCACATAGTCAACCTTCCTCTGGTTGTCATGGAAGTGCATGCGGCTCAGACGGGCTTCCGAGGACACTGGCTCATTGGCGTCCAGGTAGTTGTTGATGACCTGGCCAGAGAGAATGGGACAAGGACAGCAAGGTCCGGTGAGGAAGAGTGAGAGACAGAAGAGGCTGACCCTGCATTCTGGGCCCAGGGAGGTGGACTAGGAAGTAAGCCCCACAGGCCCAAAGGCCCCAACTCCCCCAGTGAAAGGACACAGTGGCCTAAGTCCTTCTGCCACACCCAGCCCACTCAGCCCTCCACCCACCTGTCCACAGCCTGGGCACTGGAGCCTTCACTCCCACCCTGGCATCTGTGCACACACACGTATGCTCACATGCACAGACAATACATGCAGCAGCGAAGTCCTGTACATCCACACCTGCCTGCACACCAGAGCACACACACACAGCATCTACACGCAGCACCTCTGCACCAGCTCTCCCGCACACACCTGTGCACAAGCGCACTCTGACACACACGGCCCTCCACACGCACTGTAACACACCCACGCACACTCATCTCCTTGCAGATCTGCCGGCCTGCCTGCAAACGCATGCACACGTACACACACAGATTACTCACTGGCAAGTTCTCTGGGTCCATTGGAACAAAGGCCAGTTTCTTGTCACCTGGCCCACCCCAGCCCCACCCCACGGGGATTCACTCTACACTATGCCCCTCACAGCCCCACATCCTCCTCCCCCTCCTCCTCCTTTTCCTCTGCAGCCACCAGTGGGGACGGCAGCAGGGGGACTGACTTCTGCTCTCGGCCAGCCTGGAGGTGGGAGGTTGACAGAAGAGGAGGGGAAAGAACAAGGCGGAGCAGGGGAGGGACCTGCCTCCCTCCCTTTGGGTGTTTCCCTGTTTATTACTGGTTTGATACCCAGCTGCCTCTGCAGCCACCTGAGAGGTCACCTGGGCAACCAGATGAAGTGCCAGCCACAGGGGAGAGCCTCGCAGCCACCACAGCAGAGGTCTGGTTCCTCAGACCTGTGCGGGGAGCCAGGGAGTCTGCAGACCAACAGGTGGGGCTTGTGTGGCCTCTCACAGCTCCCTCTGCCTGTCCTCTGACCACAAGACTCCAGCGTGGTTGGGATACTGTGCCACCATGACTTGGAGAGAGAGGAGAGGGAAAGGCTCTAACAAAAACCCTGGATCTCTCTCTCTCTCTCTCTCTCTCTCACACACACACACACACCCTTGCCTTCCAGGTGGAGGATGTCTCAGTCAAGAGGCTCCCTTCGGGTCCCCAACAGGGCCAGCCTTTACCCCACCCCAGCACTCACCGAGCTGCCACAGGAGCTCCCTCTACTGGAGGGTGGGCCAGAATCTCGGTGATGGTCAGAACTGCCCTGCAGATCCGGGGCTTGGGATCCGGGCACTTTGAGGTATTGCTGGCCACGTTTGGGGCCCTGGCCCCCTCTGGCCACTGTCCGAGGGCTCAGCCGGCGTGGGGAGCCAGGGAGCAGGGGGATATCTGTGAGAGGAAAAGACAAAGGAGGCAAAGCAGCTTCAGGTGACAGAAAACCCAGGACACAGAGAAACTGAGGCACTGATAGAGGGGAAACTGGGATATCACTAAGAAAAAGGCCACATCGCCTCACAGCCTTCATTAGCCAGGGTCACACTGGCCACAGAGCAGGGGAGAGTTTAGAAAGAAGCGGCGGGATGGGAAGAGGGTCTCACCGACTATACACATGCATGCACGCACACAGGGCATGGAGCCAGCAGCAGGAGCCCCTTCAGATGATGGTTGTCATAGTCTCTTATAATTTCCAGATAAGGAGAAGATGGCTCTGGTGAGCCAGCGTAAGTGGAGCACTCTCTGGAGAGACATCTTGAATTAATGCCAAACCTTGAGTTTTGCGGCCTCTCCCAGGGCAGCCAGGCAGCCCACAAGCTGGCCAGTCTTCATGCCCTGAGGAGAGAGCGAGGACAGACCAACTGTGGGGCCCCTGAGGGCAGGGCCCTGCTCTGACAAAAGCACTGCCTCCAATGCCCTTGAGGGGTTCCCACGCACCTGCTGCCCCCACCAGGGCCTCAGAGCTCCACAGCCCCTTCTGGGTCCTCCCCAGAGCAGCCCCCGGAACAACCCACAGCGGGAGCAGCTGTGCTATTTCTGAGACCTTCCAGCTTCAACCCTGGAGGGAAGGGACCCAGGCTGGTGACAGAATTGCAGAATGTCAGAACTGGAGGGGACTGAAGCATTAAGCACTCCGCATTGCACCAAAAAGCCCCAGACAGGGGCCATGAGCTGCCAGGGCCTCGAGGCTGATGAGACTTGATCTGTCCCTGCATCTGAGAAATACTCTTTCCAGCAAAGCAGCATAGCCCAGTGCACGTGGGCCTAACCCTGAGCTCTGCCACTTGCTCTGAGACTTCTCTGGGCCAGTTTCAACTGCGACATGAGAATCCCAAACTTGCAGCATTGTAGTAAGAATTCGAAGCAGAGATGCACATCCGAAACACCCAGGGCAGTCATTAGCCCAAGGTGGGCAATAAAAGGTGCTTATTATAATTATTATCATTTCATTTTGAGCTCTGTGCAAGAAGAAGTCACACCATATACATCCAGCTCAGCCCTTAGCACCTGCTGAAAGAAGGAATGAACAAAAAGCAGCTTGAAGGAGAGCTTCTGATCAGTCACCAGATTGCAGAGCAGCCCCTGAGGTGCCCAGCTCTCTGCTGCACCGTTCGGAAGCCCAAGAACATTTGGTCCCCGTACTGGAAAATCTCATCATCTCTTTATGAAGACAGACCTGGCGGGCAGGAAGCACAATGAAGACCAGCAGAGGAAAGCTCTCATAATTTACTTCTACACTGTGGGCTCTAGTCCGTATTGCGGAAGACCAGAAAGGCTAGAAGGCTTCCAGAGGAACTGAGCCAGAAGCTGGTCTCAAAGGGAGGACAGATTCTGAAAGGCAGGGCAGACAACACGGAAGAGCAACAGTGGGAATGCATGCTGGTACAGCGACAGGGGCCTCCAGCTCAGGACATCATGGGAGGGGATTCTCTCCCCTTGGTCCCTAGTCTTGCCTCATCCCTTTCCCCCTATGCCTTTCTGCATGCTTGCCCACCATCTGGCCCAGGGCAGGACTGAGAACAGGGCTCTACAGCCCAGAGACAGCTTGAAAACCTTCAGATGCACGTCTAAGGAGCCCAAGACCACCCTGATATATAACTAGGCAGATGACAAAGGCGACGTTCACTCAACATCCTTGACAGCTATACTCATATTCACAACTTGACTTGAGATAGCTCAGATTCAGAGTCAGCTCAAAACTTCAGTCAAACAACTGTCCAGGAGCTATGATCTTCTGAAGGTACAACCTATGGTTTGAGGCTGGCCTTTAGGGCCCCACCAGCCATCCCAGCAGCAACTTCTGCTTGTCTCTGACACATGGACCATGGCTGCATGAGGCCCTGCTTTCATGCCCACCTTTTCTCCCCAACCAGCAATGAGAACCCAGCATATGGTATGAGCTGCAGAAAGACACACAAGGCAATAATGACACAGAGGTGGAGAGACCCAACAGAGCTGGCTTACACCATGAAATGAAGGCTGAGGGGGGATGTGAGTGACATCTGGGCATCGGGAAGAATGGGACAGGTGAACACATTCCACGGGAATCCTCTAAGAAGCTGAAAAAAGGTGAATTGGGGTTGATGAGAAGCAAAGGCCATCATACACAGCTGATGGAACATGTTACGCATTTGAAAATAATCTTTCCTTCATTGACCATTCACTTGGCTCTTGGTCCAAGCTGCCTTGCACAACAGATCCTTGGGTGTTCAGGACTTAGCTGCCTTCCTGGGTTATGGGTGCCATGAAGGGCATGGCTGACCCACCTCTGGATCCCCTGGATGGATTTTCACAAGGCTTGGACCTGGGGCCTCTTCTCTACACTCTTACTCTTTCTCTGCATACTCTCATCCACTCCTATGGCCTTAATGATCACCTATGTGTTCATAAACCCTCAACATTTTACCTTTAACCTTACTTTCTTCTAGCCCCTGGATCCACACATCCTCCCACCTACCTGGCATCCCCACTTGGATGCTTCAGAGCCCCTTCAAAACCTACATGTCCAAAACCAAACTTACAATCTGCTCTGCAAGATGACTCTCTTCCAGGATTCCCTATCACTATGGATGCCACCACTACACTCAGTCCACACACCAGAAATCTACAGGCTGGCTCCAGAGCCTTCTTCCCTCCTGCCCCATAGCCAATGTGTCACCACTCCTATGAATTTTTCCCTGAAATATCTCCCAAATCCATCTGTTTTTCACCACCTCCATGACTACCGCACTAGTCCAAACTTCCACGCCCATTCAGCTGGATAACTCCAACAGCCTCCCAACAGCACCCACTCCATGCACCCTTGCTCTCCTTCACTGTTCTCCAAAAGGCAGCTGGGGGCTCCTTTCAAAATGTTGACCTGGTTATGACACCCACATGTGTGGAGACTTCTGGTACTTCCTACCACTCTCAGGCTGTGAACCTCTGCACAGCCTGGACTGCTCACGTCTCCACCTCACCTCTCCCCGTGTCCCGCTGCATCTCTGAGTTCCAGCCGTTCCATGCTATTTGCAGTGTCTGGAATGCACTGTACTCCCTCCCAGCCCGGGGTCTTACACATACTCCTCCCTTTGGCTACAAGGTGCTTCTTTGGCTAGCTGTGAACCACTGCTATTTTGGTCATTAGGGACCCAGAAAATCAGAAGTAATACATTGCTGTTTTAAGAAGCTACTGATCAAGGTATAAAACAGAAAGAGTCAGATACCACAGGCAAATTTGCTTCCACTCTAGACATGACTGAAATTCCAGAAGTGTGGGGAGGGCTTGCAGGACACACAGACATGTGTAAAGTCAGCAGACGAAGGCCTCCAAGCTTTATCCAATGGACTTCACTGGTCAGCAGGGAACTGCAGAGAGCGGGGCATTTATTGGCTGGTGTCACTGAATAACGATAACCTGTTGGTGGCAGCCCATTGATTGTCTAGTCAAAGGAACTCCTGTGCGCCAAGCTTCTGCCCAGATCTGACTACCCCAACTGACTCCCCCATGTAGGACTAGCCCATTTTTCAACTACTCGCACCCTCATAAACTTCCTGGAGCATTCGGGTGGGAGGAAAGAAAGTCCCTCCTCACCTAGTCAAAGTGTAACCAGATGAAAATGATCAGAGGCCTCCCCCCAAACATGGACAGAGGGCAGCCAGCTTGGCACCAGCACCTGCCTCCATCACCTCTGCCCCAATCCATTCTTCCCCGCCACCTGCAGAGGGATCTTTTCAAATCACATTGCCCCAACTCTGCCACTGAAAGCCTTTCAATGGCTCCCCACTGCTAGAGTAAAAAACCTTTACCAGGAACTGGAAAGAGCTACATCCATTCTCCAGCCTTGCTCCCACCCTCCTTCCAACTCCCCTCTTTGAGACTAGAGTCTTTCTAAATATTCTTATCTGCTCCATCTGCTGAGATGCTGAAGCACAGTGGCACCCAGGGCCATGTGCTAAGGGGAGGGGGCTGCACTTGTTGAGGGTGGGGAGGAAATGAAGGAAAGGAGGGCAGTGTTCTGGTCTTGACCTGATGTTTGGAGGACCTGCAGCCTGTTTGAGTGGTCCATGGCAGACAGTCTTTTGCAGGCCAGGAACATGAAAGTCACTAAAAGTCAGGCTGTGATTTGGGACGACATAAGCGTCGCACAGGGGTGGGCTCTACAGACAACTGAGAAGTGCTATGTCGAGAGCCACACTATTCCCCATATCACTGTACAACCTCTCCCCCCCCACCCCCAGGACCAGCCAACAGCACTCCACCACACAGCGAGCCCCACTCTGAGCCAGGAGGACCCTCGATGTCTAGTCCCGGAGTTGCCAGAATTTCAGAAAAATAAAGTATTTTCTCTGACTGCACGTTTTACTTCCGTTATTGAGAGGAGGGTTCTATTACTGTATCTTTTCCTCACAGGGTGAATGTGATGATACAGTAAGAGAAGAGATTACAACTCCTCGGAAGTACATGAGCTACAGAAAATGCGAGGGATCTTTACCAAATCCTACTCTGGGGCCTCAGGGCCCGCCCCCTTCATCTGTGCCTGCCCACCCCAACCTCTCTGTTCCATTCCAGTCACTGTGCCTTAAGTCCCCAGAATTCCCCTGCTATGCCACCCACCTGTCTGGTGACTACTCACCTCCTCCTGGAAGCTCTCCCAGACTAGACAGAGAAGCACCAGCTGTCTATCCCCCATGACTGCAACTTCCTTTTTCATCTGGGATCACCACACACTTTCCAGTGTTTGTTTTTAATGTTTATTTGTTGATTTTGAGAGAGGGAAAGAGAGAGAGCGAGCACAAGCAGGGGAGGGGCAGAGACAGAGGGAGAGAGAAAGAACCCCAAGCAGGTTCCACACTGTTGGCACAGAGCCTGATACAGGGCCCGAACTCACAAACCATGAGATCATGACCTGAGCCCAAACCAAGAGTCAGATGCTCAAGCGACTGAGCCACCTAGGTGCTCCTCTTATTCTTTAGAACTCGCTATTTCAGGGGTGAACTCTGTCTCTTCTAGAAGGATCCAACTTTACCACCCAGAAAGGCTGCAGATACCTCAGGCTGCACTATAGAAGAAGACAAAGAACGAACAGGATCAGAGAGGCCCAAATCTACTGAAAAAACAGGTACAGCCTGTTTTCGGGGTCCACCCATCACCTGCCCTTTCACACGCCTACCCAAGGCCCCACCCCAGCTGCAGTCCCCATTCTGTGCTACACTTTCTCACCCACCACCAAGGTCTTCCGACACCCACTCCCCCATTTAGCTGCTGGCTGTCTTGGCTGAGAGGCTAATACACTGCAAAGTACAGATAGCCCGCACTGGCATCCTGAGACAATCAATACAACGAAAGCATTCTGAAAACTCTCAGGGGTTCGGGAGACGTCGCTAGCCCTGCAGGGGTCCAGGGGCAGGGGTCTCACTGTGAGGAGTACTCTCTAGTGGTGGGCGCTGCTGCACTATGCTGGGTGAGGGGAGAGATGTCACAGGGAGAGATGCCAGACCCTTCGACTCATGCCTCGGCTCTAAGACAATGTGGCAAGAACCTTCAGGGTCACAGAAAGGATCAGAGTGAGGAGGGGCCCCTGAGTTGGGGAGCCGGGCAGAAGCAACCTGTGGGGAGTCAGGGGGGTGAGAAGAGCTCGGGCAGTAGTTGATGGCGGGAAAACTGGAGCAAAGGGACCCAGAGGCACAGGCAGGCTGTGCAGACAGGGAGCGGAAAGCGGGTTCATCAGGCAGGGAGGAGGGTGAGGTGAGTCACCAGGGCCCTAGGAGGTTTCCAGCGCCTCCAAGAAAGAACAGCAAGAGGTGGTTTCCTGTGGGAGCTGGACCTCCAGGCAGCACGGCTCTTCCTCGAAGCTTCCCTCATGGCATCATTACTGCCTCATTACTAACCACTGGCAGGGGAAGGGTGACAGGGCCGCCTCTCTCACCGGCCTTTCAGGGCCATTGCTTCCAGCAAAGCCAGATAGGCCAGGGCTGCCCTGAGTGGAGACACTGCATCCACGCACTCCTAGGCCAGGGACGAGACTCCAGGTGGGCCTCGGGGAGACCTGGGCGCTTTCAGATTTTGAGGACATGCACCCAGACCTTCCCCAAGTATCCTGGGACGGATGCGCTGCATTTCAGTTAGGGTCAGCTCTTGTGCTGAGGTCTTACCTTGTTTTCCTGCACGAATCTGATTGTCACAATTCGAGGCTCCAAGCTGAAAATCCAGACCTTGCAATGGCCCTGCTGATCACCCTACCCCCTGCCCCATAGTTCCTGTTGAACAGGATCTTTCTCAGTCTCGCGTGCAGCCAGAGTAACAGAGGGATGATCTTCCAGTGCCCTCTCCCTCTTCGGCTCTGCTTCTCTTGACTCAAAAACAGCCCTCTCTCCCCCGATGCTCAAACATTCCCTTCCTAACGATGATACAGCCACAGTGCGGATCCTTACCTTGAACCTGGATAAGTAGGAGCTAACTGGCCTTCCTGCCACTAAGCTTGCTCTCCAATGATCCTCAGGTCACGACCTGACCAAGTCACTCCCACTCAGTGGCTTCCATTCTTCTTAGATGAAAACCAAACTGTTTGATACACACACAGGGCCTTTCATGATCTGGGCCCTGCCCACCTATCCGAATCCTGTTTCATCTCCTAACATCTATCCATGGCCTGCTTACCTCTTCCAGCCCCCTGGCCCCATGCACGCACCCCATGCCATGCTCCAAGCACACCTGGCCACCCTTGAGGGGCTGGGGGAACATACATATATGTCATTGCTCACATCTCTATTCCTCTCAGACCACTTAATCTCCTGGGCGCTGTGTAATACATTGGAAATAGAAGTCTTGCCCTAGATGCTCACAAAGAAGGCAGACTAATAAGGAAAAGACATTAATAAGGAGATTTCAGGAACAAGAGAAAAGCTGAAGCCGAGTATAAATAAGGAACTACGGTAGCAGAAGCCCGCAGCTCTGCTTAGAGCCAGCAGGTCTCCCAGAGTACGAGACTTTTGAGAAGCATCTAGAAAAGATAAGTAGGCATCTTCCAATGGGCGAGGGAGGAAAGGAGATTCCAGGGAGAAAGGCAATATCACTTGCATGGTCCTTCGCAATCAGCTGCTAGGCTTGGCTGTTTCAGGTCATCAGCCTCCTGAGAGCAAGGCATGCATCCTCCTCTTGTTCCTTTTCCACCCACACAGTCCCAACCGGTGGCCAGCTATGTGGTAGGACTGGGGGGGGAGGGGGTGGGGGCGCAAAGAAAGGACGCTTCTGGCTTATAGTACACACTTTTTAACATGGCCTACAAGGCCCTTTACTATCTCTCCTGCTAATATCAATCATCTCCTGCTAGTCACTCCTCTCTCCTCCCCTCTTCTACTTCCCTCTCTCTCTCTCCCTCTCTCTCTCTCTCTCTCTCTCTCTCTCACACACACACACACACACACACACACACACACACACACACACACCAGAGAGACTGAACTACCAGCAGCTTCCAGAAGGAGGTGATCTGCTTTTTCTTATCCTTAGTCTTTGATCTTTGGAATTGTTCTCCCTTCTGCCCCTAAACACCTCTCCTCAACCAAGACTACTTGATAAGTCCCTTCCTGACTGCATTCTTAACATCTCTCAACCCTTTAAAAGGGCTTTTAACAAAGAGCATTTATAGTCAATGCTCAGAGCCAAGATCCTACAAGTGAAGACCCAGGTTAAGAAAAGCAGCGGCATTTTAAGAAGTGCTTCCCTCAGGGACAGAACCCAGGGACTGGAATCTGGACGAGTTCCCCAAATGACACCTATTCATGGGCAGCCCATCCTACACTGTGGTTGGTCGTGTGGCTGATGAGATTAAGGGATAAATGTCCCTCCCGCTATGTAAGGAGAAAATAGCCAGTCTACAAGGTAATTGACCAGAACTGCTCTGTTAGCTAATCATAACCTGTTTTGTAAGTATAACAACATGAAAAGAGCATAACAATGCAATGGTGAGCAAAATGCAATCTTTCCTCCAGCCCCTCTACACAGAATTCCCACAATTCCCCAACTTCCTCCATCACCCACGAACATCTCCCACCTCTCATCTCTTCCTCGTGGTATAACCAACACCGATGATCTCTGCCTTATTCCGAGCTCTGCAAAGAAGGTGGGACAGATTTCTGTTGCCCAAAATGGACGGAATCTGAGGCTAAAGCCTAAGACAGTTCCCGTAATCACAGCTCCCCTTCAGACTGCAGGAGCCTGTGGATCTGGATGAGGTATGAGGGATAGAGAGGGATTCAACAGACAAAAGGAACATGGATGAACCTGAGGATTTTATAAAATATCCCAAATACACACATAATCGATAGGAAATTGCTCAAAAGTTTTCTCTCTGCTGCAGCGTGGTTAGCTGACATAAGTAAATTCGTATCATATAGACGGCAAGCCTCATGTGCTCAGCGGTGCTCTCCTTAAGGACAGAAAAGTGCCCATCTTGTTCACCACTGTATGCTTAGCCCCAAACATGAGGACTGGCACATAATTGGCTTTGGGAGCAGGACGAGTGCCTTCCCACAGCTTGGGAAGAGGGAGCTCAACATCAAGCATCAACTAAGATGGTTAACACCAAGTAGAAGCTTGAAGAATTGTTCATGAACACACTTGAGACACCCCTAGGGACTCCCATAATTGCCAGGTCAGACTTCTAAAAGGACTGGAGATCCCGTCGTAACTAGCAGGGAAACAGCTTGAGAGCCGCATTCGTTAATTTCTCATGACTCCACCTCTACTAGGCGGCTTGTGGTGACCTAGCCAAAGACATATTGCTCTTCCTTAAAACCAGATGTGTCCTCATCTGACTATCAGTGAGGTTATGGTCACCACATTCCAAAGGACAGAACCAGGGGGAGTGGCTCTAGAGAAGGAGAAACAGAAGCATACAAGAGCTGCACCTTTCCAACATATTCCAAAACTACAGAAGCAAAACAAATGAGCAAAGGAAAAGCAGAGAGAGAGAGACTCTTAACTATAAGGAACAAACTGATGGCCACCAGATGGGAGGTGGGAGGGATGGCAGGGGAAATAGGGGATGGGGATTAAAGAGTACACTTATCATGATTAAATTAAATAAAATATAACAAATGTTTTAAAAAGTAATGAGATCACGCTTGCAAACTTTAGCACAGAGCAGATGCTCAGTAAACAGTAGTTCTTATCTCTGTAATTATCAACATCATCATCATCATCATCATCTGGGGACTCTGACATCAGACAGATAAAAATACATTTAAAACTTCATTCCTTCACTCAAAAACCATTTAATAAGCATTTACCGCCCCCATCCTTCCCTGGATGCTGAAACTTGGAAGACGTCAGAGCCTTACTTGGAGATGCAAGTGTGTAAATCTATACAACTTTAATACAGGAAAAGAAGTGTGACCGTGCCACACCAAAATTATCACTTTTGATAAGCCCCTAAGACAGAGACGACTAGTTGTTTACAAAAACTCCATGCTCTCCTCTTCTTTCTGGACCTACAGCTAGACTGTATTTTCTAGCCTCCCTTGCTATGGCAGGCTATGAGATGTATCTATGAGACTGAATTCCAGCCAGAGGAAGTAGAGTGATACATGCTACTCCCAGACCTGGCCCATAGAAACGTTCTGCGCGTGCTCCCGCACGCCCCTCTGGGCTCTTCTCCCCTTTGAGATAACTGGTAGGACAACCCTCAGGGTCACCCTAGAAGTCGTAGTTGAAACTGGCTAAGCCTCCATCATGCGGGGTTCCTGAAAAGCTATATGGATAAGAGCCACCCCAGTAACTTGTTTACCCACCTGGACTACTATTTTAGCAGGAAGTGCACTATTGTGTTTTATTCTTTATTTATTTTTTGGTCTGTTCGTTAGAGCAGCTAGCTGAGCGTGACCCTAGCTAGTATGGCACCCTTCACTAGGAATGCAGATAATAATAAAGAATTCCACATACAAGTACAGCAGTTACCCACTGAGATACCATCCGAGTCAAACACCCACATGTCAGAGCCCTGCTCAACAGACCCTTTCCCAAACTTCTCCCAACCTGACAGATTTAACAGCCCCCCTCACAATTTCTACAAATCAAGAAGGGGAGATATTCAAAGGTAGGGACTAGATATCATAGTTAATATCTGCAGCCTGCCACATAGTAGGTGCTCAATGAAAGAGTAGATTAAAAATTGAAGTGCTGAAAAGATAAGCAGAAAGAGTTCTGGGCAAAATAATCTCCCCTACGCTTTGTGCCATAGAATTCTGGAACTTTGGTAATGTTGAATTCAAGCACTGTTGAGCAGTAACAAAGGTGATTTTAAAGAAAAGTTGTGGCCTTGCCCACAGGGCACCCCCATAGTCCAACTCTCCCCTAAGACAAAAATTAAGGCTGGGATCTCAGCTTCTCATTAAAATTAAATAAACAACAATTTCACTCTTTTCTAAACCATGAGGATCACTTTTGAATTAATATTAGAGAGTCCTGTCATTTCTGGCCCTTGCCCATGAGCTGCAACTGAAACCGTTTGTTAACGAAATACTTTTTGACCTAAAACCCACTGACAAAAACTTATTTCCAGTACCCATAAAGTAACTGTACTGGGATGGACACTCTTCTATAAACAGCCATACAACAGGATAAAATACATAAACCAACCATTTTCAGGCACTGAAAAACCATCCACACAGAAGTGGAAGCCCTGAGAACAGAAAGTCACAAGTGTAGCCCCATAAAGACATGTTATTGACTGGTGCGCAGAGAGCAGGAATCCAAGTGAAGCAAAACCTCACTGAACCGAGGAGGCAGAGGTCGAAGTTGGAGCAGCTAAAATGGCTGGAAAAAAATCAGCAGAGCACGGGAGAGGAGGACTCTGTGCAAAGGAAGGACTCCACATGCCTAAAGGTGGGATGCGTGAGGCTGACCAGAAATAGACTGACCATAACATGGAGAACAGAACAAGGTGCTGGAGGTCCAACAGTACTGGGAGATGGTGGGGTTCCGGCCTAGCCAGAGTGGCAAGACCTCATTAACATGTCCTAACACTCCGACACCCAGCTGAGACACAAGATCCATTTTAAGAGTGAGAACCACACACTAGAAAAATGTTTACAGTAGACTATTCCTAAAAACTTCTAGGCCAAGCCCTGGGCAAATCAACAAGGGAGACAGACTAGCGAGGTTGAGTCTTCGCAAGTTAGAGAATCTTGGGAAATATCCGGCATTTTTCACAAATATACCCTAACAAAGCAGAAAATCAAACCTGAATAAGCTCAAAAGAATCAGCCAGTAATTAAATTGCCTGCTAGAAAACTTTTTAAAAATTTTTAACTCTCCTGAGAAAAAGGTCATGTTGTATCGCGCACAATGTCCATTTTACCATCAAAACTTACTAGACATGCAAAGCAGGAATAAGCAGCCCATGAAAGACACAAAGCAAACAATAAAACTGATTTCAGTCCTCTGGACTTTTTTCACTTTTACTCTATCCCCAACTTCATGGAAGATGGCACCTGCATTGTCCTCACAGGAAAAGGCTGGTCAAGGCTTCCAGGTCACACACACAGACAGGGCCTGCATTAGAACTGGCCCTGTCAAGGGGACTGGTGTTTTGTTCTCCTTACTCCTTCCTAGTTCCACTGTTTATGCTTTTAAAATAAACAGGACTTGATCACCAAAAATAAACAGACGAAACACACACACACGCAACACATACACCTGTTCTCTTCAGCCAGACTCACAACCTAGAGAGCAAGAGTCACACGCTCCTCCAACTGAGCCAGCCAGGCGCCCTCCAAAGAAAAGATTTTTAAAAGCAGGAAACATAAATATGTTCTAATAAGTAAAGATACGTACAATCTTACTAAGTGGAAGATAGGAAACTGCAAAAGTGTAAAGAAATAGAAAATACAAACAAACAAAAACAAGGGTAATTGGTTTCATACTTCCTGATTTCAAAACCTATCACAGAGTTGCTGTGGTACTGGCATAAGGACAGAAAAATAGGTCAGTCATTAGATTTGGGACTCCAGGGGCGCCTGGGTGGCTCAGTTGGTCAACCGACTTCAGCTCAGGTCATGATCTTGCAGTTAGTGAGTTTGAGCCCTGCATCGGGCTCTGTGCTGACAGCTCAGACAGCCTGATTCAGTTTCTGCGTCTCCCTCTCTCTCTCTGCCCCTCCCCTGCTCACGTGCTCTCTCTCTCTCTCTCTCTCTCAATAATAGACATTTTTTTAAAAATTAAAAAAAAAAAAGAGTTGAGATTCCAGAAATAAAACCTTGAATTTCAACGAAGGTACCAAAAAATGGAGAAAGAAATGGGCAAATGGTACTGGACAACAGGATGTCCACATACAAAAGAAGGAAGTTGACCCTTTCCTCACACAATACGTAAAAATATTAACATTTTCAAAAATGGATTATAGACCTAAATGCAATAACTAAAACTATAAAACAACTGGATGATAACACGAAAGTAATCTTTATTACCCTGGGCTAAGCAATGGCTTCTCAGCTATTATAATACCAAAAAGCACAAGCAATCAAAGAAAAATAGACAAACAGGCTTCCATCAAAATTAAAAACGTTTCAAAAGACACCATTAATAAAGTGAATATACGACCCAGAGAATTAGGAGGAAATATTTCTAAGTAACATAACAGAATAGGGATTTGTATCCAAAATTTATAAAGAACTTTCACAACTCAACAAATAAAAAGACAACCTAATTTGAAAATAAGCACAGGGCACGAATAGACATTTCTCCAAGAAGATACACAAGAAATATTCGACAGCACATGAAAAGATGTTCAACATCCTTAGTCATGAAGGAAATGCAAACCAAAACTACAATGACATACCACTTTACACCACTAGGGTGGCTATGATAAAAAAGACAAACAATGACAAGTGTTGATGAGGATGTGGAGAAAGGAGAACCCTCAGACATTGTTGGTGGGAATGCAAAATAGTATGGCCACTTTGTAAAACAGCCTAGCAGTCCCTGAAAAAGTTAACCAGCCATTCTACTCTAGACACACACACACACACACACACACACACACACACACCCCTGAACTTGCACATTCATAGCAGCATTATTCATAGTAACCAAAACATGGAAATCCAAATGTCTATCTACTGATAAACAACAAATGTGCTATATCCACAGAAGGGAATATTATTTAGCTATAAAAAGAACTAATACATGTTAATGCTAGTACTAATACATGTCACAACATGGCTAAACACTGAAAACATGCTTAGTTAAAGAGCCCAGACACAAAACACTATCTATTATAGGATTCCACTACTATAAAATGTCCAGAACAGGGAAATCCATGGAGACAGAGATTAGATTAGTGGTTGGAGGGAGGGGGAAAAGGTGAATGACTGTCAGTGAGTATGAGGTTTCTTTTTAGGATGATGAAAATGTTCTAATGTTAGACAGCAGTGTTGGATGCACAACCCTGTGAATATAATAAAAACTATTGACTTGTATTTTTTAAGGGTGGATTTTTATATCTCAATAAAGCTGGCTTGGCATTTTTTTTAATGGAATTCCTAGAACTAAAAATTACAATAACTAAAAAGAAAAACATCATAGGATGAGCTTAACAGCAAACTGGAGAGGCAGAGCAAAGATCAGTGAAGTTAAGATGTTGGTTCAACAGAAATGATCTGATCTAGAGAACAGAAGACTCGAGACTGGAAAAAATTTAACAAAGTCTCAGGAACTGGTGGGGTCACATAGTCTAACACGCATGTGACTGGAGCTCCAGCAAAAGAAGAGAACGAAAATAGAGCAGAAAAATAATTGAAGACATAGTGATTGAAATCATCCCTAAAAGTGGATAGAATACAGTAACGTCCACACTCAAGGTCCACAAACTCAAAGTTAAGAAAAATACAAAGAAAATCACATCTGCACACATCATAGTCAAACCACTGAACATCAAAATAAAAATAAAATATCAAAAGCTACCAGATTATAAAGGTATTCTACACGAATAAAATAAAAATCTGGATTAAGGCTGATTTCTCAGCAGAACCATGGAGACCCACAAAGAACACCTGGAGCCCTGACAGGAAAAAAACTGTCAACCCATTATTCTGTATCCAACGCAAGTAACTTCCAAAAGGAGCGTGAAATAGACAGCTGTCCATAAAAACACAAGCTGAGTGGGGCACCTGGGTGCCTCAGTCGATTAAGCATCCGACCTCAGCTCAGGTCATGATCTCACGGTTCATGAGTTCGAGCCACACGTCAGGCTCTGTGTTGACAGCTCAGAGCCTGGAGCCTGCTTCAGATTCTGTGTCTCCCTTTCTCTCTGCCCCTCCCCTGCTCTCGCTCTGTCTCTCTCTCAAAATTAAATAAACATAAAAAATAAAAAACACAAGCCGAGAGAATTTGTCACCAGCAGAACAGCACTTCAAGACACACTAAAGGAGGTTCTTCAGGCTCAAGGGAAATAACACATGAAAGCCCGGAGAGCTGTGTCTGGGAAGTGTCTTGTATCCCTCTCCTCGGAGGAGAGGAGAAAGAGACCGGCAGCCCCTTGGTCTCAATGAACTATGAAACACGGAGCTCTTTATATGCTATAAGCCACTACTTTTCCATTTTTTTTAAGTGTTTATTTATTTTTGAGAGAGAGAGAGAGAGAGAGAGAGAGACAGAGCATGAATGGGGGAGGGGCGGAGAGAGAGGGAGACACAGAAGCCAAAGCAGGCTCCAGGCTCTGAGCTGTCAGCACAGAGCCCTATGTGGGGCTGGAACTCACAAACCGTGAGATCATGACCTGAGCCGAAGCCGGATGCTTAACTGACTGAGGCACCCAGGTGCCCCAAGCCACTGCTTTTCAAATGAGAGGTTTAACCCAATGGCTGGTGATCTAAAGGTCTGCCAACAGCATTTTTAAAAATGTAACAGCGTGGAGTGGATCAGAAAAGAATAAAACACAAACACCCCTTTAAAAAAAATCAGAAACAATAAATGCTCACGTGATAAATAATACGCTTTCCAAAAATCTATTAATGAAACTACAGCTCATTATGTTGGGCAATGTCTTATATAAATAGCACGAATATCACTGTGACATTCTTAACGTTAATGTGGATGAACTAGAACTGGCCTCCTGCTGTTAGACAATGAAACCATGTAACTTATAACTTACTGTCTGTTTTCTGACCTGCCTGTCAGGAAGCTTGCAGATAAGTTTTTGTTCAACTAGAGTACTATTCTTAGTCGAGGTTTTGTGATATAGTACTGTGCTCCCAATCCTTCATGATTTCCCACTTGTTCATTTACCCTTGTTTTAAGTTTTATTGTATCTGGATTTTCTTCTTTTGTAAACTATCTGAAGATAAATAATACATAGAAATAGTTATTTGATACAAGCAAAAATAAAAACAGGATTAAAAAGGAATTGGGTGAAGAACAATTACCAAAATATTTTAAAACAGGGAAATTTTATTCTTATTTATTTGCATTTAAACGTTTTTCACAATGGAAGTATATTACTGCTTTTTTAAAGCTTTGTTTAATTCACTTATGATGAATATCAGGCATCAAAGACGGCTAGAAAGTGGGAATTATCCCTATGTCAGTGAACAAGTCAGAAGATACAAAGTATTAAAAAAGAAACAAGCTCAAAATGGAGTCATTTGCACAGATGCAGCCACACATACACATACACACACACACCCCAGCAAATCAAGACTTAAGAGTTTCACCAACCTATCCCTGAAAAGTCTGTCTGAAACTTCCTGACCAGCACCAGGGAGGGAGTAATCTGTATAATAAAAACACTGTCATTCCCTGCCCCCCATAAAATAAGGTTTCCTGGCCTGAAACAATCTGTTTGCCTTTGCTAATAACTTCTTGCCCCACCCCACTTCCTATAAAAAACTTCCATTTTGTACAACTCCTCCAATCTCCCCTCAACTTGCTGGATGGGATGTTATTGGATTCATGTATCATTTAATAAAACTATAATTAACAACTTAATTAAAATAAAATTAGATCTTCGAGTTTATTCAGTTGAATTTTTACTGGGGCTAATTGGTATCTATACTTCCTATACTTTCTTGACCAAGGATAGTGTACTTGTGTTTGCTAAACAGAGGGAGGAAATGACACCAGCTAATTGTGAGAATTGTAATCTTTTAGCAGTATCAGTGAAAGTTAACCTCACCGGAGAGTTGTCAGCCAGACGCTTAAAAGTTATTTCCCTGAAGTCTCTGGAGGAAAAGCAGGGTTGACGAGAGGAGTCCAAGAAAGACCTAAAGTACATCTTGAAATGATTACTGTACAGGTGAGCTAATTTCACTGGTGTGGTCTGAACAAGTCAACATTTGACCCCCACCACCTCCCCTTGACCGACAACAGTGGATACGGCTGTGAAAGTATTAAGATCATCTTAGGGCACCAAGAGTCTAGAAGGTTAAGGTCTTGACAGGCAGGTGTTGTGCCTTTACTGATCTTTGTAATTCCAACACTGAGCATAGTATCTAGCATACAGTCCAGCTGATAGTTGCCCTCTGAACTGATGTTAGTTGCAGTTACAGGGGCATAATATAGTGAGCCAGGTTTGCTAGAGCCCATCGGGACCCTAAGCACATCTTCTTTCCCCAGTGGTCACTAGCTCAGTTTCCCGTGTCTCCGTAAACCCTAAATGTGGAAGTCAGGGTAACCCAAGCTGGTGAAGACACGTCCCCAGTGCAGATCACAGTGGTACATTTCCTTACGAGTTTGGTGATCACGACCAGCCTTCTTGGGCTTGGCCCCACGAAATAAACTAACCATGATTCCAGATTGGAAACACAGCTGACTCGAACAACGCAGGGTTAAGGGTGCCAATCCCTTTGAGCAATCAAAAATCTGAGTGCCACTTTTGACTCCCCCCCAAACTTAACTACTAACCGCCTACTGTTCACTGGATGCCTTACCAATAACATAAACAGTCAATTAACACGTTTTGTATATGTATTCTGTATTCTTACACAAGTAAACTAGACAAAAGAAAATGTTACTAAGAGAATCATAACAACACATACACTTACAGAACTGTACTGTAAGAAAATCTGCATATAAGTAAACACACACAGTTCAAAGCCATGTTGTTCAAGGGTCAACGGCAGGGTAGAGGCACAGCCCTGCCTGGACTATGACCACCGCATTTACCCAAGAGTCTGACAACATTAGCATCTCCCTTAAAGCCCAGTTCCACCCACATTTCCTGTCCCTACTCGCTCGTGTCTATCCTTCCTTCTAACGACTTCTTATGAACAGAACAAAAGCAACAAGGTGAGCTGCTGGGAAAACAAGTTTAAACTCCAATTTTATCCTTCTGTGATTATACAGTGGTTAACACAACATAGTAGGCATATTTCTTAACCTCTCTGAACGTCAGTTTCCTCTTCAACGAAATGGACTCAACACTGACAACAAAGTTGTTGTGAAGCGAAGCACCTAGCTGCCACGGTGTCTGGATACAGTGGACACTTGATGAATGTTAGTCTTCCTTTTCTCTGAAAGCCAAGAACATAGAGCCTGAGCTACAAGCCTCTGCGTGATCAGGCTCGCTCTTGCCACTCTCCCACTTCACCTCTCTGCTCCGGGCACTTGGCTTCCCTGCTATTTTTTGGACAGCTCAAGCACGTTCCTGCTACAGGGTCTTCCACCTATATTTGCCTTTGCAAGATCATTCTCCAGATGCCTACAAGTCTTGTTCTTTAACACTTAATGCAATCTCTGTTCAAACTCCTCTCCACAGAGAGGACTTCCCTAGACCACCTGATCACAAATAGATACAGACTGATTCCATTTTGTAACCAGAGGCAAGATCCATGTCTAGCAGTCAAATTTCTGTTCTCCATGTGCTCTAGGAACTCCATAAAGGGGTGGGACAAGTTTCTCTCAGCTAGCAGAAAGAGTCCACAGAAGGGTGTATTTCCAGAAAATTGGGTCCTCATTTCATTAAATTAAAGACAAGCTTCACTTTAGGCTCTAGGACTCTGGTCCTGGAGCCCTGTCCCACAACGGATGAAGGCAGAGAAGCTACACATGGAAGCCAGATCAGAACCTGGGGTTGGTGTTTGGTCGTACCCCTCACACGACCACTTCAATCAGCCAGCGAAGTGGCCCAGGTTCCCACATACAGGCACCTCGGAGAGCATTACAGATTGCTGGAAAGGACCAGATTAGGGCTTTGCCTCCCAAAATGACAGGTGCATGGCAAGACACAGTGTGAGGAGCAAAAGGGCCCTGGATGCCCGGCAGCCACGACAGGGTGCCAGACAGCGAGGTGGGTCAGGGCTCTGAGGTCAGATCACAAGAACAACATCCAGGCAAGCAGAGGGACCCAGAGTACCACAGTCCTCTAGGAGAGCCCCCACGTTGTCTAAGATTCTTCCTTCATCTGCTACTTGCCTTTGGGCTTAGATCTAACCTTACTCAGTGGGGCCTTCGGTCCTGGACCAGGGTCCACATGGTTCCCGGAGGTATCTCTCCACACCTGCTCACAGGGTGTCAGGGCTAGGACTGACACCTACCTTACAGTCCCTTTGGCTCACCTTTCGCGTCAATGGAGTGGCCACCTCCCCACTTCACACCTCTCTCAACAACCAGGAGAAGTAAGGCACTCAACGTAATCCCTTTCCAGGCAAGGTCAATCCTGCCCAAATGCATGTGTCTGCTCCTACTCCGTGTAACTTGGGAGATGCAGCAGAATAACGCCCTCCTCCCGCAAAGTCCACCTCCGCTTGCCTTTCCTCTAAGAAAAGTCGCTGGGAGAGGCCTGCCTGTGTTTCCCTTCACCCTGAGGTGTAAATGCCCCTCCTCAGTGCAGGTTTGAGTTAGGGTTGGAGGAGTCGTCCTGAAACTTTGAGAACACTCCAGGGAGGGCAAAGTAAAAGTCGCTGGGGATGAATTCGAACCTCTCTCCTCAGCAGGCTGCTGGTGAATTAAACCCCAGCTGTTTGCTTGCCCCACATAACCTGAACTAAACACCCAAAGAATCTCAATGAGTTGAGGCAAAAACGCAGAGGTAGGAATTGGTAATTACCAAAAAGCCGCTGCACCAATCTTATTATAGCAATAATAAGTGTGTAGGAAATTGCTCCGCCGTCCCCCCGGCTCCCCTACCCCAGCGGAAAACTGACCGATTTCCAGCACCTCCCTCTCCAGGTTCACGTGGGGTCACCAGTCCCAAAGGCAAGGAGCTAGGATGCCGGCTGGCTCCGTCACTCCCAGCCCCTCTCCCTCCTACCGCTCGCCGGGACGCCCAGGACCAGGGTCCCGGGCAGGGGAGACTCACCGCGCAGCACGGGAGCGGCCATGGTGCGGACGCGACACAGGACGCGAAACGCGGACTGGCCCGCGGCGGCGCCGGCGTCTGCACGGGTTTATTCCGCCGCGGGGCTAATTCCATCGCGCTCAGCTGCGCCGGGACGTGCCCGCCCCCCGCCCGCTCCTCCCCCTGCCCTCCCCACCACCCCCCGCCCCGCGCCGCCCGCCGCGCCGCCGGGGTTCGAGCAGGGGCTCCCGGCTGCGCCCTGGGCGCACGGACGCCGCGAACGCCACGTGGGGAAGGAGCGCGCCGGAGGTAGGGGCGAGCCCAGGCCGCGCTGGGGTTCGTGAAGCGGAGGGGCTAGAGGGGCAGAGAGCCGCCTGCTCTCCTCCACCCGGGGGAGGTGCCACCTAACCTGGTTCGGGCGTGAATGTTCAGCCGGATTATCTCATGCACCGTCTGGCTGATTAGTTTCCAATCCCGCCCAGCAGCCCCGTCCGGGCACTGCCCGGGTCGGGGTGGGAGGCTCCCTTGCCCAGCTGCCTTCACTCTCACTCGCCCTGGCGACCAGCTGTCCCCACCTTTCCCTAGACTCCACGGGGCGGGAGTGGGGGAATAGCGCACAAGAGATAGGAGGACAGGAAGAGGGGCTGCAAGAGGCAGAAGGAAAGGGGTCGGTCTTAATGGGACCCTCCCCGCAGGACTCTTGGGACTGGATGGAGGAGAGAGATTGGAAGCGCGCCATGTCTGTCTGCCAGGTTCTGGTGCCCAGCGATGAACTGAGAAAGGCCCTCTGAAGCGCCATTGTGGATAATGGAATCTACAACCCCAAGATGCCCTGAAGCTAAACAAGTCTTTAATGCCAGGAACTCGACAAATGAAAGGGTGTTATGTTAAGGTCAAGTACGCTGTTTATTCTTCAGTGTGAAGAATGGTATCTCCTGCACTGATAAGGTAGGCTGGTGGTGATCACTCTCCACCTGCTAGAGGACAGAGGGGAGTAGACAACACAGAATGAGTCAGGGGCAGCACAGAAGGAGAACCAAAATGCCCCGACCAGAGCTTTATTCTGCCCACTAGGAATAGTCAGCGCTGTTATACAGGACTTCCTCTTCCTTGGGTACCCTTCTCAGAGCCTTCCCCCTGGAGATTGTTTGATTCTGACCCAACCCTATGAAGCAGTTACTGCTAGTGTGCCCGGCTCACAGATGAGACCGCAGTATAAGAGGTCAAGCAACTCGCCTCTAAGAGGATGCCTGGATTCCCCAGCAGGCAGCCTGCTCAGAGTCCATGCCCCAACACTTCGCCATTCAGCTTCTTTCTCTCCCTAACAATGCCTTTCTCCCCTTCCACTCTCAGGGACCCTTCCCATGTCTTCTCAATGCCAAGAGCACCGGAAACCTTTCTACCATGGTCCTTCCATCCATTCCCTTTCTTCTCTCCCTCCAGCACTTTCTTAGCCCCTTAGCCCCTGTATACTCACTCCCTCCTTGAGACTCCACCTAAAATTCTCCCCTTGAGGACACTCTTATCTGGTCTGAGAGTAAGTAAGAAACAGAGTCCCTGATCCCAGAGGCAGGCCCTGACCCAGAATACCTGAACAGGAAGGGAAACCCCTGAGACACACCCCACTACCGGTTTCTCTTTTTGCAGCCTTTTTAACCTGCTTCTGACATTTTTTTTTTTTAAATCAAAACATAGTTTTCTGATTTGGCTTTTTTCTTGGTAGCGAATTGTCATATCCATAGATACGAGGAGAAGTTCAGGCTATGGAGGCACAGGCAGTTGGAAAATTGACACTTGATGCTGGAGAGGGTGACCTCGTTGCTGAGTTTCTCTGTGGCCGATGCCTCCAATAACACCTCATCCCCAGGTAGAGTGTTAGGGGATCGGTAAGAAGAGAGGTAATTCCCTGCCCCTGGATCTGGTTTCCTACAGCGACCTCAGAGGCTACTCAAAGTTGGAGGTGGGATGGACGGACAGATGACAACCTTTGAATTATTGAGCAGTTATATAAATCTTCTACCCATTCTTCCTTTCCTCTTCTTACTAAATTCCCCACCAAAACTGCTCAACACAACCCATGCCATTTGCCTGTAATGGATCTTCCCTCCAGGTTATTCCCCACAGTATCAGAAGCGGTGGAGTCCTAGACATGCAGGAGTCCATGTTTCCCACGACAGCAGGGACTGAATCTGTAAGCAACAGGGATGGTGTGGCTCTGGTGGGATGGCCTGGGAGTTCTTGCCTAGGTGTCTAGGCACCTGGGTTCTGAACCTGGCCTGCCCCCCAGCAGCTGTGTGACCTTCAGCAGGTCACTCGTGCTCTCTGAGCTGCTTTTATTCTCTGTAAAGGGGCAAGGGAGGGGCATTGGATTAGATGACGTACAAATCCCTTCCAGCTCCACCATCCAGCACTTTAAGTGAGTAGAGTCTCTCCTGCGTTAAAAGGATCTGGAATGAAAATTCGCCATCAAATTCCTGTCACACCCTCAGGGCATTTCCTTTCTTCTCACGCTAGTCTCTAGCCAACTAGAGTCTCCCCCATCTCGCCAGCATATTCATGTAAACCTTTTTCATAAATTTTAAGGAGGGACGATCTCTCCCTGAGAGTGACATTACTGGGCAGTGATTTGGGGACTGGGTGAAGTTTGGTGCTGTCTACACCCTTCCACTAAAGGATGTCTGGAGTAGGCAGGCCCTTGACTTTCAGCATCCAGCCCAAAAGAAACTCAGCTCTTTCACTCCTCAGGGTAAAGTAAATCCCTAACGCTCAGCCACTGATGATAGAGACATGTATTTCCTGCTTTGAGCCTTGATCTCCTCCCATTTTTATTCTTGTCATTTCGTACATTATTATATTATTGTAGGACAGTTTACAATTATCCCCAGACTTTCAGCCATATTTTTCCCTCTCAACCCCATGAGTGAGACTAACATTCCTATTTTCCAGACAAGGAAACAAAGTCTGAGAACCACTAATGGTCTCATTTGGGGCCACGCAGTAGAACAAGGGATATGTGTAGAACCCAGGGCTGCCCCCGAGCCTGGGGCTCATTCCCCATGGCCGAGCCTGTGCTGGATGGGACCCTGTTCCTGCACCTGCCAGCACACTGCTTCCAGCCTCCTCAGTCCTCAGCACCTCTCCCTCCCACAGGGGCCCCTGAGGGTACACAGGACCTTAGGGAGCCGAGGGCTCAGAGAAGCCCCTGCACAGCTGCTCAAGCTCCTTCACCACAAGGTCAGCCACACTGGCAATAACCATGTCTGTCTTGGCAAGAACCTGGCTCCACGGCCCACCCCTCTGCTCTGCTCTGCTCTCCTTAGAAGCCCCTGGATCTAGAGCTTGGAGACCCCAGTGTTGCTGAGCAAATCCCTTTTACTTTAGGGCACTGGGCGGAGGTTTCTGAGGAGGCCTACCGCACAACCCCCTCCCCACCCCATAGAGGCAAAGACACCACTTTGTCCCAGAGGTTGGCCGTGCCTGGGGCTGGAGGTTCAGAGCTCAAGTCCAGCCTACCACTGTTATCTCAGCCTAGAAGACACAGGGAACCATCAGCCTTTTGCAAGGTTAGAGATCGGCCTTTATTGTGGGCTTGGGAAGGCACAAGAGCAGAGCGCAGAGAGAACACGGCAGCGCTCCGGCTGGTCAGGTCTGGTGAGTCAGGCGACAGGAGGCGGCAGCCTCACTTGCTGCACTTCCTGGGGGAGCACTTGCACTGCATGGCGTTGAGGACTTCATGGTAGACGAGGGAGCCGTTGGCGCAGCGCAGGGGCACCCGAATGGGCTCCGTCCGAGTGGGCGAGCAGCAGGAGCACTGGTCCTGCACGCCCCCCGTGTCGATGGAGTACAAGGCTTTGCTGGCACATTTACCCTGTGTCGGGGCAGAGAGAGGCAAGGTTTTGTAATGCTGGAGAGTCCTGCTGGGTGCTTTGTAAAGGCAGATCTCAGGAAAGTCTGACGTGTCCACTCTCCTTATGGTACTATTACATCCAAATCCCACTAGCCGCAATTTCTACGCATGTTCCATGAGGAAACATAGTTCCCACCTTCCCTTAAAAATCTCCCCTTTCTCTTTAAAGGACTTGAATCTTTCTACAGTTTTTTTTTTCTTCTGGGGTCAAAAGTTCCCAGGTGTTTCCATAAAACATTTGCTTAAAAATATGTTTCCAGTTCTGTTCACTCTCCTCCCTGTGAGTATTCCAGGTGCTTCTAATATGTTACTAACGATATGTCCAAACAAGGAGACTCACCCCTCCCCATTTAGGCCTCACTGAAGCCAGGGCCCCCTTACCTCACAGTAGTGAATGTCCACTTCCTCTTCAGACTTACAGTTTCCCACTTTGACAGACTGCAGCCTGGCAGTGATATCCTTGCATTCTGTCTCCTCACCTACGAGACAGGTGAGAGATGGGACCTAGGGCCTGGCAGGGATTCTGTTGAACACTCTCCGGCTCAGTTCTGTCACTTTACTGGAAATAGGTCAGTTTCACAGTGACCAAATCACCAAAGCCAGCTGTGAGGAGGGGAGTTAAGTTATCCTGGTTCACCTCAGAATCTCCCTGCCCTCCAATCTAGAGAGATATAGTTATGGCTGGGTTTAACTCACTAAATGGTACAATTTTAACTGCAGGAGGAGCCTAGATTCAGTACGCTTTGGTGATGTAGATGGATGAGACTTGCTTTTATGTAATTGTAGACTCTAAAAATTATAATGACTGGAGCAGTCTTCTTATGCTTATAACTATATCCGGAAGCTAATGGGCAATGAAGTAGTCAATAAATATAATTATTATCTATCTATCTCTGCTACTGGAAAAGAGGAAAGGCAAATGTCACAGCCACATGAGGGGCTAAGAGGATGCCTAGAAGCCCTAAAGGCCTCGCTTTGGGAATAGCTGTCTCCAGCTCTCTGGCATGGCTGGGATTAGTGGCATTCAGATCTGAAACTTTACTTGTCCCACCAATATTTCTAAGATTTAATGCCAGCTCGTCATTCCCCATCTGCACATCGGGAGTTTTCCATTCTTGAATGCCTCCCAAACTAAATCAATCCTAACTACATATTAGCCTGCCTCCCAACTTCCAAATAACTTCATTGTACAGTGAAAGCCTGCCAACCACATTAAAAGAATGAATAAGGAAAACATATTTAGGCCAACATACTATATTCTTTTGCTGTAGATTTAAATCTTGAGCCTGGCTCCCTCTCCTTATGAAGGGTTTCTGCCACCTAAAAGTATGACCAACAAAGGCTTCTTGTTATCTCTCTGCTAGTTTTGTAGATAATAGCCTCTTGACCAAATTCCATTGGGCAAAGTGTGCCCAAAGAGAATTCATCTTTGATGGTTTCCTGACTTCTATCCGGTGGTTTTCCTGACTTCCTATTCTTAAGCTTATACAGACAGGAATCACAGAAAGGGTTGCTTTCACAGTGTTTCCACAATCTGCAACCTGGTTACAGCAAAGGCAGGGACTGTCCGCATGAGCCATCAAGAAAAGAATAACTGGGGCGCCTGGGTGGCTCAGTCAGCTATGCATCCGACTCTTGATTTCTGTTCAGGTCATGATATCACAGTCATGAGATTGAGCCCGGAGTTGGGGCTCCACGCTGGGTGTGGAGCCTTCTTAAGATTTCTCTCTCTCCCTCTCTCCCTCTGCTCCTCCCCCACTCTATTCTCTCTCAAAAAACCAAACAAACAAACAATAGATAGATAGATAAATGAGCCCTGAAGGTAGTCACACCTTTCACTCTTTCTTTAGCCAATACTGAACAGAGCCCATGAACCCAAAATAAAACAAAAACAACAAACAAAACACTAAATTAAAACCAAAAGGCATTAGCACAGGCAAGTAATTCTACATTCAGAGAACACAGCACTAACACTAGGATTCTGCAAGTTACTTGTGTTCATGAACACAAGAATGAGCCCTGCAGGGGTCCGTCCCCAAAGCTGTTTCTGTGAGCTACTGGGACCAAACAGGGTGACATAACTGCAAGACCAAGAGGGGCCGAGAGTGAAGAAGAGGAAGTTTATAAATGTAGACCAGCCTTGTGAATCCTTGACAAGATTCCGTGTTCTCTGCAGCCCCCACAGCATACGGCGGGGAGCTGATGTTAGCCAGCTAGTGGCTTCTCTTTTCTGGGAGGTGGCTGTCTGACACTCAAAGAATAGATGTATATTGAGTGTCTGCTCTGTCAAGATCATGGACCAAGGGTGCCTGTCTTCCAGGAGCTTGGCGGGAAAGAGAAGATAGAGCCACCCACACCTCAGGGAGGGGAAAGGCAGATAAGTAAGAGGTTAGCAATAGTTAGAGGAGTTTAGAGGAGAAAAGGAAGAAACTGCTTCACAGGCATCTGAATGGCGTTTTGAGAAGGAGGCAGCCTAAGAACATTCAGGGAAGGTGGCAGTTTCCTGCAGAACTGAACCTCGTGACTGGTCAATGATTAAGAACTATCTTTCCAGAATAAAGCTTCCTCCAAAGAATAGTCCCCTGGACTTGGTCTGACGGATTTCAAGGGATAAGCTAGTGGTCATGTACTTACATGTGTCACAGCAGGTGCCTGGAATTTTCATGATTTTCCCCTAGGAAAACAGAAAATTCTCAGATTAGGCACAAATAGTACCCAGTGGACAGCTGTCGGGTCACTCCAGGCCAATTTCTGGCTTTGGACTCAGCCCTGAACTTCAGTCTCTAGACATAAACCGTACATTGCTATCACAAATGTGAGCAGGCTGACCCCTAACCTGACCAGACTGGAACAGCTCTGATTATTCTGGATTCTCTCCCAGTTGGGTCATCAGGACCATCATTCCCAGGGGAGACCAGAAATCATTTGATCTCTCCCCTCCCCATTCGAGGAGCACGGATTCAGTCTCCCTCAAGGGAAAGGTATCTATTGAAAGCATCGTACAGTGCAGAGAGTTTATCTCTCCAATAGGTTTTGATTTTGAAACCTCAGCGATTTTTTAAACTGGGTCGGGGGTCTCCCTTGGACACTGGGACATCATGTCAGAGGTCTGCATGCTATTCAGAGGACTCTGTCCTTTGAGTCAAAGATGGGGCGATCAAGAAGAAAGCAGGGCCTGAGCTGCAGCTACTCACTCCCTCAGCCAGACACTTGTGTTCATCAAAGGGTGGGCAGCCCGTGATCCTCTTCTCCCAGATGTAC
Source organism: Paguma larvata (assembly GCA_030068075.1). Taxonomy (NCBI): domain Eukaryota; kingdom Metazoa; phylum Chordata; class Mammalia; order Carnivora; family Viverridae; genus Paguma; species Paguma larvata. The sequence continues at coordinate 97,630,556 of CM057828.1, read as the reverse complement.
TCTCCTCTCTCATTGACCTTGCAGAAGTGACTATCGCAGCCATCCTGGAGCGTCTCATCACGCTGAAAGGAAAGAGGGGAAATGGGTAGAGCAAATCCAAAGACAGTGTTTGGGTTACAACGACACTTCAACCATGACCTTGACTCTTTGGAGTCATTGAAACGGGCTGGAGGACTATGGAACAAGAATGAGACAGTATCTATGGTCTCCACGCCCAGAGCACACGAGAGGAGTCCCAGTGTTATAACTTAGTTATTGTGAATAGGGCTGCATCAATGCAGGGAATCCCAAAGTTCTTCTGACATCTAGAAGCTTAAAAACATTAAGACATAGTAATAGAACCAGAGATGAACCAGGGCGCCACCTCCCAGCCCTAGAAACTAATTCCTGCTCTCATCAATCAGGGTTTGTTTCCCTCTAATTGCCCTTCTAGCCTTACAGACAATCAAGGCTGAAAGAAATCTTAAAGATCAACCAACTCCAAATCATGGGCCTCACGCCAAGTACACTCAGGTCAAGAAGAATGGAAAAGTTGCTAAATCAGAGAGAAAAATTCTGTACCTTCTATAGACTATCCATCTCTTCTCTATAAAATCAGAAATAGGTGGGAAGCCAGTATTGATGCAAGCGTAGTCCCTCTTTCTTGGAGAGGAGATCCCCAAATAGGAAAGAGAGTGGTGACTTGAGGGGGAACTCTTGAGTTCAAGTTGCTCCTACCTTCAGTGTCATGATCTGGCCCCCTCTTAGCTGAATGGTGCAAGCCACAGGCAGACATCTGCCACAGCATTCGCCTTGGTTCTTCTCTTCCTTGTAACCCTGTGCCCAGGAGAAAAGCCAGCCTTAGTGAACCCCAATCATAAGAAGGCTTACTTTTCCAGCTTCTCATCTCTCCCACCCAGCAGTTTTACCAAGAGTTCAGAAAGTCAACAGCCACCTCTTAGCTAACCTTTGTCAGTTCTCTGTTCTCTAGATGGCATTCCTTCCCTCCACATACGCACCTCTTGCTCAAGTGCTAGCAGCCACACCTATTAAATTAGACCTCTCTCAGGGCGCCTGGGTGGCTCAGTCGGCTGGGCATCGGACTTTGGCTGAGGTCATGATCTCACTGGTTGTGAGTTTGAGCCCCGTGTCAGGCTCTGTGCTGACAGCTCAGAGCCTGGAGCCTGCTTCGGATTCTGTGTTTCCCTCTCCCACTCACATCCTGTCTCTTTCTCTCAAAAGGAAATAAACTTAAAAAAAAGAAAGACCTCTCTCCTGAGCTCCAGACTTACAAATTCGGTTGTTTGCTTGACAACTGTTTCTCTTACTGTCTTCTCAAGATTCATATACAAAATGCAACTTCATTTTTGTCCCAAATTTCATCCTTCTCCTCTCCCACTTTACCTTGATAAATGGCTTCATCACCCAGTCGCTCAAATCAGAAATCGGGGAGTCATCTTTGACTTCTTTGTTTTTCTCAACCCCCCACTCATCACTGAATCTTGCCCAGAATGCCTCTCTAATTCATCCTCTGCTTGTCATGATGGGTGTCCTCTGTCATCACCTAGTCTAGGCGATCATCATCTACCACTAGACTCTGGTAATAGGCTTAATTGGTCTTCCTACCTCCATTCTTGCCCCTGTACTAGAATCTCCACACATCTGCTAGAATGACTTTCGCTCTCCTGCTTAAAAACCATCCATGGAGGTCTGGTTCTAGGAATGGCAGAGCAGCTTATATCGGATTGGCCCTCTGCAGATTATAAATTCTTCACAAAATGTTTTTTTATTTTATTAAAAAAATTGTTAATGTTTATATTTATTTTTGAGATAGAGAGAAATAGAGCATGAGTGGGGGAGGGACAGAGAGAGAGAGGGAGACACAGAATTCAAAGCAGGCTCCAGGCTCTGAGCTGTCAGCACAGAGCCCGACGTGGGGCTGGAACTCATTAACCTCAAGATCATGAACTGAGCCAAAGTCAGACACGCAACCGACTGAGCCGCCCAGGCACCCCTCTTGAAAAAATATTTTTAAACGACTGTTTAAAGGCACTGGATGGCAAATATAATAACATCTTATGAATGTATCTCTCATGTAGAAGTAAACTATGTGACAACAATAGCACCAAGCATAGAGGGTGAGTACATCATACAGGAAATGTACATTATCAAATCAAGGTAGACTATTGGTAAGTCAAGGATGCATATTGTAATCTTTAGAATAACTGCTATTACCTCTAGCAAAATATTTTCTATCTTCACTTGTTATTTCTTTTTTGGTTCATGGATTATTTTAGAGTGTCTTATTTAATTTCTAAATATGGGGGAGGGGGCATGTTTCTAAATACCTTTTTGTTACTAATTTCAATCTAATTTAGCTGTGGTCTTAGAATATACTCTAAATGATACCAAAATCTTGACATTTGTTGACCTTTTTATGGGCCAGAATTCGATCCAGATAACTGAAAATTCCACGTGATTTGAGAAGGATATGTGCTCTGCAGTTTGGAAATAGAATGGTCTATTATTTTCAATTAGGTCAAGTTGGTGGCTACAGTTTTCCAAATCTTCTATATCGTTACTGATTTTTTTCCTACTTATCCTATCAATTGCTGAAAACAACATTAAAATTACAAAATAAGTTTGTAGATAAGCCTATTTCTCCCTCTAGTTCTGTCAATTTTGGCTTCACGTATTGGAAACTCTGCTACCAGATACATACATATCTAGGATTCTTATGTCTTCATGATGAATCTACTCTTTTATAATCATGAAAGAATCTTCTTTATTTTTGATAAAATTCCTCATCTAGTCTATTTTGTTTGGTATTAATATATCCATCTCAGCTTTCATATTTTTAGCATTGACTGGCACATTTTTTTCATCCTTCTCTTTTCAATCTCTCCATTTCTTTACATTGGAAGCACATCTTGGGCCACCTGGCCGGCCCAGCTGGTGGATCATGTAACTCTTGATCTGGGGGTCATGAGTTCAAGCCCTATGCTGGGCATAGAGCTTACTTTAAAAACTAATAATAATAAATAAAATTGAAAGCACATCTCTTGTAAACAGTATACTGACTGGGTCTTGCTTTTTTATCCAAGCCTGACAACCCAAGCCTGACAAAACTATTTTGTCAATGTGTTATCAGGATTTGGTTTGGCCCATTTACCTTTAATGCAATTATTGAGATGGATGGGTTTAAATCTACCAATATGCTATTCATTTTATTTATTGTCTTCTCTATTATTTGTTCTGTTAATTCTTTCCTATGTTCTTTTGGTTTAATCAAGTTGTTTGTTTAGAACTTTATTTTCTCTCCCCTGTTGGCCTTTTCGTTCTACTTCCTCAATTATTTTAGTGGTGACACAGGCTTATCCATTTACTAAACCTCATCAGACTATATACTTATTATCTGTGCATTTTATTGTAAGTAAACTATCCCTATTGAAAAAATAATGTTGCAAAAAATTTTTTAAATAAGACCTTTTATGGCTTTCCGTTGCATTTAAAATAAAATCTAATCTTAGCATGTTCTATAAGGCCCTACATGATTCGTTCCTAGTTTTCTGACCTTATCTTCTACCACCATCCCCTTGCTTTTTGACAGTCTACCCCTGTGCATCTTCTAGGACCATGAACATGCCAACCTCCTCACCTGGGAGTCTTTGTGTCTACTATTCTACCTGGAATGCTCTTCCCCAACTTTCGTATGACTAACTTTTTATCATCCTCTGACAATGATTTCAAATATCATTCCTCAGAGAGGATACAGCATACGACATACACACACATTCTTTGTAACACTTAACATAATCTGAAATTTTCATTTGTTCTCCCTGAGAAGCATGTGAACTCCAAACTCGGTCTATGCTGTGTGTCATTGTATCCTAGCACCTGGTTCTTAGTAGGCCCCCTACACTCACTGAGATGAGTTGAGCTTGGAACTCTTTGACAGTGGCCTTAAGTGACAGTCCTTCTTTATATCTGCATTGGAAAAAGCAGCAGCTTTCAGACAGCAGGATTTCACTGTCTTTGCAAAAATGCCCCCATATTTGGGAGTCAACATAGGGCAACCAACTTTTTATTTTGCAAAGTGAGAGTATTCTTTCCTATACAATGTTAATAAAATAAAAATCAAAAAGCTACCATCAGCTGCTTCATCACTGCCTCAAAATTAAAGTTCTTTTAATGCTACGCACCCCTCCCCCCGTAAAAAGGGAGAATATAATCTTACAACATTTTTAAAGAATAACTTGATTTATATGAGAAACCAACCACAATGTCATTCTTTTTCAGTCTTTTTCTCATTTTGCCGCATTTAGTAATAACCACTTAGAGATTCATTCATTTGGGCCCTGAGGCTTTCCTCATAAGAATCTCTAGCCAGTCAGTTTGGAGCCTTCAGACAGAAAACGTGGGCTTCTCTGCATTGCTCCCTTGTGCACCGTACATGGGCTGAATGCCCCTATCAGCAGGCAAGGTTAGGAGTCAGTAAGCCTGCTCAGAATGAATTTAAACAAGTTGCTATTCATAAACCAAGCTTCTTAACTCAGTGTGTCATCAGGGAGCAGGCTGTGCAGAAAGCCAGTGAGTACAGAGTTCAGCACGGCATCAGGGCTACTTGGGCCCAGGCCACACAGTCTTCCATGTAGGAAAGACCCTGCTGGAGTTTGAGGCCATCAGGTTGTCTTTCACTAGTGAGCTTCAAACTGCGTTTTCAGAAACATACAATTCTTGGAAGGTGTAGGAATAAGGTAAAGGAACAGGAAGAAAGGGACAGAATAAACAGTACAAGTGAGTGTGGGTGGTTTATAGTCAGAAGGAGGAGATTAAACGGGGCTTAAATTAGGCAGGATTTCGTGGGAGCATAGAGTTGGGTGTTTTTCTTTTCAGTGAGTGTTAGAAGAAGAGACCAGGAAACACACTCTGCTCAGCAGGCCCAAGGAGAATAAAATGGACAAAATCTTTACAGGAGAAATGAGTGGGCAGGGGACAAAGGGAGGAGGGGACTACTAAGTGAAAGGACAACGTGGTGGAGACAAAACCCACATTCCAGAGTGGCAGAGGGCACAACTGAGCTGAGAACAGGAAAAAACAAAGGGTGTTATTGGAGGACAAAGAACACGAAAAAAAGGAGGAGAGGGTGGAAGGTAATAGGAGAGGGGCAACGATTTTGGAGTTGGGAACAAGGGAGGGAGGAGCATGAGGAGCCTGACAGGACCCACTTACAGGAGTAAACAAGGAAACAGACCCTCTGCATGTCCCCTACGCTGAAAGGCAGAATACAACTGCACCAGGTAACAGGGCTTGTCCAAGCCTTGCAAGGCTTCCTGGCCACTCCTGGCAGTGCTGTGTGTTCCATAGGCAGACACATGCCATCCATGCACACGTGCACGCGCATGCGCACACACACACTCAGAGTAGGGCAGTGCTGAATGGGCTTTCCCAGAGCATCCAATCAGAAACAACCACTTCCTCTGCCTGCCGGCAGTCTACTTATGTAGGTCTGAGCAGCCAGGAGTCCTGCCCCTGTCCAGTCATGCCCCTGCCTGTGTCTCATAGCCCTTTCCATACATTGCATTGGCTGCTTGAAGCCTTCTACTCTCAACTCTTATTTTTATCTGCCAGTCTGGTCCCCATTCCCCTCCCTGGAAGGTCCTCTATTCTACATTCAACTGACTGCTCAAGGTCAGCTCACGGTCACGCCCCTCCAGCTGCCTTCTCACTGTTCCATGTCAGGGTGACCTCTCTTCCTCATGCTTTCCTCAACCCTTCACCTGTCAAGCTTCATGTCTACGACCCACCAGCACAAACCACTTTCTGCAGGTCTCCTTAAGATATGAGCACCACTGTCCCTGGGAGGAAATGGACTCACATCCCCAGTGACACTAACACTTGAGTCTGATGTAGGCAGTTCAAGCCTACCTACCTAAACTTTATTGACCACAGCTCCCAACTCGCAGGAGACCTCTCTGGCCTTCATGGCAGAGGCGTGTGGCAAGAACAGTTAAGGATGCTGAGCTAGAATGGGGACAACTGAGGCAGTTTTCAGCAAAGGTTGAGAGACACATAGAAGGATGACTCATCTAGAAGTTCTCAAGAGGGAGGAAAGTGGGTACACTGCCATGGGGGATATTAGGATTTTGGAGGAAAGGAGGAAGAGTACCAAAAGGATGGATTTAAAAATACTGAAACCTGTGTATCTAGACTGGATTGATTCTACCGCTGGATTTCTATGGATGTAGAGGAGCTTACTGTGCCACCTTCCGACCACTAGAGGGCGCTAGTAGGGAAGTTAGCAGCTCACCCTCTAGGAAACGCTGCTTCAAGGGGTGCTGGTGTGGACCTCTTGCTGCGCTGATTTGTAGTTCAGTGGACATCCAAGGTGAAGGAGATGCCACAAACTCCGTGAAGCATTATTTAATTCCCTATTCAAGCCCAGATGTATTCCAGGGGAGTGTTACATGTACATACACGCACCACCCAAAACCCTAGAGAAGCAACTGGGATTTAACAACAGCAACAAAAAGCAAAACCAGCAACAAAAGCAAAACCTAATTGAGGCAGGAATGTTCTCCTTGAATCATTCTATCAGAAATAGCTGTGTCTCCTATAAACCCATTCACTCCACATAGATTTTACTAAGCCCCTACTTAGAGCATGACTGTGTCAAGGGCCATGAAGAACAGTTCTACAGATGGAGAACACTCTAGAAAGGACCGGCTCCAGCATCCTTCATCTCTACCCTCCTGACGTTTCCTCCCACCCTGGCTGGCCACACTCCTCCTCTCAGGAAGGACTCCTTCCTCCCCAGCCCCGCCCCAGAGCCTGCCTGCTCCCTTGCACAGTTGAGGAGGAAGCCTTCCACTCGCACCGCCTGAAAGCGCTATTACTATATTCTGTGCCTCTGGTTCACAAGAAGCTCATCTGGCCGGTTGTGTTTTTGAAAAAAGCAGGAGCCCCCAGCACAGATGGCAGTTTGAGGAAGAAGCATTCAGTCTAGATCTGTGAGGTGGGGCTGGGCCACAGTGAAGACATAAATGCTGGTTTTCATCTGGCTCACTAGAAATGATGACTCCACTTCTCAGAATCCACCCTCAGGAGGGATTCAGAGCAAACACAGTCATTGTGACCTGGCAGAAACCGGGTGAAATATTTTCAGCCACCTCAACGCTCAATAATGAAAGTATAGGATGAGGTATATCCGTTCCAAGGAATACTGTATAGAATTTTTTACTTAGTGTCTGATAACTATTTGTTAATAATGTTTAATGTTTTCAAAGAATGGCAATGATGCTTCTTAAAATGTTGTGTAAAAAAAATAAAGAACTATAAATATAGAAATGCAAATATTAAATGCAAATATATAAATATAGAAATGCAAATATATAAATATAGAAATGCAAATAAAGAAATGCAAATATTGTGTTTGTTTAAATTTATAAAACTTGACTCTTCATTCTAGTTGTCAAATACATAATAAGAAAATAATAAGAGCTTTATAGACAGACTCCAATGAGGTCCCATTACTTGCGTCCCGCAAGTATCCAGGCCATCCCCCGGGTCCCTGACAACCCTCTCACCGCGGGGCAGGCCTCACAGGTGGTCTTCCTGCATTCCAGCTTGAATCCAGAGATGGGCCCCGCCTGGAGGGTGCAGTGGCAGGTCGTGCACACATCAATCATCAGACTTTTCCCAGGCTGAAACCAGAGGCACCAGGATCAGGCCCCCCAGCACGCTGACCACCCCCACTGACCCTCCCACTAGCCTCAGCCATCTGCCCTAGGAAAGGGGGCCCGGCTGCCCACAGCCGAGATAAGCCATCACCCTGATGCTCCTCCTGTGTCCAGGGACCCGCTCCCTTCCTGCCCTCCCACCTCAAGTATGGCGATGGTAAGTCAGAGCTTTACGCCAGAAAGGGAGCCCGAGGAGTGAGAAAGGCAGATGGATTGAAATGTGTGTGACGCCATCAGAGTGCTTCTCTGCACACAGAAGAGATGCTCGGGAGCCCTAGTGGGGGCCAGACGGTGAGGCCCTACAGAGTCAGCAAGATGGCAGGAGCCTGGGCACCAGGATGCCCCGGAAGCACTGGAGGCAATGGAAAATGGGGAATAGGGCTCCCTGCTTCCTTTTATTTCCACTTCAAATGACTGAGGTGCCCATCCTTCCCATGGCACCCCCATCCCTCCCCCCACAACTTGCCCTGAAGAAGAAGGCTTACCCCAATGATGGTGCCATTAAGCATGCAGGCCTCCAGTGGCTCTGCGGGAGAGAGAAAGGTGCAGGGCTGATCCCCTCAGGGTCTTCTCCTCCCCATCTGGGCCCCTCTCCTACATCTGCAGTCCCTCTCTACACCACCACCCCCAGGCCTGTGGGTCCCACAGTGGCCTCACTTCTCCCAGGCCTGCAGAGGAAGGGCAGGCTGCCTGTGTCTTACCACCCAGCCCACTGTAAGAAGATCCTCTCCCTCCTCATCCTCAAGGGGACAACCTTTCTAAATAGTTCACACCTAAAGACTGAGCGGGAGGGCACTTGGGCTTCTGAAAGACTGAAATTCTACTCTGGAAACTTTAAGTCCCAAGATCAAATCACACAAAGAATTCAGAGCAGGCGGTGGAGAGAGTTGCTATTTTGTTTGTTGGTACAGTTGGGGGTGGGAAGTCAGAATACCTTTCCCCAGCAAAGACTGTACAGTGAATGCTTGAGAAGCCTGGGGTTAGGGAGTTCCACCACTCACTAACACGTGGGCAGATAAATGGAGGTGGAGTGGCATAAAGCTACCACTGAGCACAGTGATGACTTTCAGGAAACTGTAATACTTCTCTCATCTTATTTGCTTTCCTACAAAAGCATTAGAAACAGATAAGAGGAGTTTGATCCTGCCTGATTCTCTGAGTTGTTGAAAAGGCAAAGAATTCAGGAGCCCTTAGTGGAAAGACAGGCTTGGAGGTGGGGTCCTTGGACACACGCCTTACCGCAGTGACAGGTGGGGCAACACTCTGAGGTCTTACAACTCAGCTGGAAGCCCACGGGGCAGGTAGGAACATCCAGCTGGGGACAGGAGACGTTCCTCTGTTGCACAAAGACTTCTTCCTTCACTCGGACACACTCATTGATGAGGCAGGGGTTGTCAGGAGAGGCCCAGTGAGAGCCAACCTGTGGTTAGAGCATTAGAGTTGAGCATGGCTGGGCTGAGGGCCCAGTGGGGTGTGCTGTTCTCTCAGGGAGCAGATCTGGGCTCTGGGGGTGAGACCCAGCTTAATATATAAATCCCACCCACAGGGTAAGGTCCACAGAGGGAATGAATGGGGCTCATCCCAAGTCTTTCAATACGTCTAGGTCAAAGTCACCCTAAGATCCTAGCTCAGAGCCATGTGTTCTACAGACACAGTCTTTAGCACCTGAGTGGGCCCCTTAGGGAAGCCTAGGGACACTCCCTTCCACACAGCCCTGGCTGTGAGCTGAGCTCAGAAGCTCTAGGGCACTCTGACCAAGAAGCAGCAGAATGGGTTGACACAGAGGAAATGTGGAAGGGAAACTCCACTCATGTCCTAGCCAGGAGCTACTTCCCACTTACTCTTACGGGGAGAAAGTAGGAGACTAGGGATGCTGGCATCTGGCCCCTACAGCTCAGCAATCTGTCCCTGGGGCTTTCAGGACTGTGGATGAGTGGCCTGATTCAGGGAAGAACAGTAATTATAGCCTGCGAGCTTTGAACAGTGGTGAACCCACAACATATGCAGGATGGTGAGGCCATCCCATACCAACCACTCGGGGAAAGCAAACCTCAGATCCACAGGTAAACGGGAGGACACAAATCCCCCAGGAGTTCACAGAACTCTTAGGGAAGGAACTGAACCTCTCCCCAAATGCACCGAATGGGAAGTCTAAGGCAATCTCAACTATTCCTAAGGGGCAAAGTAATCCCAGCGACACCTGGATAATACCACAGCCAGACGCAATTCCCTAGGGGGAAACCAAAAGGCAGAGAATGCAATCAAAGCCAGCACTGGACCACAGAATGGACAACCACGCTGGTAAAGCACTACCCTGCTTCTCACCCAGGCTGGGCCCCAGACCTACATTCGTCCAGTAAGACTGGGAGTCTCCCCGCAGTGAGCCAGTCACCACTTCACAGGCAGTTGGCAAACACCTTCCACAGCACTCGCCTTCATGGAGGACATAAGTGAAGCCCTGGAAAAACACAAAGAAAAGCAAGTAAGGACAGCCCAGCAGCAAAAACACAGGTGCTCTTGTCTACTCCGTATGCACACTGAGCCCTGGGGATTTACAGACCAGCTGGAGTCAACATTTTCATCTCTGTCATCCACCAGCTTCAGGATCACACTAAGAAATGGTTAAACGGAGGCACCAACCACTAAGTCACTAAGCTAGGTCTTATCCCAGCTGAAGAGACATAACCATGCTCTCTGAAAGCTTCCAATTTCAAACCAAGATCCAGTCCACGGAGTATTAAAGACAGCCCAGAATTCCCTCAGCAGCAGCCAGTTGGCCTGATCTTTATCAGGGCCAACGCTAGGGCCTCCCACTGACTGGAGAGAATGGTCAGGATGCCTGGGAACTAGTCTCCGCTCTAACAGAGATAACTACCTATGCTCTTGTACACCTTGATCCCAAGCGCTCTCACCAATATACAGAGTTGGGTTTCCCCTGGCCATTGCTTGATATTACCTAGCGACTTATGGGGCCCAGTAAGATAAGAACATACACAGATTGGCCTTCCCCAGAAAGCCTAGGAGGGAGACCAGCGTCCCACAGTCTGCCAGCCCCTCTTCCCTCTTGGAGGTTCTTCAATCTGGCCAAAGCATTAGAAACTTGGACTGAAATCCTCCACTGAAACTCTAAAGCCATATACAAAGAACAGGCAAATCACTGATACATGTGTTTGTCCCAGGAGCCAAAGAAAGAAAACCCAGGACCACCCTTCATCTTGGAGGTCTGTCCTTGAGAGACCCTAAGGAATGACTGCAGGGTGGGTGTGGACACCAGCCTGCTCTGCTCCACAAGCACACTCACGATGAGCAGGGGCGAGTCAGAAGATGCACACGATGCCAGTGCCTCCCTCTGGGGGAACGCAGGCACTCCAGAGACTTGGCTCAACTTCACACCATCTGCACGGGACCTACTTACATCCCCACCTGCGTCACAGCAGAGCCCATGGAGTTGTCCCCAGTCTTTTATCAGCTGGGAATCTAGTCGTTTGTTGGGCATCTATGACGTACTAGGTACTCTGGAGAAGCCAACAAATTAGGCCGATACAATCTAGACGCTGTCCACTGCAGGCAGAATCTACAAAGTGCCGCAAAAGAAACCGAGCCTCAAGGGAGCACAGAAGACAGTCATTAATCCCTTTAGGGACCTCAAGCCACTCTCCTGTGCCTCCCTCAGAGTGCTGAGTCATCTGGATTTGCATAATCTTCCTGTTTGCAGCTGCCCTCCTCACCTGCAAACAAGGTTGCCAGTATGTATGTTGGCTGACTCCCAGACTAGAGGCCTTGTTCTTAAAACCCCACCTGCTTCTCGCACCATGCCACCAAATTTCCTGGCTGCCATCTTTCTAATTCCCTCCACACCTCCAACATCGCAATTTCTTGCTCATAACTGGGGTTCAGCCTATATGTCATCTCTCCTTCTTTGCCCATATTCCTCCAGATCCTATGGCTTATATCTGCTCAGAGTGCACATCTCACACTCTTCTTCTTACTCTTTTCCACGCTGTTTGCACTGGTTCCCCAACTAAGAATGGAACTAATTGGGGGCACCCGGGTGGCTCAGTCAGTTAAGCATCCAACTTCAGCTCCGGTCATGATCTCACAGTTTGTGGGTTTGGGCCCCATGTCGGGCTCTGTGCTGACAGCCTGGAGCCTGCTTTGAATTCTGGGTCTCCTTCTCTCTCTGCCCCTCCCCCACTCATGCTCTGTCCCTTTCTCCCCCAAAAATAAACATTTAAAAAAAAAGAATAAAAAAAGAATGGAACTGATTTTTTTGAGGAACCTCCATACTATTTTCTGAAGTGCCTGCACCACTTAGCATTCCCACCAGCAGTGCAAAAGTTCCCCTTTCTCTGCATCTTTGCTAACATCTATTGTTTCCTAGGCTAATTTTAGCCATTCCGATAGGTATGAAGCGGTATCTCATTGTGGTTTTGATTTGTATCTCCCTGATGATGAGTGATGTTGAGCATCTTTTCATGTGTATCTGGATGTCTTCTTTGGAAAAATGTCTCTTCATGTCTTCTGCCTAATTCGTCACTGGTTATTTGTTTTTTGGGTAATGGGCACTAAGGAGGGCACATTTTGGGATGAGCATGGGGTGTCTTATGTAAGAGATAAATCACTGGGTTCTACTCCTGACACCAAGACTACATTGTATGTTAACTGACTCGAATTTAAATAAATAAAAAAAGAATGGAACTAAGTACATCTAATATCCACCCAATCTGAAGACAGATATGCCCCGGAAATAAATTCCCACTGTATTTAGCAGCCCAGTCCTTTCTTTTTAATTTATTTATTTATTTATTTAGAGAGAGAGAGTGAGTGAGAGCACCTGACATTGGGCTCTAAACTCACAAACCCTGAGATTATGACCTGAGCCAAAATCAAGAGTTGGATGCTTAACTGACTGAGCCACCCAAGCGCCCCTTAACAGCCCAATCCTTGAAGCACAATTGCCATAGCTTGTGGGAGGTGGGAGCCATGGAGCTCTAGTCCTTTGTCTCTTTGCTGGATCAGACTGGCCCTTGCAATGCTGACGTTGCCTATATACTAGCCTAACAGGGCCCTGGGCCAGGAGTCAGGACCCTCCTATGTCTACTGGCTCCAAAGAGCTGTAGAACTACAGGCAACTTCATTCCTCGTGCTAGTCCCCTGCTTCCTGTCCGGCAAGGGGGAAGAACAGCCCTACGTCTTCTTCCTTCTGGAGGAGAATCATGAGGATAAATAAAATACAATGCATCGTATTTAGTCCCTCAGAACAGAGTTCCTAAAGCCACGATTTAGTCTGATTCTGGAGATGCTCCATTTCACTGTCCTATAATGTGTCTACACAGATTGGTGATTTTTTGGACCACATTTATAATCTGCAGTACAGAAAATATGATCACTGCTGTCCCAATTCAGTTTTAAATTCTTCTTGCGGTGGCCTGCCCCTAAGGCTCCTGGGTGTTCTGGGGCACTCTATTCTTGCCCAATTAGGACTGGTAAGACCCTAGAAAAAAAAGGGAGCAATGGTTGTGCAGGGAGAATTGTGGGCAAAATTCTGGTTTAGTGCCATTATCATCATTATCATTATCATCATTATCAATATTATTCCTTCAGTGTTCTCAGGAGATGACGATGATAAAAGAGCAGTAACCAGGACAGACAAGTGCACACATCTTGTGCTCGTCTTCACGACAGCAGTGAAGATAACGCTCTTGATGCTGGTTTGAAGGCGGGTAATTTGGTGATGGAAGGGAGGGCCCGAGTGCAAATCTCAAAGTGGGAGAGTCTTCTCAGTCCGCCTGCCTCTACCTGCCTCGCTGGTGCTGAGGAGGAGCAGAGTTGCGAGGCACCCTTGGGAGAGGATGATGCGGTGGTATCCAGGTGTGTCCACTGGGAATGCTAAGTTTTGGAAACCCATCGGTCTCCATCTCCTCCCACAGGCCATGGAAGGGGATGGAAACAACTTGCTCTCAAGTAAGAGAGTACTGCTTAGAGGTCATTCTAACAAAACCAGCACCCAATGTACTTTGTGTATCAGCAAGGGGTTTTGATTGCAAAGACCAGAAGCCACTCAAGCTAGCTAAAATGAAAAGCGGGTTTATGGAAAAGACACGGAATCTCTCCGAAGTGAAATGCAGGAGATGCAAGTGGGCACAGTGGCCATGCAGTGTTTCTCTCCATTTGTCCCATGAGCCCCCATCTCTGCTTCTCTCTGCCCATCTTTTCCAGCTCCTCACTGCAGGCAGGCTTCCTCTGGGAGGAAGTTTTGCTTTCTCATAAATTTTGACTGCATGCGTCTTCATTGGGTCTGGCTGCAGCCCATCGTGGCTTTGCAGATCGGGGTTCACCCCTGTCTAATCTGACTTATTCAGTCTTTGTTTTCCATAGATTAACTTCTCAGAAGGAAAATAGATGGGCTCAGCTCAGCCTATGAATTGGGTCCTCTGTCCAGTTACTAAAGGAGCTTTCTTGCCCCTTCCTGGAAACCCCCCTCCCCGACCTCCCTAGCTAATCGCTCCTGGCAACGCCCAGCCCCTCTGCGCCCCTTACCGGCCGGCAGGTGTCCTCACAGGGCTTCTGGGAGCACTGGGCCACGCGCAGACCCATCACGGCATCCTCCATGTCGGTGCAGGTGCACACGTCACAGCCCTCCTCCCAGAACTGGCCCACAGGGTAGATGGTGCCTCGGTGGACACACACCTGCAGACACAAAGCTTCTGTGAGAAATCTCGTTCCATTCATTTAAACAAGAGGTTAGAAAGCACCTGCTATGTATTGGAAGGTGTTGTAGGTGCTGAAAACAGCAATATATAAAACCAACCTGGCCTCTGCCCACTCGGAGGGATGTTTATCAAGTAGATTTTGCCCTCTTCCCCTCCCTGCCCACCAGCCTTAGAGTCACGGCTGGCGTACCCTGGGAAGGGCCCCTGGTGGGTCCTTCTTGGACCACAGGCTCAGAAATAACTCACTAGCTGCCTGAATCCAGTTTCATCGTTGCCTTAACTGTATTTAACTCCATCCCATGTCACACAGAAAACTGTTCCCTAATCCTCAGACCCAGTAAAGTCCTTGGATTTAGCACCCATCCGCACATGGCCCTCCGTTCCCATTAGGAGTGGGCTGGAGGTGAGTGAGGACTATGAATGGGTGTTCCCTTGAGGTCCGCACATGACAAGGAACATAACAAAGGAAAACCTCTGAGGCACAGAAAATGGGAATATGTTTGAGAAACGAGGGATCCTGCTCAGACAAACTACAGGCTACAGAAAGGATGTGGGAAATTAAATTACAAAGGTAGATTGGGATCAGAACACGTAAAACCTGGGATGTACAAGGTACACAGTACTCAGACTTTACTCCGTAGGAATGAGGCGCTAAGGAAGCTGATTGATCAGGACACTTAATGACATTAGTCCCATGTCTTCCCTCTGAAGCCATGAACAGGTATTCACCCTCATTCACATCATAGCAGTACAAGTATTTATAAGCCATTATCCTTTACCTGCTCTGTCTTCCAGCTTCTATATAATGAACTTACTGAATGGAACCCCTTGTTCCTCTATTAAGAAGCCTGCTGAAAAATGTTACCACCCAGAGACTCACTTCCAGGAATCTATCTCTCAAAAGATGCAATGCCCAAAATACAAATGACAGGCGCTCTAGGCTGTTACAGCATTATTAGTAACTATGTTACTATGCCATGGTACGTTTCCTATAACAAAATAGCAAATCAAAAAGGGAGTAAAATCAACCTCTAAAAGTGGGAAACACACCGAAATGTCTGATTAACTAGATATTTCCACTAGAGCACTGGGAAAATCACGCAAGGAAAATAATTATTTCAAATAATTTTAAAACCCAGTATTTTGACCATATATCCCAGATGGGCTATATTCCTACGATAAAGAACTTATTAGTAATAATATTGGCATTGTTATTTTTGAGACTATTATAGGCATATTGTAATAGAAAGCAAATAAGTACTTATGTCAATTATGTTAGGAAACCAGTATTTGCAACTTAGAAGTGGTTCAAGTATAAATCAAAGAAGTTAAGTAAAACCTTATAATAGAATTGAATCCAAAATATCACTATGAATGCATGAGTTTCATCCTCTTTAAAAATACATTTCCAAGCACTATTCATCAAAAAAGACTGGAGGCAATGACAGCCCACAAGCAGTAAACATCCAGAGAAAAAAAACCGAGGTCTCTCTCTGGCATTCATTCTGAGGCTCGCCCTTAATAATCCAGCCACTGCAACTGTGCCCAGGTCTCCCTGCAGCAATTTTGGCTCATGATAGTTCATCTTGGTGGCTCTCCCCATAAGACTGCTATTTGCATTTAATAGCTGTACCATCCCCTGACACTTTATTGTATTCCATTTATAGACTATTGTCTTCTATATACTAGCAAGATCATAAAAGATCGTAAGAGAATCTTACATTTCTCCCATAACACCTAACAAGGTACCATCTCCGATAGAACATAGTTGTGCTCAGTAAATATTGGATGGATGAATGGAAGGAAGGAAAGGAGGAAGGGAGCGAGAGACGAGGAAGGAAGGATAGACTGATAGATGGACGGTTGCATGAATGAATTGACAGCAATTAACAAATAAGTAAACTATTACCTAGTTCCTAAATAAATCATGCAATCATATTATTTCCTTAGCTAACCTACAAAATAAGCTCTTTAAAGGTAGGCACCATATCCTATACCTTGCATGTAACCTTAGCATCTTGTCATGCTGAGAACATTGTAGGTTCTCTGTAAATATCTCCCAAAGTAATTAAATGTCCATTTAGACTGTAATGCCATGCTGACAGCTCCCCCACTATTAAAGTACTCAGTTTGGGCAGGAAGGGAGGCTCAGGTAGGCAAATATTTCACAAGAAACAAGTGTCTGGCCATCTTCCCAGCCAGAACTCAGCGGTCCCTACCTTGTCGGGGAGGCAGGTTGTCGTGGTGCAGTCACAGTCGTTGGTGACAGCAGAGGCCAGGTACCCGAGTGGGCAGCTCACTGTGGAATTGACGCAGCTGCAAGCACACTCATACTCATCACAGCACTGGGTCTTCCGAAGGGTCGGCGTCCGGTGCGGGGGACAAGAGGGCGGGGGCTCCCTTCTGCACTCGTCCTTCCTGCAGGCTGAGTGATGGGCACGAGGTGAGGCTCCAATCCTGCCACACTGGGTGGTGCACTCAGCCAGGGTTCCTAAATGTTCAAGCTATGATGGAAGATCCCAGGGAACTCCACACCCAGAATATTAAATCGGAAACTAAATCCCAGTCCAGGGACTGGGGGACGTTCAATCATACCAAAAAGCAGTTAGTCTGCAGAAACAATAAGAACATTAATCAAAAGGAGATATGTGAAGCTAGGAATTCTAATGGAGAAGTGAAGCTTGGTCTCTGCTCTATAAAGAAGTAGGGTCCTTCCAGCTTTTGGTTCTCAGAGACAGCAGACATTGGATCTCTGAGACCCAGACAGGGCTGGGCACACCACGCACTGGTGAGCATTCTTTTCTTTTTTTAATGTTTATTTATTTTTTAGGGTGGAGCAAAGAGAGAGGGAGAGAAAATCCCAAGAAAGTTCCACACTGTGAGCACAAAGCCCAATGAGGGGCTTGATCTCACAAACCGTGAGATCATGACTTGAGCTGAAATCAAGATTTGGGATGCTTAACCGACTAAGCCACCTGGGCACCCCAACATTCTTATGTGCTGGTAGCTTATGTGACCCTATCTCCATCTCAGTACCGAAAACAATACTCTGCAGTTTTGCATCCTTCAACAATGTTGAACAAAAGGATGCTAGCAATCCTGTCAATCTGCAGTGTCATTTTATAAATGCCAATCCCATCCCTGTGTCCTTTGCCTCTTTCTAACCTCCTTCAAATAGGATGAGGTCTCCTATCTCCCTCCAGGTCTCACATTTAGGAACTCAAGTGAGATTCTAAATCAACGGGACAGGAACTCCACTTGACATAAAGTGGGTATTCTCACAGGCTAAATGTGGAATTCTGTTCCTTGACATGTCTTGGTTCAGTCCAACACCATGGATAAACATACGGGGGTGGGAGGATGTATAAATTTGTTTGGGAATAAGATCCAGGGGTAAGGACAAACCAAGGGGACATTCCCACCCCTCAGTGGTGTCTGGGAGAATGGGAGCAAGTAAAGATTGAATCTGGAGGCTTCTCCATCCACCCATCTTAATGCAGCACAAGAGTTGGGGAGATTCAATCCAGGTATGACCGTAACCCCTCCGTTCCAGATGTACCTGAAGCCCAGACTCAATGAACTGGAGTACAGGACACCTTCCCCTAGCCAGAGGAGAGCTGGCCGCACCACCCCTCCTCATCTACAGAGGCTTTACCACATGTGAAGTTGGGTCTGCACTCGCCGGGATTGGTCAGGGTCATCTGGAGGCCACCTTCACAGGGAGGCACCGGGGGCACGTCACAGCTCGACAGGTCACACACTGAGGCCAGGAAAGAGAGATGCCCACTCAGAAGTCAGCAATGTCACTCACTATTGTGAGTGGCACCTGACATTTCTATTCCGACAGACTTCTACTGCTTCAGGTGCATGAGGAGGAAGAAGAGATGGTAGAGGTAGAGGTGGAGACTGAGAAGGGGGGAGTGATAAGATTAGATAGATAGATAGATAGATAGATAGATAGATAGATAGGAAGAAGATAGACAGATCTAGAGTCATATGATAAGCTCATGTAGATTCCTCTCGTCACTGCTGAGACTTCCAGATCTCAGCTAAGCCCTCTCAAACCCTCTGGACCTCAGTCTCGTCTTCTGCAAAGTGAGAAGTCTTCCTTCCAGGGTCAGTCTCAAGGTATCATGAAATAGCAAAGGCAGAGAGTCTGGCACATCATAGAAGCTTAATAACATACATAAATGAGGGGCTTGAACTAAATGAGCCCCCAGTTCTCTCCTCTGTTAACATTCTAAGACCTATCTTATGACACAAATTTTTCTCAAGCCACATCTCCCTCCACGTAGGACTTCTATTTGTGCCTGATAAATTTCATCAGCACAAATAAATGTCTCAGATTATTTCATTCTTTTTTAGATCCCTGGGCTGTCCCTTGATCGATTCGCTCTCCCTCAAAGATTTGCATCGCTGCTCATTTGACACGCCCGTGCTTTATGTCTTCATCCATACAATTAATAATCACGTGGGACAGGACAGCGACGGGGCACTGGAGATTTCCTGTCATGTTAACCATAATTCCATCAGCCCTGGATTCGTTTCATTACGCTATTTATTCAGCCCATTACTCACCATGCAGTTTGCAAGCCTATAATGAAACCCTTTGACGAATAACTTGCTGAAATCAAGGTGCCCTGTGTGTGGCCTTCTCTGTGTCTAGTTATTAAAAGGCAAATGGGTTACTTTGGCATGACTTTTTCTTCAGTAAATCTCTGCACCGCCCCCATGGCGGTGGGGATTACTCCATTTTTGTTAATGCTTTCAAACCTTATATTTAAAAATTCACTGCGGAATTTTCCTAGGAAGCCACCTTCCAGAGGTCACTCTGGCCATTTTTTGGAAAAATCCCATCATCCTTTATCCACCTCCTTTCGAGTACCCAGTGCCTGAGCGCACATGCGTCTTCCGGCACCTGCCGGGCGGGTCCGCTGGGGCCGGGGCCTGGTTCTGGGCCCTGGAGAAGCACCTACCACACTCATACTCCGGGCAGCACTGCTCTGCGCTCTGGCGAAGGCGGGCCACTTCACAGGGGCCACATGTGGGAGCTGAGGGAGAATGCCACAGAAGTTAGACAAACCAGTCATGCTGGAGCCTACAGCCTTCAAACCGTCACAGACCCTCGTCCACTGAAAATCAGCACAGGCCCTGCATGGGAGGCCCACCAGGAGTCAGGCCGAGATGCCTCTGACAAATGAGTCTCCCCAGGGTGTCCTGGTGGCCCCCTCAAATGTGCCTTCCAGGAGACTGAGTCTGAAGGCCAAGGTGGGGACAGGATAACAGGGTTAACTCTGAGCATAACTCCTCCAGGTACAGAAAAGAGGACCCTGAGCCCAGTGAGATAAAGAAGTGTGGGGCAGGGGGAGGACGTTTGTATCTGGCCCACCAGGTTTGTAGACAGGTGGCTAGGGCCCAAGGGAGTCCTTCTTGCTTCAAGAGCAGCAGGGAGTGGGGAGCTCACCTCTGGCGGTGGGGCAGGGCTGCGTCGTACAGTTGACCTTCCGCCCACTGAGGCACATGCAGATCTGACAGGGCTGGTGGGCCGGGACCCAGGTGTCCAGGAACTGAAGGAAAACATGGTTCAGAGAGGGCCCAGGACACTGGGGGCACAAAGCCTTGGAGGCCACGGAAGTCGATCCCCCCACCTCTGGCTCAGTCTCCCCTTCGAGGGCCTGCCAGGCCTCCGCACAGTTGAACACACACAGGCACAAAGGCAATGTGAGGCTCTGAGAGGAAAAGAGCTGGAAACGAGCCCCCATCAGGGGCTCCCCCATCAGAGGCAGTCCCTACCACCGCGTAAACTCAGGGGATGGCAAACTACAGCCTGGGGGAAGCCCTCCAGGGCAGCCATCTCTGGCAGCCGTGCTAAAACTAAGCAAGGCGAGAAGATGAGGGAGGCTTCCCATGCCATGCGACTGGCCATTTCCCAAGCCAGAGTTGGGGTGTAGCTGGAGAAACAGATTCCATTTACTCGTGGAGTTGACAAGACACAGATGGGGCAGGAAGAGTGGAGGGGAGGACAGGACAGCAGGACTCTGAGACTCATCACGCTGTTGGTACTGGGAGTGGTTGAGACCAGAGGGCCGCCTCTCAGATGAGGGTTCCCGCAGCCGGTGAAGCAGTTTTCCCAGAATTTCAGGTAGCCCCAGTGTGGAGGGCCGTGAGGTCAGGGAGACCTGAACTCCTAGGTGGGCTTCGCTCCCCGAGCCAGTTTCCCCACCCGCAAAAGGAGGGCACTCGGGCCTCCTCACAGGATGGCTGTTGGCAGTGCAGACTGTGACCAGCACAGATGGGGACACAGAGCCAGGGCCAGGCATCCCTTTGCACTCAGACAGTGAGTCAAATTCAGAGTTATTCACCTTAAATTACCTGCCCCTGAATTAACACATTCTTATCCAGTAGCCCAAAGACCTCTAATAAGTTCCCAGGTCAATAAGGTCTTATTTATTCCATCTGCTTCCACGGTCAGCAACCAGTCAGCTGAGAAGAAGGGAGATCGGAGGTCTTCAAGGAAAACAACCTTCCCTGCCAGTCCTCCTCCAGGAGCAAGCCCTCTGACCTGTGCCCCTTGACACCTTCCCCTCACTCAATAAACAGTAACAGCCAACGCCTAAAGAGCATATGCTGTGTGCCACGGTTTTATACACTTTATATAAATGACTCATTTTTTAAATTTATTTTTATTTTTTAAATGTTTTTTTTTAAGTTTATTTATTTATTTTGAGAGAGACAGAAACGGCGTGAGCAGGGGAGGGGCAGAGAGAGAGAATCCCAAGCAGGCTCCACGCTGTCAGTGCAGAGCCCAATGCGGGGCTAGAACTCACTCACCATGAGATGATGACCTGAGCCGAAACCAAGAGTCAAACACTTAACTGACTGAGCCACCCAGGCGCCACTATAAATGACTCATTTAATCCTCACTGCAGCCCTCTAGCGAAGAGGAAAGTTAGGGTCACACCATTACAGCTGCACAGTTTGGATTTGAACCCAGAATCCATCTTTTTAACACCGTGCTCTTCTGTCTCCCAGCGATAACTAGCATTAAATATGTCTAAACTATCTTTCTAAGAACTTTACGTTTATACACTTTTTATTTCTTACAATACTGCTATCAGGTAAGTACTGTCCTTATCTACATTTACAAACGATGAAATGGAGACACAGACAAGGGACCTGACCAGGTGCTATATCCCAGGATTTGAACTTGGCATTCTGGCCCCAGACACCACATGCTCTCTGTACTAACTACAGCTGCCTCTCTCATCAGTAATCACAGTGCCTGCATGGACAGGTCACACTGCCGGCGGCCGCAAAAGTCATGGGGGCCAAATACACACACGCTCCTAGCCTCGAACGGCCGACACTCAAATTGAAGAAATAAGACACACCGAGGAAAAGTTAAATAAGATAAAGGAACTGTGATACATTCACCGCGTGGCATATTACTCAGCCACAGAAACCAACCATAGAAACATGCAATGTGGGTGTCTCCGAGGTATCATGCTGAGTGAAAGAAGACGGGCAAAAAAGGAACACCCCTTGCATGATTCCATTTATGGAAAATTCCAGAAAATGTAAACGAATCTATAGTGACAGAAAGCAGAGCAGTGGCTGCCTGGGCGGTGGGAGATGGGGGTTGGAGATGTATTAAAAAGAGGCATAAGGGAACTTTCGGGGCTGATGGCGATGTTGATTATCTTGATTGTGGTGATGGTTTTATGGGTATGTGCATACGTCAAAACTCACCAAATGGTACACTTTACATGGGTGCTGTTTACTGCATGTAAACTATAGCTCAATAAAGCTGCTTTTAAAAATGAGAAATACAAGAGCCACAGCAGTGCAAAAGGAATGTTCACGGAGGCTGGGGTACTCCAGAAAGGCCTCACAAAGGTTCACCTGTGCGGGGTGGGAAGGACCCAGGCAGAGGAAAGAAGAAGGAATTCCAGGTGGGAACACAAGACACAATGTCCTTGTGGCCACCAAACAACTGTAGAGGCCTTCGCCATCCGCTCCAGGGGACCGTGTTTAGCTTGGTAGATAAATGTAGCCTCAAAGCTCTGTGAGCCGGACCCTGCCTCAAAGAGAAGAGTCAAATACGGACAGCCCTGGTGACAGTGAGCAGCATGGAAAGGGGAGGGACTGGCACCAGAAAACCAGGGCTCTCCTAGGGGCTGGGAGGGCCTGGGGAGCACAGGGCGCTGGCCTCAGAGGCCTGGGAGTGGAAGGAGGGGGGGGACCTCTCACGTCGCCCCAGGCCTCTCTCTGTTCTGCCTCTTCCCTGCGTTTTGCACTGATGGGGATGCGAAGAAAATGGCAAATCAAGCGATCTATGTTTAGACATTTAAATGACAAAGGTGATGAAATGAGAAAGGAGAAGATCATATTTTTATATGTTTTGGGGGGTTTTTCCCTCTTTTTATTTTTTAACTTTTTAATAGTTTTTTTTTTTAATTTATTTTTTTTAGAGTGAGAAAGAGACAGAGTGTGAGCAGGGCAAGGGAAGAGAGAGAGGACAGGGAGACACGGAGGCCGAAGCAGGCTCCAGGCTCTGAGCTGTCAGCACAGAGCCCCATGCAGGGCTCAAACTCACTAACCACAAAATCATCGCCTTCACCTAAGCCAAAGTCAGACACGCAACTAACTGAGCCACCCTCCTCTTTTTAAATGTGAACTTTAGATATCTAAATTCAAGAATAAATAATACGACTTTCCCACGATCCCGAGAGTGGACAACACCACAATAGATGACCAAAATCAGGCGTTAAACCTCCTTTCCAGGGATATTCATTTCCCCAGGAAGGTTTAATGAGGCGTGCCAGAGGCAGGGGACAGAGTCTATGGCTCCAGGAAAAGATCTTTCTGGCTAATGCTTAACTAAAAGCACCAGCAGCCCGCTCCACAGCTGCACAACCTGTCTGGTTATGCACCAAATACAGCACCAGGTGGCACTCTTGCACCAGGACAGGCCAACTCCAGCCAGTCCTGTCTCACCTACAGGGTTCCGGAGTGGGACGTGACTATTTCCAGGACAGAACAGGTATGAGAGCTGGCTGGTAAGAGAAAACTGAAGTCTTCAAAGCTCCAGGTCAGAGAAGGGACACAGCAAGTCACTGTGCACCACTCCACCACAGCCTGAGGGCAGATGCAGGTGAAATGTAAGCACTAGGCTTGCCACCGAAGCTGAGACCAAGGAGGAAACGCAGGCTCCAGAACTCGGACTGGGGTGATGCAGGCAGTCCTTGCTGCCCTGCACAGCCCCCAACCAGAGAGGGACAGCCAGTTCGAGGCCCTGGATCCCCTCTCAGCCGGCCACAAAGGCTCGCATGTTTACACTGTGTTTTGTAAAATAAACAAGAGCTATGGAAACTGGTAAATATTTTGCCTTTCCAAAGTTACCACCAGAGATTCATACCCTAGATTATTTCCCTGAAGAAAAGTTGTCTAGGCGTAATTATTCTGTTAAAGAAATGTCCTTCATGTTAGATTTTTATTCTTTTCCTGCTTTGCATGGAAAAACGGAAATTGCAGGTAGCCTGATGAGATATTTGTTTTCATCCATTTAAACTATATTTTCTGAAATAAACTGAAACTGGCTTTGTTCCCTTCATAGTTTTTGACTAACTAATATTAATGTCACTTGGTTCTGAAATATATTTATGAGACTGTTTCTGTGTGCAAAATACTGTGCTATTTGGAAGCATTCTTCACACAACTCAAATGCATGTTCTGATGTGTTGGATGGAAGGTGAGGGGACTGTTGAGGAGAAATAGAGTCAGAGGGGGTGGGTGGAGACACTAATATAAAATTCATAAGCTTCTAGCTCTTCACATCCTACAGCATAAGGACAGTCATGGAACCAGAAATGCTTTGCAAACTTGAGATTCCTTCTCATCACCAAATGCCAAAGAAGGTAAGGACCATTTCTGCCTCCTTTTGAGAGTACCTTACCACTACCAGCAAATCCAGCCTGAAATTACCACTGGGTGCTGGCACCACACGTACATGGTACATATCCTTCGAGCCCAGTGGGAGGGAGCCCAGGAGCTGTGCAGATCAGGAAGAGCAAGATAAGGTTTTATGTACTTGTTTTGGAGAAAACTATGGTACAGCAATACAGTATAACTGGTCTTCCCTCCTAACTCACCTACTTCACAATGAGAACAGATGGGTCCATTCAGATAAAGCCCAGAGAGAAAACAGAGCAGATGAGAGCCATCCAGTAATAGCTGGATGACTGCCCATGTTTACATGAAAACATAGTTAGCTCAAAGTTTAGCTCACAGTCCCAAAGAGATAAATGGCAGGGCTAGAACATTATGGGGTGACCTAGTATGGTGGCTATGAATCCCAGCTTTATCACCTTATGCCATCTGAGCCTCAGTGTCCTCACCTATTCGATGGTACATGTAATAATGACCCTATGGAGTTTAGGAGAGAATCAAAGGAAATGGTCTTACAGTGTCAGGGAGAGAAGAAGGTAGTTATTGAAATTATTGTTGTCATCATTCTCTAGAAAGGTCAGCTAGCTTTACCATGTGATTAAATCTGTAAGGCGAGTAAGTCACCTCAGCTGGTTCACTTAGTGATAAAAGTCCTCCTTGGTGATGATGGAGATGTTAGGTCTTGAGTGTAGCCCCTGATTAGAGAATACACTCTCCTTTGCTAGAAGCCAAATCTGCTCTCCCTATACCATGCTCTGTTGTATCACTGTCAGAGATGAAGGACAGGACCACTACACACATTCACATGTGCACAGACACACAGTCCCCCGATACCACAAATGTACATGTTGTCAACTTTGAAGACATGACCACCATCTCAGGCCAAGAAGGGTGAGAGTCTGGTAAATATTCTTTCAAAATGAACTTGATAACTTCTAAAGAGCTAAAAGAATTACTCAATTAATTCCCAAGCAAATCAGCCCAAAGAAGACCTCATAAAAATGCGTTTTTATACATCGGAAAGAGCACACTCTTTGGAGTCAGACAGAGCTTTAAGTACCGAGTCTAATTCTCACCTCCTTCACTTACAAACCATGTCCATGGGCAAAGTAAGCTCTTTAAGCCTTGGTTTTCTCTTAAAATTTTTGTTAAGTATTTATAAGATGATGTAAGACATCCCAGTGTGTCTAGTGGAACCCTGATCCAAGAGGATGTCATACACACACAGACACATGTCACTCACTTGGCCACACACACAAGTTCCATGGTCAGATAAGTTTGAGAAGCAAAATCCCTCTTAAGTACTGGCACCATACGTTAGTGCATGAAAACCTCTAACGAGTCGTACAATAAAGAAACCTGTTTAGCTAGTGTTCTTTAAGCTCTCTTGACCACAGGTAACTGTTAATACCCTGCAAAACACACTTTCACACTTTCAAGTAATGCTGAGATAATGAATATAGAGTGCTTAGTACAATGCAAGGTATACAACATATCTTCATAATAGCGGACACCGCCATATAAAATATTCTTTTTCCATCCTCTTCTGGGTTCCTATAGCCTTCTATTTACATGAAATAATGATGATAACAGCAGGAGTACTTGTAGTAATATGTTGTTAATACTGTGGGTTTTTTCACACAGCTGATATATGACAGACCCAGGATTTGAACTAAGATGCATCTGGCTCCAAAGCCATTATGTCATACTGCTTCCCTATCCTTCAATGATCCCCTTAAGAGTTGACCCTTGCTGCCACAGTTGGGGGGTGAGTGAGTGCAGACAATCCCTGGTGAACACTTCACCTTACTGACCCAAGAGAGAAGCATACCCACAGGAGGTAAAAGGCCAGGGCTCCTACCTGGTGCCGGACTCCATCCTCGCTGACGCACTGGGTACAGGCCTCCTCAGGGACACAGCTACCTTCCAGCAGGACTTGATGCGGGGGGCAGAAGCAACCTTCTGAGGGATGGTCCCCACATGAGCTTGTGTTGCCCTCACAGAGCCGGGGGCAGCCATGCTCACAGTGGTTGTACACCAGGGATGGTGGGCAGGACATAGCTACAAACAGAGAAGGAGGTCACACTCAGCCCATACCAACCAGAGGGAAACAGAGGCACAGCTGATTCAAAGAGGCTGATCATCTGACAAACATGCTGGGGCAGAAATGGCTAATTTCTACCAATTTTTATTCTCTCCATTTTCCATAGAAATAGACCTTTAAGCTAAGCACATGACCACAGGATAAAGATCATTTCCCGACCTCCCTTGCATCTAAATGTAGTCACATGACTAAGTTCTGATTATTTTTTCAAGGAGCATCACTTAGTTCAGCACCATTTGAACTTTTTTGACAATGAATATAGTAAGAAATACATTTTATATCATAGACCAGGATATATATATATAATAAGTATATGTATAACTTATTATATATATTATATATATGTTATTATATATATATAATAAGTTATATCATAGATCAGGATATATATAAATATATATATATGTATGTTTCTAATTTTTATTTAAATTGTAGTTAGTTAACATATAGTGTAATATTGGATTCAGGACTAGAATTTAGTGATTCATCATTTACACATAACACCCAGTGCTCATCACAAGTGCCCTCCTAATGCCCATCACCCATTTAGCCCATCCCCCACCCACCTCCCTTCCAGTAACCTGCAATTTATTCGCTATAGTTAAGTCTGTTACAGTTTGTTTCCCTCTCTTTTTTCCCCCTTCCCATGCTGTTCTATTTTGTTTCTTAAATTCCACGTATGAGTGAAATCATATGGTATTTGTCTTTCTCTGACTGACTTATGCCACTTAGCATAAAACACTCTAGCTCTAACCATGTCATTGGAAATGGTGAGATTTCATTCTTTTTTGGTGGCTGAGTAATATTCCATTGTATATAGACATATCACAACTTTTTTTTTCTTTCTTTTCTTCCAAGATTTTATTTAAATTCAAGTTGGTTAACATATAGTATAGTATTGGTTTCAGGAGGAATCTTTTTTTAAAAGACATCTCTACATATCCTTTGTCCTTTTTCCCTTCTTCCCCTATGTTGCTATTTGGAACCTGGATGTGATCGCTAGAGCTCCATCTTTTTTTTTTAACATTTTTATTTATTTTTGAGAGACAGAGCATGAGCGGGGTAGGGGCAGAGAGGGAGACACATAATCTGAAGCAGGCTCCAGGTTCTGAACTGTCAGCACAGAGTCCAATGCGGGGCCAGAACTCACATACTGTGAGATCATGACCTGAGCTGAAGTCGGACGCTCAACCGACTGAGCCACCCAGGCGCTCCAACTCCATCTTTAACCATAAGAATAAAGCACACCCAAGTGAGAACAGAGCAAAAAACTAGAATCCAGTTTGGGACCCAGAAACAGCTGGAGCCGCCTCCCTCTGATAAGCTGTTTGACAGAATTTTCCTTGTCTGTTACTCGAGTCAAATTTAACCCTAACTGATTATGTCAGCCTGTATATCCTTGGGAAGTCTTATGGATCTTTCTTTTAAATACAGGTATATTTAATCCTTTAAAAATCCTCTTAAATTAAATAAGGAATCCACAGCTATGAAGAGTTGCCTAGAGAAAAGCTACACGTGATTCACTTGTCCAACTCTGGCCCTGATCAACCCCTTCCTAACGTCCTCACGGTGCCAAGGCAGGGGACAGGACTGTCTAAGGATGTACAGCACCAAGCATTTTCCTGTAAATGCAGAATAAGTAGCCAGGGGTAGACAAAGAAATTACTAAATAGAAAAGGACTGTGGGTATCTCAGAAACTATCATTTGCCCCTTGATCTGCAGGCAGGTTGAAAGGAGGCACTACCATCTAATGGACTCAGAACACCAGAGCTGGAAGGAACTCAGGGGTTGTCTAATCCTACAACCCTATTCTGAGATGCAGAAAGCAAGGTCCAGATAGAGAACAGCCGATCACCTGCTGAGCTGGGACTGGGGTGCCCAAGTCCTCCAGCCACAGGTGAGAGCTGTGATGGCTCTAGGATAATAAACTCTGAGACTCTGAGATGCTTGCATATATTGATTTCCCTCCAGAAAAAGTCAGAGATCGTATTCACTGAGGATGCTGAAGTTCAATGGTCTTGTCACTCCAGCACCCCCTGAGGCATCTGATTCATCATGGTATCCCCCACATGTTAAATGATAAATGCCAAGTCCAAGTAGGGGAACTGACCTTGGGGAGGTATCTACACTAGCAATCCCATGGTATTTGTTATTAACGCATGTTTTAATATTTAGTGGCAAAATCCACTCACACTTCAAAACCCTGCTCAGGCATGGCTTACTCTGTGAGCGTTTGCTAAACCTGGTGGAATTTCAAACTCAATGTGACTGGTCATTCTGTACTTTGCTGATGCCTATAGATGTCCAATACATTAAAGTCGCATCTGTCTGAACTGTAGAAATGCTTTCGTGTGCACAGAAATTCAACACTCAAATAACTTAAACATCTACCATCTTATTTGATCCTAAATGGGATCCTATGTAATAGGAAAAGCAGGGATTTTGATCTTTATCACCCAGAAAAAGAATCTAAGGCCCTGAGAAGTTGAGCAGGCCCACGAATAGTTGGTCTTCACGACTTCAGGAGGGCACATATGGAGACTCACCACAGAAATTGCTCCTCCTCCAGTCAACACAGACTCCTTTGGTCCGACAGAGGTGGGCGTACAGGGCAATCGCCTCACACACTTGCTCCTGGTGGCAACTGTCCTGCTGGCACATGGCATAAAAGGTGGCTGGAGCCAGGAGCTGGTGGCACTCGGCAAACAGGGCTGAGAGGAGGAGCTGGCAGTGGGAACTGCTGGAGGCAGGACACTGCTCCTCGGGAACAGGTTGGCATGTCTTCCCCGGCTGCTGCACCGTCCATTCCTGGACAAGTGTCTTCCAGTCTGTGGTGACTGTGCCATCCCTCAGCATGAAGTCATTGGCCCCGTTCTCATCGCAGATCCCTAGACAAATGAATAAAGACAAGATTGTTAGCCCTGGGTTCCCACCTATTGATGCTGGAGACCTGGCCATTCTCCATCCCTACCAGCATCTGAACCTTACAACCAACTGGACCGGAAACGTAAGCAGCCAAAAGTCCTGAGACTAGAGTGAAGAAGGTTTATAAATGCAAAAGGGGGATAGTCAGGAGAATGTTCTCACCACAGAGACCATACATCTTCGAAGCAAAGGTCTTGGGGCTGAGCCGCAACTGGAACTCGTTGTTTTGTGGAGTGAATGTGAAGATGTGGCCAAGATGGTTGAATCTCATCTCATACATGATGGTGCCATAGACATTGACTTCTATGTCCCCACTCACGTATGGGACAGAGACCAGTCTTCCATTCACTGTCAGCTACCCAAAGAAGAAAATGACTCATCAGTGGTTGTCGCAATAAAGAATCCTAGAATTTAGTCTTCACTTCTTCCTGAGGTTGCTGACAGTCCCTACGCTTCTGTCACATTCAACTCCAATGTTATCCACAAACTGATATCTGACAGCAGCTCTTCTAAGATAAAGGGTCTCTGCAGAGCTCTACAGGACAACAGAGCATTACAATCCTATACAGATGGCCATGCTCCTGGAGCCTGAGAGCCCAGGGGTTAAAGCCAACCTTGAGTCTATGTGCATTCAACAGGTAAAGGTAACTCTTCCAGAGACACTGAGAAAGTTGCCTTTTGTCAGATCATCAGGGTGGTGTCTCTAGGAGCATCTCACAGGACTATTTTAAGTCCATTTATGTATGTATATATGTATATGTGTGTGTGTGTGTGTGTGTGTGTGTGTGTGTGTGTGTGTGTGTATTTTTGGTCACCAGCTCTTTGGAGGCCCCACTATACATCATATCAAACATATTAAAAGGTACTCATGTCCCATGTTGAATATAACTTTTACTGTTAAAGGTTTTGGAAGGCTTTTTATCCTTTTGATTTTAAAAGTTTGGGCTCTAAGTTACTCATTTAATATAGGACTGGCTATGATTTTTCAGCAATTAATGTGCATATTTAGAAATTCTTACAAAATGAGAAGGTTACTACAAGTTACTTTCACATAATGAAATATTTGTGATTTCAAAATGAACAAGAAGTTGTCATAACATAGCCTTTTGTAAACAATCAAACACTTATTTTTGTCAGTGTTGCAGCTTTCCTCTTGGATTTTGGAGCCATATGTTTTGATTGGGCCCTAAATATTTTCAAAGGCCCTAATGTAGACCCTAAATATTCTCCTTCAGGGGCGCCTGGGTGGCTCAGTCGGTTAAGTGGCCGACTTCAGCTCGGGTCATGATCTCACAGTCTGTGAGTTCGAGCCCCACATCGGGCTCTGTGCTGATGGCTCATCAGAGCCTGGAGCCTGCTTCAGATTCTGTGTCTCCCTCTCTCTCTGCCCTTCCCCTGCTCATACTCTATCTCTATGTCGCTCAAAAATAAATAAACGTTAAAAAATAAATAAATAAATAAATAAATAAATAAATTTAAACCTAAATATTCTCCTTCAGAAAACCCACAGGCCCTAGGCACTAGGCTCACCATACCTGCTGGGTAAACAGCTCTGGTGTCCATCCCAATTTTCTGCCAGCACCAGAAGCCAGCACTAGATTTATAATTTAATGCTACCTAAAATGGATCCTTTCTTCCAAATCTGGGCCCAGAACAACATGACATTGCGCCACAAGGGAGATGAGAATAAGCCTCTCCTGAGAAGGTGGTGCTCCGCCGGTGGGACAGAAGGCTGAGTCCCTAACAGACATGCCAGCTAAAACCAAGGGCCACCAGAGGCTTCTTGGGGGCTCTGTTGCCGCCTTGCATGGGACCCACAGAAAGCACCTCTCACCTGCATGTCACTGTGGAGCTCAACCGAGAGGCCATCATGCTTCACCTCAATGGACTTCATGCAGGCCTGCCTTGTCTCAGGGCTGCAGGCACTATTATGGAGAATCACCTCCAGGTCCTGCTCCTTGTTTTGAAAGAGGACATACGAACAGCTGCCAGTCAGCTTGAAATTCTGCCCATCAAAGGTCACAATGTGCCGGGTAGAGCTGCCCATGCAAACACCTGAACAGGGGAGAGCAAATGATGGATGTGACATTATCCAAACTCCCACACATGCAAAGAAGCAGATATTACCAAGTCGCACATAGACAGAGTTGAGCACTGAATGGGCCTTTTGAGGTCATGCAGTCTAACTTCTAACTGAAATTCTGAGAGGTGGAGAGAGTAGCTTAGCTAAGTAACACTTGGTCAGTAAATATTTTTCTAGAGAAGGTCTATAAAGACAAGTATCTCATAAAAACATGGAAAAATTATACAACCATACTTCCAAAAAATTTTAACGTGCAAAGTGAATGATCTCCTCTACAGGGATACTTTGGCTTGGGAAACAAAGTTAAGTTTCAGGGTTGTTATGACTTGCTGAAATCAGGAGGAGCTAAGTGTATCATATGCTTATGAGCTCATTGTAAAGAAAGTTCACCTAAAGACACATGTGTCCTCTCAGCTGCCAAGTTTCTCATGGTACAAGTGGCCATGTTGACTTGATCCCTTAAGAGATGATCACACGAGAGAAATATTTCTGAAGCAAAACAAATGATTGGGTCTCCACACTCCCTCATTTACCACTCATTCATTCACACGATCAGCAAATTCTCAAGGGTTCTATTAAAACACCACTTGGAAACACTCATCATCTTGCATCTGCTTAAGATGATTCCGTAAAAATCCCCCCATGGAAGGCACCACTGCCATGTGTGATTTGAAAGCTAATCTTAGACCTAAATGAAGTTGGAGATGAGCTTTCCAGAGCAACTGTGACCACGGCTATGGTGGTGGGTAAATAAAGCCCAAGAACTGAGAGGCAGACTCAGTGGGTCTGTCAGGCTGTAGCGATGTCCCTCGCTCACACCAGGTCTAGGCAACCTCCACCTACATCCGTGACCTGTGCGTCAAGCAGCACAGCCACTAACAAATGAAGGGGCTGCATGCACCATCTGTCAGAGCTGAGCAGCTTGCCAGGAGCTCTTTGACTCAAAATCTCCTGAGACCTGGTGCAGTCATTCACTCCCAAGGGGCACTTAACATTCATGCAGCAAGTGCTTCCCGACACTCCAGTTGTGGAGAGTATCACGTCTTCAGGTGATCAGCCCCTCTGCTATGAGGATGTCACAAGTCACAAACAAATAAATAGTACTAGCTCGCACGTGGCAAGCTAGTGGGAATGGCTCTGCTCACCGTCGCATAAACTGTCACTGTGAAGTGGATGCTTCAGAACCAGAGAAACTTAAGACTGAACTCCGTTCCACCCTGTGCTTGTACTGTGACCTTGGACAGAATTACTTCACTTCTGTGGTCCTCTCCTATCCTCTCTGCTGTCTTTGAACTGACAGGGAGGATTTCTGGGCTATGTTTTTAAGCTAAAAAGGCAAAGCTCATTTGTGAAGATGGATGAGCCTGAAATGAATGAGACTGGTTACCTGCAGGAAACATAAGTGGAAATGAGTAGAAAGCATGGAGGAATAGGAGAAGTGGAGTGATACTCTGAATAAACCTTTCTGTACATTCTTACATTTGTGGCCATGTTAGTAATTCATGTACCAAGAACAAATGAATAAACTCGACAAGGATGGGGATGACGGGAACCCAAAATGGAATATAAACAGAAACAAATTGAACTTATGGTAATAAGTAAGATGACTACACTGTAGGGAGGGGAGAAACTAATCTAAATAATATGGGTGGTGAATGGGGAATGTACTATGTACTAAAAAACATAAGACAAAAAGAATTACATATGAATATTGTACTCTAGTTAGTAGATTTGCTTTTCATCCAGGCATTGGTTAGCAATTCTGAAACTACTTTATGTGTATTCTGGGATTAAGCCAACATACAAGTATATCATGGATAATGAGAGCCAGACTCCTTACTGTGTGAGAGAGGGGGGTGGACATGTCAAAAGGACACAAGAGTCAAATTGAAAGGGTTCCCATTAGCCACATCTGAGATCATAGACCCAGAAAATAAATAATGCTAGTAATTGATGATACCCCATAGAGTAAAATAAGAACCAATTAGTTCATATTGATACAAATAATTAACTGAATTCATCAGTTAATGACGGAGAAGGAAAAGTTCTTCCTTTCAATGGAGTTCCAACAAGTAAATGCAACAGGGATGATGGAAATCAAAAATTTCTATCTGCCAAACACCACAATAAAAATTGTTTCACGTAAGGATCACCAATGTATGGTAAACTTAGTGGGTAAAAGTATATTTCCATAGTTTTAAAATATCTCTGAATATGATCATTATTAATTGTGAGGAAGAAAACAGTAACTTTACAGTGGAAAAATCTGGTAAATATCACCTAAACCAAGTGTTCAAACTTAACATCACTTGTAATGAGACAAATTGATATCAGGTGTCTCCTCTTGATAAACCAAAAAAGACACAGTATGACTTCTGGGATATTCTTAACAAAATGTGTAACCTGAATCTAACCCAAATTGAGGGACATTCTACAAATTACTAGATGGAACTATTTGAAAAGGTCAAGGTCATAAACATCAAAAAAATACTAAGGATCTGTTGCAGATTGAAGGAGACTACAGAGACATGACAACTAATGCCTTGTGGGATTCTGGATTGAATCCTACATCCGAACAAAGAACATTAGTGGGACGACTGATAAAACTGAGTAAGATGTTTACAGGTGTACTTTATGGATGTTAATTCTTAATTTTGATCATTATACTGTGATTACATAAGATACACCAATCTGCATAAAGATACTCAGGAATTCTTTGTACCGTTTGTGCAGCTTTCTTTGTAAAGCTGAAATTATCCAAAATAAAAAGTTTTAAATGTTTTTAATGCTTAAAAAAATAGCCCAAATCTAGTTTTACTGCTTCTGATAAAAGAGAATATAGAGAGTCAAGGTTATAAA
The DNA here is from genome assembly GCA_030068075.1 of Paguma larvata. Taxonomy (NCBI): domain Eukaryota; kingdom Metazoa; phylum Chordata; class Mammalia; order Carnivora; family Viverridae; genus Paguma; species Paguma larvata. The sequence continues at coordinate 97,596,205 of CM057828.1, read as the reverse complement.
AGGAATCAAGAAGATTATTGAGGGACCGGATTTAAGAAGACATTTGTTTGCACAGAGCTCCTATTGTGTTGTGAGTCTCACGCCCCTAGGTGCCCCAATAGGAACAATCAAGCCTTGTGAACAGGACTTTCAAGCCCACTCCCAGAGATGATTTTTTGTCCCATGCAGTTACAGGGACCCTGGACCAGTGTCTGAAACTTAACCTGAAGAATGTAAAAGAGAGAAGGTATTACCATTGCCCAGAGGTGGCCAGAGAGCAAGAGAGGGCTTGCTGCTATTTGGGTAAGCAGGCACACTCCACTCCAGTGGTGGGTCAAAAGTGCCAGAATCTAGGGGTCCAAATATAGCACCTACACAAAAAATGATTGTTCTAAAAGTGATTCTGTCTAAAAGACCTTCTACTGTAGGGCCAGGAGGACCCCAAAACCAGGAGCCTGGCAAGGAGAAGCAGCAGCCAGCCCAAGGATATAGACTCCTCCTGCACCCCAAGACTGAGGATCAGAGGAATAGAACAGGGACCCTCTGAGAGCTGGCAAGGTAAAGCAGTTGCCTTAAACACCTATCAGGCCAGAGAGCCCTCTCAACAGAAGCATCAGTCACAGAAGAACTTTCTGAACCCCCTTCCATCCTCCCTGCCTCAGCCCCAAACTGGGGGAGAGGCAGAATACACCCCTTTCCCAGGGTGCAGGCAGCACGACTGGGAGTAGAGAGCTGTTTTAACTCTAACTCAAGTTTAAAGTTTTGGTTATTACACAGGAGCGGACACCCAATTACCAAGTTGAGCCTTTGTTTTATAACTTAGAGTAACCATAGAACTCTTTATGAATAAACAGAGATGACACAGGTCTGGTAGCGTTCTCATCCAGTCCAGGGAGATAATTTGTCTTACTAAATAAACTGTCAAGGGAGGCTGAGGAATAAAATATAGTTTTGGTTTTATCCCCTGGTTGTATCTGTTCAACACAGTAATTATATGCTGAGTACGTATTACCTATGCAGTCATTTCTCTCAACATGAGGCGGGGGGCTAACCCACCCCCGCAGATGAATGCCTTCTACAGGTCTGCACAAGATGAAGATTACTATGTCCTCCTCATAAACCAGGCCATTGTAATGATGTACCATGGCACCCAACTCCCATCCAGTTCTAGGTGTGAGTGGAGAGTTTTCTGGGGGCGTCACTCTCACTGTTCTACTTCCACAACATAGACTTCTAATGGCTGACTTGCCAACAGCCAAGTTGAGCAATGACCTCAGAAAATCAATTCTCCCTTCTGGTTATGCATTATCTGGGGAGGTGCTTTCCAAAGACACAGTAAGAGAACACTGATCCTTGGGACTGAATGAAAATACATCCAAAGGACACAAGAAGGAGGGAACATGGGTGAAAGTAGCACTCTGCATGTAGTGAGGAGGGAAAGGGGCTTCTGGTCTACCTCTCTGCACAGCTGTTCTAAAAGCACTGCCTCGGTAACACCACCCAGGCTGGTGAAGCATCAGACTCACAGGGGCAGGTCCAGCGGCAGCCACAGGTCTCCTCCACTCTGAGAGGGGGCTGGCTGTTGGGGCATGATGGCCTCGGGCCCCGGTCACAGTTGACGCGATGACTCTGCATCAAGGTCTGGCCATCTGGCAGGCAAGTCACTGTGTGGCACTGGTCTGGCAAGGTCCAGACGTCCCCGGGCTACAGAAAAAAGAAGCAGATTCAGCCAGGCACAGGATGAGCCACTCCTGCTAAGCCCATCAACTGGGCAACTGACCCCCTCTGAGGACACAGAGACTAGGACTTGGACATGGGCCCAAGCAGCAAGGATGCGGAACACAAGATTTATGGGTGGAACCTCCCCCACACATCCATACACATGCACAAAAGCAGGATATAATGGTAAAAAGGGGAACCGGACCAAGACCAAAGGAGGAAAAAGGGGGACTAAGTACCCCAAATACTCATTTCTTATCTTTCTTTCAAAGTCAGCTGAAAGGAACTTACTCTCTTCTCATTCCCTTCCTCATCCACGCAAACTCCAATGAACCCTGAAACAGACACAATTATGATCTGAGTTCCCATTCCCATCCCACAGAAGCCATTCACAAAGTCTTCTTGGCCCCGGGCTAGTCCCAGAAGGGGACTTCACTCTGCAAAAAAGGTCTGAGTGGGTTTGACCTTGAGTATGCAGGTCCACCAGGTTAGGAGGTGGTCACCCTGAGGTTCTTCAGGCATGCTCTGTGGTTCTCAGTATCTATGGTGATAGCAACAGTAAGAACACTGCAATCCCTACAGGGTATGACGCTTCTCAAGGTCAGAATCTCCTTTTCCCATTTCATATGGAAAATCAGTGCCTAGTGAGGAGAAAGGGAAGGAAATGAGGCAAGATCCCAGAAATTCGAAAGAGACCTTTAAGAGTCCTTCCAGGAGAGCTATCTTCTAGCAGTAAAGGGCAATAACTCTAGTAGGTTTTGACTAACAGTTAATCACATTACAAAAATAAATAAAATCAGGTAAAAAATCATATATGGGAAAAATAAAAATTCTAATCTAAGTCAGTTTAAACTATGACACTTTGATATTAGATTCTACATTACTGTTTTTCTTTTTTTTAATTTTTTTAATAGCTTATTTTCAAATTGGTTTACATATACATTACATATACATATGCATATACATATACACATATATACATATACATTACATGCTAAGGATGAATATAGGGCATGGGGAAGAAGACCATGGTCTGCAGGATGCTGGGCTTCCCTGCTTCTGTCTTCCACTTCTTTGTCCAAGATCACTCTGCACCAGTAAGTATGGGTTGTCTCTGCTAGTCTTGATGGACAGTTGGGACGGAAGGAGGGCTTTAAACAGAGAACTTTCTGGTAGCCCCTTGGATGTTTCTAGTACAAACTTTCCATGAGCAGAAATTGAAAGGTCCTAGTCTATGTAACAATCTTCATTCAAGGCCAGATCTTATCCATGGACACCTTCAGGTCTCTAGAATGGGTTTTTTCCTTTTGAGGGGGTATGAAAGGCATTATGAGACTCACCAGAGCATAGCTTGTGGAAGAAGGAATTTCCTAGGGTGGCCATGGTGGGGAGGTCTTCGATTCGCTGGAGTTTCACCACGTTGGAGCTGGCCTTTGGGCCTGCCAAAATCCTCAGCTGGGCCTCGTCATACCGATCCCCAATTCCAATGGGGATCACTGTCACTCCTGGGGTTAGCAGAGGAACAAGAAAGGGTCTGTGTCAACCTGCTTTGGTCAGGCGGGCCCAAAATGGACTGACCTGAACCTATCCCCAGTATCTGTACAGAGCCTCATGCTTTCTAGACGGGTCACATAAAGTGACCCTGTGAGCAAGATATTCAGTCAGTCAACGAATTTTAATGACACCACCCTATGTCAGGTACTATTCTAAGCAATGGGGATACAGAGTGAGCAGATGAAGTCCCTATTTTTGTGGACCTTGCACTGGGCAGAGACAGACTACGAACCCAAAAATAAGTAAATCTCTAGTATTTCAGATGTGGGTAAGTGCTTAGGAAAAAACAGAATGAGATATGAGGATGGGAGTGCCCAGGGGTAGAAGTGGGAGTTACTGTCTCATGCAAGGTGGCTAGACAAACATTTGATGACATTTGAGCAGAGACGTGAGGTAAGGACAGAAGGAACCACAATGATGTCCCAAGCAGAGTGAACGGCGAGCACAGTGAACAGCAGTCCGAGTGTGAGCTCCAGGGTGGCTGGAGCGGACCAAACATGAGAGGGAGTGGGGCACAGACCATGCAAATCTTCACAGCCCACATAAGGACATAATATGTTCTCTGAATGAAAGGGGAAGCCAGTTAAGACTTTGGGGCAAAAGATTAACATGGGCTGACCAATTTTTAAAGGGTGGCTACATCCACCATGTTGGTTATGAACTACAGGGGACAAGGATGGCAGCTGGGGTTCTATCAGAAAGCTATTACAGGGGCGCCTGGGTGACTCAGTTGGTTAAGTGTCTGACTTTAGATTTCAGCTCATGTCATCATTTCACGGTTCATGGGATCGAGCCCTGAGTTGGCTCTGTGCTGGTAGCGTGGAACCTGCTTGGGATTCTCTCTATCCTTCTCTCTCGGCCTCTGTCTTTCTCTCTCTCTCTCAAAATAAATAAATAAACTTAAAACAAAGAAATCTATTACAATAATTCAGGTGGGACACAAGGGTGGCAGTGGTTGACGTGGTATGGCGTGATTCCCAATATATTTTGAAGACAGAGCCATAGTTTGTGGATGGATTGGACGGCAGTATGAGAGAAAGAGATGAATCACAGATACTGAAGTTTTTGACCTGAGCAGTGGGAAGGATGGGTCTGCCATTTTCTAAGACAGGAAAGACTGCAGAAGGAGATTCAGATGTGAATTTGGTTTACGTTGAGTTTCTCATGAGAACGTGTGGGTGGGGTTGAGGCGAGAGATCCAGGCTGGAGATAGGAATTTTGAAGTCGGTGGTGTATGAATGGATTTAGACGCATGATGCTGAATGAGACCACTCAGGGAGTGAGTGTAAGAAGAGAAGAGAAAATGTCACAGGCCTGAGCCTGGAGCACATGCAGGCCCATTAACAGATGAGAAACTGAGTTAAATGACTTGCCCTAGAGCATGTCTGTTTTCCCCAGACTGTAACTGCTTCCCTTCCAGATGAAAGTCTGTCTTTAGATTCTTGATTCTAAAGAAGAAAATTCTCCATCCTGAAATTCCCCAATTCAGTTCTCCAGAAAGTTCTAGGTATTTGCAATTAGCTTAAGGTTAGAGCTGATTTTCTACTAGCAACTTTTTGGTTCTTGTCAGCTCCTCGTATCATCCAAATGTATATCCTTTCCCTTTTGGTATCCTTTTCCCTAAAAGAATAAATTTCATAAACATGCCCCCTTCATTCACTCAACAAACATTAAATGGCCACCTACTTTGTGCATCATGCACAGATGACACAAAAGTAAGATGTTGACCTTACCTTCAAAGACCCCCAGTTTGTGCAAGAAACAGATACGTAACAAACAAATACAGCGTGATTTGTGCATTTTGAGTTGTTTAGGATGTGGTACAGAAAAGGGAGTGAATAACTCTCTTAGGAAAATATCAGAGCAAAGACAACTCCAGAGCAGGGCTCTGAAGGATGAACACGTCTCCAGGTGGCTATGGGAGGACGTAACATCACTCCAGTCACCCAGCCCTCCCTGGGCATGATGACACCCTGTTCTGGCTCACGTTCTGCTGCTCTTTGCAGCCCAGGCTCTCATGCGCCACCAAGGCTGGGTCATGACTGCAACTGTCCCTATCCTAAAGCAGCACCCTTCCTCTCATCCAGTTAAGCACCCCAAACCCATCAGGCAGGTACTAGAAAAGGGCTCAGCACATGTGACGGTCTGATGGTTTCCACCACCCCATAATGAGTCACTCTGGCCTCAGACGTGGTGAGGTGGTGAGAGTGGGGACAGACCAAGGACACCATACCACTTCAAAAAGGAAAGGTGTGGACGTCTGACCCAGCCCTGGCCCTGGACACAAAGGGAATTATTAAAGGTGACAGTCAAACCCATGCAGACAAATGAAGGACAAATACATATTATTAGTGTTTGGTTTCTAAGTAATCAGGGATTGGGCCACTTCCTGCTGTTTGGAACCAGGCCATGGGTGGCTATTAAGCATTCACAACCATTCAGGCCATCCAAAAGCAATCCCCGCCAGCCACTTTTAATCCTCTAGCAGGTTAGGAGAGTCTCAGGATTACACACCGGACACTTACGGTTGGATCTGGCGGCATCGGCTGCAGCGTCCACTGAATCCGCGGAGACATCCATGACCAGGATGATCACCACCTTCGAGGCTCCAGGCCTGGCACCGTGGACTTCTGAGGTGACATATCTCACAGCAAAGCCCAAAGCATCCCCTGAGAATGGAGAACAGTCCACACCAAGTCAGTCCTGACGGCAGGAAACACTGGGCACCCTGTCTTATGGCAGATTCTTAGGTCATCCAAACAGAAGGATTCAGAGACAGAGAAACACACAAGTGAGATCCAGAAGAGTATCTGGGCCCGCACTTTACAGGGAAGGAAACTTGCTCAATGAGCAAAGTGACTGGCCAAGGTCACTTAGTTACATATGCCAAGAATTAAGACCAGGTGAAGCTCCTGCCTCCCAGCCCACAGCACCAGGTTACCAATTTGGTTGGGGCCTCCCTCCTGCTGCATGAGGTCCACGAGGCTCCTCAAATGGACTTTCTCAAAGGCCACATTCCACGGCACGTCAATGGTGGTGATGCTTCCGTACTGCAGCACCGACACCTGAGTGAGCCGAGGCCCTAACAGGAAAGAGAGCATGGGAATCGTGCTCTGGATCAGACAGAGCCCCAGAAAGAGCTCCTTCCCAACCCACTCCATCAGATACATCACTCACCTATGTTGGCTTTTGAAATGAAAGCCTTGGCGAAACTCTTCATTTCTTCAAAATAAGAAGCTGGCAAGCTGGAGGAGCCGTCCAGGAGGAGGATCACATCCAGGGGCTGGCTGCAGTCTGCAAAGACACCAGGAGGGTGGGCACCCAAGTCAGCACACCAGGCCCAATGCAAAAGACACAGCATTCAAGGGCACACATATTGTGTACAATAGAATATTATTCAGCAGTTAAAAAGAATGAAATAGTGACCTTTGCAACAACACGGATGGAGCTAGAGGGTAGACCTAATGCTAAGTGAAATAAGTCAAAGAAAGACAAATACCATATAATTTTACTCATCTGTGGACTTCAAGAAACAAAACAAATGAACAAGAAAAAGAGACAAACAAACAAACAAAACAGAGTTAAATATAGAGAAAAAAACTGGTGGTTACCAGAGAGGAGGTTGGGGAGGGGATGGGTGAAACAGATAAAGGGGATTAAGAGTATACTTCTTGTGATGAGCACTGAGAAATGGATATAATTGTTGAATCATGTGTTGTACACCTGAAACTAATATAACATTGTATGTTTATTATGCTTTAATTTAAAAAAACCAATAAAGCTCTTAGGAAAAAAAAGAAATCAGTTATTTTGGGATGGTCCCCAACACACCTAGGACTGTCTTGAACATTCCTGTGCTCAAGAACTAGGACTCAATTAGACATTAGTATCAGTTAAGAAGGCAGGAACAATAGCAGTAGTGGCAACCAGTTTTTGAGCACTTGGCAATGTGCCGAGTACTGTTCTAAGCACTTTACAAGTACTATTCTTATTCCCATTTTTTTTTCCACAGATGAGGAGACATACACAGAGGTATTTGCTCAAAATTACCCAAAAACTATTACCAAAATTAAATTGCCCCAAATCACCCAGCTAGTATGCAGCAGAGTTGAATTTCAAACTAAGGCAGTCTGGTTCCAGAATCTGAGGCCGTAACCCACCACCTGTCACCTAACTTCCAGCCTTGCCCCCAAAGAACATCAGCTACTCAGAGTAATTTTATCCATCCAGTGTGGCCAAAGCTGAGAGTCACCAAACTGAACAGGTTATCTCCAAAGCAAGGAGTGGGATTGGGTGGGGATGAGGCTGTGGGATAAACCAAAACTTGTATTTTTTTTACTCTACATCATTGGTATTGTCTATATTTTAACAATAGCCTTGTATACCTTTGAATTTATAAGCACACTCAATAAGAAAAGATCCTTCCCCCAAAAGGATCGCAGACACATCTTCCTGGCTGGGAGGGAAGGAAACAGGCACTCTAAAGGCGAGGGTTTGACTGAAGACACCGAGCAAGGAAGCAGGATTATTACCCAAGAACAGCATCCCCACCAGCCCTCAGCAGCCCTCTCACCGGGCCAGGGGCCCGCATACCTGGGGCGGGGGAGAGGGTAGGGATCCGCAGCCCGTCTTCAGAGCAGCACCTCTGCAGCACCAGATCAGGAGCCTCTCGGGGCAGCGTGTCAAAGTCCCGGATGAGGATGGGGGCATTGGGCCAGCTGAGTCGCTCCAGCTCCTTCACGTCAGCATGAGGGCCCACTCCAATGGGTACCACCTGGATATCTCCAGGCATCCGCTTGATCTCATCAGAGGCAGGGTTTCCGGTGACCATGTAGACCAGGTTAGGTGCCTGCTCCCGGTCCCCCTGGCTGACCGAGAAGCTGTGTTCAGACAGGTACTGCAGGGCCAGTCCAGTGTTGGTCCTATTGCCACCCCGGTATCGGATCTCCCGCACCTGCTGCAGGACCTCGCCCTTGGACTGGGCCTCCCTGAAGGTATGCTCCACGGTCACCATGTACGAGTACTGCAGCACCGTGACATGGATGCCGTCCTGGCCCACATCCATGCGCCGAATCACCTCCTCCATGAACTCCCTGCTCTTGTTAAAGTTGGCCTCACCAATTTTGTCTGACCCTTCCAGGAGAAACACCACGTCCAGAACCATGGAGTTCCTTTTGGGTCCCGGTGATGAAATCTCCAAGAGCTCTGGACCCACAGTGACTGGTACCATGGGGGGGTGCTGGGTAGGGGCAGGTGCTTCGGGGGCAAGGTCACAGAGGTAGTTGATAATCTCGTCCCTTCGCTGCTCCAGCTCGTCTACACCACTGAGCACAAAGGCCTTGTTCTCGGGGGCCTGCTTCTCAATGGTGCGGATCTGCCTGAGGTTGGCATGGGGGCCGATGCCCACCGGGATCACGGTGACTTTCTTCTTCTTCAGGCCCTGCACGTAGCGGACCAAATTCCGGGCCATCCTCGGGGGCTCCTGGCTGGCCATCAGGAGCAGGGCAATGCGGGATGCTTCGGGGCGATCGATCTTGCTGAAGATCTGGAACAGCGTATACTTCAAGACCTCGCTGGTGGAGGCCACCTCGCTGCCCGCGTACTTCACCTGGCTGGCAATGCGCCGCAGCTCTGAGGGTCGCTTCCGATCCTTGAGCTGGATGTAGGCATGGGAGCCATCGTGGTACTCCACCACGGCCACGCGGATCCGCTTCTGGGAGATGTGCAGACGCTCCATCATGCCCACCACAAACACCTTCAGCACTTCAAACTCAGCCTCGGACAGCTTGGAGGAGCCATCTAGCAGGAAAACCAGGTCCAGAAGCCTGCTGCAATAGAAGTCGTGGAGGGGTGGCTCCGGGGTGTCCTCCACATATGGGGTGGTGGCTCTGACTGGGCCTTCCGTGGGGGGCACCACTAGGCCTCCGGGCTCCCTGCAGGCTTCACAGGTGAGGTTGACACCATCACAATGACTGCAGAAGAGAGAGAAAACCAGAAACGGTTCAGGAAAAACCTCTGGGTACTTCTCAGCTTATTTAGAACCATCCCACATATATTCCCATAGAACTGGTTGCATGGCCTCCCTGAACTGAGCTCCCATGAATCACTCCCCACCTAAATAGGCCTCCCTTTATTCTAGAAGCCAAAGCTTTAATCTATCATAGCACCTGGGAAGAACCTTTCTTGCTTCTAGGCTATCCACACTAACATTCAAAGTTGATGTCCTTTCAACCTATGTCTCTAGTAGCATAAATATTTAATTATAATCCAAACCCTCTTCTAAGTGTCTCCAAAGACAAATATTGCTCTGTAGGATTGACGCTGACCAAGACTTTTAAAGGTCCTATTGAAGATAAATGCTTTAAGGTATTTATTGTGACAATTTAAGCTGTATAAATTTTGTATAATATGTTGGGCCTTAAGAAAAAGAAAAAAAAAGTGGAGTGAAAACATTTTGGGAAGATGAATAAAGATTCAAAATCCCAACCTGAGCCCAGAACAAAATTGGGAATGTCCAAGATGTTAGGGGAAAAGACAGGGGCTTGTTTATTCATTCCTCCAATGGCCATGTGGTGAGCACCTGTCACGTGCCAGGGAGAGGGTAGACCCTGCACCCAGCCCCAAGCACATACCCCAATTCTGTAGCAGAGCCCTTGCCCTCACACAAATTACTGCACTACCAAACCAAGTTTCCAGACCCTTCTGGTCACTCCTCACTAGCATCCTAGAAATGGCAAGGTATTTCAGACCATAGGTGAAATCAAGCTGCTCCATGGCAGACACCCATAGAGGCTGGGATCATTTCCTATTTGTACTCTCTGTCTTTGAAGCAACTTGCCTTTAGCACCCCCAGTAAAGCTAAGAGGCAGCAGTGCCCTGAGCCCTGAGAAGTGTCCCCTGTGGCCTGCCTCCCATGCAATGTTCCCAACCTGTTTTGGAGTTTTTGCCCACAGTTGTCTGAAGCCACAGTGTGTATCCTGGTAGCTGCCCCTCCCCATGGGACAGCAGAGGGAGGCCGGGAGAGGGCTCTGAGCTCTCGTGCCTGTGTGGCTCAGAACCCCAAGTCAGCATCAGCTTCTCCCCCTTCTTCATTCTTTACGGTCTCTGTTTCAGCATGGGGAAGGTGGGCAGGCGGGATCTAACTGGGAAGTTAATTCTTACTTCCCCCCATGGTCCACACGATTTATTGCTTCAATCCTTGGTTAACAATGCATGAGTGACATACTCTCTAGTTTCCTGTGTCTGCTAGAAAATTAACCCCAGGCAGTGTTCCCCTTGTTTGTACAGATGGCGGTAGTGGGATCTGCGGCCACAGCCTTCCCCAGAAAATTTAAGTTCTCAAGTTCAAGTTCCCATAAGGCTCAGTCAGTGTCAGGGCATGGTGTTAAACACATCAACATCTGAATACATGTTCCCTACTTGGGAGTAGAGCTTCAGAAAGCTCAGAGCTCACCCTAAGGACTCCTTCTCACCTTCTCAGTTCCCAGAGGTAATCCAAGTGACAGCCCAGGGTGCAGTGATGAGTGTCTTCCCTCCCAATTACAAAAGCCCTGTCCTGGGACCTTGGCTGTGGCCCCAAGATGTCTATGTCACACTGAGGGGTCGGGGCTCTGAGTAAAAAAGAAATTTGACTTCTTGGATTAGATGTGGCCTACAGGAACAGTAATGTGAGAAATAAGGGAGATGATTCATTTTCCGAAGTGTCAAATAAAAGCTGTGTTGTCTAACAATGGGTTTACAACCTATTGGAAATATGTACAAAACCCCCCACCACGATGGAATCCCAAACCCTTAGACACTTCACTTCCTGGATCTTTCCCTCTCCGTTTCTCAGGCTTATTTTCACCAAAGAAAAAAGGGAGGAGGGACTGAAAGTCTTTGTGTCACCTTGGGGAATGAACATTTGTTCCAATCAGACTACTTTTTGCCTTACATGGGCACAGGAGGCATCCGGGTAAGGCTGTAGACTCTGTAGTACTCAGCTAATGAGGAACCAGGGGAGGGACTTCCCTCTAGGAGATAAATTGTCTGCTTTAACTGCTCCAAGTGTGCCTGTCCATCAGACACCCGCTCTTGCAAGAATGTTGATTAAAACCTCGCTTCTTTGCGCTACCAGTCTCCGCATCCCTCCTTTCATTGGGTCGATGGGTTTATTTCTAACAGTAACAGACTATATCCTTCCACAAGAGAGAAGAAACCAAAATACTTCAGTCTCTCAAAAAGCATTTTCTGGGGAAGCAATGCAGTCTGTCCTCAAAGAGAGAGAAGCAAACTCTAGAAATAAAACAAAACAAACACTCAACCTCTCAACTCACATAGCAAGTTCTTCCCCAAACCTACACCTCTGAACAGGCCCCAGATAACATCACTTCAAACAACAGGGGATCTGTTTTACCAAATCTGGCAGTGCTCAGGGTCATTGGGGTTCAAGGTGATTTTCTTTCCTGAGGCCAAGCGACGACCAGCCACCTCACATATAGGACAGTCTTCGGGGTCGATGCAGGTCTGCAAAAGCTCATCCAGGATTTTTCCTGCATGACAAACCCTCCATTAGGAAGAAAACCCTCACCTTTCCCACAAGGAAGACTCACTTTTAGCTAAAAGGGCCTGTCCCAGAAGCTAGCTCTGCCCACCTCCCTCAAGGGCCACCTCACCACTTAGAAAGCAACTGTCCTTCTTTGGGCCTCAGTGTATCCCTCTGCAAGACTGGGAGAGGGTATTCCTTCCCCCTAACTCACCACACCCAAGCCTCGGGACAAATAAAATCTTATCTCCAAGGCTGTTTTCACTCTACCAAAGAATATATTTGATTACTCTAAATCTGTGCTACCCAATAGAGTGGCCAGTAACCACAGGCAACTAGTTAAATTTCAATGCAAACTGACACTAAATAAAATTGAAACTTCAATTCCTCAGACACAGGAGCCACCTTTCCACAGAACTTCCCCATCATTCCAGAAAGTTCTATCAGAAAGTGCTTTTGATGGTAAGCCCATAAATAGGCAGGCACGGTATAGGAGCCAAACTTGACAAAAATCATAGCTGGCCTGGCTTGGATGAAAGGGCACCTAGAAGCAGACCCCAGGGTGGTAAAGATGGGGACAGGGCACCACAGGGTGAAGTTGAACACCACTGGGAAGCACCTTTCCTGACAGCCCAGCCACGCCCCCCAGCCCTTCCTGACCCAGGGGCAGGTGTCTTACCCGGAGGGCAGTGTGCGTGGCAGCCTTCCACACACTGCACAGGGCATGCCAGTGGCTCAGGGTGCTGGCACGTGATGGGACAGGCCGGGGCACAGCTGTTATAGCGCCACTCACACTCATACCCATTCTCGCGAATATTCCTCTCCTCGCAGCTCTGGGCTGTATAGACAGAACATAAGCAGTCACCCTGTGCCACCTGAGAAGACAGGACTGCACCAAAGGCCCCAAAGAGATGGTGGTGAGACCCATGGCAGTGATGGCCCTGGGGGAGGTGACGATGCCTGTTGGGAGCCGTTTTGAGCTCACAGGTTGAGACCCCTCCCTGTGTGGAAAAGGTTGAAGCAAAAGCTTGCCAGCCAAACTGACGCCTAATCTTACAACTACTCTCTTTGGCTTAAGGAATGTAATGCTCTTTTGTTTTACCGCATTTAGATAAAAGGAAGGACCTGGAGCAGGATGCTTTGATGGATTGCATCTGAACAAGAGTAGCCTGACCACCTTAAAGTTGCATCTTGGGGATGGGTTGCATAGATTGATAGCAGTTATGAGCTGGCTGAATATTGGTGTGATTTGTGTAAATGTTAGGCTCCTATTATGTAAATTCACGGGCAAAGGACAAGCATTGGGAATTCTGTCCTTGCCAGACGGGTTGGACCTCCCCCATTGTAATTGGAAGAATAGGCAATGACTCCTGGCCTGTTTATGGATAATTAACATAGGCAGGCCTAGGTAACTTCCTGTCCTCTCCCCCAGCCTTAAATTTATATGCTAACTTGAAAACAACTTGCAAGATTCGCCACTTTACTGATATAACACATTATTGTTCAAACTATGCTTACTGATGGGCTGTCACTCATTGCTGTAATGTAACTCACTACCTTTAAATAAAGACACTGAGGCCAGCAGGGCAGAGACGCCAGAGACGCCAGAATTCCCAGGGCTGCCTGCTTATTCATCAGACTCCATCTTTCTCGTGGCTCTCTCACCACATTTCGCCTAACCGTTCATCCTTCGTGGACCCCTAGATTCACCGGAATAAGGACCGACCCCGGCAGATGCCCATGGGGAACTAAGCAGCATGGGAGCCACCAGTATAGAGTCTGCCCGGGGTTTTAAATCACCTAAACCTGGAACCTAATAGTTCTGAATCCGTTCTCCATGTAAAAACAATTGGATGCTCCCACCCAAGAAAGACTCTGTATAAATAATATATGCATTGATCACTTACATTGGCAAATATAATAGCATCTAATTAAAGATACTGAATTTAATTAAAATATTGACTTCCTTCTTCTCTTCATCACTGTTCCATCTTCTCTCTCTTCTGGAATTTCTCTACATATTAATGTCTTCAATCACTGTCCCCCGTCCCTCCTCACTCACATCAATGTCCTTTTTTTTAGGTTTATTTATTTTCAGAAACAGAGAGAGAGAGAGAGAGAGAGAGCACAAGCGTGGAGGAGGGGCAAAGAGAGAGAAGGAGATAGAATCCCAAGAAGGCTCCCTCACTCTCAGTGCAGAGCCTGACATGGCACTTGATTCTACGAACAGCGAGATCATGACCTGAGCTGAAATCAAGAGTCAGATGCTCAACTGACTGAACCACCCAGGCGCCTCCATCAATGTCTTAATTCCCTTCAACCCTCAACCATCTGTCCCCATACAGGAGCTCTGTGTTCTCTCCCATGAAGGAGTCCTCCCACACCCCACTTAGAAGTCTTAAAGTCTAGATCCATGAGGGGTAAGGGAGGGTGACTGAGATCACGAGGGACATCAGGACTCACGACACAATGTGGCTGTCCTCCAGGTCACCACCTTGCCATGCTGGGCACACACGTGGGCGTAGGCAGCAATGGTGTCACAGAAGCAGGCACAGTCCCCAATGGACTCACAGGAGCAAGTGTCGTAGATGCAAACATCCAGGAATGGGTCAGGGTCCACCTGCAAGGGAGCCTCAGGGTGGCCTAGGCCCGGGAAAAACTTAGGAACCCTGGCTCTTGGTCTGGGGGAGAATATTCTGGTGGTCAGAGTAGGGCAATGGGGGCTCCGGGTAGAAGGGGAAATGCTGGTCAGTGGCCCCAGTAGGGAGTGGGTACAAAGGCATAATAATTAGAATTTTTCAGAACATTCTCCTCTATCCATCTTCCCACATACCTGCTCAGCCAGCCAGCCATCCCCATAACCCACACTCAACCTCACAGGTGTTCGTTGTTTCTCCATAAACACAACCAGACATACATGCTGGTTGCCTTCTTCCCTTGCCTCAATTCAGCAAAATGAAGGAGGAAACACACGAGGACTGCTCACACTGCCTCAATGAGGTGTTGTGGGGCTATTCCACTGGACCATAGGACTGGCCTGGGCCCCCCAGACTCCCCCCACCAAGCCTCCCCACTCACCACTCACATTTGATCTCAGTAACCCCTTCTTACTTTCCCTACCCCCCCAACCCCCCCCCCACACACACACACACGCTGCTGCACACGCTGGCCTTTTCCAAGGTAGTTGTGGTAGGAATGAATTCAGACATTAAGTGTGTCATTGTTTCTAAGACATTCTAACAATCCTGATCTCCTTAGCTGTCTTACTATCCAACCCAGATGCCCTTCCTCCAGCCCAGATGCCCAAAGTTTCCACCAACCATGCAACCCTAGGTACTCTCTGGAGTATCCTCAGGGACTCAAAGTGACTGGATGGATAAAAAGAGAGCTGAGACTGGTATTCAACAGTCACTCCCATATGTAGTGCTACAGAGCATCATGCAAGCATACGTGCCTGTGTGCTTGCATATGTACACATATATACACATGTACCCACACAGACACCCACATACATGTGCATATACATTCATACAGAGACAGAGAGAAAACGAATTGAACTCTGGGGAATTGCCTGTCACCATTTGAGATAAACACCCAAAATGAAGTCATAAAACAAGGGCTCGAAATCCCTACATTATAGACCAGAAAAGAGTTTCTGACAGACAAGAACCCGGAACTAAAAAGTTCTGTGTGGGCAGAGGTTGCTCAGATCAGGTACATAGCAGGGACAGGAAGGTGAAATTCCTAGCTCCAGTGTTGAAGACAAGATAATTTGTGGGGAACAAACTCTTAAGACTGAGGCCAAAAGAGAAGCGTTGTCAGATGCCCAGAAGAGCTCCACCTGGCGTAGAAGAAAAATTCACCAGGCATTGCTCTCCTCATATACTGTCTTTTATGCTTTCTGTTTCCCAGCCTGAAGCCGAGAAAACGCGTGAAAAGACGAGAAAAGAGGTGACTTGATATAGACCAATTCAAAGCCTCCAAGGTGGTATCCACAATTAGAAGCTCACACTCCAAGTGCCCAAGCCGCTGGGCCAACCCTTAACAGTCTTCTGCCTCTGTTTACCCCACAGCCCTCACCAGCCTGTTGCAATCCTGGAAAATATCACTGGTGAGGATCCTGCAGGATGAATCCACCATCGCCTGCTTCATGATGTTGTTGTGACAGGTGGCAGGGGATGAGTCCAGTGGTACCTGAGGAACAGGGCAAAAGGACACAGATGGACCAAAACACAGTCAGTCCAGAAGGATCCAAGAGATCCTCCTCTGGAACCATGCCTCCACTGCAGTTCATACCACCTCATCCTCCACCCCCACCCTCAACCCCCATAAAACTGATGGGGACATTCCAGAAGCAGGCCTCTTGGGCTCGGTCCACACAGAGACCTCAGACGTACTTTCCTGGTGTCGGCACATCGTGGGCTCACTTTCCAGGAATTCCCAAAGTCCACAGGATCTTCTTCCACTTGGAGGCTGCTGGTGGTGAAGTCATTGTTCTGGATGCCATCAAAATTCCCACATAGGCCACACACTTTCTCCTAACAGAGAAGATGAGATCATGAGCACTGTAAACCTCAGAGCAAACTCTCTGACTCAGGGAAAGGAGAGCTCTGGGCAGCAAAGAAGGCAGGTTTATCAGAGGAAGGGGAGTCTGGGAGAGGATGGGGATGGAGACCCAGAAGCAGACCATGGTCATCGCCAAAACCTTGTCCTTGCCAAGATTTTTCCCAGGCTTCCTCACATACCCCATCTTCAAGTTAAACAGAGGTCATTCACAAAAAAAGGCAACCTGCCCATATCCTACAGTCCACCAAGGGCAGAGGTGGAAATTAGGCAGGCTCAGTCCTGGTACCTCCAGTATAAACCATCACTCTCCCCAGCAATGGGCCAAGCAGAGAGAAGAGCCTGTACTCAATGAGAGTGTACAGGTCCAAAGAGGGAATGTTCTAGTCCTTCTTTACTGTGGACAGTATAATGTGAGCCCATTATCTGGACAACTGCAGCCTGTCCAGACAGGCTGGCAAGGATTCTGCTGTATATCAAATGCCACCAGGGTTGACGTAATATCTAATTTGTCTCTGTGTTCACCTGTCATATGTACAACACACATGCATGAGCAGCTACAAGTCCTGAACAAGTAACTGTTGAATGAATGGAAACCATCACATAAAAACTATGTAAAGAACTAGAAATATCTGGCCTGGAAAAGAAAGAGTGTTATGATCTTACAATATATTTAGAACCCTATCTTGAGATGTGACTTGCTCTCTTTTGTTTCAATACAGAGAATATGGTTTGGTACAAGGAAACACGTAAGAAGAATGTTCTCACAGTTGGATGAAAGCCCTAATAGCCCCCATAGTACGGCCCCTGCCCTTGTTAACTACCATTCACCCACTGAAGTGTGGCCACTTCTCCAGCCATTCTGGCCTCCTTGTTCAAACACCCCAAATGCCATCCACTGTTGGGTCTTCGAACATGCTATTCCAACTGCCTAAATTCTCTTGTCTGGATATTTACATGACTCACTCCCTCCCTTCCCTGAAAACTCTGCTCATGTCACCTTTTCAGACAGGTCTCATTAGACCAACCAATCTAAAATAACAGTCCCGCTATATAGGATCTCTACCAGGCAGGCAGCACTGTGCCCCCTGCAAAGATGTCCACGCCCTAATCCACACATGGCAAAAGGAACTTTGCAGATGTGATTATGTTAAGGATCTTGGGATGGAGAGGTTGTCCTGGACAATCTAAATGGGCCCGGTATAACCACAGGGTCTTACAAAGGGCACAGGAGGGGTCAGAGAATGGTAAGCGCGCAGAAGCAGAGAGAAATTGGAAGATGCTGTGCTGTTTGTTTTGGAGATGGAGGATGGGACCATGAGCTAAGGAAAGCGGGCAGGCCCCAAAAGTTAGACAAGGCAAGAAATGGATTCTCCCTTCAAGCCTCCAGGAGAACGCAGCCCTTTATGCTTTTGACCTCCAGAACCTTAAGATAATAAATTTATGTTGCTGGGGTGCCTGGGTGGCTCAGCTGGTTGAGCGTCTGACTTCTGCTCAGATCATGATCTCACGGTTTGTAAGTTCAAGACCCACATCAGGCTTTGCATTGGCAGAGTGGAGCCTGCTTTGGATTCTCTGCCCCTCCCCTCTGCTTCTTTCTCTCTGCCCCTCCCCAACCTGCACACATGCTCATGCTCTCCATCTCTCATAAGTAAATAAACATTAAATTTAAAAATAAAATAAATTTATGTTGTTGTTTTAAATCACTAATTTTGGTAATTTGTTATAGCAGCAATAGGAAACTAAGACAAGGGTATAGATAGATAGATAGATAGATAGATAGATAGATAGATACACTCACATATGTATGTGTCAGTATACATGTGTCCATACACATATATGTATATATACACATACAAGTATACATATACATATGCATACCCATATATATTCATATACATATACATAGGTGCGTATACATATGTAATTTTTTCCCTGCTGTAGCCACAGTGCCTAGAACAGGGCTTGACACATAATAAAGCTTAGTAAGGATTTGCTGAACAAATGAATGAGTGAATTGTTACTGCATTCCAGAAGTAGAGTGGGAACCACAGAAAGTAGGAGCAGTGCAGCCTCACTTCAGTAGAGTCAAAAATGAATGGTGCTGTCAGAGATGCTACTGAGGCTAAATCAGCCACCAGAGTAGACAGAGCACTTGTCCCACACTTGCCAGTTAGAAAAACAAACTCCCGACAAACTGTTGGAACCTGGACACAAATACCATAACTTTCATAAAACTAGGCTGTCAGCAGTTCTACAAATAGCTCTCAGAATGTGCTGGTCTATGGCTCCAATGGCAAGGCAACACCCCAGAACATTTCACAATGTCATAATAATATGGCGCGTGATCAGTTTGCCTTTTTAGGTTAAGAAACCTTAAGAAAAGCAATTGCCTGATCTTTCACTTCCTTCTTTTGGGGATATCAACTGCGTGCCTAGCAAGGCCAGTCAAGGAACAGTTTCCTGGGTTGGGGGCCAGCCACAATCCTTCCTATATGCAGCTGGTTTCTGGAAACAGCCAAGGCCGACTCTACACCTTGAATCCATGGTCTTATTTGTGTGGGAAGGGAGGCCAGACCAGATGATCAGTCACTTTCTCCTGTGACAGTGGGCAGAGGCAGCAGGCGGCTGCTCAGAAAGCTGAAGAAGGTGCAAACAGCAAGTCCCAGACAAGATGAAGAAGAAGCAGGGAAGAGCCGCTCACCTGGTATGTCTGCTTCAGAGCCACGGAGATGCTCAGGCGGCGGTCCCAAAGCACAGAGAGAGCCTTGCCCAGCAGCAGAATGACGTACTGACCAGACTCCACCACCTCAAAGTGAGTCTCATCCTTCATGGGCTTCTTCACATTCACCTGAGGATGACAAAGCACGAGAAGAGGACGAGTGAAGGGCAGGCATGAGAGACCGGCTCCTCTGCCCCACACCCCTGACTATCTCCAGAACCACAAGTCATTTGCCCCACCTGGTCAGAGCATGCCCCTTCGGGGCCCGCACCCTGCCTGGACATCTCTGTGTCGGTCTTGCCTAACTGGCCAAGAACTGTGTGACTAAGGGATCACAGCAGAGATGGCAGAAAAATCATAATTATGAGATCAAAAATACAATGAAACCTGCTAGTAGAAGATATCTATCACCTCACAAAAAGAATTTTTTAATGTTTGATCATTAAACACATGAGGTCTCCTAAACAGGTTTTAACATGGCAATGATTTTAAACAACTCTAGGCAATTCATTTAAAAACCTATCTGTTTACATAAATAAACACTAGACTCTTCCCTTTCCTTCCCCATCTCCCACTCCCCAGAGTCTCTGTCATCAGGAGTCTGAGCTGACAGAGAACAGGGAGACTGAGAACCTCAGCGATGGTGGCAGGAATCGTGGATTTCAGTTTCCAGAAGGACTCTAACCTGAACCTTTGACTTGACAGAATTGTTGCCAGTGCTGAACCCTCAGGGCCCATTTCAGCGTGCTTGGCTGACTCTAATTTATAAAACTGAAGTCGTTGCTAAGCACCTGTCACCCTTTGCAAAGGTTCTCTCCTTAGTGACATACACATGCAGAGCTAATCATAAGTGCACACCTCCTATTCGACATCACTATTGTCATCTGTCCTTTGAAACAGAGTTGATGCTGCTGACCCACAGTCAATAACAGGGAATTAACCCCCCCACCCCCTGATATCAGTGGTGCGTGTTCGCAAGAAGCCAGGGATGTGGGCTGAGACCATGGAGTAAAATGAAGATACCACGACAGGCTCGAGCCCAGCCCCCGGTCTCTCTATTACAAGACGTTCAGACCAACAAAAATAAAACTGTGGTCTCGCTACCTGGCGCTCCAGATGCAGATTCTGGGGTCCCACTCGGACCTATGAGAATCTCAGGGTGGACCCCAGATCAGGATCTTAAATGAGATGCTATGTGGTTCTTCTGTACTCTTCTGAGAACCACTTCATAAACTCTTAGTACATAAGGACTGAAATCTGTTTACTGCTCTTTTGAGCTCTTTTAAAAAGAGTTTATCTGAAAAGAATTGAAAATCATAAAGTAAAAATCCCCAAAATATCAGTACTTCCCAAAATAAATGTTTGGGTGTGTGCAAATATAATACATATCTATATATTTGTGTATACAATATATCATGTACATAAGTGCATATATGATAGACATGTATATATAATATATATGTATATACATATGTGCATATATATGTGTATATGTATATGTATTGTGTAGTAATGATACCCATGTATATCATATATGTATGATAGATATTTATGGGTGTATATATGCATATATATGTATATATCGCATATATGCGTGTATATGTGCATGTGTATACATGATGTATATGTATACATGATATTTAAGTATATACAATACATATATGTGTGCACATGCACATACATTATATAGGTATATGTGTATGCATTAGTACATCATATATGTACATGTGCATATATGTGGTGTGTGTATATATGTTCCTATCTATATATTTCATAAATATATATATATACACACATATGTATATATGAAAGGGAAAGGCCTCCTTCCCTCCAGTCTCCACCCCACCCTCCACAGGTAAGCACTGATTCTTCCTACGCTTTTGTGGATACAGTCACACATGTATGCCCCCTCGCATCTCTGCACTTTATTTTACTAAAATGGGATCGCGTTACCCATAGTCATCTGCAACTTGTTCTTCTCATAGAAGATATGAAGGTCAGATGACATGGCTCTACCTCACGCTCACTGTACAATATTCCATCACACAAGTTCTAAACGTGCTCGATGCATCTTCTAATCGGTTGACAGAAGAACAAAGGGGGTGTGAGGGTGGAGGGATGAGGCTGGCACTCACCTCCCCATCGAACAGTTCGATCTCACCTCCTTCCATCAGGATGGTGACCCGCTTCTTGCATTTCACCAAGGGGTAGCTGCACCCCTCGTTCGCCACCAGGATCTGGAAGGTCCCAGGGTTACTGCCACAGTAATCCTGGGGAAAGGGGGTGCCAGGAGAGAAATATTATCCCTGCTACCTCTCCCCAGGTCAGAATATTGGCATCTCACCATCTCAGACCATTGGAGGATATGTGGTAAAGGATGTCACCATGTCCATGCATATGTGTGTGAGAGACAGAGAGAGAGGGAGTGAAACTGAGAGAGAGGGAGAGAGAAGGACTGTGGGTGAGAAGGGACAGGTGTGTCATCTTCAGCCATTACCTATGAACCAGAGTCAGTGAGCACAGGGTAGAGGAGAAGAGAGAGGGGGAGGGGGAGAGGGAGAAATGGCATGTGGTATGCTTTGCTGTACACATCAGCCTAAATATCCCTACCTAGAACCTATCAGTTCTTTGTCTCACCCAGCTAACTAGGACAGTTTGACCACAAGGCACTTTGTGGTTCTAAATTCTGGTTGAATCCCTCTGAACTGCCAGCCCAGAAATGTAACCAAAGGTCATTTGAAACAGCTCCATGGACACTGAGCTACCACCTCTGGCTGGGAATATAGGATGACGGCGTGCTGGTCTTTGCTGGTCAATTGCATAGAAAATTTTAAAAAGGGGACACATTTCTAGCCAGTACCGCCCATGGTGGCTATTGCTGTGGTATGATAGGAGAAAAAAAAAAAGACAGAAAAACTAGGTTGTGAGCCTTGTTTCTGCCAGTTATTGGATACACTGAACAAGTCACTTACATCTCTGACACCCCCGCACACACACATGGACACATACACACATATAATCGGCCCCTCTAAGTCACAGGATCAGCCAATTTAGTAGGGATTGTTAGGTTAAATGGGTCTGTGTTGAGTCAATGGGATGGAGAAGGACAAAAGAGGGAACAAACGTACAGGTGCTTTATAAATGGTTCTTGTCACCAGCTGAGATTCTGTTTAAAAAGTGATGATACCTTGATGATACCTCCCGAAGGAAGAAGGAAGAAAGGGAAGGATCCGGGACAAAGTATCAGAAGGAGACAACAGAACTGACTGTGAAGGAAGACAAGCAACCCACGAAGGGGGACAATTTGAAAGGGACACTAAGACAGCCCACTTGGGAAAGCTCTGCCTTGCCGGGGAAAGCCGAGGAACAGCGGATCTGTCCAGCTGCTTCTCATTGCACAGAATCAGTCTAGTCGCGTTTTCTGGATGTGCACATTTGATGCTGGCTGGATCGTTGAACCCCAGAGCTGATGTCACTTCATCTTTCGCTACCAAGGTTGGGAGGCAGATAATCAAAAGACGAGCTGCCATGTGTAATCTGTAGGAAAGCTCTAGAGGGGGATACACCCCAGGTTCCTAAGTGTCAGTAAAACTATGTCATGATGTGCACGCCCTATCTGTCTCCCCAGCACACTGCATGCCTCTCTGGGGCCAGACTGGGGCATGGGAGGTAGAAGACCCTGTTAGTTGGTGCCACTGCTCGCTCCCAGCATGCTCCACGCACAGCCGCTCAGTGCTGCTGCTGGTTCTGCCCAACTCCCAGCATGCTCTGCGGGTACCCTCACTGCCTGACTCACAGGGCCCTGCAGCTCTGTCTCTGGGGCTGAGGCTCCTACGGGTTGGTGGTCCTCCCTTCAGACCATACCACGTCCCTACTCCTCCTCCCGAGAGTGGAGACGGCGAGACCACATTTTTTAAAGCCTCACAGAGTTGAGCTGTGTCATCCGTCAGGAGAAAAGCACTCATACCTCCTTGCTTACTCTCTTTGGTGTCAACCAGCAAGAGAAGTTTACAGGAATCCACACAGTGGGGAGAGGGAGGCAGAGGGGCCGGTGCCCTCACTTGCCACCTAGGATTTCTGGGCAGTACTTTTCTGTGATGCCCCTTCTGAATTGCACTAGGTTAGAAATGGAAACGGTAGAGAAGGCAATAGGATCATAGGACAGGAAGGCAACTCCAGGGATCATTCAACCACACCCCTGTCCTGGGCCGCTCACCAGGGCACTAGCAGGGAGGGTGAGGGGGGCTCGATCCAGCCTGGGATCCAGCCCTCCCCACGACTGAGGCTGAGTCTGCTAAAAAGAACAGATGCGTTCTTCTAATTCCATTTTGCTGCTAACTTGGGCTGGTGGCAGCCTTGCCTCCACACCATTCCCAGTCAACAAACGAACTTCTACCCAATTCTTGTAAGTCTCCATGTAAGCTGAAAGAAGACAGGACCATGGCTCTGAGTTTCAGGCACCCCTTTCAAGGGCTGGTAAATTGCTTCAGTATGAAACCAGCCCCAGAGCTGTTTCTACACACAGAACAGCAGCATCTGATCTGGAAACCCTCAAAGGGCAGTCAGCGCCTCCCAGCCCCTCCGGAGACAGACAGCAGGCCCACCCTCCCATGCTCTCACCTGCACCAGAACGTACTGGCACTCTCCAGGGAACAGATATTTGAGCCCGTCGAAGGTGAGGTAGTGCGCCATGCCGATGGCGGAACACGTGGCATCACACACGTGGTCTGTGCAGTTCCACTTCCGGTCCCGACAGACACTAGGAACAGTAATGGCCAGGATGATCAGTTGGGTACTGTGGTGTGAGGGGCCCTTCTGGGGCCTGGGGAACGAGAGACAATGAAGGAATGCAGATCGCTACCCTCCAGGAAGCCTCTCCGAGTGGAGGACCTGGCTGCCTGTGAGGTACAGATGGGGAAAGGCAGTTTGCAGTCACTAATTGTCACATTTCTTTTAAGTCGGCTTCATGCCCAACGTGGGGCTCGAACTCATGACCCTAAGATCAAGAGTCGCATGCTTTTCCAACTGAGCCAGCCAGGCGCCCCATAAACTGTCACATTTTTAGAGCACAGGGCCAAGGGAGAGAGAGGGAAGGCCATGCTGCTCTCCTGCTTCCAGGGGAAAAGTGAGGCAAAGAAGGAAACAGGTGATCCAAGGTGATCGGGCAGCCAGGGGAAGAAGCCCAGATCCTCTGCAGACCACCTGCTATGCATCTGCTGACAGTCAGCCTCCCTGGAAGATGCCTGAGAGTGGCCATGGGGTCTCTACAGAATAGAGACACTGAGGTTGAGAGTCCTCTGACGCTACTGAGGAGAAAAAGACACAACAGCAGGAAAGTTCTGAGTTGGGAAAATAGTCATCAACCATGAACTTCTGCCAGGAGAGGTTTCGTGCGTACAGAGCTATGTTTAAATCTACAGTGATCTGCCCACTGCCACAACACCCCATCCCCCCACCACCCTGTAACCAGAGCTGACATCAGGGAGCCCACTCCGTGCGTCAGAGGCGGTAAGCTCAGACCTCAGGCCCGAGAGACAGCTAAGCGCCTTCTGGGTCCCAGCCCTTCCTGCCTCTGTTCCCGGGAGCCTTCTCCTAAAGCTGTGCATAGCCCAGATGGCACAGGCAGGGTGAGTGTGCAGAGCAAAGGGCTAGTGAAGGGCGGGCACGGAGAAGGAAGAAGAGAACGAACTAGCCATTCCAAGCACACTTATGGAATGCTCAGGGGGCAGTATAAGGCCAGAGAAGGACCCTCCAAAGCCCATGGCAGTTTGGTCACACATGCCATGACCAAAGTCATGGGCCAAAGTCCTTTATGGAAACACTACTCTCCAGGAGAGTGTCTATGCAGAGTGAGCACAGGAGAGGATAAAGATTCTCCCCCACTTTATAGCTTGAGAAACAGAAACACAGAGAAAAGAAAAGAATAACCATGTTCCCACAGGGTGCCGGAGGCAAGTGCCAGAGGCGTTTCGGTCGTGTCAGCCACTGCGTCCCCACTCCCGCTCACCCCACCCCAAAGGCTCTGGCCCCAGGAAAGCCTCT
The DNA here is from genome assembly GCA_030068075.1 of Paguma larvata. NCBI lineage: Eukaryota > Metazoa > Chordata > Mammalia > Carnivora > Viverridae > Paguma > Paguma larvata. The sequence continues at coordinate 97,571,102 of CM057828.1, read as the reverse complement.
CCCAGGGCCTCACCAAGTGTTGCAGTCAATTTTCACCGTTTCTCCTGGGGCGTATTCTCTGCCTTGGTGGAAGCAGGGACACCTTTCCAGGGCCACACATCTGTTTTCATGCCGGACCTGAGGGAAAGGAATCCCAGCGTCTTAGGGGCCGTAGTGATGTAAAGCCCCTCCGGGAAGACAGCCTTGGCCACAAGACAGTCTAGAGAACCCACGCCCAGGCTGGGGCTCAGCAAACACGGGCCCCCGTCCACACCGATCCCCCTAGGCGGCCGGGGACACTCTGACCACCCTCTGCCCTCACATCCTGCTGGGACAGTGGTAATGACTCTTCAGTAACATGTGGCAGAAGCCCTTGGATGTGCATATCCTTAGACCCAGTAACTCCACGCAGAGGATTTCTCCAAACAACGCAGACTTAAGGACAAAGATTAATGTAGAATCATTTATCATTGCAAAAAATAGAAACAACCAAGTGTTCAAGAAAAGGAAAATGATTAACTCCATTAAGGAATTCCCAGGTAATGGTATCCTTTGCAGCTATTAAAATGGCCCTTTGGCACATGTTGGGATGAACACTGGGTGTTATATGTAAACCAATTTGAAAATAAACTATTATAATAAGAAAATAAAAAATAAAAAAAAATAAAAAAAATAAAATAAAATAAAATAAAATGGCCCTTTGGAAAACTCTTAAATGATATGAGAATATTGATGCTATTAACTTTTAAAATAGGGAAAGACTGTACATACATACAGTCCATATATATATATATACATATATATACACACGCATATATATAATATACATATACATACACATACACACATATCCAAAAAATGTGAAAAAAAGACTAGAAGGAAATACAGAGTTCCATCCAGATAAAAGCCTGCGATACAGAAATAGGGGATTTTTATATTCTTTTATGGTTTTTAACTTTTTTCCAAGTGTTCATCAATGAGCAAATATTATGTTTATAGTAGAAATGATGGAAAACATATTTAATAAAACTTAAGTGCATTTAATCCCCTGGAGATGAAGGCTGCATACTGGCCATAGGCAAGGATGGACCAAAGCCAGAATCTGGGGGCTTGTTCAAGCTCCACATACCTGCTCCTCACCAAGTCCCCTGGGATTCTGATATACCCTCCACAGGGGTATGCTCTGTTTCCCTACCCTCCACACAGGAAGAAAGTACTGTGTGAGCATTTTGTACTCCTCAGGCCTGTAGGGGTCAGAGAGAAGAAAGAACTAAGACCCACTGGCCCCAGTGGGCTCAGGAGGGGCTCTCCAAACCTGCCCTGACCCCAGTGCATAGGTGTGCTTCTGTCCCAGCCCCATGAGGCAGCCCTGGGTGTCTGCTCTGGCGTGAGCTGTGGGTGATCTAATAGAGCCATGGGTCACCCTCAGGTGAAGCGACCATGGCATGTTGGCTCCAGAGCTACCTAACGGGTGAAAAGCTCCTGGTCTGCATGGCCCAGGATCCATGAGTTCTAGTCACTCCCCGGACAAGCCTGAGTTCCCAGGGCTTGGAACTGGACAAAGCCAGAGTCTGGCCTAAACAAAGAGCTTTCATGTCAGAGCTATCAGCTAAAGTAGTGTGTCTGTGTGTGTGTGTGTGTGTGTGTGTGTGTGTGTGTGAGAGAGAGAGAGAGAGAGAGAGAGAGAGAGAGAGAGAGAACAGGATCGGAAGAATAACCTCCAATTAAATACCACCTTCACCAACCCCAAATGTTCAACCCCTAAGTGAAGGGGGAGGGTGGAAGCACAGAGAATGAGGAAGAGGCAGGTCAGCTATGCCCTCTTATTGGAAGACAACAAGCTTAGGTGCCCAGTAGGGAAGATGGCAGCTTGGTAGGATCAGGGAGGGGGTGACAAACGTCTCTCTACCACAGTCTTCAAAAACTGTCACAGTTAGGGTTCATTCCCACATTCCTCCCTCCAAGCATCATCAGTTCTAACTTAAGTCCAAGGCCTGCCACCTAATGGCTGCTCTAAGAAAGACTGACACATCTGCAGGGGAAGCTTGCCATGCTCTCCAACACCCACACCTACAGCTGATGGAGACCAGACAGTAAGTCTCCTTATTGGAAACGTAATTGAGACAGAAGTGATGAGGGTGCACAGGGACTGATTCCACGAAGCAGAGCCCTGCTCACCTCACCTCACCTCAGCAGAGTGTGCCCTGCCCCTTTGCCTTTGAGCAGGCTGGCTGGAGGACTCCCACACTTCTGGGTCTGCAAGCTGGATGTTTCTACCTCTCTCCAGGATATGCAGCCCATTGACAAAGAGTCCTGCACCCCCATGGCTCAGGTAGGCCCGCCCCTGGCCCAGGGGTGAGTCCCAGCCCTTTTCCAATGGAGGTAAATTCCAATTCCAGCTTGGTCATGAGATAAAGCCATGGCTGTCCCTTCTTCCTTCTGTACTCTCACTGACAAGTCAAATGGCTCCGCCCTGATTTACAGATGGATTACAGGATTAAAATAGGAGCTTCATACTGGATGGGGACTGCTATAAAGACAACAGGGGTATGGGGTTAGATCCATAAGTCACAGCTGGAGTGGGAACAAAGCATAACCTTGAAAGGAAAGGAGACGGTTCTCAGGCCACACCTCAGTACCAGCTCCAACTTGGGAGAGGTCAAATAACACCGTCCCACTCAAAAACACCCAGAGAGCCCTAAAGCATTAAAGAAATCCCTAGAGATAGAGAAATAAAGGCACAAAGCAAGGGATGAACAAGATCAAGATGAGGACTGCTCACACACATAGGATAAACCAGGATAGTGGTCCCTAATTGGACTTGGTGGAAACTCACTTAAACATCGTGATTAAAATGAAGAGAACCGGGGCAGCAGGGTGGCTCGGCCAACCAAGCAGCCAACTTCAGCTCAAGTCATGCAAGATCTCATGGTTTGTGGTTTCGAGCTCAGACCCTGGAGCCTGCTTCGGATTCTGTGTCTTCCTCTCTCTCTGCCCCTCCCCCACTCACACTCTGTCTCTCTCTGTCTCTCGAAAATGAATAAACACTAAAAAAATATTTTTTTAATGAAGAGAACCATCTCCGCCTAGTGTTTGTCCCTCTGGGACACCAGACGGATAATAAGATAAAGTTGACAATGCCCTTCCAAGACTTCAGAAGCCAACAGGCAGAAATCATTGTCACTATCTATCCATCAACTTGAGACATCCTGAGCAAGAATGGCTCATGCCAGGAACATGGTACTAGGTCTTGGTCAGACCCAAGAAAAATTATGAAGTAGAAAAAAATTTGATTTTGTCACTCTTCTCTGAAAAGGCCTCATCTTCCCCAACCCAACCCCCATACATGAACACCGTACTGATGCATTCTCCAAAATCTTTTTTTACCTTCCAACTATCTCTTTTTTGTTCTTACCACCCCATTAATACCTCCAGGTAAGTGCAGCTGACTTCAACTAGATGTTTGCTAGGAGGAAAGAATCTGATTAAATAATTCATACTAAGGTGTGGATGGCTTCCTATGAAGACTTATAAGGCCGTATGCTTTTCTAAAAATCTTGCTTGTTAACCAGAATGAATTCATGCTCATCATACTTCACTAGGTGACAAATCGCATAAGGGGTAGGAGATACTTTTGAGCAGAATGGTTTCCTTGGGCCTTTTAAAATGACAGCTCATAGGATTTACAGTGCCCACCTGTGAGGCTCACCCTCAATGGGCCCCAGAGGCCAAGATCTACTCTTCAGAAAGCAGGGGCGCCTGGGTGGCTCAGTTGGTTAAGCATCCAACTTCAGCTCAGGTCATGATTCGTGATTCGTGAGTTCAAGCCCCGCATCGGGCTCTGCTCTGGCAGCTCAGAGCCTGGAGCCTGCTTCAGATTCTGTCTCCCTCTCTCTCTGCCCCTTCCCACTCACACTCTGTCTCTGTCTCTCAAAAATGAATAAATATTAAAAAACAACAACAACAACAAAAAGCAATGCCAGAGTCTTTTTAGTCTTCCTATTAGGCCAGTGACAAAACCAGGAATCAAAGGAGCAGGGAAATAAACATGCTTCCCAGCTGCCAAGAGGTTTTCTAGTAGCAGAAAACTAGGTACCAGCTTGGAAAATGTAACTACTAGATTTCAAGGGATAAATGAGCATCTCCCAGACAGAGGCGGGAGAGAGGGAGGCAAGTAAGGCTAAAGGAGCCCAGTCTAGGACTCAGGAGACGAGGATTTCCACTGTATAACTATGTAGCCTTGAAAGGTCCCTATGTTTTCTCAGACTCCTGTGTGATAGAGGGGTTGAAATCCTGGGTCTTTGAGGTCCTCCTCACTCACCCTACCACTGGCTTATGCTCCTGAAGAGAATTACCTCTTGGCTGGAATGAGGGAGCTGGGCCGTGGGCTGTGCTCTGCTGCCACCTCGTGGTGACAGTGGGTAACATTCTAACAAAGGCAAGAAGCTCACTCCAGAATTTCTGAACTAGAGAAAAGGACGGGAATTTTTCTAGTGCAGTGTCCTTATTTAACTGATCTAGTGAGCCTTCAGATGTGGATACAGAGGTCTTAGAATTGCTCCAAGTGTATGCTAATTTCCTAGAGCATATCTCTGTTCATAATAGGATTCACGGTTTTCCTCCACAAACAACTTATAACAGTGGTCATTAAACTACCACTTACTAAGCAACGTCCATGTCCCTGTCACTGTCACCCCCAGTCCTCCCAAAAGCCCTTCTAACCAATTTTTACAGCTGAGTAGATCTCAGGAGCCAGGATTCACACCTGGAAGTATGGGACTCCAATCCAGTGCCTTTTCCAAACCATTTACCAGGGCGTTAACCACTTATCAAAAGCATCCCTCCCACTTTGTTCCATGCAAGGAGACATTTGTACCAGTGGCAGGACTGGTAAAATAGCCTAGAACACCTGGTTCTAAGCAAGTTCCAAGCCTGAAACAAACTACAGAGTAGGGGACTCCCAACCTGTTCCCAACATTTTCAGATGGTTGCTACTGGCCTTACAGTGGACGCTGAAAGATACCCTGTAAGCGGAGAGGCAATCTCCAACCCAGAGCAGTGCTGCTCAAAGCACGGTCCAGGGCCAATGTCGGTCTGTGATGATACAAGTACACAAACCGGGTAGGTGTTTGGAGAATCATACGGCAATTGAGCAGTACATCATGTCTGTGGAATCTAATAAAAATGGTGAGGGGGCATATTTTTGCATGTCATTACTTTTTCTTTTTTCTGATCATTCTTTCCTATTGTATTTACAAAAGCTTTGGTCCACAAAAAATGGAAATTTTAAGAAAACGGGCCCTCCATGGATCTCTTCTGTGGACAGGAAGAAGTGGGCAGAGCCTCCGAGACTGAGCCTTGGTTATTTCCGAAAAGAATTACAGCTATCCCGACAATTCTGTAGCACTTCCACCTACAACCTCTTTGGGCCCGCAGCCAATGTGTGATGAAGGCAGAACAGGAATTATGTGTCCATGTCACGGATGAGGCGACTGAGGCTCAGAGAAAGAATGAACCCTCACCCAAGAGCGAGTGAAGCCTGAACAGAGGGCTCAGCCCTCTGCCTTATTCCTACTTGGGTGCTCTTTCTACTCTCATGGATCTTCCCACAGCAAAGAGCTACTTCCTCACCCCGCCACCATCCCCTGCCCCCTTACAAGTCCCCAGAATGTAGAATCCCTGACCTGTTCCCCCAAACCCTCAGTCACACACCACATCCTTGCCAGCTCCCACAGGGGACAGCCCACACAGAGAAACACCCCTGGGTAGGATGTCTACACCGTCACACGGGCCCAAACAGGGGGTTTCCAGCTCCTTTGTCTTTGTGTTACAGCCAGGAACACGTGTCCCATGCAGCAGCCAGCACGCTGCACACTTCATAAATCATGGACTTTTCTGCTCTGCAGAGTCTGGCCTCAACGATTTGCACCTAAGTCGGCATCATAATGAAGCAGTTGTGAAAATAACCCAATCTCTTATACTCTGAGCTTTTGAGTTTCGAATCCCTTGTGGTTGAGGTTAGAGTCACCGCCTTATGTGACAGATATCCAAAGACTGTCCTCAGAACGCATGCCAGAGGCTCGAGGAATGCCAACGAGCTCCTGACCATGTGTCCACATCCTGAACTTGAGGTCTTGCTCTCCACTAGGGATTTGGGGCCATAAAGCAAGTACTGGGCTTATTATCTCAGATGATCTGTACTGTTTTCATTGAAAAAAGCAAAAGGTTCATTTAAAAGAGTCTCTAATGCTTACATAATCCCCTGAGTGATGCCCCTTTTCTTGCCAGAGCCTTCTCGGATGTCTGGAGAATTTCCTCTCCAGGTACAGTGAAGGGACATTCAAAAAGAGAACCCTTCAAGGTAAAAAGAGCAATACAGAAGCTTCCTCTCCCCTGGCCTATTTCTTGTCCCTATCCAGCTCTGAGTTTCCCCTCCTTGAATAGCCACCTTCTGTGAAGGCACCAAGCAAGGCCATCCAGGTTGGGGGTGCTCCCTGCTCAATCTCTAACTCACTCATTAGAAAAGACAGTTCAGAATCATCAGAAGGCTAAGGCAGAGGGGAACACCCAGGGGGTGGGGGAGGAATGAACAGCTAGTCTCTCTGTCTTGGAGGAGGGCTGGAGGGAAAAGACACAAATCATTTGCCCTGCACACACCCCAATGCACAGCCTTCTCGTGGGCTACCGATGATGGGTCCCTGGTGCCTCTACAGAACACGGCCATCTCCCATGGCCCAGGACCCTGACTTTCAAGCCAAGGCCTGGGCATCATTGATGCCCTTTAAAGCCATATGAGAGCCCCTCCCACTTTGGCCTCCACAATTCCTGCCCCAGCCCCACACTGCTCACTTTGGGTATGGGAAATTGGAGTCAGGGAAAGCAAGAAGACCTGATGCTTTTGAAAGAGAAGAACCCAGAAGTTGCTTCTTTCAGGGTGACAAGAACAACATAGGTCTACAGCATTCCCCCCTTCTCCACAGGGATGCATTCCAAGACCCCCAGGGGATGCTTAAAATCGCAGATAGTACCAAGCACCATATAAACTGTTTTTCCCTATACACACACACCTAAATCAGGCTTAGTAAGGGATTAACAACACTAAATAAAACAATTATAACAATATACTGTAAATAAGTTCTATGAATGTGGTCTCTTTAAGTAACTTATTGTACTGTACTTGCTCACCCTTCTTGTGATGACATGCGATGATAAAACGCCTATGGGATGAGATGGAGTGAAGTGAATGACACAGGTGTTGAGACAAAGCACGAGGCTGATACTGACCTTGTAATAAGACGTCAGAAGGAAAAGCATCTACATCTGGACCACAGTTGACTATGGGTAACTGAGACCATGGAGAACAAAACCACTGATGGGGGGACTACTGTCATATGTTTTTATTATACCAGCCAACGACCAGACTTGGGAGGGAGGTAAGGAGCAGGGGCATGCTCACACCACTGCCACCAGCAGCATTCTAGAGTCAGGTGGTTGCAAACCAGCATGGCTTGGACTTTGCAAGGCATCCAAGGAACTGCTGGCCACTGGTTGTATGTTTGAAGCCCCAGCCCCACAATCATGGAATGTCAAGAGCTGGCCAAGACCTTGTGACCCACTTTACAGATGAGGAAAACAAGGCTCGGCAAGGGGAAGGGACTTGGGCTGATCCTTGCTGCTGAAGTGGTAGCAACATCAACATCTTCTCTCGAAATAGAAAGTTATACGTATATATGCAAATCACATGCAAATACATGTGCGCCCTCTCCTCTGAATAAGTAGACTACAACCCTTGGGAAAATTCCAGAGGAAATGCCTGTTTTCACTTGTAAGTATTTTCTGGAAATACTTGCTTTGCTTCCTCCAGCGCCTCTGTGCCCTAAGTTCCTGTGTTTTTGTCAGATCTCATCAGGATGGACTCCAGACACTTTCCCACCATCTCCCTTCCCGGCTTTGGCAGCCGAGTCAGCCACAGAGTCTTCCCTTCCCCATCCCTGCCCCCATCACCACTTCCGCCCCATTACCATTCTTATTTGGCTCCTGTTTCTTCCTCTCTTTGCCCCAGAGCCACCTCATGTGTGCCCACCTGCAGGTTGCCCACTCTCTGGGGCTGTGGTGGCTTACCATGTCTGGGGGACAGAGGCAGCCGGACACACAACCTGTGCTCATGCATTGCAGGTCATAGTTCTGGCAGGTCTTGGCACACTCGAGCCCTTCAGCCCTCGGGTTGTCAGCCGGGCACACCAACTTGACCATGGGGGGCCGACAGGACAGGCTCCTTTTGCCTTGCAGGTAGAAAAACCAAAGATGCAATTTGTGAAGGATGGATTTACCTTCCACACTGTCCTTTGTGTCCCCCGGTGCAGCCACTCACTTCCAGAGACCCAACTGCCCCCTCCCTGGGATGACCTGACCTCTGGCAGGTCTAGCCCTGAGCCAGGTTCCCTGGGTGGGACTGGATGGCCACCTCATATACTCATCTGAGCCCCTGACCTTTGCCTACATTGAAGATACCTCTCCAGCTCTCCACATCGCTATGACAGCCCACCTTCCTCATCCCCCTTGAACCTACTATAGCAGATTGCATTAAATCAGGATGCACTGCAGAAATGTCCAGACCTAGGCTTTATAAGACCAGCATTTGGGAGCTAAAAAGTAACCTTTGGGGACCCCAAGTTGGGGACCATTCCTAAAATGGTCATGCTAATTTAATCACAAAAACCTTAAGGGGGGATTTCAATGTCATTTTCTGCCCAGCCACTGGCCACCCCAGCCTCTCTATTTAAATCTGCTACACTCTGTCCCTCAACACTCCCTCTGGCTCTGCCTGCTTTGTCAGCCTCCATCTGATGGCCTCCAATACTACCCTCTGATTGCCCACCCCCGACACACACTAGAATACTAGAATATATGTTCCATGAAAGCAGGGGTTGTGTCTCCTTTGTTCAGGGTGCATCATACGTCCTGACAGTCGGAGGGTACCAATGGCCGACTGAATAAATGATGACAGCAGATGATTGATGCAGCACTTCCCTTTTAAAACTCCAGATGCACTTCACAGCATTTCTCTGACTGCATAGGGCACTTACTATCTCAAGTGAACAGGTTCCAACTTTTTTTCTTTTTAATTTTTTTAATGTTCATTTATTTTTGAGAGAGAGAAAGACAGAGAATGAGCTAGGGAGGGGCAGAGAGAGAGGGAGACACAGAATCCGAAACAGGATGCAGGCTCTGAGCTGTCAGCACAGAGCCCAACGTGGGCCTGGAACTTACCAACTGTGAGATCATGACCTGAGCTGAAGTCAGATGCTCAACTGACTGAGCCACCTTGGCGCCCCCCAGCCTTATTTTTATATAGAAACTTTTGCTAGGAAACTGAAACCCTAAAAGGTTAAATGGATCTTCCAAATCATACAAAATTCTAGGAGCTTCCTGATTTCACAAAAGATGACCCTTTCCAGGGACTATCAGCTAGAAAAAGTCAAGAGAGGGCAGGGATGTGAGCAACTGCCAAAGAGAGGGGAAGAAAGTGACCCTGAAGTCTACTACAGCTGGAATGTGCCCCACCAGTCATGTGTTTACCCCAAAGGTAGTGGTGATAGGAAATGAGCCCTTTGGGAAGTGATGAGGTCATGAGCGTAGAGCCCTCACAAATGGAATTAGTGCCCTGATGAAGACAGCCCACGGAGCTCCCAGGCCTTCTTACCCTGAGAGGACACAGGAGAAGTCTGCAACCTTTACGTGACCTTGCTGGCACCCTAATCTTAGGCTTCCAGCCTCCATATATAAATACATTTCTGTATTTCTCACAGTTAAGCCACCTAGTCCATGGTATTTTGTTATAGCGGCCTGGACAGAAAAAAGACAAAGTCACAAGTTCTGATTTCAACTTGTGAGCCACCCACATGCTTAGGATCTTATCCCAGCTCAAGGCTGAGAGATGTTCCCCAATCAGTCATAGAGGGCAACCTGACTTCTCACCAGGACAAACTGGAAAACCAATGCATGGCACATATCTGGGTCACTTGGAGAGAAGGGTCTTGAGGGAAGCAGGAGGCAGAGAGAGGTGGTCAAGCCAAAAGTTGAAAATAGTCCATTTATCTGCCTAATGGCATCCTTCTCCCTCCTACTGGGACAGTCCTTTCTAAGCAAGGATTCATCTAGAAGCCAATTAGTTCTCCCTGATCCATAAACATGAATATGGTCCCATCAAAGCTAGGTCAGCCCCTTCTCCCTTCTGTCCCTTGTCCATCAACAGTGTAGCACCTATTAGGACCTTTAAACTGAGAACGATACATCCAAACTCTCCTCTTTCACATCCCTACGAAAAGCTTTCTAAACAGGTATCCTTGTCATTAAAGACCTAAGTGTGAGACCTTAAAAATCCTTGAAGAGAGCACAAGCAGTAATCTTGCTGACATCAGCTATAGCAACATTTTTCTAGACAGATCTCCTGAAACAAGGGAAATAAAAGCAAAAAATAAACTATTGGGACTATATCAAAACAAAAAGCTTCTGCACAGTGAAGGAAACAACCAACAAAACTAAAAGGCAATGTACAGAATGGGAGAAGATATTTGCAAATGACATATCTGATAAAGGGTTAGTATCCAAAATATATAAAGAACTGATACAACTCAACATCCAAAAAATAAATAATTTAAAAATTATTTAAAATGTTATTATTTTAAATGCCCAATTTAAAAATGGGCAGAAGACATTCTGCAAAGAAGACATTTCTCCAAAGAAGACATCCATATGGCCAACAGCAACATGAAAAGATGCTCAACATCACTCATCATCAGGTAAATGAAAATCAAAACCACAATGAGTTATCACCTTACACCTGTCAGAATGGCTAAAACCAACAACCCAAGAAACAGTAAGTGTTGGCAAGGAAGTAAGAAAAAAGAACCCTCATGCACTGTTGATGGGAATGCAGACTGTGTTTTCCATTGTGGAAAAGAGTATGGCAGTGCCTCAAAAAGCTAAAAATAGAACTACCCTATGATCCAAGAATGACGCTACTGGGAGTTTACCCAAAAACTACACAAACACTAATTCAAAGGGATACCTGCACCTCTATGCTTAAGTAGCATTGTTTATAATAGCCAAACTACAGAAGCAGCCCAAGTGTCCATGGGTAGATGAATGAATAAAGAAGATGTAAAACATTATTCATCCATGAAAAAGAATAAAATCTTGTCATTTGCAATGACATGGATGGAGCTAGAGAGTACAATCCTAAGCAAAATAAGCCAGTCAAGGAAAGACATATACCAAATAATTTCACTCATATGTGGAATTTAAGGAACAAAACAAATGAGCAAAGGTGGAGAAAAGTGAGAGAAACAAACCAAGAAACAGACTCTTAACTACAGAGAATAAACAGATGGTTCCCAGAGGGGTGATGGGTGGGGGAATGGGGGAAATAGGGGATGGGGATTAAAGAGAGTACACTTATCATGAGACAAAAAAACAATAAAATAAAATGATTAGATTGATAGATAGGCAGATAGATAGACAGACAGACAGACATCCTTGTAAGCCTATCCCTGGGTAAAAAGAGGCCAATGAAGGAGGGTGGTCTTCACAACCATCTCTGGATTAAGGTCACCATGGGCAAAACAGAGGTCTCACTGAATTCATCTTGCAGATAACCCAATCTTTCCCCTGAAATAAAATTCCTCCTGCCTCAAAAATTTGGAAGCACACATGCAAAGGCATGTCAAGGCCTGAAAATCACTCACATGAACACAAAAATGGCGTCAACCCTGACACATGCCTAAATGCACACACACATCAGACAGAGCAGCCCAGCAGCAAGGCAAAGAGCCCTTCCAGGGGGACGGTACTCACTGCGGTGAGACAGGGGACTGCTGAGGAAAGTGTCAGGCAGCAGGCTTCCTGGGGCTCCACTCGTGGTACAGTGCATGAAGCCATCCTCACAGTAGCTGTAGAAAGGAAAATCAGAACCTAGCTTTGTAAGAGCAGCTACGCTTGCGAGCTCCTTTTCCTCACCTCCTGATCACTTCCTCCCCCTCCAAGTCAAAGTGGTCCCATAACTCATCTGAAACATAGCCTGTTAAGGCCACTAACCCTCTCTATGTCACCAAACCCAATAGAACATCTTCAGTTCTTTCCTTACCTGATCCCTTTCAATATTATTCACCACTATGACTACTCTGTTCTTCCAAGACAAGAAACAAATCTCTCCTGGTTTTCCTCCTACTTTCCTAGTTACTCTTTCAGGCTCACCCCTCTGCTGGCTGCACCCTGGGCTCTCTCTTCTCATTCTAGGCTGCCATCTACACTATCAACCTCTGTGACAGACGTAACTCACAAATTTACACCAGCAGCTGGGATCTCTCCCTTGAACCCAGGACCCATGCATGCAAGTGCCCACATGATAGCCATCTTGGCATCTCAAAGACTTCAAACTCAGTATGTCCAAAACTGAAGTCATGATCCTCCCATCAGAGCTAGTCCCCCTCCAGGGCTCTGACTCATTGTATGATACCACCAACTGTCCAGTTTCACAAACCAGCAAACAAGCAGTCAGCCCTGACACTGCTTCTCCCCAACCCCATGTCTGACCATCACCAAGTCCCTGGACCTTGTCTCCTAAACGTCTCTGGTATTCGTATCCACTTCTCTACCTCCACTGCCATGAGCCACCACCACGTCACCTGGACAAGGCAGAAGCTCCTAACTGACTGATGTCCCTGCACCTATTCTTGCCTCTCTCCAAAACACACTCCTCCTGGCAGCCCAAGTGTCTTTCTAAAGTTTAAATCTGATTATGTCACATCCCTGCTTGAACTCCTTTGTAGCTTCCCCTCAAGAGGCCTTAGGAAAGAGACCAAATCCCTCAGATGGCCTCCCAGGCCCCATGCGATTGGACCCCTGCCAACCTTTCAAGGATTCATAGATCACGTACTTCTGTTCCTTCCACACTTGTGACTCTGCATTGTCTGGAGTTATTATTTGGCTAACATCTCTCTCTGTGTCACTGGACTGTGAGATCAAAGAGGGTAGAAGCCATGACCGGTCTTGCTCATTATCTCTTCAGCAGCCAGCATAAGGCTTTGCATAAAGCATCCAATATTTTTCTTAAATATTCTTTTATTCCTCTCCTCCAATCCCAATCCCCTCCCTAACACAGGCAACTATTTTTATGATATGTAGTCTTCTAAATGGCCCCCGATCATCCCCACTTTCGGTGTTCAAACTCTTGTGTCATCTCCATTGCACCAAGGTTGATCTGTGTGCCAACTGTACATGGCAGCAGTGACATACCATGTGTCGCCTGAGATTAGATTACAAAAGATTGCAGCTTCTGTCCCAGTGCTCTCTTGGATTACTCACTCTGGGGAACCACATCATGAGAAGCCCAACGCAGAGGTCCACCTGGCGAGGAACTGAATGAAGCCTTCTGCCAAGAACTGTGTGAGTGAGCTGGGAATGGACCCTCCAACGCCAGGCAAGTCTCCAGATGACTCAACCTGCAGCCCTGGTCAACAGTTTGACTACAACCTTATGACCAAACCTGAGTCACCCAGCCAAGCTGCTCCTGGAGTCCTGACCCTTAGAAACTGGGTGAGATCATATATGCCCATTGTTTTAAGCTGCTAAATTTGGGGGTAATTTTTTATGCAGCAATAGATAAAGAAAACTAATACGATCTTATTCTGTTCAATGTAGATCTGCCTGAATCTATTCTCATAAAATATGTGGTTCTTTTGCATGCCCGTATGTTTAATTTGTCTAAGTGGTACTATCTCATATATCACAGTGTTTTGTCATTTTCTTCACTACCACGTGTTTAAGATTGAACCCCGCTAATACATGCCTATTTGGCCAGTGCTTCTAAGGCTGCATGACCCTCTACAGTGTGCATCCACTACATTTTACCTATGCACCGTCCCAGGGATAGACACAGACTACAAACAAAGCTGTGATTAACATCTTTACGCGTGTGCCCTTGAGAGCCTGTGTGAGTTTCTTTAGTGTATATGCTCGAGAGCTGAACTGTTGGGATATCAAGTGTGGATATATAATTTACATAAATTATGCCAACTGCTTACCCGGGCACAGGGAGCAATGCACCTTCCAGATTAAAGAAGGCTAGGGGACTGGAAAGAGGAGAGGTAGGCAAGGGTGAGATTGCATGGGGCCTGGGAGGCCATCAGAGGAATTTCGTCTCTATCCTAAGCCTGCTGAGGGGAAAGCTATTAAGGATTCCAAGCAGGGGTGTGATATAATCAGATTTAGGTTTTGGAAAATACTGGGGTATCTGAACAGATGTATGTCCCAACAGTAGCAGAGTGGGGGCCCCATATTCCACAGCCCTGCCGATACCTGACATTATCCAGATTTCAAATTTTTCCACTCTAGTAGATATGCAGTGATACTCATTGTTTGTGATTTGTATTTCTCTGATAGTAATGATTTTGAACACTTTTAACGTGGCTGCTGGTCAATCAAAATTTATTAAATGAGCAAGAGAGAATCAGCCCTTCCTTCTCTGGGCATACGCAGAAACCGTCCACTCTGGTTTTTAACTAACCCCTGATTTTAAAATATCCTCATGTCATCATCTGTCTGTCATTTGGACATGACTCAAAAGCTTAATTTTATTTTTAGAAAGAAGAAAAGAAAAGAAAAACTTTGCAGGTAGGTTTATTGTCAACTCCTGGCCCAGAAACTGGCTTGCAATAGCGTAAGCGCTCTATTGTGATGCCTGTCTGGCGACCATACAAATAGCCTAAAGACACCTCCCAGACACGTGTTTGCACCTTCCAACCACCTTTTGTGGGCATCACCAGCATTTTCTCCATGGGGCTCACTCTTCAGTGTGTTTGAATAAAAATAAAGAGTCACAAAACAATCCCAAGTTCCTGCTGGTTCCCATTCTCCGTGATATCCAGTTTTCTAAATGAAGTGGAGAGACAGGATAGGCGATAGCCTTCAGCCCTGGTGCCTGAAGGAGAGCCCAGGCAGAGGATGTTTACACATCATGGAGAGGTCACTGATGTGCAAATCCTGAAGAGTGCCTGAAGCCAGGGCTGTCCCCCAGTCCTGCTCACCCAGGGCCTGCTGCACCTCATCTCCCGACCTTCCCTGCACCTCTGATATGGTAAAATGACCAGGGACATGTGCTGCTCTCTAAGTCGCCCCAGCCTCCTACCCTCTGGCTTCTTTCTTCACCACACTACCGCACATGGGGGCCACTATGACCTTCCCATCACCAAATTCAACAGCCTACTCTCCGTGTAATATGAAGAGTCCGTGAGTCCCTGGGTTCTATCACTGGCTAGATGATTTGGGAAAGTGATAATCTCTCTAAGCCTCAAATTCCTCACTAAGAAAAGCCGTGCTTTTCTTCTAACAGCGTTGTTTTAAGGTCCCAGAGAGAAACACCCTGAAAATCGTAGCCGGACAACCGTAGTAAAACAACCGCTGGGTGAAGGCCGATGCTCAGACCAACAGGTGTTGTCACTCTCCTGCTCCCTTCACCTCCGCCATATGGCCTGGCCCGAGCTGTGCCTTTTTGCTGGCTGTTTTCCTTGGCCTCTCTCATAGGATCCTCTATCTGCTCCGCTGGCCCTCTGAACATCCCCCCAAGATCTGGACTCAGTCCCCTTTTCTGCTCCTCGAGTCACTTCCTTCGCAGGCCCGGCTACTCCCGTGGCCATACAGGACACCTCCATGCAAGTCTTGTCCAGCCTCTACTTCTCATTCGAGCTCTGCACCCACCCCTCCAGGGACTGTTTCCCCTCACTCACCAACATGCACTTTTGGTAACTCAGCCATCCGGGCTAAGACCAAATTCATGATCTTCCCCATCTACCCACAAGGAGCTCTCTTGCTGTTCCTGCACTCCCAGGCACTCCAGTCCAGAACTCCAGGGCTGTCTTCAGCCAACCTCATCCCCCCAAATGTTCCCCCAGTCTGTTTACTTCCTGGGATCTCTGGCCTCTGTCCCACAACTGGTCTCCTTATCTTCACACTTCATGCAGCTTTCAGAACCAACTCCCTAAAGCTATGCTTTGACCCTATTTGCTCTCTTTCAAAACCTCTTAGGTCCTTACTGCCTACTCCTCAAGTCCCCACCCCCATCTTTCGAAGACCCCCAACATCCTTGCCCCCAAGCCTATCGTCCCTTCATACAATACATGGTCCCGCAGAGGACTTATCTTGGTGATTGGCAAGCACTCCCTGTGTGTTTTAGTCCCTGGGCCTCAGCTCCATCGCAGAGCCCTCCTTCCATGGGCCCACCCCACACCCACCACTAGAATCCTCCTCAAACCCAAAGCTACCTCCTGCACTGAGTCTTCTCCAACTCCTCCCAAGTGGAAGCAATCTGCCTTTTTCTGAATGAGTAGAGATTTTTATGTCTATGAAATGGTGAGCCTACCAAACATGATAGTTACTTTCATCTCAGTAAACATCGATTGTACCTATTTTCTGCCATAAGTGTGTTGGGTGCTGGTAATCAGGGCCTAAGATATGGTCTCTATTCTCAGGGAGGTCATAGTCCAGAGGGGGATATGATGCATTTTGCTGAAATCCAAGTCCAATGACAACCATTGTTTTAATCCAAGCATAACCAACCTGCTCTGGGCATGAGAGATGGGGAAGGACCACAAATTTATCTCACTAAATGAGGAGGAAAAGCTTCATACCAAACGCAGTGTGCAGACCTTGTTTGGATTCTCATGTGAACAAATCAATCATATATAAAAAGACATTTTGAGACAGTCAAGAAAACCTAACATGGATGGAATATTAGGTGTTATCAGAAATTATTGTTCATTGAAATCTGGCCATGTGTAGCAACATGGATGGAACTGGAGGGTATTATGCTAAGTGAAATAAGTCAGTCAGAGAAAGACAGATACCATATGTTTCCACGAATAGGTGGATTTTAAGAGACTTAGCAGAAAACCATGGGGGAGGGAAGAGGGGGGAAAAAAAGCCACAGAGAGGGAGGGAGACAAAACATAAGAGACTCTTAAATACTAAGAACAAACTGAGAGTTGAGGGGGGTATGGGAGGGGGGAGAGTGGGTGACAGGCACTGAGGAGGGCACTTGTTGGGATGAGCACTGGGTGTTGTATGGAAACCAATTTGACAATAAGTTGTTTTAAAAAAAAAGAAAAATTATTGTTCATGCTTAGCTTAATAATGGTATTATGGTTAGATTCAGAGTTTTTAAGTGCTTATCTGTTAGAAATACATCTTGAAATATTTTCAGATGAAATGATGTAATATCTGAGATTTTCTTTATTCCAGCCAAAAAGGGGAGGAGGGAATACACAAAACAAGAATGGCAAAGTGCTGATAATCGCGGAAGCTGGGGACAGATGCCTTAGGGCTCCTCACACTATACTCTCTACTTTTATGTCTGAAACGTTCCGAATCAGGACATTCTAAATCGGTCTCCCTAGTAGACCGTCAGATTCTTTAGCGCGCACACTATGTCTTGTTCTCCTTCAGATCACCAATCTCTAGGCCAGCACCAGGTGACAAGGAAGTGTTTAACCAACAAGCGTGTTACAAGTTTCTCCTGTGACCATGATAGCCCCACTGAAACAGACCAGGACAGAGGGCTGGGGCAAAGGGCTGCAAGAAGCATGCGTAACAGGAGCTATTTTTCGGGGAAGTACGTGAAGCAAGTCAGGATAGCAACGAACCACTGAGGCAAAGCTGCCGTTGTCTGTTTTCTTCCGGCTCAAATGCCCCTACCTGGAAACACTGCCAGGGGGGCTACGGGGGAGGGGACAGGGAGCTCTCCCATTGCCTGGTCTCAAAAGGGGAAACTAAGACCTACTGCGGGGAAATGGGGCTCAACACATGAGAGCTGGCAACGAAGCTGGAGCCGTCCTCCTACCAGCCGCAACGAAAAGAAGCCATTCGAACTGGGTGAGGTCCCAGCTTTCCTTCTGACTTGCCATGCAACTCTGGGCAAGTCGCTTTCCTCCCTGGGCCTCGGTTTCCCACCCACGAAATGAAAGACTTGAAGGACCAGTTTCCTCTCGAGCCCTGCCATTCCCGAGGTCCCTGGCCCCGCTGCTTGCACTTACCACGTGGTGTGATGGTCTGAGAAGATGTCTTCGGGCTGGAAGAGCTCGCCGTCATAGTAACAGGGGCACTGGGCCTTGGGCACACAGTCTCCCCTCTGGTCCAGGTACAGCCCTGCAGGGCAGAAGCAGCCTTCCAGGCAGCCCTCGTCACAGTCCTCATCCGGGTGAGAAAGGGAGCGGCAGGTCCTGTTGCAGGGGGTCCCACACTGCAGGTACACCTGGCCCTGTGGGCAGTTCACGGCTGGGAGAGAGGCAAGGGGAAGGAAGGCCTCAGCGGAAACATGCAGAGGCCAAGGACCGTCTCTCTAGGGCCTGTGGCCCCAATTATATCTGTACGGTCACTACCTCCCTTTCCTACTAGGAGCAAAACTGTATTTTCATGCTCACGGATGCCTATGATAATAATGGAAATACACGGTTTCCCCTCTGCCCAAGCAGAAGGATCCTGCCTTAATGGCCTCTGAATCCTTGAAGCCTGGGACATGCAGAAATCAGGTGATTTTGACACCGTGAATATTAAAAAGAACTGGGCGTGGCGGCAAGGGCATTTCTCCTGGGATGATGATAATTAAGTGAGCACCTACTGAATACTCTGCTCTTCACCAGCTTCTATGCCTGTTACACCTCCCGTTGAGTTAGATCTCACAGCCCTCTTCCTACAAGGGAGAAAACTCAATCATAAGCTAAGTGACTTGTCAAGATCATGCCTCCCAGGAAGAAGCAGAGGCAGGATTTGAACCCAGTTCTTTGTGACCCATGAGCTCATGCTCTTAACCATTATGCTTTACAAAGGAAACAGTCCCTTAGGAGCCGTGCTTTAGAGGATAGCCACGAACTGCAGGAACACTCTTGGGCCTGCCCCAGCCAAATGGGCAGCCCTGTCCCTTCCCCGCCCTCACTCTCCCCGGCCTCCCACAGAGAAACGACACAGCAGACAAGGACGTCCAAAAGGACGTATGCCAAAGCGGCAACACAGGGAAGGAGATGGACTCTGTCTCCCAAATTCCTGGGTTCAAGCCCTGGTTCTGCCATTCGTTCCGCTGTGACCTTGAGCAGTTTCTTCACTGGAATAGATTAATACCCCCCTGGGTTGTTTCAGAGGCTAAGGGAGGTAAGAAGGTCAGAGTAATGTCTGGCACGTAGCAGATGCTCACGGCTGTTTTGTCACGACAACAACTGGGGAAACACAGCATCAGTTCAGCAGGCTCCAGATGGGAGGGGTATTCCAGAGGAAGGCCTAGGCCTAAGAAGACCTGGTACCCCTGGATTCTGGCTAACACCGTGAGCACCCCCATGCAGAAACCCTTTACTGGGGGTGTGGGAAGCACTTTGCCCTTTTTAAAAGCTGTCTTGTTACTAATCAATTCCTATCCAAGAAATGACAATGTCACTCTGAGGACCCTCCAGCTGGGACCATTAGAACCCTTGCCCTCTCTGTTAGACTCCATTCCTACAGTGGAAACCCACTGGCAGAACCTGTCAAGAAGCTGTAAAAGGAAGGCCTGGCTGTGAACCTCAGACATGGGGGTGAGGACACCTGGAGAGCCCCTGTAGGCTTCCCCTCCTGCGTCTGCTCAGGGTTTGGTATTTGAGGGGAGATGAGCAGGGAGGGGCTCTGTAACCATATTGGACACAAGGGTTTTTTTTTTTCTCTGAACCAGCAGAGAGGTTGGGTCAGTGGACAAGTACTTAGAGCAGGGTGTGTTAAGATGGGGAGTGTTGGGCAATGAAAATACAACTCCCTTTCAGTCCACTGAACCTGTGATGTTAAGGGCACATTCATTCACCCATTAAGGAGCAGCTGGAGCAGAGAGTTTTTTTTCTCCCTGACAGATGTCTCTAGAACTGGCTTCAGGCTATATTAAATTTCTCCGCTGGGCTTCTTCCCCAGGAGAAGCAGTGCCCACCTCAGTTTAACAGACGTTTATCATGTGCCCACTGTCTACCAGGGTTTGTGTTAGGTTCACGGATGCAGAAATGGTTAAGACTTGATCCTTGCCTATAAGGAACCCATGTTCTTTCCTTCCCAAAGGAAATATAACTAAGTAACATTTAAAAAAAAAAAAAGGTGTGTTTCTCCCAATCTCCTCAGGGCATCTCACAAAGTAGCTATATGATCAGCCCTTGCTTCATGAGCCTTCCCAGTTGGTGGGGGCTCTTCTTAAGGACGGAGTTAGTGGTTTAGGGAGCTCTGTTCATTTCTCAGGGAGGAAATGAGGTACAGGATGGAGGCAGGAAGCCGGGAGTCCTGCCCACCTCGTGGGGCTCAGGCCTCCAGGACCTCTTCTCTGGTTCACCATCACATAAGCCCATCCCACCACCCCTACATTTTCGGCCTCCAAATCTCAGTCCCTGTTTCTGCAGTCTCAGCCCCATTCCCTCTTGTTCTGGTCTCAGCGGAGGTGAAGGACAGCAGCTCTCGCGAGATTACAGAACGTGCGGGTAAGCCTTCACCGAGCTGGGAGAACATCCTAAAATAGGAAACCCTTCAGATGCTGTAGCACGCTGATAATGCAGAATTTCTAATATTGGTGAACAACCAAAGCATAGTCATGAACAGCATGCCATTTCCTCCTCCTTACTTTGCCCAGCTTCTAAACAGCAAAGCCTGATGAGGAAACTGAGGTGCAGAGGGGGAGATGACCAGCGCAAGGCCACAGGGCAGGGAAGCCACCTGCAAGTTCCAGCAAGACCTCAGACTCCGCTCTTCCGGCTGCTGGCCGTGACTCTGGCATCCCTGACCCAGAGAGACAGGAGGGCACAACTGCATAAATGCATATATGTGGTCCCTTTCTTCCTCACTTCTGTCTCTGCTCCTCTTTTTTGGGACACGGCTTAGCCTCGAAACATGAGTTGGCTCATTAGACCCCAACAGTGACACTTCTAGAGCCCTGTACCTAAGCTTCTCTTCAAATACATGATATATATTAAGACCTTTCACCATTTCTCATATAGCTCCTATTTCCCTGCTTCTGCCAGGACCGTGGGCATTTTAGCCTCCAAGCATATCTACTTCACTGTAAAAATCAGAATATTCACGACACCTCATCCTCCCAGAATATCCTCCTCATTTCCATGCATCACTACTATCCCACCGTGGAACAGCTCTTTTCTGCCAAGAGGGTAACTTTTTAAAGCCTGGTCAAGTACGCCACCTCCAGAAAGACTTCCTTGGTTGCCCCTGCATTAATCTAATTATCCTTTGACAAAGTATGACAGTCACCTAGTACAGAGGCGGCTTCCACCTATGCCTCAAAAGGAAGAAGGTTCAGGCTCTACACCACCGGCAGTGCCTGACCACGGTGGGCACTCGGCACATGTTCCCCGTGCAGCACCACCACCAACAAAGTGAGCACAGTCTAGCCTTTCAAGGCTCCAGAATGTGGAGCAGATACCAGCTCTGGTGGCAGAAATCTAACATGGCAGAGTGAGACTCCAAAGTCAGCTGGGGACAATGATGTCATTCAACTTCACATAATTTTATCGGAGCCAGAGATTTGGGCCAGGAGCCCACTGATGGTTTGCCTGGAGTTATAAGCAAAGCGTCGGTAGGTGCATTCCCCACTCCCGAATGCAGAGACCCATTGGGATCTGGGACCCACTCGTTCCTCAACCTGGCCATACATGTATCGAACACTAGGTGGCAGCAGCCACATGAAATCTCTGCTTCGCAGGAACTCCAAGGTTCTAGACCTCCAGGTTGAGAGGGGTGCAACTCGCCCTCCCGGAACAGACCAGAGTAATCACACGGGTCCTGTGGGAGAGGCAGTCCCCGCCACCTGTCCTGTTGGAGATGAGAGGAGAAAGCGGCTGCAAATGAACAGTTCTCACGACCCATGCTTGCCAAATGCGCTTGGGCCCGGTTTTGAAAGCAATAACGCAGAGACAGTGCCGTGAAAAGAAAGAGCCGCACGCAGGACATCCGAGGAGAACTGTGCGGGGTTGGGCTGTGCGGGACCTGGCGGACAGGGAGGGCACCCACCACAGAGGCCGGGCTCCCGCCATCCGATGTGCACGCCTCTCCGGGCACAGGCTGCGGCGTAGTTGGCCACGGCGCTGCAGAGACAGTCTTTGCCGTCGGAGCAGGAGCAGACGTCATAGCGGCAGTTCTGCACGTAGGGCAGAGGGCTCACGGCGCGGTGGCAGGCTTCGAACTTGGAGGACGTCAGCAGAGCGCACGCCTGCTCAGCAAACCTGGCTGTGGCGGGAGAGAGAGCAGCGCGGGGACTTGGCCGGGGCCCCGACCCCGCCCTCGGAGCCCCCGCCCCCAAATGGCAGTGACCAACCCCACTTTGAAATCCCCCAACTCGCTTCTCCCAGGGCCGCGCGTGCTGCTAAACAACTGGAAATCGCTGTGATTTTTCTTCTGCAGCCAATAAACTTTCCTAATTACGTTTGACTTAAATACATAATAAACTGCATTTCCAGAGCACACCACCCACGGACAGACGGGAGAAATAGTTCCATGATGGGTTGGGTAAGAGGGGGAAATGAATGCAGGGCTGAAATGATGTCACAGATCAATCTGCAAATGGCCACCCCAGGGCATTTATTTGCCGATAATTTAATTCTGTGTGGCTGCTCCTCCAACAGACTGAGAAGGTCCAGGGACAGTAAACATGTACTATTCTCGTCTTTCCCAGGGTTCCGCCCAAGGAGGGTGCGGCAATCAAGGGACTTTTTAGACCAAACGATCCAGATGCAGATCAAATGCTGATGGTAAAAGCCAAGTGCCCCTGTCAAAAAGTGGGTGCACTGGTGCCATGGAATGCACCGGAAGCTGGGAGACCTCAGGGCTCCGCGAGGTACCCCCCTGCCCCCAGGCTTACGTACTCAGGCGCGGGTTGAGGCTGCACGGATCGCTGTGCTGCTTCTGCAGGTTCTCACAGTCCCGTGCAGCTTCCAGGAGTTCCCGAAGTCCTCCACCAGGGGCTCCGCCAGGCCCGCGGGCGTGATGAAGTCGTCACCCTTGTTGCCGTTGTAATTCCCACACAGGCCGCACGTCTTCCCGGCATAGACTGGGGACAGCTGCAGGGAGAGGCAGACCACCTTGGAGCCATGGTGGCCAAAGCAGACACAGCTTCCAGTTGCTAATGAGATGGTCGTAATCAAAAAGAGCTCCCGGGCGAAAAATAAATACGAATTTAGTAACCCGTAGCCAAGTCCAAGGCTAGAGAGGGAAGAAAAGCTAACTGTAGCCTAAGTTTACCACCAGCAACATCCTGGCTCTTAAATCAGCCTCAGAGAGCAGTCTTGCCAGAGGGCATTTTAGAGATCTAGCCATTTGAAGATGGCAACACTGAGTCCCAGAAAGGAAATGACTGGCCTAAGGTCACAGAGGTGGTGGCAGAGCTGGGACCGGTAGCCAGGTTGAGCCCCACTCCAGGGTGCTCTGGGCCACCCTCGCCTGTCAGAGGAGACGCTGTAGCCCTGACACGCATGAGAATCAGTTGTAAAGTCAATGCCCCTTTACTGAACACTTATATTGGTCCCATATGTGGGTGAAGCAGGCTGAGTCCATTATGGTCCAAGTAGTCTCAGTGACAAAGAACAACACCTTCCCATCTCAGTCTGACTCGGCCGCTGAGTGTCATTGGGGAGAAAAGACCAATGGTGTGATCAGGTGGTGTGATCAGAGGAGGTAGGGTCAGCAAGGGCTCGGGGACAGCCTACTATGGATGACCAGCATGGTTCCGGGGGTCAGACTCCAGGCCATCAGCATGTGGCTCATTCTCCGTCCTTCTGAGCCCAAACTGCATACTCATGGACAAGTTGGGGAATTAAATCTGCCTTTCACACTTTACAGCTTGGGACATTTGCTGGTTTCTATTGAGAGGGCCCCCCTTCATTCAAAGGGCCCTACATTCAAAGATGTAGCCAGCACTGGGACCCCAGAGTCCTGACCCCTGCTCTGCACATAATTAACATAGCCGGATGACCTCCCTGTGTTGGAACCATCATGCACTAGAACTGAGCTCCCCTGGACATCTCTTGGAGTCCCTTCCAGCTCCCAGCCTTGACGTCACGCGATGCAAGATGAAAAATCTAGTGGAAGGTTCTGGACCCATATAAAATGTATCCAAGGAAATACCATTAAAAGAAAGAGAATAAAGTAATGTTTCCTTGTTTGCCTTACAAATTTCGAGACTGGCCACACTAGGCACCCAGGCCTTCCCTGACCTCCCTGTTTATCATGTAAATGCCCTGACCCTTCTTGTCAGGGACTTCTTGTCCCTTTCTCTGCTCTATTTATCTCCTCAGGATTTCCTTCTAATATATGATATAATTTACTGGTTTGTTTGGTTTATTGTCTGTCTCCTCCCAGCAGAACATAAACTAAGTGAGGTGTTTCACTACTGTAGCTTTGTCCTCTAGAATGGTGCCTCTGGGCACTCACTAAATATGTGTTGAACAAATGACTGAGCAAGTTCGTGAATGAATGAGGTTGTCCTGAGGACACAGGCTGAAATGCAATGCCCGCGGTCAAGGCCCGCCCTGAGCTGAGCAGCGAAATCGGTGATTTCTTTACTCCCTCCACCTGTGCCTCAGCATCCTCTCTTCCCTCCTCATTCCCAGACCCTGAGCGCCCTCATTCCCCCACAAAGTCCTCTGGTCACCCCCAGGTCTGCCATCACACTATCCCCACTAAGGCAGTATCTTCTTCTGTCCCCCGGGTCCCCTCGACTTGTTCCAGTAGGACGGCTTCTCCCCCAGGGTGCACGACAGGGTATCTCAGTGCTCAGATCAAGAGCACCCTTTCTGTGACACGAGAGGTTCCAGAGAAGGTGGAATGGCCAGTGGCTGGGTGGGAGGCACCCTCCCTGAAGACCAGGGGGCAGGAGGTGAGGCCTGAGTTCTGTAAGCAAAAGACCCTGAGACCAGGGTGAGTTCTTTCTTGCTCCAGGAATGATGGATTTTATTACTAACTGCAGAGGAGAGGCTGACAAGAAGCTCTCCAAGATCTTCCTGCTCTATAGTCTGCGGTCATAAGGTTTATTTTTTTATTAAAAAAAAAAAAAGTCACTAATTTGGAATTCTCTCTAGGACTCTAAGACAAGGGAAAGAATGTGGTGTGATGAGGACACAGGGAACCAGGATCTCGTCAGGAATGCCCAGATGTCGTTCCGGGGTTATACCAAGGAACCTATAGCATACAGGACCCCAGGACATCAGAGGGGACTCTCCAGGGATCCTAGGAATGACTTAGGGCAGCTATTCTTCAACTGAGGTCTTGGGACCCACTGGGGCAGGGAGGTCCCTGAAGCCCTTTCAAGGTGTCCACGAGGCCAAATTACTTTCCTAATCATACAGAGATGTTATTCAGCTTTCTCCCTCTCATGTTCTTACAAGTGTGCAGTGGAATTTTCCAGAGGCTACATGACACATAATGTTGCAAAAGATTGAATGCAGAAGGAGACGGGAGACTCCAGCTGTCTTCTATTAAGCCAGCCATTAAAGAAATTGGCAGAAATGTAAAACAATGGCATTCTCCTCACTCCTTATTTTTGTTTTGGAAAACATAGTTATTTTTCAATAAAATATATTTTTTACATTAACATGCAGCGGATTTTTTATTGTTATGTTTGTTTGGGGTTTTTTATTGAAGTGTCATTAACATGCTTGTTATATTAGTTTCAGGTGTACAATATATTATTACTGTTATTTTTAAGTGAATTCATGAATATATATTTTAATTCTCTAATTTCTAACATGGTAAATACTGACAGATATAACCTCTGTAAAAGATCTTGGGGTGTTCAATAATTGTTAAGAGTACAAAGTCATCCAAAGGCCAAGATATGAGAAGCTCTTCTAGTCCAGCAGGAAAGACACTACCAGAGAGCTGATGCGGCCCTGCCACCGATCATGTGCGTAGTGCTGGGCATATGTCCTGACTCACCTGAGCCTCGGTTCCTTCATTTATAAAAATGGCAGTGACAACCACACTGCCCACCTGCTCTGGGAAATTTCCAGAGAAAGATAGGTATAAGGAAGCCCTGTTGAAATCTATAGATTGCCACCCAAATGTGACTCTCGGGCCACAGAGAACAAAGGGGAATGGCCCTCAGACCACAGAGGCCCAGAGACTGGGGAAGGGATTTGGCAGTTCCCAGGGCAAACTTTCACAGGCAGTAGGATGGCTTTCTCCCCAAGGGTGCACAACAGGGTATCTCGGCTGCAAGTTCCAGATGGGCTCTTCCCTTGCCGCCCACAGCGGGCACCCCCTGAGAGACGCCCCCTGCTCTCCAGCTTTGTTGTAGCCAGGAGGCTGGGCACCAAAAGGCTACCTCCTAGCCCTTCAGGAGTGTGGAGGGCCTTGGGGTACCAGAGATCCAGAAGGGAGAACCCCCAGGGCAAACAAGGGGTGTCCAGACAACAAACGCCAGCCTCTCATAAACAAGAGGCCTGTTCCTCATTCTGGGGGCGTAGGGCCTGGGGATAGAGGAATTCTTCTCCCACCACATAGAGCCAGAGCTCTGCTAGAGCACAAGAGGAACTTTGTAAGGTCCAGGCTGCAGGGAGGCAGTGTTTGGGAGGGCACCTACCATCACTAGCAGCCTCCCACGGCCATCCCAGTCCATCTGCAGGTCCTCCCCATAGCTGAGGCGCACAGAGGCCATCACAGTGTGCTGGATGCGGAGGTCACCTGGAAGGGAGCAGGGACAGGACTTAGGCTGAGATGGGGAGAGGGCAGGGTGGTGACAGGCAGATGTATAGTAGGGAGAAATGGGGCATCTCACAAAGGACTGTAACAACAAAATCAAGGAGTTGAGGGCAGATGGGGATGTCCACGAGGTTTAATGGGGTCTCAGGAGGAGGGAAGGATAATCAGGATGCAGTACCAATAGGGTTCCATAAAAAGCTGCCCCTGTAGCCTGGCTGTAGCCTGCCATTCACTCAACTGCCACAAGAGGGCCGCAGAAGCTCCTGCATCCTTCTGCTGCTCAGCCTCCCATTGAACCCCGACCCCTGAGCATTCCCCAAGACCTTCTGGCCTTGCACCCCACTTCCAGGCTGACTTACTCAGTCCTCATATCTAAGAGATGCTGTGTGCAGAGCTGAATACAGCAGAGCTCACTGGAGACGAGGTAGGTGACATACCTCTTACCCTGGAGGAAGGTATCTCATGGGGAGACTCACAGCATTAAACACACATGGACATGCTGTGGGCAATGCCAGGATAATGGGCCTTAGGGTCCATGGAGGTGGTGGAAAAGAAGAAGGAGGGATCTGAGAGCCACTTTGAGGGTGAAGGTGGCAATTATGCTGCTCAAAAGGGTGTGGTGCCAACTGGCAGAGTCACTGAACAGGTCAGCTCTTCCACAGGTCACAGAGTCGCCTGGCTTTGCCCCATGACATCCTCTGGTCTGCCCTATCACCAGCCACCCCCTAACCTCTCCACCTCAGCCTCTGCTCCTTTCCACCTCAAAGGAGAACCCCAACCACCATGCCCAACCTTCAACTTGCCCCTTTGGCTCAAGCCAAGTAAAAACCTTCTTGGTCCCCTTTCCCCCTCTAGCGTGGATCTGGATTCCCTGCCAGGGAGAGCTTCCTTGCCTCCAGCCAGCTTCCTCCATGCATCCTCCTCCTCCAGGAAGCCTTCCTTTCTTGCAAGGATACCCACCCTCCAGAGCTAGCTCTCCTCACAGAAGAGGTGGGCAGTGAGCGCTGCTGAGGGGCGTGGGGCACTGTGGGGTGAGAGGTCTGGAGGAGGAGGGAGCACACCTTGCAGGAGAGGGATCTGGACATCCTGGCCATCCATGGAGACTCCTCCCCCGTGCTTCAGCTTCACAAGGCCGTTGTGCAGTCCGGGCAGGCGGACAGTGACGGAGCGGGTGCAGACAGCATCGGGGTCATCAGCGCACTGCCAAGAGGGGCACACAGAGTGACGTCACCACAGCCCCCAGCCCAGGACCCATTTCCTCAGAGAAAGAGCACAGCCCCACACAACCTTGGGTCTTCTTGGGAGAAGCAGCTCCATTCTCATGGAGGGGTCTCTGTGAGTGGGCCCCCTGGAGGTGTGCCAGAACACGACCCTGCACCCAGCTCCCCACACCCTTTCCCAGTCCTGGTCTGGTCTTTATAAAGAACTCTGGGCCTCTGGGTGTCTTCTTAGGCCTACGTTCCAAAGCCAGTCCAGAACTTCAGTCCTCAGAGGGGAGCCCCGTGCCCTCTAGATTTCTCCTCCTTGCTCCAGACGCTCTGGAGCATCTACCCCAGCAGCTCATGAAGGAGACAGGGCCACCTTGCCCCCACCCCAACCACGGCTTCCTGTCTGGCAGCAGGCAAGCTCACCTGGACAGTCTCTATGACAACAGAGAAGGTGTGGTCCTGGCAGTCCTGCACCAGCAGATACTGGCAGACCCCACTGAAGGTGAAGTACCTGTTGTCAAAGCTCTTGAAGTGGGACTGTCCTGTGACGAGACACTCCCCTGGAAGGACACAGAGGCGAGAGGTTAAGAGCGGAGGAGGTGCAGAAGCCCCTTGGGGTGGCCAAGGTGGAATGCACGTGCAAACCAGGCACCGCACGGGGAAGCTCCAGGCGTTCCTTCCCCACGCCAGTCTGAAAATGCATTCCACAGGAGGACTCTAACTCAGGTCCCTCTCCTCAGGCTGTGAGAGGTCGCAGCTGGACCTACGGAAGGGACGACGAAGGGAAGGGACAGCCACATGCAGTCAGTGGCGGAGCCCGGACCAGAACCCGCAGCTCCTTTTTCTCAGTTCATTGTGGTTCCTAGCCATTCCCCGCAGCTGCCCCACAGGATCTGGCTCTGCTGGGGTCATTTGCCACTCGGTTCAGGGACAGGCCTTTCCCTGCACTGATGTTGTAGGGGTGCTGCAGGGCACAGCCCCACCCAGGAGAGTCCCCGAAGGCAAGCAGGTGGAAAGGCCAGCCCAGATGGGGGACAGAGGAGGGGTGAGGCGGGCACTTTCCAAGCTCAGCAGGGCAGAGGCCAAGGCACCACCCTCACCCCGTGGCTGAGGGGCGGCCCTGAGACCTCCTCATGGGCAAGTCCCCTGTTGTGACTTCAGTTGGGGCCAATGGGGGGCCAGGAGGCCATCTGCTCATGATCTCACCACCACCCAAGCCAGCTTCCTAGCTCAGGCTGACACATCTGTGGGTGGGTACAAGGACACCCCTTTGTTACCCCGCAACTTGGAGCCCTCAGCTCACCCTCCACCTGAAACCCCCTCCATTCTCCCCCAGACCACAATCCAGCCATGCCTCTGGCCCAGTGCACCGCAGAGCAGAGATCACACATTCTGGCAAGTGTCCATGCAGGGGGGACCTCTGCCAATGTCTCCAGTGATTCCCTACAGGCCCCGCCCCAACTCAGGGCAATCCCATCTCCGGGGCCCACAATGGACCCATTGAAGCCGAAGCGTGGATCTGGATCCCTTCCCAAATCTCTTTTTATGTATTTCCTCTCATCTGCGCCTTCTACTCTTTAGAAAAAAAAATACAGACACACACCATGGCCATTCCATAAAGTAGGGGGCCCTCCTTCCCACCCAGTCACCCTTGACCTCCAAATAGCAGACACCTGTTCTCCACAGCACTAATCCCGTCTAAACCTGAAGTTCCCCTTATGAGGATCTTATAGCCAGTCCCATCTCAACCCATCCCCAGGGGCTGATGCTGGCTTGGTCACACGGTCAGGGGCTTCCCAGAGACTGTAGGGAGATCCCAGCTGCCCATTTGCCAAAGACAAGCTCGATGGGCCCCCCTCCTGCCACCTCATGCCTACATTTGCAATGAAGGGTAGAGCAGGCACAGCTTTGGACCAGGTGTGGCCCTGCCTTTGGTATATGTTGGAAGGCAGGGATAGGGGAGAATACCCTCAGGTTAATGAGTGTCCTCTGACTTGCCCCCAGGGCAGCTGACCCCTTCCAAAATAGCATGGGCCAGGGATGTACACTCAGCCCCAAAGAAATCAGAAGAAAATAGGGAGGCCCTTGATCATTATCAGCATCACCCTCTGCAATAACAAGAAATATGTACTTGATCTTGATCCCTGATTCCTGACACAGAGCTCCCAAAGCGCTTGGAATTTCCTAGGTGACAGCAGCATCTTTTGGTCTAATGAAACCACTCTTGGTGGGCCCCTAGATAGCTTCAGGATGGGGACTAGTCACCAGAGAGACTCCTTCAGGCATGACGAAAGAGCTGGAATTTTCAGCCCCACCCTCCAACCTCCAGGGATGGGAGAGAGACTAGGGATTAATAACCGATCATGCCTGCAAAATAAAACTTCCATTAAAATCCCTAAACAACAGGATTTGAAAAGATTCTGGGTTGGTGAATGTCTCCACACACAGGAGGGTGGCACACCCCAATTCTGCGGTGACAGAAGCTCCTATGCTGAGGATCCTTCTGGACTTTGCCGTCTGCACCTCTTCATCTGGCTGTTGATCTGTACCCTTTATAATATCCTTTATAATAAATAGTAATAGTAAGTAAAGTGTGTGAGTTTTGTCAATCGTTCTAGTAAATTATTGAACCTGAAGAAGGCATTGTGGGAATCCTCAACTTGCAGCCAATTCAGACAGAAGCCGGTACCGTGAGAACCCAGTACTTGAGATTAGCATCTGAAGTGGGGCAGTCTGGTGGGACTGGGCCCTTAACCCGCTGGGTCTGCACTAATTTCGAGTCATTGGCATCAGAACTGAATTGCAGGACACTCAGCTGGTGTCCAGAAAGTCAAAGAATGGGTTGGCTTGGGGGGAAACTTGGACAAACTGATGTCAGGAGTGTTAGTAGGAACAGATTATGTCCTCCCACTGCATCGACCCCAAAGAAGGGCAAGAGTGAGGGTCACTGTTCCTGGAAGGCAGAACAGAAGGTAGGGGCAAGGGTTACCCAGCTGATGTATGAAATTCCACATCCACTGGTGTCACAGGAAAGCCTTTCTCAAATGGCTATTTCCCAGAACCCACCACCATTCTGCAGAGCGGTATGGTGCTTTGTGTCAAATGTCTTGACCCTATGGCAAAAAAATGGGTGGGAATTCTTCCCCTGACCTTTCTCTGTTTTCTCAGGAGCGCTCTTATCTAAGCATGAAACTGGACTTGCATTATTTCTGACAAGGAGAAGGAAAAGAAGGGTCAACGAGAGAATGTACAAACATTCAAAAGCAAAACTTCCAGAGCTAGAATCTAATCCTCTGATCTGATTTCCTGCTCTGCCCCCCTGCTGGTTTGTGTTCTGAAGTTTCTCAGGAATCCAAACCTAAATATTACATTTAGCTTATCACCTCGGTACAACTGAGGGATGGAGCTGCAAGGCGGGGAAGCTGGGAACACGGAACGGTAAGCTGCCAGGTAGCACTTGGCCCTGGGGGCTGGAACGTTAGCCAGAACAATGGGCCATGGGGTGCAATGCCCACCCACTCTCTGCCCAGAACAGGACAGCTGGGACATTCCCAGTCAGCTGGTCAGCCAGCAAAAGGCAGCTCCCAGCAAACAGCTAGCCCGCCACCAGACAGGCCAGGTGGGCAATAGAAGTTCAGTGAATGGATAAAGAACAGGTGATTCTTAAAATAGTGTCAAAAGTAGAACAGCCAGGAATTAAAGCGGACCCACTACATGAATAAATATCCTCCCTGATGAAAAAAAAAAAAAGGAAAATATAGCTCTCACCTGATGGAAACACATTACCTCTTCTAAAACAAGCCCTTTTGTTTGCAGGAAGTGAGCCCTCCGAAGGGCTTCTCTGCTCAGCCCATTTGCTTCTATCCTTTTCCATGCAGCCTACAGAAACACCAGCCCACAGGCCTTTAGCAAAGCAATACAGACTTCCCCCAACATAAGTTTTCACCAAAGCCTGCCTCTAGATCACAGTAACATAATCTCTGCCAAATGCACAAGATGCGTTTCTAAGTGCTCCGTGGGCACCATCTCATCTACTGCTCCCAGGAGGCATCCTCATTATCCCTAGTTCACAGATGAGGAAACTAAAGCAAGAGAAAAACTCGCCCAAGGCCCCCAGGTGCTCAGACAGGGATTTGAGCATGAGATTTCTGTCTGGGTCCAGAGCCCAAAGCACTCACACCATCCTCACCGCCTCATGGCTTCGCTCCTGCAGTTTCTCATGAGCCTAATTTTGGGAGAGCTAAGCCTGATGTCATTCTGATCCTGGGCACACATGGGTCCATGCCAAGGGGCACAGGTACAACTGAGTCTGGATATGGAAACTGAGCAGAGGGGAGCCCTGGCTTCTAAAGGTGGTGCACTGGCCTGACCTGAAGGAGGCCTGGCGTGACTCCAGAAACCCCAGTACTGGCCGGGGCAGGCCCCAGGAGACTTCGCATGAACTCGGGCATTCAGATCTCCCAGGCAAGCCCAGGCACCTAGGAACGTGTGCTCTCACTGGACTCTGTTAGCCAATGAGGAAGTCTGTCTTCCTTCCTGACAGCTTCAGAACAGACAGCTGGAAATCTAAGATTGACTTATGGGGCTGTGTTAGAATGCATTAGAAATTATCTGGAACCAAATGAGTAAAAAGTTACATCAAGGTCCTCTCCTGCCTCACAGCCAGGCCCAAGGTAGGCCCGGGCTCTGTCTTACCTTCCTGCCCTGCCTGCCCCAGCCACACCCTGCCTCCCACCACCCTTCCCCTCCCCATGCCAGACACCCCTGCACGTGTGCCTGTGTCTCAGTCCTTCTCGGACCCTGCTTAATGAGGCGGCCATGGCTGTGAGGATGAAAATGGCTATTATTTACTGAATGCTTATAGTGTGTCAAGCAACAGTTTCCATAAAATGAAGCTGCCGTTACTGTCCCCATGTTACAGATTAGGAAACTGAGGCTGCGAATGATCAGGCAGTTTGCCAGAAGTCACCTAGCCAGTAAGTGGTGGCACTGCAATTCCAACCAGGCTGACTGAGTGCACCGCCCATTCCCTCAGCCCCCTGCAATGCTACCCGTCAACGTGCATGGGGTGGGCAAGTGAGAAGCCCTCCTCTCCCACCTTCCCAGCTGCAGGAGAGAACCTTCCACACTCTTCCATCAGGAGTCTGAAATTCTAACCAGAGCATTATTTGTTTGAGGAATAGTCCCTGTCAATAGGCATGCTCTTTCCTCATTGATACTAACCAAACATTTTATGGTTCAATGGGAGCCAAATTAGCAGAACCTCTCTGGGGAGTATGTTTTGCAGAGGATGGGAAGGGAGGCTTGAGGTTACGGAAAGAGAAGTCTGCAGACTATGGGGAAACCACAGTTTTCCCTGGAGCTTCCCTAACTCCTAACCAGAATATAGGGATACAATGATCAATGAAGGCCTAAGGAGCATTTAGGAAATTCCAGCCCCTCTCTATATAGACTGATGTTCTCCTGGGCAACTTATTCTCCCTCCCACTCCCCATACACATGCCCTGTGCCAGGAAGCCTCTGAGATGCACCTCCCCCACACACTCCACCATGGTCCCAC
Organism: Paguma larvata; assembly: GCA_030068075.1. Classification (NCBI taxonomy): domain Eukaryota; kingdom Metazoa; phylum Chordata; class Mammalia; order Carnivora; family Viverridae; genus Paguma; species Paguma larvata. The sequence continues at coordinate 97,537,604 of CM057828.1, read as the reverse complement.
CTCCTATATTCATGTCCTTGTGTGATCCCCTCACCTTGAGTGTAGACTGGACATGTTGACTTGTTTCTAGTAAATATAATACAGCAGAAGTAAAGGATGTCACTTCAGAGATTGAGGTTTTAAAAGACCATGGCTTCTGTCCTGACTGCTTTCCTTCACTCTCTCTGAGGTCACTCACCCTAGAGGAAGCCAGCTGTCATGTCATGGGACATCTCCAAGGAGAGGTCCACATAGTGAGGGACTGAGGCCTGCCAACCATCACATGACTAAGCTTCAAAGTGTCCTCCTTGGTCCCTACAGATAAGACCTTCAGATAAGACCACAGCCCAAGTCAACAACTTGACTGCAATTTCATGAGAAACCCTGGGCCAGACTCAGCCACACCCAGATACTTGACATACAGAAATCCTAAGATAATAAATGCTTGTTGTTTGCTAAGTTGCAGTAATTTGTTGCACAACAATAAACAACTAGCACACTCTCATCACAGAGAATCAAAACCCAGCTCTCTATTTCTAAGGCTCACCATGTCAGCTCTTCCAGGGACTGTGGAAAAGCCACAGCCTGCTCTTAGCTACAGTAGCAAAGCCAAGTGTACCCCCTTCCAGAACCTTCCCATCAGAAACTCTATCAGCAATCATCACACCGAGGGTGTAAGACAGGCCCACTGCCAGCTGAATCATGGCAAGGAATGGAAATATGCCTGTGTCTACAGGCAAAAAGGAATAGGAGATGACCAACTCAACTCCAATACTAGAAAAAGAGGGTCAGAGCTGAGGCTTTAAAAATACAGAGTGAAAGCTTAGTGATTGTGTTGGCAAAATATCAAACTACTCAGTAGACTGCAGAGTTGGAACCGGTTACCTTCCCATCAAAGCATCAAGAAAATTTCTTTCATCCTCAGCAAAGCTAGCTTCTAAATTTTCAATTGAAGACCAGGGAATTGTATTGCCTGTTCCAGACCAAGCATTCCATTATGTACACAGTGAGTGTTCAAATCATTGTTGGATGGATGGATGGATAGATGTACAGGTGGTGGATGGGAGGATGGATGAATGAATGGATGGTTGGGTGGATGGATGGATGGATGGATAAACTGTTGGTTAGATGGATATATGGATGAGTGTTTGCATGAATGGATGGATGGATGGATGGCTGATTGCATGGGTGGATGGATGCATGGATGGGTGGGTAGAAGATACTCCCTACAGAAAGTGGTAATTAAGAATTCTTAATCTGGTAGTCAATCTGACAAAACACAGTAAATAAATTCCTAATTCCATCCATTGTGGCTCATAGATATTATACAGTAAATGTTTATTATTTAGATATTAAAAGTTTTTCCAAAAGTCATTTGCAGCAACCTCTTATCTTTCAAAGGTTTGCTTAGATCTTTCACAGGGTGTGATGATGTTAAATTGGAGCACTGATATCACTGGCAAGAACAATCTTTTGTCCTTCATGCTTCCTTTAAAAACTGCACAGAAGAGGGGCGCCTGGGTGGCTCCGTTGGTTGAGCATCCAACTTTGGCTCAGGTCATGATCTCGCAGTTCATGAGTTCAAGCCATGCATCGGGCTCTGTACTGACAGCTAAGAGCCTGGAGCCTGCTTCGGATTCTGTGTCTCCCTCTCTCTCTGCCCCTCCCCCACTTGTGCTCTGTCTCCTCTCTCTCTCTCTCTCTCTCAAAAATAAATAAACATTCAAAAAAATTTAGGGGTGCCTGGGTGGCTCAGTTGGTTAAGCGTCCGACTTCAGCTCAGGTCATACAGTCCGTGAGTTCGAGCCCTACATCAAATTCTGTACTGACAGCTCAGAGCCCGGAGCCTGCTTCAGATTCTGTGTGTGTGTGTCTCTCTCTGCCGCTCCCCAGCTTGCACTCTCTCTCTCTGTCTCTCAAATATAAATAAACATTTAAAAAAATTTGTTAATTAAAAAAATGTTTTTTTTAAATTGCACAGAAAAAAAACTGGCTGGTTGACCATCCCTGAGCCAGAATAACTGACCTAACGCTAGTGGCCACTTTCCATCTAGTTCCAGAATATTTCTAGTATAGTGGGCATTGGGTAAGTTCCTAAGTGACCCTAAAGCCATAGGCCCCAAATATGATCCTAGTATCCAAGCGCAAGCCCCTGTTAGCCCACCAAAGCCAATATGGCCTGTTGGGGCCTAAGGGAGGGGCGTCCGTTATCTGGCTATTTGTCTTACAGTTTTTTATTCCACTATACAAACCATGGGAACCCAAAAAGTAGTATCCAGCATACAAGCTGAGACTGACCTGGCCTTTAACTAAATGTGGGGCCTCCCTAGAGCTCCCGAAGGGTGGCAAAAACCTTCCTGCAAAGGAATAGATTGAGGACCAGGAAGGGGAGTAAAGGGAAGGACAAAAGTAGAAATCAGATAGTTAGAGTCTGAGTCCTGTCATTGTCTCTTGGCAACTGTGTGATGTTGAGCAAGTTATACAACCTCTCTGGCTCTGCTTCCTCTTTTGTAAACCTAGAATAAACTGCACCTGACTCATAGACTCACATGTAAAGTGCCTAGCACAGAGCCTAACACATAGCAAACACCACGTGAGTGAGCACAAAAGGGAAAATTATCAACTGAAGAGCCAGTGTTATGGGGGGCGGGGAACGGTGAGACAAAAGGGAGCTTCAAATGGGCAAAGTTTGTAGCAAATAGAAGAGAGTTAGGGCCAAACAGAAGACCAAGTAAAGGGCAGAGATTACACAGCAATTTTTCCTCAGGAGATTTTCCAGGGAGGGGACGGGGTAGACGGGGTCTGATTTTCCTAGCTCCTGGGCCATTCCTATCAGGCATTCCAGAAACTTCTCACTGTGAGCTTAAAGAATTACTGGGCCCTTCTTCCTCTTTAATTTCCAAAGAATTTGCGTCATCTTTGTTTACTCAACTGTGACCTTGAAGTCCTTACAGCTCACTCAACCATAATCCTTTGAGCAAACAGATGATCAGAAAACAACAATAAAACCTTAGACCAGGTGCATTTCTCCCCTTTCAGCTACGCAGGATGTCCCTCTGCTGGCCCATGAGTGGATTAGCACAGCTGGTACTGGAAACCACAACCGTGGTCTGGGGGCCACAGCCGTGATGCAGAGGCCACCTCCTCCCTGCCTTGAGATGCGGCCCTCTCTGTCTAGCAAGGACGACATACCTCTCCATTCAGAGGAGGGAGGGCAGGAGCAGAAGGTCACCTACCTGGGCATTCTTCATTGCTGCAGATCCACAGGCTATTTCGGCAGATGCTGTTGGGGAGAGCAGCACAGGTCACGGGTAGTTGTGCAAACACAAGCGCACACGAGCAGATCAAGAGCTCATCACAGATACCACAGCCCCCAAAAGGAAGGGATCGGGGGAAAGAAAGTAGCTGGTACGAGGGGGGATCTTTATGAGGTTGAAGGTGAACAGCACAGGGCTGTGGCCACAGAGGAATCTTGGAGACAATACTGAGGGGAAGAAGCCCCAGTGGAGAGATACAAGAAGAAAACCTAGGGGACCCAATGTCCCTGAAAATCCACCCAACCACCCAGCAAATCCTACCCCCCAACGACCCCCTCCCCACACACACAGCTCGGGGAAGAAAGGACGGGGGCGGGGGGCTGCTGAAGGGGGAAACACCCAGAACCACGCCAGGCAGCCCATGGGGACACCTGGGAGACAGCCAAGGAAGGAAAAGACAGCAAAGAAAAGAGGCCTGGGTGTGGAACGAAGGGTTGTATGCTCCAGGAAAAAACTGCCTGTGGCTGGTGACTGTCATATAACCCTTCTTCAGAGAGTCATTAACTAAAGCCTAGTTTGAGGGGAAAGCTAGAGATGATGTTTGCACTTAAACGGTCCTTTCCTCCCTGACCCCCTTCTGCACGCCCATCCGTAACATCATCCTTGCTCCTTGTCAACCACTTCCCCACCCCTGCCCAGACTCCCCCCTCCTCTCTGCCTCTTCTCCCGCAACCCAACCAGGTCCTGTTGCACCTGCCGCTACCCAGCACACCCCACGCCCCAGCCCACAGCCCACAGCCCCAACTACCAGGTGTTGCAGTCCTGCGAGAGGGAGGCTCCCGGGGGGTACCGCTTCCCAGCGTGCACACACGAACACTCAGCGCTTTCCACGCAGCGGCCTTCATCCAGGAGCTGTCCCTCTGTGTTCAAGGGCATCAAGGCAAAGACTCAACTTATCATCATTGCTCATCTCCAACTAAAGAATCCCTGCAGGTGATCACAGCCGAGGGCTTCTTCCAGGAAGCTCAAAGAACCTGTCCTGTCCTGTTGCTTTTGCACGTTTGTGCCACCTGGGAGAGGGGGATTATGAATCTCTTCTCTAGTGCTGAAGAAATGGGGGAAAGAGCTTTGCTCAAGGTCTTCCAGTGAGGGAGTCACGAGTCTAGGCTGAGGGCTTCTCCCAGGAAGTTCCAAGAACTTGTGTGACATTGACCTTTCACATCAATGCAATGAAAGAGGGGGCGTTATTAATCTCCACTCCACAGGTGAAGAAAGGAGGCAAGAATTTTGTTAAGGTCTTCCAAGTGGGCAAGTCAGGAGACTCAAAACACACAGGCCTCACTCTCTGTAATTAAACAGGGTTTTTCACCAAAGCCCAGTCTCTCCTGAGAAAAACTTTCTAGTGCAAAGCTCTTTTTCAGCTGAGCTCACATGGCAAGCCCAGGAGACATTTTAAAAGATCATTCACTCAGACCGCTTCCCTGATACTTCGCTGAGAAAACAAAGCCGCAGCTCAGATTGGGTCACGTGCTCCCCAAACAAAGTCACTGTTGGAGCCCAGACCATCTTTCTGTTTCCTAGACACACGCGCTTTCACGGATACAGTACAACAGGAAAACATCAATTACAAATAAATGCCAGCTCAATCCTGATCACTCGGTACAAAGACTTTTTAAAAATAAATAAAAGGCTTCTGATTTCAGCAATGGGGAGCAAACACAAGTGGCCTTCATCTGGCTTCCCCAAGCCCAGGGCACTGGCAAGGTCTCGGATTTGTGAATAAAATAAGTTTATTACCAGGGCAGCTGCAGCCATCCACGCATTGCTCCTGACACACTTCTTTGACGTGCAGGCTCTGGCAAGTTCTGGTGCAAGGGGACACACACTCCTTATACTCCATGCCAGCAGGACATGCCGGTCCTGAAATAGAAAACGCAGGGGTCTCCCCAGAGCAGCTCCCTCCCAGAGAGAGCCTCGTATGTACTCAGAGCCTCCGTGTTCTTTTGTCTGCTCCCCTCTGTCTTCAGGGCCGCAGGTGCCTTCTCCACCCCAACGGCACCCCATGGCCAACATGGCCTCCAAGACCACCCTGCCAAGCACCCCTTCCGCTGAAGGAACATCGTCCATCTTGTAGGGCCTGGCCAAGACACAGCAGGGTCACCTGGGACCTTGCTTACCCTTCCCCTTGGTCATCTGTTTTCCATGAACAGCTTGGGATTTTTTTGTTTGTTTGTTCCCCAGTACTCTGTCCCTTTCACCTAAAACCCTCTCAAAGTAATACCAAACTCCTCTAAGTTGAAAATAAATGTCCTCCTGGGGCCAAGTAAGGGGTAAATGTGTCCTCCATCACATCCCTCATCTAACGGCCCCACTTTCCTCATGAAATTGGCCCCAATCAAAGGCCCCACCCAGCACGGGGTGCACGCCATTCACGCCCACTTTCGCCACGTGGGTGACATTCACTCCACATTTATCTTCCTCTGTGTTGCAGGACTGCCTTCAGAGCCTTATCGCCTAAGCATCTATCCCCCTTCCGCTGGACCCAGCTTCCCCTGGGCAGGGCCTGCCTCTCCTTAGTCTCTTGACTTCTGGCAAACTGATGCTCAGAGCAGCTGAAGAAACGGAACACATCAACACTCTTTTCTGGGCTTCACAACACCAAACAATTTCCCCCAACCCTTTCTCCTCCAAGATACATCAGGCATCTCCCCTATCTTCAAATAACTAAAAAATCAGCCACTCCACCTCACAGAGGATAAATCAGCTACTAATAACCCCTTCCTCACCCCCTCACAGCAACGATAAAAGCTCTAATTTATAAACTGAAAAAACACACACTGAAAAACGTGTGTGGTGTAAATATCTGGCTCCCTGCTCTGTCTCTATCAGCCGGGATGACCTGTGCAATTACTGCAGACTGTCCATCTCCACGGCTGTTGATCTGGGGAAAGTCCGGAGAGAGAGGGAGCTTCTTGCAAGGTAACCAGAGAAGCTCCTACTCAATTACGATAATGTGGGAATGGTGACAATGACAGTGGCTAGGGACCCAGAGAGATGAGGAGATCCAAACCCCAGGCATCACCAGAAGAGCCGGGGGGGGGGGGGGAGGTAATCAGTGCGGGTGGAGGAGAGAAGGCTGGGTTAATAAAAGGGAGGGACTTAATGACAGTCTGCCAGGCTCTCAAAGATCACCCCTGGATAGTTCAGACAACGCCCTGCTCCTCGTCAATTCAGACAGGCAGGTAGTGAAGACTTGAACTGAGATCAGGACGGCTGAGTCCCATGAGGGGAGGAGAACGTTTCTGTCCAGGGAAAAGATTTCCGGAGGAAGTTGGGGGACATGGAGGGAGGCATGGCACAGAATAGAGGCATGGGAAGGTCTTCCCAGCCACAGCTTTAAGGGAGGGGACTCCCCCTGTGGGCCAGCCCTCTGTGGCCACTGGAGGCCCTGCAGGCGCTAGCCGGCTGGGGTGTGGCCAAGGCCCAGGATCATGACACAGTCCCAGGGCTTCCCTAGTGACACCCCAGGACAGACACCACTCATGAGCAGCTGAGAGGGTGGACCGCTGACTTACGGCATGCGGTGTGGTCGGTCCAGCCGTACAAGACCATTCCCTGCTGGGCACAGGCCCGGGCGTACTCCAGGAGGGCCGTGCAAGGGCACCGCAGTCCCTGGGCACATGTGCACAGAGTCTTTTCACACAGGGCCACAAAAGGCTCGGGGTCCACCAGGGGGTGGCAGCGGGCAAACACCGAGGCACTCTTCAGAAGCTGGCACTGCTCCCACGGGCCCTGTGGGAATGAGATGCCACTTCAGTGAGGAACAGCACCCCGCAGCCCTGGATTCCTGAATGTGGCTCCACGAAGAACCAGCCCCGCCCGGAAACCGAGGGAGCTCCCTTGCACCCGGCACCTAGGAGGTGCTTATCAACCGTTGTCAGATTAAACGGTCCAGCCATCAAAGGCAAAATTCTGAACTCATGCTACAAGAGACAGACAGAGACTCAGGTTACCTCCCAGACTGAGCCCTGAACAGGCAGAGCCCAAAGCCTCTGAACAGCAGTGGCAGGCGGGGTCCTAGGAAAGGAACGAGTAGAAGGAGGGGAGTGAAGGGCACTGAGCTTGGAGCTGGGCGTTCGGGAATGCTGGTGGGGGTCAGCTTTGCACTGACCTAGCCGCCTCCTCTCCCCGACTGGGTCTTCCCCACCGTACAGGAGGAGATGGCACCAGGATTTGCATAAAGCAGACACAGCTGAGATTTGCATGCAGTACGTTGGGGTGCAATACGTTTTCCAGATGTTCACCAGGTGATTCCGAGACCCAGACAGAACCAGTTCCCACCTGCAAAAGCAAGCTAGGATTCTAGGAAATGTCCCCGAGATCCTCTGCCAGGCAAGGGCTGTCCTTGGATTTTACCCTCGTTGATACCCTCAACCCAACAACACAGGGCAGGTTCAGAATTGTCGATGGCTACCCCCGAAACACATTAGTACAAACATCCCTACGTACTGTACTTGTAAACAGCTCTGTGTTCTGTGTCTTAATGATTCTAAATGCACTTTTTTTTTTTGCAGTTTAAAATCTCTGAAGTTGGGAGGCACAGCTTTAGAAGCCATTCTCCATGAGCTCCTTCTTTGCTGCAAATAAAATTTTCTTTCTGCAACAAAATATAATATAATATAATATAATATAATCTCTGAAGTTCATGTGCATCTGGCAGCTTTTTTTTTCTTGACTTGAGAATGTCTTCTGGAATCTCATCCTAGAGATTTTCATTCAGCCGTCTTCATAACCGCTAAGCCAACTAACCTGCTGTAATAAATCTTTTTTATTCAAATTGTCTAAAGTGGAATCTATCCTCTGAGTCAGAATATTGATCAAAACAAAACTGAAAGAGAATATACAGAGCACATGAAAGAATTTGTTTTTAATTTGTTCACGCTATTTTTAAAGTAAATCAGGCAACTGAGTTGAATAACCACTGGCCCTGATAACAGGCCTCCCAGTGTGAATTCTCTCCCTCTCGCTCCCACTTACTTTCTGCTTCCTTCTCTTTGTTCCTCAGCTTTTCTTTGTTACTGATACATGGAGCAATGACATGTCCTGGACTTGCCACAATTCAGTAAGGTCACCATAGGTGCTCCCTGCCAGGGCATCAGCTCTTTCATGCATAGACATGCTTTCCGACTGGGCAATAAGTACACAGACTTAAAACCAGCCAAGGGGTGCCTGGCTGCCTCAGTCGGTAGAGCACGCGGGTACTCTTGATTTCAGGGTCATGAGTTTGAGTCCCGTGTTGCGCATGGAGCCTACTTAAAATTAACTAACTAAATAAATAAATAAATAAACAAACAAACAAATAAATAAATACTTAAAAAAAAAAAAACCTTCAGCTAAAAAGAAAGAAGTACAAGAGCATCTAAATAGAAGGCTGAGGGGCGCCTGGGTGGCTCAGTCATTTGAGCATCCAACTTTGGCTCAGGTCATGATCTCGTGGTTCATGAGTTTGAGCCCCATGTCAGGCTCTGTGCTGACAGCTCAGAGCCCAGAGCCTGCTTCAGATTCTGTGTCTCCCTCTCTCTCTGCTTGTCCCCCACTCATTCTCTGTCTTTCTCTCAAAAATAAATAAAACATTAAAAAATTTAAAAATAAATAAATAAATGGAAGGCCGAGTCCTGAAGGATAAACCAGAGCAAATCAGTGTTCACAAAGGGGACAGTAAACAAGAGGGAAGAAATGTTAGGTTTGAAGAGAAGGAAATCCAATCTGCTCAAACCATACAAAAGGATGGCCAGAGCAAGCCTGTGTAAATCAAGAGCCAGGAGTCAGGCCTGGGGGGCCTCCTCTGTGGCACCGTGGAAAGCCCAGAGTAACAGAAACCTGACCCAAGCATCCACCATCCTCAAGACCCACCCTGGCAGCTCCAGGGACAAGCCGTGGCCCCAAGGAAAATCCACATCCTGCCCACAGGGGCCCATGAGCTGGGCCCCCCTGCACCCCACCGAGCGTGCAAGGAGTCTGCCTTCGGAACTAGGCAGCAGGGTGGAATGTCCCAGCTGCACCTGATCACAGCGGGCCTGGGGTGGGAGGGACTCAGAAGGAGGCCCAGGGCCAGCTGGCCCAAGCAGCTGGGTGTGGCTGGTTCCCTCCGCCTGTTAGAAAAGCCGCAGCTGCAGACTTGCGGGCATGGACAATTAGCAGCTCCACGTCTTGGAAGCCAACCGCTGAGAGCTGCGCTCCCTCCAGGACTCCACCTTTCTGGCTTCCTTCCCATCAGCTTGGAGCCTCCACACCCACTGCATGGCTGAGAGCAAGCTCTGGCTTAAGACCAGCTCTGACACTTCCTGGCAGTGGGGACTGAGGCAAACCTCCTCACCTTGCTGGAGAAGGGTGTCCTTGGGTAACATGGGAATGACACCAACAGGCACTGCCTTGCAAGTGGTGGGAATGCGCCGCAGTGCCTGGCACTGAGCAAGCAATCAATGAATGAAGATGGCAGTGGTGGGTCCCATGACCGCTGAGGTCTTGGGTGATGGCACCCATCCTTCCATTTGCCACCCCAAGCCCTTTATACAGGGGAAACTGAGGTTTCTGAAGACAATGCCAGGAAGAGTCCCACCCTTGTTATTACTTCACAGTCCCAGATGTGAGTTTTGCCTCTTCCACCTGCTAGGCATATGACTTTTGGCTATCTGCTTAAACCATTCTCCTCTATAAAATGGGGATAACAGAAAGAGTTCCTATCTGATGAAATGGTAGTGAAGACTGAATGAAATAATTCATGTAAAAGTTTCACCTAATAAATGGTGACTCCATATCATGGATCTCTTGGCCACCAGAGAATCCTGGTCCCTCCTGTCCCTCCTGCCAATAGGCTTATCCTCCAGAATGGTGGGCAACTCATCAGCAGGACAGAAGGACATCTTTGTCTCTTTTCCCCGTCTCCATCTCCCCAGGCCAAAGAGGGATGAATGGTTGCCATGACAATATTATCACTCTAATACTATCTTACAGACTCCTAGGTGAACAAAGGGGCTGCTCTTCATCTTCTATTTGAGAGGCTCACACTTCTCCAGAACAAAGTGGGTTTCTTTCAAGTGGGATGATGGGAGAAGGACCCACTCTTCTTTGCACTAGGCAGGCACTTTGCACTAGGCACTTAGACTAGAGTCATAGATGACTCTTCTCAGGCTCAGGGGAGGAGGCTGAGAACTTCTTCCAGTTCTTTCCATTCTGCCACATGGCCCGCTCCATGAGAAATGCCCCTCAGAAAGTGAGGTTCCTGGACCCTTAAAGGGCAGCCAAGGGTGTCCAAGAGAGGGCCGAATGTTCAGGCTCTTGGCTACCTTCACCTCACCCACAACTTAGATCCAGAGAAAAATCCAAAAAGGTAACTCCGTGGGTTTTTTCCAGTGATGCTGCCATCACATGGGCTGTAGGACAGTGGCCTGGAGCAGCTCCTGGACCCAGGACATCTCGCACAGACACAGGGACCAGGCATCTAGGGTTCTCACCAGCTGAGCACAGTGTCAACCAGAGGAAAGAAGAAACCCAGGAGTCCAGGTATCTCCTCCCACTTTAAGAGCAATGTGGGGCAGAGGCCAGCAAGACCCATCTCCAGCTGGCCCAGGTCTGCCTGTTCCCTGCTCAGAGGAAGAGTGGGATCAGTAATTCAGCGCATTTCCTGGGAAGTCCCTTGAGGTACTAAATGGTTTACAGAAATCTGCAGCAAGAAGGGTGTTTTCTGATTATTCACTTGCAGGATGGGAGTGGATTTCTGCAGAAACAGCCACCTCCCTTCTTAGAACAATCCCTTTGCCCTCTTGTCTGCACCTGAAAATCTTGCTAGGAATTCTTTCTCAACAGAGACAAAAGGAAAAGTTTGTCTTTCCATCTTGTCCTCTAGTCTTCCTCTGGTCAGCTCTGACCTGAACTTGGCCTATCAGGATGACCACAGTCTGAGGGTCCCACAGTGCAGCATGGTGCCTCTGCCTCCCAGCCTTCCCCACTCCACCACAGGTAGCCCTGCCAGGCCAGGCCAGGTGCCAAGACAGAAAAAAGTCCAAGATGGAGCTGACCTCGTATCCTCTCAGATTCTGGGGAGAGATGTTGTCAGGTAGGAGGTGACCAAATCTTCACTCAGGAAGCACTGGTCAAGTGGTCTCTAGGTCTCTAGCATGTGCCCAAGTCAGGACACAAGGCAAATCTGATGATGTCCCACCCCAGCCTAAAGGGCAAAGTTATAGCTCCTTAGAAAGGCAGTGAGGCCAGGCCTTCCAGGATCTGACCCCAGTTACTCTCCAGCTCATCCCTCTCACACCCCATCTCTTGCATCACCCATGTCCCCAGAGCAAATAGTTATTTCAGAGACCACCTCGGCACCCACTCCCACAACTGGTCCTTCGAAAACCTGCAACACCTTCAAAGAACACAAACCTCCTCAGGGAAAGGCAAGATAGACAGTTTCAGATTTAGAAACTGAGGCATAGAAAGAGTAAAACATTAACTAGGTCAGTGGTTCACAAAGTGTGATCCAGGAACCTTCCTACAGATTCCCAAGACCCTTTCAGGTCTCCATAAGATCAAAACTATTTTTATAATAATACTAAGATGTTATTTAACCTTTATGCCTTCACCCCTTCATGAGTGTCCAGTGGAATTTTCCAGAGGCTACATGGTATGTGATATCACAACAGACTGACTACAGAAGCTGACGTGGGAATCAGCTGATTTCTCTTAAGCCAGATAGGAAAGAGATTTGCAAAACTGTGAAACAATGCCATTCTTCCCTCTCCACATTTCCTGTTGGAATTTATAGTTCTTTTTATTAAAAAGATGGCATCCATGTCAAATACAATGTGTTTATTATTTTTAAGTGAGCATGTTTCAAATTTCTGTTTTATTATCTAATATAGTACATACCGATAGATAATCCAAATCCATAAGCAATAGATAATCGATAGAAAATCTCTTTCCTCTATCATTGCTAAGAGTGTCAGCTAAGTAATTTGCAAATTGCTGTACAAAGCAGGGCTCAAAGCCTAATTCTATCCCACAGGTCAGTCACCTGTCACCAAACCACCATTTACATGGTTTTCCACACTCTCAATCCCCCCACCCCTTGCCACCTGTTTTCTCACAACCAGGTTAGACAATAGTTAATAGAGCAGATAAAGTACAGGTTTTAGAAGCATGGTTGGACTGCAGTCCCAACCCTGTCACTTCCAAAGTGTGTGTATGTAGGAAAATTATCTCACCTCTCTGCACCTATTTTCTCGCCTGTAAAGAAGGCAGAATGTAGCAGAGATTGAAAGCTGCCCAGAATTTGTTCTTCCCTTTTTTTCTTAGTCATAGAACCTTCAATTTACAACTGTCCCCTGGGCCCACTGGGAACAAAGTTTCCATTTCTTCACCTCCCCGGTTGCCAGGAGTGGATATAACTAAGCTTTGCCTAGAAGGACATAAGCAGAAGGGTCATGGGCAACATTTCAGGCAACATCCCAAAAACGAGAGGGTGCTTCTTTCTTAGCCCTTTCTCTTCCCACTGCTAGAATGTGGTTGTGATGCCTGAGGCATGAGCTGCCATCTTGGACCAGGAAGTAGAAGTTCCACATTGACAACAGCAACAGAGAAATGAGATAGAAGGACACTGCATCTCAACACTGTGGCACCCTGTGCTGGCCCTGGACATCCCACCCAAGTTTCGTTACACCGAGAGAGAAATAAATAAACTTCTATGTATGTATAATCCCTTGTTACTTTGGGTGTCTAGTCACTCACAGCAGAACCTACTACTAACTAACACAGAAAGCAATACCTATGGAAGCCAGTTGCTTCCAAAAGTAAAACTAAACAAGGTTACACAGGCAATCAAGGCTTATAACTACTATCATTGGTCTGTTGTCCATACTAGCCACACAGCTTGAAAATGGCTTCTCCTCAGCTCTCTGCTGAACCATTCTGGCAGAGACACACAATGGTCAGCTCATTTGCAGACTTCCAGCATCTCCCTGGCTCCAGTGCCTGGCATCGGCTACTTCTATCTTCTTTCATCTCTTGTCTGTGGTGCCAGATGCTGGCAGGAGAGATTCAGCCCAGCTCCATCAGCTCATGACTTCATCCTGCCCGGATGGGTGTGCAGACCCAATTGCAGCCCAACTTAATCATATTTTCAGTTCATTAAAGAAGTCCAGGCCTCTTCCCTGGAGATGCCAAGGCGATTTGAGGGAGGGAGAGAGAAAAGAAGCACATCTCCCCAGTGGCAGACAGTGGGGAAGAGAAAAAGCAGTGGCAAGAAATCTAAAGCTTAGCTGTTCTTAGCTGTTTGTTTCCAAACAGCTGACAAAGGACAAGGGAGGGGGCATTCCTAGGACTGAAGTGAACAAAGAAAGGAGAAGCTAACAGATAAAGTGCAAGATTGTTCACCCAGGCCCTGATCTTTCCAGCCCTGGGGTGGGTGTCCTGCAGCTGCCCCTGGAGGAGGTATGGAGGCGCCTGGCGCCTGAACTAGTCCAGAGTAGTGGGTTCAAGAATTCACCCTTGTAGTGGGGCACAGTTTCTCATTGGTCAACCAAGCAAGGATGGATGGGGGTGGGGGGTTGGCTGATTCTATTTATATCTTCTGGCTGGGATTCCCACCTACATTCCAAGATCTGACTCACAATGCCCCCGTGAAACTGGTTGATAGGTTTCTACCAAATAGATGTGTTGTTTTATTTTGTTTTGTTTTATTTTCCAGAGTTAGACATTTCTCTCTCTGAGGTGATTGGGGTATAGCCCTCATGAGAAGTAGGATAAGTGGATATGTCACAGAAGTCCCTATATCCCAAAGAACCCTTGTCACCCTCTGCCTTAGTCTCCTGGGAGGTATCTGAGCAATTATTGGGGATCAGGGCGGGCCTTGGCTAGCTGGGAGGACAAGGGCCAAGTACCATCCCCAGGTTCCCAGTTTGGGGTCTCTCCAAGCTCTGAGAATGGAACCACTCTACTCATCCTGCTCTCAGTAAGGAAAGATCATCAGCTTTGTGATAAGAGCTGAGTCCCTGAGCCAATACCACTCACCATTCTTTTGGTAATTCGTCCTCTACTGACCCAAGATGGCATTTGCGTTGTTTTCTTTCACAGTTGTTAAATTTGTCATATGTGTTGTTTTTCCCCCTGAACAGGATTGCAAGCCATCTTTCACAGTTTGGTATCACCCACGCCACATAAAATACTTCAATAAATATGTTCGAATGTGCATCATCAGATTCTCGCTCATCCTTCTCCGCACCAGGGGTAAGGAAAAGGGAAAGAAAGTCACTTGTTAAACGATTTTGAGATTCTTATGTTAGGAAGGTCTCTGAATTGAAAACTTGGGTACTAACACCTCATCTGACCCTCCTCAAGGGAATGTCAAATAAGTACACTAAAAAGTCATGTTCTGCTTGATTTGAGGGGAATCTCTGAAACCCTGTGGTGGCCCCTGATCTCCGCTATAAGGCTACACCTGGTCAAGGTCACCCCCATCCTACCACAAGCACATGGGCTCACTGTCACTCTGAGTTAGGAGAAGCCTAAGATTCCTCACATCAATTAAAAAAAATTTCTTCTGCTCCAGACACCTGCCTGAGGCTGCTGCTGCTGCTGCTGCTGCTGGAAAATTCATCACCAGAAGGCTGAGTGATAAATGGTGCACCTGGTCTTCTCAAGAAAGACTGGCTATCTTGAGGACCGACTCTGGGGAATACAGAGAGAACTCTTGGAGCCAGAGATATGAAAGTGTCCTCACATTCAGATGGCAACAGCAAAAGCAGGACACGGCCTTCCCAGTCTGGGGGAGGTGATCCTGGGGGGGAGGATGACTGCGGCAACTGCATTTCCCAGTGGAAGTGAGGCCAAGGTCATGGCCATTGAGTATATTTCTGCAGATCATACAGTGTGCAATATGCTAAGGGGTTATCGTTCACATATGGACACCACACATATCCACATACATTCTATGTACATTTCTAATGATTATTATGGTGATTTCCCAACAGCCAGTGGTAAAGTACCTTCAGGAAGGGGCACCTTTTTCTTACTAGCAAGAGCATTGGATGGACCAGCTGCAGCCTTGGGCTTCATGTTGTAGTGAGGATTGAGGACAAAGACAGGATCCCATTATAAGATTCAGCCCTTGCAGATAGTACCCAGACTGAAAGAATGTGAATTAAAAGAAAAGAAAAAAAAAAAAAAAAGGCAACCTAAGAATCTTTCTAAAATGTTCATTGTGTAGTAGAGTTACCTGCAAATTATCATTAATTATCTGAGCATTTAGAGCTTGGGGCTTCTTATTACTGGATCTGCAACTCTAAGCTCCGGATTCTAGCAGCCCTGCCTTCTGTTTCTAAAGCTGAAAAAACTGTAAATTTGCATGCAGTCAAACAAGCCATTATTCAGTCCCAGTAGAGAGGTTCTGGGTTTTGTTGGCATAACAAGGAAACATTCATCCCCTAGGTATAAGTAACATGACCTGGCTCAGAAGAAACTGACTCCTTGCTACCAGCCTAGAAAGAAGGTACGCCCCAGAGAAGTGGGAGAACAGATTCTGGTGGCTCTTAAGAAAAGTTCTTAGGTCCATGCACTCTTCCCCACAGAACATTCAGCCACCGCAAAGAGTCCTTAGAGTCTCAATGGCAAGCACTTGTAAATGATGCCCATTTACCAGACCTGACTTCTGAACCCAGGGGCCCTGGGGACTAAGCAGGCTGTGAACAATTCCTCCAAAGATGGCACTAATCACCTCCCAGGAGATGAGTCACTGGGCTTCCCAACCAATGAGGGTACCCCAGACTTGAGTGAACACAACCTGAATGGCTGAGACAAAGCCAGGTCTCCCTTCTCAGGTAAACAACCCTGAAGCTAGTTCTGAGCTTGAAGGAGCTTGTGCCTTGGGAGCTTGTGCATTTGGGGACCTTAACCCAGTACTAAGAACTTGGTAACCAATTTCTCAGACTGCTCCCAGGGCACTGGTTAGTAAGGACATTAATGCACCCGAGAGACAAAGTGAGTATCGAGCCTGCAGCTGGAGCCTCCAAAAGGTCCCCTGGGGGGAGGGGGGAAACAAACAAGGCTTCTCATGGATTCTCTGTCCCTCCCTCCCCTTTGTCTCCAGGAGACAAAGTGCCCTGTCTCCCTTCTCAACTCGGCCCAGGATCAGGTTCTCCATGTGAAAACCCTGTCTTCACCTCCCACTGCTTATGGATAAATGGGAGTATTCCTTTGTACTCTGAGGGTGGGGGGATATTCATCCAGCACTTACTCTGCCCTGGTCTGTGTTTGCAAAATAAAGAAATACAAAGCCCATGCCCTCAAAATGCCATTCAATATTATAAGGACTTATGTGGCACCACCACCACCTCACCACTGAGGTTTCCCCTGCCTTAATCCCACCCCTGCCTAGAGAACACTGGAGGGCTGAATGGTGGGCAGAGAGGGTAAACCACCTGCCAGCCACAAAATGATAAGTCAGGACACAGAAGACAGAAATGATAAAAAACTCTCTCTTTCTGCCCCTCACTGCACATAATTCCTTGAGGGCACTCAATCTGAAATTCACTTGGGTTAACAAGCAGCACTAGAAGAAAATTTGGCCCCTGTCCCTTCCCCACCCCTCGATGTGACCGTATTCAGATATCTTCTCTCCTTTTTTTTTAATTTTTATTTTTGAGAGAGAGTGTGTGTGTGAGTGGAGTAGAGGCCAAGAGAGAGGTGGACAGAGGATCCGAAGTGGGCTCCATGCAGACAACAGAGAGCCCAATGAGGGGCTTGAGCTCACGAAAACTTCGAGAACACGAAGTTGGACATTCAACCGAGCCACCCAGGTATCCCCAGACACCTTCTCTCCTAATCTCATGCTGGACTCAGCTCCCCAAAAGGAACAGGGTTATAACTGGGAGGAGGATGGGAGAAAAAAAATGAATTTCGGACTTTATGCTTAAAGCCCCGGGTGTGTCTGGCTTCTTCACGCTCCCACAGTGCAATGCTGCAGCAATGAGCAGACAGCAGGAGACCATCAGGAGCCAATAAATGATGATGATAATAACAAGACTAGCTCATGGGATTGAGCTTCACCGGGCTCAACACTCTACACATATTCTCTCTCTCTCTCATCCTGAACAGTGGTCCTGTACAGTGGCCACTCTTCCTATGCCTGTTTCACATATGCAGAAACTGATGCTTGGAGAAGTCCAGTGAGTCTCTCTCATCCAGAGTTACAGAGCCAGGAAGCGGCCTGACCCGAAACCCATATCCTTAGCATAGTGCTGAGGCCCATGGCTGAGAAAAAAAATCAAGGAGGTACCAAGGGCAAGCACCAGATATTTCAAAGTTTTCCTGGAAAGAAGAGGAAGCTACCGTCTCCATACAACAACACCCTCCTCCCGGTGTTAGAACTTGGTCTGCCTCAGTCAGTGACCGGCACTGGGCTACGTTCCAGGTGCCATGGATGTTTATGGACTTAGCCAGAAACCTAGTGCGATTGAAACACTGGAAACCCAAGAAAAAGAGGCATTTGGAATGTGCTTGCTTATAAATTGGAAATCGTGTTTACAATCTAGGCAGCTGGATTAAACATCAAGCTAGAATATTTATCTGTGCCTGACATAGTCCTTGGTTCAGGAGATCAGATTGGTCCACAAAAACAGAAAAGACTCACTGCGTGAGTAACCAGCTAGTGATGAAGCTCTCTCATAGTGTGTGTGTGCGTGTGTGTGCGCGTGTGCGTGCGTGTGTGCGCGTGTGTGTGCGTGTGTGTGCGTGTGTGTGTGTGTGTGTTTGGCCTCTGGAGTAGGAGAGGGCTGGAGTTTCTCTGCTCTTGTGCAGGCCTGGGAAGATCAGACCTCCGCGAGGACTGCCTGGGGGTTAACACCGTGGCAGCAGTCCTGATCTCCGGACACATACCACTACCTACTCCGCATTTATCCACCCACTGAATGTTTATTGCGGTTTATTATAAACGGACTCTCTAGCCCAGTCCACAGAAACACACAAAGTTTTAGAACTGAAAGGAACCTTAAGAATCCTAGAAGCCAACTCCTGAGGGAAAACTCAAGGGCCACAGGCAGAGATAACCAGCACCTGAGGCAATGCAGCCAGAACAAAGGAGGAAGGGGGGTGAAGGCAGAGACAGTGAATTCTGACTCTGAAGCTTGTTAGCTGGGGACTTTGGCAGCCAGTTAACCTCCCATGGCTGCGATTTCCTCATTGCCCTGCAGAACATACAGGCCCACTGTGGTCTGTCAAGTCTTGTCGTGGCTGTGGTCCCTGACGGAAGCAAGGACCGCCCTCTTCCTGTGGGCTGAACAGGGTGGTTGCTCCCTGGGTGCGGGCTGGGAGATGGCGCTGTTAAGTGGCTGGCTCCACAGGGATGTAGGGTGCAGTGTGGATGCCCTTCAAAGCCAAGGACTCATCCACTCACAGCTTAGAGTGTTGGCTGCTAATGGCTCACAGCTGAGTCACTCTGTAGGCATTGCCCTCAGTCCAAGCCTCCCTGCCCAAAGAAATCCTACATCCAGTGACCAGTGGGTCAGTACAGGCTTGTCTAGTGGGGCCACCCCAGCTTTCAGAGCTCCTTGAAGGATCAGCTGAGGCCCCAGTTGTAACTATATGGCCATCACCTTCCCCACTGCCCAGCATGGTCTCTCTCTCTCCCCTACAGATGCTGCTCCTGACAGGTCCCAAGTCATTCCCTGCACAGGGGGCCTGACTTACAATACCTCCACAAGGGGCGCCTGGGTGGCTCAGTTGGTTAAGCGGCCGACTTCGACTCAGGTCATGATCTCACGGTCTGTGAGTTCGAGCCCCGCGTCGGGCTGTGTGCTGACGGCTCAGAGCCTGGGGCCTGCTTCGGATTCTGTATCTCCCTCTCTCTCTGCCCTTCCCCTGCTCATACTCTGTCTCTATCTCTCTCAAAAATAAATAAACGTTAAAAAAAATTAAAAAAAAATACTTCCACGAAAACTTTGTCCCCCAGACAGTGAGTCCCTGCCTCAGTAGGGCAATCCCTGTCCTGAAAGGGCCCAGCTTCACCCCCGAGACAGGCTGTTTCTCCTCCCTCAGCCCCAGCGGCCCGACCCCAAGGTGAAGAGGGGTCGTCCATCGAGGGAGGTCTTTCCCCACCTAAAGCATCATCCTCCCAACCCCCTAACCACCAAGACACAAAGGCCACCACCTTCAGAGAGTAGAGGCAGGATGCAGTCCTGTCCACTCCCTCCCGCCAGGCCACCTCTTCTCAGAGGCAAAGATTCTGGTAATGCAGTCCTAAGAGGCAACTCTGAAGGAGAAGAAGCTGCTAAGGAGCTACCATATGGTAAGAAATACGGGCTGCAGGGAAAGGGATGGGAGGTGCCACCATGTGGCCACAGGCCAAGGAATGCCACAGCCACCAGAAGCTGGAACAGGAAGGCTTCTCCCTTAGAGCCTCCCAAGGGAGGGCAGCCCTACTGACACCTTGATCTTGACCCAGGGAAACTACATTCAGACTTCTGGTCTCCAGAACTATGAGAAAATACATTCCTGTTGTTGTCAGCCACAAATTTTGAGATTAATTTGTCACCACAGCCTCAGGAAAATATTATCATCTACCAGGCGCTCCTCTTCCCTCAGCTTCCCTGACTATAAAGTAACCCCCTTCTTGCTGATGTGCTGGTAAGACTTTGCGGCCTTGTCTTCTTATTTGTACTTTAGAACAACCACTTATCGAACACCTAAAAAGGAACGGTTTCCTATCACAGAATTTCAGACAGGTGGCAGGCGATGATGGAGATATTTGGGCAGAGAGAGGGTACTGGAATGTAAAACAGAAAAGTCTAGGAGCACCTGAGTAGCTCAGTGGTTAAGAGTCCGACTTCCGCTCAGGTCATGATCTCTCGGTTTGTGAGCTCGAGCCCTCTGTCAGGCTCTGTGCTGACAGCTTAGAGCCTAAAACCTGCTTCAGATTCTGTGTTTCCATCTCTCTCTGCCCCTCCCCTCTCATGCTCTTGCTCTCTCTCAAAACTAAATAA
This sequence comes from Paguma larvata, assembly GCA_030068075.1. Classification (NCBI taxonomy): domain Eukaryota; kingdom Metazoa; phylum Chordata; class Mammalia; order Carnivora; family Viverridae; genus Paguma; species Paguma larvata. Next base: position 97,517,344 of record CM057828.1, on the reverse strand, counting down.
ACATTAAAAAAAAAAAAAAAAAAAAGCAGAGAAGTCTATTTGCTCACTATACTAACTCACTGGACAGACATTTTAAAAGTTCCAGCCCAGAGCAGTATTAGACTAGTGCTAACCTGACTCCAGCCATAGTTGGTTTTCAGGAGAAAAGGGGTCCATGAGAACGCTTCTTTGAAGAGTCAGAGGGACCCTCAGAGGTATGCCCACTCTGAGCCTCAGTGCAGGACCAGAGACCAGATGACTTTCTACCTCTTAATTCTAGAAGTCCCACTGCATGCAGACCACATCCAGCCTGGGCTGTACCCACCTTCTGCATTTCCTCAGATGAGACGTTGCATGGGCTGCTGGGAGGGGATGCCCGTTTGCACTGTTGTTCCCCACTGCTCAGGGCCCAGGAGTTGGCAAAGTCATAGGGGTCCGAGGTCAAGGTTCCTGTGGAGAAAGTTAAAAGGAAAACTAAGTCACAGTTAAGCCTGACCCAGGACTTCTACGGGAAAACTCTAGGTCTGTCATCACCCAAATCAACCTTCCATTAGATTGGTACATAGGCATCTGGGATGGGGAGTAACTTCTGTGCAGCACTCAGTGTAATACCACAGTGCACAGGCACCAGAGCTCAGCCAGTGTTTGGTGAGCGGGTGCTGGGCGGATGGGCACAGTGAGGAAGGTGACATGGAAGACTATGAGGAACATGCCCATTCATTCTGTCTCCATGCCCTTGTGCGCCTTTCCCTTCTGCGCAGAACATTCTCCATCCCCTTATTATTTTGACTCTCTCTGCTCTTTCTTTGAGATGCAGCTCCAGAGCCACTCTAGGAAGCCCTTCTAAACTAGTTCTACTTCCTGCCCCACACCCTAGCCCGTGCTCCCTCAGCACAAACTTCCATCAAAACTCTCATTCTCTTTTGTGTTGGTATTTCTTTTGTTTATATTCATACGCCATTCAACAGTGAGCTCTCTAATTCAGGGTACAGGCTGTGTCTCTTGTCTCTGAATTCCTAGCCAATGCATTGTAGACACTTGAAACATTTTTGCAGAAGGAAGGTAAGAATGTGACATGGAACCTGAGCCCCTAGTCACTGCATTGCCCCATGCCCTCACAGCATCTGTGTCTTGGTCTCATACCGATCATGCCACCATCAGCTCCCACAACAGAGGGAGGGCCTATGGGCTTACATGGCAAAGGAGATACCTAAAGTCACTACTGAGTCTTTACTGCAAACAGACTAATGAAGCATGGAGGCAAGTGGTCCTTTTACATAGCCAGGTCCAGAAGAGTGAAGCATGCTTCAAGGTAAAATCATATACTCGAGAAGAGGAAATAGAAAATCCTTGGACAAAGAAAAGCAGGACCTTGGAAGTACTGTCAGTTGGCATCTAGGGTGTGGTAAGCAGGGAAAATGGCTCCCTTCAAAGATTCATTTCCTAATTCTTGGAACCTATGAATTATCTTATAGGACAAAAGATGTGATTAAGTTAAGAATCTTGAGAGGAAGAGCTTATCTCGGATTACCTAAGTCAGCCTTAGATGCAATCACATGTATCCCTATAAGAGGGAGGCAGCAGGCAGTGACACTGAGACACACACAGAGAAGATGATGTGGTGACAGGCAGAGATTAGGATGATGTAGTCACATCAAGGATTGCTCGCACTAGTTGGAAGAAGCAAGGAACAGATTCTTCCCTAGGGCCTCCAGAGAGAGTAGAGCCCTAGCAACACCTTACCTTGACTTCAGACATTTGGCCTCCAGAAATTGTGAGTGATTAGACTTCTGTTGTTTTAAGCCACAGGAGAAGCCAAAAGGAAGGGAACTTAAATTTATGGAGTTTCTACTATGTGCCAGGCATTATGATAAGTGCTCTCTGGGTTCTGAATCACCATGTCACAAAGGCTTATCCACTTTCTAAGATACCATGAGAACTCCAAAAACTTCAGATAATACCATTCTTGTATAGAGGATATAAAAAACAAATATACTTAAAATTATTTGTAAAAGAAGAAATTGAAACCTGATAAAAGGATGAGACAATAAGAAAAAACAATAGAGTTGAAAAAGAACCAGATTTACCTTCTAAAGTTACAAATATAGTCAAGTAAATTGAAATAAAACTCAACTGATGGGTTAGACATCATCTGGAGATTAGACAGAGTTGAGGGAATTAGGGAACTAGAAGACAGATCTAAGTAGTGATGTGCTAATGAGCCAGCCATCTGGAGAAAAGCAAAGCCCTGGTTTTTAGGATTTGCTGATTTCCATGCTGCAAGTAATCCAATCATGGCCAACTTCAAGCTACCAACATGACAGTACTGAATGTAGACTTGGAAAAGATGCTCACAATCCTTTCTTAGCAGCCAGCATGAGCACACCACCCAAAAAGCAACAAAGAGGAATAAAGAGATAGCAAAATAAAAGTAAGGTAATGAGAAAAAAAAAGGATGGAATACAGATATGCAATATACACCTAACAGGAGAGAAAATGACTGGAATTTTTCTAAATCTGATGGAAGATTGAGTACTGAGATTCAGGCATCACAGTCTCAAGCAAGATAATAAACATAAAACCCACATCTAGACACAACATACTAAAATTCAGAATACCAAGAACAAAGAGATGACCTACGTACAAAGATAGAAGATACTATATGTGATGCAATAACAATTTGACTGGCAACCTTCTTCTCAACAGCAACAATAGAATGGCATCTTCAAAGCACTGTGAGAAAAAACTGATGCCCTAGAATTCTATACCTAGCTAAAGTATCATATAAGAATACATGGTTGTTTGTTTCAGTTATCACTATTACCACTACCAGACCCTTAATGAAGGAAGTACTAAGGGATATTTTTTAGGAAAATAGAAATTGAACCTAGAAAAAAGATGGAAGAAGAAATTATGAGTAAAGAACCTGTTAAACATGAAGATATAGCTAAAGAAGCACTGATTGTGTAAGTCTACCACAGTAATGCCAAATTTAGTGGTATTCAAACAAGGTAGGGAGGTCAGAGAGGTAGTAGGGAAAGAAGCAGCATTTTAAAAACAGTAATAATAGAAAGCACAAAATAATATGGTTAATAAAAATCCAAATACGTCAACACAACTGAAAATAAAATGAATGAAAAGAAGCAAAATCTTACAGTAAGAACACAGAAAAGATCAGTTTACATTAAAATATCAATAATGGGGTGGTTCATTCAGTTGAGTGTCTGACTTGATTTTGGGTCTGGTCATGGTACCAGGGTCATGGGATTGAGCCCCACGGTGGGCTCTGTGCTGACAGCATGGAGCCTGCTTGGGATTCTCTCTCTCTTCTGTCCCTCTCCCCCACTCATGCTTTCTCTTTATAAATAAATAAATAAACAAACAAGCAATGAGATATAGTGAGATACCATTACCCATCTATTAAAATTTCTAAGAGAATAATAATAATAATAATAATAATAATGTGGCAATTCCAAATGCTGGCAATGATTCAGAGCAACTGAAACTCACATATTGCTGGGAGAAATGCAGATAACACAGCCAACTTAAGAAACAGTTTGGCAGTTTATTATAATATTAAACATATGCTCACCATATCACCCACTAATCCTATTCCTAAATATTTACCCAGAGAAATTAATGTGTATTTCTACATGAAAACCCATATACTTATTAGGATAGCAACTATCAAACAAAACAAAACAAAACAAAATAACAAGTGTTGATGAGGTTGTGAGAATTTGGAATCCTTGTGCACTGTCAGTAGAACGGAAAATGGCAGAGCCACTGAAAAAAACAGTTTGGCAGTTCCTCAAAGAATTAAGAATAAGGGTGTCTGGTGGCTCAGTTGGTTAAACATCCGACTCTTGATTTCAGCTCAGGTCATGATCTCGAGGTTTGTGAGTTCAAGCCCTGCATTGGGCTCTGCACTGATAGTGTAGAACCTGCTTGTGATTCTCTCTCTCCCTCTCTGCCCCTTCCCCATTCTTGCATGCACATTCTCTCAAATTAAATAAATTAACTTAAAAAAAAGTAATTTAAAAAAAAGAATTAAGAACAGAATTGCCACATGATCCAACAATTTCACTTCTGGGTATATACACAAAAGGATTGAAATCAGGGTCTTGAAAAAAAATTTGTACACCCAGGTTCATTGCATCATTATCCACTCTAGCTAAACATGAAAACAACCCGAGTCCATCATTGCATAAATGGAGAAGCAAAATGTGGTATATACATACAAGGTACATTCTGCCTTAAAAATGAAGGAAATTCTGAGATAAATGGGATTAAGAGGTATGAACATCCAGCTACAAAATAAGTAAGTCACAGAGACTGTGGGGAATAAGTTTAGGAATTTCCTGAGCTTGCACCAATGGGTTAACTAGTCTTAGGATGAAAGCATCCAAGACTAGGTAAACAGGGCAGAAGCACCCCCCAACATGGTACAAAAGCAGAAAGCTTCTTTCACAAGACAGAAGGTCCAGAATAGGTAAACAGGTAAATAAGGCTATAGACTACTGTAGCAGGGTGAAATTGTGGGGAGCAGAGCTAATTAGCAAAAGAAAGGTACCTTGTTGACCCTGAGGTAGCATGCTCTGTCTTATCCCCTAGGCTAGCTAAGATAAACAGATGTGGCACCTTGTGCCTGCCATAAACAACCATCTGCTGCTAGGTGCCACCATTTTGTTTTGTATTGCCCCAAACTCCTAATACCGTATATCTCCGAAACCCCCTTTCTCTCACACACACGAGTTAATGTTCATGGTTTTCATTGTCTCTTTACGCACTTCCATCATGTTTGTAAGCCCTCTGATCCTAATAAATACAGAGCAAGGACCCTTACTCGGGACTCTTGTCTCCTCCCTGACATTAGTCTCTCTCGCAGTTAATTCTGCATCTGCTCTCTTGCTGGACAAAAGAGAACTCCAGACTCAAAGTCTGAGACAAGAGACGAAAAGTACAATATGGGAAGTGCAGCTAATAAGATTGTAAAACGTGGTTTGGTGGCAGAGGGTGACTATAATTATGGTGGTGAGCACTGAGTAATGTGTGGAATCACTGAGTGATTATGCTGTACACCTGAAGGTAATATAACACTGCGTGTTAATTATACTGTGATAAAAAAGAGACTTTATTCCTAAGAGTTCATTATTAATAATAGTGGTACGGCTTCAGAATATCCCATTTAAATGCACAGTGCGAGTATGTAAATATTTTACTTTCCAAGCAAATTTGTGAATGTATCACCACTTAACTTCGTGACTCTTCGTGACCGGCACATCTGTGTTTCCGAAACAAACAGGCCTTAAGCACTTTTGTTAAATTGTTGACAAATAATCCTTTTATGCTCTTGTTCTCAAACCTGTTCTCTAGATGCTGAAATGTGTTGCAAAACAAGGTGCAAATTTAAAACAATGCCATGTTGAAATAATTGATTTAAATACCAAAATTTTTTTTAAAAAAAGGAAATTGTGACATTTGCTACAATGTATGGATGAATTATAAAGACATTATGCTAAGTGAAATAACCCAGGCACAAAAAGAAATACTGTGTGACTCCACTTGCATGAGGCAGTTGGAGCAGTCAGAATCATAGAGACAGAAAGTAGAATGGTGGTTGCCAAGGGCTGGGGAAAAGGAGGGAAGAACGGGAAGTTTGCCTTAATGGGTACAGGGTTTCAGGTCTGCAAGATAATAAGAGTTCCGGAGATGGATAGAGGTGATTGGTTACACCACAGTGTGAATGTACTTAATGCCGCTGAGATGTACACTGAAAAATGAGGGGCGCCTGGGTGGCTCAGTTGGTTGAGCAGCCGACTTCGGCTCAGGTCATGATCTCGCGGGCTGTGAGTTCGAGGCTGTGAGTTCGAGGCCCGCATCGGGCTCTGTGCTGGTGGCTTAGAGCCTGGAGCCTGCTTCACATTCTGTGTCTCCCTCCCTCTCTGCCCTTCCCCTGTGCATACTCTGTCTCTATGTCTCTCAAAAATAAATAAACATTAAAAAAAAATTTTTTTAATGAGTAACATAGTAAATGTCCTTTTATGTGCGTTTATCACAATTTTTTAAATGGATGGAGTGGGGCACCTGGGTGGCTCAGTAGGTTAAGCATCTGACTCTCGATTTCAGCTCAGGTCGTGATCCCAGGGTCGTGGGATAGAGCCCTGCAACAGGCTCCATACTAAGCATGGAGCCTGCTTGAGATTCTCTCTCTCTCTCTCTCTCTCTCTCTCTCTCTCTTTCTCTCTCTCTCCCTTTGCCCCTCCCCTGAATGTGTGCATACTCTCTCAAATAAAAAATGTTTAATGGGGAGGGGAGAACCCTATACATGAATGTTTATAGCAGCTTTATCCGTAGTTGCCAAAGACTAGATACGACAAAATGTCCTTCAACTGGTGGATATATGAACAAATCGTGGTAGCACTCTTCAATTATAAACAGGAACAATCTACTGTTACATGCAACAACACAGATGGGTCCCTGGGGAGTGATATTAAGTGAAAGAAGCCTTAACTACAAGGCAAAGTACTCTTCATACTGTATGATTACAGTTACATAAATTTTGGGAAAATCAGAACTCTAGGAAAAGGAGCTACCAGGGCTAGGAACTGGGGGACAACTCAACTACAAAGTAGCACAAGAATTCTGGCAGCAAGGACACTGCCAGATGATGGTTACACGGCTCCACACTTTTGTGAAAGCTCATAGACCAGGAAGCATGGCTTTTACTATATGTAAAGGACACCTTGATATATGTGACTTTTAAAAATAATAAAAATAAAAGCCAGCTATATGCTTCTTTCATGCAATACATCTGAAACAAAACCACACAGACTGGTTGAGAATATGAAAAAAGATCAAGCAAATACCGGCCTAAAAAAGGTGAGGTGCCTATATATTATTATATTCAGACAGACTTGAAGGCATTGTGAAAAATGATGAGTCAGTACATAAAAGGAACAGCTCACTAGAAAGATTAGACGTTTCTAATAAATAAAGCCAAACTTGACAGAATTACATGAAGAAATTGACAAATTCATCACCATCGTAAAAAAATTAATATAATTTCCTTAGTAATGGGTACTTGAAGCAGACAAAAAGTAGTAAATATACAGAATATTCACATAACACAATTAACAAACCAATTCAAAAAGTATATATAGAATCCTGCACCAATCAGAGAATACATTCTGTTGGAACATACATAGAATAATTGCAAAATAGATCATGTAGGTGACCACCAACAAGTCTTCCCAAACTTCTATATTAGAAATCAATTTAGTTACAAAAGATAACTTTAGAAAGTCTAAACCTCTGGAAATTTTGAACACATTTTATAGATTAAGAAAGAATTCAATGGAAATTAGAAAATCCGTAGAACTAAATGGAAATGAAAATATGTTACATATCAAAATTGATGCAGCTAAGATGGAATTTAGAGGAAAATTTATAGCCTTAAATGTACATATGGGACTATATAAAGTTCAAAAAATTGGTGCTGGAAAAGACAAAAACAAATGATCTCACTATTTTCCAACATATACAGTGAAATGAAAGGAATGGCCAACTGTTCTCTAGATACTTGTTCCTTAATCAGAAGGTAGCAGAGTCATAAGGAAGAAGAATAACTTAATGTACAAATGTTCAGTTTTTGTAAGGGAGCACCACTAATTAAATGTTTATGTAATTGAAATTATCTAAAGAAGATTAGAGATTACTAGTGGTTTCCGCATTGTCCATATAACCTTCTATTGCTCATGAACACAGATATAAACTGGCCTTTTTGGACAGTGGGCTGCCCTTTATAGATTTCATCCCTGAAGTTCTACTGCAGTTGTTCAGGAGGGTCTGTTCAAACCATACAGCATTTACCAACCATCTACCATGTGTAAGCTGCTATGGGGAATTCAGAGTTGAACCAAGTCAACTTTGAGGAGTTCCAAGATGTGGTTTGCCAAGAGGTCCAGGCAGTGGGGTGGAAGGCTAAGAGATAAGGTTGGAAGGAGGGACACCTGGGTAGCTCAGCTGCTTAAGTGTCCAACTCTTGATTTCAGCTCAGGTCATGATCTCACAGTTCATGAGTTCGAGCCCCACATCAGGCTCTGTGCTGACAGCGTGCAGCCTGCTTGGGATTCTCTCTCTCCCTCTCTCTCTGCCCCTCCCCTGCTCATGCTGTCTCTCTCTCTCTTTCTAAATAAATAAATAAATAACCTTAAAAAAAAAGTTGGCAGGATAGATAAACATAACTTGGCAGGGGAGAAGTGTTCGTGAAGGCTCGTAAGCAGGGACAATTACACACATAACCACAACTTCAGGGAAATGGTATTCTAGAAAAGCTTACCTTCTTGAGTCCTGAAGTCATCCTCAGCAAAGATGTTAAAGTTGCCACACAGCCCACAGGTCTTGTTGAAGTATCTCTCTGACAGCAGGATTTGAAAATTGCCACTGCCATCAATTCTGGCCACAAAGCCAAGGGCCTCACTGGACAGCTTGTAGTATCCAGCCTCGGTCTCTAGATACAGCCCGTTGGAGGCGTAGGGCATGGAGATGCTGGAGGGACAGGGATGAGCTCAGGAATACACTTCTCGTGAATTTCCTGGATGTCCCTCCCACTTATCAACCCCAGCCCCACGCTCCAGGGTTGGGACCTTGGTGCCAAGTCACTGAGGACCTGGACTGGGAGTCAGGAGACTGGCCTCTTGCCCAGCCCTGCCACTCACTTTCCCTGGGCACATTAACTTCCTCTCTCTGGGCTCCAGTTCCCTCATCTCAAAAAATAAGGAGGGTTGCAACAGGGATCCCGAGAGTCCTTTTTAATTCTGGCATTCGGGCTTCTGACTTACCTTTCATCCCCCTGCACCACAGTACCATTGACAAACAAATGGATATCGAAAAATTCCCCAAGATAAACGGAGAGGCTCACTCTCCTGCCATTTTGGAAGTCCCCTGAAAGAGAAAAAATTTAGTAGTGGTGATTATCATCAAAAAAGTTATACGTTTAATTCTAATCATCTTATACACATCACTAATATTATCTCAGTGGGAAACGCCCCCTAAGGACAACAAGTGGGCGACAAAAATCTTCCCCCAAATATCGTTTACTTACTCATTTTTCCATTCATCTAAAAATATTTATTGAGTGCCTTCTGGATACATAACCCTCTAATAGTCTCTTCTATTTCTCCAAAGAAAACTATGAAAGCATGACCCCTTCTTCTGGGAGCTTACCATCTAAGTAAGATAAGCAGGTGGCTATTGACTATACTGTAAAAAAGAGAATAAAAGCAACACTGTGAGTCATTGGTAACAGGTACCCTAGGACAGTGTAATGTTCTCTCAGGACAGCCCAAACCAGAATCCCTAGGTTCTTTGTTTAAAATGGAGATTTATGAGTTCATGAAATCAGTTTACCAAATTTGATTCTCTGGGAGAAATTTAGAACCCTGTCAGCAAAATACCTCACTTCTCACGGGAAATGAAGTCAGGATGCAATACACGATTGATAATGCCATTCGAGATGTGTGAATAGGTGAATATATAAGGAAATGAAAACAAGGGTTCAGTTGTGAGGGGCGAACACAGATGCCAGGGTGGGGGCGTTGACCTCAAAGCAGGAAAAGAAGCAAGAGGCCCATTTCCCGCAGCACCATGGAGACTAATCCGACCACGAGGCCCTGAGAACCGGCGGTCTCCAAAGATAACGGACTGGCCACCGGAAGTGAAGAAGCCAGAAGGAACAATGTAGAGTCTGCGTCTCACCCCTTGGAGAGTTAAGAAGCTGATGAAAACAGGGACGATGAAAGGCAGCAGTGAACACAGAGATAGAAGATGCTGGAGAAAAGGGGGTCAAATATGGGACTCAGTGCCTGAAGGCTCCTGCAGAAATGGAGCAAAGGACCCCGCTGAAAAGGTTAACTTTGGAAATGAGGAAATATTCCCTCTCCTAGAAGAGCGAGGGCTCCAGCTGCTCAGCAAAAGAGGAGGCAAGAATGCCTGTAGAACTAAGTGCAGGAGACGCGGGCATGAGGTGCTGTTGCCATGGCTTGGGCCACTCCCAGAGTCTTTGAGGAGGACTTCTCCAGCTGAGGCCTGGGCTGGACCCAGCTGCCGGCGGACGCCGATTAGCTAGTGAACGCATGCGCGCGCGCACCAACCAGAAAATAGACTCTTTCTGGTGACATTTCCGTGAGGGAATCACATGAAAATTACTGGCCTATTCTAAGAATAGATTCCTGAATAGTACACTGTTAGCAGCTTGGGGCGGGGGACCGGGAAAGGCCCACAGACCACCCACAGACCACAAACCGCATTCTGCAGAGCTCCGGACCAACACTATCAGGAGGAAAATGAGATGCCAGCCACGTTAAAAGGTTTTTGTCCTGTTAGCCTGAGGAGTTTTTGTCCCGGTAGCCTTGCCTGCCCTGCATTTTCGCTTAGAGCAGTTTCGCAGCAAGCACATCTTTAAATAGTTACGCAAACTTTCTGACAGCAAGAAATTAGCCAAAGAAAAACAAACACAACCACACAGATAAGTGATCAGACAAATAGAGTCAAACATTACTGGTAGAATCTGAGTGGTGGGCATATGGGTGTTCACTGTCTTATTCTTTCAATGTTTCTAAATGTTTGTAAATTTCCATAGTAAAATGTTGAGAAAACAAGCAAATGGGATAACCTAGCGATGACCTCCAGTTGGTAGTCAGTCCCTCCCCACAGTGGTCCATGCCCCGGGCATGCGCAATGGACCAAAGACCAGCTCCCTTCCAGGGCGGGTTCTTGAGGCTGAACCCATTCTACAGGGCAAGTCTCCATTCGCCACCTGCCTGCCGGAGATCGTGGGCAATGAGCCCAAGGAGCCAAGGGCTCCGGGGCCCTTATGACCACAGAAACTGTCTCCTCATCAGTACGATTTTCCCTGCCGTCCATGCCCAGTGTCACAGAGCTGATGAACGGGTGGGCAGTCTTGCCCCAGTTTCACTGAGTAACTCAACCAGTATGTTGCCTCTGAGCAAAAGGCCTCTGCCTCCTGGAAACGAGAGGAGTCCCTTTGCGCCTCTCCTTTGCAGTCTCCTACCCTCTCATGGAGATTCAAAAGGGCTCTGGAGAACAAGTCGGCCAAGGAGCAGCGAGTGTGTGGCTGGACAGTGGGTAGGGAACGCTTTGCATGCAACCAGGAGGCTTGGGGTGAAGCTCAGCCCTGCGGATGCAGATCTGCAGCTCTTCAGAGCTTTCAAGGATGTAGAATCACCCAAACGGTCGCTCTCCGCGGAGGCCAGGTGCCGTAGGAAAGCCAGAGCTCATTGTCCCTCTAAGGTTGAAAGACTCCCATTGCATGGGGATGCATGGGAACCCCCACCCTTTCCCAGTAAATGATGAAAGCAGCGTGCTCCCACAGACTGAGGGACTCGGGTCCACCCAGGTGGCTACACTCAGGGTAACTTGCCCGTCATCACAGAGCCAGTGATGGTGAGAGAGTTAGGACTCAGACCAGGCGCTGGTTTAAGTATTTGAGGGGCTGGGATCACCATGGTTAGGACGCCAGGGGGCACCTGCTGAGCAGAGCACTGTGTGTAGCAGCAGCAGCACCCTGTTCGGGGAAGGTGGGCTGGCTGCCCAGGATCTTCACTCATCCGGGGGCCCTGGGGAGCTGGGATTGGGATCCTTGGTGAGGACCGAACTATGAGGAGCCTGCACGATTCCTGACTCTGGGGAGCTAGGATTCAAATCTTTGGAGAGGACTGAACTGTGAGGAGCCTGCACGATTCCTGAGCCTGGATGGCTAAGGGAGGTCCTGAGAGCAGTCACTCCACACCCGAAGCAGCAGGGCAGCAAGGTGATTCTGGAAAGTGTGTCCTGGAGAAGACTTCAATGCAGGAAAAAATAAAACAAAACAAAACAGTATACAGGGAGAAGGCTGTTGGAGATGGTCAAAACAGGTGGCTTTAAAACACTTTTGCCCGGAAAGCAGAGTAAAAACAGTTTACTGCATGACTTAGCATGCACACACTCACACAGTTCACACCACTTACCCTTCCCGTGAGCCAGGCCCTCTGACTACTTTCTGAGGTTCTTCTATCCTATTCCATGTCATCGCTTTAAATTCTGGTTACACCCATTAAATTAATTTTAAATCCATACGTTATGACTCAGTTTGAAAAACGCTGATCTAGATGGACTCCATTTTATAGCTAGAGACACTGAAGCCCAAGTTTACAACAGAGTCTGTCTGCCTCAGCAATATTGACATGTGGGACCAGACACTTCTTTGTAGTGGGGACCTTCTGATGCATGGTAGGGGGAGGAGCAGGATCCCTGACCTCTACCCCCTAGATGCCAGTAGCATCTACCTCCAAGTGGTTAAAATCCAAAACATCTCCAGACACTGACACATGTCCTCTGGGGGAAAATCACCCCGGCTGAGAACCATTGTTTTACCCTGTTAAAAAAAAAGGCAGAGCCCGTACACAGGTTTTCTAACTCCAAGGCTAAATCTAGAAACACAAAGCTGCCTAATGGGGCATCTGAGTGCTCTGGATTCAGTTAACCACTGCTGCAGGAGAGTACTCTAGATTTTATTTGCTAATTATTTTATTTGCTTCCTTCCCTCCCTGCAGAACTCAGGGGAGAATCTGATGATGTGCAGCCATTAGGAAGATGAGCCCAAAAGGGGCTCCCACACTCTGCAGACGAGCAGGTTACCACTCCTTGTAACCGCTGGGGAAGGTGGGCTGGGCGTCCACCCCAAGAGGCCAGAGCCAACCACGGAAGCTCTTCCCCAGGGAGGCTCGGTCTCGTCTGGCCTCTGGAACTCAGTGACGGAGGGGCTAAGCGAGGGCGTAAGTCTTCCCCCACAGGGAGTGGGAAGCATACTGGGGAGCAAGCTGGTAGCAGGGTGGTTTCCTGGACATGAGGATGGGGAACTCACTCCTGTGCATTTCTAACAGACCCTCCACTTCCACTCCTGTCATTCGGAGGCAGGTGATCGTCTTCCAAACGCTGAGAAAACAGGGATCTGGTCTAACAGCGCAGTTTACTGACGTGGAAACGAGGCTCCCCACTGAGTAAGTGACTCAGCACGTTGTCTGGTTGTCCCATGGCTCTCTCTGGGCTGGGTTGGAGCCAGACCCTGCAGCGTGGCTTAGGAAGAGCAGCCTCTCTGAGCAGGGGGCACCAGGACTCCAGTGCTCTCTCTCCCTGGTCCTCATGCTGGTGGGCTAGAAGACCCACAGTAGCTTTGGCCTGTCTGGACCTGAGCAAGAGCCAGGATCAAGGAAAAGGCCCTCCCCTTTGCACCAGGTGGTGCTTCACGCTTAGACATAAACAACTTTACCCAGGATGTGAACAAGGTCCGCAGGCACTGGAGAGGAATGGAAATTTGGGATCTCGAGGCGGGGAAACAGGATGTCATTGGAGAACAATGGGGCAGAGGCATATGCGAGGATGCAGGCATTCGAGTGCAAACTGGAGCTGCTGTGTCCCGGTGTGCAGGATGGACCCTGGAGCCTCAGGCTCCCGAAGCAGCCGGCCAACCCACCCTCCCCACACCTGGCCTCCTCAGAGTATTCCTCTCTCCCCAACGCCCCTCACGCCACCAGCACCAGAAACACAGACAGTAGCCACCCATTCTCTCTGATGTTAGCAGCATGATCCGGGTGGGAATGAAACCAATCTCAGTTAAAGTATGATTAACCCATAGTCTGGTTTAGCCCAATGCTGTCTGGTTTAGGCCAATTACCCGCCAGAAAACTGACATCTGATGAGTTGTTATAAGAACAATGACCCAGAGGAGCCTGGTGGCTCAGTCAGTTGAGTGTCTGACTTTCAGCTCAGGTCACCATCTCATGGTTCATGAGTTTGAGCCCCGCGTCAGACTCTCTGCTGTCAGCACAGAGCCCACTTCGGTTCCTCTGTCCCCCTCTCTCTCCACCCCTCCCCCACTGGCACTCTCTCAAAAATAAAATTAAACGTTAAAAAATAAATAAGAACAATGGCCTAGTAAAGGTGGGGGTTGGAGTCCCAGTAAGACATTTGAAACGGAGAGAACTAACACAGCCCTGCAGTTTCCCCTTGGCCCCTGAAACCCTGGAAAGGATGGCCAGAAAGGCCGGGCCTTTGACACGAACCCAAGCAATGTTCCCCTGACCTTGACGGGCCCTTCCCGACAGCCCCTGTGTCCACCATGTATCCCGTGTTAAGGTGGCTGCTTTCAATCACTAAGGTTTGGGTAACACTTCACACTTGTAAATGATTTGTTTCCCTTGATCTTCACAGTATCTCCATTTTAAAGACAAGGAAATGGAGGCTGGGAGACATTGCGCACTTCCCTAAGGACACTCGGTGAAGAGGAAGAGCTCTGATTTTCTGACTGCAACTATGGCTCTTTCCACACTTCCGTTTCCTGCTGGGGGCAGAGCCACCTGGTCCTAGGGGATGAGTGTCCTTGTGGGGATGATTGGAAAACAACCAATCCCCACAAGTTGATGAGCCCAGTGCTAGACAGGGCCAGAGTAGTGGGGGTAAGGGGCCTTCCTGGAGGAGGTGATAGCGACTATACAGAGGCAGCTGGGCAGCCTGAGTTTCCCTGTCTTTGATGACCATCCTTAGCAGGGAGGAGTCCAGAGTGGGTTTAAGTAGGGGAGGGGGACTTTTCCAACATGCTGCTAGCCTCCCTGAGCCCAGAAGATAAACTCTGCTTGGCTCTAAGATTTCATTACACATTGTTTACAAATCCACCTTGAGGGGTAAGGAGTCTATAGCAGGAATCAAGACAGCAACTCCCAGTGTCTCCACTGGGTCCCCTAAAGCCCAAAGCCACACGGTGGAGAGGATGTCACTCTGTCTTCTTTTGAAATCTTTCTCCTGTCACTCCTAACCTACCCCATTCCCACTGACACCCCAGAGACATCTCGGGCAGGGGTCTGTATGGAACCCCACTATGATTTTTTTAAGATGCATAGAACAAGGGGTGTCTGACTGGCTCAGTTGGTAGAGCATATGACTGCTAACCTCAGGGTCATGACTTCAAGCCCCACGTCGGGTGCAAAGCCTACTTTAAAAAAATGGTAGGGGTGCCTGGGTGGTTCAGTCGGTTAAGCATGCAACTTCGACTCAGGTCATGATCTCACAGTCCATGAGTTCAAGCGTCGCATCAGGCATGGAGCCTGGAGGCTGCTTTGGACTCCATGTCTCCCTCTCTCTATGCCCCTCCCCGACTCATGCTCTATCTCTCTTTCTCCCTCTCAAAAATAAAATAAAAACAAAATTTTTAAAAAGAACTAAGTACACACAGAAAGATCAGTAGATGGTGTCATATCAATTTCCTGCTTGTAATATTGAGAATAACTTTGTACAATGTTACCAATTGAGGGATACTGGGGAAAGGGTACACAGATTTTCTGTGCGTGCGTTTTTACAATTGCATGTGAATCTATTATAATCTCAGAATAAAAAGTTTAACTTAAAAAATAAAAAAATAAATCTTACATATTATCCCATAACTTTTGGGTTTTATTACAGGGTTACAAGAATCCACTATGGATTTTTTTAAATTGAGAAACAAGAAAAGAGAGAGAAATGGTTTTTTCCTTGTGATAAGAACTTTTAAGATCTGTTCTCTTAGAGACTTTCAAATATACCCTACAGCAGTATTAATCAGAGTCACCAAGCTGTACCTCCCAACTCCTGGTCTGATCTATCTTATAAATGGAAGTTTGTACCTTAGCCGACTCTGACAACCACAAATCTGATCTCTTTTTCTAAGAGTTTGTTTTTGTTTTTGTTTTTTCTTTTCTTTTTTAGATTCCACTTAAAAGTGAGATCACATGGTATTTGTCTTTCTCTGTCTGACTTATTTCATTTAACACAATGCCCTCAAGGTCCATCCATGTTGTTGCAAATGCACTATGACTTTTAAGGTAGAGAAGCTCATGTAAAGTAAACATTGGGCAGGAGGTTCTCAGCCTTCAGCCTCCCAGGGAAAGTGAGGGGGCACTTTTTCTCTACAGTTGCTCTCCCAAGTTACTCCCCAGCTGCTGCCTCTGAAGCAAAGGGAGTCCCCAAGTTCAGTGTTCAGAATGGCTTCCACCAATGTCATGCCTTGGGGATGTCTGTGGTCCTTTTCGCCCCCTGCCTGGTTATCATGGCCAGGACCACCCATCCTTCCCTGTCTTTCTCCCTTTCCGGGAGTTTTGACAAAGTAGCAATTTCATCTTAATCTTTCAAATTGCACAAGCCTCTATAGTAACTCCTTACGGCTGCTGAATCAGGAAACAAACTCCCCCATGAGGCTGTCAGCTTAATTCCATGACCCAGCCTCACCTCCCACTATTCCTCAGCCCCATGCTTCTCAAAGTTTGGTCCCCGAACCAGTGGCAGAGCAGCATCCGGGAACTTGTTAGAAATGGGCCTTTCAGGCCCCACTCAGATCCACTGACTCAGAAAGCCTGGGGATGGAGCCCAGCAACCTGTTTTTAACCAGCCCTCCTGGAGATCCTGATGCAGGCTGGGAGTTTGAGGACCACTGCACCAGCCACGCCGACCTCCCCACTGGGCTGCACTGAAAGAACATGCATTCCTTCCAGCCTCTTCCCTGTGTTCAGGCTATCCCCACTGCGGACCCCATCTTTGCCAGGTTTTGTCCCATCCTCACTCACACATTGCATACATCCGATTCATTCTCAGAGTGTGAAGGTCACCAAACCACAATCCCCCATCACTGCCTCCAGCCCCACTCCCAGCCTTGGAGAGCGCCCTCTCTCCTTAGTGCAGACGGAAGTTCCTGCATCCTGACAAACTCAGGATCAAAATCCAGCTCTTCCTTTTATTAACTGTCAACCCTTGGGAGGATCAGACCACCTCTTTGGGCTCAGCACCTGTACCTACACCTCAGAGCCACCGTGGGATTACCAGCACTTTTCCAGGAACCCAGGAGGTACTCAACATCAGCTAGATACTCTGAATTCCACCAAGAACACAGCCAGGGCCCCTCCCATCTAGGGGCTCTGTGTGTTACAAAGCATCTTCCGGTTCACCATTTCTTTTGATGCTTTGGAGCTTCCAGAGTGTTGCCTGGACCCAGAGCAATGGACACAACCACTGGAAAAAAACTTGCCCCATCCCACCAGGCTCCTATGGGAGAGACCCAGGGGAGGGCTAAGAGAAGCTCTGGGTCATGGAAGGCCGTTTCCATCCATGCTTCCGCAAGGATCTGCAAGCTTGGGCCCTGCCAGAAGAACACCCCCAGAGCCCCGCAGTAGGGTTGAGCTAAGCTGGCGCCTGCTGTGAATCCCTCCCTTCAGTGCCCCAGACTCACCGATAAGCGAGAAGGAGTGTTTCTGGCAGTCCCCGGCCAGGAGGTAACTGCAGTCTCCCATAAAGCTGTACATGCTTTCATCAAAGGTGTTGATGAAGTCACTTCCAAAGAGGCTGCATCGGGCCATTGACGACCTGCCAACAGTGTCTTTTGCACAAAGGATCCCTGGAGGGAGAGACTACAGGTGAGCACAGCTGGGACCATCCAGCCACTCCAACCTTGAGCCTGATAAAAATTAGGCTGTAGGGAAGTATTTTTCATCCTAAGCAAGACTAAAGCTGTTGCTTGGCGGGGAGGCGGTGGGGGGGAAGGGGAGGTGCTTGGATGGCTTAGTCGGTTAAATGTCTAACTTTTGATTTCGGCTCAGGTCGTGATCTCACGGTTCATGGGTTCAAGCCCCATGAAGCTATCAGCACCAGAGCCTGCTTAGGATTCTCTCTCTCTCCTTCTCTTACCAAAATAAATAAACTTAAAAAAAAGTGTTGCTTTGGCCCTCAAAAATGACCCAAGACTCACAGCAGTAACAGAGGAACAGCTTTTCAGAATGTCTATTTGTTTTAATGACATTTACTTACTAACTTAAAATGTGATACATCCTTTATTAGCGAAAATTTGGAGAATACAGAAAAAAATTCGATCAATATTATCTGTAACCAACATTATGTGACAACTAAAGTTAACATTTTAGTTTTATCTTTATTTTCTATGTCACAGCATATGGATATATAATTACAGATTTTCTACAAATTTGTGACCATCCCGTACAAATGATTTATAACCTGTTTATTTCTCAATGTATTGTAAAGAGCTTATCATGCCACAGTGTCTACTTGCAAAATATGTTTTGTAGTGACTATACCATATTTTGCATCTAAATATATATATTATACACTATAATAATATTAACCCCATTATTAAGTTCTTAGCATTTTTCCAAAATTTTTAATAGATTGTAATGAGCATCCTTATACATTAATCTACTATATCTTGAACAGGTTACATTCAAAAAATTAGCTGGTGTGTCTAACACAGAGAATCAATGGAGCGTTAGCTCCTCTATGGTCATAAGCTAATTCCTTTCAGGAGACCCTCTACCACCTTCACATTGTGTATATGTGTGGTCAGGTGGGGCACTGCAATAGTAAATTTTTTAGTTTTCTGGGTCCCCTGGCACAGGAACGGCCTAGTAGGAAGATGTAGAGAATATGAAAAATGGATGTTTTTCCCCACACTAAACTGTGAGCATCCGGCTGGATTCTGCTGACCTGAGTGGTATAAGTGGGGACAAGCCAGAGTCAGAAAAGGGTCTCTTTCACCATTCACAGACTCAGTATCTCAGCAAAGGAAGAAAGATACTGTAGTCCAGTGAGAGTGGTGGTCTGGGACCCAGGAGAACTGACCGCTAATCTTTGCTTTATGTGACGTTAGAGCATTCATTGTTCCTCTCTGACCCTCAGTCTCTTCGTCTGTACTATGGGAGATTCCACTAGATGTCCTCTCCAATCCCTTCTAAAACTAATCATCTGTTCAAGTCTTAGATTCCTTCTTCCCCATCCTGTAGCCCCATCAGAGAAGACTGTTCTGTGTGGCCCCTGTGCTTCTTAACTGTCCAATCAGAGAAGGCATTTGCAGGTAGCTGCTCCTCGAAGAATACAAGCCAGAGGCGGGGGGCTCTGAAGAACCTTCACAAGAAGAATTAACCAGTGACTCTGGCAGCCCCAACCCAAGCCTAACACAGGACTGGGCACACAGGTGAGCTCCAGACTCTCCTGCTGATTCCTAGAAGGGAGTTATTCCAAATGACCTTGAGGCAGGAGTAAAGAAGGGAAGCAATTTAGTGCCTACCTGGCAAGGCGAGGGCCAGAGCAAGGAGCACCCTCGCACGTCTAGGAGGAACCATCTGCAGAGAAGCAGAAGAAATGACTGGTGATCACAGATCGTTGCTGGG
This sequence comes from Paguma larvata, assembly GCA_030068075.1. Classification (NCBI taxonomy): domain Eukaryota; kingdom Metazoa; phylum Chordata; class Mammalia; order Carnivora; family Viverridae; genus Paguma; species Paguma larvata. The sequence continues at coordinate 97,498,106 of CM057828.1, read as the reverse complement.
ATGTACTACTGTCTGTGTGTGAAGTGGGAAGAACAATTTTTTTTTAAGCAAGAGAAAAGGTTGATCCTCACTGGCCCCCATTGGCCCTTGAATATGGAGGACTGGTCTCTCAAAAGGCCCCTGGCCAGGCCCAGACCCAAGAGTTACCATCACTGTGAGCCAGACCCCAGGCATCCTTCCCCAAACAGCGGTCCCAGAGTCCAAGCAGGTGAGGAACCAGGCCAGCCGGGCCTCTCACTCCCCTGCACCCCTGCACCAGCTAGGAGCCCAGGCCCACCTGATCCCCTCCTGCCTTTTCATCCTTCCACACTTGGCAGCAAGCTGAGGAGAAGAAGCTGTCCTATGCTCTGTTCCTACCACAGGCACCCAGACGTGGAGAATGCTCAGCAACCACGTTTGCAGGTCAGTCCCCGGCACTATACCACTGCTCAGGCAATGTGTGCTGGGCCGAGCTGATAAATGGACAGGAGCCCAGTAGCCCGGGCCCAGGAAGAGCTCCCCATAGTGTGCCCCCTCCAGAAAAAGACAATCGACCCTGGCTTCAGAGCACACCCCAATCCCTTAGAGCCACTGCCACAGCCCTCTCCCCTTATTAAATAACTGTAGACTCTATCACCTGAGATTTGCTGGGAGTGACTCCTTTCCTATTCAATGTCTCATCCAACCAAAGAGAGACAAGTCCAATCTGCTATATACCTGTGGAAGTAACACTTCAGCAACGTCAGATGTGGCCATGTCTTGGTCTCAGAACCAGTGACCCTCTACACCCTCTGAACACACAGGTATGTCAGGCTGCTCCCAGAACACACCCAGAGGTGAGGGCAAAACGCATTCCAGTTTTGCCTTGTCAAGTAGTACAAGCAGTAAAGCCAGTCATGAACAGAAGCAGCCACAGGAGTCCCCAGGGACAAATGGAGAGTGAGCCTTAGGATGGCCCCTGGCTCTGAGTCACCCTCCAAACAAGCCCTTCTAACACCGGGACAGAGGATCCCCGTTCCCCAGAGGTAAGGACCAGTCCTGATCTTCCTCCCCCAACTGAGCCAGCCCTGCTCCCAAAAGACCAGACCTTTCCCTGCAAGCGGGGGCTGCAGGTATCTCCAAGGTCCCCTTGGGAAGCTCACTGCCACACGATGGTGCCGCCGGCCTAGACCATGCTCCCCAGCAGCTGAGGCCGATGGGACTGCCCACAGCTCTGGACTGTCTTGCTGTCAAGTGACCCAGGGGCTGCGCACTCCTCTCCCCGTGGCCAGGGGGAGATAAAGGCCGAGTCGTGACGTCCACCAGCCCCCCCTCCTTTCCAACCACAATAGCTGTGAGCTGCCACAGCAGGGGATTGGCCTCCCGTTAATTACCAAAAGGAAACAATGAACGGAAACGGTATTAGAAATACCTCCGAGCCGATAAGGCTTTGAAGAGTTTGGTGAGAGACCTGGGCCAGCTGCCATAGTGGGCTGCCGTGCCCTCCCCACACCCCCCACACCGCAACCCCGGTCCTCCACACACACAGTGTTCCACATAGACAGGGGATGACCATGAATGCTGGCTGTCCCAGGGCAGGCTGGCCCGGGCCAGGGAAGAATCCAGACCTGATCAACACGGCTTCTGGATCCGGCTTCCAAGGCCAGACAGAGGGGAAGTTTGGAAAAACACCTCAACGTGAGCCAAATTAGTGATTGTGTGTGGAGAAAGAAGAGAATGATGCTTCCTGTCCTCGCTAAGGTATGAATGACGCAGCCCCCGCCCTGACAAACACAGGCCTTTTGACTCCCAGCTAGTGTTCATGGACAAAGTAAAGACGAGGGGCCTGGGCACAAGCCCAGGCTTTTGTAAAATGATGGCCAGGATGGTTCAAGTCTAGTCCTCCTCCATGGATTCTTCCGCCCACTGCTGGAGCCTGACTCCTCCCGGGCCTTACACACACACCACACCCACACACATCGCATACACACACCCCACACAACACCCCCCCCCCCACATGCACGCATATCACACACACCGCACCACACACACCACACACACCACATTCACCACTCACACATCACACACATACCACATACACTACCTACACCAAACACACACAAAGCCACACACGCCACGCCCGCCACATGCACATACACACACATCGCACATACGCACACATACATGCACACATATACTCCGTCCTTCTTCCCAATTTCCCATTCCTAAGAGCCTAATTCTCTGCATCATCTGCTAAACTCATTCCTGCTAAAAGAGGGAGCCGATGAAATAGAGGAGGAAGGTGACTCTCTCATAGCGGGGTTCCAGGCACTGTGACAGGCAGCCTAAGACAGGTGTAGGTAAGGAAGCCCACATCATTGCTTCTCACAGATCATGACCACTTGCCCTAAGACTCTGGGAGACCATCATGTCCCCAGCTTCCCCACTCCCCACACATACACTTCATGCTCTACCACTCCCTTTACCATCCAGGGGAGGAGGAGAAACGTTCTCAAGGAAGAAAAAGTCGGAGGAGAGGCAGAATTATTATGATAGAGTAGAAAAGGTACGTAAGGATTTCCATCTCTAGCTTGTTGGGGTTTTTTTTTGTTTTTTTTTTTTTTACTTGAGAACCTGAAAATCTGCCCACTGCGAAATATCATTAAATGTCGTGTTAGGGCATGCTAACCGTGTGGAGACGGCTTAGAATCCCTTCTCCCTGTCTCTCTGCCCCTCCCCCATGCACAAACACACATGCTCTCTCTCTCTCAAAATAATAAACTTTATATATAAATAAATAAGTACCATGTTAAATAAGATGGATGCTTTTGAATGCACACCTGAACTAGGAGCAAAATAATGAACATCTCCGTGGATCAAGGATGCCCATGAGCAGGAAGGGGTGCAAGCCTAGTGAGCCCAGGTACCCTCCAGACCTGAGGCCAGGCATTGCAAGAACAGGAAATGAGGCTCTGGGCCTGACCCAGCCACGTAGCTGGACAAGACCCCTGCGTAAAGGTGATATTTGAAGGGAAACCTCCCAAAGGATGGGCCAGAAAAATTCAAGCCGTCAACATAGAAGGTAAGGAGTTTGTCTATCTCCATTGGTTTTAGGTATGGAAAAGTGAAGTCTTTGTCTAGAATTTGTAGCCATAGGCCTACACTCATGCAAGTTTCAGGTTCAAATTGACATTACCACACAGTCCAGGAACTCCCAAGTTGAGAAGTTGACACAGAAGGTCGTCTTAGGCCAGTACCTGGGGCTCCTGGAGAAACAAATTATCTAAAAAGATAAACCTTCTGGGGCACCTGGGGGGGCTCAGTCAGTTAAGCATCCGACTTCAGCTCAGGTCATGATCTCAACGGTTCATGAGTTCGAGCCCCGTGTCAGGCTCTGTGCTGACAGCTCGGAGCCTGGAGCCTACTTGGGATTGTCTCCCTCTCTCTCTGCCCCTTTCCAGCTCATGTCCTGTCTCTCTCGCTCTCTCTCTCTCTGTCTCAAAAATAAATAAACATTTAAAAAATTTGTAACAAATTTAAAAAGATAAACCTTCTTCCCAGGTCACTTATGATATCCACAGATAAAGTTCTCTAGGGAATCACTTCAAAATCACAAATATCAAAACACTTGAGAAAACAACCCACCATGAGCAAGAAGAGGCAGTCACAACCAAAAGCAGGATTAGATCCTCCAAGAATGTCAGATAATAAAGTGATCAGGGGGAGATGAAAAAAACCAAAGGGTTTCAAATTATCCTAGACTTAAGAACAGGAATTGAAAACACAAAAGAAAAATACATCATGAGAAGAGAACAGGAAGACTTGAAAAGAACTTTTAGAAACGAGAACACATAGTAAATTCATTGAAAACTCCAAATACAAGCAACAAGACATTTCTGAAGAAGAAAAAAAAACTGCTGGAAGATAGAGCTGAGGAAATTATTCAAAGAGATAAGGAGATGAGAACAATGATAGACGGGTTAAGAAACAGAACGAGAAAATCCAGAGAGAAATGCTGAGCAATTGTCCTTCGATGGTAGATGTCTATATGCCATGCCTTAGCTTGAACGTCCCCCCGGAAGCAGGCCCTGAGAATTCTAGTGCAGATCATTAGTTTGATAGAGCAGGAAACACCAGCGAGGAAGTGGGGACGTGATACGGGGAAGGGAGAGCAGCCAGCAAAAGATGTTTATGAAATAGCCACCGCGTGGGCATCTGAGCTTAATCTTGTGAGGAAAGTCTGGAGAAACGGTGAGTCTCGTGCTCAGAATTATCCCACTCTTGGGTCAAGAGAGCACGGACGTTCCTAAACCTACCCGGGTGATTAATTGTCAAAGGCTGCTCCCTGGGGCACTGGCTCCTCCACACTTCTGGTCCTCAGGCACAATGGTGCGGATGCTGGCAGGCTAGAAGAAACATAGAAAGTTCAGGGGGGCATGGGAGAGGCACTCTGCCTAATTAAATTATCATTTGGAGTTACGGGAAAATAGAGACATTTTTTAGAAAAATGACAGGGTGTTTAACATGAAGAATCCTTTCTGAGGGGCACCTGGATGGCTCAGTTGGTTGCATCTGGCTTTGGCTCAGGTCATGATCTCGTGGTTGGTGGGTTTGAGCCCCGCATCAGGCTCTGTGCAGGCAGCTCAGAGCCTGGAGGTGCTTCAGATTCTGTGTCTCTCTCTCTCTCTCTCTCATTCTCTCTCTCTTTCTCTCTCTCGGCCCCTCCCCCACTTGTGCTCTCTCACCCTCAAAAATAAATAAATAAACTTAAAAAAAAAAGAGTTTTTTCTGAGACCACTACTAAAGAAAAGTATTTCAGGAGGAAGAAGAGGGGGGCTCCTGGGTTGCTCAGTGGCTTAAACATCCAACTTCGATTCAGGTCATGATCTCTCGATTTGTGGGTTTGGTCCCCATGTCGGGCTGTGTGCTGACAACTCATAGCCTGAAGCCTGCTTGGGATTCTGTGTCTTCCTCTCTCTCTGCCTTTCCCTCACTCAAGCTCTGTCTCTCTGTCTCTTAAAAATAAATAAACATTAAAAAATTTTTAAAAAAAAGGAGGAAGATGAAAATTAAACCCAGAAAGAAAATGCCAGAAGAAAAGGTAAACTAAGAAATTGTAAATACACAGGCAAAAAGGAGCAGACAGTAATTGCATAAAACAGTGAGTCACAACGATTAATTAGAGAGTTAAAAAAAAAAAAAGATAGAACTAAAATACCAGACAGCAATAGTACCTAAGACGGGGAGTGGGTGAGGAGCGTGAGAGTATATTAATGTCCTAGAATTGCTCAGGAGAAAGAGAAAGAAGTGATAACTGTAGACTTGGTTAAAGCTACCATGAATACCAAAATTCTAAGAGATGCTGCTCAAATAATAGAATTGAATGTACATTTTCCAAGCCAATGAGGAAAAATAGGAAATAAAGAAAACTACATTGACTCAGGGGGTAAAAAAACATGGAAAGAGCAGGGCAAACAGCATAAATTAAGATAGCACACAAAAATCCAAACTTTAGTGGGGCGCTTGGGTAACTCAGTTGGTTAAAGTTTCGACTCTTGGTTTTGCCTCAGGTCATGATCTCAAGGTTCATGAGTTTAACCCCCACATTGGGCTCCATGCTGACGGTGCAGAGCCTGCTTGGGATTCTCTCTCTCTCTTTCTCTCTCTGCCCCTCCCCTACTTGCTCTCTCTCTCAAAATAAATAAATTAAAAAAAAATTTTTTAATCCAAACACTGGTAATCAGCAGTAAAAAGAAAGATTATCAGACTAGATTTCTTTTAAAAGTCACACAATCCAGCAGTGTTCAAGAGACAGACCTAAAACATGAAGACACAGACAGCACAGGGAAAAAAACCAAAAGCTCAATTTTAAACAATAGAAAGTTGGTTGTACTACCATCAGACAAAACAGACATGGGATAAAGGTCATCTTTAGACATAGAGAGAATAAAAAGTTGGTAAAAAAAAAAAATGAACACCCCAGGAAGAGATAATTATAGATTTATGTGCACTTCATAATATAAGCTCCAAAAGTATTTAAAAAATAACTGAATTATAAGGCAAAGTGCAAAAGCTTTAGGTAAAAGAAAACCACATTCACTTATGGAAAACAAGCAAACAAAAACATTAGTTAGCCACGACAATAAGGGAATGTTCTTGACCTAAGAAAGACCACAAACTTCACAATTACAGTGAATTATAAATCACTTTCCCTTTAGCAACTGGAAGACAAACATCATCACTGCTAGTCAACATTGGATCCGACATTCAGGCCAGTACAGTGGAAAAACACAAGGATATATATATATATAAGTTTGATGTGGAAGAGCAAAATAGTTATTATTTGAAGATATGACTGCATAGAAAAATTTCAGAGAATCGACATAAAAGAACCTCATTGAGAATTCAGCAGTTTGCTAAAACAAGATGAATTTTCAAAATCTATTATGTTCCTATATAATTATAAAATGCAATCTTTAAAGTGACCCTAAGTGTAAAACAAATACTGTAAGGCATGTAAGAATGAATTCCAGGGGCACCTGGCTGGCTTAGGAAAAACTCATGACTCTTGATCTCGAGGTCCTGAGTTCAAGACCTACAGTTGGGTGTAGAGATTACTAAAAAAATAAACAAATAAACTTAAAAAAGAAAGAAAAAAACAACTGAAAGAAAATAAAAGAAAACAATATCAGAAATAAAAAGAGGGATATTGTTATTTTGAAAAGGATACATTCCATAAAATCTATATAATACCATTATGCAGGAAATCATGAATTTTTTTACAAGACAAAAAAGAAAACCCATTAGGGAGATACATTGTGTTCATATATACTAAATCACAATAATGTAAACGTACCAGTTATCCTCAAATTGCTCTTTAAATTAAATGCAACTCCCATCAAAATGGAGCAAGATTTTTCATGAAATTAGACAATCTGATCAAACTCCATATGGAAAGCAAAAGATTAAGAACAGTTCAGACAACTTGAAACCTAAAATTGTCAGTAGGAAATGAACAGTGGCTAGTATGAAAAAGACGAGAAATAACAAGTGTTGGCGAGGATGTGGAGAAAGGGGAACCCTTGTGTGCTGTTGGTGAAAATGTAAATTGACGTAGCCACTGTCAGAGGTTCTTCAAAAACTTAAAAATAGAACTACCCTGTGACCCAGCAACCCCGCTTCTGGGTATTTATTTGAAGGAAATGAAAACACTAACTCAAAAATATATATGCGTATTCATTGCATCATTATTTACAATAGGCAAGACATGGAAGCAACCTTAGTGTCTATTGATGAATGAATGAATAAAGAAGATGTGGCATATATATTTATAGGAATATTTCTCATCCATGAGAAAGAAGGAAATCTCATCCGTGACAACACGGATGGATCTTGGGGGCATTATGCTAAGTGAAATAAGTCAGTCAGAGAAAGACAAATACGATGTGATTTCACTGATGGGATTCACTGTTATTTCACAAGGGGCACCTGGGTGGCTCAGTCAGTTGAGCATCCAACTTCGGCTCAGGTCATGATCTTGAGGTTCATGGGTTTGAGCCCTACATCTGAGCTAACGGCTCAGGGCCTGGAGCTCTTTTCAGATTCTGTGTCTCCCTCTCTCTGCCCCTTCCCCGCTTGTGCTCTATCTCTCAAAAATAAATAAACATTAAAAAAAATTTAATAATAAATAAATAAAAGAAACAAAATTTAAAAAGCAAGCACATAGATTGGTGGTGGCCAGAGGTAAAAGGGGTAAAAAGATACAAGCTTCCAATTATAAAATCAGTGTCATCGGATATAATGTACAACATGGTGATTATAGTTAATAATACTGTATTATATATATGAAAGTTGCTGAGAGGGTAGATTTTAAAAGTTCTCATCACCAGGAAAAAAAAAATGTGACTATGGATGGTGTCAGATGTCAACTAGATGTATTGTGGTAATCATTTCACAACATCTATAAATATCAAATCATTATATTGTACACATGAAACTAATATAAATTTTACATGTCAGTTTTTTAAATGTTTATTTATTTTTGAGAGAGAGAGCACGAGCAGAGGAGGGGCAGAAAGAAAGAAAGGGAAACACAGACTCTGAAGCAGGCTCCAGGCTCTGTGCTATCAGAGCAGAGCCCCATGTGAGGCTCAAACCCACGGACTGCAAGATCATGACCTGAGCCAAAGTTGGACACTTAACCGACTGAGTCACCCAGGAGCCCCTCCCTGTATGTAAATTTTTTAAGCAAAAAAAATAATAATAAATGGACAAACAACCCAGTGGCAATAGATAAGTGATACAGAAGGACAATTCGCAGAACAGGAAGAAGCCCATTTGGCCAGTAAACATATGAAAAACCATTCAACCTCACTGGTCATCAGGAAAATCCAAAATAATACCACAATTAGTTATCTACCCATCAGATTGGCAAGGATGTGGGGCTACTGAAACTCCTGTTTGCCGTTGTTATGACAAATGGTGTATCACTTTGGAGAAAAATATGGAAATAGTTATTATATTTAATAGCAATTCCCCATGACCCAGCAATTGTACTCCTAGACATATTCCCTGGAGAAACTTTCATCAACGTGCACAAAGCAACTTGCACAGAATGTTTACTTGCAGCAGTGAATGTAGTCACAAAAATGTGTCAACAACCTAAATATACTGCAACAGCATGCATAAACCATTTGTGATACATTCATCGTATGAAATGCCGAAGAGTCGTCAAAAAATAATCTGGGCTGTGTGTACCAACATGGATAAATCCCCAAAATAATGGTGAGCAAGAAATAAAAGCAAGTATCAGAGGATCTCTATAGCGTGCTAGCATTTATGTAAAGTTGAAGACCATGTAAAATAAAACTGTATACTATTGCTTATAGATATGTTTAATTGCCAGGAAACTAAACACACAGGTGCTCGGTGTGATGACCAGTAAATTCAAGATAATGGCTGCTTCCAGGGGGATCAAAGGAAATGAAATCCAGAGAGCAGTACATAAAGGGCTATTCCTCTTTGTATATGCTTTATTTATTTCATCGTTTCAAAAATATGAGGCAAATGTGGAAACATGTTGACATGGGACCAAGCTGGCTGTATCATCTATGTATCTATTATATTATCCTCTTCGGTTTTCTGTAAGGTTGAAATTTTCACTTAGAAGTAAGCTCTGAGGCCAGGGACCTTGGCGTGCATGGCTGTACAAGCAGCAGAGTGACTGACATACGCATTTTTGTGCACGTGGCCTATTGCCTTAAAACAAAGTCCTTGCAGTAAAAAAAAAAAAAAAAAATTCACTGGGTCAAAGGGAAAAAAATTGTTAAGACTTTTATATATGCTGCCAAGAATTGTGCCAATCTACCCTTCCAAAGCATTTTTTAAAATTTTTTTAATGTTCATTAATTTTTTTAAAATTTTTTTAATGTTTATTTATTTTTGAGACAGAGAGAGACAGAGCATGAGTGGGGGAGGGGCAGAGAGAGAGGGAGACACAGAATGTGAAGTAGGCTCCAGGCTCTGAGCTGTCAGCACAGAGCCTGATGCGGGGCTCGAACTCAGAGACCTCGAGATTGCGACCTGAGCTGAAGTTGGACGCTCAACCGATTGAGCCACCCAGGCACCCCTAATGTTCGTTAATTTTTGAGAGAGAGAGACAGAATTGCGAGTGGGGGAGGAGCGGAGAGAGAGAGGGAGGCGCAGAATCTGAGGCCGTGCTGACAGCTCAGAGCCTGATGCGGGGCCTGAACTCACAAAACTCTGAGATCATGACCTGAGCTGAAGTTGGACACTTAACCGACTGAGCCTCCCAGGCGCCCCCTAGAGCATTTTATTATGATTATGAACCGAATGTGTATATTCCCCAAAATTCATATGCTGAAGCCCTCCTTCTCAATGTGATGGTATTAGGAGGTGGGCCTTTCCAAAGTAATTAGAGTTAGGGAGGGTCATGAGGATGGGGCCCATGATGGCATTAGTGCCCTAATCAGAAGAGGAAGAGACACCAGAGTTTTCTCTCTCTGACATGTGAGGGCACAGGAGAAGGCAACTGCCTGCAAGCCAGGAAGCCGACCCTCCCCAAGAACTGGATTTGCTGGCACCTTGATCTTGGACTTTCAGCCTCCAGAACCGCAAGAAATAAACATCTGTTGTTAAGGCCACCCAGTCTGTGTTATTTTGTTATAGCGAAATAGCATTAAAAAGTCAGCAGCTTGGGGCACCCGGGTGGCTCAGTTGGCTAAGCGTCCAACCTCGGCTCAGGTCATGATCTTGCGATTTGTGGTTCAAGCCCCACATTAAGCTCTGGGCTGACAGCTCAGAGCCTGTACCCTACTTCAGATTCTGTGTCTCCCTCTCTCTGTGCCCCTCCCCTCTCACTCTCTCTCTCTCTCTCTCTCTCTCTCTCTCTCTCTTAAAAATAAATAAGCATTTTAAAAAAATTTTAAAAGTCAGCAGCCTGAGCTAAGACCATTCTTTATATTATCTGGTAACTTAACTGGCAAATCCTGATATGAGGTTATTGTTTTAATATTCATTCCTTTCATTGTTGGGAAATATTTTCTACTATTGTCCATTTGTGTTTCTTCTTGTATGTAGTTCTTGCTTGTGTCTTTAGCTCATTTTCAACTGAGATGTTTGTCTTTTCTTGCTGATTTGTTTAAGCTCTTTATAGATTAAGAATATTTTTTCCTTTTTCCTCACATTAGCACGCAAATGTTTTTCTCCATTCTTCCTGTACCCTTAACCTTTATTTATGAAGGGTTTTTTTTTTCATGTACAGGAGTTTGAGAAATCATTTAATGCTTTTTTGGTGGGGAGGGGGTGCTAGGTAGCATAGATCCAAAGTAAAAGTACAAAACACAAAGTGTTGAAAAGGATGCACAGTGAAAAGTCAAATCTCCCTTCCTCCCAGGTGGATGACAACAGTCCCACTTTGCTGTGAACTGAAGGACTTCTGGGGACATGGGATTTTTGTTACTAAAACTGGGACAGTTCTCAGCAAACCGGGACAGTTGGTCACCCTACCGGCCCCCTAGTTTCCCTCTCAGAGGCAATACCCGTGTGGGTTTCTTGGGTAGCCTTCCAAATATATTACAAAAGTTGTAAACATTTATCTTCAAATCTGTTGTGGGCACTAAGAATCTTAGTCCACAAACTTGCATTCATGGGATAAGCCACATCTTTTTATTTGCTTTAAATCAAATTAAACACAACCTTCTTCACAGGCAAGGTGACACAGGAATCCAAGAGGCTCCATGTGCTCAGAAGGCAAGGTCAAGTTTCTCAAATCTTAGCCCATCCCCTTGCACTCCGTCCTTCCCAAGCCCACACAACTCCTCTAAAGACTAGCAGCTTGTGACTTCCAGGTCCTGTTGGCATGACCTCTGACTCCCCAGGCTGCTGCTCCGTCCTGAACCCCAAGAAAGTGTAGGCAAGGCAGAAGCAGCCAAAGTACAGGGAAACCACCAAGGGAAGGCAACAGAGCGAGCCCTGGAGCCCCTACTTCTTCCCTTTCAGTAGGGCCCTCCTTCTGGGGCCTCACACTCGATAGTCAGTGAACTTAACTGCACCCTGGGCCCTGCTGTGCACCTGTCCACCCTGGCACCACCGTGTACCCCAGAATGTCTGTTCCTTGCCCACCAGTGCCACTCCCAGAAGCTCCTGTGCTCAACTCGCCTGGTTCCACTATCCAAAAGACTTTCCTCTTTTCCTACCCCTCCTACTATCATCATCCTTCCATGTCCCTCCCCTGCAGAGAGCCACCCAGGTGCCCCATTATAGTCTTAATATTCCAGTCAAGAGTGTTACACTCTGATACAATAGAAATTCCAGTGTCATATAGAAATAGGCAGTACTGGGGCGCCTGGGTGACTTATTCAGTTGAGCGTCCGATTCTTGGTTTTGGCTCAGGTCATCATTTCATGGTTCATCAGATCAAGCCCCACATCAGGCTCTGCACTGACAGCAAGGAGTCTGCTTGGGATTCTCTCTCTCCCTCTCTCTCTCTACTCTTCCCCTGCTCACACATGCACTCTCTCTCTCTCCCTTTCCCAAATATATAAACATTTTTTTTTAAGACTATTTTCTCTAACTACAGGAGAACATAGATGGATGCAGCTGGACCTCCTGATCGGCCACAGAGGGCTGCATAAACCACATTGGGGTAGAAGGTATGGCTGCCACAGTGTGAGGAGTACCCAGGGCTTCAGGTGCAGGCCGCAGAAACCTCAGCCCTCGAACCCCTGACTCCACCTAGCACACCTAGAATTGGGCCATTCGCCACAAGGAACATTACCTGAGGAAATCCCAAGTCGGAGACCACGCTACCAAATTTTACATTTGCCAGTATAAGCCCAGTGATTTTAATTTTACATATTAAATGCAATCGATCAGTTAACAAATTTGAAGATTGTCCAAGGAGCCTTTTCTGAGTTAATATTTCCACTAAGGTTGTTGCTTTCCTGGGATTCTATGAAGTTCTTTGTGCATAAAAGCACGTTGTATGAAATGAAAGCTGTAGACATTAGCCAATGGCCCTGAGCTGCGTGAGTGTTTGAGATACATTTGTATACAGTCTGGCGATCTCATCACAATTGGCCTGATGCTTTAACAGTCCCGAGCACGTCCATCTACCATGACCTGTGTGACCTCTCCTTCCTCTCTCCTCATACTACTCACAAGATATCTGTTGGCAATTTTTGTATTTTTTTTTAATAAACCTGTGATATGCTGATGCCTTATCTCGCTATCGGACCACCAGTTCTATGAGAACATGAATGGATTTGGAAAGCAGTCTGCCTTCCCAGACTCCACTCAACCTCCACACATAGGAGCAGGACCCTTAGCAAAAGTGACCCACCAAAATCACTAGCGTCCACTCACCCAGCCTTGCATCCTGGCTGGCTGCCTGCCGCAGGGTGTGGTATATGGGATGTTTGAGTGCTCCTTCTTGTGCTCTCTAGGGCAGAGAGCAGCCATCAGCCTTACACCACGGTAATGAAGCTCTAGTCCCAGAGGCCGCTCTGGAGCAATTTCATAAATAAAAATACAGGAGGTACACTAAGTGGTTACAAACTGTGCTGGAGAGTCAAAGGAGAGGGCACTCACCTCCATTCAGGACAATGGCTAAAGAAGCCACCTTCCCTAGCAGGAACAGATAGAGTTTGCACTGACCTGAGTAGGGTGGGTAGAGTGATATTTTAACAATGTTCATCACTTTTTTATTATTATAAAAGCAGCATGTGGTCGTAAAGTACGGGGAGTGGGGAGGGAGAAGTACGGACAAATAAAAATAAGAAAATAAAAATCGTCCATAATCCTACTACAGACGCAACTGCCATCAAGAGTTTAGCATGTTAAAATTAACAACTCAGGAAACAACAGATGTTGGCGAGGATGCGGAAAGAGGGGAACACTTTTGCACCACTGGTGGGAATACAAACTGGTGCAGCCACTCTGGAAAACAGTGTAGATGTTCCTCAAAAAATTAAAAATAGAACTACGCTACGACCCAGCAATTGCACTACTAGGTATTTATCCAAAGGACACAATAATGCTGATTCGAAGGGGCACATCACCCCAATGTTTATAGCAGCGCTATTGGCAATAGCCAAATTATGGAAAGAGACCAATTGTCCATCAACTGATGGATGGATAGAGAACATGTGGTATATATACAATGGAATACTACTCAGTAATCAAAAAGAATGAAATCTGGCCATTTGCAACGACGTAGATGGAACTAGAAGGCATTATGCTAAGGAAATAAGTCAGAGAAAGACAAATATCATATGATTTCACTCATATGTGGAATTTAAGAAACACAACAGATGGATCATAGGGGAAGGAAAGGAAAAATAAGATATAAATGGAGAGGGAGGCAAACCAGAAGAGACTCTTAAATACAGAAAACAAACGGGGTTGCTAGTAGGGAGGTGGGTTGGCGGATGGGCAAAATGGATGATGGGCATTGAGAAGGGCGCTTGTTGGGATGAGCGCTGGGTGTTATATGTAAGTGATGAATCACTAAATTCTACTCCTAAAACCAATACTACACTATATATTAACTAACTTGAATTTAAATAAATAAATGTGGGGCACCTGGGTGGCTCAGTTGGTTAAGCATCTGACTTCAGCTCAGGTCGTGATCTCACAGTTCATGGGTTTGAGCCCCGTGTCAGGCTCTGTGCTGACAGCTCAGAACCTGGAGCCAGCTTTGGATTCTGCGTCTCCTCTCTCTCTGCCCTTCTCTTGCTCACACTCTGTCCTCAAAAAATAAAATTAAAATGTTAAAAAGAATTAAAAATAATAAGTAAACATAAAATTAAAAAAAAAGTTAGCATGTTACTTTCCTTTTCAAATATATATTATATACATATAAATGTATATGTAGAGGGAGGGGTAGAGAAAGAGGGAGACACAGAATCTGAAGCAGGCCTCAGGCTCTAAGCTGTCAGCACAGAGCCGACGTGAGACTTGAACTCAGGAACCATGAGATTATGACCTGAGCCGAAGTCAGATGCTTAACCGACTGAGCCACCAAGGCACTGCTAAAATATGATTTTTAAATAAAATCTTTTTATACAAATGATTTTGTAATCTGATTTTTTGCTTTCGAATATATCATAAATATTCAATTCACTAACACTTTTGTATTTATTTTTCTTTTGTTCACTGAATAATGTTTCACTTCATGATATTCCACAATTTATGAAACCAATTCCATACAGTCAGTTATCTGTTTAGGTTGGTTCTACTTTTTCTTTTTATTTACAGTGCCACAGTGAACATCTTTGAAGTTGCCTCTATGCACAACCTTCAGGATTATTTCCACTGTGTGAAATTCCTATGGAAGTTCTGGATCAGTGGTCATCTACATTTTAAGGTCTTTGATGATAAGGCTGAGCAGGATTTCAACAGGTGAAAACGAGGGTAAAGGGCATTGCAGATGCAAAGGAAGAAGTAAAAGCACAGAAGCAGGAAACTGCATGTTAAAATCAATACCGGACCAAATAGGCTGGTAGTTCTCCTACAAGAAATAAAGGAGACTTGTAGGAGATAAGACGAGAAAAAATGGGAAGACATCTGTCAAGAACCTTGAGCCAGGGTCAGGGGTTTGTGTTTTTCCAGTAGCCTCTGGGGAAGACACAGCAGCTGCAGAGACCATGGATTGTAGAGGAGCCAAACAAAGAGAGACCCATCAGGTGGCTGATGGACTCTTTCAGAAGATACACAATGAGGGCCTAAGGGGCCCCTGGGATTGAGGGATACGGCCAGCAGATACCCTTTGACAAAAGGGACTTTGCAAATGTGATTAAATTTAAAAATTGAGATGGGGAGACTATTCTGGATTGCCCAATCTAATCAGAAGAGTTCTTACATGAGGAGGCAGAGTCAGAGTCAGGGAAGGAGAAGTGATTGCAGAAACAGAATCTGGGGTGGTAGGAGGCCACGAGCCAAGGAATGTGGGTAAACTCTGGAAGCCAGAGTAAGCAAGGACAATTTCTCCCCTAGAATCTCCAGAAGGAACACAGCTCTGCTGACACCTTGATTTTGACTCATTTCAGACTTCTGACTTCCAAAACTAGAAGATACAAATTCATGTTGTTTTAAGCCATTAGGTTTGTGACCATTTGTTACAAGAACAATAGGAAATTAATACAGGCAGAGCAGCACCGCCCTGCTCTAGAAGCAGCCTTGCTAAATTAGTGTTAAGAGGACAACAGGTGCTACGGGTCTCAAAGAAGAGAGATCCCTGAAAGGTGAGCTGATGCAGACAGAATTGCACACATGGAAAGGTGTGACCACTGATGGCACTTCCAGCAATGCTGCCCAGAGGCAGGGGGATGCAGAAGTTGACCTCTGCCTACTTGTATATAATATCTCCAGAGTGTAACTGATACAAATGCAAAAGAACCTCAAGAGAGGAAAGATTTCTTAGTGGAGCTGGTATTTGCCTTTTTTTTTTTTTTTTTTTTGTATATTTGGCACATCTCTTCTGTGAAAACTCTACACATAAGAGAACTTTCTTGGCAGTTCATGCCAAATGAACAAACACACCTGGTTTTTCAAACCAGGCTCCCAGCTCCCAGCAAATACTGCCAGCACCTGAAGGGAAGCCATCCTCCTCCACTTCCTTTCTCCTAGGGACATCTGTGGGGGCAGAATAGTAGGCTCACTTCCTTCCTCACAGACATCAGCATGGTGATGACGTGCCTGTGGTCCAATGTCAAAAGAATGGCACAACTTCAAACTAATTCTCTCACATTCTTGGTAACTATGACACCATATTATTATTGCCATAGAGTTAGAGAATCTCAAACCACTACATCCGGTGGAGTTTCTGGTCCTCACAGCACCAAAGGATTCCTGAACCCAGAACCACTATCCCAGACCCTGGGGTTCTAGCTTTACAGACAGAAAGTTATGACAGTTCTCACCTCATGGGCATCTTCCAAAATAGCTTCTAAAATGTATAAATCACTAAGTCAATTTCAAAATCTTCCTTTTTTTAATGTTTATTTTTTTTAAATTTCTTTAATGTTTATTTTTGAGAGAGAGAGAGTCAGAGCACAAGCGGGGGAGGAGCAGAGAGAAAGGGGAAACAGACTCCAAAGCAGGCTCCAGGCTCTGAGTTGTCAGCACAGAGCCTGATGTGGGGCTCAAATTCATGGTCTGTGAGATCATGACCTGAGCCAAAGTTGGACACTCAACTGACTGAGCCACCCAGGCGCCCGTAATGTTTATTTTTGAGAGAGAGAGAGCACGAGCAGGTGAGGGGCTGACAGAAAGAGAGGGAGACACAGAATCTGAGGCAGGTTCCAGGCTCTGAGCTGTCAGCACACATCCTGATGTGGGGCTCGAAACCACGACCTACGAGATCACGACCTGAGCCGAAGTCAGACACTTAACCAACTGAGCCACCCAGATGCCCCTCAAAGCCTTTCTCAAATATCTATTGGTCAGGCAGATCAAACTGGTAAAATAGAAATTTTTCTAAACAATTAAACCCAGTCATTGCATTCTCAAGCATTTAGGCAAGAGAAATGGAAACTTAGGTTACACCAAATCCTGTACATGAATGTTCGTAATAGTCAAAAACTGGAAACAACCCAGATGTTCTTCATTGGGTTAAGACTTAAATATGGGGCGCCTGGGTGGCTCAGTTGGTTAAGTGTCCAACTTCAGCTCAGGTCATGAACTCGCGGTTCGTGGATTCAAGTCACACATAGGGCTCTGTGCTAACAGCTCAGAGCCTGGAGCCTGCTTCGGAGTCTGTGTCTCCCTCCCTCTCTATTCCTCCTCTGCTTGTGCACTGTCTCTCTCTCTCTCTCTCTCTCTCTCTCTCTCTCTCTCAAATAAAGATTTTTTTTTAATTAACAAAAAGACTTAAACAAATGGTGGTCCATCCTTAGATGAAATACTCCTCAGCAATAAGAAAGAACAAACCATTGATACACACACAACATGTAAGTGAAAAAAAACAACCCCAAAAGTCAGCATACTGTGTGATTCCATTTATGTGCACTCTCAAAATAACAAAAATTACAGAAATGGAGAGAAATGGAGAACACATTCGTGGTTGCCAAGGGTTAGGGGCAGAAGAGCAGAGTGTGGGGTGGGGGACGTACAAAAAGGAGGCGCCTGTGGTTATAAAAGACCAATGGGAGGGATTTTGTTGTGATGGCCATATATTGACATGGTGGTGGAGACACAAACCTACATGTGATAAAATTGCACAGAACTAAACATACACACACGCGCGCACACACACACACACACACACACACACACAGAGGAATACAAGTAAAACTACTGAAGTCTGAATAAAATGGGTGAATTGTATCCATGTCGGTTTCCTGGAGTTGATATTTTACTATGGTTTTGCAAGATGTTACCATTAAGGGGAATTGCAAAGGATACAATGGATGTCTCTGTACTACTCCTTACAATTGCATATGAATCTATGGTTTTCTCAAAATAAAGATTTTAACTAAAAATTGTTTTTAGAAAGTAATAAGTAAGCTTGATCTACTGTATCTATTTAGAACCCTGCACCAAATAATTAGAGAATTCACAGTATCCTCAGGTACATAGAAGGTAACAGTCTCATTTGCCCAGGACTCGCCTGAGTTTAGCACTGAAAGTCCCTCATCCCTTGAACCCTCAGTCCCCAAAAAATGGGGATGGTTACAAAAATTAATTATGCACAATTCTCAGCACATTTCAGAGAATAAATAGGTAACACGCACTCCGTATTCTCTGACCACAGTACAATTTACATTGGGAAGCCAACTTAAAAAAAATATTTTTAATCCTCGTATATTTGGAAATTTCAAAGCATACTTCCAAATAACTTGGAGGTCAAAAAAAAATCAGAAGAGAAATTTTAAAACACCTCAAACTAAACAATATGAAGATACTTCGTATTAAGCAATAGTCAAAGTATGTAAAGATACATACTTTGTGTTCTTTCATTCACTCAGCTCGTCAAGCTAGTGGGAGTATAAAATTGGCAACTCGGGAACACACGATATACCAGACTCCCGTAACATGTTCGTATTCTTGATCCGGTTAAGTCCTCTTCTAGGAATTAACTGAAGGAAACTACCTACAATGAGGGCGAAGATCTGCAGCCAAGATAGTACCTCGGCATTGTTTCTAATTGTCAAAATGAAAGTGTAAGCATCCCACATGTCCCAGTTTAGAAGATTAGTTGAATAACTTTTGGCACACACGTGGGATGAATTATCACGTAGCCAGGAAAAACAGTGTTGAAGAACAGTTACGAATGACATGGGGAAATACTTATGGAATAATCTTAAAGAGACAGGAGATGAATATGCATATTCCATATAATTGCAACTATGTAAAACATATGGAGAAGAAAACACTAAAGACATATACTAACACAGAGTGCCTGGCTGGCTCAGTCAGTAGAGTATGAGACTCTTCGTTTCAGGGTCATGGGTTCAAGCCCCACACTGGGTGTAGAGATTCCGAAAAATAAAATTATTTTTAAAAATATGCTAGCGTATTTACACTTATCTCTGGGAGGCAGGAGGTTATCATTTTCTTCTTTAAACTTCTCTGTGTTTTCCAGTTTTTTCACAATATGCTTGTGATAGTACTTAATGTCTTTAAGATGTTCTTTACTTTTTTAGTGTTAAAAAAAAAGGTGGGGGGAGTCAAACACAGAAAGTCATTGAGAATTCAGCTTACAAAGTAAAGTTGCAGAAGAGAGAAGGAGGAAGGAGAAGTCACCTGTGAATTCTGAGGAAAAGGGATATATATGCTCTTTCTTCACCGGACTCTCACTTCCCTAGAAAACAATTTTGAAAGCAAAAATGCTAACCAAGGACAGTGAAAAACAGCTTCATTTACCTTTTAATACCTCTTCACAATGAATCAAACTTATCAGTCCTTCTATTTATATTGTAATAGCCCCCAAATGGAAACAACCCAAACATCCATCAACAGTTGAACAGATAAACACAATTGTGCTACTTCACACGATGGGTTGTTATATACCAACAAGAATAATCCCCAACCACACACCGCAATGTGGATGAATTTCAAAAGTATAATGTTGAGTGAAAGGAGCCAGATTCAATAAAGTACTTACTGGATATTCCGTTTACATAGAACACAAAGAGTGGCAGAACAAATCTACGCTGTTAGAAGTCAGGAGAGTGGTTCCCCTTGGAGAAGGGGGTAGTGACTGGAACCCAGCATGAGAGGACTTTCTGGGGTGCGGGTGATGTTCAATTTCTTAACCTGCGTGCTGGTGATGACAGAGAGTATCTAGTTTGTCAGGAAGTATTGAACTGTGTACTTAAGATCTGTGTACTTTCATTATGAATGTTGCACATCAATATGAGGTTTTCAAAATGAAAACAAAAAACACAATAATGGTGTTTGGAAGTGTATTTGGAATTTATCTTCCCTTAATTGGATAAAAGTTCCTCAAAAGCCAGCAGACTTCCTAGAATTTTTATTAATAATTCAAGTCTCCCAAGCAGTGTTCCAGACAGAGTGGCATCTACTAACAGATTTTATGCTCCTCATTCTGAAACCCACTTCTTGCTCTAGCGGGCTGTTCTCTGGATCCAGAGCTATTGGCCCCTCCTGATGGACACAGAGGCATCCCCTGCTTACCATGAACAATTGGTTGCCATAATTTTATATATACAATATATACAGGCATCAATATGTCATCACAAAGTGGGGCACAGCTTGGCTCAAAGGAAGGGGAAGAAAAGGGCTACCGCAGAGCCGATGCAGAGAGGAGACTCTCTTGACTGTTCTCCCTCTTTCTGAGGATTCCTAACCCAGGCTCCTAAATCCAGAATCCCTGCTACCCACACTCCTCAACATACTCTACAGTTACTAATATTTATTTGGGATCGGGGCTAGGCTCTGGGAATACAAAGATGAGCAAAGACACATCATTCCCTGACCTCACGGAGCTTGTGGTCTAGTGACCAGGACTGACACAAATCTAAACAAATTAGAACTGCAAACAGTGGTACGAGCTATGTTGGTAAAATAGTGATGTTGTAGAGGCACACAGGTAATACAGGATTCTAGCCTAAACTGATGGGGGCGGCGGATGGCGTGGTTGCCAACTGAGCCAAGTTCTATGTGACGAGTAAGAGTACAACCAAGCAAAGAAGCACTTCAGGTCACGGAACCAGCAGATGCAAGGGCCCAGGGGCAGAAGGGAGTTGCCTGCAAAGAAACTGAAAGATGGTTTGCATGGCTGGAACACAGAACACAGTCAGAAACACGGTAGGTGATAGGGCTGGAGAGGTATAATTGTGCCAGATGTAATGTGAATCCTTTTTGTGGCGCTTTTTAGTTTTCAGGGCACCTTCACAGATATGACCTCCTCAGAGCCTTCTGCCACCACCATGAGTTAGCAAGAACAGGCGGTGTTGTTCCCAGCTCCCAGATGAGGAAGTAAACGCCCAGTACAGTGACTTGCCACTAGCCACACAGTGAGGGAGAGTAAAAGCCCATGTTCACCCCTTGCCCTCTGACTCTTGGTCCAGTGCTCTCCGCCCAATACCTTCACTGTCTTCCCCTCTGTCTAGTCCGACAGAGACTTCTGGCTGGCTCAGCCCTCAAATCCGAAATCAGAGGCATCTGGTGTCACAGGTGGAGGAGGTCTTAGGGATGGACACTTTCCCCAGGACTCTCCCAATGGGCAGACAGTGCTGAAAGGCCCCAAAATCTCTGGCTAACCGTGGTTTATCATGAAACACTGGTTGGAATCCCCTCAGCTGAGACTTTACTGGTGGGAGAGAGCTTTGGGATAAGATGATTTGGCTGGATCAAGCAATTCCTGCTTTTAATTCAGTTAGTCCACAGGTCCAGGCGTGTGCTTGGAGACACAGAAAATGGGTCTGCAAACCAGGCCACACCTTCTCGCCGGAGGCTTTTATCCCCACATTCATGAACCACGGGAACTTGCCTCTTATCTTTGCTGCTTCCTGTAACACAACCATTATCTATATGAAATGACTTCTCCCATACTACAAAGCATTTGTTGATTTAGGAAAACAACAGATATCTCTTTTTGCCTCCTCAAATTCTTCAGTCCTTCTAAGTTTCCAACCTCTCTCTCCTTCCATGAAACTGAATTACCTGCTGTAATTTGCATGGAAAACTTAATGTGTCCTCAACTATGGGCCTTGAACAAGCTGCCCCCCACCTTTCTCAAGTCATTCACGGAGGATGGAACCTCTTGCTCAAAGCAAAGGCCACAGACATTTAGGAACTGCCCTTGGAGCAAGGAAACAGTGAGGTCAAATCACGCCCTTGATTTGAATGAATACCTGCATATTTTTAATCACAGAATCTCAGAAACGGAAGAAGCCTCAGAGTCAGAGTCTCCACCTGCTTAGTACCCAGTCTTGAGAAAGTGATTAAACTTCTCTGACCCTCACTTTTCCCAAAGTCCCAAAGTATCAGACATATGTGCACATGATTCTGTGTGTGTGTGTGTGTTTCATTTCTGTATGCATTCCTAAATTTTGAGCCAATATTAAATATTCAGGAACTTTTATGTTGAAAGATGTGGATTTCTGATATCACTTCTAAGACTGGCACATCTTACATCACAGAGCCACATTCTCATAAAGGAAAAATCAGCTGGAAAGGACGGTCTACTCTCTTTAACTTTTATTTATTTTTGAGAGACAGAGAGAGACAGAGCATGAATGAGGAAGGAGCAGAGAGAGAGGGAAACACAGAATCCAAAGAAGGCTACAGGCTCAGAGCCCGATGCAGGGCTCGAACCCACAAACCATGAGATCCTGACCTGAGCTGAAGTCGGAAGTTTAACCGACTGAGCCACCCAGGTGCCCCGGTCTACTCTCTTTAGATGGGTGTGATCCTTCCCACTATCCAGTCCCTTCCACATGCTATCATGTCTCCAACAATAAAGCCCCAAACCAGTTTCCATTTTTTGCCATACCAAGTGTCTTGTCATTTTTTTAGAGTATAGAAATCTTTCTTTGTAGTCATTTCTCTATCAAAAATGAAAAAAATAAGACACACCAAGAAAGCTGAGTTTCAAGAAAACAAGAGACCATATTTCTTTGTGGATGCTGAGAAATAATCCTCTGCACTTGGCTAGCCAGCTGGGACCCCAGTCATCGGAAGGCTTGGCTGAGGCTGGAGAGTCTGCTTCCCAGATGGCTCACCCGCAAGGCTCACAAGCTGGTGCTATTCATTGTTAGGGGGTCCCAGTGCCTTGTGGTGTTGACTTCTCCACAGGGATGCTTAAATGTACTCATAGTATAGTGATTGGCTTCCTCCAGTACAAGTGATCCAAGAGAAAGCAAAATGAAAGACACACTGTCTTTTATGACCTAACATTGGGAGTCCAACTTTGTTATTGCCACAATGATTTCCACAGATCAGCCCTTTTTAGCGTTGGAGTAGATATATGAGGCATGTGAATACTGGGGGACAAGACTCATAAGGAGTCTATCTTGGAAGCTGGATACCACATAATCTTATGACATTTATAAGAGACATGGCTAAAATTAAGCATATGGAAATATTTGAAGTTGGGGTGGCTGTATTAATATCAGACAAAATGGACTTTTGAAAAAAAGTACTATTACAGATACAAAATGAGATTAAATAATGATAAAATGTCCAATTTATTAAGAAGATATGATTATCATTAACCTAATAAAATAAACAATAAAATAAGCCCGAAGTATATACAACAAAAAAATTAATAGAACTCAGGGAAAGATTGGGGGTGCCTGGGTGGCTCAGTTAGTCATGCGTCTGACTCTTGATCTCAGCTCAGGTCTTGAACTCAGAATTGTGAGTTCAAGCCTCATACTGGGCTCCATGCTGGGTGTGAAGCCTACTTTAAAAAAGTTGGTTTAGAACTCAGGAAGAGACTGACAAATTCATCATCATGGGGGAGATGTCAACATACCTCTCTCTATTACTCTTAGATCAAAGAGACAAAAAAAAAAAAAAATACAAGAAATTTGAACAATACAATTAATAATTTTGATTGATTGAACATATATAGAATTCCATACCCACACACTTGGAACATTTATAAAACTTGACCAAGTACTAAATCACAAAATAGGTTGCAAAAAATTTCAGTGAATCAATATTAAGATATTTCTCAGTATAACACAATTAATTGGAAGTAAATAACAAAATCTAATTATTTTTAAATTTCCATATGCCTGGAAAAATTTAAGCACACTACTAACTCATGGATCAAAGAAGACGTCATCATGAAAATGTGAAGTTCAGTAAGTCATGCTGCACTCCATGAAAATCCATTTATTAATTATTATTATTAGTGTAATGCAAAAGTTGCTCTGGTTCATATGTGTAGGAGCAAGCTTTCTTACCATCAGAGAAAAAGTCTTTAAAGATCTTTGTAAAAGCTGAAAATGTTTCATAACTGACCTCCTTTCGTGCAAACGGTTGCTGGTTTAGTGACTTCAAGAATTGATACATTTTCCACTATGTTAAGGTATGTAGAGAAACTAAAAATGTGTATCAAGAAGTAATGAAGATATTTCTCTAATCCTACCCCAAGGTATAAAAATACATAGTAGGGGCACCTGGGTGGCTCAGTCGGTTAAGCAGCCAACTTCGGCTCAGGTCATGATCTCATGATCTGTGAGTTCGAGCCCCACGTCGGGCTCTGTGCTGATGGGTCAGAGCCTGGAGCCTATTTTGGAATCTGTGTCTCCCTCTCTCTCTGCCCTTCCCCTGTTCACACTCTTGTCTCTGTGTCTCTCAAAAATAAATAAAAATGTTAAAAAAAATACATAGTAATATATTTAATAATATCTGTGTTATTATATGTACTGATTATTAATAATATTTATTAATATTAACAACATTAATGGTTAGTTATTAATAATATTTAAAATATGCTAGATCATATTTTTAGTTTTAATGAAACTAGTCACTATTAGAAACAAATGCCCTCAAGGACCGACTTCCCAATGCAAGCCATAAATCCCAGTAGTCAAGGCTATAGAGAAGTGACTTACTATGGTACCAATAAAGAAATAGTGACCAAAGCTTAATCACATGAGGGACTATGAGGGAAGCTGGGAAATATGATCTTTAGTTATGTTGTCACTGAAAGTTGGTATTCTGTTCAAGAAGGACCAAATAACAATTAGAAAATCATCAGCAGACTCTTCCATGAAGAAAATTATCCCTAATTCAGGACTATGAATCCAATATGACCTTAATGACAAAACCAGATATGAGAAATGAAAAATGAGAAAAGCAAATCACTGGCCAGATTACTCGTGAACAGAGTGAAAAGTAAATATAAAAAGCCCTACACAAAACATTTGCAACTGAATCCAACAGTGTGTTAAAAACATAATACATTATGACCAAGTTTTATTTATTCCAGAAATTTAAGAATGGTTTAGCATTAGAAAATCTATTATTATGACACACCACACTAGCAAATTAAAGGTAAAAATATGAGCATCTCCAGAATGTCCACACCAATTTATATTTGCACCAGCAGGACACAAGTGTTCCCTATTCTCCACATTCTCACCAACCCCTGTTATCTCTTTTTGGTAGTAGCCATTCTAACAGGTGTAAGATGATATCTCATTGTGGTTTTGATTTGTGTTTCCCTGATGAATTGTGACTTTAAGCATCTTTTTATGTACCTATTTGCCATTTGTAGGTCTTCTTTGGAAAAGTATCTATTCAGACATTTTGGTGGGAACATAAACTGATGGAAAACAGTATGGAGCTACCCCAAAAAAATCAAAATAGAACTTCCATATGGTCCAGCAATTCCACTTCTAGATAGTTATCCACAGAAAATAAAAACACTGACTTGAAAAGATATATGCACTTTCATGTTCATTGCAGAATTATTTACAAGAGCCAAGATAATAGAAACAACCCAAGTGTTCATCAGTGAATAAATGGATAAAGAAAATGTTGGGACGCCTGGGTGGCTCAGTTGGTTGAGCGTCCTACTTCAGCTCAGGTCATGATCTCGTGGTCTGTGAGCTCGTGCCCCACGTCGGGCTCTGTGTTGACAGCTCATAGCCTGAAGCCTGCTTTGGATTCTGTGTCTCCCTCTCTCTCTGCGCCTCCCCCACTCATGCTCTGTCTCTCTCTGTCTCAAAAATAAATAAACATTAAAAAAATTATTTAAAAAAAGAAAATATATATTTCAGGAATATTATTCAGCCCTTTAAAAATAAAATCATACCATTTGCAACGATATGGATGGATCTTAATGGCATTAGGCTAAATGAAATAAGTCAGAGAACAACAAATAAATGCTGTATGCTCTCACTTATATGTGGAGTCTAAAAAAAATAGCTCATAGAAAGCAAATTGGCGGTTACCAGAAGCAGGGAGTTGGGAGGGGGGGTGTTAAATGGGTGACAATGGTCAAAAAATACAAATTTCCAGTTATAAATCATGGGGATGTAAGGTCCAGCATGGTGACTATAGTTAATAATACTGTATTTCATATTTGAAAGTTGCCAAGAGCATAAATCTTAAAAGTTCCTATCACAAGAAAAACAAATCTATTAGCTATGTATGGTGACAGATGTTAACTAGGATTTTTGTGGTGATTATTTTGCAATTCTTATATGTAACAAATCATTTATTTTGTGCACCTGAAACTAATATAATGTTGTCAATTATACCTCAATGTAAAATAATTAATTAATTAATACAAGCATCTCATTTGATGCAGAAAAAACATTTGGCAAATTTACTTAGCAAACTGGGAATAGAAGAAAATACTTTAAGTTAACTAAGATTAACAAAAACCTCATCATTCTAATGAGAATGTATAAGAAATGTAAAATCATTCCCATTAAAATAACAAGTTAGAATGCCCACTCTTACTGCTTCTGTTTAGACTACTTGGAAATCTTGGCCAATGCAATGAAACAAGGAAATAAATTCAAGTCATAAAGAATGAAGTCTTTAAAGAAACAAGCCTATCATTAATCACGTATGATATAATTATCTCAAAAATACCTACAAACAAAATATTACAAATCAATAGAAACCTTTTGCAAGGCAACCAAATATAATAAGATCAATGTTTGAAAATGTACTGCATTTACATACACTAGCAAAAGAAAATACAATTGTAAAAAACTTCAGGACTATAAGAACATAATAACAGATTGAACAAGAGATGTTCAATACATGTAGGGAAAAAAAATCAAAATATTATTAGAAGACATTAATTAAGATGTAAATAATTTGAGAGTTATGTCATGGATATTTAGATGCAACATCAAATAACATTAGTTCTCCCCAGTTTAGATGTAGACCCAACACAACCTAATCAAAATCTCAATGAGCTTTTTGAGGACCTCAACAAGCTGACCTATTATTGATTGATCGATCTATTGATATATAGAGTGCTATGGGCCAAAAATAGCCAATATACTCCTCAAGAAAGAATGGGATGAGAGAACTTACACTACAAGATATCAAGACTTATTATAAATTTATAGCATTTTAGACTGAATGGTATTATTGCAGGTTTAGACAAAACGATCAGAGGACTTGGATCAAGAGCCAAGAAACAGACCCATGGATATACAGAAATTTTATATATGATAAAGCTGATATCATAGATCAATTGGGGGAAGTTGGACTGTTCAATAAATAACATCGGAATAATCAGTTATGCATGTGGGAAAGAAAATGAAATTGGATCCCTACCTCACACCATACTAAATAATTAATTCACAGTGGATTAGGAGATTAAATATGAAAGATGAGGGGTGCCTGGGTGGCTCAGTCGGTTGGTTAAGTGTCCAACTTTGGCTCAAGTCATGGTCTCTCTGTTCATGAGTTTGAGCCCCACATCGGGCTCTGTACTGACAGCTCGGAGCCTGGAGCCTGCCTCAGAGTCTGTGTTTCCCTCTCTCTCTCTCAGAAATAAATAAACATTAAAAATGAATTTTTAAATATAAAAGGTGAAACTTTAAAATTTTTATAAGAAAATATCTTTGTGACCACAAAGTAGATTTACTAAGCAAGTAAAAATACTAATCATAAGACAATTAATATATTTAGCTACATTAAAATTTTTAATTTTTGTTTATCAAAACACAAGAAACAAGCTGGGAGAACATATCTATAAAACATATAACCAATCAGAACTAGTACCCAGAATATATAAAGACCTACAAACCATTAAGATAAATAACACAATTGCATAATGGCCAAAAGATAAACATAGGTGTTTCTTTTTTCTTTTTTTTTTTTTTAGTGTTTATTTATTTTTGAAAAAGAGAGAGACAGAGCACAAGCAGAGGAGGGGCAGAGAGAGAGGGAGACACAGAATTCTAAGGAGGCTCCAGGTTCTGGAGCCGTTAGCACAGATCCTGACACAGGGCTCGAACCCACAGACTGTGAGATCATGACCTGAGTTGAAGTCGGAAGCTTAACCAACTGAGCCACCCAGGTGCCCTAAGCATAGGTGTTTCAAAGAAAAGAAAACCCACCTGGTGCATGAGTACATGGAAAGATGTTCAGTTTTATTAATAATCAAGGAAATGAACTAAGTCCACAATAAAATACCATTTTGCATTAACTAGTTTGGCAAAAAATTTAAGCCTGCTTTCACACTGCTTATAGGATTATAAGCTGACATAAACACTCCAAACATCATTTTGATGGACAGCAATATTATTTATAACAGCAAAATATCTGCATACAATACGACTCTGTTTTCATAAGTTTCAAAAATAAGCAAGAGTAAATACTAAGTTTGTGGATATACACATATGCATATGAAGCTACTCTTACAAACAAGAAAATAATAAACAGGAAATTCGGGGTAGTGGGAGGCAGGTGTACAGAGCAGGGAAGGGGGCACAGAGGCAGATACAACCATACAGTCACGTTCTAATTCTTGGATAAGCCAGTGTGTTCAAAGATGTTCATTTTGTAAATTTGTTTCATCACACGCATTTTACGTTTATTTTTTATACATAAAGTTTTAAAACAAAATAAAAAACTGCCTCAAAGAGAACAGCCACCCCTTTCTTAAGGAACGGATACGCCTTGTTACAGAAGGTGAAAGACTTGAGTTCTTGAAGCAAAAATTTCCAGCCAAATTTGACACAGGCTGTTAGACTGGGCTTGAAGCCTGGGCTGGCAAGACATGAAGGTGAATCAAGCCAAGGGTGGAGGGTCAATTTGTACCCCGGGAAGTAGCAAAGGCTCCTGCCTGGTGCCTGCCCAGTGTCACCCAGCTCAGGGTTCAGGGACCCACTGGCGATGTGTGAGGAGCTGGGAGGGAAGACGTGAGGGCTGAGGTGTAGCACCGAGGCCGTCCAGCCAGGCAAGGGTTGGGGCTGCAGCCAGCTCTGGAATGCATTCCAAGACTGATCACAATCTGATTCCTGTTTGAGCAAAGGAACAGGGACTGGCCACAGTCACTGCGCAGGTCGAGCTGAGCCTCAGGCAGGAACCAACTAGAATGTCCGTCATCTTTGGAGATCAGGGTTCCTGGGACGTACGTGATCCAGGGACTAGACCTGGGGAATAAAAGGATGGAGGGAAAAAACCTCACTTTAGGATGCTTGTGAAGATTGTATCCCCTGCACCAGATAAAAGTACTCCCCAGCCTCTGGGGCTCTCTTCCTATCCCACCCTACGAACCCAAGGCTGATGGCACCATTTCTTCTGTCTTATGATACTGTTTGAGGACCCTGGATACATGGATGCTTCCCCAGGTATTGGTCAATGCCTCTAATACCACCAGTTTCTTATTTAAGGTTTTCGCTCTCCTTCTAGGTTCTTACAGCACCAAAGCTGCTTATAACTGTCCTGTCTCAACCTCACATGTGGTGATACGGTGATATAATTAAAACTGTATGTTTCATCTTAGTCCCAGTCCCGTCAAGATCCTAAAACCCTTCTAATTTCCTGAGTGAGAGGGTAATAGGAACACATTTTGTTATAACATTTGGTCTTGGTCCTTGGTTCCTGACACTAGAGCTTCTAAGACCCTTGATTCTCCAGAGTGATGACAGTGCCTTTTTGTATGCTAACAAGGTGACAGGTGGCTGGGGTCCCTACAGAGCTTCAGGATGGGGGCTGGTTACAGAAAGACCCAGGCATGATTAGAGGGTTACTACTTTCAGCCCCACCCCACAGCCCCTAGAGGGGTCCAAGATTGAGCTAACCACCAATACCCAGCGATTTAATCAGTCATGCCTGTGTAATGGAACTTCTATAAGAACCCTGAGTAGTGGAAGTGAGAGTACTTCCAGACTGAAGAGCATATCAGGCTATGGGAGGGTGGCGTGCCCAGAGAGGGCATGAAAGCTCCGTCAGGCCTTGTCCTATGCATCTCTTCCATTACTATTATTAGTTCGGCTGTTCCCGAGTTATATATAATAAATTGGTACATGCAGGGAAAGTGTTTTTCTATGAAGCATGAATTCTGTGATGCATTCTAGCAAATTATCAAGCCAGAGGGCAGGATTGGTCATGGGAACCTCCAATTCATAGGCTTTGGGTCAGAAGTACAGGAAGCCTGAGACTTGCAATTGGCATCTGAAGTAGGGTCATTTTTGTGAGGCTGAGTCCTTGAACTTGTGGGATGTCTTGTTAACTCCAAGTAGATTGTGTCACAATCAAATTAAATTGTAGGATATTCAGCTGGTATCAGAGAATTGGTTAGTAGGGGGAAAAATCCTTCCTACTGGTGTCAGAAGTGTTCTGTGGGTAGAAACAGATCATAGTATATGTTCTACCTCATTTTATGATTATATATATGTCCACAGATTGTACTCCCTTTGCTGGGCTATCAGCATTTTATTTATTTTTTAAGGTTAACCCTTCTTTTTTAAAAAAATTTTTTTAACATTTATTCATTTTTGAGAGACAAAGACAGAGAATGAGTGGGAGAGGGGCAGAGAGAGAGGAAGACAGAGAATCTGAAGCAGGCTTCAGGCTCCGAGCTGTCAGCACAGAGCCTGATGCAGGGCTCGAACCCATGAACTGTGAGATCAAAACCTGAGCCAAAACAGACATTTAACAGACTGAGACACCCAAGGCACCCCAAGGCTATCAGCATTTTAAGGTTGGGCTATATCTAGCTTCTTCATATTTCCTGTCAGCTTACTTAGAAAGTTATGCATAAATATCTCAATAAAAATTGATAAATTTTAACTAAACTTTTTAAATCTGGGGAAGAAGGAAGATACTTTAAACTAGTATTTTCAAAAAATAATAATAAAATAAACTATTATTTTCAGCCTCTAACCATTTCATATAAATTAGTTTTCAGGGTTTTTTTTAAAGATAGATTTTGATAAATTGAGAGAAAGTTAAGGGGAAAAGATTTAATTAAGAGGTTTCCTGGGCTGCGTGGGCAGCCTGGTTAGCTGAGTCAGTTAAGCGTCTGACTCTTGATTTGGGTTCAGGTCACGATCTCACAGTCATGTGAGCTGGGAACCTGCTTAAGATTCTTTCTCTCCACCTCCCTCCACCCCTCCCCAGGTTACTGCTCGCTCTTGCTCTCTCTCTTAAAAAAAAAAAAAAAAAAAAAAAGTTTCTTTAGGCAAAAGGGGAAAATACTATGTGTCCATTCAGAGCGATGATTTTTTTTAAAATTATGATTCATTCACACCCTAAAAGACTGTGGAGACCTTAAAAATAGATCTCTGTAGACTGACGTGGAAAGCTATCAGACATATTAAGTTAAAAAAAAAAACTTGCAAAACATTTACAACGTGACTCTAATTTTATTCGAAAACAAAACAAAACAAAAATGATACGTGTGTGTCTATTTAAAGCGATGAAACTATTCTGTATGATACTGCCATGGTGGATACAGGTTGTTACCAATTTGTCCAAACCCACAAAATGTGCACGCGAAGAATGGACCCTGCTGTAAGTTACGGACTCGGAGTGACAACGATGTGTCAGCATGGGTTCATCAATGACAACAAATGTGCCACCCTGCTGAGGTATGCTGATATTCCTGTGTGAGGACAGGAAATATATGGGAAATCTCTTACCTTCCGCCCAATTTTGCTGTGAACCTAAAGCTGCTTTAAAAAGTAACATCTAATAAAAAAAATATTTAAAGAAAAAACCGGAAAAATATAAAAAATTATATGCATCTGCATCACGCAAAAGTTCTAAAAGATACAAACAAAATCGTAAAGAGTGATTACCTCTAAGGTCACGTTTCTCAAGCTCTGACATGCACACAAAGCGTTAGGACGTTGTTAAAAGTGTTAAAAGTTCCTATTGTGATTCAGTAGATCCGCTGTGACGTCCAAGCACCCAGGCAGTGATAAGGTGGCTTGCAAGAGGGAATTGTTACATTTTCAGGAATTTTATGACTCAATTATTAAATACAATCATTATTTAAAATTAAATTATATAAGCTTATAATGATATGATCTTTAACACAGAGACAAAAACTACTCACAACTCGTTCCCTAATTATTTTGTATTTTACTATTATCTATGCTCTTGAGGTTATACAGACAGACTACTGTATCTGCACGGCGGGTGTTCTGTACAGTCTACTCCGGGTTGCTCTGCCCAGTTTTGCATTCAGTGACATCACCTTGTAATTCGGTGACATCACACTGGCAGCGTGAAAATGTAGCCAGTGAGAATATTTATACCATGTTAATCAACTACAGATCAGGGCTTTATTTCCAGAGAGTCACGTGTGAAACATTCACCCTCATCTCCCAGGAAAGACGGCACCCATCTAGGGCATGGAATTGATGTGGGGAGAAGTGTCAAGAGCAAGAGGGGGAAAAACTACAGAACAGGGAGACCGTGAACACGGAATACAAATTCTGGCACACTGAGGTTTTCTGCATTCTGTTATGGCATGGAGAGCCTGGTAAGGGTTTGCCAGCCAAAGGAACAAATAAATGCCATGAAGAAAAGTTTCCACTGGAAAACAGAGGATGACCCACTTCGCTTCTCACAGGGCTGGGGATGAATGAGTTGGGTGTGTGTTCCTGGGGGGCCCCTGGCAGGGGAGGCCCAGGACTGGTCCTCTTGCTCCCCTCTCGCCTCAACGTTTCCTGTATGATTTTAGTTCCCGTATCTGGGAGCCAGTGTTTACTTAACTCTGCCTCCGGAGTTCAGCAATAACTATTCTGCAAGGAAAGGCCAAGGCTGCCCAAAGTTCTGGCCAAGTAAACACACAACCAGCTCTGGATGCAGACCGCAGGCGCCGCAGCAGACTGCAGCAGCTGGTCTGGAAATGGCTGGGCCCACACCCCGATCCTTTCTGCTGGCCCGCCCACCACCACCCCTGCCCCCACTCCTCCCCTACAACCAGACCCCCTCTCTCTTATCCCAGCTGTCGTTCCTGCCCCTGCCTCTCACCCCACTGACCACCCTGGACAAAGTTCCTGACTCATGGAAACATCTAGCCCTCCAGCTCCTGCCTGATGGCTGCCTGGTCACCAAACTCTCCAGAACCGAGGTGGGAGCAATGGCCTGGCTGGCAGGCTGGGCCATCTGAGAGCCTCCGGGCCAAGCACTCCCACCCCATCAGCCTCCAAGGCCCAGGTCCTTGGAGGAGCAATCTGCTTCTGTGCTGCTAGAGCAGTTCCTCCTGCACTCCCCGCTCCCCATCCAGCGACCGTGCTGAGCCCCAGCTGTGCGCTGGCATCGTTGCAGGCGATGGAGATCCAGAGTGCCAGACACTCCACTCAAAAAGCTTATACTCGGTAGCGGGCGGAAGTCAGTGAATAAGTGCCATGGACTGAACCATCTGTGTGCTCCTGCCACTCACACGTTGAAACCCTAACCCCCAGTGTGATGGCATCTAGCAATGGGGCCCTTGAAAGGTAGTTAGGCTTAGCATAGGTCATAGGGTGGGGCCTTCAAGATGAGATAGTGGTGTTATAAGAAGAGGAGGAGACACGAGATCTCCACGTCCGTGTGCATACCAAGCCCACGAGAGGATGGAAGGCAAACCAGGAAGACAGTCCTTCCCAAGAACTCGCTCTGCTGGCATCTGAAACAAATATAAGTTGGTAATAAATGCCAGGAAGCAAGTAAGGCAGGGTAAGGCGGGCAGCAAGTGATATTTACGGAGGGTAGTCAGGAGGTCCTCTCGAGAAGGTGATGCGAGAGCAGAGGGCTGGACGACAGAAGAACCATGGAATATTCCCGGGGAAGATATTCAAGGCAGAGAGAGCTGCACACAAATGCCCTGAGGTGGAAGCATGCCAGCCGTTCTCACGGCAGCCCCACGTAAAGGGAGGGAGGGGTGAGACTCGGGGACCCCATTACCTGGGGTTTTGTGGGCCAATGAAAGGAAAGTAAGGTTTACTCTGGAACCATTGGAAACGTCTGAGCAGAGAAGTGACACAATCTGATTTATGTTCTAAGAAGTTCCTTCTGGGTGCTCTGTTGAGAACAGACTATGGGTAAGAGGGTGAGGGTAAAAAACACAGAAACCTGCTAGGGAGCTCAGGGTGGTGGCTTAAACCAGGATAGTAGGAGTGCAAGGGTAGATTCTGGTTATTTTCTATCTTTTCTTCTCTCTCTCTCTCTCTCTCTCTTTTTTTTTTTAAGAGAGAAAGAGCAAGTGGCGGAGGGACAGAGAGAGAGGGGAACAGAGGATCTGAAGCAGGCTCTGTGCTGACAGCAGACAGCCCGATGCAGGGCTTGAACTCACAAACCATGAGATCATGACCTGAGCCAAGGTCGGACGCTTAACTGACTGAGCCACCCAGGCACCCCGTGCTTCTGGTTATATTTTGAAAATAGGTCTGTCAAGACATGCTGATGAATTCTTTACAGGGTGTGAAAGAAAGAGAAGGGTAGAGTGTCACCCTGAAGTTCATGACCTAAGTAGCTCAAGTCTGCATTACAGCATGCCTTGAAGGCAGGAACTGTGTGTTATTCTTCCTTGCTGGATTCTCAGGGATATAGAGTGGGTACAATGCATGGCCCATGATAAGGGAAAGAGGAAAAGAGCCAGAAAGAGAGGGAGACATGAGGGAATGGGTAGATGGAGGAAGAGTATTTATGAGATGTCTGGCAGCTTGCTGGTTCTTCTCAAGGGTATTCTTTTTTTTTTTTTTAAGTTTATTTATTTATTTGGAAACAGTGGGGGAGGGGCAAGGAGAGAAGGAGAGAAAACTTCAAGCAGGCTCCAGGCTGTCAGCTCAGAGCCTGACACAGGGCTTGAACTCACAAACTGTGAGATCATGACCTGAGCCGAGATCAAGAGTGACACTTAACCTACTGAGCCACCCAGGCACCCTTCCAGAGTGTTCTTATATCCAGCAGCCCTTCCCAGCCCAACACCCATCCTTAAACAAAAGCAATGCACAGACAACTAGCCTGTTGAGAACTGGTTTACGATTTTGACTTCACCATCGGGTTCACCTTCACATGGTTAGGCTATAGATCTGACTGCCGTAACAGGCAATCCAAATAACTGTGATGTAAATAAGATAGAAAGCATTCCTCCCTCGTGCACTGCTCTGTGCCTAGTAGTCCAGGCTGCTGCAACAGCTCCTTATGGTGGAGACCTGGCACCATCTATGTTTGCTCTGCCATCCCCGGGTGGGGGCGGGGGACAGGCCATATCTCATGGGCTCAGACAGTTGGTCACCACATCCGGGCTCTGGACAGCCAGGAGGAGGAAGGAAGGAGCAGGATGGGGGAGGGGTGTAGAATCGAGAGTCCTGCCCTTTAAGGACATGCCCAGAAGCTGCACCCACCACTTCTGCGCACAACCCATTGGCCAAAACTTGGCTGTGTGGCCAAAGAGATCTGGGAAAGAAAGACTTTATTCTGGGAAGTCATGTTTCCAACCCAAATCCAATGACTGCGGAAGAAGGGAAGAAGAATGTGAGGACAAGTCACAGTTCCGCCACATGGGTATCCAAAGAAGTTCCATCTGACCTACACATCAAGCTCCTGCTCCCTGCATGAGCCTCCTGGGATAGGGCCCAGCTCAGTTCTTTTCATCTGATGTACAGGATTTTTCAACATATGAGGCGTGGTCACCTATAAAACTACTCTATCTTTACCACACCCTGTGGGGTGGGTCATTTTATCTGACTTTACCCACAAGAGAACCAGACTTAGAAAGGCACCAGGTCATGGGCCGATGAACAACTCAAATTTGAACTCAGGCCTTCTCTCCAGATTCCTGGCCCTCACTCCTCACTAATGGGGCACTTAATGGATAATTACTGTGATGTGCAGGAGAGGTGAACCCTACCACTAATACCCCCGTCACTAGAATTTTCCAGGAAGGGCACCTGCTAAAGATTCACGTGATGTGATAGAACACAGACAATGGTACCATTTTTGTTGAAGAGGGAAAATCCACCCACTCCACACATCTGTGTACATGACAGAGGCAGAGGAGGCAGAACTGAGCAGCCGGGGCATCCCCAGCGGAGACAGCCTCCTTGCCTACGGCAGCATCTGGGATTATTGGCTGGTGGTTATGTCACACAGTTGTGAATACTTTTAGTATCATTCCTTATGAGATCTGTTCTTGGTGTGTCCCAAGGTGTCCTGTCATGTCGGAGAGCTTTCTCAGCTTCAAGCCACACTTCTGTGAAAGAGAAAGAGTCTATCGTACCCCTCCCAGTGACCCCCAGTCAGTGAGGAGCCAGCTCTGAAAACATTGGTATGACCAGGAGAGGTGACAGCCGAGTTTCTTCCTGGGATCCTCCGGGATACCACCTGAGCCCGCGGCATCTTCTACCCCAGCATGCCCCCTCCCATGCCCACAGCCTTTCTGCTCCAACTTCCACTGCTGAAACCTCAGCTCCTCACCCACCGGCCTGCAGACCCAGCCCACTCCTGCAAGCTTGGAAGAACTGGCAGAAATCAAAGGCCTTAGGGTATCAGAGCAGAAAGACCTTCAAAGCCTATCTAATCCTGGGGCCACAGTGGCCCTGAGTGGCAGAGCCTTGGGGAGCTGTTTAAGACTCTCTGCACATCGCTTTACTTCACTCCAAAGCCACAGCCAGGCCTTGATGCCAGCTCAGTTACCTAGGGATGTATGGCCTCAAACAAACCAGGCAATCTCTCTGTGCCTCCATGTTCTCATCAGCAAAATATAGATAATAACGAGAGCTCTACCTGGCAGGGTCGTGACAATGACCGGAGTTACTACGGTTGATTCTTGGGATCCAGGGAGGTGATATTCTGTGAAGTTGCTTCACACCGAATTAGCAAATATCAAACCGTTGCCTCTGGGGAAGTACAGGACAGTTAGTTTCCTGCGAGCAGTCACGTTTTCATTTGACATCTACCGTTGATTCATTGACATGAACTCAGCTGAGAGTTCTATGATCCATGCCCGAATGAAGCTTATCTAACACATCTTTCTTCATAAGACACATTACAGACTCCTTGAACTTACAAGCACTGTTCTTTTTTTTAATTGAAGGATAACTGGCATACAACGCTATATCATCTTCGGGTGAGCTACATATAAATTCGATAATTCTATACATTACTCAGGGCTCACCACGAGAAGCATAGTCACCATACATTATGACAATATTATTGACGATATTCCTTATGCTGGACTTTTCATCTCTTCGACATTTATTTTATAACTTCGGGTTTGTACCTTTTAATCCCTTTTATCTATTTCATCCGTCCCCATCCCCCTCCCCTTGGCAACCACCACTTTGTATTTGAGAGTCTCGTTGATGTGTTTGTTTGTTCATTTGCTTTATTTAGATTCCACATATAAGTGAAATCACATATTTGTCTTTCCTGTCTGACTTATTTCACCTAGCATAACACCCTCTAGGTCCGTCCATATTGTCACATATGACAAGATGGCTGAGAAATATTCCATCATATATATACACCACCTCTTCTTTATCCATTCATTTGTTGGTGGACATTTGGGCTGCTTCCATATCTTGGCTATTATAAGTAATGCTACAATAAACATAGGAGTGTGTATATCCTTTGGAATTAGTGTTTTCATTTTCTTTGCGTAAATACCCAGTAGTGGAATCACTGGATCATGTGGTATTTCTATTTTTAGTTTTTTGAGGTACTTCCTTTTTGTTTTCCACAGTGACTGCAAAAATTTACATTCCCACCAACAGTGCACGAGGGTTCCCTTTTCTCCACATCCTTACTAACACTGTTATTTCTTGTCTTTTTTATTCTAGTCACTCTGACAGGGGCGAGGTGACACCTCAGTGTGGTTTTGATTTGCATCATCCTGATGATGAGTGTTGTTGAGCATCTTTTCACGTGTCTGTTAGGCATCTGGATGTCTGCTTTGGGAAAATGTCTATTTAGATGCTCTGCCCATTTTTAAATCGAATCTTTTGGGGTTTTTTTTCTTTCGATGTTTAACCGTAGAAGTGCTTTCTATATTGTGGATTTTAACCCCCTTATTGGCTATATCATTTGCAAATATCTTCTCTCGTTCAGCAGGTTGCCTTTTATTTAGCTGATGGTTTCCTTTGCTGTGCAGAAGCTTTTTATTTCAGTGGAGTTCCAGTAGTTTATGTTTGCTTTTGTTTCCTTTGCCTGAGGAGACATATCTAGGAAAATGCTGCTATGGCTGATGTCAAAGAGATTACTGCCTGTGTTTTCTTTTAAGAGTTTTATGGTTTCAGGTCTAACATTTAGGTCTTTAATTCCTTTTGAGTTTGTTTTTGTGTATGGTGTAAGACAGTGGTCTTTCGCATGCAGCTGTCCAGTTTTCTCAACATTGGGTGGCATGTTAAATGGTGAATCACCAACAGAAAGCACGAAAACGAGAAAAACATGGCACCAAATAGGCCACGAAAAGGACAGTATTTGCCGAAATAAGAGGGCAGAGCGTCTCCTTGTTCGACCTCAGCTGGCAACACGCATACCAGGCAACTCCAATGTTTCACTACTCTGCACGTGTTCTTAAATGACTGTGAAAACCCCCAGAGTATTGATTTTGGGGTTACAAATAAGTGTTAATAAGGAGTGAGTTTGCAAACATGGAATCCACAAATCGTGAGGATAAACTATGTACCGAAAGCCTTTAAGAATAGTGCTTCATGTGTAGGAAGCATTTAATAAATAATGTTACTGTGTACACTTTATAATGCCTGTGAGACCAATATCACTCTTCCCATTTTATAGATGAGGGGAGTGAATGTCTGAGAGGCTGAAGGACTGGACCCACACTACACGGTTGTCTAGTGATGGCGTCAGGACTTAAACCCAGGTGTAGGCCTGGCCTCTACTCAATGCTGCCTAGAGCCCAAGTCTCCTGCTCCTTCCACACAGCCTCTGCACAGGCACACAAGCACTGGCCAAATATGATACACATGCAAGGCAGGCCCCCCACACACAAACAGAATCTCCTGTGTTTATACAAGAGCTTCCTTTCCCAAACCTCTTTAACTCTGAGACGCCTTAGGAACAAAGAGGTTGCCAGGCTTCCTGCCCAGGCCACGGCATTCCTCCCTTCTGGCGGCAGCCCTCCCATGCCTTTTCTCCTTCTTCTGCCTCAGTATCTCCCACCCCATGCCAAGGCAGCCTGGCAAAAAAGCTTGAGGACAAGAGGCTGATCATGGATCTCCTCAACTGGCCTTTCCCAGCCAAGAACAGAATTCCCAGGAGAAAGGAGAGAAAGACAGGATAGGGAGGAGGTGGAGATGCCTGGGCCCAATGACCCCCACCAGGTTTTCCATACAGTAGGGAGCAGAGGGGAGGACAGGCCGGCAGAGGGGTAGGTGTGAGGGGCATGACTGCTCAGCGGCCAGTTCGATGACAGAGTCCACATCCCAGTAGGTCTTCAGCAAACAAGCACCCATCTGGATCAGACAGGCTCACCCTGCCACCCTTCCGGGCCAGGATTCTCTGAGTGGGCTTCAGACCCACTCTGGAAGGGCACACGATTCTGTATTTCTACTTACCTGTTACCAGGGGTCAGTAAGCCATGGCCTGCAGGCCAAATCCAGCTGGTGGCTTGTCTGTGTACCACTCATAAGCTAAGAATAGTTTTTACATTCTTTTTTTCTCTCTCTTTTTTCTTTTTTTTTTAATGTTTACTTTATTTTCAAGAGAGAGACAGAGCGTGAGTGGGGGAGGGGCAGAGAGAGGTGACACAGAATCTGAGGCAGGCTCCAGGCTCTGAGCCATCAGCACAGAGCCTGATGCGGGGCTCGAACTCATGAACTGTGAGATCATGACCGGAGCCGTAGTCGGCCGCTTAACCTACTGAGCCACCCAGGTGCCCCAGTTTTTACATTCTTAAAGGGTTGAAGAGAGAGGGAGAAGGGAGAGGACAGGACACCATATATCACCCAGAAATCCCAAAATATTTTTTGCAGGAAAAGTTTGCCAGCCCCAAAGCAGATTGACGTAGCCGGGGAGGCCCTACAGCCACTCAACTCTGGCAGGTGGCTTTGCGTATGCTATTTAACCTCTAAAAAGCTCCGTTTCCCCAACTGTGAAGTGAAGTCAATAACCCTTTGCCCCAGGGCTGTGAGAATTAAATCAGGTATAATCCCGCATAGGACAGTGCAGTTAGCTGATGGTGGCCGTGGCAGGGGTGGTAAAGGCACAGTGTGTGGTGAGAAAGTGAGGGAAAGGGTCCTATCCTGACCTCCAGACCATTACAGAGATATTGGGAAAACTGACGCCTGGGGGAGTGACTCATCTGAGGTCAAACAGCTATAAATAGAGTGTCACTAGGACAACTTTCCACAGACTCATGAATGTCTTTGGGGCCTCCCTTCACTGTCCCAGTCTGTGTGTCCCCACCCCTTGCCCCTTGCAGCCTTGCCTGCCACCCTTTTCCAGACTCCTGTCACGAGTCTCCTCTCTCATTGGACTTGGCTCTTCTCAGGAAGCTGATTAACCTCTTCTGCCGTATTTGTTGCCAACAGCTACAGTGATTTCACATCTTAGGGGTATTTTCATTTAACGAATAACTCCCAGACCCCCAAATATCCACAGATCTTTATCTCTAATTATGTAATGTTGGCACAGCGACAAGGTTTTTAGAGCTATGCTGAAAATCATAGATGGCTACTTCCATCCAAAGCACCCCTTTATTTTCCCACATTCCTCCGAGCATCGGGACCAAAATCTGGCCTGCCAGGGCCTTGACTCTCAGATCAACTAAATGTCAAATTCAATGTCACACATTTAGCTCAGACAGAAGAATGTAATTCCTCAGACAGACTAATGTAAGCACATGACTTGGCCACAGGGTTCTGTGCAGCTCTGGTCCAGCTGGCCCTCCGAGTCCACTAGGCATGGAGTTCACCTCTCACCAGCCGCTGATGCTTGAAGGAGGCAGGGTGTCTCAGGGGTTCCGTGAGGGAGCCCAGGCCACTGCCATCTTTTGAGATTGCCAGTACATATATTTTATAAAATGAGGAAGTGCCCAAATAAGGTTATAAAACTTGTGATCTGTCTTAAATATTTACAGTGCAAAATTTATACGTTCAGCCTAAAAGTATAATACAATCTCATGGTGTAAATCTACAAAATCATTTCAGGATTTATAACAAATGTCGATCCCGAATTCTTACCCAAAATGGTCCAATGGTAAGATAGATGGGAGTTTAAAGTGGAAGAGCATGTATCTTTTTTGTGTGCTGTCACTGTGTCTCGGTGTCTGATTATTGAGAGAGGAGGACCATGAAAATGGAACCCAAGTCAAATGTTGAGGCCCATCTTGTCTGATTCTCCAGGGACTTGCCTAGGTAGCTCTCCTACCACTGGGCCCTGCTAAGTGGCTGCTCTGGCTCTATTCCCAGACCTGACTCTTTCTTAAATCAAGCCTGCCTCAGAGGCCACTAGCTTCTCCTCCTGGGGAGGTGCAAATTCTTTAATTCTGATGAAGGAGATCTGCCATCACTCTGCTCTGCCCGCCCTCCCCTCTCCCTGCTTCTAGGAGAGTCACCAGCTTCATCTCCTCCTAGTGCTCAAAAAATACCTCTTTAAGTACAGTATTGGAAAGGGAGAGTAAATGTACAATGGACAAACACTCCCTCGTGGGAGCCACGTGGTCAAGGTCAACACCAACAGTCACAGGTCATGTTGCTAGTATATACCCTTGATATGTAACAAACCAACAGTCACAGGTCATGTTGATAGTATGTATTCTTGATATGTAACAAACCAACAGTCACAGGTCATGTTGATAGTATGTATTCTCGTTACATAATGAAAATGGCATGTTACTTCTGTGATCCTCCTCCCCAAAAGCCCCAGCCCCAACCTAATCATGAGAAAAGTGTCAGACAGATTCTAATTAAGGAACGTTCTAAATTTTTTTAATGTTTATCTATTTTTGAGAGAGAAAGAGAAAGACAGTGCGAGCAGGGGAGGGGAAGAGAGAGAGAGGGACACAGAATCTGAAGCAGGCTCCAGGCTCTAAGCTGTCAGCACAGAGCCCGACTCGGGCCTCAAACCCATGAACCATGAGATCATCACCTGAGCCAAAGTTGGACGCCTAACCAACTGAGTCACCCAGGCACCCCTAATTGAGGAACATTCTACAAAATTCCTGACCATACTCCTCAAAATTGTCAAGGTCATCAAAAACAAGAAAAGTCTGAGAAATTGTCATAGCCAAAAGGAACTTAAGGAGACATGACAACTGAACGTAATTGTGGCATCCTAGAGGAGAAAGAGGACATTAGATTGAAAAAGAATAGAGAAATCTGAATAAATTATGGACTTTACTTAATGATAATGTAACAATATTGGTTCATTAATAGTGACGTATGTGCCGTACTAATGCAGATCTATTATAGGAGAAACTGGGCACAGATTAACAGGAATTCTCTGTACGATCTCTGCGCAACAGTTCTATAAATCTAAAAATATTCTAACATTTAAATTTTTTAATGTTTATTTATTTTTGAGGGAGAGAGAGAGAGAGAGACAGAGGGCGAGCGGAGGAGGGGCAGATAGAGGGGGACGCAGAATCCAAAGAAGGCTCCAGGCTCTGAGCTGTCAGCACAGAGCCTGATGTGGGCCTTCAACCCATGAACCATGAGATCACCACCTGAGCTGAAGTTGAACGCTTAACCGACTGAGCCACCCAGACGCCCCAATCTAAAAATTTTCTAAAAGAAAAACTTATACAATAAAAAGGCTCACGAATGAATGTCTGTTTCATCCTTCTCTATCTCTAAAGTACAAACTACCAGGCTAACACAGAGGGTAATGCAGCAGGGCGGTTAAGAACGTAGGCTGCAGCCTCAGATATGTGAGATCTGAGGCCTGGTTCTGCCACTCACTGTTGTCGTGTCCTTGGGGGACTTACTGGACCCCTCCATGCTTCAGTTGCCTTCATAGTAACAGGAAGGGGGCGATAACAATAGCATCTATTTCATGGAACTGTTGACAAAATTAGTATGTAAAGCTCTTAAGCAGAGCCTAAATCAGAAAATATTTGCTGTGATGTTAATATTTTGTGTAGCCAAGGGATAATGTCTGGAAGGAGGGCTGCCCAACGTGGGGAGAGCCGTGTTGTTACAGGCCCTCCTTCAGCCCTCAGATCACACCATGAAGATGGCCGTCTTGGGTCCTGGAGAGGATGGCGTCCAGGAGAGGAAGAGGAAGGAGGTGTCTGGGAGACCTCCCCTAAGTGATCAAACTCAGGAGCCTCCTTGGAATGCAGGGGAAGTACAGGGTGTTGCTGTGACTTCTACAAAGGCATCCTGGCCTCTGTGTTCATGACCTGGGGCACTGGTGAGCACAATGGCCGGAAGAGCTATTCAAGGCCCAGCAAACAGACAGCGTCTGGGCCTCCCCTTGCTGCCTAAGAGAGGTTGTTCACCAAATCCTGCTGAAGCAACCCCACCTCCGCCAGGAACACAGCGCCACCCCCCAAATAAACCACTGGGTAACCTGGGCCTCCAGCGCCCCCACCAGCCAGGCCACAGCAAGACCATCTCAGAGTGAGCAAACCGCACTGGCCTTGGCCTTGGGACAAGCCAGTTTCCTCTGAGCCCTACCCTCAGCATTTACGGAGCGCCATCTGTGAGCAAGTCCCTAAGCGGCA
Source organism: Paguma larvata (assembly GCA_030068075.1). Taxonomy (NCBI): domain Eukaryota; kingdom Metazoa; phylum Chordata; class Mammalia; order Carnivora; family Viverridae; genus Paguma; species Paguma larvata. The sequence goes on along the minus strand of CM057828.1, from coordinate 97,454,596 downwards.
CTGGCTTTCCCTGACAGGTGGCGCAGAGGCCCGTGCCAGGCTTGAACTGCAAGTCACAATAGCGGGTGTGAATTCTGCTGTGTCTCAGATGAGCTGGATGGCCTTCAGCAGGCCACTCAACTTCTCAGTGTCCCGGCTCTCTCTCTGTCGCTGGGAGAAATCTCTCACAGCCTGGGAAAAAGCACAGGAAGTCGTGTGGACGAGGGCACTTGCGCCTGTCAAGAAAGGCCTGCACCTTTCAATGTCTGTGATGAGGTTTTTGGGGGTGATAGTGGGGTTCGCAGGATCCTGGAGGGCCAAGAAAGAATTCTTGAAGGCATCTTTGATGCAAAAAGGTAATTTTGTTGAAGCTTCGGGACAAGACCCGTGGGCAGGAAGAGCTGCCCCGGGGCCATGAGGAGAGATTGGTTACTTACTAGGGAGTTGGGGGAGGTAAAGTCCAGGGGAAGTTGCCAGGGAGATTTTCATATGCTAAAGAGGATTCGCAGGATCCTGGAGGCCTAGCTATTGTCAGGCTAAGGTGGTTTTCCCTCTAGCAAAGCATTAGCATTAAGACAGTAGGGAGTTCCTGAAGAAACATTTTGCTCGGCCTGCCTCAAGTATTTATCAATGGGCTGCAGGTTATAAGGAAATGGAGTTCTATCTGCCCTTCCCTCTGCCTTTGTTTCCCACACCACTATGGAGGGGTTGATGGTGGGGCTCCAGGAAAGTCTATAGGTTTCTGGAGATTAGGCTATTGCTAAGATTGCCTTTTTCTTGTGATTTACTCTGGATCTCTATCAGTTAACCCTTTGTTTTTCCCCTTCCTTTGTTCTTGGGCAGCCAGGAATATGACACATATCCCACCTGGCGGCCGGGGTGGGGGGGTAGGGGGGGTGGGGGCGTCGCGGCCTGTCTGCTAGCCCACTGAGGCTTCCAGGTGAGGACTAACCCTATCTAAATGATGAGGAACCTGGGTCCAGGGTGCTGAAGTGATTCCCCTAAAGTTACCCTGCAGGCTAGTGACATAGCGGCCATGGGACCCACTCCCGGGTCACCTCATCTCAGAGGGATGTAGCTTCACTGAGGTTTCTGGCCTCAGCTGAGTACAGCCACAGGATTCCTAAGTCTGCTCCTGGCGTATAGCTCCATCACTTGTCTCTCTGGGACTCCATTTTCCTCCCCTATAGTTTGGACAGAATAAGGAGGAAGAACATTCAATTCGATTCAAAGTTCTAGGAGTTTTATTGACCACTTCTTTGTGTGAGGCACTTCAGCGGTCTCTGTGGTACATACAAAAACAAAACAACGCCCTAGTTCCTGCCCAAAAGGAGCGCATAAAAATAACAGTAATTAAAATCTGAAAACATATTACAGTTTTTCTTTTTCTCACTTTTCCTTCAAAACAGGCAGGCGTTCCTGGCACTGTTTCACAACCGGACCTGAGTCGGAAGGACCTAGCCTGAGTGGGCAATTGTGATGTTCTCACCAAATCCCGTTACACTTTCCGCAAGGCACTGTCTCTAAAAAACCAGAATCTAAGACACAGTTTGATGCTATCTGTTGCTTCAGCTAGGACTCTCTCAGCTGCAAGTGACCAAAGAAAAAAAAGACAAAGACAGAAACCAATTAAGAGCTCACAGAACTGAAAGTCCAGCAGCAGGGCTGGGCCGTTTCCGGTGTCGCCTGACTGGGGTTTACGCTACCACAAAACCCTGGTTTCTCTCCATGTCTCGGCTCAGCTTTGATCTCCTCCCTGAGCTGGTGTCTTCTCAGGCCCGCTGGGATGACAAAAATGGAGACAGTGGTCCCAGCATCCCTGCTTCCTGGTTGAAGCCTGTCGGGGAGGAGCCCACACCTCTCTTCCAGAAACATAAGCCCAGGTCCCTCCCAAGCTCATCACCATGGCCTTGAAGACAAACTGTAGCCTTGGCCAATCCGGCTGACTTATAGAGTGGGATCAATCCCACCCAAACCTTAAGTGCCAGAATGGGGGGCGGGGGTGGGGGGGAGGAGGGGGAGGTTCTTAAAGGGCATGTGAGGTGCTGTTTTACCCAAAGGGTGAATGGATGCTCAGTGGCCTGACAACGCACATGTGTGAAAATGAATTAAACACTGTCATCCACCTTGTCTTTGTCTCTGATTCAGTGGCTTTGTCTCTGGTTCTTTGAACCGCCTCTTGTTGAATAACAATTTTGCCCTATTGGTATCTAAACCACAGCCTCCAAGGCTACTTGTGTTTTCAAGATAGGAGAGGTTAAGCCAAAACTTCACGGTCCCAAATTTGGATTGGAAATAGCAGATTTAATGACTTGTTGGGCAGCAATTATGAACCGATATTTTCTGTCTTCCAAGCAGGTCCTGGGGGCCCATCCTTCCGTTCCACTCACCTCTCCCATCTACCCAGTAGGTCACCAAAATGTGACACTTCTAATTCAGAAATGCCTCCCAGCTCTGGCCCTTCCTGACCATCCCAATGTCACTGGGTCAATGCCAGCCCATCATCTCTCACCTGGACTTTATATAATTCTTTAAGTTTATTTTTATTCATTTTGAGAGAGAGAGAAAGAGAGAGCCAGTGGGGGAGGGGCAGAGAGAGAGGGGAACAGAGGATTTGAAGTGGGCTCTTCCAGAGCAGAGAGGCTGATGCGGGGCTCAAACCTATGAGATCATGACCTGAGCCAGTCAAATGCTTCACTGACTGAGCCACCCAGGCACCCTCTCTTATCTGGACTTTAAAAGTGTCTTAACTACCATTCCTGGCTCCGTCTCTCCCCACCTGTCTACCTCATCTCCAAGGCTATTTTACCTACCAAATGCTAACTAAGCCGCATCCCCACTGCATCAGGCAGGCTGCTGGAGAGAAGCAGAGGGAACACTCAGAGGGGTTTTCTAAAAGGAGTTTAATGTAGAGTTAAGTGAACAGACAGGTGTGGAGATGCATCTGGGGACTAGCTGCCTGAGGGTCAAAGAGAGGAAGCCATGCCACCTGAGCCAAGGAAAGCCAGAGCTATGGCCACAGAGGGACAGGACGCAGCCACTGCCTAGAGTGTGTCAAGGGAACAAAGGGACAAATACCCCAACCTATCTCTCCTCCTGCCCTCCAACCAGGGGCCCAGGGAGCCTGGGTGAAGCAGTGTATGGAGAAGGCGAAGAAGTAAGTGGGTGGGCAGCAGGAAGGGGGGCAAAGAGAAAATAACCAGCACACACAAATACGAGGCCTAGATTCACTCCCTCTCACTCTCAGGAGCATGCCCAAGTTGGTGAGTCCGGTATCCCGGGCACTCTGGCCACACCATCTCCCTCCAACCTCCTACCACCCCAATGCTCAAGCCCATGACCCCAGATCTACACCGCCCTTTTCTGACTTCCCACCTTGCTGTGCCCTCTGCTTATATTATGCTTTCCCCATTCCCCAGTTTCTCCCCTTCTTTACATGTCAAACTCCTATTCATGCGTCAAGGCCTTTCTCTGATGCAGTCTTCACCAAGTCCCACACTCAGAGGATCGCCTCTGCTCCCACAGCCACCTACACAGACTCCTTCAGAGCGGCTGTGGCCTTCTTCTGGGACAGTTTGCTATGTCTATCTCCCCGTTCAGGCTGTGAGCTCCTTGAGGTTGGGGAATGAGTATATTCACCTCTCCATCTTTGGCGTAAACACAGTATCAAGTACATAGTCAGTCCATAAATGGCTGTCGAATCTATGAATAAAAGATAAGGGGAGGACTTTTTTCTTTCTACTTTCACCCCCACTCCTATTTTTTTGCTCCAACAACAGAGAAGCAGAGTGGGTCAAGAGTAAGAAAGAGAAAGAGGAATGTACTCCAATAGCCACCCAGTACTCTTCTCTTCAATCCAGTTCCAGGCTCTGCCTGGAAGGGACAGCTTCTTCCTTGGCCTTTCTATTACTAGACAAGTGCTAGGTGTGAATTGAGTGGACCTAAGAAAATAGCTTTGTCCACCAGGCCCCTGCCCTGCCCCCGGGACTTTCTGCGGTAGCATCCACCTCACCCAAGAGAGATCCCAATCAGCTGGCATGGTCACAAGGTGGACTCTACTGCCTCTGCTTATTATAAGAACATTTTGTCAACACATGTCTGACTGGACGGGGCGGGGCGGGGGGGGGGGGCGGTCATGACAAGACTCATTCCTTCCCCTGCCTACAATGTGTACCAAGCGCTCCAAAGGGCCAGGTACTGAGGACACACCAGTGAATGAGCACAAAAGGTCCCTGGCTTCCTGGACCCACAGTCTACAGGGAGAGAGAGACGCTGAACAAGTAATTGTTCATATATTGTGATGGGACCGTAGAGAAGGGGGAGGAGGCAGTGGAAGGAAAGAGCAACCAAGAGAACAAATGGAAGGAAAGAAAGGCAAAAGCAGAAGAATCCTCACAAACCAGCTCTTCTTCTCTCCATGAGTCTGAATTCCAGAAACCAAGGGACCCTGACAGGAAGCATTACTGCCAGGAGAGATATTGTACCCATTTCCTGGGGCTGCCAGAACCTACCACAGACTAGGGGAGTTAAACAAGGAGAACCTGGGGGCCAGAAGTCTGAGATGAAGGGGGCAGAGTTGGTTCCTGCTGAGGCTGTGAGGGACAGCGTCTCATGCCTCTCCCCCACCTCTGGGGGCTTGCAGGCAGTCATGGGTGCTCCTTGGCTTGTCAATGGTGTTCTCGCTATCTTCACAATGTCTTCCCTTTGTCCATGTTTCTTTCTCTTCACAGGGCCTTCGTGTGTGTGTGTGTGTGTGTGTGTGTGTGAGAGAGAGAGAAATATACATAACAAAACAATTTACCACTTCGACCATTTTGAAGCCTAAGGGTTCAGTGGCGTGAAGCATATTCACGTTGGGCAACCATCACCACTGTCCATCTCCAGAACTTTTGCATCTTCCCAAACTGAAACTCCGTGCCTATTAAACACTGACTCCCCACTCCCCTAGGCCCTGGTAGCCACTGCTCTGTTTTCTGTCTTTATGAGTTTGACAATTCTAGGTACCTCAGAAGGAGAACCATATAATATTTGTCCTTTCGTGTCTGGCTAATTGCACTTAGCATCGTGTCTCCAAAACCCATCCCTGTCTGCATGGCGTCCTTTTTGGGGGCCTACTCTAGCCCGGTGTGATCTTATTTTAACCTGACCGACTGTATCTGTAGTGACGTGATTTCCAACTGCGGTCATATTCTGAGGTACACGGCGGCTGGGACCTCAAGGTATGAATTCGGGGGAAATGATTCAACCTAGATATGCACTGACCAAAACAGAGATGGGAGATACAGAAAAAGCACCTCTGGTGGCCGGAGTGGGAGGGGTGCAAGTTCTTGTTTTGTTGACCCCTAGCCCTGCTGTACTCCTGACTGGGGCCGCTTCCCTGGCGCACTTCCCCAACCTGCCTGACTCACTGCACAGGAAGGGATGGGCAGGAGTGGCTGGCTGGGGCCAGGGACACCTCGCCTCTGGCTAGGCCTAGTCCCACACAGCAGCCCTCCCCACTCTGTATTCTGCCTGCACTCAGCCCTCAGAGGGAGGCCAAGTGGGCCCCTTTCTCTCTTAACAATGTCCTTACCCAGGGGCCTAGCCATCCAGGCCAAGAGGCATCTGCTGCACGTCACGTCCATCCACACAGGTGAAGCACTCCCTTTTCAACAACTATGTATTAACACCCACTGAAAGCCTGGTCTAGGCCCCAGAGACAGAGAAGCAAATAAAAGGACAGCCATTGTCCCGGTGGAGTTTACATTCAAGGGGAAGGAGACGGAGGCAAAGCAAATCAATGTACTTCAGGTGGTGATAAGGGTGACGGAGGAACAAAGCAGGGCAGGAGGACAGGGAGGGTGGACTGGGCCAGGCTGGGCTGGGTGGTATCACAGGTAAAGCCGAGAAGCCGTCCAAGAGCGGTGCATCAGAGCGGAGGTCCAGAAGAAGGAGGGATCTTGGGGGTACAAAAAGTGCCCAGGTGAGAGGGGGAGGGTGCTTATTGATTTCAAGAACAGCTGAGAGTCCAGGGTGTATGTGTTGGGAGAGATACACCATATACTGAGGGCCCTAAGGAATTGGGCTTTACCCTGAGGAACTGGGGATACAAAAGGAATAAGAACAAAATGTCCTATGCCCTCAGGGAACCTCCAGTGTAGGTTTGGGAGCAGAGCGATCCCCAGACGTAAAATCCATGCACACTCAATGTGCTTGGAACCCAGCTTGCCTCGAGAAAGATGAACGTGGACTGCCAGGCCTGGGGAAGCACGGCATGTCTCAATTTAGAAGCCTGGTTTTCTGTGTCAATGTGGGCTTAAGACTCTTTGTTCCAAAGGGGGTTGTTTGTTTGTTCATCTTAAATTTAAATTGGGAGGGAAAGTGCAGTAATCTCTGGGTTAACCACTTTTGCCTCGGAAAGCTGGCTAATCTAGCCACAGCCAACCCCCTGCCTCCCACCACAGAAGGCAGAACAGTGTGTGTGTGTGTGTGTGTGTGTGTGTGTGCGTGTGCGCGCAGGATGGTGTACAACACCCTCCCAGCTGGCCTCTTGGGGCCAAGAAGGAAATGATGTCTCCCTCTCACCATCTTCCCTTGACCCCTCCAGCTTCTGGCTTTCCTGGGACTGTTCCTCTCTGCTGGAGGGCGGGACAGGGCAGGTACAGGAATTGAGGAAGAAGCTGGGGAGACCCTTTTGAGAGTGCGTGTGGCAGAAACAGACGTGTACAAGTAAACGAGGTGACTGGGAGAAGTGCAGGCACGGCCGCTGTAAATGTTGGGACCAGAGTGCATTCCTGTGACTCTACAAATTTGGGAAAACAACTTGCAGATCTGGACAAGTTAACAAAGAGAGCGGTGCAGCGGGATGGACCAGGGCCAGAGCTAAAAATAAGGAAGTATTCCATGCCCAGTAAAAGCATTAGCATCTGTGGGCTTGTGTGGCGGGGAGAGGAGTTTTAGCCCACCATCAGGCACAGTGAGGCCAGAGGAGCGGGGAGGGCTGGGTGGGGCCTCCGTCTTCAGCAGTGAGAGGTCAGTGCTTCCCCCAAACCCCAAAGAGGAAAAGGGTGTTCCAGCCTGGAAGCAAAGCAGAGAGAAGGCCCAAGATGGGGCGGGGAAGGGTTGACAGCAAAGACTGTCCTGCAGCAGAAGATTCCAGGCGATTATGGATCCCTGGAGGCTGGCCCTAGGTCAGGCCCCCCCCCCCCCCCCCCCCCCCCCGCACTCCCCAGTAGCCAGAGGGGGCGGGGCAGACTCCAAACCTCCTCCCCTAGGAGCAGTTAAGGTGTGGCCTGGAGTGGGAGAAAAGGGAAGCAGATTTACTGTGTGGGGGATATTTTCCGTAGGGTCCCACAATGATGCTGAGACATAGATATTTTTGTTCCTTTTCTACAGATTATGCAAACAGAAAAAGGCCATTCACCCCCTCGCCCAGCCTAGGATACTCCTTCTCCCACTCCACATCCATCCACAAAGCAGAAGGGCTGCTGTGTGGAAGGGGAAGCAAACTCATTCCATGTGGTGCCAGAAGGCAGAACACGGACAGGGTCACAGGGAGGATGAAAACCTATCCAATAACCACAACGACCCGTAGGAGAGTGCTGGCCCGAGGAGGAGATGAGCTAGCACAAAGCTGACTACAGACACAGAGAGGGATCCTGTGTGTCCCCATCACTCAGAGAAGCTATGCCATGTGGGAGCAGCCTGGGAGCCTGCCAGTATCCATTGGGCCCTTGACACGCCCTTCATGTGGGAAGGAGGGAACCTCAACTTTGGAAAAAATAAGGGAGCCGTGGTGGCTACCGCTCTCAGATGCCTCCTCGGAGTTACCCCTGGGGCACCCACGGAAAGATCTTGTTACAGTAATTATGTTAATAGTATTATTAACAACTGGCCTTTTAAAAAATTAATTTATTATTTTTTTATTTACATCCAAGTTAGTTAGCCTATAGTGCAATAATGATTTCAGGAGTAGATTCCAGTGATTCATCCCCTATGTATCACACCCAGTGCTCATCCCAACAAGTGTCTTCCTTAATGCCCCTTACCCATCTAGCCCATCCCCCCTCCCACAACCCCTCCAGCAACCCTCAGTTTGTTCTCTGTATCTAAGAGTCTCTTATGTTTCATCCCCCTCCTTGTTTTTATATTATTTTTGCTTCCCTTCCCTTATGTTCATCTGTTTTGTATCTTAAATTCCTCATGAGTGAAGTCATAATTATATTTGTCTTTCTCTGACTAATTTCATGTAGCATAATACCCTCTAGTTCCATCCATGTAGTTGCAAATGGCAACATTTCATTCTTTTTGATTGCTGAGTAATACTCCATTGTGTGTGTGTGTGTGTGTGTGTGTGTATATATATATATATATATTATATATATATATATATGCCGCATCTTCTTTGTCCATTCTTCCATCAATGGACATTTGAGCTCTTTCCATACTTTGACATCTGTCCTTTTTATGTGCATTTACTATTATTGCCAGGCACTGTGCTCAGGGTTTGCCTGGGCTGTATGATTTAACTCTCCAAGCAACCCTACAAGACAGATGGCTTTGATTACTCCCTTTTTTACAAATAAGCAGTCTCAGAGAGGTGATGTACTTGCCCAAAATTGCACAGCTCGTATGCAGCAGAGCTGAGACTCCAGCCCAGGTTTGTCAGACTTCGGAGTCAGTGTGTAACCTGGGGACCTAACGCTGCTACAGTCTCTGTCCTGATACGGAAGTATCTCCAAGATGGAAGGTATACCTTTCCATTGCTGCTGTAACAAAGTACCACAAACTTAAACACACACTTATCATATTGCGTTTCTAGAGCTCAGAAGTCTGACACATGGGTCTCATTGTGCTAAAACGAGGTGCCCACAGGGCTGTGTTTCTAGTTCTGTGTTTCTAGGGAAGAATTCATTCCTTGGCCTTTTCCAGCTGCTAGGGGCTGTCCTGGCTCCTTGGCTTGTGGCTCCTCTCCTCTGGCTTTCAAGCCAGCACTCTCCTGTCTTTCTGGCCTTTTGCCACATCTCCCTCTAACCACAGCCAGGACCACAGCGCTGATTTTAAGGATCCATGTGCTGAGACTGGGTCAGTCTGCACAATTCAGAGTATTCTTCCATCTCAAAGTCCTTGACCTTAATCACATCTGCAAAGTCCCCTTTGCCATGTAAAGCTGGCCTTTTTAAAAATTAATTTAGCATATGCACAGATTCAGGGACTAGAATGTGGACGTTTGGGAGGGGGGCATTATTCTGCCTACTGCGCATAATTAAGATGGAAAAAGGCAAATGCACCAGTAGCTAGGTGCTAAAAAATGGTGGGGAAAGGGAGTGAGTAATAATATATTTTAGTATTTGCATAAAGAACCATGCATAAAAACCAGCACTGGTTACTGAGGCGGGGGGCGGGGTAGATTGATAGGAGATGAGAGGTTGAATGGGGATTCGTCATTACGGAAGTGTTCAAATACACACAAAAGTATCGAGAGTAGTATTATAAATCCCATGTACCTTCACCGTGCATCAACAATGACCATCATTTTGCCATTCGTATTTCTTTTGCTTCCCCACTTTTTGGGAAGGGGCTGAGAAGTTTAAAGAAAGTCCCAGACACCAGATCATTCTAGCCTTAAAAACTCCAGGATGAATCTCTAAGAGATAGAGTGTTTCAAAAATATACCACAACACCATCATCCACTTAAAACAAGTACAGTATTTCCTTAATATCACCTAATTCATAATCAAAATTTAAATTTCCCTAATTGCCTACAAAAAAATTTTTAATGATTGATCTGGTTGAATCAGGATCCCAACCAGGCCCATATGTTGCCCTAGGCTGATATGACTCCTAAATCTTAATCTAGAACGATTTCCAAGAGGGATGCTTCTCCCTCTCCACTCTTTTATATCTTTCTTTTTCAATCATCTAAATGTTAAACTTTAGACGTTAAATCACCTAAAGTTAAATTTAGAGGAAAATACACACCTAATGCTTCATGGAGAAGTTAGCCTCCCAAACATCCCCATAAGGTAGTGGGTGAGAGAGAGCACTCCACGCAGTGGCGACTCGGGGGTAGGAGGATGATGGAGGGGGGGTGCAGAAATCCCACCAAAGCCCCAGGTGGTAGACAGAGTCGGGGAGTCCAGGGGTCTGGCACTCTGGGGGGTTTCCTGGATGGTTGGGCAGAGATAGGTTGATGGGTATTGGGGACACCGACCACAACGTGCCTGGAGTATCCTGAGGAAAGTCCCCAAAGCCAAGGATGATACGATCATTCTAAATATGCACAGTGGTGAGAAACCACAGGAAGCCCACCAGCCACCACACTGGGCCAAGTCTTATATCAAAGCATACCCAGACTGGACAGCCGAGGACAGTGGAGACAGGCCAAGCACAAAGGATCTGGGCAGTCAGCCAATGAAACTGGAACTCAGAGACCTGTGTTCAGGTTCCCCCTCTGCCACCGGCGGGCTACACTGTCCTCTGAAAGTCACCTGTGGACCCTGAGTAACCACGGCTGGGAGAAGGGGGAATGAGTAGCAATATATGTTAGTACTTGTATTTGCATAAAGAAGGATACATAAAACCCAAATGAGAGTCAAATGGGATCCTGGGCATGGAAAGGGGAGTGGCATTTTCCCCACTTCGTACTGTGAGGAGCCAGATACCCAAATCCCACTCCTACGAAGTTCTCCACGTTATTTTTGACTCAAAAGAAGGGTTACTGCAGGATGAATAAGAGTTTGCTATGAGCAGGAAAGTTACCGTGACACAGAATTCGGTGAATTCAGAGAATTAAAAGAAATGCAAGATCCTAAATCATTGTGAGCATCTTGGATTAGATACTGGAACAGGAAGTGGACAGGAGTGGAAAAACTGGTGAACTCTGAATAAAATCTGCCGTTCAGTTCATGGTACTGCACCAATGCTAACTTCTTAGTTTTGACAAATATCCCACGGTTATATAAGATGTTACCATTAGGGGGAAGCTGGACTATTTTTACGACTTTTCTGTAAACCTAACATTATTCTGAACTTTAAGGAAGCTATCAAGAAAGAGAGTAAGAAAAAAAAGAAAAGTAGAGCAAAATGTCTAGAGTATATCGGGTTCCGGAAGTGGGGAAATGGGTGACAGACATCAGCACAGGCCAAGTCGCCTCCTACATCGTGCAGGAGGGGCCCAGACTTTATCGCTCTGCAGGCAATGACCCCGGGGCAATATGCCCCATCTCCCCACCCTTCTCAACAGGCCCCAGCTAGACACTAGTGACAGCTTGTTACCCCCAAGTTTACCTTAATCGTTTTCACCTGCCCATATCTGCCCGAACCACACACACTAGGGCCCCAGGTCTTACACACACACACACACACACACACACACACACACACACACACACACACACTGCCCCTCTGAGAGGCGCCTGTGTCCAGCCTCTGATCCTCCCCTTCAATCCAGAACTACCACCCGATACAGAAGTCAGCAGCCATCCCCACTCCGCATGATAGTCCTGGGGGCATCACCTGCAGCCCCTTCACTCTCTGCCATGGTCAAAGGCAAAAAGTGTTAACACATCCACTTACCCCGGGAAGAGGCAGGTTAGCACCTGGTCCTGGAGCTGGACCACCTGAGTTCAAATCCTGGCTCAGCTGCTTCCTAGCAAGTGAGTTAACCTCCTTGTCCCTCAGTTTACCCATTTGGAAGGTGGAGATAATAAGACGATCGACCTTACGGAGCCATTTGTGGGCTAAATGGGCTTGCACAGCAGGTCGAACAGCACCTGGCACATCATAGATGCCCACCCAAGGGTTATTCTTTGGACTGTCTTTTCACTGAGAATCTGTAGAGCACCTACAGTGGGTGCCACAGGAGCTGACAATCTGGCTGGGGAGATTTTTCTTAAAGACTCATGAAATGTGATATTACCATCTGGGACAACATCTGAACAGAGTCTAGCGGGTGATTCAGAAGGAAATTGCTACACGAGTCCCGAGGGCGGGGGCGGGGGGGGTGTCAGAGCAGGCTGTGGTGGCCAAGTGTACTGGGGAAGGTGGAGGCCCCACTGGCCTCAAAGCCAGGTCAGCTGCACACAGGGGAAGGGAGGAGGATGTCCCGGTTGAGGACAGAGGAGGTGGGAACTCGGGCATAGGTGCAGGAGTGAGCACAGTATCCTAAGACAAGTGTAAATATCAGAATTGTAAATATCAGTTAAGACCAAGGGCCTTTGTGATGATTTCAGAATTGGAACATCAGCTTGTCATACATTCAATAAATAAATATTTCTCAAGGACCTACTGTGTGTCAGGCACTGTTCACGGCACTTGAGACATGTCTGCGAACAGGACAGTCCAAACCCCCCACTCTGCTGGCGCTTGTATTCCTTCCAGCAGGCGGAGGCAGTCCATAAGAGTACACACACGAAGAGAAGTCCCCACTCTGTTAGAAAGTGACAGTGCCGAGGAAAACAGTGTAGACACAGGGGTAGTTGGGAGGTTGCTGAGCAGGAAAAATGAGTAGGGAAGAACTAAGCGAAGCTTTAGGAGTATGACAAAAATGGATTAAACATCCATTACTTACAACCCCTCCCCGCCCCCCAGTCTTTTAAAGAGGACAGATCCTGAGAAGCACGACTTGCTTTGCCGCCTGGGAGTGGAGGATACGAACTGGAAATACCAAGTGAGCACTCCATCGCTCCACACGGAGAGAAGGCTGGCAGGAGCTCCGCTGGGGGGCAGGGGACAAGGCAGGAGTGCCTGCCACAGAATGCGAGCTTGAAGAAAGAGACATCCAGAAAGGGTTTTTAGAATGCTTTTCTCTCTAGGGCACCTGGGTGACTTAGTCAGTTAAGCATCTGGCTCTTCATTTTGGCTCAGGTGATCCCACGGTTCATGGGATCGAGCCCCAGGTAGGGCTCCAAGCTGACTGCTCGGAGCCTGCATGAGACTCTTTCTCTCTCTCTCTCTCTCTCTCTGTCTCTGACCTTCCCTCCCTTGCATTCTCTCTCTAAAAGTAAACAAATATTTTTTTTAAATACAAGAATGGTGTTCTCTGGCCTGTGAGCTGTCATCCCTCATCCGACTCTTCACGGCCACATCTCCATGCATCTTCATGGACTGCACATGGGTGGTCTTCCGTTTACTGCATGTGTGCTTAATGCAATGGAAAGAAGGTGTGGGTAGGAGTGCAGCAGAGGGTGGGACGGTTGTTGGGCTGAGGAGTTTCGAGGACATGGCCCCCAGGAGGCAGGAGGAATGAAGGCTGAGAAACCCACTCGGAGCTGGAGGCAGAAGTCCTAAAGCCTGATCTTTGCCACGAGTCACTATCTCCTAGGAGCCTTAGCCTTGCTTCCCTAGGTCTAAATTGGACAGCCTCTGCGGTAACGGGCAGCAGCGGCATGAGAGATGCCCAGAAGCAAGCTCCACATTCTCGAAGCAGGTGTGGGACTGGAGGGAGAGGCAGTCACAGGTGACGTGACTTTCTGGGTTGTCGGATGAGAGGGTGAGGAGAAAGCCTTCCGGTGCAGGGCCCCTCTTCCTCCCCCCCCCCCCCCGCCGCCCCCGTGGTCATGAATTCTGATCTGGATGTTAATTTTGAGATTCCTCTTGCTTCTGGAACAAACTGAGGCCTGAAGTCTAAAATGAGTTGCTCCTTCTGGCCGCTATCGAGGAGAATCGGCCTCCGTGCTGTCGCCAGCTTCTAGAAGCAGCTGCCTGCGTCCCTGGGTGCCTGGCCCCACGTCACTCTGCTTCCACATTCACATCTGCTTCTGTGACTCTGACCCTCCTGTCTCTTCTCATAAGGATTCTCACGGTCATGCCTGGCCCACCAGCATAACCCAGAATATCCTCTCCACCTCGAAACAATCCCTAACTTAATCGCACGTGCAAAACGCCTTCTGACGTGTAAGGTGACATCTTCACAGATTTGGGGGATTAGGACGTGAGGGGCCATTAAAGTCGAAATGCCCAACAGGCCCTGGGATACCATGACGAGTTTAGGGAGAGGTCAGCTCAAAAGAGAAATGGTGGAGGGGGGCGAGTGTTCGGAGAGAGTCTAGAGGGGAGCAGAGGGCAGAGGACTAAAGCCTAAGGAAGCCTAGTCCTCTGCAGTTTTTCCACACACGTGTCCGGAGGACCTGGCTGGGCCAGCAAGGGACTGGTAGCTAAGCAGGACCCAGAAATTAATCCAGTGAAGGATCCTTCACCACCAAAATGTGTGCCCACAAGAGAACATGCTAAAGATCAATGAGTCACATGTGAGGAAGATTCAAACAAGGTAATCCATGGAGGGAAAGACTGGGGTGTTCGAGGAAGGCTTCATGAAATGGTGGCATTCGAGCTTAGTAAGAGGAGCAGGAAAGAAGTTTCTAGAAGTGAAGGGAGTGAACCAAGACGGTACAGCACCAGGAACACCAAGGGAGAAATGTCTAGAAAGAAGGGATGGTCAGCACCGTGAAATGCTGCAGCAGCATCAGGGAGAAAACAAGCCACAAAACGATCACTGGCATGATCCTGGGGGCCAGGAGGGGGTTAGCGCCCAGTGAGACCGTGGGTCCTGCCTGGTGCGTCCCACAGCTGGAGATGGGTGTGGCCGGGGTCGCTAGCTGGCCTTGCCCCCGAGACTTCCAATCTTAACACCAGGGGGCGCACAAGAGCCAAAGCGGAACTTCAGCCCGAATCTGGGTTTTTCCAGAAACAGGATGCCCTGAGGGGGGGGAGGAAAAGTTTCCCACTCCCAGCTCCACAAAGCCTGGAAGCCCTCGCTGCCTCCATGTGATCTCTGACTCAGGGGCTTACCCAGATTTTCCCCTCTCGGCTAAAGCAAACCATATTTTTTTCCATCTCTGCCTTTCCTGGTTGCCTGTAGAACTAACTGTGTTTAATAAACACACTTTGGCCCAGAGGTTTGCTGTACCATAGAATGTCACAATGTAGGGGCCCCCCCCCCCCCCCCCCCGCCATCTCCTAATCCAAAATGCTCATTCTACAGGTGAGGAGCTCGAGGCCCAGAGAGAGGAACGGGCTTGTCCAAAATAAACCAAAAGGTCAGACGAAGAATTCAGATCTATCTCCACACTCACATGATAAAGACCCCCCTTGATTGTAATTTGGAGCTTAATTATGCCCCCCTCCATTGTTTCTTGAGTATAAATAAGAGTAGTAATAGTAACAATAGCTAACATTTCTTCAGCACTTGTGTGGCAGGCGCGGTACTAGGCCCTCCTGGCGGATTACCTCATTCAATATGCACATTACCCTAAGAAGTAGTTTCTATTATAAGCTTAAATATTTTCTGAATTCCTCCCACCTTTGCTTGCCAACAGGTGGGGGTGGGGGGAGGAGAGGAGAGGAGAATATAAAAAGATAAAATCTTCTTTAGACCAGTTCTCCCTAGATAGGTGGCCGCTGCCTGAGAGTAGCACAATGGGACATTGTCTGTTTTTTTTTTACCATCCTCACATACTGCCCTGCCCCAATGATCCTCAGTGGACCTAGATTAGGGTGAGTGACCGATAGAGCATTACCAAAATTCTTCCACTTGATGGCTCTTGGTACTGTGCGACCCCGTAGGGAGCCCTGTTTTCCTGGCTTCTCCTTCCTCATCCTCCTTCCTTCCCCGTCTCATCCACTAGTGGCGGTTTCCCCAGCACGGCCAGCCGCCTGTGGTTTCCTGCTCCGGGCCCTTATGCCTTTGCATATACAGTTCCCTGGACCTGGAATTCCCTCCTCCCTGCCTCCCAAAGTCAGCGGCTGCTGTGTCCCCTGCACTGAGAAGCCTCTCCTGACTCTAGCAGGCTCGGGGATGCACCCTGTGTCGCCATTTGTTCCTAGACCACATCTCCCCCGAGCCAAGATTCCGGGAGCTCGCACTTGTCCGCCCCGCATGGAGATTCTTCCATGAGGGTCAGAGCTCCCTCCATCTCAGTATACAGGGCATTCCAAGGCACAGTGGGCTCCCGAGAAGCACTGGAACCCGTGCATGGAGTCCTCCACAATCTGGCTTTTGCCATTCTGGCTGGGATCTCTCCTCACCACCCCCCTCGCCCCCATGCACACACACGCGCACACACACACACTGTCCCCTCATCTGGTTTTGCTGCAGTCCCCAGCCCCACCTCGTCCACTTGTCTTTGTCTCTCATCTGAACCATTCTAGAGCCTCCTAACGGCTCTCCACATGTTCTCACCTCACCTCACCTTTTGTGTCCCATGCTCCTCTCACACTACCCAGTTGCAGGACCCCCCCCATACAACAATGCGCCTCCTGCTACCTTCCATATAACCCCCCAAAGCTCTGAGCCAAGGTCTGCATAGACAAACAGTGGCCCTTAACCTCCAGGGGCCAAATGCCTCTACCCCTTGCCCTCCCAACCCAGCTGCCTAAAATACAGGCAGCCATCAAGCTAAATCACATGACGGATGGAACCCACTCCCCGCCTGAACCCTTCAGTGGCCCCTCACCTCAGGGTGCAAAGTGCAGGGGGAAGGCTCCCCCTCACCTCACCTCAGCTGGGTCTCCACCTTCACCTCCCACATACCCTCCCCACCATACTGTAAGCTCCTGCCCAGACCCCAGACAGCCCCAGCCCCAGGCTTGGCCCAATGTTCTCCAGTGATTACAACTTTCCCTGTGGTTCTGCAGCGTGGCTTCCCAGTCTGTGTCAGAGGCCCCTCCTTTGAGCTCCCCGAGTCCCCAACCCTATCTCTGTGACCCCCAAATAGCACTCTCCCCCATTGTCTGGCTGCCTGAATCAGCTCCTGCACCTAATGATTCCCCTTATAAGTAGACGCTGAAGAATGTTTTCGAATGAATGAATCAATGAGCCAAATCTGACAGTGATAATAAACAGCGAGATAAGAGCTACAAAGTGCTGACACCCTCTGTTTCTAGTGGGTGACATGGAATTATATTCTTTCTTGCTTCTTGGTACTTTCTGAGGTTTATGGCTTTTGTAAAGGACACTTCATTTTGGAAAAAAAAATACAAACAGGCTTTGAGACTTCAAAAGAAGAGGGAATCTCCTCATCCTTTAGTGAGAAACAGGAAAGGAATGTTAGGGGAGCCTCAGAGTTTCTTCATCTGAAGAGGGTAGGGCCAGCCAGCCAGCGGGCACACTCCAGGCCCGAAGAGAGAGGCCACGCAGAGGTGAGGAGTGAAAGGGGCAGTGTGCTCCGGGTAGAGCAGTGTTCAGCACAGACACAGACGAAGAGCTGAATGCAAGATCGGGAATTTCAACTGGGACCACTGAATGCAGGGAGCTACAGAAAGTTTTTGAGAGCGGGAGAAACAGGCTCAGAACTCAGTATTTGGAGGTCGAAGGGCAAGAAGGAGGGTGACAAAGAGTAAGGGCAAGAAGAGAAGCCTGGCTACAAACTCTCCTCCTCTCAGGGCATTTAAACCTCACGGCCAGGAAGCACTCCAGGAGGACCACCTGACTCTCGGCCTTATTACCATTCGGTGATTATATTTGAAAATTACTCCCATAAGCCTCCAACCTCTGTTCCCACCTGGACTGCCGGCTTCTAATTCCTCCCAGTCCGCATGATGTGCCAAATAAGCGTACTCCGACGAGAGTTTGCAAGCAGCCGCCTCAAGGAGAAATAAAGGCAGCCAGCTTCTCAAGTGGAGCCCAAAGCCACAAGAGCCCTCATTCTGCGAGCAGCCTGCCTTGAGTAAGGGGACTCTACCCCAACGACTCGAGGAAAGTCTCCCCAAAGAGAGGGCTCAGGCAGGAAGCCCAGAATCAACAAAGGGCGAAGGACGAGGCCTCCATAGAGCTCGCAGGTAAAAGCGGAGGCGGGGAGCGTCTGGAGCGACCCCAGGACCGTTGAGAGGAAAAAGGGGCGGGCGGCGGCGGGAAGGAGGGTATGGCCGACCAGGCGGGGAAGAGGGCTGTGCGGCAGGCGGGAGGGGAGAGGGGAGTGCGGGCTCCAAGACAGCCGAGCCGGAGTCCCCCGAACCAGGGCTGTAGCCGACCGGCTGGCATTGGCGGGGCAGGTGGGGCCAGGGGCGGGGTCGGCCGGGGGCGGGGCCCACGGCACATGCGCACCGCAGCCCTCGCGCGCAGTAAGGAGTGGCACTTTTTAAAAGTGCAGCCCGGAGGCCAGCCCGCAGCCGCCGTCACCTCGGTCCGAAGCCTGGTGCCGCTCGTCCCGGCCGCGCGTCTCCCCGGTCCCACAGCAGTCCGGCCCAGGCCCGTCTAGCCCGCACCATGCCGGTCAAAGGAGGCACCAAGTGCATCAAATACCTGCTCTTCGGATTTAACTTCATCTTCTGGGTGAGTGAGTGCGACTGCCGCGCGCTCCTCCCCGGGGCCACCTGTTGGTCCCGGGGACCCCGTCCGCGGTCGGGGGTGCCGGTAACTGGCGCTGCCGGCGCCGGGTGGACTCCGGGCGGGAGGAGAAAAGGCACTGGGCCGCCAACAGACTCCTCGACGGGGTTCGGGGACGAGCTGGGCGGGCACGATCATAGAGGGCTCCTCCGACGCGGAGCCGGCAGGGGGGCGGTGGGGTCCCCAGTGAGCTGCGGCGCGGAGACCGGCCCCCGCCCTCTCTTTCGCCGAATGTTTGGGGTGGGGTTTGTGTCTGCTCTCACCCCAAGCCCCTCCGAGTGCAGGAGGAGAAGGCGGCAGGGAGAAACGGAGCACCCCTCTTCTGGGAAACTTAGGGCCCTGGCCAAGGAGAACTGTGGTGGGCAGTACAGTTCGCGATCTGGGTGGGGTCTCTCTAGTGGCAGGGGCCTGGAGGAGGGGGGATGCGGGCGCACTGAGGACTTGAGCGGCGCAGGGAGAGCTCAGCCCAGAGCTGTTGACGCTTTCACACTGGAAAGAGAGAGGGGAGGGAGGACTGGGAGCCCGTCGACCCTCGAGGAGGTCCCTGCGTGCTGGATTCTGAGCCGCCGCCGTGAGAAAGTCCCAACTGTCTCTAAACTACCTGAAAGACTAGCTTGTCTTGATTTTTTTTTCAAAGGCGATAAGTATCTGAACTGGAGAGAACTCTGGGAGGGTTGGGGAGAGGAGGGGCAGATGCCTGTTGGCGCTTTTAGTCCAGTGTTTCTCCATTTCCGGGGGAAGATCAGGTGCCGGCCGCCCGCTGCCAGCCCAGGGCCTCCGGCCTCGCCTACGCCCCCATGCCAGCCCACCCAGTGGCAAGGCGGGGCCACGGACAGTGCGCTTCACCTGGAGAGGACAGCAGGCCAGGAAGCTATCTGACTCGCACTGCGGGCCACACTCACCCTTTCTGCAAATGGAATGCCAGAGGGAAGCAGCAGAAAACGGGATGTCCCCTCCACACCTTCTCTTGGGGGATTAAGGGACCACCCAGAGACAGAAGCAAGGAATAGGGATCCTTTGTGTCCTAAGTCTGAGGGCTACAATCCCCTGCACACAGATGGGCAGTATTTGCTCCTTTGAAGTCAGGACGGAGTTTGGAAAGGCAGCCTCTGTGCCACTCGAGAGAGATGGCTATAGAAACAGGCATGCCACCAGAGCCATGTAACAAAAATATATATACTGTACTTATTCCCCTGGAGCTGGTCACTAGGGTCCCCAGGAACCTTGGGGCAAACCTCTTGAGATTTTAATCCTCTCTCCAGAGTCGATGGTAAGAGACTGACCTGCCTTTGCAAAAGTTACCATACTTAACACGTATTCTAGTGACGATGGCACATAGCTGTGCCCCTGCCCAACACTTGGCCTGTTTTAGGAAGACCCCCCTGGTAGTGGGCATTCCTTCCTCCAGGTGTTCCCACCAGTTCCCCAGCAGCCAACCTGCCAGCCAGTTGCCAGGCTTGGCTTCCTCCTCTCCTCAACCGCTGGCACCAGAAAAGAATGTGAGAAGGCAGGTTAGCCCCACCCCACCCCACCCTTGTCCTTTGGGGGAGTTTTCCTCTCCCCTCGCCACATAATCGCCCCCACCAGTCTGTTGGTTAGTCTTCCGCTATCTGCCTAGGCTGCATCAGGGTTTCGGGCTGGGAAGGAACCACTGACTACCATGGGCCTCCATACCCCACCCCAAGTCTGCCCTGTAGCACATGCAGGAGCCTGACGGAGGCTCCAGGGCTCCTTTGGTATCTGCTCAGTCTCTTATTGTCTCCAGTCGACCGCCCCACCCACATTCAAAGCCGCCCCTGCCTGGGTTAGGTGCTGCTGATCAGCTATGTCATCTGAAACAGAAATGACTCACTCTGGGAATGTTTGAGTCCAGAATTAGGAAGGGCTCTAGTGATCACCCAGTCCGGCCCTCGTATTCACAGTGAAGAAGCAGAGAACCAGAGAGGGATGATTGGCCCAGGATCACAGAGACCGAACCAACGCCACAACCCCCGGGTCCCTTACTTGAGTCACATCCTCTTCCGTCTCCATCATGAAACCAACGAGGAGACCCGCTAATGAGCTGGCGTAGGGGGGTAAACCGCGTTCTTCTGAATTAGCCGTTCAGTCGTCCTGTATCGATGTGGAGATGATGGAAGAAAGGAGTCTCAGGATCCACTTGTATAGCCTGCAAAGGCCTGTTCCAAGCCCCGTGATGTAGCTAGAGCAGGAAGCATCATCCTCGTTGTACTGATGACCAGGAAACGAGTCCCCAGAGAGGTTAAATGACTTCCCCAGGCAGGAGAGCAGGAGAAGGAAGTATGAAGGCAGGATTTGGATTGTTACGATGACACCAGTTACCTTTCTCTCTTGAGACCAGGGATTTATAAATTTGGCATTTGGGATCTGATGCGGGCCTTGAAGAACAGGAGTTGTGAGGCCAGGAGCCACCAGCACCTCCTAAACAAAGGATGCTGAGAGGGGTGGCCTAGCAGGGACCCAGAGGGAACCCCTCCTCAGTGGCGGTGAGATTAGGAGGGTGGGGAGATGGTACACCTCTTCCTTGGCCTTGCTCTCAGCCCTGGGGAACCTTCAGTGACAGCTGAGCCTGCACCCCCTGCCCTCCCTGAGTAGGGCCTCCAGTGCTCACCGCCAGACCAGCAGCCGTGTCCGTTCATCCAGCACCCCCACAACCCTAAGTTCTTGGCTCTGTTTCAGTATTTCCTCCAGACAGCCCTACCTATCCACACCACCCCCCCCCAAAACAGTGGGGACTGGACAGGGATCTGGGTATCAGTCTAGCTTTGCCTTTCATTGTCACTTTGAAACCTTGGGGAGGTTGCTTTTGTGCTCCAGACTTTGGTTTCTTCATCCGTAAAACCAATGGGTTGAAACAAATGGGCACAGACGTCCCTTCAGCTCAGTCCCTGAGCCTGGCCCCGCCCCGAGTACCTGCAGCAATAGGATTTTCCCACCAACCCAAAACCAAAATCGGAGTCGGGGGATGGACATGTGCAGCGGCTTCGAAGGCTTGTCCGCGGAGCCTGGCTTCATTTGGGTCTTTACCTCTGGGGCCTGATTCTTGGTCTCTTTCCTGTTAACCTCACATTTCCCTCTCTCTTGCCCCGAATGGGGTCCCTCTGTTTGGGGGCTCTCTTGTTTTCCTCGCCCTCAGCCATTTGTGGTAGTCCTGCTCGCTGGCCAGCACACTGCTCTGGGTTCAGCCTCCCCATCGCCAGATGGAGCCGGCGTCTACCCCGTGGCGTTGTTGTGGGCTAAACGAGAATGTATGTGCTGCACTTGGCATAGTAGCCTAGTACTAGACACACAGTAAACTTTCTGTTTGCTCTAGCTGTGGTTGCTCCTCTGTTGGAAGGAGATTGAGGCAGTGGGGAGGGTGGGAGCACTTCCCTAAGAAGTGTGGAAATTGAAACCAGGGACATAGGCAGGAATCCACACACATTCTCCCCCCTCCTTCCCTTCCCTTCCTTTCCCTTCCTGCATCACTGCCAGCCTCATGATCCACCCCGCCTCTGTGATTCCCGCTTTAGGACACCCACTCCATTTTATGTGTGGCTACACGTTTGACTGTGGGGCGGTGCCCCACTTCTGAAAATAAACTACACAGCAGAGGAACCCTAGGACATCAGACTTCTGGGTCAGGGCGGGGTATGGACCAAGAGTGGTGGTGGGGACGGAAGCCCTTCCCACCTACCTTGCCGATTCCCCCAGAAGCTGTTGACCTTCAACATGGGGCTGAGCCAGCTAGGGCTAGGGCTGTTCCCTAAAATGGCTCCGCAGCTTTGGCACACAGACAGCCGGAGCTCTGGGAAAGCTGGTGGTGTTTGTACTGAGGCTGGCAGGTTTGGGGAGAGGTGAGGCGAGGCCAGGTGTCTGCAGCTGCTAAGGAATATAGGACTTCTCCCCTTCTCCTCCTGCCCAGAATCCTGATGGCTTTTCCCGCACTTTTCCTTGCATTGATTGTCAACAACAAAGACCTGAGTCCTGATTTGGGAGGAAGGGGATTCCTACACGCACACACACACACACACACACACACACACACACACACACAAAATAACAACAAAGACCTGAGTCCTGATTTGGGAGGAAGGGGATTCCTACACACACACCACACACACACACACACACACACACACACACACACACAAAATCTCTCTTTCTACGTCTTTCTGTCTCTCTCTCGCTTCCCCTTCCCTTTCAAAGTGCCCCATGGCACCATTCCAGACCTTCTTTGGTACTCCAAGGAAGAGGTTGCTGGTTAAGACTTGAATTTGGATCCACTTGGATAAACAGCCCCACAGAGGGCCATCCCTGCCAGAGCATGTAACTCTGCTAAACGAGTCCTCTGTGGTTTCAAACCTCACAGGTCAGTGCTCTCACACCCTTTGTATTACATGTGAATCTTCGCTGTTAGACGCAGAGCTGTGTGTCCCGTGTTTGTTTTCCGGTTCGATTCAATTTTATAAGGAGGTGTGGCTTTTGGTCACACAGTCTGGAACTTAATAACACACCTTGAACTCGCAAAAGCACCTTTTCTTCTAAAGAACACGGCTTGACGGTTCTTTCTTGGGTGCGCCTGGCTGCGAGGGGAAGGGACCTCAGGCCATGGGTTATCGTGGCTTCCAAAACCTGTTGTCTCCTTGGTAGCTGAAAGTTCTCTATAGAACTGTTTCCAGCTGGGGAGGAGAGAGTGAAGTTTGAGGAGCTGAGTGTTTGTTTTCTGCATTCCCCCCCTCCCCAGGTGGGGAGTCAGTGGGACTTCCTTCCACAGGTCTTTTCAGCCAAAGCCACGCAGAAACCACCTTTCCATCTCTCCCATAGGGAGAGTGATGACTTCATTGTTTTAGGGTTTTGAAAATCTGGGGGAAGAGCCTGTCGGCCCCGTGTTCTCCACTACTCGGAAATTTCCTCTGCAACTGAGGGAATTGGGGAGACCAGAAGAGCTGATCTCAAGAATACATTTTTAAAATTTATGTTTTTGAAGTCTGACTGCAGTTTGCTTCCCTGTTTCATTCTGTGGAAAAAGTCTTGCTAGTCCAGGGACATTTTCATTTTCCATCAAGTGATGGCGTCCAGCTGTGGAAAGCAGTGTCCTGCCTCCAGATGAGATAATTTTATAATTATTACATCCATCCGGTAATTCCACCTCCCCCCACCCCCAACCACCACCCCAAAAAGTACTTGGTCTAGAAAGTTTGTAAGTATTGTGTGCTATCATCCTAGACTCATGGACCTTAACCAAATTTTTAGGGAATCCCACAAAATCAATAGGACCTGCCTGCAGAAAAATGTGAGCCCCTTCTTTCTTTCTTTCTTTTTCTTTCTTTCTTTCTATCTTTCTTTCTTTCTTTCTTTTCTTTCTTTCCTTTCTTTCTTTCTTTCTTTCCTTTCTTGCCTTTCCTTCTTTCTTCCTTTCTTTTTCTTTCTTTCTTTCTTTCTTTCTTTTTTTTCTTTCTTTTTATTTTTTTTTCTTCTGGAGGCCAATGGGCCTTAGGTTAGGAACACCTCATTTTAGGTTTTCTCTCTTGGTTTCCAAGCAACCTCTTCTCTGTTCTGAATTCTTTGTTTCAGCCATGAGCAGTGGGTTGCCTTGCCACTACCCAGGGACTATGTGGGGGAGCCGGGGGTGATTTGAGAAAGGCTAAGTGCCCTGATGATCAAGAACAGTGTAGACTGGAGAGCTAGCCTCCCCACCCATACTTGCTCTGACTCTCAGCTTAATCATTGCCCAGGGAGTGGCTTTGACTCTCGATTAATTTAATGAGTGTTCTGTATTTCTAGTCCACATGAAGAATCCAACTTTATGAGCTTCTAGCCAAGTTTTGCTTCTTGGGTTAGGTTCTCTCAGAGCTTGGGTGATTTGTATTTGTTTAGGAAGAACTGAGTTCTGTCTTTCCCTCCTCCTCCTTCTCACCCAATGGAGACTAAAATCAGCCAACCTTCCCTGGCCTTGCCCTTGAGGACTTTGGAAAGGGAGAGGTGTCTTCAGGGCATCCTTTGGGGATTTGGACTCCTGAGGAGATGATACTCAGTCTGGTTGAGTAGCAGGGAAGGGTGAAGCCTCTGACTTGGAGAGGGGCCTGGATTCATTTGATTCTAGCAAAGATCCTTGGGTAGAGAGGTTTGAGGACTATTGACTTGGAGAAAAGTCAGAATTCTGGGTTTTAAAGATCCTTCTTGTTCAATCCTCTTGCCAGGCATTGTACAGGGGAGCCGAAACAGTGACTCTTGCTGGTGCTGTTACGGAAGTAACCCTTCAAAGCTTAATCCTGTTACTTTATTTTCAACATACATTCCAGGTTCCACTGAATACCTCTCAGGCTGGGCAGGCCAATGGCCCGTGACTTCTACCAAGACCTTGCCTCCTGTGCTCGGGACACAGTCCCTTGCTTCTGTTCCCAGTATGAGCTACATGTCAGGGTCCAAGTGTAAAAACAGCACAACATGGATCATAGCAGCAAATCCTCAACCAGGGCTTGAAAATACAATCAAGTAAATCAGACAGTTTCACTGAATTCAAAACAGATTTCTGTAACACTCCAGTTTTATCTTTGAAACCTACGTCAATAGAATCTATAGCATGATAAGTGATAAAAATGATTTATTAAAGCTTTAAATGAAGGGGCAGCTGGGTGCTTCAGTCAGTTAAGTGTCTGACTTTGGCTCAGGTCATGATCTCACTGTTCATGAGTTCTAGTCCCACGTCAGGCTCTGGGCTGACAGCCCAGGGCCTGGAGCCTGCTTCAGATTCTGTGTCTCCCTCTCTCTCTGCCCCTCCCTCACTCACACTCTCTTTCTCAAAAATAAATAAACATTAAAAATAATTTTAAAAAAACTTTAAATGAAAAGATCAGGAATCTCATACTTAATTGTGAATTCATTGCTTTGCAAGTTAATAGAAATTTGGTCTTTTTAAAAGATAGTTTGCTGTATAGACTGGAATGTTTGTGTCGCCATCCCCCCGCCCCCCACAATGTATATGTTAAATCCTAAAACCCAGCGTGATGGTATTTGGAGATGGGGCCTTTGGGGTGATTGGCTCACCCTCATGAATAGGATTCATACCCTTATGAAAGAAGAGTCCCAGAGAGCACCCTCCTTCCTTCTACCATGTGAGGTTATAGCAAGAAGACAGCACTCTGTGAACCAGGAAGCAACTCCCGCAACAGACATCAAGTCTGTTAGTACCTTGATCTCAGACTTCCCAGCCTCCAGAACTGTGAGCAATATTTTTTGTTGTTGTTAAGACACCCCATTGATGGTATTTGGTCATAGCAGCCCAAACGGACTAGACATAGCTATTTACACATTCAAATCAAAATCACCTCTTCCCGCCTAGGCGAGCGATTACACACACAGCTCACATCGGTGCCCCCCTCCGGTGGGTGGTAGGCCCTCCCTTACCCTCGCAGCAGCCCTGCTCCTGGAGCAGAGTGTGCAGTCCAGACACAAGAATCCCTTCCCACTAAGACTGTCTCCTGTTCTCCCCCACACAGTGTGAATGCTTCAGGTTGCTTCTCGAGATAGGCGGCTGTGCATTTACATCTGTTACTGTTACCCTCAGGCTTTCTAAAGCCCCTTTTCTCCAAGCCTGGGAACATCTCCACATTCCCTACTTTTCCCCACTCCCCCTGTATTATAGCTCTGACTCCCTAAGATACATAACCCTTAAGAGACCCAGAAAGCAGATTTCAGACAGGATTTAGATTCTTATCCACTGCTGGGGAGGGACCGTCAGTGTGGGAAGCTGGCATTATCCTCATGTGGCTGGTGCCTTCCAGGACCCCGTAGCCAGGGCTGTAACACAGGCCTGCGGTCATGCCCTCTCATGCCCTTTGCTGGCAGGATGGTGCTGTGGGGTAAGGGCAGAGGTTCTGGGCCTCACCTTGGGGCCATTCCTCTAGAGGATGCGAGAATGGTGGCCAGTGTCTGCACTTGCCATGCTTGTGACAGTAGCGAAGCTGGGATAAGAAGAAAATATGCCAAGTTACTCTGGGGAATCTGTTTCCCAGAGCAGTGCTGTGTCCACACGGACTTTCTGGCCAGAGCAGCAAGGGTGTGGACGCAGCTCCCGGGCCAGAGGCCAGCAGGAGGAAGTGTATTCTCTCTCAACTCTGTCCATCAGGCAGCTGGCCTCGGAGAGAGGCCAGGTTCAGGTGATGCCTGCGGCCAGGTGGCTGTTGCAGGTGTTTGTCTGTCCTGAGAAGGTAAGAGCCCTTTGGTGGGCTCTCTTGGGACCTTTAAGGATAGAAGGTCCACTTTTGACAAGGGATCAGATATGGCTAGGAAGGAGACAGCATAAAAGTGAAAAATTCTGACTCTGAAATTAACGAAACAGATCTAAAAGACGGTCCAGCTGAATGATTGAGAATTTGGGCTTTGCGGTCAGACTGTCCAGGGTTGGAGTTCTAACCCAGCCACTTATTTGCTCTGTGATCTCAGATGAGCTGCTTCTGTGCCCAAGTTTTCTCATCTAAAAAATGAAAGTAAACATTACCTACTTGGTGGGTCAACTGTGAAAATGAAATAATACAGGTGAGGTGCTGTGGGACATAGCCAGGTGTTGTGCTAGCTGTCCAGTGACCTACAGTTGACCCCTGAACAATACAGGGGTTCGGGGCACCAACCCCCATGCAGGCAAAAATCTCTTTATAACTTGTGACTTCCCCAAAACTTAACTACTAATAGCCTCCTGTTGACCAGAAAGAAGCCTCAATTAACACATGCTGTGTATGTTATATGTGTTACATACTGTGTTCTTACAATAAGATAATTAAGAGAAATGAAAATGTTAAGAAGATCATAAGGAAGAGAAAATACATTTACAAGACTGTACTGTATTTATCCAAAAAATCTGCATATAGTTGGACCTGCATATGAGGTCCTGTGTATGAAACCTGTGTTATGCAAATGGCAGCTGTAATGAAGAGATCTAAAATGCAGGCAGGGATAATGGCAAAGGGATAGGATAGGTGATAGGTCAGACACAGCAGTTGGCGACCTTGGCCCTTGGCCCTCTCCAGGCTCTGTGCTCAGAATGCACCATGATGGGGAAGAAGGACCATTTAACTGAGCGGTGCTGGGTGGGCCTCTTGCCAACACTGCCAATCCACATACCACATGGTATTGCTTCAAAGGTATAAAAAAGGGGGCATCTCCCACCGTTCAGGGCCATGCAAGCAAGTGGTAACTGTTCCCACAGATGGAATGAAAGCTAGCTGGTCCACATGGCTGAAGTATATAAACAAGAGTATGTGTGAGTGTGTGTGTGTGTGTGTGTAATCGCCAAGCATCTTAGTGAGGCATACACAATGGAAAACAAATGTGTGGTATTCTGGAATTTAAAGCAAAACGTCCCCCAAACAATCCCCCACATCAGATGATTTTGGTTAAGATCAGAATGCCTGCTTTCAGCAGAAAACAGATTTATGGGCTGGCTGATGTATTATGCTGCATGTCTGGCAAGCAGGCAGTGGAAACTTGAAATGAGGTTTCTTGTTTAGAAAGAGGTTATCTTGGGCAGAGGCCCTCCCTCTCGATCCTTCATCCCCAAACTCCTTAATACTAACCCATCATATCTGCTGAAACTTTTCTCCCTTCTGGGCAGAATAAGGGCCGGTTTTAAATGATGCCGATGTCCTTGGAAGGGAGGATTTCTCAACTCTTGAACTTGTTCCGAGCCAGTCACTGCCTAATTACCATTAAGATGTGCTGACAAAAAGCTTACAAGGCCCTTGACCCTCTGCCACACCCCAGAGAGGGGACTACGCTAGCTCCCTTCCACCAGGGATGAGACCGGCAGTCGAGTCATTAGCCTCTGCATGGCACGTGCATGAGAGTTGATGACTGGGTTGCTCCATACCTTCCCTGTGACCTGGCGCCAGTTACTTTACCTCTGTGAGCCTGCTTCCTCATCTCAAACTGGGATGCTCAGAACTACCTCAAAGGGTGTAAAGTGGCCCTACCAGCCCTCTTAGGTTCACAAGGGGCAGCAGGACCTTTCTGCAGAAATCTTGGCTCTCTCACGTTCCTCTTCTCCCCGGGAAATCCCACTGTGGCTCCTAGAGGCCATATTCCCGTTAGCCGTGCACCAGCCAGGAGTCAGACTGGAACACACGCTGGCCTAAAAGAGCCACTTCTAGCAAAATGATGGCACCAGCAGGCTGGGCTGTTGAGCCACCTTCACCCCTCCACCCAGGAGACCCCCCTCCACGTGCACTGGAACCCCCAGAAAGTGAACCCCTGCAAGATCAGCGAGCAGGCTAAGCAGGCCATTAGGATGTCAGTGATGCAGGTAAGCCCAAGGAATCATGGAGAAGATAAGAACTTTTTTGAACTTCTTTATATTTATTTTCTTATTTTGATTTTTTAAATATTGAATTATATGGGGTAGGTGCCTTAATTTTCTCGGTATTTAGGGCTGAAAATGGTCACAAGAGGCAGAAGTGTGCCTCCCAAGGACCCGGCTTCTCAGGGATGGTTGGGTTTGTTGCTGACTTCCTGATGTGCCCTGGTGTGGTATAAAAGAGCAGCACACGGTAGCAGGGCCCTTCAGGACCCACGACGGTTGTTCCGTGTGGGAGGAGTTGACTCGTCAGAAATGCAGATCCCTAGGGGAAATTGGTGACTCTCCTTGACCCATGCTTCCCTTATTTGAGTAACGAAGGTAATACCACCAAAATCTTAGGGTTGTTAGAAATGATGGCATATTTAATATAAAACTTATTGCAGTGCCTGGCTCAGAGCAAGAGCTCAGGTTCCAGCAGCTATTGCTATAGTAAGTATTGCTACTGCCTCTCAGAATGTTTCAGAGATTGAAGTTGTCCTAAAGATTCTCATTCATCCATGTCTTCTTGCTTCAGTTCTGTAAAGCCACACCTCGCAGGATGTTCAAGGCTGAAACTTTACCGCTAGGCTTCATCCCTTTCACAAGGTGAATTAGAGCACTTGTCTTTCCATCTGTCCACAGAATGCCCATTTCAGAGATTTCCCCAGTATGGCAAAGGTGGGTGAGGAGAGGGATCAGTTTTGCACATAACTGGAAGCAGCCCCAGCATCGGGGCCATTTGGCAGAGGCCCCACCCTTGTGGAGTCGAACTGGAAATTCTGCAATAGCCATAAGAACAAGAAATCTGCTCCGCCTCCATCCAGGAGGGATAGCTTCAACACCTCTACTGTTCACTTCTTGTGTTTCCCAAGAAGAGGCAGATTCCTCTTATCTAGAACTTTCTTGACACTTTGAAGCCAGGTCTCAGAGCAGGGCAGAGCCAAAGTCACTATTGCTTCTGTGTGGACCCCACAGGAAGGAGAAAGAAAGTGGAGCTGGCCCCAAAGGGTGCATTTCCCCTGACACCTGGTGATGGTGGCTTGAAACCACCACCTCTGCCAGCCTCAACAGAGGGGAAGGGGAAGGAGAGAGAGAGAACAAAGCCCAAGGAGAAGTTAGTGGTCAGTGAGCTCCATCCCTCCTGACTTTCCCCTAGGCTGGGATCGGCACCCTGAGTCTGCTGAATCACTTCACCATAGCAGACAAGTTAAGGTTTAGGTCAGAGCATTTTGCTAAATTCAGCATGTCCAGATGACCTTTTTGTCCCCTGAGAAAAGTTCCTAGGGTTCCCAGTCTTCCCATCCACCAGCTGCCCAGGGAGAGGGAGCACAGTGTCAGGAAGAGGCTAGCTTTGAGTTGTCTGTGTGGATCTGGTTCAGTGTGGATGCTGCCTCTTGCCTCGTCCTTTCGAGCGAGTTGTTACTTAACCTCTTAGAACCTGTTTCATCTCTAAAGGTGACAAGAGGATTAAATGAGATGATGTCAGTCACCTCCTATAATGTGAGACGTTCATGGACACCCACAGAGAGTAACTGCTCCCATTACTGTTTTATTGATTTTCCCTTCTCTAGCCTCTGGAGGAGTTGCTCATGGACAGAAAAGCGTGCCAGAAGTCAACTTAACACTAACCTACCATGTCATTGACCATCGGCCTCTGCATGTATTCTTTAAAAAAAAAAAAAAATTTCCCCCTAGAATTTATGATTGGTTGAGGAAAAGAATCCATTCATATGTAATGGCTGCCCAGCCTCGGGAGAACGCAGGTTGCAGAAATCAGGAGGAAGTTTTTACCAAGACCGCCCTGCTGCGGAGGCCGTGGGAGCCATTTTGGCTTCTTGGGGAGGAAAGTTCACAGGGCTGAGCCCGTGTGATGAATACTTATTTGGAAGCCAAATGCAGGTTCTAACTTGAACCATTTACTATGACTTCCCAGGCTCAGTGGGTTCAAGCTAGACTTGTCCAGCCATTATCGCTTTCTTACCTCTTGCTTCCTTCCCATTTCCCTGACCTATGCCCTCCCCTTTCATTATCACCGTGCAGCAGTTCAACATATTCGTGAGGCCCAGTCCACGTGACTCTACAGCACTAGGTGAAAGAGTTGAGCCCACGCTCTCCGGATTGCATTGTAAAGTGGATTGGCAAAACTCTGCACCACGTAAGGGCTGAGCCCAGAGAAAGCTCCTATCCCCTCCCCCCCCCCCCCGCCCCTACTCCATGGCTTCCTGCCCTTCAGCACTGGCGTTTAGAAAGCTAGTCTCTGGGGGTGCCCGGGTGGCTCATGGGGGTGTCTGGGTGGCTTAGTCAGTTAAGCGTCCAACTTCAGCTCAGGTCATGATCTCAAGGTTCGTGAGTTCAAGCCCCGCATTGGGCTCTGTGCTAACAGCTCAGAGCCTGGAGCCTGCTTCAGATTCTGTCTATCCCTCTCTCTCTGCCCCTCCCCCACTTGCACTCTGCCTCTCTCTCTCTCTAAAATAAATAAACATTAAAAAAATTTTTTAAGAAAAAAAAAAAGAGAAAGCTAGTCTCTGTGTGCAGAACCCCCAGAGGAAGCTTCTCCGTGTCATCCTGATTGTTCGGTGTTTACATAAAGGCCCAGAACAGTGGTTCTCAAACTTGAGCAAGCGGCAGAATCATCTGGGCTGGGCCCCACTGCTCTCCTTTCTAATTCAGTAAGTCTAGGACGGGAGCAGTGCGTTTTCATGTCTAACAAATTCCCAGGTGCTGCTGCTGCTGGTCTGGGGACCACACGTGGTGATCCGCTGGCCTAGAGACAAGTTTCCCAGTGGCCCAGCTTCTGTTGATCGGAGCAATGCCCCCAGAGGAGTGGCTCAGTCAAAGCCTCAGAGCAGAAGTTGTCCAGAGGACGAGATGAGCCCACAGGACGATCATACTCACAGAGGGACTTATTCTCCAGGACTGTCACCTCTGCAGCTTTCAACGCGTCTCTAATAAAACTGAAGTTAATAATAGGTCCCTTGATGCTATCTTTAAATCCTTCCAGGAAGTAACATTTTACTTGGGATCCTTAATGAAAGCAAGTCGTGGTGGTTTCTTCTCCACTCAGGAGAGTGGAGTTTGGTTTTCATCGTTGTTTTCCTGCACGGTAGGGCTGGGTACAGGAGGACTCCAGCCTCTGCTCCTGCCGGGCGCCTTTGCCCTTCCAAAGATGACAGCCTCGGCCTTCACTTGGAGGTGGGAGCAGAGGGTGCCAGGAGAGGATCAGAAGAGGTGGCGGGGACTGGGCTCCTGTTTGTGCATGCTGGCAGTGCCCTGCCCAGCCCAGCCTCCTGACGGGTGAATCAGCCCATCCAAGGCTTGGCAGGCAGTGGTGAGCCAGGGTTGCCATGGAGATGGGTGAGGCCCGAGCCCACAGGTCTGGGTGGCCTGACTTGTTTTTAAATGTTGAGGCCTGTGTGAACATAGAGGCCCTTATCTCCGCTTCTGAGGCTTTCTTAAAGCGTGACTGGTGTTCGGGGGCCCAGAAAAGGCTGGTAGGGGAAACTCACATCCTGGGTGGTTCAGTCTGTTACCGACTTCCCGGGTGCCATGGGGAACTATGCCTACAGGTCTCCCATGCTTAGTCCTTTAAAAACATAAATAAATAACCAGAGTCGATACGTATCTTACTGAAGGAGGGAAGTAAAGAGGTAAAATCACGTTCTCTGATCTGCTCCTTTAATACCTCCCTTTTGGGGAGGTAATTCACCCGTGGAAGCAGCCCGTGATGCCAGGACGGACAGAGCCTACAGTCTTAGCTGACTGTCCCCTTTAACCTCCCTTCCCCACTTTCCTTTGGACATTCCCGTCTCCTCCTAGCAGAGCTCCCGATGGCGGGTGTGGGTGTGGAAGAGGTAAATTTATCCGTCGTCTTCTACTGCACCACACTCGCACAGACCCACAGAAACCAGAACCCCCATGTTCTAGAATGCCCTCTTCCTCCTGCCCAGCCACCCTCTCCAATCGTAGAGGGACACAACCATAGCCACCAACTGCCATGAATTGCCCTCCTGTCGTCTTGTGTCTTTCTCAAGGTTTACTATTCTTATTATTGTCATTATTTTCCCTACGGAATCTGGCTGGCTATGCCACATTGTGGTCATCGTGGTCTTCAGAATGTAGTACACCCATTCCCTCATTTAATCCTCCCCTTCAAGCTAGATTAAGGCAGGACAGGCATCCTGCAATCTTTCTGCACAAATGAGAACTCTAAGGGTTGGAGAAGCCAAGAAGAGTGCTTAGTATCAAACAGCACCTAGGTGGCAGACCAGAGTTACACCCAGAGTCCGCGGCTGTCTGCCAATCTGGGGCTTCGCAGAAGAGGTGTGCCAGAGAACCCCCTAAAGGAGAGGGGTGCTGAGACAGATGCATGCGTAGAATTCCTCCTGGTGATTCTGACATCCGCCCCATGTAGACCGACCAGGCCATGAGTGGCACAGACGTGCAAGTGACAGGTGACAGAGCCAGGGCCTCCTACTCCTTTGCGTTGTCATTCTTTCTGCCCCTTACTGAAGAATATTGTAGCATTTCACCGACCACCGGCTCACTGAAGTAACCGCAGAGCCATTGCTTTTCCAGAAGGACAACACGAAGCAAGAAGGCAAGCACCCCTCCTTCCCCTACCCCCATGCTCTTACTACGGCCCACATGCAACACCTCCAAAATGCAGATGTGACCACCTAAACTCTGAGGCCAGCCTTAGAGAGAAACCGCTGGTGGAGAATGATCTGCCCTCCCCCTTCCGGGCTTTCTAAGGCAGTTGGATAGAGAAAGCATGATGAAGATTTTGTCCTTTAACAAAATGTGTGGCCAGTCCGGTCACATTACAGAAGAAAAAGGGGTCCTGGAGGAAAGGGGGGCCTAGCCAAGACCACCCAGTTTGTTTGCCATGAGATTTTTCTTTGAAGTGTGATTTGTCCAGGGCAAACAGGGCTGTTTCCTCCGGAGGGGTAGGATGCAGCACCACGCACACACGCACACGTGTACACGCACACATATGCACACACACACACGCAGCTGCTCTTGTCACATCTTTCTGCAGGCTTTGTTCAAGTGTTCCCATCAGGGGGGCCACCTGCGTGTAAATACCTCCTCGGGTTCTAACTGGAGCCAGTTTTGCAAACTTGGCACAGGGTCCAGAGCAACCAGGTGCCCCTAAGTGGCATTACGCTTTGATTTGTTTTCAGTCCTCCTTTGGAACTAAAGATACTTCCTTTAACTCCAGGTGTGTTTTAGTGTAGGATTTCTGGGCCTGGCCCTCTAGCGAGAATCGTGGTGTGACTCACTGAAGCACTCAGCTTAGCTTCGCATGGCTGCCTTTTTCGTATGCGGTGATTTCCGTGGAGGCGGAGGAGATGACCAGGAAATGGTTCGCCATGAGCCTGAGCTGGGGCCCTGCTGGGTTTTCACGGCCCCTGGAACTGACATAAGCCCCGAGCGATGGGGTTACCTGTGCGCTCCCGGAAGATTGGAGTGTTGAACTGGACTTTTTCGTTGGGTGAGGGCAGTGACTCATGGACTTTTCATAAACTCTCATTTCAAAAGACTTTATACGGATTTGTCCCTAAATCTCACTGCGAGATTCATCACACCCCCTTGTGGGTCTTTCTCAGGTTATTGTTCTTGGCACTTTCTGAGTTGGCAGTTTCTAGTGAGAAACTAGAAGTTGAATCTGGATGAAGAGAGAGGAAGCTTGTTGAAGAGAAGAGGACCAGAGAGAGCGGGTTCCGGTGGATTTCAGAGATTCTGTCCCATCGCAGCAGTCCTCTCGTCTGTTGCATGATTACTTGTTGATGGGTTGGTCATTTATTCATGAATTTATAATTTATTCACCGTTGCACCCAAGGTGTGGATGGGGCGGGTGAGCTGCCAGAATGACTGAGAAGCAGCCCTGTCCTGAAGGAGCTTGTTCTCTAGTGAGGCCCGAGCTCAGCACACCCGTGAAAGAAAGGGTGCGTATGAGGAGGCTAGATGGAACTCTCGGGATTACATTTCCTCTGGAGGAGACCGACGACATCTTGGTGGGGAAGCAGCGGGCCCCGGTGGCCAGGACGGCATTCCAGAAGGAAGGGCTGGCACGAGCAGAGGCGAGGATGCAGGGGACCTATTTGGAAATCCCAGTGATTCCATCTAAGGGCCGGGCGAGGAGGAGGTGGGGTCAGAGTTCTTGGTGTCATGCTGCGGAGGGATCAGAAAACGTGAAGACACAGCTAACATCTTAAAACTGAACGACTGACCTAAACCTTTCAGGGAAATGGCTGCTGTCCCGCATGAAGGGCTGGGCGCATTGTGCAGTGACTAGTTCGCGGGGACCTGGAGGCGGGTAAGCCACCAGCTCAGGTGTTAGAGCACAGGGTAACCAGAAGGAGCAGTGAGCCTGGAGGAGAGGGTTCGTTTCTGTTTGGAATTTTAGGCTAGACAGACCTGGCAGCTTTGAAGGAGAAGCCCCAGCTTCATACATATGTATATATACGTGCACACAGATGTATATACACTCTCAGTTTTAGCACAGTTTTAGATCTACAGAAAGTTTGCAAAGATAGTATAGCGAGCCCTCTTACGTCCCAACAGTTTCCCCTGTGGTTAACACCTCTTATTACCACGTTACATTTGTCACTACTAAGAAACCAACATTGATAACGTTACTATCAACTAAACTAGACTGACTCAGATTTCACTTGTTTCACCAGTCATGTCCTCTTTCTGTGCCAGGGTCCCATCCATGGTACCACATGACAGTTGTCATACTTCTTCGTCTCTGATCTGTGACAGTTTCTGTCTTCTCTGGTTTCTCATAACCTTAGCAGTTATGAGAAGGGCTGACTGAGCAAGTATTTTGTAGAATGTCCTCAGTGTAGGTTTTTCTCATGACTGTCTTCTAAGAAAAAAAGGAACATGCGTGAAGAATTTAAGAATTTCCAATAAAACAGTGGCGGAAAAGCCAGCCTTTTTCTCTCTGCACTGTCAGATATGCAGGACCATTTTTGGCCTGAAGGCAAAGGACCTTCTCTCAGCAAAACCAGAATGTTTCTCTTTGGCTTCCTTTGAGCATGAAGTAAGCAGTCAGACTGGGCAGTGCCTCAGGCTGAGAGTAGAGGCTCTGGAGTTTTCACTTCCATCCCCACCGCTCAGCTGGTGGTCTTGGGCAGATTGCTGTCCTTTACCTGGGGAGGAGGGGAGAACCTGTGAGCAGGAATCGACTAACTGAGCCGATCTACGTCAGACCTGCTTAGATCCTACACTGTTACAAAGCAAGGCAGCCGCCATGGTGACTGTGTGGCCAACCTTCCTGCCACACGTCAGCTAACTAACCTAGGAGGAAACCAGCAACTTCTTGGCCTCCCAGACCCCCGTTTTCTTATTTTATGGAGTCCCTTCATAATCGACTCGGTGCCCTTTTGTCACAGTTAAAGCTCTCCCTGGTTCTTGCCATTTATTTTCTCCTAGTATTCCAAGTAGCTAGGGGTGAGAGCCAGGTGGGGGGCTGGGCCCCCCCTCAGTGCCACACCAAAAAGTGAATTCTTCTGGAAAGTAACTCTAGAGCTCCTTAGATAGCGCTGCCTGCACAACCAGGAGCCATTATTAGGTGACACCCATTATATGTGGCCCTGTGACCTCGAACCATCCATGTTACCCTGCAATAAAGCAATTTCCCCAATAGCATTACAGAAAACAGGGCAGCTAATGGCTTACATATCTTCCCCTCAGGCCAATTAACTGGGTAATTCAATCAAAAAGGCGGCAGGGCTCATTCCTCTAATTTTTGTGAACCATGTGCTCCCAGTTCTGCCCCTGCCCCCACCTCCGACCTAGGTTTCTTAAACCTTCTTCCTCATCTCTTTTGGTGAGTTTATAGGCATAAAAAACTGAGATCATTACTGGCTTTTCCATTTCTCCAGAGCCAGCTGCTTTTTCTTCCTCCTTTTAGTAAAGTGTTGTGGCTTTGACGACCAAGCAGCGTGATGCCAGGTTTTGGGTGGGGTCCAAACATACGGGACTCCTGACTCTATCCGGCCTTGTCCTTGGCCAGGGTGAGACTTGAAGTCTTTTCTCTCCTGGTTCCAGTTCTCCAGCACAATGTCCTTCTTGCCACCCGTGTATATAGACCAGGTAAATGACTGGGCTTCTACAGATTGGCTTAGGCTCCGTGAAATTATAAACTAGAAGAGGCCTTACCACTGCAGGTTTTATGTGGGTACCTTGTTATCCACGGAATCATTCTCAAAGAGAAATAATTGAAGCTAACTTGTTTTTGTTTTTGAAAAAATGTTTTAATGTTTATTTTTGAGAGAGAGAGAGAGACAGAATGCAAGTGGGGGAGGGGTAGAAAGAGGGAGACACAGAATCTGAAGCAGCCTCCAGGCTCTGACGCGGGCCTCAAACTCACAAACCGTGAGACCATGACCTGAGCTGAAGTCGGTGGCTTAACTGACTGAGCCACTGAGGCACCCCTGTTTTTTTAAGTAGTCTTCACGACCAGCGTGGAGCTCAACATGGGGCTTGAGCTCACGGCCCTGAAATCAAGAGTCAGACAATTAACTGAGTGAGCTACCCAGGCATCCCGAGGCTAATTCTTTAATAAGCATAAGCATAGAGCAGAAACGACGGTAAGGGACACAGGTCCCAAGTGTTCTCAGCAAGAGGGAGGCTGAGGACAAGGTCTGTGGCCAAGTGCTGACTGAAACCAAGAACTACCTCTGAGCCTGGTCAGCCCCTGCCCACGGCATTCTCAGGTTAACACCGTCATGTCCCCAGGGAGCCCAGCAGCCTCAGTCTCCCATTGTCCAGGGGTCTCACTGGACCTCCATATGTTGTGGGGAGAAGAAGAAGTATTGCCTTCTTTCTTTCAACTCTGCAGGAGCTCAGGGGGGCGGAGGAGGCTAGGCCAGAGCCTGCCCACCACAGAGTCAGGACACTAATTAGTGTGTGCTTATCCTGCACTTAGTTTACAGGGATGTCCCAGCCTGACCCCACTGTGTCCCTGCCTCAACGGTGGCACTCCTGAGTCAGGAGAACCCAGTCTGAAGCAGAGTATCCAGGCTAAAATGGGAGGGAGACTCCTACTTTCCCCCACGGAGCCATGTCTGCTGTCTTGGGATTAGGCCAGGAGACCCTCACTCGCCTGCAAGTCTCCTGTGAATAAGAAGGAAAGCCTGATATCCATGAGTTTTTCTTTCCTGCACTGTCCAGCCACGGGGCACCTGGGGTCACGTACTGCTTACCGATGTTTGGTGGTCGCCTTCTGTCCCATGAGGACTAACTAAGAGGTCTGGGGAGATGCGGAATGACTCTCCTCCGAGGGGAGGAGTGTGATACTGGTGACCTGGGTGCTGACAAAGTTCTTCTCACAAAGCCCTTTGGGTTCCCTTTTCAGAAGTACTTCTAATATGATCTCCTTTACTTTTAGCCATACTTAAAAAGCAAGGAAGGGCCACATCTCGCCATTCCTGTTCCACAGACGGGAAAACTGAGGCAATAGAGCTCTGAGCCAGGAATTCCAGAGGCTCGCTGTGGAAATACACCACCGGAGGCATGGGCACGGTTTTGACCCTACAGGAGGCTGAGGCCCTGAGTTGTCCTTTCCACTGCCGCCACCTCCACCCCCACCGCCAAGTCCTGGGGAAAAGAAGAGGAGCAAACAATTAGAGAAAGAGACGCCTGGCCACACCATGGGCCATCCCGGCTCCCGGGGCAGAGAACCCAGCTCTCTCAGGAGCAGGGCTCTGACATAGGGCGCCCCTCTTGAGGAGGCATCCGACAGGCCCTACGCTACAGCCTAGGACTCACTCTCGTGCAAGCCCTGGTCCAAGTGAGACACAGGGAAGCCCATCTGGCCCTGGGGGTCAAGGACAACTTGGCAGGGGGCCTCCTGGAGTTCAACAATGCGAAGCTGGCATTTGGCACCTTGGTTCTGTCCCTCGGTGGCAAAGGCTGCCCTTTGGGGTCTAGTATCTCAACTTGCCCATCTATGAAATGGGATTTTCAGAAGACTGGGCGATTACTCAGAAGTGTCTTACCTGATGTTTATACAAGGATCACTCGTAAGGACACCTGCATCTAAAACCTGGAATGGGGCAGGTCGGGCTGTGAGGTTTCCCAGGGTGAAAGGGAAGGGACAAACGTGGGCCACTTAGGGGAGATGCTGCTATATGTCACTTAATGAGCCATGTAATTTCGTAAGGAATCACAGCTGCCCTCATTGGTGCGTGGCTGTGCCCTTTGAGCAACCTTCTTCTTTTTTATCATGTGGTACATATACAGAGTAGTGCCTGAAACATGAACAGATTAAAGAATAATCACAAAAGGAGTGTCGACGTCACCACCCCCCAAGCCAAGAGCTAGAATATTGCCAGTGCCCTCGACCCTGCTCCCCCAATGCTATTCCCTTATCGGAAATCCCTTCCTCCCCCTACAGGGCACCACACACTTGACTTTATATTAATTCCTTTCTTTTTCTTGATTTTTGTCATTTATACGTACCTCTGAAAGGTAGAACAGTTTTTTAACTATGAGGCATCACATTGTATGTTTTTTGTGTGTCTCTTGCTTCTTTTGTTTGGCGTCATGAGATGCATTCATAGTATTGCACGTAGCTACGGTGGCTCATTTCTCGCTGCTGTAGAGTATTCTAGTGTCCACAAAGTACCCATTCTACCGGCTGGACTGCTAGTAGGTAATTGTTCCCAGCTTGCTGATATTTTTGGCAAATAAACTGATCCCCACACTGGGCTGCTGTTACTACCAGGTGCATGGTGAGAGGCAGAGACCCCCCAAGGGTGGCCTCAGAGCCCTTTGCAAGTGTCCCCTTTGGTATGGTGAGGCTGTGCTCCTGCCAGAAGCCAGAACTAACGTCCACGTCCTGTATATCTTGCAGCTTGCCGGGATTGCGGTCCTTGCTGTTGGACTATGGCTCCGATTCGACTCTCAGACCAAGAGCATCTTTGAGCAAGACAATCAGACTTCCAGCTTCTACACAGGTGAGCAGGGGGAGACAGTACTTCCTCCAACCGTGGAGATTCTGTGTTGATCTGGGGATAGGCCCGGGGAAAGACTGTTACTCTGGCCACACTGGCCTGTCATGTCCCTTTCGAACAATGCTTTGTATTGCATGTGCCACGAATTTGCATCGGACTGATGTGGTTTCTTCCTTCATGCTGACTAAGTCTGGCATTCTGACCATTCCCCCCAATAGGAAATGGACTCTGCCAAAGTTGCTGCCACTCTTGAGGGTTTAAGAACCTCAGTGTTTGTCTCTGGCCCTCTCTTAATGTCATGTGTTCTTGGGCTTGATCAGTTCTTTAATTCAAAAAATTTTGTGCTGGGGATCCAGAGTCCCGGGAGTAGGAGAGGTGAGTCCTCCCCACTGTACTGAT
This sequence comes from Paguma larvata, assembly GCA_030068075.1. Taxonomy (NCBI): domain Eukaryota; kingdom Metazoa; phylum Chordata; class Mammalia; order Carnivora; family Viverridae; genus Paguma; species Paguma larvata. The sequence goes on along the minus strand of CM057828.1, from coordinate 97,414,614 downwards.
AGGGGCTCTGAGACCCAAAACACCTGTCTCCTGCATAGTACAGTCAGGATTAATAAGAGACCAGCTGAGATGCCAACCTGGAGTTTGTAAATACCACACGGTATTTGGTTTTGTTTGTTTTCTTTCTTTTTTTGTTATTTTTATTTTTTAATGTTTGTTTATTTTTGAGACAGACAGAGCATGAGTGGGGGAGGGGGAGGGAGAGAGCGGGAAACACAGAATCTGAAACTGGCTCAGCAGAAAGCCTGATGCAGGGCTCGTATTCACAGTGAGATCGTGACCTGAGCCGAAATCAGCCACTTACCCAACTGAGCCACCCAGGTGCCCCTATTTATTTTCTAAAGTGCTCTTCCTTTAGGGCAAAAGTTTCTAGTTTAAACACAAATAGCCTTAGCAGGTTACACATGACTCCTGGTCATCCTTTTGTCTTTCTACCTTATTCTGTCCCCTTCACCCTCTGGGTCACCACTGAGGCTCACCAAATATAATCCTCCAGTTTCTAGTCAATGCACAAAAGCCATAGCCCTCCTTCCTGTGTTGGAGATAGGAAACCCTTTATTTACGAGAAACGGAGGAGCCCCCTATTTTTAGGACGATGCTACCATGTCATCAGGCTCAAAGTGTAAGTTTGATCACTTCCGTCCCACCCACCAAAGGAGTTATTTTTTTTAAAAAAGATGGAGAACACAGGCTGAAGAGAGTTATCCCCTAGGCCTTCTGGAAGGATGAGGTGGATAGCGGTCACACACACCCTCTTCCCACCTCCCAGAGGCCACCTGGGCTGGGCCTGCAAGCCTGCTTGGCCACACACACCCGGGCCGTCTGGATGCCCCTGCTTGCATTGCTTGTTGCTGTTGTTGTTGGGGTTTTTTAGGGTGTGTCTCCCTATTTCCAGAAAGAAAGTGAAGGAAGGAAAACACAAGTATGTTTTTTGAAAACAAAACAAAACTATACACACGCACACACGCACACAAGGTTTTAGGAAGCAGGTTTCCATAGTGCCCTGACTTGTTTTAGCAACAGCATTTTTCTAGGCCTGTGGCTGGGAGCCTGGAATGCCACCCTGTGGAGAGAGAGCAGCACAAGGCTGCTGTGCCGAGGGGGGACCCGGAGCACCCCCTTGTTGTCGCACCAGGGAGCTGTGAACCTTCTAGGGGAGAGAGGAGAGCACATCTGCGCAGCGTGTGGAAGCCAGTGGCATCCTGTTGGGGCCGGTTGTCCTGAGGACAACTCGGCCTCCTGCGCAATCCGCACTTCTCTACAGGGTGCCTGGTGGCTCTTCTGGCTAATTCCAAGTGTTTTTAGATGTGGCCAGATGTCTGCACTTCTCTGCAGGGTGCCTGGTGGCTCCTCTGGCTAATTCCAAGTGTTTTTAGATGTGGGCAACAAGGATCTTATTGGCAAGTGGAAGTATTAGGAGGAAGACAACCCCTCCTTCATGTGTCGCTCACAGTCTCATGCATATAGTTACGTGATTTAACCCTCATAATTCTGTAGGGTACATGGAATGATTTGCATCTTCTCAACGAAGAAAGCAAGGCCTAGAGAGGTTAAAGAGCTTTCCCAAGCTTGTACCCCTCAAGAGGCAGGGCTAGGATTCAAACCCAGGCCTACAAAAGCTGTCTTTCTATTATTTTTTTAAACATTTATTTATTTATTTATTTATTTATTTTTATGTTTATTCATTTTTGAGAGAGGCAGAGACAAGTATGAGCAGGGGAGGAGCAGAGAGAGAGGGAGACACAGAATCCGAAGCAGGCTCCAGGCTCCCAGCCACCAGCACAGAGCCCGACGCAGGGCTCAAACCCACCAACTATGAGATCATGACCTGAGCTGAAGTCAGATGCTTAACTGACTGAGCCACCCAGGCGCCCCTATTTATTTATTTTTGAGACACAGAGCATGAGCTGGGGAAGGGGAGAGAGAGAGGAGATACAGAATTCGAAGTGGGCTCCAGGCTCCGAGCTTTCAGCACAGAGCCTGATGTGGGGCTCAAAATCACGAACCACGAGATCATGACCTGAGCCCAAGTTGGACGCTTAACTGACTGAGCCACCCAGGCACTCCCAAACTCTGCTTCTTGGATCCATGCTAGATTTTGAGGTGACTCCCCATGTGAGAACTGAAAGGATCTCCACTGACTAGATGCTCCCCATTGGGGGAATCTTGGCCTTTGACTTCACCCAACCTGTAGTTGGGAGAGAGAAGCCACCAGTCCTGGTGGCCCTTGCCAGCAGATGACAGGTGAGGAAGTCATGCAGGGTGGCAGGAGAGTGATGAGCACACGGCTGGAGGAGTCACAGCCTGCCCCTGGGAATCTCACAAGATGCAGGAGGCCAGTAGTCCCACCTGAAGTGACCAGGAGGGTGACTTGAAGGCACAGGGATTCCTAGTTGGAGGCCAGTGGCCACTGCCCCCTCAGGTCTAACAGGAATATTGACACCTTGCTTCCCTGGGAAAGGGCTCTGCTTTGGAGATTGTATTCTGCTTGCAGAAGCCCAAGCAAAGGAGGATAATTCAAGTGACACTAGAGCATCGGTCAGACGAGTGACTGCCTGGGTCTGGCTGGGCCTTGCAATTCACCAAGCGCTCTGGGAAACTGAGTCCTCGTCATCCATGGGCAAAGAGCCAAGGAGGCTTCATTCTCTGTGTCCCCTTCCCCCTTGAGCTGTGACACCAGCCTTTGTATTGTCCCATGGCCCCTCTTCCAGCAGAGTGTCAGCTCCACCCCTGCCGATATTCCCAGCATCACAGGGTGACCGTACCTGGCACTGTGCACTAACCATCTGCGGGGCAGCCCACAGGCCGCCCTGACCACGCAACTGGCCCTCAGAAAACCCGAAGGACCCAGGGGTGTCTTTTCTCCAATGGGGGAGGGCAACAGCTTCTAAAATAAAGAAAGTACGCATAACCAGGCAGAGAAGCAAGTTAAAAAGGAAACTTCCCAACATTCAGAACAGCAGTAGTGAATCCAGAACAGCTGACAGCCTTATATGGGCCTTCTCTCCAATTCAGGCCCTGGGAGATTCAGCCCATCAGCAGTATCTGTAATCCCAGGCCGCAAAAACATGTTGGGGAACTTCGTTTTCTTGGTCCTGGGCCAGCAGCCCTTCTTAACTCCTTGGTGTCCTTCCAGAACCATCACCACTAAATGAGGTTCCTCTTTTTATGGCAAGGCGCCTGATAATTTCCAGAATCCATGGCTTTTGCCCTCAGCGTGCTAGGGCAGTTAGCAGCCCCGGGCACTTTGTTGTGTTGCTCTGTGCCCAGTTCTCCCCATCCTGAAACTGGCAGAGCTTACACACTCCACACCTCTCCGAGACAGAGAGCTACCCTGCTTGGCTTGTTAGTACGAATAGCCATTGGTGGGAGGAAGTGGGACTGAGAGAGAGAGCCAGTGGGGAGCTGCGTAGGGTTCCTTTGAACCCCCGACTGAGTACTTGGAGACAATAAACTGATCTAAGTTGCAAGATGGGATTGGGGTGGCGACAAGAGGCCGATGTGTCACTCTGTAGCCGAAGCCCAGAGCCCTGATACACAGGGGAAGAGAATGCTCAGTTTCGTGTATAAAAGGACACCCGGGCATTTGCTGCTGCTGCACCCAAGGCTTTTTCTCTCTGGCCAGGCCTGTACTGTCAGCCTGAAAAAGGAAGAATAAACAGCCCTTAAGCAAATTAATACAGTAATCCTAGAGAAGGCTCCGTGACGAATAACTTTTTCCATGAGTCAGACAGAGAGCTAACATTCACTTGTTTTATAAAGGGGAATGCTTTGTCATTTATCACTGCCGGCCTTTGCTAACAAGCTCAGGATGTAGGCGAGGAGGAGCCTTTCCAAAGGGAAACCCTGTGCAGCCCTGTAAGAGGCAGCCAAGCCCTCCAGTGGTTCCGTGGCTTCCAGGGGTTGCGGCTTGCCGATGAGCCCCACCTCTGGCTTGATGGCCGCTGTTAACATCCCCACGGACAGCTCCCAGGAAATTGCTTGTCTTCATCCCCAGCTGGAGAGGGTAAGCCAAGACACCCCAGAACTGCAGATATCCAAGCAAGATTTAAACCCAACAAGACCCTCAGTCCTCTAGGCTTTATCTGCTGAGCCCAAGAATATTTACTATGACCCAAGAAGCCCATTAGGAGGATAATGTTCTTGCTTGCTTGCTTTCTTTCTTTCTTTCTTTCTCTCTCTCTCTCTCTCTCTCTCTCTGCATGGGCAATGCTTTTTCCTTTAGTAGCTCCCTACTGCTGCTGATCCGACCCTCCTGACTTCTGCCGGGGCTGTCCCTGCTTATGAACTGGGGTCTGGACTTAGAGAAAACATGTCTGTCTATTCGTTCCCACTCAACTCTATTCCATGTGCTTGTAAATCCTTTTGATCTCTTAATACCCCCTATTTATTCAACCCCTGCCGCGGAGCTCAAAGAAGTGACCTCATCCTTCGTTGTCTTGCCCCAGTGACATGGGGGAGAAACCAGGGCCATCTGACTGCCGCAGCTCGCTGGTGCCCCCATGGCAGAGCCCAGAGCTGAGGGAGGCCGCCCCTCCCACAGGAACCCCTGCAGTATGCGGGGCCGTGCTGCCTGTGGGAGTCCGCCCGTGGCCCCACAGTATCGGACGGCCCAGGAGGATAGGACTTGACTCCAGGACAGGCTCCATTTGTCCCCTTGCCCAGTCTGGGCCGGGCATCCATGGGAACAATAGGCATATTCATACAACATAGGGGTTTGCCAGTAAACCCACGTGACCTGACATCACGACAGATGCGGGGGGAAAAGGCAGAGACACAAATGCTCCCTTGTGTGTGCTCTGCTCAGTGCTGCCCGTGAGCCTCAGCTGCAGGCAGACTGCACGGTTTGTTGCCTGCGAAGCCTCGGCCCCGGGACTGGGGTGCAGATGTGGGACAGTGAGGTCACTGTGACACCTGCCAAGGTTCTCACTGCAGCACCCTGTTGTGCATTGTGTGGAAACATCACAGACCCTGTCTCTCAGCTCCAGCCTGCCCTTCAAGGAAGTCTCCCTAGTCCCTGTTAGTAAGGATCTGCAAGTATGTGAAAATTCATCACTGTGGTTATTAATAATTATCATCCATCTTCTGTGTTACTAAGACTAACAGTAGCTAGCATTTGTTGTGCACATTGGGATTAGATCACTTAATCTTTACAACAATCCTTGAGGCAGACATTATTACCATCCCCGTTTTGCAGATAGAAAAGTGTTACACAGAGAGACTGAGCGGCTTCCCCAGAGTCACAGAGCTGGCTTTCACACCCAGACATGCTCCCACCATGTGACAGGAGCCCCTCCCATGGTTGGACAGAATCTGCGTGCGAGACAGGGAGGCGCGGGACTTCTCTTCCAGTGTCCCCATGGGGCCTACATGTTGGGAAGCTGGGAAAGGGGGTGGTCCCTGCAGGACAGCTGTGGCTTTTCAAGAATATAACTGCAAGATGGGCCCGCCTGGGCATTCCCTGGGGGGCTGCACGATGACGAAGGCCAGGCTCCAGTGTGTTCTCTTCCCAGGGGTTTGCTTCATGTTGGGCTCAGGCAGAAGTCACTCTCTTCTCATCACCTCCCCCCAGATCAGTTACTCAAACTGACGACTTAGAAACAGGGTCACTCTCCCCCTCCCTGTAAAGGAGGATCCTTTTCAGCCTTCACCTGGAGTAAATGACTTATGACTGTAAGATCTCTTTAGTGCACTCTAAGGGATGCTTTGAAATGTTCTAGTGACCAACCTTTCATTCTACTGATAAAGAAACCGAGGCCCAGAGAGGGAAAGTGTCTTCCCTAAGATCACACAGCAGCTAGTAGCAGAGTTGGGATCAAAACAAGGGTCTTCTGACACCTGCCTGTGGTCTTTGCACTAGAGCAAGTGCCCCTATCTTTGCCAACCTGTGCCCTTGGGTGTTCCTAACTGCACATGCCTCATGCCACCTGGAAGCAGGGCAGGGAGGCATCCCTTCTAGGAATGGGGTAGGGCTGATCCACCCAAGCGTGGATGTCTGCGTGTACAAAACCCCTGTCCTACGGTCTTGTTCTGACAGACTCTTCTGTCAGGTAGAGGCCAGCGGGAGGCTTGTCAGTTCCAGGAAGTTAGCCCCCGTTTGGAGGGTCTATTTTAATTAGTGTGAGTGGATTTGTCTTGCTGGAAACAGCTGACAGACTGGATCAGTTTACATCCTGAGTTGAACCTGGGGATTCCTGTGGATATCTCTGTCCCAGTTATAGAAGGTAATGAGCACCTTCCAGGAAGGCGAGGGTAAGAGAGGAGTGAGGGCTTAATGGGGTGGGATCCTAGAAAAGAGACTGGGGGGTAGGAGAGTTAAGAGCAGAGGTGGAAGAGTCCGTTTTTTGTTGTTTTTGTTGTCATTTTAATTTTTTAATGTTTATCTTTGAGAGAGAGAGAGAGAGACAGAATCTGAAGCAGGCTCCAGGCTCTGAGCTGTCAGCACAGAGCCCAGCACAGGCTCAAACTCAGGAACTGCAAGATCATGACCTGAGCCGAAGTCAGACACTTAGCTGACTGAGCCACACAGGCGCCCCAAGGAGGCTGTTTTTAATGATGGGGGCGGAACAGATTCTTTTTTTTTTTTTAATTTTTTTTTAAGTTTATTTATCTTTGAGAGAGAGAGAGAGACAGATAGAGTGTCAGTGGGGGAGGGGCAAAGAGAGAGGGAGGCACAGAATCAGAAGCAGGCTCCAGGCTCCGAGCTGTCAGCACAGAGCCCAGTGCGGAGCTTGAACTCATGAACCAGGAGATCATGACCTGAGCTGAAGTTGGACGCTTAACCAACTGAGCCACCCAGGCACCCCACAGATTCTTATAGAGGGGAAAAAAGAATTGCAGGACATATCTGGGTCTCAACACTAATGACCCCATGCCTTGCCCTCTGTCCTCAGGAGTTTATATTCTGATTGGAGCCGGTGCCCTCATGATGCTGGTGGGTTTCCTGGGCTGCTGTGGGGCCGTGCAAGAGTCCCAGTGCATGCTGGGATTGGTGAGTACCCCTTCTGCTTCCCCACAGCCACTCTGACCCAAGGGCCCTGCCCCCAAGTTCTCATAGAACAGATGGGGTGGGATGGGGTGTAGAGGGTACCCTAAAGGCATTAGGTTATCCTCAGCCCCACAGTGTTACTCCATTCCAGGCCCTGACCCAGCCTCCCAGCCAGGCAGCCATCTTGTCTTCCTCCCCTGTAGTGATGCCTTGCTTCTCTTCCCTTCTGGAGCCTCTCTGTCTTATCACTTCCCTTAGGCGACTAAATGCCAGGACTTTGTTTTCCCCTTTTTCGAGGACCACGTTTGCTTTTTTTCCCTGAATCCACAGGTACCTTCGCCTTCTCTTATTTTAAAATTTGTTAACAGTTTTCTTCAAATTCCAGAGTGTATTCACTTTCTTTATTTCCTCAAATCCCTGTGGGTTTTGTGAGGGAGCAATGGTATTTTATCACTAACTCTTAATTAACACCTTAGAAATATCAATTCTGGGGTCAGCAGTGCCTTGTTCTTTCCTCCTGAGTGAGAATCTCTTCCTACTACTGCTTTCACTCCTAGCCTTGGCTTAATGCTCACAGTTCCATAAACTTCTTCCATCCCTTCCAGGCTGTTCATTTGCACCCCCAGATGCCCAACTCCCAGAGAGTTATCGTTCCTCCTTATTCTCCAGGATACCCTTTGTGGTTGGCTGGCTGGGATTTCTCCTCATCTTACCCCTTCTTTGCCTTCTAGTTCTTTGGCTTCCTCTTGGTGATATTTGCCATTGAAATAGCTGCGGCCATCTGGGGATATTCTCACAAAGATGAGGTAGGTGTCTCCCGTGAGATCTCTCGGATGTGATACAGGTTTGGGAATTTGGGGGTGGGAGCGATGACAGTGACAGGTGTCCCAGTGGCCACTTTGTTAGCTCTCAACCATCAAACATGCCTCCTACTTCACCACGTTCCCACAGAGTGTGCCCAGCAGAGTGTGAGCTCCCCCAGGGCAGGGGATGTGGGCGTTGTGCCTACCACAGCTTCCAGGTCCCTGAATGGTGCTGGCACAGAGTAGATGTTCAGGAAAGACTCACTGTGTGTGTGTGTGTCTGTCTATCTGTCTGTCTGTCTGTGTCTCACACCTCAGCAGCCCTGTTCCCAACTCCTCTGGAAAGATGGCTTAGGAAAACAAGCCTTTGTGGGGGCTGGAGCCCCCTGCTCCTCCACCTAGTCTATGAATATGTGCTACCATGAGCCAAGTGCTGGCCAGACCCGGTGTGGGTCCAGAGTTACACAAGCCGTGGTCCCCACACTTTGCCACCCAAATATGGGATAAGTGTCCTAGACTTCATTTATATCCAGAAGTTCCATGGGGTTTGAGAAGGTGGCATGTCAAAGGGAAATCTCCTCTGGCTTCATGGAGAAGGGGACACCCACCTAAATCTTGGATGAGAGATAGGATTTCAGGAGAAAAGTTGGTGGGAGACCAAGTACTTCCAGGCGAAGACAGCCGAATGTGGGTTCCTATGGGGAGCCACTGAGGAGTTGTGGGCCATGATGGGCCATGTCAGAACCGTGTTTTAGGAAGGGCTGTCTTGGCATTTTTAGCAAGAGGGAGAAGAGAAAAGAGACTGGATGTAGGAACCCTGTTTAAAAAAAAAAAAGATTTAATGATCCAGTTATAAATGCTACAACTGAAGAAATGGGAAGGGATGATCATGACAGCTGCCGGAGAAATTCTGGATGTTGGTCGGTTAATTGATTGGGGGTAGGGGGTAAGGGACAGGCATTTGTTAAACCAGGGTGTACTGAGGTACCCAGGTGCAGGAGGATAATATAGCCTTCATGTTATAATAGCTAATACTTCTTCCATATTTACTCTGTGTCAGACACTGCACTAAGGCCTTAACAGGCAATACCTCATTTAAGTCCTCATAATAACCTCTGAGGCATGGACTGTTCTAATCTCCATCCTACATATGCAGAAGAAACTGAGATTCAGAGAGGTTTGGTAACTTGCCAAAAGTCACACCGCCTCTAAGTGAGGAAGAAAAGCTGCAAGCCTGAGGAACCAATCCGGTCAGGAGTAGAATTTTGTTTATCATTATTATTGTTCTTTAGATTGAGGAGAGTCTATTCGGTTCACAAGTAGAAGAGGAGTTGCCAAGTGGGGCAGGAGGGACCTGCCTAAGGTGCAAGAGAAGGCAAAATGGCCGGATTGGGTTCCTAGGGACGTGGGAGGAGACGAGAAGGGCGCCGGAGGTGCTGGGAGAGGCAGGACCAGTCTGGTGGCTTCGGTCTGCTCAGTGACGTTTTCCGAGCGCAGGAGTTTGTTGGCTGGGCATGAACAAGATGGAACAGGTGACGTTTATTTTGTTCTGGAAAAAGCATCTCTGCCCCGCTCTTGTCCGCCCATCATAGGTGATTCAGGAAGTCCAGAAGTTTTACGAGGACACCTACAACAAGCTGAAATCCAAGGACGAGCCCCAGCGGGACACCCTGAAAGCCATCCACTACGCGGTATGTCATCTGCGTCAGCACCACGACCCCCGCCGACCTTCCCTCAGGACGTGCGTGCACACGGGGTACTCGCTGCACCAGGCCCATGTGTCTCCGTTCTAATCCTTGGTGGTTTTTTTTGTTTCTCTTGCCCCAACCCTGACTTCCCCCTGCAGCTGGACTGCTGTGGTTTGGCCGGTGGAGTAGAACAGTTTATCTCTGACATCTGCCCGCAGAAGGATCTACTGTCCACCATCACAGCGAAGGTAAACTTGAAACTGCTGCACCCTTGCCTAGCTGCTCTGGACAAATCCCACAAGGGATGACGTGAAACCGTGGCCCCTCATTCTGGGAGGACAGGCCCCCCTTCCACCTGGCAAAGGCCCACAGCAGCCATCTCTTTTCCTCCCCTGCCGTGGGACCTCAGTTCCCTCAAGGGCACCAAAGCAAAGCCAGACCAGGGAAATAGCAAAGGGTTCTAGTGGCACCTGGAACTGCCAGCTGCTGGCTTCTATCCAACCTCCCCCAGGTGTTCTCTGATTTCTGCCCTCCCCCTTCTTGGGCGTATAAACAGCTCATGACTGTATGCTAGAGCTAACGTCCACACTTCATAATAATAGAAAGTAGCCTGGTGGCCTGATAAGAAATAGGCCCTAAAGCAGGGGCTTACCCTACTGCCTTCCCTTATTTCTTACCCAGACGTAAGGGACCCACCTCCATATCTCTTGGCTCTCCTTTCCATCCGCCACCCGGGACACCTGAGCACTCCTGTCCTCAGCTCTTTCTCTGGGACCCCCAGTGTTCCCAGTGTGGAACAGGTGCTGTGGGAGGGAGGAGGTGTGCCTGGAGCAGGGATCGTGTGTGACCTGAGTCTTGGTTTGCCCCCCTCAGCCCTGCCCTGAGGCCATAAAAGAAGTCTTTCAGAACAAATTCCACATCATCGGCGCGGTGGGCATCGGGATTGCCGTGGTGATGGTGAGTATTGAGGATGTTGGGAAGGAATGACTGATGTCTTAGCGATTAACATCTGTGAAACACATACTCTGGCCAGACACTGTTTGAATGAATCAATTCATTCATCAGCTAGTTTAATCTTTGCCATCCCTATGAGATGGGAGCTGTTAGTATTCCCATTTTACAGACCAGGGAGCGGAGAGACAGGTTGAGTTGATCAAAGCCTCTGAGCTCATGAGCGAAGCACCTGGGATTTGAGCTCTGTGTGTGTCTCCAGAATGCATTCTTTTAACCGTTAGGGTTCAGGGGCAAATGTAAGGTGATGCCCGTCCTGCTGGTCCATGAACCATGCTTTGAGTAGCAGGGGTGTAGACCACCCAGGCCCTTTGGTGGTCATGGGATAATCTTCAGGACATGTTTTTGTTAGGTGCCTGCTTTTCTTTTCCCAAAGAAAGTAGTTCAGTAAAAGTTGCATGGGTGAGAATCGGTCCACACACGCATTACACCCATAGTCTGAGAGACATGCAAAGGTGGACAGCCAGAAGGAAGATTCCAGGCTTCAAATAACCTACTGTGTTGCTAATCAGCCCCTAGAAACCAGTAAGTGCAAACAAGGTTCTCTGGGGTTACTCCCTCTTTCCCCAAGACGGGGAACTCTGCATGTGGCCTTCCTCTGCCTCTGGGATAGGAAGACTATCCCAAAAGTGAGAATTCCTTCCGTTCTTAGTGGTTATTTACACCTCACAAAGGCTTTGAGGCAGCTTTCAGTAAAAGGCATAATAATGCCCTTTAAAATAGAATATAAAACAGACATTCACAACGATGAGAAGTACAGGCCTATGTGGATTATCGGAATGTCTGGCATTTGAGCATTAAATTTAGCTCTGAATTGGGGCGCCTGCGTGGCTCAGTTGGCTGACCTGCTGACTTCAACTCCAGTGGTGATCTCACACTTTATAAGTTTGAGCCCACAATCGAGCTCACTGCTGTCAGCAAGGAGCCCTCTTCGAATCTTCTGTCCTCCTGTCTCTCTGCCCCTCCCCCATTCGCGTGTGCGCGCTCTCTCTCTTTTTCTCTCTCTCTCAAAAGTAAATAAAACTTTTTTTTTTTAATTCTAAATTTAGCTCTGAGCTTATTTGTCACACTCTGGAAGTTCTTCAGGGAAGTTGCATGTGCAGTTTCGATTAACGAGTGGCTGCAGGTCCTCAGAATCCCACCAGTCAGAGACTCTCCCCATTACCTAGCCTCCGTCTCTCCTGCTTCTGCACCCTGTACATGCCTGGCCATCTGGTCACCATGCTTCTCGTTTGTGTTGGCCCCAATGACTCCCGTCTTTCCTCTCCCTCAACCTACCCTGAGCAACGCCACCCTATTCCTCATGTTCCTTTCTGTCTTCTAGATATTTGGCATGATCTTCAGTATGATCCTGTGCTGTGCTATCCGCAGGAGCCGAGAGATGGTCTAGAGTCAGCTTGCACCCCTGAGCAGGAAAGTTCGCCCCTAAAGATTGTTGCTTATTTTCTTGGGGTTTTGTTTTTTTTGTGTGTTTTTGGGTGTTTTGTGTTTTTTTTTTTTGGTGTTGTGTCGTTTTTGTTTTTTTATTTTTTTTATTTTTTTGCCACTAACTTTAGTATTCATTCCGCGTTGCTAAACAAAAAAGTTATTCCATGTCTGTCTTTTTAATGCTTTATTCAATATTGGTATTTGTAGTTGAGAGATTTGGGGATTTGGTTTGCTTTGGTTTATATTTTTTTAGTTGTTTGTTTTTGCTTATTATGTTAAGCAGAAATCCTGCAATGAAAGGTACTATATTTGCTAGACTCTAGACAAAAGATACTGTACATAAAGAGAATTTTTTTTGTCTTTAAATAGATAAAAAAATGTCTATCAAACTTAATCAGGTTGTAACTTATGTTTAAGACAATTTGATACATAATAAATGATGATGACAATATCATGGACTGGTTTCTGGTTTTTGCTTCCTTTATTTTTTTAGAGCTGTTTATTTTTCACATATCTCTCAACTGCTATTTGGTCTAACTGCATTTATATGAGAAATCGGTTGGAAAGTTGGTCTCCCTACTTAACTAATGAAAGCGAGAGATGAAGGGATTTTGACCCAAAATCTCACAATTATTAACAGAGTCCACACCAGGGGTGCCTGGGTGGCTAACTGACTTCAGCTCAGGTCATGATCTCACTGTTTGTGAGTTCGAGCCCTGCGTCAGGCATTGTGCTGACAGCTCAGAGCCTGGAGCCCGCTTCAGATTCTGTGTCTCCCTCTCTGCCCATCCCCTGCTCGTTCTTCATCTCTCTCTGTCTCTCAAAAATAAATAAACATTAACAGAGTCCACACCAGAACCTAGCCCACGACTCTTTCTTGTAGCATTGGGTTGTATCCTGGGGGAACAACCAGTAAATATGACTCCCTGATGGCAGGGACATTTTTTTATTCATTGCTGTGCCCCAAGCACCTAGAGTCTATTGTCTAGTGCATAGTAGGTGCTCAATTAATATTTGGTATGTATTAATATTCATTGGGTGTGAGAGCATACACATCAGAGCTTGATCAGGGAAGCGAAATATTAATGTTAAATATTATATGTAATTTATATCATATATATACTGTATGTGTGTGTATAACTTGCTATAGGGATTTGGCCTTGTATAATCACTGGAGTTGGTTACACAGTCTCTTTAAGACCATTATCTTTGGTCTGGGTGGCTGGGTCAGTTAAGCACCTGACCCTTGATCTCACCTCAAGTCTTGATCTCAGGGTGGGGAGTTTCAGCCTGGTGCTTTAAAAAAAAAAAAAAAAAAAAAAAGCCATTGTTTTTGCATCTGACACTAGATCTTGAAGCCCACAGGGCAGACAGTTGGGAAGGCAAGAAGATGGATGTAGTTGGGAAGAGCAAGAAGAGGCCAGAACTCAAACATGAGCTAGCACCCATGAAGACAAACAAATCAAGGGGCGCCTGGGTGGCTCAGTGGGTTAAGCGTCCAACTTCAGCTCAGATCATGATCTCCCGCTCTGTGAGTGACAGCTCAGAGCCTGGAGCTGGCTTCAGATTCTGTGTCTCCCTCTTTCTCTCTACCTCTTCCCCACTCATGCTCACTTTTGCTCTCTCTCTCTCTTTGTCTCTCTCTCTCAAAGATAAATAAACATTAAAAAAATTGTTATAAAAAGAAGACAGACACATCTATATCAATTCTTGTTCCTCTGATGGTGGTACGGGTCCTGTAGAGGCCAGGACCCTATGTGGTAGAGCTAAAGACACACCGGCCAGGAGCTGGAGAAGCGGACATGACCCCTCAAAAAAGCGACAGTCTTGTGTGAGCTGCAAAATGCTGCCTCGTTTCCTTCCGGGCCTCCCCTGTGAGGAGGGGGAGAAATCAGTGTTAGCAAGCTTGCATCTCCTTGCTATTCTGTGGCCTCAGGAGCTCTATTAATCTGACCATTTGAGAGCTAACTGTACCGTTTCAGTGTGGAAGGAAATAACAGGTCAACTGTTCTTTTTATGACAGTGTGAATGAGACTATCTTCACTCAGGCATCACAATCCCTGATTAACTCTAATACTGGCCCTGTTTGTGACTGCCAGCTCCCTCTAGGAAAAGCAGGTCCCATCCACACACTTTCCACTCTGCTGCTTCGCTGAAGAGTGGATGGACTCAGTGGAACAACTTGCTACTGCTTTAGGCGAGGAATACTTCAGGCTCATACCCTTTCTTTTCAGTTTGTCATAAACAAAGGATCAATTGACTCCTTTAGGTGAAAGCTTAAGAACACAGGTGGTACCCCATGGAACCCAAGAAAGGAAACACAGTTGAGCCATAGGAAGTTCCCGGAACCATGGGCTGGGAGCCCCTGCAACTCTACACTTCTGAGGGCTGTGTTTTGCTCTCCAAAGAGACCACTTGTCTGCTACTCAGTCCTCATGGGTTGGAAAAAGGACTAGGCTTCAACCCCCAAGTCTACACAGACAACCTCCAGTGGCCTCACCTGAAATTTCAGGAGAGAAGATCAAACCCAGTTTTCAGTAGAATATCTATCCCTGACTCCTCAGTGGGCAGGTTGGAGGAGGAGTGCATGTAGTAAAGACTAAGCCACCCTCTGATCTATAGACTGAGCCTACTACCGGAAGAGGAGGGATCGCCAAGAGCTGGCAGACACCCAGTAAGGAGCCAGCTGGTCCACACTGCCCTTGATCCAGCCGAACAACCTTGCCCTGACTCCTGGTGGGTGTGTCTAGTTGACGCTCTGCAATTAAGGCAAAACCAAGCTTGTCTGCAGCTCTCAGGGTCTGAAGACTTTGAGGAAGCTTTAAGTCACAAAAAGGCAATAGACTGCCAACAGCATTAATAGCTGTGGGTCCAGAAGGAACCTCCTTGAACAAAAGAGGAATGAATACACAGCTTTCGTGTATTGGCCTCTCGGTTCAGCTGTGAAAGGCAGTGCAGTGGCTACAAGTTTGAACACAAGCCGGTGGATAGTAAAGGTTATTAATGGTTATAACTTTACCTGGTGCCCTTCAAGGACTGAAAGTGCTTTAAAATCCCCAAACTCCATGCCTTCCAGGGTGGAGCTGAGCGGTGCAAGGGTGGAGACAAGACCACAGGCATCCTGGTACTCATTCCATGCTGCTGCCATTTCCCGTGGGAAGAGGTTTTAACTAGTGCATTAGGACACCCCAAAAGGACAGTCTATTTTTGTTCCACTGAGAATTAGGGCACCTCGTGAGCTGCTTGGGCACAGGATAGAGCAGTAGGGGTGGATTTACAGCACAGTGAGGCAGATCCATAGCCGAGTGAACACTCCCATGCAAGGGCAAAGATCTATTGGTAGGCTGGGGGCCCTGTTTTGCCCTATCCCAGTCACTGTTTTAAACAACTTGGAATATTAGCAAATATTCTAGGTTTCACAAAGCTCTGAGGAATATCCAGCAATTTGAGTAACAGAATTATAGTTCAGAGAGATGTTAGGATCTAGAATAATGGATTATGACACCCAAAGGTTATATCTTAACAGAATTAAATAATAAGTAAATGAAATCAAGCAATCTACATAATATGTTTTAACCCAGCTCCTCCTTACGCTTGCAGCTGAATAATATGGTGAATTGCCTGTTTGGCTGGCTAGATGATGAGGTTTTCTCCCCTTATATATTAAGTCTTGAGGCAACCTCAAGTGTTAGCAGCAAGGCACTATCAAAGATGGCGTCTCTGTGATTCTCTTGGCTTCTCCCGCTCTGTCACAAGGTAGTTGCCACAGCTCCAAACGTCTCTATATTCACAGTAGAAAGTAGGGGAGAAGGGCAAATACTTGCTACAACTGCCCCTTTTATCTAAAATGCAAAAGCTTCCCCCAGAAGACTGAAAGCTGACTTCCGTTTGTGCATCATTGACCAATATCTGTCACGTGAGTACTCAGCGACACAGGAAGCAGAGCACACAAGTATTTAATCATTCCAATCTTAGATACAAAGAAGGTGAGAAAGGGATGAATGAGTTATGAGTGTTTTGATTCCTTTTTTTTTTTTTTTTTTTTTGGCCCTTGAGTTGCCAGCATTGATTCCATTTTAAAGTTGGAGCACTTGAGTTTTGGAGAAGTTAGGTATTTGCCAGATTTGAATCGAATTCTGTTTTTCTCTAGTCTTATTGCACTTTTCACACAGCGGTACCTCCAGGATTAACATCATAGGAAGAAATTTAACAGGAACACATGGGAACCTCTTTTTTTTTTTAATTTTTTAATGTTTATTTATTTTTGAGAGAAAGAGAGAGAGACAGCACAAGCGGGGAGTGGCAGACAGAGAGGGAGACACAGAATCTGAAGCAGGCTCCAGGCTCCAAGCTAAGAGCTATCAGCCTGGAGCCCGATGCGGGGCTTGAACTCACGAACTTCGAGATCGTGACCTGAGTCAAAGTCGGACACTTAACCAACTAAGGCACCCAGGTGCCCCTTGGAACACGCTGAATCCTCTTGATTGGAATAACTCGTTACATAAATTCAGGATGGAGAAAGAATTTCACTTGAGAAAAGACAAGGAAATGGGGCTTACCACAAACTTAGCAGAAGCCAAAACTGTGAGGTGAGGCTATCCTGGGCTCCATCCGGAGAGGTAGGTATCCAAATGGAGGGAGATCATAAAGCCACAACAAATGCAGCAGTCAGGCCCTAAGGCAGTATGATGCTCCAGTCTGGGGGCCTCTCCTCAAAAAGTAAGGGAGCTAACTACAAAGATCTGGAGATGAGGGAGACCTTATTGGGGAGGGCCTTAAAACCAGGTCATCCAAGAGGAGAGTGAAAGACCAAAGGATTCTAACCTGGGGGGTTGGGGGGAACCAACAACACAACCATCTTGGTTTTCAAATATCTAAAGTGCTATAAGGTGGACCAGCATCATATGTTGTCCCAGAGGCCACAGTGAGAACTTGCAGGGAGCAGATGTTGGCTTAATACAAAGAAAACTCGTTAGAACCTTGGGCTATCCAACAGAGTAGTGGGCCCCAAAGTGTGAAGGAGGCTCCAGGAGAGGCTGGAGATGGGGTGTGCCAATTCCTGCACCAACAGGGCCTTGACGAATTCCTGCATCCCTCCCATCTCTAAAATCTTGTAAAGCTGTAAGTCTCCAAGCAAATAGTCAGTGTTGGGGTGGAAGAATTTACTCTGCCCTTCGAGGTCCTTCTAGCTGGATTAAGAATCAAATTGGCAGGAGACAGATTAATAGGAGAAAATCAGATTTAATAGCATGCATACAGCGAATCCACACAGACATGGAAATTCCAAAGACAGCCAAGCGACACGATGCTTACATAAGCTGAGGAGGTGGGTAGGGGGTTGAGGATACAGAGGGGAGAAAAACCAAGAAGGTGAATCTACAATGGAATTCTCCGAGTAATTACGCCTGTTGAGGTTGTTGTCCTTCAGCAGATGTGACCACACTCCGAGCAAGGTAGGATTATGCGTGTGGGTCTCTGAGAAAGGAAAGTTACAGAGAGGGTCTATGAACCACGAAGAGTCAATGGCGAAGGCAGATACAGCTTCCTCGGTCCCGGGCCAGGGATCATCAGAGGCTATGGACTTTTACATCATCAAGCTAAGTTGTTTCCTCTCCCCCTCAGGCCATCTCCCCCCTCAGTTTTTATGCTAGCTTAGAGATGCCGGAGAAGATAATGTAATAGTTTTTACTCAAGCATTGGCCAGAGGACCCCTGGAGAGCTAATTCAATTTCTTTACTTTTAAATTGGATTTCCCCAAACCATCTGCTTCCCCTGTAGCCATGCAGACAGAATCAGATCTTATCCCAATATGGAATCTCTACTCCTCTGCGGGGCTCTAGGAGCCAGAGCTGACCTGCCCAAGCAAGGCAGTGAGGGACCCAGTGAGGTGTTCCAACACACCCTGCAAGGACAGTCGCAGAGTTTGGGTTGCCCAACTGACCCTCAGCACTGCCCTGGGAGCTAGGGAAAAATGAGGATTATTCTCTACTCTTTTTTTTTTCTGTTTTTTTATTTTTGAGAGAGAGAGAGAGAGCACAAGCAGGGGAGGGGCAGAGAGAGACAGAGACACAGAATCTGAAGCAGGCTCCAGGCTCTGAGCTGTCAGCACAGAGCCTGACACAGGGCTCGAACTCACAAGCTGTGAGATCATGACCTGAGCTAAAGTCGGACATGAGCCGCCCAGGCACCACTCTCTATTCTTAATACATGAGGAAACTGAGGGCCGAAGAAAAGAGGCAATGACTTGCCCAGGACCATAAAGCTCAATCAAGCCTAGAGAAGTCCATTGGCTATGGAGGAAAGGTCAGAATGAGGCACTGAAACAGATCCGCCTTCAAAAGATGTCCCTAGCATTTAGCTAGCATGTGTTAGTAGGAGCTGATAAAACTTATCTCACAGGGAAGTTTTGCAAATTGAAAGTATTAAAAAGAAGTGGGCTATCAAGCTGTGAAAAAGACATGGAGGAACCTTATATGCATATCACTAAGTAAAAGAAGCCAATCTGAAAAAGCTATGTGATTCCAACTATGTGACATTCTGGAAAAGGCAAAACTAAGGAGACAATAAAAAGGCCAGTGGTTGCCAAGGGTTAGGAAGGGAGAGAGAATGAATAGGTGGAGCACAGGAGATTTTTAGGGCAGCGAAACTATTTTGTATGACACCATTTATAATAACAGATACACCGCATTGTGCATTTGTCAAACCCATGGAATGTACAATGCCAAGGTAAGCTATGGTACCCTCAGGTAGACTACAGACTTGGAGTGATGACAGTGTCTCAGCATTGGTTCATCAGTTGTAACAAATGTACCACATCGATGCCAATGCCAACAGTGTGGAAAGTTATACATATAAGGGGCCAAGGAGAGGAGGAGGTATTTGGAAACTCTTAGTCAATGTTGCTAAAATTGGTCTAAAAATAAAGTCTATTAATTAAACAATTTTAAAATGTCAGTGTGTAGGGGCACCTGGGTGTCTCAGTCAGATAAGCATCTGACTTCAGCTCCTCATGATCTCCCAGTTCATGAGTTCGAGCCCCACGTCGGGCTCTGTGCTGACAGCCCGAGTCTGGAGCCTGCTTTGGATTCTGTGTCTCCCTCTCTCTCTGTTCCTCCCCCACTCACGCTCTGTCTCTGTCTCTCTTCTCAAAAATAAATAAATATTTTTTAAAAATTGTTTAAAAAATGTCAATGTGTATGTAACAGGATGATAACATGGAAGTTTCCAACTCAGACATTAAGATACATCTTATATCTATAAGATTCTAGAGTGGGTGCCAAGGGCAAACTTTCTATGGATTCATTTAAACCCCAGTTACATGACTCTTGAACCTACTTTCCATGGTGTTCCTGGGTAGTGGCAGCTTCCATGAACTTCCATGTGAATTTGGGGGCTGTTCATTGGCAGCCATTGGTAGGCCAGGGTGATGATTTTTTTTTTCCATTTTACTTTATTTTTCATCATGAGAAGTGTACTCTTTAAACCCCAACCCACTACCCCTCTGGTAACCATCAGTTTCTTCTCTATAGTTAAGAGTCTATTTCTTGGTTTCTCTCTCACTTTTCCCCTCCTGCTCATTTGTTTTGTTTTTTCATATTCCACAGGCGAATGAGATAATATGGTATTTGTCTTTCTCTGCCTGACTTATTTCACTTAGCACTATACTCTC
Organism: Paguma larvata; assembly: GCA_030068075.1. Lineage (NCBI taxonomy): Eukaryota > Metazoa > Chordata > Mammalia > Carnivora > Viverridae > Paguma > Paguma larvata. The sequence goes on along the minus strand of CM057828.1, from coordinate 97,395,027 downwards.
TAACCCCATCCATGTCATTGCAAATGGCAAGATTTCATTCTTTTGGATGGCTGAGTAGTATTCCATTGTGTGTGTGTGTGTGTGTGTGTGTGTGTGTGTGTGTGTGTGTGTCACATCTTCTTTATCTGTTCAGTCAATGGATACTTGAGCTGCTTCCATAATTTGGCTACTGTAAATAATGCTGCTATAAACACAGAGGTGCGTATATTCCTTTGAATTAGTACTTTTATATTTTGGGGATAAATACCCAGTAGTGCAATTCCTGATCATAGGATAGTTCCCTTTTTAATTTTTTGAGGCAAACTCTATACTGTTTTCCACCACGTTTGCAGCAGTCTGCGTTCCCAACGGTGTATGAGGGTTCCTTTTTCTCCGTATCTTCGCCAACACGTGTTGTTTCTCATATTGTTGATTTTAGCCATCCTGACAGGTGTGAGGTTTGCATTTCCTTGAAGTTGAGTATCTTTTCAAGTGTTTGTTGGCCATCTGGATGTCGTCTTTGGAGAAATGTCTGTTCATGTCTTCTGCCCATTTTTTAATTGGATTATTTGTTTTTTGTGTGTTGAGTTGTATCAGTTCTTTATATATTTTGGATACAACCCCTGTATTGGATGTCATTTGCAAATATCTTCTCCCATTCCATTAGTTGCCTTTTAGTTTAGTTGATTGTTTTTATGTAGAAGCTATGTAGAAGCTTTTTATTTTGATGCAGTCTCAATAGTTCACTTTTGCTTTTATTTCCTTTGCCTCAGGAGATATATCTAGAAAAAATGTTGCTACAGCTGATGTCAGAGAGAGCCTGTGTTCTCTTCAAAGATTTTTAGGGTTTCAGGTCTTACATTTAGGTCTTTCATCCATTTTGAGTTTATTTTTGAATATGGTGAAAGTGGTCCAGTTTCGTTCTTTTGCATGTGGCTGTCCTGTTTTCCCCACACTGTTTGTCTTTTTCCCATTGTATATTCATTTCTCTTTAGTCCAAAGATTAATTGATCACATAATTGTGGGTTTATTTCTGGGGTTTCTGTTCTATTCTATCGATCTATGTGTCTATTTTTATGCCAGTACCATACTGGTTTTTTTCTTTCTTTTTTTTTAATGTTTATTTTTGAGAAAGAGAGAGACCATGAGAGGGGAGGAGCAGAGAGAGGGAGGGGACAGAGGATCTGAAGCCGGCTCTGCACTGACAGCAGTGAACCCCACATAGGACTCAAACTCACGAGCCAGGAGATCACAAGCTGAGCCGAAGTTGGACGCTTAACTGACAGAGCCACCCAGGTGCCCCCCAGGACCATAACTGTTATAATTACTACTACTTTTAATATAACTTGAAATTTGGAATTCTGATAGCTCAAGTTTTATCTTTCTTTTTTAAGATTGCTTTGGCTATTCAAGGTCTTTCGTGGTTTCATACAAATTTTAGGATTGTTTGTTCTAGCTCTGTGAAAAATGCTGTTGGTATTTTGATAGGGATTCCATTAAATCTGTATATTGCCTTGCGTAGTATGGACATTTCAACAATATTTGTTCTTCCAACCCATGAGCATGGAGTGTCTTTCTCTCTCTTTGCATCATCTTAAATTTCTTTTGTCAGTGTTTTACAGTTTTCAGACTACAGATCTTTCACCTCTTTGGTTAAGTTTATTCCTAGACCCTTTATTGGTTTTAGGGCAACTGTAAATGGGATTGCTTCATTAATTTCATTTTCTGCTGCTTTATTATTAGTGTATAGAAATACAAACAGATGTCTGTACATTGATTCTGTGTCCTGCACCATTACTGAATTCATTTATCAGTTCTCGTAATTTTTTGATGGAGTCTTCAGGGTTTTCTATATACAGTATCATATCATCTGCATATGATGAGAGTTTTACTTCCTCTTTGCCAATTTGGATGCCTTCAGAGCAACAATTCTGACCTGTGGGAAGACACAACTTTGATTAAGGTTGATAGTGAAGTTACAGCTTTAAGAGTGCACGGAAAGTGGTAACATTTTTGAACATTCTGACCAAAACTGTGGAACACATAAAACAAAGTCTGTTTAAAAAAAAAAAAAAAAAGCGTTAGAGAAACAAAGGTGGAGAAGGAGGAGGAGAGGATGGGGGAGGAGGAAATAAAGGGAGAAGGAGGGGAAGGGAAGGGAAGAAGGTAAGGGAGGGGGGAGAGAAGGGGAAGGAGGAGCAAGGGAGAGAGAGAGGAGGGGGGATGCAAGGAGGAGGAGGAGGAGGAGGAGGAAGAGGAAGAGGAGGGAGGAGAAGGAGGAGGAGCACACAACTACAATGAGACAGTGAGGAGTGGAGGCCTCAACGGACAGGCAATTGTTCTAGTGTTTGGTCAGAAGGCAGGAGCCTTTACCTAGATACCTTGCTTTGGTGTGGACATAAAGATGAGTAAACTCTCCTTGGTCCACTTTTCTTCCTCTTTGAAGCATTCATCAGTAATTAAATGAACCAGAGAATGAAGATGAAATGTAAAGATGATATTCAGCAAATTAAAGTTAGGAATCCTTTGAATGTCTTGAAAACAAACCCAACCCCATGATGTCATGAGGGACCCAAGGGAACATTTTTTTTTTCTCTTCTGCTGTATCTCCTGTCACCACTAGCCCTAGAAAGACCTAGACTCAAATTCAGTGGCTACCAGCCTGTATCAGGCTGCCCCCCTCATCTCCTTCTGGATGAGAGTGGAGTCTCTCATCTCATCCTCACTCCCATATCCTACGATGATGCTGATGTGATGGAAGGTGTACTCATAGTTTGGTCCATGAATGACGTATTAGGTACCCTCTAGGTTTAGGGCAGAGGCAGAGAGGGAAAGTCACAGCACTTCAGTTAATGCAAATCACTCCCAGGGAGAGCACTACCTTATCAAACCCCGGCTGACATAAGCAAATGTGACATCATTTTCTCCACAAATAATTGACTGTTATATTTAATACAATTCACATCTTTTTTCAATTTTGGCTAGTTGGAAATCATTAAACAGCCAGTATATAATCAGGGTCTGACCAAGAAGACAGGATCTAAAGTAGGTAAATCATCAGGAAGGACTGAATACAGGGAATTGGCCAAGCACATTTTAGAGGACTGAAAAGATCAGAAAAGAGAAGGAAGGAATGCAGAAATAATAACCACAGGGTGTGGGAACAGAGGGAAGGGGTAAGGCCATCAGACCCTAGGAGCTCAGAGAAGGGGCCATGTCCCCACTGCTGCTGCTGCTGGCACCGGGAGGGCTGGGGAGAGGCTGGCTCTATGACCCTGGTCATTGGCCTAGGATTCTCAAAACCTTCCCCAAGATGGAGCTCAGAAAATGCTGTTAGGTGAGCAGAGCAAGCAAGAAAGGCAACGCTGGCCACCCTCCTTTCCAAGCACAGAGAAACAGCCATATCTTTAACTATAATCGGAAGCTTTGACTATCACCTGTCACTAAACCTTGTAATTCTGGAATGAAGACTGTGTTTTGCCAGCCCGAAGCCACTGTAGGACTTTACCCTAAAAGTCATCAGGATAGTCACAAGGCTGCCACACATCTATCCTGAACAAAAATGAACTGCTCCCATTAAACACAATAACTTAGGAACAGAGAGAGACAAAAGAGAGTGGCTGTAAGGTTACAACCCTTGGGCTCTGCTTGTTCAGCCTACTAAGTGCAATTATAAAGTGCCCAGCACATAGTCAATGCACAATAAATGGTCTTGTTTCTGCTGAATTCCAGGGCTCTGACCCCTCTTGGAATGTTACATAAGAATGTTAGAACCTCAACAAAAGTTCATAAAATCCTCAGGTCCCAGCTGCGCTAGGACCCCAGCTGCTGGAAAGTGAACCTGGGAGCCCCCTCTGGGTAGTGTGGGCAGAGAACTCACTGGGAAAGGGATTCCTCTTCTCCGGGTGGGAGGGGCCCCAAACTCAGCTTCCCACAACATAACATCCCAAGGACCCAAGGTCCATGGCCAACACTGAGCACCCAGATCCAGACTGACTGGCCCCAAGCAGCCTGTGGGCTTTTTCACTGACAAGGTTGCTTTCGTATTTGCCCTATGAAAATGGCTAGGGTCTGTTTATTAGAATAAGACAACTTAGTTTTGCTGCCCCTGGGCTTGTAAATTTTCTTTTTCCCCCACCTCTCAATAAATAAATAAAGCCTGGGTTTTTTTTATCCATTCCATGTTGTATTGTGGGATTCTTCCTGAATCCCGATGCTCAACAGGCAGGGACCCAGACAAAGCCCATCTGTGTAACAGTCCCAACTCACCTCTAGGGAACACAGAACAAAACAGATTGACACAGACACTCCAGGCCCTCTGTATTCTGGTCTCATGCTCTCTACTCAAGTCTGTATACCTCTCCACCCCAAATGCAGACCTTACTCTAACTGGGTGTCCTGTGAATCAGCTTTTTACCTTAATACACACTATGTCCACCCCCCCTCCCCCCCCGCTGAAAGCCCCTCCTTCCCTCCCTCACTAGGTCCCTACTCTCTAGAGGCCTGGCCTTCACAGCTTCTGGCAGAGACGGCCTGTCGACTGTCAAATGTCCTTGCAGTTATTACTGGAAGGGGCTACGCAGCTAGTCTCCTTGCAACCATGAGGAACTGTGTGACTACTTCTAGTTGGTGGAACAAAAGTAGAAGCAATTCGTGTAGTTTCCAGCTTGCAGTGCTTAAGAAGCAAGTGCGCCTGTCTCATCCCCGCCTACCAGCTAAATGAGAGAACCCCAAGAACAGAGAAGAAGGATAACCGCACGAAGGGTTGCCTTCCTGGGACTGTGCACGGACAGTGACACAGGGAGAAATAGCTTGTATTGCATTAAACACAGATTTCCAGGCTTATTGGTTACAGCAGCCAGCCTACAGCTCTGGTTGCCACCAACCACTGCTTTGCTCGACCTTCTCCAGCACTCAGAGTTAAGGCCACCTGATGCCACAACTTTACCTCAACTGGTTAAGATGCTTTGGGCTACAAGTATCAGGAGGCTGAACTCAAAAAATCTTAACCAATAAAGAACTTACTCACAGACACGAAATTCAAAGGTAGGTCACCTCTGTTGTTGACCATCCTTGGTACACTGGCTTTTGCCTTAGCATCTGTCCCCTTCATGGTCACAAGTTGGCTGTAACAACTCAAGCCTTCATCTCCATCTAGAGCATCTATATTTAAATAATAGAAGAGAAAATATTTCTTCAGTGTGTCTTTTTAAAAGAACATGAACATTTTCCCCCAGATTCCCTCAGAAGACAACCCCCTCATATCTCATTGGTCAAAATTGACTACAGACTCATTATTTTTTTTCCAATGCTCCCACTTTTTTTTATGTCTATTTAGTTTTGAGAGAGAGAGAGCAAGTGGGGGAGGGGCAGAGAGAGAAGGAGACACAGAATCCGAAGCAGGCTCCAGGGTCTGAGCTGTCAGCACAGAGCCCGACGCGGGGCTTGAACCCATGGACTGTGAAATCACGACCTGAGCCAAAGTTGGATGCTCAACCAACTGAGCCACCCAGGTGCCCCTCCAATGCTCCTAAATTTTAACAATTAAAAACTTTTAAAAAAATTATAGCTGACACACAATGTTAAGTTAGTTTCAGATGTACAACATAGTGATTCAACATCTCTATGCTACGTTCGCCAGAAGCATAGCTACCATCTGCCACCATAAAGGCTATTACAATACAATTGACTATATTTCCTAAGCTGAGTCTTTCATCCCCATGACTTATTCATTCCATAACTGGAAGCCTGTACCTCCCATTATCCTCCACCCATTTTGTCCCTCTTTCTAGGCCCTCCTCGTTTACTCATTCTTAAATCAAGGCAAGTAGAGTAGAATTACCATAAGTGGGTCAGACTAAGTAAGACTCATTCCCCAGGGCTCAGGCCCAGGGCTAGGAAGGGTCACAGCCTCTGTTGGGGTACCTGGCCTCTGGACACTTGGAGTGGAGTAACCTGGTGGTTAGGTAGGCCCTAACACTGTAAGCCAGATTCATATATGTCCCATACTGTCCTTTTATCATCTCAACCTATGGAAGGTATAAACTACTGGACAGGAGACCTGGATTCTGGAAGCCAATAACATCTTATAGGGATAGTGTTAGAGAGACTTATTACCAAGTATGAAAAACTTTTGAGAAATGATGAGGTGTAACCTAGGAGTGTATAAATGACAACCATTAGTGATCCTTTATCCTTGCTCCAAGGCTGCTAATTCTTTCCTGGATTCTGACCCACGTTTGTTAAATGTGGAGAATCTCTAAGTCCTCTGATTGTAACCTTCTGAGGCCAGGGCTCAGCCTTTGTTTTTTCCCTATATCTGCAACACAGTTCTGGGTGCAAGGTTAGCATTCAGTGGACACAGTAACCACTCGAGAATTTCGATGTTTATACTTCAACTCTTGAGAGAACCTGTGATATGTGAGTTATAATAAGAAATATAAAGGGGCACCTGGGTGGCTCAGTCAGATGTTATACAGCTCAGCGAGTCAGCCCAACTCTTTTTTTTTTTAACGTTTATTTACTTTTGAGAGAAAAAGACAGAGTGTGAGTGGGAAAGGGGCAGAGAGGGAGGGAGACATAGAACCTGAAGAGGCTCCAGGCTCTGAGCTGTTAGGGCAGAGCCCAACGCGAGGCTTGAACTCACGAGTGGTGAGATCATGACCCTGAGCTGAGGTCGGACACTTAACTGACTGAGCCACCCAGGCGCCCCAGCCCAACTCTTGATTTTGGCTCAGGTCATGATCTCTTGCCTCATGGGATCAAGCTCCATGTCAGGCTCTGCGCCGGCCGCTTAGAGCCTGCTTGGGATTCTCTCTCTCTCTGCCCCTCCCCTGCTCTCTCTTTCTCTCCCTCTCTCAAAATAAATATATAAACATTAAAAAAATAAATATATATCTGATATTCTTCCCATTTCTGGTGCACAGCTCCTTTAGGAATTTTCTTAGTGATAAGAACAATAAAAGTGTTAATATTCATAGCAAACCTCTTTCAACTACACCTGTGGTTATATCAATGAACTTGACTTTTGGAACAGCACCTAAGGATGGGTGCCTGGAGAATCAACCACAGGATTGGAGGGTTGGAACTCTCAGTCCCACCCCCTTGACATATGGGGAGAGAAGAAGGGCTGGAGGTTGAATTAATCGCCAACTGCCAATGATTTAATCAATTTACCTATGTAATGAAGCCTCCATAAAAACCCAAAAGGATAGAGTCTGGTTCCGGTGAGCAAGAATGTGTCCACCTTCCCCTGTGCCAGGCCCCAAACTCCACGGGGACAGAAGCTCCTGGTTGGAGACCCCACCCTACACATCTCTTCATCTAGCTGTTGATTCGTATCCTTTAACATCCATTGTAATAACTAGTAATCTAGTAAGTAAACTGGTTTCCTGAGTTCTGTGAGCAACTCCAGCAAATTAATTGAATCCACAGAGGGGATCATAGGAACCTCCCACTTATAGCCAGATGGTCAGAAGCACAAGTAACAACCCAGGCTTGCGATCGGGGTCTGAGGCGGGAGGCAGTCTTGTGGGACTGAGCCTTCAACCCATGGCATCTGATGCTGTCTCCAGGCAGACAGTGTCAGAATTGAGTGGAATTGTAGGACACCCCACTGCTGCCAGAGAATTACTTGGTGTAGGGCTGGAAAAGCCACACATCAGAATTTGTGTCAGAATTATAGAACCCAACATCCATGAAATGTAGTGATTTGTAGTTGTGTTGAAGCATGAAATCTGAATTTCATGCTGTGAGGACGGTCTGTGGGAGAGAATCCATCAGCCTTTGGGGAGGCTGCCGGGTTGCATGGCAAAGGCTTCACTGGGAAAACAGACCTGAGTTCAAATCCTGACTCTGCCACTGAGTGACCTTGCCCACGTCACTTAACCTCTGAACCCCCATCTCCCCTCCTTAAAATGAAGGGCAATTTGTACTCAGCTTCACTGGTAATCAGGGAAATGCAAATCAAGGCCACAGGAAATACCATTTGACATCGTTTGACTGGTGATAATCATGAAGCCCGACAAGACCATGTGTGGGAAGAGATTTTATTTAAATACAGCAACAGGCTCTCCTGTATATGGTTTGAAGTGTAAATAAGTACAACTACTCTGAAAAACAGCCCGGCCTTTTTTCCATGATGTTCCAACACGACTTAATACAGCTCCGCGATTCCTTTCTTAGGAATCTACTCTACAGAAATGCCTGCGTGGCAATGTGTAAATAACGTTCTCAGCAGTGCTGTTTCTTACTGCAAAGAGCTGGAATGTCCCGAGAGGTCATTGCAGGAGAGCAGATAACTAAATTGTTTTCCTTGCTGGATGAAATACTACATAGCAGGGAACATGAAAAAACAGAGTCACTCTTTTAAAAATATAAGTCAGATTGTGTCCTCCTCAGCTCAAACCCCTCAATGGCTCTCCTCTCTCTTGGAGTGAAGGCCAGGCTTTTCAAGGGTCTGCAGATTCTGCCTGACCTGGCCCTCACTACATCTCTGTCCTCATCACTTTCTCTCTGGGCTTAGGCTGAGCCAGTGCCCACCTCCACTTCCTGTTCCTTCTGCCTAGAGAGCTCATCCCCTAGGTACACCCTGGCACATTTCCTACTGCTCTTCAAATTTGTTTTCAATGTTTATTTATTTTTGAGAGAGAGATAGCGTAAGAGGGAGAGAGACAGAGAGAGAAAGGGAGACACAGAATTTGAAGCAGGCTCCAGGCGCTGAGCTGTCAGCACAGAGCCGGACATGGGGCTCGAACTCACAAATTGTGAGATCATGACCTGAGCTGAAGTCAGATGCTTAACCAACTGAGCCACCCAGGTGCCCCTCCCACCATTCTTCAAACGCCAGCTCCTCAGTCAGGACTTCCCGGCCAGTCCTCCCTGTCATCATCTATCTCCCTTAATCTGCTGTTTTTCTTTTCATACCCCTGTCACCTCAATTTGCCTCCCCTGACAAGAATATAAGCTCCTGGGGGGGGGGGGGAGGGGCAGACCAGGACATCATTTAGTTCTAGTGCCTGGCAAGGTGCCCAGCATGAGGGCCACCTCCACGGTAGGCAAGGCAGTCCTGGACAAATGTCTCTTTTCTGGGCCACTGTCTAGGTAAACAATTCGAGCCACACAAAATCAACAGGTCAGCACCATTCCAGAACTCAGTCTTCTGCGATCCCACACCAGCCAGCAGGAGTGAGCGGACTCCAGGCTCTTTTCCTGGAGCCGAGGTTTGGCTGCAGAGCTGCCCCGCCACCCCACTCCGGGACTCCTTGGGTCAAGCTCACGCATGGTGTAGAGGGTCAGAGGGCACGCTGGAGTGGGAGGTGGGGCAGTGAGAACAGCGGAGGGTCCCCAGTCCATGCCCAGGGCTGGGTCATTTGTATCATTCAGGGGAGCAAAGCATCTCAATGTCCACGAATGAGCTTTCTGGGCCGCAAGGCTCAGGTTGTCGACCTACAATACTCACATGGATGATACAGACCCCACTGCCTTCATTAGGGACCTTAGCTGGAACCACAGGTCAAATCTCCCAAAGGTATCTAGTGAGGCTTTTCAAAGACCCTGAGGAAGCCAGCCTGGGGGAATAGGCTATAGAAGGCAGGGCTCAGCCTCTCTGCCCCCTGGACCTTGACCTGAACATGGGGATCTTGTGCAAAGTGCTTGCTGTAACTTACCTTCCTTGTCCTCTCAACAGGTTTCAAAACAAAGATGTGGTGATCCTCATTTTTACAAATTAATTAACTAAGGCTCAGAAAGGATAAGTGATTGGTCCAAATCAACACGATAAGTGATGGAGACGGAGTCAAGACTTAAGCATGTCTGTTAGCCCCCAAAGCCCACAGCACCAGCATCTGATACCCCGTGCCTCTTGGGAACCCAAAGGCCTCCAGGGCCTGGGAATCAGACCAGACTCTCCTGCCCTCTGGCCAGGGTGCTCATGCACTCAGACAAGTCACAGGGGAGAATGAACAAACTAGAGTTGTGTGGGAGCCCCAGAAACTTCAGTTGAGGTAGACTGGGGACCTGCCCTCACAATACAGTTTCACCTGCCACAAGCTAGACAGACGGTGGTGGCCTTCTCACCTGGTCAGTCCCGGGATGGGCAGTACCTGGGTTGGCCTCAGACCCTGTCTCATCCCAGCTCCTGTGAGAGAAGGAGCCAGACCCCACTGGCACAAAAGCACCTGAGAGGGGGAAGCTGCTGACTCTTAAAGCATTCTAGGAAAGCAGCTGCCCACCCCCAGGACCCCCAGAGGAAGGCCTGGAGCCAAAATGAACACTCTGGGTGAAAGAAGGTGGAATTCCCCCATGAAGGAAAATGTGAGGGCGTTAATTTTATTTCTGAGAGGGAGATGATTGTGACAACAGGGGGCAGAGAAAGTAAGAGGAAGGAAGATGAGGAGGGGGGAATGCCAAGCAACAGCAGCACTGGGGCTGTAGAAATGGCCATGGAAGCCTGTATGAGAACATGTGGTCCAATATCCAATTTGTAGTCATGGCTGCCGCTTGGTAAATTCTCTCCATCTCTCCAGGCCATCAGTAAAACCTGCCACACAGGCACTTCGTGGTGGTGTGGGAAGGAGGTGAGTTTTGAAATAAAGGAGAAAGGCTCCGAGGTTGACAAACAGCTTCTGCTCAGGCAAGAGGGATAAGGCAGGCTGCCTGGGCAGAAGCAGGATCTCAGGGCCAAATGGCCAAAGGAACACATTCCAACCTCCACCCCAGGAAATCTCAGAAATCCTGAGGAAGACACTGGACTTTCCACAACACGGGTGAAGGAAGGAGCCAATCTTATCCCGATATTGGGAGTGGAATGACTCAACCGCCCAGCAGCCTCCTTCCTGGTAAGAAGTGTGTTAATACTTTCTATCTGGTTCTAACCGTGACTTCACACATCTCTGCCCTGGTCACCTGGGGTGCTGGTTTTCGAGTATCCCACCCAGCGAGCATTCTCGTGTCCACTATGTAGAAGGTGACCCCGTGATGACTGCCTGCCACTGTAGTTCTGTGGCCCTGAGTTAACCTTGTCACTCCTCTGAGCCTTCATTTTCTCACCATTAATAGGGATCCCAACATCTACCTCCCAGGTCATAGGGATTAAACAGAAAGCCCCTATGATGGTTAGTTTTATGTGTCGACTTGGCTTGGCCACAGTATCCAGATATTTGGTTAAACACTATTCTGAGTGTTTCTGTGAAGGTGTTTTTGGGGAAGATTTACATTAAAATTGGTGTACTTTGAGGGGACCTGGGTGGCTCAGTCAGTTGGGCATCTGACTCTTGGTTTCAGCTCAGGTCATGATCTCGTGGTTCATGGGTCCCATCACCGTGTTGGGCTCTGCACTGACAGTGTGAAGCCTGCTTGGGATTCCTTCTTTCCACCCTTTCCTCCCTCTCCCTCAAAAATAAATAAATAAGCATTAAAAAAAATTAAAAATCGGGTGCCTGGGTGGCTCTGTCGGTTGAGTGTCTGACTTTGGCTCAGGTCATGATCTCACTGTTTGTGGGTTCAAGCCCCACATCAGGCTCTGTACTGGCAGTGCAGAGCCTGGAGCCTGCTTTGGATTCTGTGTCTCCCTCTCTCTCTGTCCGCCCCCTGCTCACTCTCTGTCTCAAAAATAAACTTTAAAAAAAAATTTTAAATAATGATAATACAAAATAAACAAGTAAAATTGGTGTACTTTGAGTGAATACACAAGTAATGAGGCCTCATTATATGAGTAGGCCTCATCTGATCAGTTGAAGGCCTGAATGAACAAGACTAACCTCCCTGAGCAAGAAGAATTTCTTTTTTTTTTAATTTTTTAAATATTTATTTATTCTCAAGAGAGAGAGAGAGACAGCATGAGTCGGAGAGAGGCAGAGAGAGAGAGAGAGAGAGAGAGAGAGAGAGAATCCAAAGCAGGCTCCAGGCTCTGAGCTGTCAGCACAGAGCCTGATGCGGGGCCCGAACCCACAACCTGTGAGATTATGACCTGAGCTGAAGTCAGACGCTTACCTGGCTGAGCCACCCAGGCACCCCAGAAGAATTTCTGCAGTGGATGACCTTTGGAATTGAACCACAACCTTGGTTCTTTCCTGGACCTTCATCCTGACTGTCCACCATGCAGATTTTGGACTTGCCAGCCTCCATAATCACATGAGCCAATTTTTAAAAACAAATTACTATATGTGTGTGTGTATGTGTGTGTATGTACGCATGCATATGTATATATGTATGTGTATGTATATATGTATGGATATATATGTATATATAAACACACATATCCTATATATATGTATATATACACACACACATCCTACTTGTTTTGTCTCTGGAAAGTCTCAACTAGTAAAACCCCTCACCATATCTAGCACGCTGTAAGTGTACAGTCATGACCCTTGCCCCCAGGGCTGCTGTGGAACCGAGGAGATAAGCTTTATACAAAAGTTGGGTCATAACAGCCTGGGGTCTTATCAGATCTTCAGCCTCCCTGCTGTGGGAGTGTAACCAAAGTCCATGTGATTCTGAAGCAGCTTTTAAGAGGCCATGGTAGGCTCTGTAGTGAGGGCTGGTCCATCTGCATAAACAACCTCCCTGAATGCTCCTCTAGTGGGCAGGGGCATGCCTTCTTGTGGGTATACGGTGGTTGGGTGAAACATCACCATCTTCTTCCAGGAGAGATGTTCCCTGCCGTGTTGAATGTCCAGAGAGTAAAATCTGAGAGGTATACAGCAAGCTGAAGAGGTTTCAACATGCAAGCACCCTTGGGAAAATCTCTGGCCACTGCTCTCATTTTGCAGATGGGGAACAGAGGCACAGAGAGCAGAGGCTATTTGCACAGGACAGGTAGGCACAGAACAGGAGCACAGCCCTGGCCCACTGGCATCACGCCGAGTTTCAGGTAACTTATGTCATTGAGAAACAAACAGGCTAAGGGACTTTCTGTAGGAAAGTGGAGCAGGAAATAGTGGAGCTGGGATTTGAACGCAGCTCCACCACACTTTGAAACCCATGCTCTTCTGACCACCCCTGGATGGGAAGGTAGGAGACATCCCGGACACAGACACACCTACACAGCTGTGTCCATTCCCATGTTTCTATCTTCACGCTTCTCCCTTCAACTTCTCTTTTTTTTTTTCTTTTAATTTTTTTTAACGTTTATTTATTTTTGAGACACAGAGACAGAGCGCGAGCAGGAGAAGGGCAGAGAGAGAGAGGGAGACACAGAATCCGAAGCAGGCTCCAGGCTCTGAGCTGTCAGCACAGACCCCGACGTGGGGCTTGAACTCACAGACCGCGAGATAATGACCTGAGCCGAAGTCGGCCACTTAACCGACTGAGCCACCCAGGTGCCCCCCTTCGACTTCTCTTGAACCAAACCACCACCTTGAAATTCTTTCCCTTCCACAGTTCCAGAAAGACCGACGTCGTTAAAATGTCACTCGGCACACATTTAGGGAGTGCTTTATGGTGCGTGCCAAATCTAGACAAATTTGCCAAACACTTCCATTGGGGAGGGGACGTGCACGGACAAGAAAATGGGCAATTACAGTCCAGAATAAGGGATCTGAGACAGAAGGAGACACCTGGAATCTACAGTGAGGTCACTTAGGTTGTCAGGAGGTGGGGGAGTCTTAGGAAATACTTCCCTGAGAAAGTGACATTTCAGCTGAGACCAAACGTATTTCAAAAGAGTCGACTAAGGAAGTGGGGAGAAGAGGGGAAGGCACCGGCCAGTGAACAGCATGTTCGAGTCTAGAGGCTTTCGAAAGTGTATATCTGATCAAACCCCTCACCCCCACCTCTGATTAGCAGCCCTCCATGGCCTCCCAGGCCCAAATGAAGAAATCCAAGCTTCTGAACAATGGCCTACATTCAGCTGGGGCAGTTTAGAATATCTCTGTGATGTTCAAATGGGGGATGGCAGGTAGAGTAGCCATGAAAGCCAAGAGACGGGTCAGGAGGAAGACGGCAGCCAGGGTGAGCGGTGGGGGCTGGTCGTGGAAATCTCCCAAGCCAAGGCAGGGTAGGGAGTCAATGGAGATCCAGCTGAAAACTAGTGGAGAATGTCTGAAAAGTGCCATTATATGGACAAAGAGGTAGTAAAAAAAAAAAGTCAACTACAGGTCCAACTCAGAGTCAAGTGCTCCCAGGATAGCAAACCAAGACTTAACTACAGTTTCAACTTCTCCAGGAGTAGAGGTGTTTTTTTTTTTTCCTTTTTAAAAATAAGCTCCACACCCAGCATGGAGCCCAAGGCAGGGCTTGAACTCACAACCTTGAGATCAAGAATGGGATGCTCAACCCGCTGTGGCACCCAGGCACCCCTCTAGGAGTAGAATTTTAAGTCAATCAATCTGGGATTTTCTGGTCAGCTCCAATGAGGTAACGTGTCACATGGGCCCTCTCTGTGCCTCAAAACAAGATGAGGAAATCCACCTAGTGAGACCCCCCTCTGCCCTTCCCCCTAAAGGAAGATGATCTGGGGGCTCCTTCCTGGCTCAGTCAGTAGATCAGCTTACTCTTGATCTTCGGGTTGTGAGTTCAAGTCCTATGTTGGGTGTAGAGATTACTTAAAAAAAAAAAAAAAAAAAGAAAGAAAAAGGAAGGAAGAGGACCTGACCTGAAATAGTCTTTGCTTTTGCTAATAATATTCTTGTCCCTGCCTCCCTATAAAAACCCTCCATTTTGTGCAACTCCCAGGAGCTCCTCTCTGCTTGCTAGATGGGATGTTGCCCAATTCATAGAATAAAGCTTTACTTGGTTGGATTTTGTGTTTTAGCAGAGGTCACTGACCTTTCACAAATCCATTTACTAGGCCACTGCACACAAGAGGCAGGTAGTGACGTGGCTAAGTGTGTCGGTCTGAAGGCAGAGGGCCTGGCTTTGAAACCAGAATTACTTACTTCCTGAGTGTGGCTTGCACTCAGTGTGATCGCATTTAACCTCTCTGGCCTCAGTTTTTCCTCATCCGTAAAATGGGCTAGAAGTAGCACCTACCTCGTTAGGTGGTTGTTGTGAGGATTAAAAGGGTCAGGACATGGGGCGCCTGGGTGGCTCAGTCGGTTAAGCATCCAACTTGGGCTTAGAGCATGATCTCATGGTTCATGAGTTCAAGCCCCATGTCAGGTTCTAAGAGTCTGGAGCCTGCTTCAGATTCATGTCTCCCTCTCTCTCTGCCCCTCCCCTGCTTGGGCTATCTCTCTCTCTTTCTCTCTCTCTCTCTCTCAAAAATAAATACACATTAAGAAAAATTTTGTTTTAAATGGTCAGGACATGCAAGTGCTTAGAGCAGCCCCTGACACATAGAGCTCAATAAATGTTTGATCTAGAAACATGAGGGCTGAGGAGTGAATGGAACCGGAGGTGAAGGTAGTGAGTATAAGTGAATCTTTCAAAAAGTTGGAGTCTACAGTGGAAGGTGATGGGGGATCAAGGAAGGCTTTGCTTTTTAAGACAGAAGGAAATACTGATTAGAAGGAGCCAAAGGAGAGAGAGTTGAAGATGTGGGGCGTGCAGGAGAGGAGTCAGGTTTCAAATGCTCAAGAGACAGTGAGAGGGAGGTGAGGTGGAGTAGATGCCCATAAATGGGTAAGTGGGGGTGGGTGGGAGGCCCAGGAGGCCTTCTATTTACTCCCAGAGGTAGAGGTGACTGCCATCAACTCAAAACAAGGAGGTGGGTGGGAGGGAAGCAGAGAAGGTCAGACCTGCCCTTAAGAAAAATGGAGGAAACCACATCCGATTCAGTCAGGCTGAGAATAACCCCTCACCTCAGAGGACTTGACAATTTACAGACTATTTCTCACCTCATCTTCATTCTACACCCCCCTACAACTCCAAGGAACATTCCTGTTACTCTTTTGCAGGAAGAAATCAGCCCGAGGAGGGTTAAGGCCCCTGCTTGGTAGTGAGACCCCAAACACAGAGCCAGGCTTTCTGAGTGGGGCCTCTGCACTCTCTCTTGCAGGCCTTGTTGGTAGTGCACGCCCACACCACACCAACACTTGTGCACACAACCTCCGCCCCACCACACCCCTCCCTAAGTAAGGGTCTCGCCCCCTCTCGCCCTGACAGAAAGCTGCTTCAGAATGCAAATGAGCCAGGGCTACTTTAGTGTAGGCTGGATCTCAAATCTACTCTCTCCAGGGGAAAAGCTAGTTAATAATTCATGTCCTAAAAAAACAAGGCGCAGGACAATGGGAATAGTATGCTGGCATTTATGTAATAAGTGGGGGGAAAGAATGTGTGTGTGAATGTGTTTGCTTATATGCGCATAAAACATTTCGGGAAGGAGGCGGAAACCTCTACCTCAGAGGTGGAAGCTGCCAGACGGGAAGGAGGGAGAGTTTTTACTGTATTCCCTCCTGTGCCTTTTGAAAAAAAAATAATAATAATGTTTATTTATTTATTTTGAGAGAGAGTGTGTGTGCAAGTGGGAGAGGGGCAGAGAGAGAGAGGGGGACACAGAATCTGAAGTAGGCTCCAGGCTCTGCGTTGTCAGCATAGAACCAGATGCAGGGCTCGAACTCACCAACTGCAAGATTGTGACCTGAGCCAAAGTTGGAGGCTTAACCGACTGAGCCATCCAGGAACCCTCCCCGCCCCCCCCCACCGACCCTGGCCCCACTCCTGTGCCTTTTGAATCTGAAATCGTTAAATAAGTAAATATATGCTTTAAAAGAAAAACTAGTGCTTGACTATTAAAACGCACCCCACGACCGAGCTATGTTGTGAAGGCATGACTGGAAATTCACAGTTCCACCCCATGGTCCTTCTGGCCCTTCCTTTCCCTCCTCCTTGGCTTCTGGTCCAAGTCTTACTGCTACTTCAGACTCTGGCCTTGAGGCATCTCTAAGAACCACAGGAACCGAGTGTGGGCCACCCCAGGCCCCAGGCCCCAGCCCCTGTGAGTGTGGCAGGGGAGACCTTATCACACTCTGCGATCTGGGGCTGTCCACGTGCATTTCTTGCGGTAGCCACTATCATCCTCACTCAATTAGATAAAAAATGAGGGGATTCTTGTAAGGAGTTTACAGCAAGAAGGGACCAAGGATTCCAGGAACAACCATAAGTGGGCCTTCTAATTCGGGAAGGGGACAGTGCCCAGCTCAGCACCCGGGGCACTCCAGAGCCCAGACCACCTCTCCGGTGGGCTGCCTCTTTTTCTTCTCCTTCTGGGCATCTTCCTGCTTGGGCCCCCTCTGCCCCGGGACCCAACCCATCGCCATCACCTCCCATGTGGGCACAGCCCTGACACCAAAGCCCCAGTCCAGGCACCTGGTTCAGGCTGATTTCTCTCAGAAGGGCTAAGGGTAGGGTGGTCTCTGGGACACCTCCAGGCTGGCCTGGCCTCTCCTGGATGTGCTCCCGTGAACAGAGGCATGGATACCTTCCCGGAGTCCAAGAGCCAGAAGAAATATCTCTGATATTTGCTACAAGGGAGAAAGTCCAGATTTATAAATACCTGACTACAAAGGGCCCACACAGGCTTACCCCTCCCTCTTCTCTCCTCTGCCACCGCAGCCTCTGGCAGACACCTCACTTGCTGCCTGTGCCAGGCTCCAGCAGGAGGAAAAATATTTGGAGATGTTGGACAATCCATGTACACAAAAAATAAAGAAAAACAGCCACAGCAACAGCATGGGATTTTAAATCAGTAAGATCCAAATTTCATTTCTACATCTGTCACTTACTAGCTCTTCGATCTTAGGTCACTGAAACTCACTGAGGCTCAGTTTCTTCACCTGTGAAGTGGGAGTAACAGTATCTCATTCACGGGGTCGACATGAAACTGAAATAATGCATGTGATAAAGCACATAGCAGGTGTTCTGCAAATGCCTCTTAGCCCTTCCCCTCTATCGTCTTCCCTGCTGTAAATTCCCTTCGCTGAAGTTAACCAAAGTGAGTTTTTGTGGGCTGAGACCAAGAATGCAGCTGATAGGGCCTGTGACCCTCTCTTGACCTCACCTTGCAGCCCCCACACAGCTTTATGGGGGGGGGGGACATTTGTCATGTTCTCTTGCTACCCAACACCTTCCAATACTCTCCCTGTGTCTGGGGAATTCCTCTTTTCCAAGGGAGAAGTCAGGAAATGGGGCTTTCCAGCCTCCTTCGTAGCTCCTTGGAGCAGCAAGTGACCCATGCCCCACCAACCAGGGACAACTAAATGAGGTCTACGTGCAGGTGAAGAAAGAGCATAAGGACCACGCAGACATATGCCCTAGTGATGGAAGGGATGGAGGCATCGGTGTTTGGGGCTGCTGGAGAAGAGGCTCTAGCATCTGGGGGCCAGCGTGGGCAGTTATGGGTTGCACTGCCCTTAACAGGGAGGGTGGTGGGCCTTTCTGATGTGCTCAGAGATGGGGTCTGTGTTGCCTGCAAATTAGTTTCCCTGGTCCTCCCCGAGGTTCCCTGGGAATCAAATATTCTGAAACAAATTCCTTTTCCAACCACAACAAGAATGATTGCTACATTTTGCAACTAAGAACACTGATACACACACACACACACACACACACACACACACACAAAGTACCCAATTATTTTTATTTCAGCCTTATCAAGGTCTAGTTGATATAAAAAGTTGGAAGACATTTAAAGTGTACATCATCGTGGTGATTTGATATACATACACACTGTGAAAGGAGACCCCCCCATTCTAGTTCATTAACACCTCCATCACCACACATACTCACATATTCTTCCTTCCTTCCTTCCTTCTTTCCTTCCTTCCTTTCTTCCTTCCTTCCTCTTTTCTTTTCTTGATGAGAACATTTAAGTTCTACTATCTTAACAATTTCAATTATGCAATATATTATAGTTACTTATAGTCACCATGGCTATATATTAGGTCCTCAGACTTTATTCTCTTTTTAAGATTCTACAGATAAGTAATATCATGTGGTATTTGTCTTTCTCTGTCTGGCTTGTTTCACTTAACATAATGACCTTGAGATCCAAAAATGTTGTTTCAAACAGTAGGATTTCCCTCTTTCTCTTGAGTGAATATTATTCCACTGTATATATATACTACATCTTTTTTTTTTAATGTTTATTTATGAGAGAGAGAGAGAGAGCCAGAGCACGAGCAGGGGAGAGGCAGAGAGAGAGGGAGACACAGAATCCGAAGCAGGATCCAGGCTCTGAGCTGTCAGCACAGAGCCTGATGTGGGGCTCGAACTCACAAACTACGAGATCACGACCTGAGCTGACGTCGGACGCTTAACCAACTGAGCCATTCAGGGCCCCTACATCTTCTTTACCCATTCATCCCCTGACGGACACTTCAGTTGCTTCCATATTTTGGCTGTTGTAAATAATGCTACAGTGAACACAGGAATGCAGATAATCTCATCAATATCCTGTTTTCCTTTCCCTTAAAGTTTACTTTTTTTTTTATTTTAAGAGAGGCAGAGGGAAAGGGAGAGACAGAATCTCAAGCAGGCTCCACGCTTTCAGTGCAAAACCCGAGCTGGGGCTCAATCCCATGAACAATGAGATCATGACCTGAACCTAGATTAAGAGTTGGAAGCTTACCCAACTGAGCCACCCACGCACCCCCATAGTAGTCTCTTATGATCATTCATATTTGTGGGATCATTTGTTTTAGTTCTAATGTTTCCTCTTTCATTTATAATTTTGTCTGAGTCCTCTTTTTTGTGTTGAATCTAGCTAAAGGTTTGTCTATTTTTGTAATCTTTTAAAAAACCCAGCTTCTAGGGCCCCTGAGAGACTCAGTCAGTTAATCCTCCGACTTTGGCTCAGGTCATGATCTCGCAATTTGTGGGTTCAAGTCCCTGTGTGGGGCTCTGTGCCAGGCTCAGAGCCTGGAGGCTGCTTCAGATTCTGTGTCTCCCTCTCTCTCTGCCCCTTCCCCATTCTGTCTCTGTCTCTCTCAAAAATAAACATTTTAAAAAAAAAAGCAACTCTTAGTTTCATTGACCTTTTCTATTACCTATTTAGTCTCTATTTCATTTATTTCCACTCTGATCATTGTTATTTCCTTCCATTTACTAACTTTGGGCTAGGTTTATTCTTAGTTCCTTGAGGCATGAAGTCGTTTAGTGAGGCCTTTTTTCCCCTTCATGTGGGTATTTATCACCATGAACTTGGAACTCCATACATTTTAGCATGTTGTACTTCCATTGTCATCTGTCTCAAGATTTTAAAAATTTCTCTTGATTTTGTCTTTCACTCATTGGTTTTTCAGCATGTTTTTCAATATTCAATTTCAATATTTGTGAATTTTCCAATTTTCTTCTTTTATTCTAGTTTCCTACCATTGTGGTTGGAAAAGATGCTTGAGATGATTTCAGTCTTTTACAAGTTAAGACTCGGCTTGTGCTGTAGCATATAATCTATCCTGGAAAATGTTTCACATGCACTTGAGAAGAATGTGTATTCTGATGCCGTTGGACAGAATGATGTAAATGCCTGTAAAGTCCATCTCGGTCTAACGTGTAGTTTAGATACAATATGTTTCCGTATTGATTTTCTGTCTGGATGATTTGTCCATTATTAAAAATGAGGTAGTGACGTTCACTATTATTATAATACTGCCCTCTATTTCTCTCTTCAGGTCTATTAATTTTTGCATTACACATTTAGATACTTCCATATTGGTCCATAAATATTTACAAATCTTATATCCTCTTGTTGGATTGATTCTCTTTATTATTAAATAATGACTTTCTTTGTCTCTTATTACTGTCTTTGGCTTAATGTCTATTTTTGTCTGATGTAAGTATAGCTACCTCTACTTTCTTTTGGTTTCCATTTGCATGGAATGTCTTTTTCCATCCCTTTACTTTCAGTCTGTGTGTGTCCTTAAAGCTATAGTGAATCTCTTGGAGGCAACATATGGCTAGGTCTTTTTTTTTCCCCATTCATTCACTCTGTCTTTTGATTAGAAAATTTAGTCCAATTACATTTAAAGTAATTATTGATAATAATGGACTTATTATTGTAATTTTGTTACTTGCTTTCTGTCTGTTTTGTAAATTTTTTTGCTCCTTTCTTCTCTTGCTCACTTTCTTTGTGATTTGATGATATTCTGTAGTGATGTGCTTAGAGACTTTTCTCTTTATCTTTTGTGTATTTTACTACAAGTTTTTGCTTTATGATTACCATGAGGCTTACTTTAAGTATCTTATGTTCATAGCACTCTAAGCTGATAACAACTTAAGGTTAAACACATACTAAAACTCCCCTCACATACATTTTATGGGATTTGTTTTTTGTTTTTTGTTTTAATATTTATTCATTTTTGAGAGACAGAGAGAGACAGAGCACAAGCAGGGGTGGGGCAGAGAGAGAGGGAGACACAATTCAAAGCAGGCTCCAGGCTCTCAGCTGTCAGCACAGAGCCCAACACAGGGCTTGAACTCACGAACAGTGAGATCATGATCTGAGCCAAAGTCAGACATCTAACTGACTGAGCCACCCAGGCGCCTCACATTTAGTTTTTAATGTGTCAACTTACATCTTTTTCCCCTGTGTACCCATGAACAAGTTATTGTTGTTATAGTTATTTTTAATACTTTTGTCTTTTAACCTTCATACCTACATTTATAAGTGATTTACCCCCACCATTTTACAGTATTCTGAATGTAACTATGTTTATCCGTGCCAGTAAGATTTACACTTTCATGCATTTTTCTGTTACTAATTAGCATCCTTTCATTTCGTGCCAGCTTTTAAAAGTCCCTTTAACATTTCTTGTAAAGCCAGTCTAGTGGGGATGAGCAGATTTTGCTTGTCTGGAAAACCCTCTCTTCCAGTTCTAAAGGACATTGTTGCTGGTTAGAGTATTCTTGGTTGACAGGTTGTTGTTTTTTTTCTTTCAGCACTTTGAATATATATGCCACCTTTTTCTGGAATGAAAAGTTTCTACTAAAAAATTTCATTGTCTTATGGGGCTACCCTTGTATGTAACAGTTTTTTCTTCTGCTGCTTTTAAGATTTTCTTCTTATTTTTAACTTCTGACAATTCAATTATATTGTGTCTCATTGTGGGTCTCTGGATTTCTCTTGACTGGAACTTTTGATTTCGGAACTTGACTGGGGCTTCCTGGATCTGAATATCTGTTTCTCTCCCTAGGTTAGGGAAGTTTTCAGCCTTATTTCTTTGAATAATCTTTCTGCCTCTTTCTCTCCTTCTTTGCCTCTTGGGACTTCTATAATGCATATATCGATCTACTTAATTGTATCCCATAAGTCTCTTAAGATATCTTCACTCTTTTTATTTTGTTTTCTCTCTCTCTCTTTTTTATTTTCTCTTCTGATTGGATGAATTTCACTATTGTGTCTTTGAGTTTGCTAATCCTTTCTTCCATTTATCTAGTCTGCTGTTGAACCCCTCTATTGAATTTTTTAGTTCAATAATTGTATTTGTTAGTTCTATGATTTATGTTTATTACTTCCTTATATTTTCTATCTCTTTGTTGAAATTCTCACCTTGTTCATCCGTTGTTCTTCTAACTTTAGTCAACATCTTTATGACCATTTTTTGGGACTCTTTATACAGTAAACCCCTATCTCTATTTCATTAAGGTCTGTTTCCGAAGTTTTGCATTGTTCTTTTGCTTACAATATATCCCTCTGTTTCTCCACTTTTCTTGACTCTTTGCATTGGCTTCTGTACACTAGATAAAACAGCCTTCACTCCCAGTCTTGAAAGATTGGTAGGAGATGAACCTTATTGTTCAACCCAGCCTGAGCCCTTAGTTGTCTCTCAAAATTATGTGATTTTCCAAGCCACCTTCTTTGCTCTTAGTGGCTCCCAGTAGTTTAGCATGTGCCAAGAACTGTCAGTGTCCCAAAGGGGAGGATTTCAGTCAGCATCTAGATGCAAGCTTATTGCAGCCTTTAAAATATCAAATAGGGGCGCCTGGGTGGCTCAGTCGGTTGAGCGTCCGACTTCGGCTTGGGTCATGATCTCGCGGTCTGTGAGTTCGAGCCCCACGTCGGGCTCTGTGCTGACAGCTCAGAACCTGGAGCCTGCTTCAGATTCTGTGTCTCCCTCTCTCTCTGCCCCTCCCCCGCTCATGCTCTGTCTCTCTCTGTCTCAAAAATAAATAAACATTAAAAAATAATAATAATAAAAAAATAAAATATCAAGTAAATCTCCTTCAGGGAAAGACAGAGAGATAGACATTTCTTCTTTTTTTTTTAACGTTTATTTATTTTTGAGAAAGAGAGAGAGAGTGTGAACAGGGGAGGGGCAGAGAGACAGGGAGACACAGAATTGAAGCAGCCTCCAGGCTCTGAGCTGCCAGCACAGAGCCCGATGCAGGGCCCAAAGCCACAAACTGTGAGATCATGACCTGAGCTGAAGTCTGGCACCCAACCCACTGAGCTACCCAGGTGCCCCGAGATAGACATTTCTGTCTGCTCTCTCTGAGTTCCAAAGGGATAGGTAGTTAAGAACTGTTTCCCATTCTTCCTTCCTTCCTTTCTTCCTTCCTCCTTCCTTCCTTCCTTCCTTCCTTCCTTCCTTCCTTCCTTCCTTCCTTTTTCTTCTTTCTTCTTTTTTTTTGCTACAGTCCTGTGGGATCCATGAATACAAGCCATGGCCACCAGAGCCAAACGATCAATGGCTGCGTCCTCTAGGTGGCACCTGCAAAAGCCAGGGCACCAAACATGTGCACAAGCTCCTTCCAAGAAGACACAGGCTACTTGGAGCAGGCCAGAGGGAGAATGCCAAGACAACCCTGCCAGCCTTCCCATCTCCACTCTCTGGGAGGATAACAGTTAGCCCCTAGATGTGTGCTAAATTAGAAAGCTGACCCTCAGGCAGCAGATTTTAAAGTATGCGAATATGCCTCTTTCTGGGAAATATGGAGGTGGTCTGCTCTCTCTGCACTGAGCCCTGGGGGAAGGGGATAGGTACCCCCTTAAGGCCCATTGCTTGGTTTGCCATAGTCTTGTAGGTCCTATGCATGCATGCCCCATTGGTTTCAGAGTTAGATATTTTGGGACCCTAGCCCTCAAGTGGAAGTCTTAAAAGTTAAGGTATGAGATATTGGGCCCAAACCCTTTGCTCCTTGGGGAGAAGTTGGGAGTGAATTCTCTCCACATGTTGCTGTGCCACAGTGGGAGGTAAGGGTTATGGCAAGAGCGTGCCCCAGGAAACTACCCATTTTGAGGTGGGTATTTTCCCATTCGTAGAATGTATAGAAGTCACTGATTTGATTTCTGGATTTCTTTCAGAGGAAGCTGGCCCACATATAACTGTGGATTAGGTGAGTCCAGGGTAAGAGGTGAGTTTAGGAGCCTCCTATGTTGCCATCTTGGACAAGACAGTACCTGATTATTCTTAATACAGTCTGTTACACTGTAATAAATTTCACCAATATGGAATTGATTATAAAAGATCCACTTTAAAGATTCCTGGGAGCAACATTTGTTGCATTTATTAGAAGCCTTTGCTTTCCTGATCAACTATCTATGAGATCAGATACACTAAGGAAACAGTAGGAGATTTGGCTGCTTAGAGCAATGGAAACAGAGGAAGTCTGTGTTGGGGTGAGGGGGTTCAGTGGGGCTCTCCCAAGGCCTCCTTGGAGGCCTACAGGCTGGTACGAGAGACCCTAAAAGTTAGGTCAGGCACAGAAAAGGAAGCAAGAAGATATCCATAGCAAATCACTTCCCCCTTGTTCAGTCTGCTCCAAACACACTAGGCTTTTTATCGTGTCTTACGGGTGCCAGGCAGATTCCAACTCTAGAGCCCTTGTCTTGGCTTTCCCTCTGTGTGAATCTCTCTCCCCTTCCAAAACCTTCAGAGACCTCACCACTCCTTCAGGTCTGCCTAAATGCCACCTTCTCAATAAGGCTTCCCCCAAACATCCTACATAAAACTTCCATAACACCTGCCCTAGCAGTTCTTATCTCCTTTATCCTGCTCTTTTTATTTTTGTATGGGACTCGTCATCTTCTAATATTATACATACATATAATTTATTGTCTATCTTTCTGCCTGAGGGGGATCTTTGTCCATTTTGTTCATTAATATATTTCCCAAGCATCTAGAACTGTGCCTGGAACATAGTTGGAACTCAGGAAGCAGTGACTGAATGGTGAATACATTTATTCACCAGATATTTAGATATTTATTAAGCTTACCCCTCACCAGGTCCAATGCCATCCACGTCTACACAATGAAGACAGACACAGTCCTTGAATTTATGAAGCTTAGTCAAGCTTGTTTTCTGACGAAACGAAGACACGTTGAGAAATGAATGACTGATAATGTGTTCGTCTTCCTAGGAAGTGTGGCATCATTACAGATAAACCGTTTAATTCAGAAAAATAGCCTCTGACTTCAGGATTTCAGCCTGGCTATTTCTGAGCAGAGTAGACCTCTGGGTCTATCTGGGTATGTCTCAGATTACAGGGAGGAGGCTACCCCTCCCACACAGCCAGCCTGCCAGAGCCCTGACCACAAAGAAAGGAGGCCTGAGACAGCCACCTTCCTTCCTCATTGTTAAGATATATCAGCCAGGGTCTCAGCAGCAAGCAGAGAATGCATCCCGAAGGAGTGACTGAGAAGACTGTGATGCAGGGCTAACCATGGAGAACAGGCAGGACTGAAGAAAACCAACCAGAGATGGTGAAGCACTCACTCTGGGGCTGGGAAGAGCTGAAAGCCACTGCCACTCTGAGGTATATAGAAGCAAGGGGAAGGGGGCAGGAGCCAGCAAGGCCCGGGGCTTCAGGGGACGGCTACCCCACAGGAGCTGTGGCCTTCAGGAAAAGAACGAAGCCACTGCCAATTAGCAGTGGCAAGTGAACCAGGGGGATGAGTGCCTTCCCATTCTCTTCTCAGCCTCCAGGTCCTGGGGTGCCTCCAGTGGTCTGACCGGAAGCCAGAGGGCAGGGAAGCCCACTAGCAGAGGTCCACAAAGGTCAGCCCGCTGGGGTGCAGAGCTGGTGGAGAAGGGTGGAAAGCGTGTGCGGAGGGGCAAATGGAATATCTAGCACTCTCTGTCTTCCTTTGGGCAGGCTGGGAAACTGAGGCACGAGCAGCTAAACCTGGAGAATCTGTACTCCAGACCAGGCACGGGCTTGAGATATTAGAGTACAAGGGAAAGGCCCAACAAACATTGCTCAGTTCTGAGAAGAGGGGAAACACCAGTGTGCTTGTCTGGCCGTCACCACGGCAACCACTGCATTGCCTTCCAGACCCAAGCCCCGGGAATGGCTAGAAGTCACTTTTTCCATCACCCACCCATTCCATTCCTGTCCTTCTTTCCTTCCTCCTCAGTCCCAGAGTAATTTCCCTTGTTGCATCCATTCCCAAAGAGAGTTTTTCTGAGAACAATGGATGGCAGCTCCGCGAGGAGGCGGGGGTGCATCTGGGCAGGGACAAATGATGTTATGTTGGGGAGGAAATAACAGAATGAGGTGGCACAGGGGTGCCCGAGAACCCAGGGTGGAGGAGAGCCAGTTATGGGGGAGCCATCTGTGAGGGCTGATCTGGAAACCCAGTGTGTTTACACTGTCGTCAATAAGCAACTTTTACTGTGTTGGTAACATAAGGACATATCAAACCATGGTTCCCCTGCCTCTGCCCTCTGCCAACGAGATGGAAGAAAGAAAGCTTTCATTTGTCCTTCCTCATCAGTGCACCAAAAATGGTTACCAGTTAGCAGCAGATTCTAGAGGGGCATGCTGCCAGGTCTCTCTTCAGAGGAAACTGCTAGAAGAAGGATGTGCCTTTTTGCTTAAAAAAAAAAAAAAAAAAAAAAAGGAACAGGGCTGCCTGGGTGGCTCAGTTGGTTAAACGCCCAACTCTTGATTTTGGCTCAAGTCATGAACTCAGAGTTCATGAGATTGAGCCCTGTGTCAGCCTCTGCATGGATAGCATGGAGCCTGCTTGAGATTCTCTCCCTTTCCCTCTCCCTGCTCCTCCCCAGCTCACACACACCCACGCTCTCTCTCTAAACAAATAAGTAAATAAACTTAAAAAAAAAGTTACAGACAAATTGTTTAATTCAGTTAAACAGTTAGTTAAGCGTCTGACTTTGGTTCGGGCCATGATCTCACGGTTGCTGAGTTCAAGCCCCGCATCTGGCTTTCCGCTACTGTCAGCACGGAGCCTGCTTCAGATCCTCTGTCTCCCTCTCTCTATGCCCCTCCTGCTCACTCTCTCTCTCAAAAATAAATAAATATTAAAATAAATAAATAAGTAATAGACAAACGAATTGATAGATAATAAAAAGCAAACAAACAGAAGGGAAGGGGCCATAGCCTCGTCTGGTGACCACTATGACACCCTTTTTTGATGCTGGTGCCTAAGAGACCTCCATGCCTGGGACGATCGTCCTGAGCTGGGTTACTACAGAAATCAGGGTGAGGGGTTGCGTGTCAATGCAGTCTCTCTCCCTCAGGCCTCCCCCTCCCCCCCGACCCCAGCCCGGCTCTGCATTCCCTCTCAGGACACACTCACCCACCTCCTCTTCTCCTCCCTCCTCCCAATTCCGACCCGTTCTTCTAGACTTGGCTGGGTCCAGTTCCTTATGTGCATAGAGTATGTATTCTCTGGTCGTTAACGCCACACTGTCCCTCTGAAATTCCAAAGCATACACAGCTTACAGTACTCAGTATTTACCCGGCATTACACACTTCTTTTTCTATGTAGATGCCCTCACCTCCCAACGAAAAGCCTAGAACTCCCTCACACCTAACTCTATACCGGGTACCCAGGGTAGGCTCTCAGTGAGTACATTCCAACTCAATCAGGAAGGGGTGCACGTTTCTAGCACGTACGATAGTCGGGGACTCTACTAATCAGCTGCTGACACCTTGAGTATTCCCTAACGAATACTGCCAACCAGGAAAGAGAAAGCTCGGTTTATCCAACTCAATGAATATAGATAACGTTGGTGTCACAATGGATTTGCAGTCACCAAAGCACACCTTTGCCGATTACCTCACTTGAACCACACGGAAGCCTTTTCACAGGCCATTTCACAGATGCAGACATTGAAGATCAGGGCGCAGGGCCCTAGTCTCCAAACACAACACCGACTACAGAGCATGTACATCCAAAGACAAGCGAAAAAGGCTATCGAGCTGGGAGATGACAGATATAACTTGACTCCAAGGCGGAATATGGCACTGAAAGAGGGAAAAACAGTGTGACCCAGGGGAAGGGAAGAAACAGTCACTCTACCCAGCTCACAGTCTATTGGAGATCTGGGGAAAGAAGACAGATACGAGGGGTCACTAACGCCCGTGGCTGCCAACATGGCTGGTCTGAGCCCTCAGAGGTCAAAGGTCCCAGCGCCAGGTGACAAGCTCAGAGGACCTGTGAGAAGCGAACAGTTTCTAAAGTCAAGGGATCTGGATTTAATCCCACATTGTACTTCCTAGCTGTGTGATCTTGTGGAAGTTACCCAACTTCTCTGGGCTTCTGTGTTCTCAGCTGCCCTATGGACATACTAGTATTCATGTCTCAGTGTCCCCGTGAGAATCAAAGAAGATCATTAACGCGCGAAGAGCACTGGGAGCAGCGTCCGGCATGCAGTAAGCGCCCATAAAGATTAGCGGTATGTTTATTAGGGCCGACGATGTGCCAGGCACTACTTTAGGCACTTTCCCACGCACCTGGTGAGTGGGAGGCCCAGGCCCAGGAGCTCTGGGCTCCCTATATGAGGCCCCGGAACAGGTCACTTCCCACCTTGGGAGGGATCTCCAAGGCGAGGCTGATAGCCCAGGCTCGGCGAGGCCTCCCGAAGCCTTTACGGCCTAAGATTCTGAGCGAGACCCTCCCAGGGTACCTTCTTCAACCTGCGGCTAGGACCCGGGGGGCTCCTATTCTTTCTGACCTGCTCTGAGAAGCGCTGAAAACACCCGGGCACGCCCAAGAAACAGAGCAGACTCTTTCCCGTGTGGTTTTGGCCGGGGGCATGTTTCCCTCTGCGCTCCGCCCGCGGCCCAGCCCTGGCACGCAGGGAGGGCCCACGGATCCCCGCCCAGGCCCAGGCAGGGCCCTGAGCCCCCTTCTTGAGGGAAGCAATTCCCGACAGGAGAGTGAGGGCCACTCTTCGCCGCAGGAAATGCCACCTGGGCCCAGACCCAGAACCCCCCTCGGGGCTGCCAGCGCCTCCGGGAACCCGGGTGATGAGGCAGCCCTGGGATCCGGGGAGGCGGGTGGAGGCGGGCAGGGCCCCAGCAAGCACAGAGCCTCCTCCTGCAGCCCTGATCCCGCAGAGAGAAAATGAGAGCCGCTGGGCCGAGCGCCCACCCCCAGCTTCGGGGACGGCCTGGAGCTCCTGGGCTGGGCCCAAAACGAGTCCCAAGAGGGCCGGGCGGAGAGCTGGCAAGCCGACAGGGCGGCGCCCGGGGCCCGGCCCGCTCCCAGGGTCAGCTTGGTGCGCGCGGTCAGGGCGGGCCGAGGGGGTAAAGCGAGGCCCGGACGCGGCGCGGGAAGTCGGAGGACAGCTGACTCATCCTCCCACCGCCGCGGTGAGTCACCAGCGGGCGCAGCGGCCCCACGGGGCGGGCTCTGGCCCCCTCGGGCCGGCCCGCGGCGCCCCCTGGCGGCCAGCCCGGACACACCGCGCGGGTCCCCGCGCCCGCCCCGCCCGCGGCCGAGCCCCAGCGGGATGCTGACGGGGAGGCTCTCTGGGGTTCCTTGTGGATGTTTTCTCCATTTTCTGGTAGATAGGAGCATTTTCAAAATAAAAAGTTGGAGGGGGAGCTCTCTCCCTCTCTCTTTTTGTCTCTTCACGATACATTGTGCTTTTTTTTTTTTTTTTTTTTACATTGTGCTTTTAAAAGATGAGTTTCTGGCCTTTCTCGGGGACCCCGCGCCAATGCCAAGTTGGAGCTGGAAGCTGGGAGGGCCTACCCAGCCAGCCTAACCTCCAAGAGGAAAGACCAGAAATGCACTTAGCTTCCAGAGAGAAGCCCAGCGACCTAGCCTACCACCTGCCACTCCTATCCACCTCTGCCCACACCTGGGATGTGGGCCTGAAGAACAATGAGCCTGCCTGGCAAGGTCATCACCCCCCAACCCCCACTGTGAAGCGCAGGATTTTCACACAGTAGGCCCTCCATGAA
This sequence comes from Paguma larvata, assembly GCA_030068075.1. Taxonomy (NCBI): domain Eukaryota; kingdom Metazoa; phylum Chordata; class Mammalia; order Carnivora; family Viverridae; genus Paguma; species Paguma larvata. The sequence continues at coordinate 97,365,005 of CM057828.1, read as the reverse complement.
AATGTACCAAATGAATGAAGGGGTGAGGGACTTTGCCCTGCAGGGAGAAGGGAGCAGGCAAAAGGAAAGCAGGGGTCCCCATCCGCTCCTCCAGCTGCCCTTACCCCTAGAAATCTCACAAAATTTCCTCATCAGGGGGCCTCTTCCCCTCCCCCCTTCCAGGGGGATCCCATGACTGGCCCCCCAGCATCCTGAGCCCCCGCCCTCAGCCTGGCACAATTACCCATTTCCTCTTTCTGGCCGCGCTTGGTAGTCAGACAGCAAAGAATTCTCTGGAGATGAACTGGGGACTAATGATAGTGGGCAACATTTACCCAGCACGTGTACCAGACATCTTGCTAAGCCTTTTATGGGCTTTATTTTATTTAAATACCCACAGCCACCCTGGGGGACGCAGGTGCTATTATGTACCCATACTCAGAGAAAGAAATAAAGACTGCGTAGCATGATGGCAATTTGTAGAGAACTTAATTACGAAGGCAACACTTTTGTTTAATTCCACAACAGTCCAAGGAATGAGAGATTATTCCCCTGTTTTGCAGATCAGCCAACGGGATGAGTCTTCTTTTAAAAAAAAAAAAAAAGTAAATGATTTATTCAAGGTCACACAGCCCCAGCCCTCAGACACCAAGCCTTGATGCTCTTGGTCACCCCATCTCTTCCTATACCCCAGCAGCAAAAGAGACTCTCTTAATGCACTCTACATCCAGATTCCAGAACTCGCGAGTAATCTACCCTGCTGTTAGCTTTCGCATCAGAAAAAAAAAAAAAAAAAAACACTAAACAAATCCTCCTGCTAGGCAGCCAGCTCCATGGGACAGGGGTTTCTTTTCTCTGTTGTTTGTCCGTGCTTTGTCTCTGTCTCCGCAGTGCCTAGAACAGACTACATATCTGCGGCGCGTAGAATTGTGTGGAATGGATGAAATCTCTACAGCACACGAGTCCAGACGGCCCCTAACAGGCTCCAGAAAGACTGGAAGATAGGGAAATGATGGAGTGGGGGTGGGGACAGTTCTGCTTCTCAACCTGTCCCAGAAGAAAAGACACCTCCCAGGACCCCTTTAGCTGCCAGTCACCCCGTCAAGGTCAGAAATTTCTTCCTCAAATCTAGCCTTGAACATATTCTCACATATCCCCCACATATTTTAGGGGCCATATTGCCTCCACATATTTTAGGGGATGGGTCGGCATCCTTCTGGCTTTTCATGGCTGCTTCCGGAAGTTATGTCCCACCACCAGCCCTGCCACCACTTCTAAACATCCTTTAGGAATTTGGGCAACAGTTTTAACACCTTGTCCTCTCTCTTGCTGCCATCTTCTGGCCTCCTGGCTGCTCCCCTCCCTTCCTTTCCTGAAGACTCAGCCCCTCCGTCCCCATCCAGCTCTCCCCCTCACTCCTTCTGTTCTTCCAGGCAGCCTCAACATCCACACACATGACCTGCCGTCACTGCGACCTCTCTCCCTGGTGCTCTTCTCTCCTGATGACGAAATCCTCCCCCTCAGCTTCCCCCTCCTGAACCACACCCTGGATCTTATCTCGTACCTGAAACTGTCCCGCCTCTCCAGGCACCTGTGCCATCATCCCAGCTCCGGCCACCTGCTCAAGGACTACCTATAAACCAATCCTTTGCTGTCACAGAGACCTCCAGCCTGTCGCCCCTGCTCTGGGTTCTCTTCCGTCTCCACCGGGAGAGGGTCCATGGATCCTCATTAGATCCGCTCACAAATCCCCAGTCCCCTCTTTTCCTCCCATCAAACTCGGGCTGGCAAAACCTCAGCTCTGCACGAACTTCTCCGGGCCACACAGAGTCAAGCATTGCTGGAGAGAACACATCAACCAGGTGGAGGACGTTGCTATGACTCCCTGCCCACCACCCTCCGGTGGGCCCCAGGAGCAGCCAACGACCCTTGGATGTTTTTGAAGCAAGCTCCCTCTGCACTCTCCTTGCCCCTCAAACCTGCTCCTGGCCCTGCCCCTCCTGAATTTCACCTGACAGCTTTCCTTTCTTTCCCCAGAACATAGAGCCACCAGACAGGAGCTCGCTCAACCCCCTGTGACTGAATTCACCCACCTACACCAGACCACATCTCTTTTTCCTTACCTGATACCACAGGAGAAGGGTCCCTCCTCCCAAAAACCAGCTGTCCACAGGAGCCCTGCATCCATCTTGTTGATTTCTCAGCAGCCAGCTGCTGTCTTCGTTCTCTCTGCCACCCCATCGTTCCCTTCAACATCAAACACGGTCTCATAAATGCATCTGCTTTCTAGTTAAATTTTCTTTATTTTTATTGAGGTACAGTTAGCACATACCGTTGTATTCATTTCAGGCATACAACATAGTGATTGATTCCACAATTCTATACATTATGAAATGTTCACCATGGTAAGTGTAGTTACCACTTGTCACCATACAAAGTTCTTATGATATTATTGACTCCATTTCCTATGCTTTTCATCCCCATGATTTATTTATTTAATAGTTGCAAGTTTGTATCTCTTAACTCCTTCCCTTCTGGCAACTACCAGTTTGTTCTCTGTATTTATGAGGGAGTTTCTGTTCGTTTGTTCATTTGTTTTTTAGATTCCACAGAAGTGAGATCATATGGTATTTGTCTTGATTTATTTTACTTAGCATAACAGCCTCTAGGTCCATCCATGTTGTTGCAAATGGCTAGATATCATTCTTTTGATGGTTGAGTAATATTCTATGGTACATATATACACACCACATCTTCTTTATCCGTTCATCTGTCAGTGGACATTTAGGTTGCTTCCTTATCTTGGTTATGGTAAATAACCATATGTTGTGGTATGGTTATTTACGCTGTGGTAAACATGGGGTGCCTTTATCTTTTTGATTCGCGTTTTCGTTTTCTTTGAGTAAACGCCCAACAGTGGACCACAACGCTATTTCTATTTTTAAATTTTTGAGGAACCTCAATACTGTTTCCCATAGTGGAGGGCGTTTTAAAAGCCAAAATAACTACCAAAAGCCCTGCTCTTTCTCCACATCCCTCTCACTCAGGACTGCCCATTTCTCTGTTAATCTTCAGAGCCCAACTTCTTGACAGAGCTGTCTGTGCCCGTACACCCCTGTTCTCCCTTCTGCTGGCCTCTGCCCCCAGCTCGGGCTGGAACTGTTCTTGTCCACGTCCAGGGGGCACTGCCCCTCTGCCATCCCATTGTCACGGCAACCACCCCGTAGTGGATCATTCCCTCCTCTCAGCCCCTGGAGCCCATGCTTCCCGCCTCCTTCCAGTCCTTTGTCTCCTCTTCAGCTTCCGCCTCCTACCCAGCCGTGAACGTCAAGGTGGGCCCCAGACCCCCATCTTCTCCAATTCGCTCTACCTCAGCTATCTTCAACCACCTTCACAACCTCAGATCCCACCTAAGTCACCGCGACTCCAGTAGTCCATCTCCAGGCAGCCCACAAGACTGTCTATTTGACGTGGCTCCTTGAAGGCCTCCCAGGACTTTAAAAATGAACCAATATTGTCCACTGTTCTCCGTCAGCAGGCCACCAACCGCAGGCCAGGCCACCCCGTGGCCGACCTAGACCACAGAACATCCGTGCACTTTTGACTGGCTCCGACACTCCTCCACCCCAGACACAGTGATTTTGTATCTTCTGAAATTTGTATCAAACTCCTATATTATCATTTAAAAAACACGAATTAAAAAGAAAAGAAAAACAACGGAAAGCAGGGTCTTGAAGAGATATTTGTACACGCATGTTCACAGCGGCGTTACTCACACTGGCCAAAAGGTGGAAGTCACACAAGTGTCCACTGACAGATGGCTGGGTAAACCAAATGTGGTACTCATACGGAGGAAAGGTATTTGGCGTTAAAATGGAAGGAAATTATGACACATGCCTCAGCATGGATGAGCCCTGAGGACCTAATGCTAAGTGAAATAAGCCAGTTACCAAAAAATACCCTATACGTGTGTACTGTATGGTTCCACTTACAGGAGGTACTCAGAGTAGTCCAGTTCATAAAGACAGAAAATAGAACAGTGATTGCCAGGGGCCGGGAAGTAGGTGGGAGAAGAGCTGTCATTAATGGGTGTAGAGTCTTAGTTTTGCAAAATGAAAACACTTCTAGAAATCGATCGCGCAATGTGAATGTGCTTAAACTACTGAGCTGTAAGCTTACAAAGTGGTTAAGACAGTAAATTTTATTTTTATGTTTTTCTTTTTACAATTAAAAAGAAAATAAGAAAAACATAAATTAGCTGGCATTTCTCCCCTGTTTTAAACCCTACGATGGCTTCCCCTTTCTCTGAGACTATGACTTCTGCTTCCCTGTCACCCTCACCTCTGCTCACGGTCCCTTGCTCAGCCACACCAGCAGCCGGTCAGATGCATGTCCAGGCCAGGCTCTTCCCTCCCTGGAAGGCTCTGTCTCTGCCCCTTCCCGAGGCAGACTCCTTCACCCTTTAGTCGGAGCCAACATGCTATTCCCTCAGGCCTTCCCTGGCCAACCTACCTGGAGATTTCCCCATTTTTCTCTGTCGCTGTCCCCTGTTTATTTCCTTCGCAGCACTTTTCTTAATGTGCAGTTACATGTGTATTTGTTTACTGTCTGTTTCCCACGAACATGACCACTACTACCAGCATTTCCTCCAGGTGCTAAGCTTGAGGAAAGCAGGAAGCAAGTCTGTTGGTTCCCGGCTCTGTCCCTGGCACCCAGCACCCCACTGGACATAGGCCAGTACCTCCTGCATGTTTGCTGGTGAGTGTCCCTTGCTTTTTGCCCGGAGTATCAATAGCACCGTGAGAATCAACCACTCCCGGAATTAAATCCCAGCCTCCTCACTAAGTAGCTGTGTGACGCGGAGCAAAGTATGTTCCCCTCTTTGAACTTCAATTTATTTATCTGTGAAGTGAAGATATCTTGCAAGGAGGTTTTCAGGATTATGTTAAATAACATTATATTAAGTGTATATTAAGTGCTTGCCACTGGTAGATGTTAACAAGTTAGTACCTAACACCATTACATTCTACACCTTCAAGGGAATACTATTGCTTTTGGGGAGTTGGGGGGACGTCACAAATCCTTTGAGAGTTTGATTAAAACTATGAAACTTTCCTCTAATTAGAAAAATACAGCTCATCACAGGCACACAAAGTTTATATATAATTTCTAGATGTTCACTGACCATCAGAAGCCTGACCAACAGTTGCCGTGTTCAGAACCCTGAATATAAAAGAGAAAAACGAAATGAATATGATTAAATTGCTGAGGCTTGGGTAGCGTTCAGGAATGCCGGGAGGAAACAAAGAACTCTAAATAGACCCAGGGAAGAACATGGCTGGCGTCCCTGGTTCTGCAGTGCCCTCTGGTGGTGGGTTGTAACTCTGGCATAGGATTGCCGGGCCAGAGGAGGAAGTGCAGGATTCCGTGGGAAGGTGCTCAAATCCACCCTAGGAGTCTACCTTCAAAGCTTCACGTGGCCTCTGTCTACTATTTATCCTTCATTCACCGTCCTCGCAGCTAATTACTTTGGAGCTCATTACTTAAAATCTCCTGGAGCAGTGAAATGTTTCCAAGGACAGTTTTATCAACTGTAGACTGGCAGCTTCAAGGTTAAAACGTGATAAACAATTCTGTTCCCTATCTTTCACAAATTTGAAATATGGCATTGATTATGGCTGTCACAGCCCTCTCGTGTTAATAATTATTACATCCCTAAAGATTTCAGGACTGCTTTAATTCAAGGGGCCAGTTTATGCACGTTTTTGCTTAGGTTTGAAATGTACTTTATGTGTTCAGACTGTTGTGCTGTTTTATCCCCAAATTACAACAAAGTCATTAATGGTTCAAAAGTGCTTTCTGGAGTCATAAAAGTAGCAATGAAGATAGTAATATAGGTCTGACAACTCAGAACAACGTCATCCATAAACAGTGAGCAGGATTTCAGTGGGAATATAATATGTCTACGTGTACTGAGACAAAGGAAAATGTTAAGAGTGATTATTTTGCACGACAAGCAAAAAAGAAACTGCAGATAGGAGGTACCACAAAGATTATCTGGAAACTAGGTTTTATTGACTATTCACCCCTTGTCCCCAATGTTTTAACTGCTGTGAAATGTCAAATCATGGCTCCAAGTCATCAAAACTTAGTCAGAGTCTAATGATTCTTTTTTTCAAAGTAAGCGCACAATAGCACTTCCCAGAACAAAATTTTAATTTTGTGCCAAAGGCAGAAAAGGGCACCAAAAATATAGCACATCGCTCCAAGTTTCCCTCACTCCTCAGAGCAAATACAGGTATAAGTCACATAACAGAGAAGACAGAAATATCACTTGTGAAGTTAATGACATAAATACTCACAGGGAAAGCAGCCCTAGCCAATGTCACTGTTGGATATCACAAAACTGGCAAACAAGGTGCAAGAGCAGTCACCATCCTGTATGCCTGCTAGCATTCACGTCTCTTCAGGGTTGGCTAAAATCCTGACACAGGGACTGTGACATCACTTTCAGAGTAGAGACAAGATGTATGATGGCAAAACAGTCCATGAATTTTTGTTCTCCTCACCTCTAAACTTCCCTACCACAAGAGAAAATTATTTTGTGTTATGAGAGATCGTTTTGTGAAAGAAAGAGACACATTGGCGGCAGTGAAGATGGAGCACTGGCTTTGGGAGCAAGAAGGCAGGAAGTTGAAATCGTAATAAAAGAAGCTATGCTTCTCCGTGCTTCGGGTTCTTTCCCTCTCACAAAGAGGGATGATTATGATAGTAATCATAATAATAATCCCTGCTTCGTACAGTTCTGGCGAAGGTTAGTGAAGAAATACATCCGAAGTGCTCGGGACAATGTCTCGCAGACAGAAAGTACTCAGTAAAGATGCTTATTGTTCGCATCACACGAACGCTAGTTTGAACACTTCCGTTCACAGAGAACCACTGACAGCCTTCAATACGCCTCCTGAATCCAATTCAGTGTCGAAGGAAATAGAAAATATTTTCACCATGATTCAAACTGTGGTCACCAGAGTTACATTCTTTCCAACGTGTTCATGTAGAAATAGGCAGCACGTCCCGGAAACTGCTTCCTCCTCCCAACTCCTAGCAGGTCCTCTGACTCTAGAGGGCAAAGGTGCTCACATGGATTGGCTTTGTTTCATTTTAACGTTTTCATTAAGATATGATTCACATAACATAAAATTCACCATTTTACAGTACACACTCCAGAGGTTTATGTGTATTTACTATGTTGTGTAACCATCACTACTAATTCCAAAACATCTCTGTCACCTCAAAAAGAAACCCCACACCCCCTAGCAGTTAGTCCAAATCCTTCCCTCCCCCCTCCCCTTGGCAACTGCCGATCTACTTTTTGTATCTATGGGTTTGCCTATTCTGGACATTTTCCATCAATGGAATCATACAGTGTGTGGTCTTTTGGGGTTGGCTTCTTTCTCTTCGCATCATGTTTTCAAGGTTCTCCCGTGTTGCAGCAGGCCTCAGAACTGCACTCCGTCTTATGGCTGCATACTACTCCATCACATGGCTAGATCACATTTTGCTTGTCTATTAATCACTTGATGAGCAGTGTATTGGTTCTGCTTTTTGGCTACTGTGAATAATGCTGCTCTCAACGTTCAGGTACCAGTTTTTGTGTGAACATGTTATCAGTTCTTTTAGGCATATAGCTGGGAATGGAATCACAGGGTCGTATGGTAATTCTATAAACTTTGGAAGAACTGCCACACTGTTTTCCACAGCTGCTGAACCAATTTACATTCCCAATAGCAGTGTACGAGGATTCCGATGCCTCTACCTTCTCGTCAGCCCTTATTATTTTCCTTTGTGTAATTACTATTATTATTATAACTATTCTAGTGGGTGTGAAGTAGTGTCTCATTGTGGTTTGGATTTGCATTTTCCTAATAACTAATGACCTTTAGCATTTTTTCATGTGTTTATTGGCCCCTTGTATATCTTCAGAGAAATGTTTATTCAAATCTCTTGCCCATTCTTTGTCTTTTTATATATTCTGGAAACTAGACCCTTAGCAGATATATGATTTCCATATATTTTCTCTAGTTCTACTGTCTTTTTGCTTTCTTGTTAGTGTCTTCTTACCCCCCCCCACATACAATTTTTTTTTTAATTTTAGGGTCAGGGAGGAACAGAGGAAGAGAGAGAGAGAGAGAGAGAATCTTAGCCAGGCTCCATGCTCACCTCAGAGCCCAATGTGAAGCTTGATCCCACAATCCTGGGATCATGACCTGAGCCAAAATCAAGAGTCAGACGGTCAACCAACTGCGCCACGCAGGCACCCCAAACCCACAAAATTTTTAATTTTGATAAAGTCTCATTTACTTATTTTTTCTTTGTTTGTGCTTTTGGTGTTCTAAGAAATCAGTGCCTAACCTAAAACCATGCAGAGTTTCACCTGTGTTTCCTTCTAAAAGCTTTCTATCTTCACTTCTTTTATTTAAATCTTTGATCTATTTTGAGTTAAGATTTGTGTATGGTATAAGATAGAAGTCCAAATTCATTCTTTTGCATGTGGATGTCCACTTGTCTCCACATCATTTGTTGAAAAAAAATTTTTCCCCATTGATTTATCTTGGCACCTTTGTCAAAAATCAGCTGACCATAAGTATACGAGTTTGTTTCTGGGCTCTCGATTTATTCCATTGATCTAGAAGTCTCCTTACACCAGAACCACACTGTCTTGATTACTGTAACTTTTGTAGCAAAATTTGAAATTGGGAAGTGTGAGCCTTTCAACTTTGTCCTTTTTCAAGATTGTTTTACAGGTTATTCTTGGTCCCTTGCAGCTTTATTTGAAATTTAGGATCAGCTTGCTGGGGGGGGAAAAAGCAGTTTTGACAGAGATCGCACTGAATCTGGAGATCAATTTGGCAAGTACTGCCATCTTAACAATACTAAATTCTCCAGACAACGAACACAGATGTTGTTAGCTTTACATAGACCATCTTCAATTTCTTTTAACAATGTTTCAGAGTGTACAAGTCTTGCGCTTTTCTTGGTTAAATTTATCTCTAAGTATTTTTTTATTTTATTTTAAGAGAGACAGAGAGTGAGAGCAAGGGAGGGGCAGAGAGAGAGAGAGAGAGAGAGAGAGAGAGAGAGAGTGAAAGAAAATCCCAAGCAGGTATTGTGGCAGTCAGTGCAAAACACAATGTGGGGCTCCAACTCATGAAACCATGAGATCATGACCTGAGCCGAGATCAAGAGTCAGACGCTTAACCCACTGAGCCACCCAGGCACCTCAGGATTTTATTGTTTTTGATGCTACTATAAGTGGAATTTTCTTAATTTCACTTTCAAATTGTTCATCGCTACTGTATAGAAACACAATTTTTTTCATATATTGATCCCGTATCCTGCAACTTTGCTGAACTTACTTCTTAGCTCTAACTGGTGTTTTGTAAATTCTTTAGGGTCTTCTAGATATAAGATCATGTCTTCTTATATACAGTAGTTTTACTATAAAGATAAAGATAGTTTTACTTCTTCCTTTTCACTATATGAGTTTTTGAAATGCGGGGTGACACTTCATGATATTGATAATGTCAACGAAGAACATTGTTCCAGTTGCAAATGGTCTACTCACAAACCTTAGCAATCTGTCAGAAACTTTCACCCAGATTGTGAGTGAAATGTCACAATTTTAATGTTGGGAATACAACATGGGGATTTCTTGAAACTAGAACTGTGGTACAGTAGCAGCATCAAAGTTTTGCTATTCCCTAACATATGATTTACTTGAGAAAGAAATAAAAAAAACCCACATTATTGGGCATATTTAAGACCACTTTGATAAAATGGAAAGCTTTTTTTAACACACACACACACACACACACACACACACACACACACACACACTTGAACTTCTACATCATAACAAGAAGTGCTTTCCAGAGCTGAACTAACCTAGGATTGGATGAGAAATCCATCTGCTCCCACCTCCTAGGTTACAATAGTTAATACTCCAACTTCTGTGCATCAAGTGCTTACAGACCTAGGTCCTAGTAGTTTGCAAACGATTTTCACTGAGAATACTCTCTACAGTTCTGAGTCCAAGTTTAACCCGCTTACCCAGGACTGGCTGATGAAGCAGTTGATGCCATTCCTTCAATTTTCCTAACTTAGTAGAAATGATTTAAAAACCAACCCTGCCGGAACTGGGATCTGAGCTATGGCTCCAACTATCTGACCTCGAACAGAATACAAATATTTTAGTGAAGATTACAAATATATCATTCCCATTGATTTAAAACAAAGCCATTGTTGTTACTTTCACATGTTCTATTATGCTATTTTAAAATTGGTGATAATTTTTAAAATTTATCAAAATGGGGCACCTGGGTGGCTCAGTCAGTTAAGTATCTGACTTCGGCTCAGATTATGATCTCATGGTTCGTGGGTTCGAGCCCTGCATCGGGCGGGCTCTGGGGGCTCAGAGCCTGGAGCTGCTTCGCATTCTATGTCTCTCTCTCTCTGCCCCTCCCCTGCTTGTGCTCTCTCTCTCTCTCTCTCTCTCAAAATAAATAAACTTTTCTTAAAATTTAGGAACTTTTTAAGTACCAGACACCCATTAAAATGGTCTATGGATGCCAAAGTTTAAGAAACATGGATTTAATAAAAAGAACACTGCACAGGGAGCAAGGAGGGCTAGATTCTAGTCCTGGTTTTGACCTTGGCTATGTTAAATAACTTCTATAAACCCTAATCTCCCCAGTTTAGAATACATTGGTAATTTTTGTTCTAATTTCTTCCCAGGGCTTCTGTGAAAAGCAAATGAGACAATGGATTCACAAGTGCTTTGTAACCTGTGAGACTGTGCAAATGTATGAGATGAGATCATTTTTCTTAAATGCCATATAGGGCACCTGGGTGGCTCAATCGGATAAGTGTCCAACTCTTGTTCTGCTCAGGTCATGATCTCCCAGTTCATGGGATTGAGCCCCCCGATGGACAGTGCAGAGCCTGCTTAGGATTCTTCCTCTCTCTCTTTCCCTCTCAAAATAAACAAACTTTAAAAATTAATGAATTTTTAAAATACTGTCTATATTTTGGCTTCCCCTTCTTTTGGTTCCTTCGTGTACAGCCCCACCAGTTGTCTAATTGTCCGTTCCCTCTGGCTTTGCATTTGTAAACGTGGTCTATCATTCCTACCACCACAATGGGGAACAAACCCTGCTTGTCCCTGGCGAAGAAGGCTGCCAGGTGTCCCAAATCCTGCTCTAACTCTTCCGTGTCCCAAGGTTCCCTGTCTCTCCATCTCCTAGGCTCCTCCCGTAAGTATTTGAAGGGGAGGGGGCTGCACTTCTCTTGTCACACATGGCATAGGCCTGACCACAGGGATCTGTTCCTTAACCCCACTCAGCCCCGTGCCCTAGCGTCTCTCTCATCCCCTCCCAAGGACGCTCACCACTGAGATTCCCCCCACCAATCTCCTCTGCTACATGCTGAGCAGCTCTGCTGGGGCGCTGAGCCAGACAAGGGAGAGAACAGCCCCACCTGCAGACCCCACCCTCTGGGAATGGATTTATGCTTCATTGTGGGTGGCAACCATGGAAACCACAGGTGACCGGGTGACTATGAGTCAGATGGTAATAAACAGGATTCTTTACTAATAGAAGTTGCCTGGGGCAACCCTGGGAGGGCAGGGCCCTGGATTTCTTGGATTGGCCTCTGAGAACCTCCTAGAACAGCTGAGCTCCCCAACTGGGATATTAGGTAAGGCCAACAAACACAGATAAATCATTTCCCATCCTTCTGGAGTTCCTTCTCAAGACCCCCAAAATCCCCTTGAACTTTGAGTTTCCCCATCTTGAGCTCCTTTCCATTCCTTAAACTCACCATGCTGTCTCTTGGCTCCCGACTTTCCTACATGAGCTTCCTCCTCCCGGAAATTCTCCTCCCTCTTCCTTTTTACTCTGAGAACATGTATTCATCCTTTAAATATTAGGCCCCTTAAATGTCAGGGCCTTCCCTGACCCCTGGAAGTGCTAGAAACCCCAGAACGCATGGAATCTTATTTCTCTCTCCCTTGAGTAAAGTCTGGAGATAGGGGTGCTCTTAGGGTCCCATTCTGCCAGCCCTGCAGGTCAGTCCCTCGGCCTTATGGTCAAGGAGGGCAGTATCTGCATCAGGACAGCAGGACAGAGACAGGAACAAGGAAAGGGGGGCCAAGGGCTTGTGTTGGCTGCCGTGTAAAACAGAGATCGTTAAATCTGCCAACAGGTACTCAGCACCATTGGAAGGTAATTGATTTCCACCAGCTTATATTCTGTCACCTCCTTCCTGAGATATTTCTGCCTACAGTCAAGGCTTCTGCCAATTCTCTTGTCCCACCTGCCTATTGGCATGTGCCACCGTTTTGCCACTTTATAAAAGAAAGGTAGACCTCTTGTCAACGGTGTACAAAACAGGGTAGTGGAAACTGTCACCCTGCCACCAAGGGCAGCAAAGTGGTGTGCTGTCTATAATTTTAAAACAGGGATCAGGAAGATGCCAGAATTGCCAGGGCTGCCTGCTTGGTCATCAGACTCCATCTCTCTCGTGGCTCTCTCATTTCCTTTCGCCTGACCGTCCATCCTTTGGGGACCCCTAGATTCGCCGGAACTGGACCCCGGCACTCTACTCCTCCTCCAGCCTCTCTCTGTCTCCCAAAAAGAAATAAAAATTGAAAAAAAAAAAAAAAACAGGGATCAACCAAAAGCCAGCTGCTCTTTATTATCACCTCAACCAGCAATTCTAGACATCAGTGATAAAATATTCCTTCCTGAAAATATATTTTGTTGGTCTAAGTTCTAACTCTAAACTAACGTTGTGGTTACCATTGGCTTTTAATAATAGATATTAGCAGATTAGCATATTTTTATAACATAGCTTTCAGAAACATATTTGGGGCGCCTGGGTGGCTCAGTTGCTTAAGTGTCCAACTCTTGATTTTAGTTAACAGTTTGTGAGATCGAGCCCCGTGTCAGGCTTCACATTGGGCGTGAAGCCTGCTTAAGATTCTCTCTCCATCTCTCTTCCTCTCCCCTACTTGTACTCCCAAGATCTCTCTCTCTCTCTCACCCTCTCTCTCTCTAAATAAACAAATAAACTTAACAAAAAAATAAGAAGAAACTTTATATTCTACAGAAATTTCATTCTGAAACCTCCAGTTACACGGTGGTCCCCTTGACTTCCAATTCAGCCGTGCATGCCCCTTTCCAGTGGGATGGCCCTTCGTGCGAGGTCAGCTCATCCATCTGGGCAAATTACTTATCTTTGGTTTAAACAGGAGATTCAAAGGAAACAATGACAGCACTAAGAATGTAAAGACAAAAGAAATAAATTGAGTTATTTTACCTCTGCTTGCTTGCATTTTTTATTTATGTTGAAAAATCAAAACAATGAAAAGAAAGGCAGATTCCAAGTTGGACCATTTTTATCTAGTAAGAGCAGGCATGAAATGTAATGATTTCATTTCAGAATTACTGCTGAAAATAATTTTGTCTAAAGAGGAGAAACATGTTTAAAAAAAATAATCCATACCATTGGCAAACACTTCAGCTTCAGGCTGTCATCCCTCCTGAATTTAAGATATCATGCTTAGAGTGTAAAAGTTTTGTGGCCCCAAACAAAAAAGGTGCCAAAATATGGTGAAACTCCCTGTAATCAAATCACCACAAACTTGCGATAGGTCTCACAGGTTTCAAGCCCCACATTGGGCTTGCTGCTGTCAGCAGAGAGCCTGCTTCGAATTCTCTGTCCCCCTTTCTCTCTGTCTCTCCCCGGCTTATTCTCTCCCCCCCCCTCAAAAAAAAATAAGCATTAGAAAAGGAAGATATTATGGGGTACCTGGGTGGCTCAGTCAGTTAAGTATCCCACTTTTGATTTCAGTTCAGGTTTTGATCTCAGGGTCGTGAGTTCAAGCCCGGCATTGGGCTTCATGCTGGGTGTGGAGCCTACTTAAAGAAAAAGAAAGAAGAGATTATAGCCCACATTGGGATGTTCTGGATTCAGATATAGCATAGGGTGGAGCAGCAGAATGGCGGTATTAATTTCCATGCCCCCCAAATTGTCCACGAATGCCCATGTCCCGAGGGAGAATCCCTTAAGCATGAAGAAATGAAACACTAAAGGTATCTGATATCACGCAGGTGACAAACTCATGGCACAGCTCCATGCCCCCTCCATCCATCTTAAAAAACTATTCGTGATTCCTAAAAAGGATCTGGGTAAAGCCGACCAGCTAGGAAGCTCACTCCGTGCCCTCACTGCGCTGTCAGCGGTTAGAAAGAGTGTGGCCAGCGCCCTCAGTCATCCTGTCTGGGTCTGTTCTCCTTTGCACGTTTGCCTGACTTCAAGGAGGAGGAAGTGAAAAGTTCCACATTTACTTTCAACAGATGAACATGACAGCTTTAAAGAAAAAGAACATATATCAGAGGCACTTTTAGTGTTTCATATTTTTAAAATATTTTTTAATGTTTATTTTTGAGAGAGAGAGAGAGAGACAGAGCATGAGCAGGGGAGGGGCAGAGAGAAGGAGACACAGAATCTGAAGCAGGCTCCATGCTCGGAGCTGTCAGCACAGAGCCCAATGCGGGGCTCAAACCCACGAACAGTGAGATCATGACCTGAGCTGAAGTTGGACACTTAACCGACTGAACCACCCAGGCACCCCTAGTGTTTCATATTTTAGTAAACATTTATTGACTTGTAGAAAAAATTTTTCATTAACTTTTACCCCCAAATTATTGGATATTAGAAAGTCATAGTCTTTTCTTTTAATTTGGGTACGTGTCTCCTGCTTGCTGGCAATTAACAGTCACCTTTGGGCCCCTTTATTCCTACTATGTTTTTATTAGATTAATTTAAAAACATCT